>CM050520.1:81368766-82759599 GCA_027563665.1 Antrozous pallidus
TTTTAATGGTATTTTTTGTTAATCCTCATCCAATTATGTTTTTCCATTGATTTTGAGAGTGGAAGAGAGGGGGAGAGACATAGAGAGAGAAACATCGATGTGAAAGGGACACATAGATGGATTGTCAGGGATTGAGCCTGCTACTGAGGTATGTGCCCTTGACCGGAATTGAACCTGAGACCCTTCAGTCTGAAGTTTGACGCCCTAACTGCTGAACAAAACGGCCATGGTGAAGATCCTACTTTTATTTCAGGAGAGTGAGGTGATCATCTAAATTAAGTGCTGATACATGACTACAGTTATTAAGACCAGGCTAGTGGAGTCACCATCTGAGAGCTGTAGCATCCATTAGCACCATCGAGTTCCAGAGGGTGGGCAGGAGGCTGCTGCCCAAAAGCGGGGCCTCTCCCCGTGAGCGAACGTGATGAAGCGGGTGTGGAAGCGCGTTGGAGCAAAGCCTCCTGCAGGCCCTCAGAGAAGAGGCCAAGTGCGGAGTCTGGTCTGAGTGAGGACTGGCACATGTCACCAGCTCAGACTCCCAGGTGAGGCTGGAGGACAGCCCGCTGAGGCAGAGGGCTGGGCCAGCTGGAAGCCAAAAAGCTGTCCTGAGGAGGCTGAAGGGGAAACCTACGGGGAGCCACAGTGAAACTCACAGCAGACGTGCTGCTCCAGCCTCCAGTGGAACATGGCTGGAGGCCCCCTGACCCCTGCTTGCAGAGAAGCAGCAGCTCGCCTGCCAGGGCACACCCCACTTCAAGAAGCACTTTGAGGTCACTGAGCTGCCCAGCTCCAGGCTGCTGTGGCCCTGTGCAGGGGACAAAGCCAGACAGCAAGGGCCTGACAGGGTCTGGAGGCTGGTACAACGCCTGTACTGCCCTCGCTCCTGGGCTGAAGAGGAGGAGGGAGAAAAGGAAGAGGCCGTGGCTTCTGTACCTTCTGCCAAAACCAATCACCTACTGGTAGAGCTCGCTGGCATTGAAGAAGAGCTGACACCATCGTGTAGCTGACAGGGTTAGGAGAAAGGGGGGGCGGGGCTCAGAATCGCTGGCTGCAAGGGTTCCACCCCCTTCAGCTCCACCCCTTTAAGGGTGACTGAGGGCATAGTCATCTCTCTGGTGTCTGAGGAAGGCCCCCCCGGGTCCCCGCAGCCCAGGCTGGAGTCCAAGTGGGTGAACTGTGTGGCCTCACAGAAGACCAACTACCAGCAGGTGGTGGAGGCTCTGCAGGGGTGGGCACCATTGTGCAAATGTAGCTGTGGCGGGAGCACACGGTGGAGCCAGAGAATATGGTCACTGTCACACCTCAGTGCCCTAGGGAACAGAGGTTTGGCAGCTTGCACTGCCCCTGCCCCAGCTCCACACCTGCTCCCACAATGGTATGTGGGCTGTCTGGGCAGGGAAAAGGAGCTGGGTTCAGTATCTCAGGCAGGAAAGGTTCAGTACCCTACTGGGTGCCAATGGGGGCATCTTCAGCACCTGCATCAAAGTGGTGCTGCCAACTGAGCGGGCACTCTGCAGGTCCATGATGCATCTCAACGAAGTGGACATGAGCAAGGCCAGGCATGACCATGCTGTTTCCTTGCTGACCTTGACACCTCACCAAAGTGAGCCCATCCCACCCCCAAGGGAGTGACCAGGAGTGATGAGAGCCCATAAGTGGGGCTGTGACTACTAGAGATAAGCCAGCAGGGCCTCAGTGCAGGGTGTACAGCTGCTGTGCAAGGCGGGTGACACCCTCACCTTGCTTGTCTGCCATGGTTTCAACACCAGCACCATTGTCCCCTCTGAAGTGTCTGTGGGTGTCACTGTCAATCCCTTCAGAGTAGGCATCGGCTACAGAACATTCTGGAAAGGATCTCCTCCACCACCAGGAGCTGAGCCCCAGGGGTCCCAGCAAGGAGAAAAAGCTGCCTTAACAGACCCAGCAGTGGGAGCCTAGAGAGCCTGAAGTTGGACTGCCATGCCCTGGGGTAGTAACTGAGACAGCTGGAGAGCATATGGTCTAGGCCTCTTGCTCCCCCAGACTGCCTGCAGCCCTTCTCCTGGCCTCCCCACTGAACTCCTCTCCTATAGGACCTTTGCTGCTGAGGAGCACCTCCCCACACACAACCGCCCAACCGCCCAACCGCCCACACCCAGGCCCACTATCTCCCCGGAGCAGCTGTCCCTTCCCCAAACAACAGAAGTACTTTGAGTTGGTGTGCGGATGCCCGAGGCTGAGGGCTCCCCAAAGACAAGGTCACTGGAGGGTGCAGCAGGAGGAGAAAGCCCACAGGCTCAGCAGATGCTGCGGGAGGCCGCGGACTCTGGGCTTGCCGCAGGCTGGGAGGCTCCTGACAAAGAAGAGCTGGAGAAGGAGCACCCTGCGCCAGCACCCTGTCCCCTCCACCCCGGGGAGCAGCGTCAGGGCCTGACAGCCAAAGCTGAGTGCGGTGCCATCAGGAATAGCTCTGCTGCGGAGCCCCAAGCAGCATGCCCTGAGCAGGCCGTTTCCTGCGGAGCTCCGAGCCTGAGGCGGAGAAGCATGCGATAGCCCAGATGAAGGTGGAGCCGGATGCCCTCTGCACACAGATGGTTCTCAGCAAGTCCCAGAGCAAGGTGGCCCTGGAGCAGCCTGCAGAGGCCCCCTTGCCCACATCGCCCACCCTCTGGGAAGAGCTGGGTCCCAAGACCAGCACGTCCCCAGGACGCCTGTCCAGATTTTGCTGAGGTCCGTGGAAGCGTTTCCCAGCCCAGACCTGCAGGAGGAGGACAGAGGTGGGTGGCCAGGATGCTTCTGGGCAGGACTTCGCCAGATGACAAGGGCCCCAGGAAGTGCCACTCTGCTGCAGGTGCTGCCCACTGTGGCCAGGTCCTGGGGTGGAGGGGGGTGAGGGGCTGGCTGGGCCTGCTGCCCTCACATAGGCTCCAGGGATAATCCTACAGACGTTTCAGCACCACCCTTGCCTGGAGTCTTTTAACCTGGGTGTTGGCATTTTAAAGAGATCTGACCCCTGACTTCCCTGTTGCCAATCGGGAACTCTAGTAATGTTTATATAATTCAAGACCCCTTTTTGTGGCTTAAGAAGAAAATTGACTATGTTTTACCTTTAAAAGGGGGGCAGGGGGGTTGGACTGTGTGGCATAGTTGGTTGAGGCCCCCTCGCCCCTGCACCCAGAGCTTGAGGGTTTGATTCCCAATCAGGCACATGCCGGGATTCCGGGCCCTCTCCCTCTCTCTTCCCCTCTTTCCAAAATCAATAAAAACATGTAAAAAGTTTTTTCAAAAGAAAAGAAAAGTTGTGGTTTTTTTATTTCCTTTTTCTTGGTGTAGGAAAACCTGGCCATGTGCATTACAGAGGTTAGTTACAGTCTTCCTTGGGGGCAGAGAACAGTCTCTTACCAATTGATGACAGGTTCAAGAGGCACTTAGATACGAACCCATCAGGCATAAACTGTTGGGAGGGGACCTTTTCCTTTGGATGAAGAATTTCGTAGTTGGCAATCTAAGACTGGAGAGGCACATTTTCCAGGAAAGGCTCATGCCTTCTGGCCATGGGTAGTGTCCTGTGCTCTTGCTTATAACTTCCCTTATCTTGAGCATAGTTAACGAACCCTCTGGTTCCCGAAAGCCTCCAGGAGAAGAAAAGGTTTGTGCAAACAGGACCCTGCATGGCCCGCACCTTACAGCGCTTTCCTTTCTGTCCCTGCAGCTGGCCTCAGGAGAAAGACAAGTTGTGCATGTTCTGGGGCTGTCACTGGCCGAAGAAAAATACCCCAATGCTAAGGAAATTGAATCTTCCTTGCTGGCTTTCATCTAGAGAACCACTATGATTCCAACTTTAGCTGGAAATGACAATTAATGCTGCAGTGAAAGAAAATGATTTTCTAAATAAAGAACTATGGTTGTATTTTTACGTGCAATTGTATTCCCTTTAGATGGTACAGGTTGGTGTGATGTATTGGAGGGTGTCTACATATAAGGTGGTTTGGTGTGATCGTGTGATCATGTGATTCTGTGGTTGTGTGTGTGTGTGTATGTGTGTGTGTGTGTGTGTGTGTGTGTGTGTGTTTACCTTAGAGTTATATCCCTATTATACAGCAAAATTGCAAGTGTCAACTTTCTCAGTAAAACATCCGCTCACCATTGCTTCTTGGGTATAAATGTGTCCTCATTCCAGTAACTCTGAGTGTAACTGCCATGTCATTCTGGCACTAAACACCAGAGTTACTAGCAGATCCCATAATTTAAGGACAAAGTCCTGTATAATACTGCCCTTTCTTCACACACCAGCCAAACTTTGGAGGTCCCCAGACCACACATGTTTCCAAAAGACTGGCTATAAATTCAGGGATTCCCATGATCCCATAGATTTTATAATTTTCTATAAATACCTGATACGACTCAAGATAACACTATTCTTATTACAGTTTTATTATAAAGAATACACATAGGGCGAGGTCTGGGAGGGCCCTGTGGCATCAGTGCACCTCACCCTCCCAGCAATCAGTGTCCACGTAAAACAAGAAAACTGCACTGAGCTTCGGTGTCCATATTTGCTATTTCCATTCTGTAGGCATTGATCATAAAGCTTTGGCCACATAAATGAAGTCAATCTCTATCTTCCCTTCCCTCTCCTGGTCTTTGATCATGGTTACTTGCAGGGGTAGGGGATCTTTTTTCTGCCAAGGGCCATGTGAATATTTATAAAATCATTCACCAGCCATATAAAACTATCAACTTAAAAATTAGCCTGCTATATTTGGTCAAACATTTAATTAACTTATCCCCTAATGCCATGGCAGAGCCAGACCGAATGATTTCGAGGGTCTTACATGGCCTGCAGGCCGGACGTTCCCCACTCCGAGTTTTAGCAAGGAATATATCTTCTTTTGTGAAAAGTCTATTCACATCTTTTGCCCATTCTCTCTCTCTCTCTCTCTCTCTCTCTCTCTCTCTCTCTCTCTCAATATGTGTATGCAAAAAGCCGTTTGCACTATATGAGTTATCTTTTCATTCTCTTAGTTGTGCCTATTGATGAACAAAAGTTCTTCATTTTAAAGTAGTCAATTTTTTTCCTTCATAGTTAGCTCCATTTATCCTAGCTATGTAATCTTTACTTACCTCCAACATCATGAAAACATTCTTCTTTCTTTTATCCTAAAAGTTTATTGTTCTACCTTGCATAATTACATCCACAGTAAATCTGGAACTGATTTTTGGATGACTTTGAGATCAGATGAATGATTTCCGTGTGGAAAATTGGCCGGCATTACACACTGAAAGGATCATTAAATTTTTGTTTTCAGTCTAAGAATAAGGAATTTTAGCTGCAATCATCTTAAGTGCTTGGTGTACAACCTGTAGCAGTTCATTCACTTATTCAGCAGCATTAAGTGAGGTCATGCTCTATGCCAAGCTCTGGGCTAGGTGCTGAGAACATGTGGGCACTGCCTTCAAGATTCCCAGGGGAGTTGACACAAGATAAACTGCCCACAGAATGGGTCTGTCCTATTCATCTATGTATTCTCCAAGTCTCACACTGTGCCCACCACATAGTAGGAGTTCATTAACTAGCAACTGCTGTGGGCAACAGGACAATATTATGTCTCTGGCATTTGGACTTTGTCAAATAACAGCCTGTTCCAGGTCTGTGCTGTGTGACTCTGGGCATGTCACATCATCTTTCATGAGACTCAGTTTCCTCTTGCATAGGATGGGAACTCTCATCACAGGGTCCTGTGGGAGTTCAAGGAGCTAATCTGTGAAAAGAGCCTGGCACATGCTGAGTACTTGACAAGTTATAGCCATTGGAGTTATGTTGTCACCATAATGTCATTGAATCCTGGAAAACACTCAGGTCTCTGTTCACCTTCCGGACAGCAAGAAGTACTGACCATATCAGCTCTGTGTCTCATCCGCACTGCGACCCAGGAATCAGGAACGATGGTTGTCTTGGGTGGGTGCAGTGCAGCATCTAGTGGAGGAAAAGGAAAGGTCACAAGGACATTTGGAAGAGAAACTTTAAAGGCTGGCAGAGAAGTCAGGAAGGTGGCTCACATGTGCTGGTGTCCCTAGCAGGGGGTGAGACAACATCACCTTGCTCTGAATTCTACTAAATATTTAAGGTAGAAATAATGTCAGTATTGGACATATTTTTCAAGAAAACAGGTGCAGAGGAAACACACCCACAATGCTTTCACTGGGTCAGGGGAATCATTTTTAATTTATTTTATTCTTGACAGTATTATAGATGTTTCCCATTCCCTTCCCCTTTTCTACCACCAGGTCTTCCCCATGCTATTGTCTGTGCCCATGGGCTATGCATATATGCATAAGTTCTTTGGTTAATCTACCCTTCCCCCCGCCCCCGAGATCTATTTTGTTCATCAGTTTATTCTGTTCATTAGATTCCACATATAAGTGAGATCATGAGATACTTGTCTTTCTCTGACTGGTCTATTTTGCTTAGCATAATACTCTGCAGATGCCTCCATACTGCTTCAAGGGTAAGATCTCCTTTTTCTTTTTCTAAATATGTGTTTTAATTGATTTCTTAGAAGAAGGGAGAGGGAGAGAGAGGTAGAAACATCAGTGATGAGAATCATTGATTGGCTACTTCCTGCATGCCCTCTACTGGGATAGAACCCACAATCTAAGCATGTGCCCTTGACCAAAAGTGAACCTAGGACCCTTCAGTCTATAGCCAAACCAGCTAAGGCGGAGCTCCTTTTTTTTTTTTTTTACAGTTGCATAGAATTCCATTGTGTAAATGTACCATATATCCTTTCTGATTGTTTCAAACTTCTTTTTTTTCACTATCTCATCTCTGTTTTGTTTTTATATATATATATATATATTGACCCTTACCTTTATTTGGAGTTACCAATACCGTGAATACATTTCTGTTCAGTGCCTGGTGCATTGCACCTAGTTGTGTTGTATTCTGTACCTTTAAAGCAATGCAGAAGAGAGAGAAATATATAACCAGACACATGGAGAAGAGAGACCATGGGGAGACAAAGAAATAGCCCACATATGAAAGAAAAACCAGCCTCACAGGAAAAGGAGGCAAGCAACCATGATTTGGCTGAAAAGAATGGAAGACAAATTTGACAATATGAGTAAGTGTCAAGAGGAAATGAAGAAGAACCAAGAGGAAATGAAGAAGAGCCAAGAAGAAATGAAAAGTGACATCGCTGAGGTAAAGAACTCCATAGAAAGTATCAAGAGTAGACTAAAAGAAGCAGAGGACTGCATCAGTGAGCTAGAAGACAAGGTAGGAAAAAAATACCCAAACAGAGCATCTTCTGGGAAAAAAAATTAAAAAGCAGGAGGAGAGCCTAAGGGAACTTTGGGACAACATGAAACAAAAACACATCCACATAATTGGGCTTTCAGAAGGACAGGAAACTGAGCAAGGAATAGAAAACCTGTTTGAAGAAATAATGACAGAAAACTTCCCCGATATAAGAAAGAAAAATCCCACACAAATCCAAGAAGCTTACACAGTCCCAAGCAAAATTAACCCCAAAAGACCGATGCCAAGGCACATTATAATTAAATTGGCAAACACCAACAACAAAGTAAGAATCTTAAAAGCTGACAGAGAGAGACAGAAAGTCACCTATAAAGGAACCCCCATCAGACTAGTAAGTGATCTCTCAACAGAAACTCATCAGGCCAAAAGGGAATAGAATGAAATTTACAAAGTCATGCAAAGGAAGGGTCTAAATCCCAGAATACTGTACCCAGCAAGGCTATCAATCAAAATTGAAGGGCAAATCAGAAGATTCACAGACAAAAAAAGACTAAGGGAATCCATTACCACCAAACCAGCAATGTAAGAAATGCTAAAGGGTCTGCTGTAAAAAGAAATAGGAAGCAAAGAAGGAACACAGGGGTAAAGAACAAAAATGGTGACTAATTAGGACCTATCAATAATAACTTTAAATGTAAACAGATTAAATGCTCCAATCAAAAGACATAGGGTAACAGATTGGATAAGAAAACATGACCCATATATCTGCTGTCTACAAGAAACCCACCTCTGAAAAAAAGACCCACACAGATTGAGGGTGAAAGGATGGGAAAAAGTTCTTAAGACGAATGGAAATGGAAAAAAAGCTGGGGTAGCAATACTTATATCTGACAAATTATATCTCAAAGTGAAGGACATAACAAAAGATAAAGAAGGCCACTTTATAATACTAAAGGGAGCAATCCAACAAGAAGAAATAATTCTGGTAAACATTATACACACCCAGTACAGGAGCACCCAAATACATAAAAAAAAATCCTGGAGGATATCAAGGGAGAGATTGACAGCAATACAATCATAGTAGGAGACTTTAATACCCCACTATCACCATTGGACAAATCCTCTAAAACAAAAAATCAGTAAGGAAACATCAATCCTCAATGACTCATTAGACCAGATGGAATTAATTGACATCTTCAGAGCATTTCACCTCAAAGCCACAGAATATACATTCTTTTCAAGTGCACATGGGTCATTTTCAAAGATAGACCATATGTTGGGTCATAGGCAAAGTCTCTCCAAATTCAAGAAGATAGAAATCATATCAAGCATATTCTCAGATCACAATGGCATAAAGCTGGAAATCAACTACAATAAAAACAATCCAAAGAAATCAAACACATGGAGACTAAACAGCATGCTATTAAACAATGACTGAGTTACCAGAGAGACCAAGGAAGAAATACAAAGCATCATGGAAACAAATGACAATGATAGCACAACAATCCAAAATCTATGGGACACAGTGAAAACAGTTTTGAAAGGGAAGTTCATATCTCTACAATCCTACTGCAAAAAAGAAGAAACAATGATAATAAATTATCTAACCCAACAACTCAAAGAATTAGAAAGAGAGCAACAAGAAAATCCCAGTGTAAGCAGAAGGAAGGAAATAGTAAAGATCAGAGCAGAGATAAATGACATAGAGATCAAAGAAACAATACAAAACATCAACAAAACCAAAGCTGGTTCTTTGAAAGAATAAACAAGATTGATGAACCTCTAGCCAGACTCACCAAGAAGCAAAGAGAGAGAACCCTAATAAATAAAATCAGAAATGAAAGAGGTGAAATAACAACAGACCCCAATGAAATACAAAGGATTGTTAAAAAATACTATGAACAACTTTACTCCAACAAACTGGACAACCTGGAGGAAATGGATATAGTTTTAGAAAAATATAACCTTCCAAAACTCAATCAGGAAGAATCTAAACAGCTCAATAGTCCAATAACTGTGGGAGAAATTGAAGCAGTCATCAAAAAGTTTCCAGCAAACAAAAGCCCAGGGCCAGACGGCTTCACAGGGGAGTTTTGTCAAACATTCAAGAAAGAACTAAAAATTATCCTCCTCAGACTATTCCAGAAAATTCAATAGGATGGAACACTTCCAAACTCCTTCTATGAAGCCAGCATCACCCTAATACCAAAACCAAATAAAGACAACACAATGAAAGAGAATTATAGGCCAATATCCCTCATGAATATAGATGCCAAAATCCTCAATAAAATTCTATCAAATCGGATCCAGCAGTACATCAGAAAGATCATACACCACGACCAAGTAGGATTTATCCCAGGAATGCAAGGATGGTACAATATCCGCAAATCAATAAATGTGATACATCACATAAACAAATTGAGAGATAAAAATCACATAATCATATCAATTGATGCAGAAAAAGCCTTTGACAAAATCCAACACTCTTTCTTGATAAAAACTCTCAACAAAATGGGAATAGAAGGATCATACCTCAACATAATACAAGCTGTGTATGATAAACCCATAGCAAACATCGTACTCAATGGGCAAAAACTACAACCATATCCCCTGAGAACAGAAACAAGATAGGGATGCCCACTTTCACCACTCCTGTTCGACATAGTACTGGAAGTATTAGACATTGCAATTAAACAACAAGAAGAAATAAAAGGCATCCAAATTGGAAAAGAAGATGTAAAGCTATTCTTATTTGCAGATGACATGATATTGTACATAAAAAAACCTGAAAGACTCCATAAAAAAACTAATAGACTTAATAAGTGAGTTCAGCAATGTAGCAGGATACAAAATTAATGCCAAGAAATCTATGGCATTTCTATATACCAATAGTGAACTTAGAGAAAGAGAGACTAAAAAATCAATCCTATTTACCATCACACCAAAAAAAATAAGATACCTAGGAGTAAACTTAACTGAGGTAAAATATCTATTTACGGAAAACTACAGGACACTGAAAAAAGAGAGAGAGGAAGTCATAAACAGGTGGAAGAACATACCATGTTCATGGATTGGGAGAATCAACATCATTAAAATGTTCATACTACCCAAATCAATCTATAAATTTAAAGCACTCCCCATTAAAATATCAACAGCATATTTCACAGACCTAGAAAGAACTCTCCAAAAATTCATCTGGAATAAAAAAAGACCCCAAATAGCCACAGCAACCCTAAGAAAGAAGCACAAAGTTGGTGGAATTTCAATACCAGATTTCAATCTGTATTACAAAACTACTGTTCTCAAAACAGCCTGGTACTGGCACAAGAACAGACATATAGACCAATGGAATAGAATAGAGAATCCAGATATCAATCCAAACCACTATTCTCAATTAATATTTGACAAAAGAGGCATGAATATAAAATGGAGTCAAGACAGTCTCTTCAATAAATGGTGTTGGGAAAATTGGACAGATACATGCAAAAAAATGAAATTAGACCACCAGGTTACACCATACACAAAAATAAACTCAACATGGATACAGGACTTAAACATAAGATAAGAAACCATAAAAATACTAGAGGAATTCACAGGAAGCGAAATCTCAGACCTATTACGAAAGAACTTCTTCACTGATACTGCTCCTAGGGCAATGGAAGCTAAAGAGAAATAAACAAATGGGACTACATCAAAATAAAAGGCTTTTGCACAGCAAAGGAAACCATCAAGAAAGCAACAAGAAAACCCACTGTATGGGAGAACATATTTGCAAATGTTATCACAGATAAAGGTTTAATCTCAAGCATCTACAAGCACCTTATGCAACTTAATAAAAGAAAGACAAATGATCCAATAAAAAAATGGGCAACAGACTTAAATAGAATCTTTTTTAAAGAAGACAAAAGGGAGGGAACTAAGATGGCAGCAAAGGTGAAACACCTATCTTGCCGTCATAATCAGCAATTTTAATACTACAACTTAACGAAAGAACAAACACCTTCCAGAATCACCAGAATGCTTGCCGAGTGAAAATTCCACAAATAAAAGTGAAAATAAGACACTGTGATTCGGAGGAGCGGCGGCGAACAGCGTTGAAAGATTCGCGCGCAGAGAGAGGTTTGGAATGCGCGCCACGGAGAGGGCGGGCGGCTGGAAACCGGCCAGTTTTCTCGAACAGGGAGACAAAGGCGTCCCACTGGACTGATTCTCCAGCTCTGGGCGAAGTCCAGGGAACCCACTATCATACGGGGTGAAAACTGGACAGTGGGAGGGCACGCTGAAGCTCAGGTGCTGCCGGGACTGCCGGCTTGTGGAGAAGGCAGCTTGTGCGAACAGCTTGGCTGCGTGATGGCGCAGGGAGCGCACCGCGACTTGTCTCTCATTCGGAAAACCGTCAGTCTGCTTTGTTTTACGACCCTGGGTGAGACATTGCGCATGCAAAGTCATTTGGGGACAGTCTGAATTCCCTGGCAGCCGGTGGAGCTCCACAGCGGCTCTCTCTCAGAGGTGCTGGCGGCCATTGCCCCCGGCACAGAGCCCCTGGGGCCGCATAGGGCGGAGCTAACGCTGTCTGCTTGGCCTGGAGACTCCGCCCATCCAACCTGAGCACAGTTGAGCTTCACAGACAATTGGCCTGGAGGTCAAACCCTCCTAGGGCTAACAACAAAAAGCTGGGTTTAAATTCAAAAACACTGAATACAACCCATAAAGGATTGCAGTAAGAGTACCCACCTCAGGTAACTGGGGAGACTGAGCCACTGTCCCTTTGAGGATAGCCACCACATAAAGCAGCCACCATGCAGAGACATGGAAAGAAATCAGGTGTGAAAGAAATGGAGGAGAAAAGACGACAAGACATAGAGTTCAAAACCACGGTTATAAGGCTTTTCAAGAGGCTCCTACAAAAGGCCGATTAACTTAATGAGAATTACCAGGAAATAAACAAGACCAACCAGCAAATGAATGAGAATTACAAGGAGATGAATGATACTTACAAGGAAATGAATGAGACCCTCAGGGAAATGAACAAGACCTCTGAGGATACGAACCAGACCCTCACAGATAAAAAAAAGGACCAACTAGAAATCAAGCATACACAGACTGAAATAAAAAATATTACACAAAGTCCTAAAAGCAGTCCAGAGGGCCACAAGAACCAAGTCAAAGATTTGAAATACAAAGAACCAAAATCCACTCAGCTGGAAAAGCAAGAAACAAAAAGAATTCAGATAATTGAAGATAGCATAAGGGGCCTCTGGGGCAACCTCAAGCAAGCCAACATCCGAATTATTGGGGTGCCAGAAAAAGAGAGAGAGCAAGTTAATGAAAACCTACTTGAAGAAATAGTGACTGAAAACTTTCCCCACCTGGTGAAAGAAACTGACTTAAAAGCCCAAGAAGTACACAGAACCCCAAAATATAGGAATCTAAAGAGGACCACACCAAGACATATCATAATTAAAATGCCAAGAGCAAAAGACAAAGAGAGAATATTAAAAGCAGCAAGAGAAAAACAGTTGGTTACCTACAGGGGAGCACCCATACGATTGTCAGCGGATTTCTCAACAGAAACGATGCAGGCCAGACGCGAGTGGCAAGAAATATTCAAAATAATGAAGAGCAAGAATCTACAACCAAGATTACTCTATCCAGCAAAGCCATCATTCAGAATTGAGGATCAGATAAAGTGCTTCGCAGATAAGAAAAAGCTAAAGGAGTTCATCACCACCAAACCAGTATTATATGAAATGCTGAAAGATATTCTTTAAGAAGAGGAAGAAGAAAAAGGTAAAAATATAAATTATGAACAACAAATACACATCTATCAACAAATGAACATAAAAATCAAGTGAACTGATAGGCTGATGAACAAGATAAACTGGTGACTATAACAGAAACATGGACATAGAGAGGGAATGGACTGACAATTCTTGGGGAGAAAAGTGTTGTTGGAAGTACAGCAAGAGATTGGACAAAAATCTTGCAACAATGGGAGAGGACATTGGGGAGGGGGAGGTGAGGGCGGAGGGTGGGATAGGTACAGGGTGGAGGGAAGATATAGGGGGATAAAAAAAGGGGAAATAATGTAATTAATAAACTGAACAATAAAAAAAAAATTTTTAAAAAAAGAAGACAAAAGGAAGGCCCAGAGACATATGAAAACCTGCTCAAAGTCACTAATTATCTGAGAGATGCTAATCGAAACGACAATGCAGTACCATCTCACATCTGTCAGAATGGCTTTCTTCAACAAATCAACAAGTGACAAGTGTTGACAAGAATGCAGAGAAAAAGGAACCCTCGTGCACTGCTGGTGGGATTGTAGACTGGTGCAGCCACTATGGAGAAGAGTTTGGACTTTCCTCAAAAAACTAAACATGGAGCTCCCATTTACCCAGTGATTCCACTTCTAGGAATATATCCCAAGAAACTAGAAACACAAATTAGAAAGGATATATGCACCCCTATGTTCACAGCAGCACAATTTACCATAGCTAAGATTTGGAAACAGCCTAAGTGCCCATCAACAGATGAGTGGATTAAAAAAACTGGTATATCTACACAATGAAATACTACTCTACAGTAAAAAAGGAGCTCTTACCATTTGCAACAACATGGATGGAGATGGAGAGCATTATGCTAAGTGAAATAAGGCATGCAGAGAAAGATAAATATCACATGATCTCACTCATTTGTGGAATATAATGAACAGCATAGACTGATTGATGAACAAGAATGGATCCAGAGAATGAGAAACGTCCATCAAAATGTCAAACCTTAGGGTAAGTGGGGGGTGGGGGGAGTAAGGGGGAAAGTCAATATATTTGATCTCTTGAACTTAGGAAAGTAATTTGTGTTTTTACCTCCCTGACAAAATTTATATAAAGTTATAAAAAAATTGGCAGCTAGTTTGAAATTGAAATGACATGACTTAGAGTATGTCATCTCCTATGGACATCAGTCCTTAGGCTAGGTCCCCCTTAACCCCCTGTAACACCATAGTATCCTTACATGATATATTACACAATGTCATTATAATTTTTTATATTTGACAAGAGCATATTGTATAATTATCCTAAAGAAACTTACAAACTAATTATTTGAATGTTTGGCAGCAATTTAAAAAAAAGGAATTGATCCCTTTCAGAAGGAATTAAGGCACTAGGAAGGCACTTGAGCATTCTATATTGGCCCCTCTTGTCCTTTTTGCCAAGAAGGACCCTCTTCTCACAATCAAAGTGCACACAGCTGTTGCCTGAGCTTTCAGTTCAAGCTGAGGTTGAAGCCTCTGGGTGGTTGGCACCATGGATCTGTCTCTCACCCAATGGGATGAGCTGGGCACTCCCTGAAAAAAAAAACACCTGAGTCCTCTGAGATATGTGATCAGTAACGGGACCCCACCAGGGGATCCCAAGGCAGGTGCTGGGCATGGAGGCCACAGGGGCATACATTACCAAGGAGACAGAACTGAACCTCACATCACCCTGTTTGGCTTCAGAGGATAGCTGGTTAGCCAGAGACAGGTAAGATTCCTCAGGAAAGGAACAACCTAAGACAGGCACAGTCACAGAGGGGCCATCAGGAGAGAACTTAAATATCAACATAGGTGGGGCACAGATCCTCACTCCCTAACTTTGCAGGGACCTGAACTCTCACCACTTCTGAGGGAGGTCTCCTGCCCCCACGGCTGCTTCGTCTTCCATGCACAGCTCAGATCGGGACCCAGGTCACAGACAGAGACCGGGCCAGCAACAGCAGCCCTATATCTAAATCAAGTCTAGCACCAGGAATGCTAAGGGCCTACTCAAGAATGCAAATAATCCTTTCCACTAATATTTACAGATTAAACTAAGATTATTGTTTGAGTTTTAAATTTGACAGCAAAATAGTAATCAAGTTTTCAGATTAATTTAAATTGCCTAATTGAAATAAGTGAATACTTAAGAAAAATTAAGTATACTGGACAAAAAGCTGTTCCTAAAATATTAACTAAAATTTCAATTAGTAGTTCATCTCAGAACTGAACCTCACATCACCCTGCTTGGCCCTGGAGGATGGCCGATTAGCCAGAGATGGGTAAGATTCCTCAGGGAAGGAACAACCTAAGACAGGCACATAACCAATGGATGCAAGACCCTGGGAGGGGGTTGAGGGCATGTACTAGGGGTGAGGAGGCAGTAGGGGAGGCTAGAAGAAGGTCAATTGGGAAAAAAAGATACATATGTACTACTATTTGTAATACTTTAAACAATAAAATAAATAAAAACGTTTTAATAAAAATTTCATCACTTAATTTTTACAATATCCTGTTATACATAATCCTATATAATTCTATATAATAATGAGCTAATATGCTAATTAGACCAAACAGCAGAACGACCATCAGCACAACCTTCTGAACAAAGCCAGGGCTGTGAGGGCCGAGCCTCTTGCACTAATTTCGTGTATTGAGCCTCTAGTTATTAATAACGAACTACAATGGACACTAATGACTGCAGCAAATATTTTAGCACCCAATTGCCACATCATTAATCTTGGACTGACTTCTTTGGTGTACACAACAGAAAATATTTTGCTTTCTGAGAATAAGAAAAATAGGTTTATTTGCATTATACTTATTAATCTGTGCAGTTATTCAGTGTCTGATAAGTTAATGTTTAAGAAAAAATACTAATTTTATTGAAATATTCTATTATTTTATGTTAACAATTACTCATTTATTTCAGCCCTTTGTATTCAGTATGTCTCTATTGAAACAAACCTATGTTTCTATGAAAATTGAAACTTTTGGGTTTTTTTGTGGCCCACATAAACTTAAACCTTGTTTATTTGGCCCGTGGGTTCATGTGTGAAGAAGGAGTCTTTGAGTTTGACATGCTTGCTCTAGATCAGTTCATGATGGCACAGAAGATTTCATTCTTTTTAATACTAATGCTAATATTCCATCATCCTATATAAACCTAAATAATAAGAGAGGAATATGCTAATTATTTGTTACACTGTGAGGCATAACAACCTACCCGTAACGACTGGATCATGGATCTGCAAGAGGGTGAGACAGCAAACTACAAGTGTGTGGCAGAGAGCTACAGGAAGGGTCAGGGCAACAAGCTATGAGGGGATTGCAGGAGCTACAGGAGGGCAGGCAGTGGGTGGAAGCTATAGGAGGGTAGCAGTGACCTAAGGGCGCATGGATTCGTGCATAGGACTACTAATGTATACCAAGCACAGTTTTTTACCCACTGGTCTATCGATGAGCACTTGGGGTATATCCATAGCTAGGTTATATAAATGATGCTACCGTGAATGTAGGGTTGCATAGGATGTTAGGAGTGTGTCATTACCCTGTGTGCTCTACTTCTTGCATTCATTCTTGTGCCTATTAGTTTTGTAAACATCAAGCTTCTTCACACATGAACCCATCTTATGCTTACTGATTATCAGTTAGCAAAATGCCCATAACCAACAATCTTCATCTATATGATTAAACATTCGATCCTGAAAATGGCTCCAATGGATGCAATGAACAAGTCACTCTCTAACAAAAAGTACATAATAATACATCAAGTAAAAATTTTTAATTGCACTGTTAACATTAATAAGTAATTATCTGTACCATAAAACTTAAGATTTTTGTGTGTTTCCTCCAAACTTGAAGAAAACTAAGCCAATTCACATAAATTATAATGTAACAGCCAATTCAAAAGTGAATTGGAAAGAGATAATTTTGTGCATGTTACTATTATAGTATCCCCACGTGGAGAAAGAATTAATTATAGTGAGTAGTAAAAACCTAATAGAGGCTCCTGAAGTCCAGGGAGAATGACTTATTAATCTTTCCCAACCCAAATTATCCTTTGCTTTTTGTGAGAATAATAAAAACAAAAAGAATTTACTAGACTGTCCAAAAAGGTCATCACTTGTCTATGCTCATTTGAAACAGAGAGGTGGAGGTTGGGAGAAGAGAAAGACAAACGTTTGAGACAGAAGGTCAATGATCCCATTAAGCTTTACAAACCTTCTGTAACCTCTCAGTCATCCAATGTGATAAGGTATGGAAATCCTGAGCACAGTGTGTGGAACGCAGTAAGCATTCAATACACAGTGTTTACTTATCATAATGTTACAGCATCAGAAATCAAATCCTGTGACTTTCTAGCCCACTTACCTGCAGTTATTTCCTGTCACATGTAGAATAAAATCCAGCGTCCTGTGGTGGCTGGAATGGCCCTGAATGGCCTGCCCTCCCACTACCTTTAAGATCTTGTTTCCTATCACTGTTCCACTTGCTCCTTCTGGGCCAACTTCACCTCTTGCTGTCCTCACACACATCTCCCAGGTGACTGCAGAGAAATAAAGCACTGCTCCTCCCCATTGAGCCATGGGGTTCCCTCCACACAGGGCTCTGCTCAAATGCACCTCTTCCTGGAGGACTCATTGAGCATCTTCGATAATGAGCTGTCATCCTGTTATCCTCTCCTTTCCATCACAGCACTTATATCCTGTGTATACACGTGAGTCAGTTGTCTGTCTGACCCACAAAGACGTAAATAAGTTGAAGCTGTAAACAGAAGATATTCAATAAGGGAGGGAGAGAAAAGGAAGGGTCATTAAATTATTACGGATACTTAGAGAGGATTTGTGCCCAGGATCATAGGCCTACCTATTAATGAGACAACAGCATCTTAGGCCTCCTGAATTCCAGTCCAGCACTTTCTCCAGCATAGAGATGCTGATGTCTTACTGTTCTTACTCTTACAACCTTTGCCAACTGTCAAGATCTGGCAAGGTGAGATCTTGGAATCTCCCAGCCACAAGTGTTTTCCAGTAGTCTAAATTACTGCCTTGGCCAGTATGGCTAAGTGATTAGTTACAGCGTGAATCCTTGGATTCCTGGTCAAGGGCATATGCTTGTGTGGCACGTCGGTCAGGACGGGAGTGCAAGTCAATCACCCAATGTGTCTCTCTCACATTAGTGTTTCTCTCTCTCTCTCTCTCTCTCTCTCTCTCTCTCTCTCCCTCTCTCTCTCTCCCTCTCTTCCCCTCTCCACCCCTTATCCTTATCCTCCTTCCCTTCTACTCCCCCTAAAAATCAATGTGCAGGGAAAAAAATATCCCCTTGGGTGAGAATTAACAAAACAAAATAAAAATCAAATTACTTTTCTTTTAAGGTCTCTTCCAACAGTCCTTTTCAACCTTAAATTTTAAATAGCAGATAGTGATGGATATGAACATTTCTAGTAATATACATAAAAGAAACATAAGTCCCTGTGCACCATGACACACACTAAAATGATCAAGCCAAATGTCCCCATCAACAGGAGCGTGGATAAATCATCATCTATTACTACAATGGAGTACTAAAAACAAACAAAAAACAGAATGGAGACAATAAACACAGCGATATGGCTGAATGTCAGAAATGTATCAGGAGAGAAATAGCCCAAATATCAAGGAATGCATACCCGTTTACTGTACATGTAATCATTCCAAACTGGGAAGGCTACCGGTGAGAAGTTACACTGGTTGGCTCTGGGGCGGGGGAAGGGAGCCAAGAGGAGTTTCAGCCCTGGCCGGTAATTTCCGTGGTTTTTTTTTGACCAGGTGGTCATTTAATGATAAATCCTTGAACTTTACACTTACATTTTATCTGTTTTCTGTGTGTGTATTATACTTCATTTTTCTAAGGGTTTATAAAAATGTTAAGAATAGGGTTTACTAGATAGTTATGAATGGAAAAAAAAATAATATGTTATCCATTCTTTCTGTTCCTTGCCTTCCCCGCTGTCTTCACTGTTCAGAGGCTCCAGATTTCTCAGGGAAATTTCTCTCTGTGTTGACATAATTCTCCAAGCAGCCTCTTGGAATTAGTCTCCTCCCCGAGCCTGTCTCTTTTTAACACAGCCAACCTTGAATGAACACATTGGATGAACTCATCTATGGAGTGTGTGGATGGCAAAACTTAGACATTTTTTAACTTCTCTTTTTTAAATTTTCATTACAGTTTGCCTTTAACATTATTTTGTATTAGTTTCAGGTGTACAGCTTAGTAGTTAGACAATCATATACTTTACAAAGTGTTTGCCCTGATATTTTCAGTAGTCATCTGACATCATGCATAGTTATTATAATATTATTGACTATATTCCCTATGCTGTATTTTGCATCCCCATGACTGCCAACTTATTTATGGGAGTTTTTGCTCTGTTAATCATTATTGTTGAGAGTATTACAGACATCCCCTCATTATCCCCCGCCCCCTGCCACCCACTTTTTCCCTTCATTGCCCTGGTCCACCAGATCCTGCCCCACCCCAGGCCTTCACCGCCCTATTGTCTGTGTCCATCCTTCCTATCTAATAAAAGAGTAATATGCAAACTGACCACACCTCTGCTATACCCACAAGCCACACCCACAAGCCAATCAGGATCAAATATGCAAAGAAACCCCAACCAAGATGGCTGCAGACACTGAAAGCAGCAGGGAAGCTTGGGTTTCCCCAGCAATGGAGGAAGCCAAGCTTTCCACCTGTTCTTGCCAGCCTAAGCCTCCACTCAATGTTACCAAATTTTAATTATAGAAGATACATAAATCCCAACAGAAATGGCAGCAGCACAGAACTGGAGAGAGCAAAGGCTAGGATGCTCCCAGCGATGGAGGAAGTCAAGCTTCTGCAGCCCTGGTCATCCCAGGCCTCCATCCAGGCTACAAAGTTTCAATTATGGAAGGAAAATAAATTCCAACAGAAATGGCTGTTGCCACTGAGTGAGCAGAAGGCTTGGCTCTGCTCCAGGCTACAAAGTTTTAATTGTAAAAGATAAATAAATTCCAGATACCAGGGCCTCTGCTAGGGTTGCTGGGAGGCATGGCCAGCCTGCAAACCACCATAGGCCCCTCGCCCAGGCTGCCCCATACCCCAAGGGAACCCCTACCCTGAACTGGGACACCCTTCAGGGAAAATCAGCTGGCCGCCACCCATGCACCAGGCCTCTATCCTATCTAATAAAAGAGTAATATGCAGATTGACCATTACTCCAACCATAAGCTGGCTGTTCCCATGTGGACAAAGATCCTGCCCCCATGTGGACACAAGATGGCCAGCAGGAGAGGGCAGTTGGGAGGGAACCAGGCCTACAGGGAAGGGCAGTTGGTAGGGATCAGGCCTGCAAGGGAGGGCAGTTGGGGGCAATCAAGCCTGCAGGGGAGGGCAGTTAGGGGTGACCAGGCCAGCAGAAGAGGGAAGTTGGGGGCAAACAGGCTGGCAGGGAAGCAGTTAGACATCAATTAGGCTGGCAGGGGAGTGGTTAGGGGATGACCAGGCTGGCAGGCAAAAGCAATTAGGGCCAATCAGGAAGGCAGGCAGGTAAGCAGTTGGGAGCCAGTAGTCCTGGATTGTGAGAGGGATGTCTGACTGCCCATTTATGCCCGATCCCTCAAGGGATCCCAGATTGGAGAGGATGCAGGCTGGGCTGAGGGACACCCCTACCCTCGTGCACGAATTTCATGCACTGGGCCTCTAGTATGTATATAAGTTCTTTGGTAAATCTCCCCCTAGCTTCCCACTTGCCTCTGAGAGTCTTCAGTCTGTTCCATGTTTCCAAGCCACTGGTTCTGTTTCATTCATCAGTTTATCTTATTCATTGCATTCCTTGCTTGTTTATTTTCATTTTTAGATTCAATTATTGTTCATTTTTTCTCTTTTCTTCTCCCCTTCCTCCCTCTCCTCCTCCTCCTTATTATTATTATTATTATTATTATTATTATTATTATTATTCTCCAAGATCCTTCACATTTTATATAACACTGGTTTGATGGTGATGAACTACTTTAGTCTTTTCTTGTCTGTGAAGCTCTTTATATGACTTTCAATTCTAAATGACAGTTTTGCTGGGTAGAGTAATCTTGCTTGTAGGTCCTTGCTTTTCATCAATTGAATATTTCTTGCCACTCCCTCTGGCCTGCAAAGTTTCTGTCGAGAGTATGGGCCCTCCCTTGCAGGTAACTGCTTTTCTCTTGCTGTTTTTAAGATTCTCTCTTTGTCTTTAATCTTTTGCATTTTAACTACATCTTGGTGTGGGCCTCTTTGGGCTCCTCTTCTTGGGGACTCTCTTCCCTTCTAGACTTATATGTCTATTTCTTTCACCAGCTAAGGGAAGTTTTCTGTCATTATTTCAAGTAAGTTTTAAATTCTTGCTCCCTCTCTTCTCCTGCTAGCACTCCCATGATAAGAATGCAAATATGCTTAAAGTTGTCCCAGAGGCTCCTTACACTATCTTCATGTTTTTAAATAAATCTTTATTGTTTAGATTATTACATTTGTTCCTCTGCCTCTCCCCCCAACATAGCTTTCCTCTACCCAGTTCCCACTCCACTCTGCCCTTATACCTCCCCGCACTGTCCTCATCCATAGGTGTACAATTTTTGTGCAGTCTCTTCCCACACCCCCACACCCCTGAGAATTGTCAGTCCACTCCTTTTCTATGCCCCTGATTCTATTATATTCGCCAGTTTATTCTGTTCATCAAATTTTTTTATTCACTTGATCTTTAGATTCACTTATTGATAGAAATGTATTTGTTGTCATTTGATTGTTCATAATTTTATCTTTATCTTTTTCTTCTTCCCCCTCTTCTTAAAGAATACCTGACCCTTCAGCATTTCATATTATCCTGGTCTGGTGGTGGTGAACTCCTCTAGCTTTTTCTTGTCTGTGAATCTCTTTATCTGACCTTCAATTCTGAATGATAGCTATGCTGGGTAGAATAATCTTTGTTGTAGGTTCTTGCTGCTCATCACTTTGAATATTTTTTGTCACTCCCATCTGGCCTGCATAGTTTCTGTTGAGAAATCAGCTGACAGTCGTATGGGTGCTCCCTTGTAGGTAACTGTTTTCTCTTGCTACTTTTAATATTCTCTCTTTGTCTTTTGCTCTTGGCATTTTAGTTATAATGTGTCTTGATGTGGTCCTGTTTGGATTCCTTTTGTTTGGGGTTCTGTGGGCTTCCTGAACTTGTAAGTCTATTTCTTTCACCAGGTAGAGGAAGGTTTCTGTCATAATTTCTTCAAATAGGTTTTCAATATCTTGCTCTTCCTCTTCTTCTGGCACCCCCATTGTTCGGATGTTGGTACGCTTGAAGTTGTCCCAGAGGCTCCTTACCCTATCTTCATATTTTTGGATTCTTTTTCCTTTTTGCTGTCCAGATTGGGTGTGTTTTGTTTTGCTTCCTCTTATTCCAAAACACTGCTTTGATTCTCAGCAACCTGTACTCATTTCAGTTAGTGAATTCTTCATTTCTGCTTGGTCCTTTTTTGTGCTGTTGATGTTCTCACAAAGTTCCTTGAGCATACTTATAACCATTGTTTTGAACTTTGTATCTGGTAGTTAGCTTGTTTCCATTTCATTTAGTTATTTTTCTGAAGATTTGTTCTTTCATCTGCAACATGTTTCTTTGTCTCCACATTGGCTGCTTCCTTGTATTTGTTTCTATGTATTATGTAGAGTTGCTATGGCTCTTGAAATTAGTAGAGGGGTCTTGTGTAGTAGATGCCCTGTAAAGCCCAGTGGTTCAGCCTCTCCAGTCACCTGAGCTAGGCAATCTAGGTGTGCTCCTGTGCACTGTCCTATTGTAGTTGAGCCTTGATTGCTATTGGCCTGGGAGAAATTGACCCCCAGGCCAATTGGCTGTGAGGACCAGCTTCAACCACAGTGGGAGAGTTTCTGTGCAGGAGACACCCCTATGGAGCAGGACTTGCTTCAGTAGGGCTTTGGTGCTCACTGAGTCTGCTCTGTGAGTATGTAGCTTGTGGATGTGGTAGAGTTGTTATCCAATGTGTCTAAAGTTATCCACCAGGTGCACTGGCTGTGGAGCCTCCCTGGAGGTACAAAGTCAGCCACTGTCTGGGCCTTGCCTATGGGACCACCTGGCATAAGCTGCAGAGTGATCTGCAGATAGCTGCTATGTGCGTTGGGCTTGGAGGCGCCTAGGAGAGGCCAAGCTGAGAACTTGGCAAACTGCTGCCAGTGCTGGGCTGGGTACACTTGCAGAGAGGTATGGGGTACACTGAGTCAGCTGCTACTTATTTGAGAAATTGTAGGAGAGTTTGAAGCCTAAGCAGGACAGGCCATTCATGTGGAAAGCCATTGCAATCAGTTTGGGTGGGTTGCAATTCAGTGGGGAGAAGTCTCAGGAAATTACCAGGGCAGGGCAAACAGTGTGGACCAGGTTGATGGAGTCTCAGATATGGTGCCTGCCAGTCAGCTCTGTGGTGGTAGGGGCGGGGGGTTCAGCATAGGAACAATGAGCTCCGCCAGCACTTTTGTCTGGGAGAAACCTAACCCCCAGTTCTTGCCTTGATGCCAGACAATTTAGTTCCTCCCCATCTGTCCTTGGATCCTTTCAAGCTGCTGCCCCAGCACTGGAACAAGTCTGAGTAAGTCCATATGCTGACTCTTTAAGAGGAACTGCCTGGGACTCCAGCAGCCTCCAGTGTCATTCAGTCATAATCCCTGCTGGTTTTTATAGCCTAAAGTTACAGGGACTTTTCTTTCCAGCACTGGAACCCTGGGCTGAGGGGGTCTGGTGTGGGGCTGGGATGCCTCCTCAGCCATGATATCCCTCCCAATTCAAAATGCCACATGTGGGTATTGAACCAAGTTGTTCCATACCTCTGCCACTCCTACCAGTCTTAATGTACTTTCTTCTTTAATTTTCTAGTTGTACACTTCCACTGTGTGATGGCCTCGGCCTGCTGAGTCTCATGCCTGAGCCCGCAGTGCACAGACTGCTACCTGGATATCTCCTATGCTCATTCACGTCCCATAGTCCCATAATATTTCAATGCAAAGCTAAAAACGAATGTACAAATGCATAATTTGCATGTCCATGAAGATGGCCCCCCACCTGTTCCAGGGGCTTCTTTCTGCAGCTCTAAGGGGAAAGGCCTGATGGCATACCCACTGGGCCGCACATGTATAAACAAGTGGGGCTATGTGTTCTCCTCCCAAACCACTCAGGACTCGGGCTGGGTGGCTGAGGACCAGGCATCAGCCTCCCTCCTCACTGCCCCGCAACATACAGCAGCACCTGATTCTTGGCTCCAGCTCTTCTGTGTATTGAGTCCAGGGGTTTCATGCTGATCAAGGGAAAACATATGACTAAAGCTTGCAGCAACACAAAACAGGCTTTATTTGGGGAGCACTTTAACAGATTAGCATGTAGGGGGAGCTCATCCCAGCATGTGGCCTTCCAGAGACAACAGGATGGTGCTCTATCTAGAAAATGAAAAAAAAGGAGGGGGCATATGACTCCAGGTGGAGGAGAGACTCAGCCAGGGATCTGTGGTGTGTAGTGATTTTGCTGAGCACCATGGTGAGGGGCTCTGGGTCAGAGAACCCAGAAGGCTGCAGTGAGTTGTTTGTTCATACCCTGGCCAGAAGACGGAACTGCAGGTCCCACACTACCCAAACACTTGAAATGACTAACATGAGTTGACTTCAACTATAATTTAATAAATTGCATGGGTAAGAATTGGAACTAGGTCAAGTAGTTTTTGAACAAATGGTCCAGCCTGCTGTGCTGTAAAAATCACAGGGCCAATAATTTGGGGCATCTTTGGTTCACTGATATAAAATCCTGCTCACATATATTTGTTGCCAGTGGAAGTAGGGTCCTTGTGGTGTCATGAGAAAAACATTTTTGGGGACACACATGGGAGGACGAGGTCTAATGGTAAGGTTTATTTGGGTGGAAATAGCAGGCTGCCCCCAGGTTCCCAAAGTCTCATCTCTGTCTGTCCCGCCATAAAACAAAGTCCAACTTTGTGTTCATCAGGCCCAGTATAAAGACCAGTGTCCAAAAGTTCTGTGCCATGCCAAACCTTAGTCCACGCCTGTCCCCATCCAGCTAGCTTAGTCTGTGCTCCCAGCTGCACTCTGGCTGGTATGATACCCAAGCCCACATGGTCTGCCCCACAGGCCCCGGGTGACTGCTAGGCCCTCATGGTTGCTATGGAGAGAGAACACACGGGGCAAGCACATGTTTTACACACACACACACACACACACACACAGTTTTTTTAAGCTTGGGTTATATTATCTCGGGCTTGGGAAGGACCGGGTACCCTTTCAAACTAATTAGCTTCGCAATCTGTCACGAGCTTCTGATGGCTCCTCATCCTATCCAATCCATTTCCTAGGCCTTCCCAGGTTTTGTGTCCCTTACCCAATTCGATCCTTTTCCCAGGCTAGACTCCACTTCCTATGGTCACCACCTGAGTTCCTCCTACGCATGCCTCACAGTGAAAGCTCCTCCCCCCGTGCCATGTTGGTTCCTACGGCACATATGTGCCAGCAGAGGAACCTCCCTTATTGTTTGTCCCTTCCCTCCATAGTCTGGGCAAATGGACCTGGGTAATAGAAAAGAGGTCCTTCCTTTCTATAGCGGGGTCTGAGGGATGTTGATCCCCTTGGTAGGGAAATGCTGTATTCCCCAAGAGGGTATGTGAAGCTGTAGCTTCTTAATGCAGCAGGCTTGATGTCCCATTCAGCTCCACAACCCATTGGGCTCAACAATGTTAAATTCCTTTTGCTCCCTTCCTTTATTAATATTTAGCTACCTATGCTAACATATTCTCATATAGTTTATCTTTCTCCACAGAACAGCCAACAATCTGTGTCTTTGTCACTGGTTTAGACTTCCTTAGGGCAATCCAGGCCACCAGCCTAATATTTGGAAAAGAAATCTTTTCCTGAGTCAGGAAGATTCTAAAACCTGACTAACCTCCTGCTCATTTTTTCCCAACCAAAGCCTCTCTGAAGTCCCTTGGGAAAAACAAGCACTCATGGACACCTCCCCCCCTTCTTTAACACACACACATTCAGGGTTGGATCTTTTGCCTTGAGCCCTTCTCGTGATCAGGTGACCACTCCAGTGGTCAACAGTCTGCTTGACTTTCAAACTATCTCAGAATCTAGAACATTCCAAACCAACTGTCACATGACAGCTCTGCCAAGAATCAGCAGTTATTTCAACTGGCCAGTCCTGGAAGAGCAGTTAATGCAACAAGCTGGGAAAGCATCCAGCTGGGCAGGAGATTGCTGGGTTAATGTATTAAGTCTATAGGCCCTGATATGTGACTGACAGTTGACTTCAGCGAATATCTGTGCAACCTTGACTGAGACCTGACCAGCCTGCAGTGGGTGCACTCATAATTGACTTTTAAATGAATGTCAATCTGTGCTTGTAGCAATACTGATGGACTAAGTAGAATGACTTTCCACATGTAAATGAAAAGAGTATGGCTTTGCCTCTTCACAGCTTTCTCTTACACACATAGCATTAAGTAGCTACAATTATTTCAATCAACTGAGAGATGTAATTTCCACAGTACCTTCATTTGAGTAATTTGTAGGTTACACACTGTATTTGGCAGGATGTAGTTTTTTTCAAAACCACTGCCAGTATATATTCTGGCTGCTCTTGGAAAACACCATTGGTCCTACCTGAAATCCTGTTACTCAGCAGGACAGATTTCATATTACTAACGCTCTCCAAAATCTCTGTACAAGAGACATCAATAAGGAAGTTATGGTTGGTTTGGTTTGGTTGATGGATTGGAGAGTTATCCATACACCAAAAGGTGGTGGATTCAATCCCCAGTCAGAGCATGTATGGGGGCAACTGATCTCTCTCTCTCTCTCTCTCTCTCTCTCTCTCTCTCTCTCTCTCTCTCTCTCTCTTCCTTCCTCTAAAAATCAATAAAAACCATATCCTTGGGTGAGGAAACAAAGTTTTAAAAATGATAACAGTTATTAGGAAGAAGGGTTCACCATTCCCTTATGTGTGAGGCATCTGCAGTCATAGACAAGAAAACGCTGATAGTGAGATCAAGCTTTGCACATTTACAAGGGTCTTTATTTATTACTTATTTTACAATTTATGAGTATTTTTAAGTGGTTTTAGGTGTTGAATCAAAGGCCAAAGACCCCAAAAGCCACGTTTAGAAAAAAGCAATTGAAAGGCTGGAATTTTTCCTGAGCATGTGCCTGTGGAGTGTACTGGGCTGCCAATCATAAATAACTAAATCCAAGCAGAGAAATTGATCTTGAGAAAAAGAACTCATCATTCCATTTACAATGGATGCTCTCACTTCAAGATGATCTCTTCTATTAGCTACCAACTGGTAAAGACCCACAGTAAATACCAAGCCAGCACATGATGGTTGCTTGGTATATTGTATATCATGTATACCATACCTTGTCAGATTATCATGTCTAAATTGAAAAGTTTAAAAAAAAGGAAAGAAATATGTATCATAAATAAAGGAAATATTAAGCAGAAGATGTTTAGACTTCATAAGGTCCCTTTAACAGGTTCTCAGATGGAGTTATGGCAATGGTCAGCAAAGCGAGCCACATGTGGCTCTTTGGCCCCTTATGTGTGGCTCTTCCACAAAATACCACTTGCAGGTGTGCACGTACAGTACGATTGAAACTTCGTGGCCCATGTGCAGAAGTCAGTTTTCGGCTCTCGAAAGAAATTCCAATTGTTGTACTGTTGGTATTTGGCTCCGTTGACTAATGAGTTTGCTGACCACTGGGTTAGGGGAACACAGAACAATCGTCAGTACCTTCGTGATTGCTGATCAAGAATGATTCAGGGAGCTTTGATAAGTGAGGACAACAAGCTAGAGGGTATGGTGGTGGTTAATTCACAAGTGCGGCCTGAACCTTGCTAGGCCTTCCTAATGGGTAGAAGACAGATGGCAAAGCAAAGAAGCAAAACAAGAATACAAAGAGTCTTTCAGTGTTCTCTTACATAATGGCTACAATTACTCATCAATGAATAATAACCTACAATTATTCATCATGAATCAAATTAATATTTGAAATTTCACAGTACCTTCCATCCAAATATTGGTTGGATGTACTGTGTTGAGTGTGAGGACATAAGTTTAATCAACTTACTGCTGTTGTATTCTGACTGCTTCTGGGAAGCCTCCCAAATGGTCCTACCCAGAATGTTGATATCCAGAGCTTATCACTCTCTCCAAGCTCTACCCTTTCTACTCAGGAAGAAACTTATAGGGGACAAGGGCTTACCCCTTTATCCAGAGACCAGTGAGGTTGTGCTGCCTGGCATCAGGCCACCCTGCTCTTTTGTCTGCATTCACAGCACAGCAAACTTTTTTTTTCTGCCAGAATTAATACCAACATTTCTGATGCTTGAGGCTTCTGCATTTAAGTCAAGCTATGCAATTTTACACACAGGTCTGTTTTAACTCTTGGTAAATTTTTAAGAAGCTCAGATCTAAAATAGGTTTGGAATCAAAGGTCAAAGATCCCAAAGCAAGTAGACATGAGCCTGTTGAAAGGCAGGGGCTTTCTCTGTAGCATGTATCTATCAAGTTCATTGGCCACACCAACTACAAAATACTTAATCCAAGTGGGAAACTGTGAGGGAAAGTCTCCACTATCCAGTTTATAATGGGAGCTGTCATTTCAAAATGTTCTTCTCTATCATATATTCAAGGAGGAAAAGACACAGGTTCAACATTAACCTAAAACATAGTTGGGTTGTGGTTCGCTCCTTCCCTCTAATTTCCTGCCCTCCCTAGCCCTGCCTCCATCTGTGTGTGAGTGTGAGGAAACCAGTCTGATGTGTCTCTCTCACATCCATATTTCTCTCTCCCTGCCCGTCCTTTTTTTCTCTTCCACTCTCTCTGAAAAACAATAGAAAATATATTCTCAGTTGAGGATTAACAACAACAACAACAACAACAAAACAGAAAAAAAGCATTAAAGCAACATTTCTATATAACATCGATAAAGAAGTGTTTACTTGAACACAAATGTTTTTACTTTAAAAGTTGCATTTAACAGGGTCTCAAAGCTAGAGGGACACAAAATAACCATCAGTGCCTTGTTGATTGCTAATGATGAAATAGTCAAGTTCTTCTTTGGACAAGGGGCTAGAGGGTATGAAAATGGTTAACAAATATGGATTGAACTTCTGGGGCATCCTATTGGTTGGAAAACAGATGAAAAAGGGGGGGAACATGAAAGAAAATAGAGTCCTTGTATAGTTTTCTTAGATATGAGAAATTTAAAAACTTAAAATTATTCATTGTGTAAAAATTAATTTTCACACCATCTTCAATTTTTATATATTTTTATTGATTTCTGAGAGAAAAGGAGAGGGAGAGAGAGAGATAGAACAGCAATGATGAGAGAGAATCCTTGATAGGCTGACTCCTTCAAGGCCCCACTGGGGATCGAGCCCAAAACTCAAGCATGTGACCTAACTGGGAATTGAACCATGACCTTTTGGTTCATAGGTTGACACTTAATCACTGAGCCATAGCAGCTACACTACCTTCAATTTAAACACAGGTTTGGTGCACTGTGTTTCTTGGTAGGACAAAACTTTTTAAACACACTGCTGGTAATTCTGACTGCTCAGAGGAGCCCCTATCCCATTGGTTTTACCTGGAATGTTGGTACCCGAAGAAAAGATTTCATCAACACTAATGCTCTTCAAAATCTACTCTGTAGAAACAGATATATCACAACTAAAGTTACTAGTGAGAGGGGCTCACTCCTACCTCTGGACACCAGTGAGACTGTGCAGTTGACACCAGATGATATTTTTTCTTTCCTCTAGAGTCATAACTTTTCCCTGGAGACTCACCCACCACAGACCTACATGTGGGACCATTGTCTTTAACCACATCTACATGCACATTTTTGGGACCCAGAATTAGGATGGCTATACAGATAAAAGTCAACTTTTTTTTCAGACAGCAAATGATTCAAGAATACATACCAATAGTCCTAATGCTTGAGGAATGGGCAATTTATATACAATACTATGAGGGTTAGATCAAGTTGTGCAGTTTTATATGGATCTTTTTTTTTTACTCTTACTGAGTCAAAAACACACATGCACAACAGATGCAGAACAGGAGTTGAGTGAATGGTCAAAATTCTAAAAGAAAGTGTAGTGGACATCCGTAAAATTGAAGGAGCATTTCATGGAGCATGTACTTTCAAGTACTGTGAATTATAAATTCTCAATTGAGGGAAATTAGTCTTGAGAAAAAGACCACCACCTTCCAGTTTATAATAGATCCTACCTAGAATCATATTACCACCAGGACAGATTTCATCATAACCAACACTCTCCAAAATAGATACTGTCAAACCATAGGCATAGGAAGAGAGTTATTAGGAAGAGGGGCTAATCTCTTCCTCTGGACGCCCGACAACTATCATTTCAAAAAGTTGTCTTCTATCAAAATATCAACTGGTAAAAGACCCACAGTCTATACTAATCCACCACATTAAGGGCCCTTTTTGTTTCATGTGTACTGTATACTGTCAGATTCTCACATCTGAATTTGGTTTAAAAAGAAAACAACTTCCTAATATATAGAAAGCCAGGGGCCACCACAACTGAAATAACTGGATGGATGACCAACCATCAGGCTGCGTGGGGCGACAAGGCCGGCAGGGGGTTAATGAGGGACAACCAAACTAACAGCAGGCCGCATGGGGTGACTAGGCCAGCAGGGGATATAGTGAGGAGTCACCAAAAGACTGAATAGCAGGCTGCCTGAGACAACCAGGCAAACAGGAGGGTTAGTGAAGGACGATCAAATGACTGAACAGCAGGCTGCATGGGGCAGTCATACCTGCAGGGGGAGTAGTTGGGGGCAACCCGGTTGGTGGGGGGCGGGGCAGTTGGGGGCAACCAGGCTGGTGGGAAGGAAGTTGGGGGCAACCAGGCTGGCAGAGGAGCAGTTGGGGGAACAGGCCAGCAGGGGTCAGAAAAGGGCAACCAGGCCAATGAGGGGACAGTTAGGGGCAATCAGGCCATCAGGGGAGCAGTAGGAGCCAGCAGTCCTGGATAGTGAGAGGGATGTCCAAATTCTGGTTTAGGTGGGATCGGGCCTAAACTGGCAGTCAGACATCCCCTGAGAGGTCCTGGATTGGAAAGGGTGTAGGCTGGGCTGAGGGAACCCCCTCCCAGTGCACAAATTTTATGCACTATGCCTTTAGTTTTTATATAACATAAAGGGGGCCTTAAAATAGCAGATGTTTAGATTCCAGAAGGTGCCTACAGGTTCTCAGATGGAGCTAGGAGAACACAGAATAACTGTCAGTACCTTTGTGGTTTTTGATCATGAATTACTCAGGGAGTTTTCATAGGTGTGAACAAGGCACTGGGGTGTGGGGGTGGTTAGTGAATGAATATGTTACAGTATTTTTCTGTTGACCATTCACTCAACCCCTTTTTATATATTAGGATTAGGATGTGAGCTTCTGCTGGGCCATTCTTCTGAGTGGAAGATAGACAACAAAGGAGAGGAGCAGGAAGGAAATAATATAAAAGGATCTTTGTACAGTTTTCTCTTATTTGTGGGAAATTGAAAATACAACAGTTATTTCATCATGAATCAAAATGAAATTTGAATTTTTACAGTATTTTCAATCCAAATAGGTAACGTTTACTCTGTTGCTTGGCAGAGCATAAATTTTTCAAACTCACTGATGGTATACTTTGACTGCTCCTGGGAAATCTCCCTCATGGGTCCTACCTGGAATCCTGTTATCAGCAGGACAGATTTCATGATCAACATTCTCCAAAATATATTCTGTCAAACCATTGGCATAGGAAGAAAGTTATTAGAAAGTGAGGCTAACCCCTTCCTCCAGACACCAGTGAGGCCATGTTGGATGACACCAGATCACCTGCTCTTAACTCTGGATTCCTAGCACTTCCCTGGAGACTTGCTGGCCACAGTACTACTTGTGACCACGTTTTCTCTCACCACACTCTCATGCCCATTTCAGTACCCAGAATAAGGTGACTATATAGATGAAACACAACTGAGGAGTGTTTTAATTCATCCAGTGAGTGGTTCCAGGTTATAGTCAAGTATCCCTGATGCTTGACTGCATCTGCAATTGCAGGAAAGAAAAGACTAGGAGGGTCAAATCAAGCTGTATCTTTTACACAGGCACATATTTGAACATGCTCAAGCACCTGCACATGCACACATGTATGTGCCCGGGAACAGAGGTGCACACATGTGCTCACTAAGGGGAAGGACTGGAACACAACCTTTTAGGGCATGCCTCCTGAGGGGAAGGACTGTTGTTTGTTCTTTTTTATTAAATAAACAAGCTTTTAATATAGCTCAGGTATGTGAAATACTACACATGGTAAAAAGTCTAGAAAACTAGAGCTTCAAGTCTTTTTATTTTTTTTCCTTTTTAGTCTTTATTGTTCAATATATTAATTACATTGTTCCCTTTTTTTTCACCCTATAGTTCCCCTCCACCTGGTACCCATCCCACCCTCCGCTCTCACCCCCCTCCACTGTCCTCTCCCATAGTTGCATGATTTTTGTCCAGTCTCTTGCTGCACTTCCCACACCTCTTTTCTCCCCAAGAGTTGTCAGTCCATTCCCTCTCTATGTCCGTGATTCTGTTACATTCACCAGTTTATCCTGTTCATCAGCTTATTAATTCACTTGATTTTTAGATTCATTTGTTGATAGATGTGTATTTGTTGTTCCTAATTTACACTTTTATCTTTTTCTTCTTCCTCTTCTTAAAGAATATCTTTCAGCATTTCATATAATATTGGTTTGGTGGTGATGAACTCCTTTAGCTTTTTCTTATCTGCGAAGCACTTCATCTGACCTTCAATTCTGAATGATAGCTTTGCTGGATAGAGTAATCTTGGTTGTAGATTCTTGCTGTTCATCACTTTGAATATTTCTTGCCACTCCCGTCTGGCCTTCATCGTTTCTGTTGAGAAATCCGCTGACAGTCATATGGGTGCTCCCTTATAGGTAACCAACTGTTTCTCTCTTGCTGCTTTTAATATTCTCTCTTTGTCTTTTGCTCTTGGCATTTTAATTATGATGTGCCTTGGTGTGGTCCTCTTAGGGGTCCTATATATTGGGGTTCAGTGCGCTTCTTGGACTCCTAAGTCAATTTCTTTCACCAGGTGTGGGAAGTTTTCGGTCACTATTTCTTCAAATAGGTTTTCATTGTCTTGCTCTCTTTTTCTGACACCCCTATAATTCGGATGTTGGTATGCTTGAGGTTGTTCCAGAGGCCCCTTACACTATCTTCAATTTTTTGGATTTTTTTGGTTTCTTGCTTTTTCAGCTGAGTGGATTTTCCCTCTTTGTATTTCAAATCTTTAACTTGGTTCTTGGGGTGCTCCAGAGCACTTTTAGGTCTTTGTATAATATTTTTTGTTTCAGTCAGTGTATGCTTAATTTCTGGTTGTTCCTTTTTCATATCCTTGAGAGTCTCCTTTATATCCTTGAGAGTCTCCTTCATTTCCACGTTGGTCTTGATCATTTCCTTGCAGGTCTCGTTCATTTCCTTGTAGGACTCATTCATTTCCTTTGTGGTCTGGCTTATTTCCTTATAGGCCTCGACCTTTTGTTGGAGCCTCTTGAAAAACCCTATAACCGTGATTTTGAATTCCATGTCCAGTCATTTTTTTCCTCCATTTCTTTCACATCTGATTTCTTTCCATGTCTCTGCATGGTGGCTGCTTCCCTGAGTTGGTCAATTAGCTTTGTGTGGTAGACTTCCTACTAGGGACAGTGGCTCAACCTCCCCAGTTACCTGAGGTGGATATGGGCTGCACAGTCTTGCTGAAGTTAAGCTCAGGTTAATCGTTGTTAGCACTTGGAGGGGTTGACCTCCAGGCCAATTGTCTGTGAAGCTCAGCTGTGCTCAGGTTGGATGGGCAGAGTCTCTGGGCCAAGCAGACAGCATTAGCTCCGCCCTATGTGGCCCCAGGGACTCTGTGCCGGGGGCAATGGCTGCCAGCACCTCTGAGAGAGCCGCTGCCGAGCTCCACCAGCTGTCGGGGAATTCAGACTCTCCCCAAATGACTCTGCATGCCCAATGTCTCACCCAGGGTCGTAAAACAAAGCAGTCTGATGGTTTTCCGAATGAGAGAGCGAGTTGCAGATGGCTCTCTGCGCCGTCACGCAGCTGAGCTGTTCACGCAGGCTGCCTTCTCCACAAGCCGGGAGACCCCTGCAGCACCCTGCCCTCCCACTGTCCAGTTTTCACCCCGTATGATAGTGGGTTCCCTGGACTTCCCCCAAAGCTGGAGAATCAGTCCAGTGGGATGTCTTTGTCTCCCTGTTCGAGAAAACTGGCCGGTTTTCAGCCGCCCACCCTCTCCGCTGGCACGAGCTCCAAACCTCTCTCCGCACGAATCTTTCAACGCCATCCGCCGCCGCTCCTCCAAGTCACAGTGTCTTATCTTCACTTTTATTTGTGGAATTTTCACTCGGCGAGCTTTTTGGTGTTTCTGGAAGGTGTTTGTTCTTTTGTTAAGTTGTAGTATTAAAATTTTTGAGTATGACGGCAAGATAGGTGTTTTACCTATGCCGCCATCTTGGTTCTCTCTCAAGTCTTGTTTTTAAAAAGCCATTAAGCTTAAATGGAAAACCAAGAATGGAGTACAGAACTGTATTGAGAGCCATGATGGTTCCACAGTGTTTACATCCAAAGTCCCTCATTGCAGAGCAGCAACCTATTCAGTGGATATCACACTGATATGTGCATGGACACAGGCATATCCAGCCTAGGGGTGGGGTGGGAAGCTATGTTGTCACTTGGGTATTCTTAAACTGGAACAGACCTCATAAGACCAAGAACCAGCCAGCATAAAGGATTAAAATGGAATGCACACACACACACAAATCCCACATAGGTTGGCTACCCGCAACTTTCAACTTCTGGCTTTGGGTTTTTCTGAGGAGCTGCGACAGGTTCTTGTAAGTTTACTGTTAAACAGTGTCCATGATAGGGCCTTATTGCTTGGTCTTATGTGGTGACTTCTGTAGTGTTCTGTGCTGTGGTCTCTCCTTTCACTGTGTGCTGCAGATGAACCCTTTAGCTGACTCTTTCACCACCCCCAACTTACCTCTTGTGGAGAGTTCACAGGTCAGTCCTTGAAATGTTCTGGAAGATCGCATATTTATTTCCATAGCAGATGACCTTGATGCCTTTGTCCCGCATGTTTTCTCAAAGCTTCTTGAACTCATCTACATCTCCTCTCCGAACAAGCAGGAAACATTCTAAGCATTATGCTTGACAGCCTCCAGAAAAGAGCTTGGAAAATGGTGTCATCCACAATCTGGCCACAATCCAGGGAAAGAAATGACTTGTTTTCATAGAGTTTCTGAACCTCTCTCATAACTTCAGTGTTCCTGAGCACTTTCCGGTACCCAGCTAGATGAAGGACAGTGCACTGGGGTTGGTGTAGACCCCATGGATGTGTATCATGCTCAACTTCCACTTATGTTGAGCCCACTCTAGAACCTATTGTTCATCAGTAAGGTCAAGAGATTCAGGTTGTTTCCCCTGCTATGCTGTGTACAGTACCAGGAGATTGTCTATTCCAGGGCCCCATTTTCCATCAGGTAGAGAACTGACTGAAGTGACTGTTTTCCAGAGTCTTCTGTCTTTGACTCCAAGTCATCGAATACTTCATATAAACAGTCCTTGAAATACGTGGATCGAACATTACTAGCATCAGGAGATAATTTCTGAATAAGGTCATGGGGAACATGAACAAGACTCTTGTTTTCATGGAGACATTCCTGAAATTTTTTGCTCTCATTATCTTCTAGAAGATCAAAGTCAGTGACAGCATCACGAAGGCCTGAATTAACTGTCAGGGTTTGGCCAGTGACTCGGGCTGTGAAATAATTCATAGCTGAGAGAAGAGATAGATGCAGGGAGGAAATTTATTTTACTTTCTGAGGGAGGAAAGGGCCAAGTATTGCTCATCAATACAGAAGAGGGGAAGAAAAGAGTGGCTTTCGCTTTAAAGAGCAATCGGTTGCTGTTGTTAGATGACAAGGAAGGAAGGGAGTGATTGTGTTGAAGTTGAGCAGATATGGGATAGGAGAGGTGTGTCTTGAAAAGTTAGTTTGTTTGCTTTTTAGGAGATAGTCTGGGAGATATCCTAAGGAGATGTCTTACCAGTATTTTCCCCAAGCCTGTAAAACAAGCTTAGAATAAAAGTTATGAAGCATTCAAAAGAGGTTTGTTTGAAGGAGAGAGAGAAGGGAACTTTCTGCTAACTAGAGAGTCCTATTATACCTGATGGTGAAAACAGCAAGGAGGAGGAGATGCAGGAATGCAATCTTGAGAGTAGCTTATCTTTTCCCAAAGTCTGAACAGAAGAACTGTCTGAATCAGAGGAGCCAAAAATCTTGGGGTTTAATTACCAGGTGTTCTTCATAAATTGTGGAAGGTCACAGCAAATATAAAGAAAAACCTTTTTCTTGCCCTAACTGGTTTGGCTCAGTGGATAGAGCATAGGCCTGCAGACTCAAGGATCCCAGTCAAGGACATGTACCTTGGTTGCAGGTACATCCCCAGTAGGGAGTGTGCAAGAGGCAGTTGAATCAATGTTTGTGACTCTCTATCCCTCTCCTTTCCTCTCTGTAAAAAAAATTAATAAAATATATTTTTCTAAAAAGGCCTTTTTCTTGTCACTACATTAACCCCTTCCAGGATTTCAGGGCTGGAAACTGAGGTGCAACTACAGCACTGATGCATGTTCTGATCACCAACATAACTTCCCACAGTTTAGTACTTTTTAGAAGCAGTGTCCTGGGCTTTTTTCATGGTCAGGGGGAGCATCATCAAGGAAGGATCCAAAAAATCTTGTCTATCTCAGAAGATTGGCTCCTTGTAGAAGCCATCCAGTTTCCGTTGGAAGCATCTGACAATTCCATGCTGATCTCCTATGGATACTGTGTATTCCTAGTTTTCCACCCATCCCTCTAGTGCAGCCATCACCAATCTTTCGTACCTCACGGACCACCAGTGGTCCACGTGCCATGGGTTAGCTACCGCTGCTCTAGTGGAAGTTCGTTTTTTTCTGTTCATTCTGTGTCAGCTCCAAACAACCCCACTATAACTTTATTTTTCAGAAGTCACCATTTTACTATAATAAATCCTTATTTTCCTTGTGATAATCACTTTTAAAAATTAAAACTGGCCCTGGCTGGTTAGAACATCATCCCATGATTTGGGCTGTGGGTTGGCTTCCTGGCCCCATCTAGGCAGGTACAGAGGCAACCAATCGATGATATTTCTCTCTCTCTGTCCCTCCCCCCCCCCCCCCAACACCACCACCTTCTCTTTCACACACTCTAAAAGTCAATGGGAAAAAAATATTCTCAGGGGAGGATAAAATTTAAAACTGAGTAATTGCTTTACCTCCATAAATGAGTACTAAATGGATAACATTCGCATGATTTTAATGTTTTTAGAATTATAAAAACAATGCACTTTATAAAAAATTTAACCACCAACTAAAGGAGAATTGATTTGCAAGTGTTGCTTTCAGAGGTGATCATCTTGAGAGGTTTGGTGGGCCTCTCTCAGGCTCTCTGCTTCTCATTCTGTCTCTTTTTGGCTCTGTCACATGCATTTATACATATGCATGTCCGCCTGTTGAAATCACATGTTGTCTAACAGGTGGGCTTCTGGATGCAGACGGTTGGTCCACATGTCTCACTTAAGAGCATCACTGAGGTCTTCATCTGCAGCCCATAGAGACACCTGCACCTCCTTTAACAGCTGTTGCACTCCACTCCTCCGTGTGAACCAGGCGGGTAAAACCCCGACCTCTCTACACGGACATGAGTGTTTCCCATACCCGGCTATTTCACCAGTGATCTGATGGGTGGTCTTGAAAATACATCTTTTAAAATGGTGCACGTATTTCTGCGGGGTCACCTCCTGGAATGAGTATTGCCAGGAGAAGGTGAGTGCCCGTGGGAGCTGAAGGGTCCTGCATGCTATTCTTTCAGAGTTGGGCCTTTTCCACTTCTCTCTAGAGGTTCTGCTGGGGCCTCTGTTCTCTACCTTTGTCCCAGGGCTGCTTGCCTCCTGACGAGAAGCCTGTCAGTCTGAGAGTGCCAGTGCCCTCCCCGCAGTGTTTACAGGGTGTGAGTTGCCATTGGGAGGTCAGGAGTCTTGGACATGTACTGGAGTGTGCACTGCCTCTCACTGGAAATCCATGTGTTTGCTCTCTGTCCATTTTCAATATACTGCCTTTGGAGAGTTTCCTGCATGACAGAGGTGTTAAACCTTTCTCTGGCCTTGGGTTGTAAGGAACGCTTCTCAGTGTATGGATTTTCTTTCTAGCTTTTTGTATTTTTCTTGTTTTTGTTTTGGGCACAGGAAGAACCAGATGTTTCCTGACTGGTTCCTGGCTCTCGGGCCTCTACTCTACCTACGCATATTCTAACTTAAAAGGACTTTTTTTTTAGATTAAATCTTTAATTCATCCGGAATTTTCCTTTCAAATAACAAAAATCATAGTGCAAATAAAAACAGAAAACAAACTAATCTGTCCCACAGAAAGGCAGCTGTGGTAGGATTCCCTTTATAGGAAACATCCAGAAGAGGCAAAGGGACACAGACAGAAAGCAGACTAGTGGTTGCCAGGTACTGAGAAAGGGAGGGATGGGAAGTGAATCTTTTGATAAAGGGTTTCCATTTGGGGAGATAAATATTCTGCAAATAGATGGTAGTGATGTTTGCACAGCCTCGTGAATATATATAATGCTCATGATTTGCAGTTTAAAGAAACATTTTAAGATGTCATTTACAACTTGAAATAAGTTAAAATATACAATAGTTAAAACAAAATGATTAAATAACACTGAAACAAATGCTCAAAGGAGAAGGGTAAAGCGAGTTCTGGGTCTGGGAGCAGTTCAAGAGGCTCCATAGCTGGCACTGAGGAGTTTCCTGAAACCAGCTCTTTTTCAGGGGCGGTGGGTAATGTGGCAGATGCATTGCAGGTGTGACGGTTCTACCTGCGAAGGGATGGGTGACTTTCCAGTTGTTGGGCACAGGTGCATATGATGACTCCCCCAATGGGATGCTATGGAATGTTGCTCACATGCCATCTCCTGCTGATGAAATGGATGCTGAGGCTGGCTGCAGCTCTGGAGAGGCTGCTAAGTTGATGTTCCTCCAGTTTGGGAGCCACCTTTACTTCTGCACTGGCTTCTGCACCTTTATCTGGCTCCTGAGGATGTGCAGGCACTGAAGCTGGGTTAATGCTGGGGCTAGAAGGGGAAGAAAGATCACCCATGTGCCTGCCTTTCCATGTACTACCTCCCCACCCCCAGAGACAGAACACAGCCAGAGAAGCCACAGCCCAGTCCTCACCATGGGCCATCTTCCTTCAGTTGGGTGGTCTGAAGCCAGACTTTGTTCCCGGCACAATGACAGACTCCAAGTTTCCTTTCTATGTGTCCAGCCCCGCCTCCGGCCTATATGCTCTCATGCACCCGACTGCCTTCTCATGGCTGGTCTTTGTCTCGGGGGTTCCAGGTTCTCAAATCAACTCCAAGGGAGTGGGCACAGTGCTCCAGGTCAGGGCTGCATATGAAGAAGTGCACATGGGTGGGACCTGGGAAGGATCCAGGACAGCCTCTGGGCCAGCCCAGCCATGTCCAGGCCCTGTTTCAGTAGCCAGTCAGCCCAAGCTTTCACTGACCCTTGTTGGTTGCGTGGCACACCTGCACTTCACCAGGGAAGATGGAGTGGTTGTCCCCACCGACCGCCTCTTGAAAGACCTCCTGAACGGAGCTCTGTGATGAGAGTGACCATTCACCCATCTGGAGGCGTCAGAGCCTGGGGAACATGAGAATCCCCTCTAGGGCTCGAGAGAAACCTCAGGCAGAGGACGGCGTTCTGTACTTCATGCTCACCCAGCCAGCCTTGACCTGTGGTGTAAATGTGACCAGCCAACACGGCTTCCAACACCTTCTCAACCTACACTTTTTTCAGGGCAGGCCCTCCTCATGTGAAGCCTTCCTGCTTTTCACACAGGAGCCTACAGATGTCGAGGTGAGATCACAGTGGTGGCCTGGCCTACACGAGATCACTCCAGGTCTTCCTGGTATCTTTAAGTCCCTCCAGGAAAAAGGAAAGACATGCCTGGGGTGAGATATGACTCAAAGTCTGCAACTTTCCTGAGGTCAAGGCTTTGAGACCTGGGGTTGCAACAAGTAAACATGCTGCTCCCTGGAGCACCTCTAAGCTAAGTGAGCTGGGTAAGGAGCTTATAGAGACTGGCTATCTGGTTACCAGGGTTCTGAGTTTGGTTGAGCTCCAAAGGCCCCTTTGGGCTGCTGACTGCTCCTCTGTACCATACACCACACACAGTTACATCATTACTGTCCCTACATAGAGTCTAACCAAGTGAGGGGCTTAGTTTACTTCTTTCATGTCTTTGCTGTCCTTTACCCCCAGACATCCGGGAACCACCAGGGCTCCTCTCTGACACACTTCTCAGGATGTTGAGTGACACTCCTTGGTGCTGACCCTAATGCCATCCTTCATGCTTCAGAGTGAGAGGATCACCATGCAAAAGCCCAAAGTGAGGCTTTGAAGGTGGTTGCAGAACCTGCACTGCCTGTTAGTGATCTGTCATGCCTGCCCCTCACTGGTGCAGTTGGTTGTCCCTGCAGACCATCTTTTCCTGATATCTGGGTAGAGCTCTGCAATGACAATGACTGGCAGCTGGACCAGAGGCATCAGAGCCATGTCAGTTCATTATCACTGCTTCTTTTCAATCTTCTGCTCTCAGATCAGGCCTGGACCTGTGTTTGCCCAGACCTCCACCAGGGGGATGAAATTCACCTCTAGGGATCAGGATAAACCTCAGGCAGAGGGATCCGCCCCACACTACAGATCCATTCTTCCAGACTCCACCTGGAATGCAAGCATGACTAGACCACCAGCTTTGGAACCCTCCTCAGCCTGCTCCTGCTCAGGACAGGCCCTCCCCACGGGAGCCTATTTTCCTCCACAAACCATGGGGATGAGACACTGAGATACCCAAGTGGGGTCAGAGTGGTGGCTTGGCCTGAACTGGGCCAACCTGGGCCTCCGTTCGTTTGTTACCCTGTGGTTCTCTCCAGGGAAATAGCCAGAAGCTTTTGGTTTGAGATCTGATCCAAAGTCTGGATCATCTAAAGAGCCTGTCATTGTGGACTTTCCGCAGACCACGGCCTCGGGGTATCTGGACGCTGTATTTAGCTTCTCCAGCAGAGTGAGCTAAATAAGGGCATCTCTAGACTGTGGCTGCCAGTTACCAGGGTTTAAAGCTCTGTGCCCGGGTTCCCCGACCTGAGCTTCCTCCTGAGGCAAGAGCTTTCCAAGGGCCCTTTATGCTGTTGACTTCTCCCCTGCACCACACACCATACACAGTGTACACCATAACTATACAGAGTCTGACCAAGTGAAGGGTTCAGTTTACTTCCATTTTCTTTCTTTTAAACCCCTGCCATTCAGGAACGCTGGAGCTCTTTCTGCGACACCCTTCTCAAGATGGCACTGTTGAGGGATGCCCCTCCATCCAACCCCAAAGCCATTCTTCGTTCTTCAGAGTGAGAAGCTCAACATGCAAAAAACCATAAGTGAATCTTCTTCTAAGGTGGTTGAAAACCTCATCCTCAGCCATCTCTCTCCTGAGGCCATCCCAAGGTGTCTCAAACCTGTTTGCTAATTACCTGGAGCCTCCAGAAAGTGGGCATTTGCCTGCCTCCTTTAAATGTCTTTGAGACATTTCAGTAATTAGTAATTACCTCTCTGTTCCTACAACACTGAGGCTCTTTGTCCATTAGGTGTGCTTCCCACTAAGGCTGTGTTGACAGGTGATGAGTCGGCCTGTAGCTGCACAGTCAATAAAGAGGAGAAAGGAGAGAAAGTGAGCAGGCCATCACACTGGTTAACTGAGAATTAGATAAGTATTCCTAACTAAAAGCATCTTGAAATTTGCATTCAAAAATGAAGATGATTGGTAAAAATATCTGATGTCAGGTAATGGGTAATTCTGTTTCAGAGAAGTGGCTCAGTGGGGAGAACTTGGTTGTCCTGATTTGATCCAGCTTCCTCACTGTCTCCTCCTTTCAGTGTTTTCTTCTATAATCTGAGCTCAGCCACATGACCAGAGAGAACATTCTCAACACCATCCCACCTTTTTTCTCAAGGGGCCCAAAATGGCAGCAGATTAAGTGGAAGCTACACTGACCCTCTCCTAGGACCAAACTGGAATTACAACTAAAATATAGAAAAAAATCCTGAATAATCAACTGAAGACTAGCTAGAAAGAATCCTTATGATCAAGGATGTAAAGTTGAAACTGCATTAAGCCTGGTAGGAGGTATGGAGGCACGATAGGACTGGCTGGGCTCCCACAGAAGGCAATTAAAGTTCTGGAGGGATATATCAGTTGTAGGGGTTCCACTGACAACTCTGGGGTCTAAACTCCAAGCTGGGCTCCTCAGCTCAGAGCACCAGGAAGGATATATGTGCCCACATAACATCTGGTTGTGAAAGCAGCAGCATTACTGTCTACCATGAAGAGATGGCTGGAAATATAGGTACCCTCTTAAAGGCCCAATGCACAAAATTTTGTGTGTAGCCACTTATTTTGGACTCTGGCAGAGGGAGGGCAGAGTGGACTAGAGCTGTGTGAGGAGTTGGGGGCTCTAGGGCTAGAATTTAGAAGGCAGCTGCCCAGTTTCCTGTGTTGAGTTATTCTCCCATACTGCAGAGGACATCTTTCTCCAGCAGGCTTTTAACTTCCAGGCAGCTTTTGCTTGGGGAAAGCAATCACTCCACCCTGTGCACCCTGAGGCTGAGAATAACAATCAGCCTGCAGGCAGAGGCGGATCTTCGGATGCTTTGAGTCTTTGCCTGATCTGATTCTGGACCAGAGGCTAGGAAAGCAGACCTTAGTATGTATCTTCGTCCTTTCCAAAGATACCCAGCTCCAGCTGAGGGAGCCACAAGCCATGGGTTGCTGATAACTTCAAACATGATACTCAGGGCTAGTCATAAACAGCATCTAACATTGTCCTGCACCAGAGACCTTACAAAAGGACTGGGAGTCATAGCAGATCTACATAATGCATAAAAACAAATCCAAACAAGCAGCCAAAATGGGGAGAAAAAAAAGTCCAAATTCGAAGAATAAGAGAATTCTCTAGAAGAAGAGCTAAATAAAATAAAGATAAAAATTTTATCAGATAGAAAGTTCTGAACAATTATTACAAGGATGCTCAACAGCATAAGAAAATATATAGAAACTATGAAAAATGATCAGTCGGAAATGAAGAATGATATAGCACTAATAAAGAACACATTGGATGGAACACGCAGAGGATTATGGGAATTTGAGGATTTGATCAGTGAATTAGAAGACAGTGTAAAAAATCAATCAATATCAGAGAGATAAAAGCAATTAAAAACTAATTAGGACAGCTTAAGAGAGCTGTGGGATGACATGAAACAACAATATTCCCATCATAGGAGTTCTAGAAGGTGAAGAAAGTGAGAAAGAGATCGAGAACTTATTTGAAGAAATAATAACAGAAATATTCCCTAAGCTGGTGGAGAAAAAAGTCACACAAGTTCTAGAAGCACATAGAAGCAAGAAGAAGCCAAAGAGGTCCACACCCAGACAGATCATAATTAAAAAGCCAAAAATTAAAGACAAAGAGAGAATTTTAAAGGCAGCAAGAGAAAGGGAATTTGTTACCTACAAAGAGCTCCCATAAGGCTGTCAATTGATTTTCTTCAATAGAAATTCTACAGGCCAGAAGGTAATGGCATGAAGTATTCAAGTTAATGTAAGCAAGGATCTGAAACCAAGACTACTATATCCAGCAAGGCTATCATTCAAAATAGATGGTGAAATAAAGAGCTTCCTAGATTAAAAAAATGCTAAAGGAGTTTACCACCACCAGACCAGTATTGTAAGAAATGTTAAAGGGAATGCTGTAATACAAGTATAGGCCTAAAAAATTAAAATGGCAATAAATAAGTACTTATCAATAATGTTAAATATAAATGGACTAAATGCTTAAAAGACATAGGATAGCTGCATGGATAAGAAAACATGATCCATATATATATTCTGTCTATAACAGACCCACTTCAGAAGCAAAGAATCACCTAGGAAGAGAGTGGAGGGATGGAAAAGTTTTTTCCATGCAAATGAAAACCAAAAAAAAAAAAAAAGCTAGAGTAACAATACTCCTATCTGGCAAAATAGATTTCAAAATGAAGGCCATAATCCTATGTTAATAAAAGTGTAATGTGCAAATTGAGCATACCTTTGCTAAACCAAATAAGCCATGCCCACAAGCCATGCCCACAAGCCAATTAGGAGCGATATGCAAATTAATACCCAACCAAGATGGCTGGTGCCCAAGGCCAGAAAAAGTCTCTCCAGAGGCTTTTTCTGGCCTTGTGGAGGAGCCAACCAGCCTCCAGTGATTGGCCCTATGGCAGGGCAATCGCTGGCTGGGGTCCCCTGGTTGAAGTTCTCTGCCCAAGGATGAAAGCCTCAGGCAGAGGCTTTTGGCCTTGGGCCAGGACAAGCCATCAGTAGGACATCCCCTGAGGGCTCCCAGTATATGAGAGGAGGCAGGTTGGGCTGAGGGACCACCTACCGCCAGTGCACAAATTTCGTGCACTGGGCCCCTAGTAAAAGATAATAAAGGTCACCACATAATACTAAAGGGAATGATCCAACAAGATGATATAACTCTGATAAACATATACTGGTATGCATGAATATAGGAACACCTAAATATATTTTTTAAACTCCTGGATGACTTTAAAAGACAGATTGACAGAAATACAGGCATAGTAGGGGTCTTTTAAAAAAATGATTTTAAATTTTTTACAGAGAGGAAAGGAGAGGGATAGAGAGTTAAAAACATCGATGAGAAAGAAACATCGATCAGCTACCTCCTGCACACTCCCCACTGGGGATGTGCCCACAACCAAGGTACATGCCCTTGACCAGAATTGAACCTGGGACTCTTGAGTCCGCAGGCCAATGCTTTATCCACTTGAGCCAAACCAATTAGGGCCATAGTAGGGGACTTTAACACCCCACTGACTATATAGATCTTCCAGACAAAAATTTAACAAGGAAATAGTGACTCTATATAACACACTAGACCAGATGGATTTAGTTGACATTTACAGAACATTCCACCCAAAAGGTGCATAATACACATTCCTCTCAAGAGCATATGGGTCATTCTCAAAGATAGACCACATGTTAGGACACAAATTAAGTCTCTACAAGTTCAAGAAGATTGAAATCAGATAAAGCATATTCTTAGATCACAGTGGAATGAAATTAGAACTCAACTACAGAAAAACACCACAAAATATTAAAACACATGGAAGCTAAACAGTATGTAATTAAACAATGAATGGGTTACCAATGAGATCAAGTAAGAAACAAAAAGCTTTCTGGAAACAAATAAAAATGGACACTCAGCAACACAAAATATATGGGACACAGTGAAAGCACTCCTAAGAGAGAAGTTCATGGCACTATAGGCAACCGACTAACTGGACAAATTCCTAGAAAAATAACAGTCTTCCAAACCTGAATCAAGAAGAATCAGAAAACCTGAATAGGCCAATAACAACTGTTGAAATAGAAGCAGTAATTTCAAAAACTTCCAGCAAACAAAATCCCTAATCCAGACGGCCTCTTGCTGAGTGGGGGCCCAGCAGTCAGGGGTCTGTCGGGAGAGGAGGATCTAGAGGGCCATAGAAAACCGGGTTAGCCATGCAGGGTTCCATTTCCATGACCACTTGTAGCTTGATGGATTCTAAGCCAGAGGGTATGAATTGAGTTAGATGGATGAATAATATAAAGGCCAAACAATAGTGCTAGGAACAGGCAGGCCAGTGGTTCTAAAAAGGGTAAAAGCCATGAGGTTAACGAGAGAAGCATACCAAAGATTTGGGCCCGAATCTCAGGGGATAGTGTGATGCCTGTTCCCTTAATCAGCCTGTTTAAGAATAACCTGTGTTCTAGTTTCTCTTCAAAAGAGCTATTGACATATATACAGCAGGAAGTATTGGCAAATATTTAAGAAAACTCAATACATCCAGGACCCAGTTTAATTCATCAGTGAAAAATAAAAGGGAATGAAAGTCTAATATTCACAACTGTGTATTGCTCTATTGAAGTATAATCCCCCCCCCAAATCACCCTCTTTGTTATTAAAGAGCCAAATTAAGATCAATTTATTTACTATATGAAGTCTAGTTTCAATTTGGCTTGGTTGTTTGTATGGGCTCTTTTAAAATCTGCGTTGCTGGATTTCCATGATTGAGTTTAACTAGCCTCCCAGTGCAAAGAAGCTGAGCAAACACGTTTTTCTGCAACACCTACACACTTGGATGAATTCCTCAAGTTCTTGAGGTTCCCCAAAAAATGTCTTAAAGTTCCTTCCTTGCCATCTCTCAGGAAAGTAACATTCGTTCCTTACCTGGAAAGACTGCCCTGAACCATGTGACCCAGCAAGGTACTGACTTTCTCCAAGGGGCTCTTATTGGCGTCCTGAGGCCTTCTGGTGACATCAGGGTCCAGGCAGGTCCCTCAGACATGACACTCCAGTGAAAGTCCTGGTTAATAAAACAGCAATGGGAAACTGGTCTTACTGAATTCATGCACTCTGCTGGGGCTGGGTGCCTTTGGAGGGATCAGGTAGGGAAAAAAATAGATGTAAATTACCAAATTATTTTTAAAATGTCTCCTTGTATTTGGAAGATGAAGAAAATCCTTGTCCTTTTAACAAAGTGGAAAATAACCAGATTCTAACTCTGTATTAGCTTACTTTTGATCTTTGAATGTATTTAATTAAATTTATTACTCATGAGAGTACATGCTGGTCCTTCATTTTAAGGAGTTTTAAAAAAAATTAAAGGATTTTAAAAACTCCCTTTAGGGGAGGATCTCAGTTGAATTCATTAGCTTTATGATGATATACAAAAATGAGGTTTATTCTCTTAATTTGTCCATGGGTATGGTGAGCAAATTACACTAATATGGATTTTTGCTATCTGTCTCCCTGAGTAGGGTGCTTTAAGCCAGTGGTCACCAACCTTTCATACCTCATAGACCACTAAATTCGTAATTTTAAATCCCATGAACCACTAATATGATTTTTTTAAAGAGATAAATACAGGAGGAAACTAAGATGGCGGCATAAGGTATACACCTGTATGTGCTGCCTCTCACAACCATACCAAAACTATAGCTAAAAGACAAAGTCTATAACCCAGAACCATGGGAAAGCTGGCTGAGTATAAGTTCTACAACTAGAAGGAAAGAGAAAAGCACATGCATAGGCGTGGAAAAGCAGAGATACGGAGGCACTCGAATCAGGCTGGCAACTTGGTGTGCTGTTTTTTTCAGTCTGAAGGGAGATACAAGCTCCTGACTGCTCTGAACTTCAGTTTCCAGCGAGACTCTGGGGACCCAGACTCCTACAGGGAGAAGCTGGACTGTCTGACATCAGGTCGGAAAGTGAGGGTGGTTTTCTCACAGAGGTGCGCACAGGAATCATTGTTTACTGTGCTGGCCAGTGGAACTCGGAGATGTGGAGACATGGAGACACCTAGAGGGCTGACTGGGAGCCATTGCTGTTTACTGCATCCAGGTAATTCCCTGAGACCCTGCCCCACCCAATTTACAAACCCACCCAAACTGTGTTCAGCAGCTTTTGCATGTGAATGGCTTGCCCTTTCACAGCTTAGCCTAACAAACTGCAGCTGGGTCAGACAACTCCAAAACTGCCAACCCCAAGCAAAGAGGGGAAATCTGCAGATCTTGCTGTAGCTCCTACTGAGTGGCCTCAGACAGTAGCTGACCTGCACCTCCTTGGAGATCCAGGAGCCAGAGTACCTAGTGGTCAGTGTGAGATGACATCAGACTTCAACTCCTCACATCCATAAGTGACACACTCAAGAGGCAGACTTAGTGAGCACCAAAGCCCAACTGAAGCAAGTCCTGCCCCATAAGAGTGTCTCCAGCACAGCAGTTCTTCCATTATAGACACAGTGGGTCCTCACAGCCAATGAGCTTGGAGGTCAATTCCTCCCAGTGTACCAACAGCAATCAAGGCTTAACTACAGCAAGACTGTGTACTCAGCCCACAAAGGAGTACATCAAGAGTGTCCATCTCTGGTGATTGGGGAGGCTGAATCACTGGGCCCTATAGGTCACCTACCATACAAAGCCACTACATCAACACAGGGAAGCAACCAAAATGCAGAGACAAAAAAACATGTCAGGGATAAAATAAATGGAAGAAAGCAAACCACTGGATAAAAAGTTCAAAACCACAGTTATAAGGTTAATCAAGAATGTTCCAGAAACCTCCAAGGAACTTAGTGAGACCTTTAAGGATTTTAATGATAATGCAAAAAAAAAGTGGAAAAGGAACAGTCATAAATTAAGCATACGCTGTCTGAAATAAAGAATAATATACAGAAATTCAATAGTAGACCAAAGGACCCCAAGAATCAAACCAAAGATTTGAAATATGAGGAAGCAAAAAACACCCAACCAGAAAAACAAAAAGAAAAAAGAATCTAAAAATATGAAGATAGTGTAAGGAGCCTCTGGGACAACTTAAAGCTTGCCAACATCCAAATTATGGGGGTTCCAGAAGAAGAGAGAGAGCAAGATATTGAAAACCAATTTGAAATAACAGAAAACTTTCCCTACCTGGTGAAAGAAATAGATTTACAAGTCCATTCTAAGCAAGAGGAATCCAAAGAGGACCACACCAAGGCACATCATAATTAAAATGCCAAGGGCAAAAGACAAAGAGAGAATCTTGAAAGCAACAAGAGAAAAGGTTAGTTACCTACAAGGGAGTATCCATACGACTGTCAGCAATTCCAAAAGGGAGTAGCAAGCAATATTCAAAGTGATGAATAGCAAGGACCTACAACCAAGATTACTCTACCCAGCAAAGCTATTATTTAGAATTGAAGGTCAGATAAAGAGCTTCACAGGCAAGAAAAAGTTAAAGGAGTTCATCACCACCAAACCAGGATACTGTGAAATGCTGAAGGGTATTCTTTAAGAAGAGGAAGAAGAAGAAAAAGGTAAAGATAAAATTATGAACAACCAAGTGACAACAAATACATTTCTATCAACAAGTGAATCTAAAAATCAAGTGAATAAAAATTCAAATGAACAGAGTATAATAGAATCAGAGGCATAGAAAGGGAGTAGAAAGGTGTGTGAGGGGTGTGGGAAGAGATTGGACAAAAATCTTACACCTATGGATGAGAACACGTAATGGGGGGTGAGGGCCTGAGGTGGGGAATAGGGAATTGGGTGGAGGGAAGCTATGGGGGGGGGGGGGGAAAAGAGGAACATCTGTAATAATCTGAACAATAAAGATTTATTTAAAAAAATAAAAAATACAAATACATTTGTAAAATAATGATTAGAGAACTTCCATTTTATTCATATAAAATGGACCTATTTAAAATAAAAACATTATAAATACTTATTTAATCATAACAAAATCTTCAAAGGTTTCTTAATTATAAAATTTTATTAAAGTAATATTAATGTTTATGAAATAATTGAAGCCTGGTGCACAAAATTTAGGCACAGAGGAGGAGGGTGTCCCTCAGCCCAGCCTGCACCCTCTCCAATCTGGGACCCCTTGAGGGACATCTGACTGCTCATTTAAGCCCAATCCCGGTTAGGATCAGGCCTAAACGGGCAGTCAGACATCTCTCTCACAATCCAAGAGTGCTGGCTCCCAACTGCTCACCTGTCTGCCTTCCTGATTGCCCCTAACTGCTTCTGCCTGCCACAGCCATCTTGGTTGGGATTAATTTGCATACTCACTCCTGATTGGGTGTGGCTTTGTGGGCGTGGCTTGTGGCTGTAACAGAGTGATGGTTAATTTGCATATTACTTTCATTAGATAGGATTACACACTTTTAGAGTGTGATATTTACTCTTATTTGCTTGAAATAAGTTTATGGATTTTTGGCTCCAATGATGTTACTGCAAGACCAAGAGCCATATTTATTTCAAGCTGAGACCAGTACTGAGTTTCAATTGCTATGGCAGATAAAAATGTTTTTTCACATAGATATATTGTTGAAAATCAAATTTTTCATTGCTTTTTCAGTCAGCAATGAGTATTAACTTTTCATGGAGATCCAAAAATGAAGTCTTGATAAGGATGACTGGAATTTAGCTGTGAGAGACTGTTGTCAGATGATAGATCGATGAGGCTTTCTTTTTCATTCATGCTTAAATTACTATCTTAAATGCTTGCTGCAAGTGGATCTATTATCCATGTTTTGTCATGTCTGGGATCTTCTTTCTTTGGCTAATTACTACAAAAAGATTCTGTAGGTGATTGAAGGTGCTGTTAAACAATGGTTATCACCTGCCTGTTGACATTCTTCTCTCTCAGATATTCATCAAAGCTTGAAAACATTTGCAGATCTTCTTCAGCCAACCACATTGCCACAGTAATATTTTCTTTTTTTAAATATATTTGATTGATTTTTTACAGAGAGAGAGAGGGATAGAGAGTTAGAAACATCGATGAGAGAGAAACATCGATCAGCTGCCTCCTGCATATCCTTCCCCGGGGATGTGCCCGCAAACAAGGTACATGCCCTTGACGGGAATCAAACCTGGGACCCTACAATCCACAGGCGACACTCTATCCACTGAGCCAAACTGGTCAGGGCAATATTTTCTTTTGAAAAGCATCCATTTTACCTAGTAGTGTGAACACATCCTTAAGTTGTCCTTGCAAGGATATGTTTGGTTCATTTAATACCAACAAAATATCTGCCAGGTATGCAAGCTAGGCTACCCACTCATCTTCGAAGAAGAGTTGTTGTAATTTCAGGTTATGGTGCCGCTGGAAAAATATCTTGACTGCTTCGCACAGGGTGAACAGTAGGGTTAGGATCTTGCCCCTCAACAGCCGTCTCGCCTCAGTGTGAAGACGGTGAATATCCTGGGAACTCATTTCTTCGCAAAGTGCCTCAAATATTCAAGAATCGAGTGCTTTGTGTGGAATTTCATTTATAAGTTTAATAACAGCTGATAATACTTCGTGTAGTTCTGGGGACATTTTTTTTTCACCACAAGTTGCTCGGGATGTGTAATGCAGTGTGCAAACAAAACGTCCGGGTGGCCAACATTTTCCACCTTTGCAGCAATTCCAGAAAAGGTGTCCAGGCGTGTTTATGGCACAATCTATACATATCCCAATACACTGTTTCCATTTGATCCCATGTTCCAGGGAATAACTATTAAGTGCTTCAAAATCTCAGAGCTAGTCGTTCCACCCAGCAAGCTGAGTGAACAAAGTAGTTATTTCTGGAACTCTCCTGCACATTCAACCCTTACAAGCCAAAGGAGAAGTGCCTTGTTACTACCATCCATTGATTGGTCAAGTTGAATTGAATAAAATGGTGAATTTTTCACCATTTTTATATCTTGATTTTCAGTGCCTTCAGCCATGTCTTCAATTCCGCGTTTGACAGTGTTAGCGGACATAGGAATTGCTTTCAGTTTCTGGACAGCCTGCTTTCCCAAACCCTCTTCCCAGGCTTGTAACATGCAAGGCTTAATTCATTTTTCTCTAATCGCATAGGGCTTTTTATTTTTTGCCATCTGAAGTGCTATCAGATGAGAAGCCTTTAATAAGGATTTATCTCCAACAGTCATTTTTGTTAGAGCAATTACTTGCTTTGGTATATTTTCACACATTCTTTGAAAATATTCAAGTGATTTGTTGTTTGTTTGTTTGTTTGTTTTTTCTAAATCCAGGTGTTTTGATTGCAAGTCTCTTTCGAGTTTCGAAAGTTTCATGGCATCACTGGAAAATTCTCAGAACAACAACACGAAGCGGCCGTGGATCCAGCTCACTACCAGGTTCTTGAACAAATCCAAATTTCAAGTAGTTTGAATCATATTTCCGTGATACTTTTTGAGTTTGTTCTTCTCCCTCCCTCCAGTTCCAGTGTTCTTCCTAATGGTGCCTGACAAGGACTATGGAGACTCCTATCATTGATCAGCTCACAGCTAAGTGAAGTACACATATTACTGTTGTTACTGTTATCATTAGTCGCATTATCTTTTATATTACTAATGAAATGCAAAATATTCCTTTTCTTTTTTTCACTCATTATGGGTTTATTTCATTTGAATCTAAAACCAAACAAGAAATTATTGTTACTAAAGTCAAACTATTTGATGCCATTAAGCATAACAGTTAAAGAAAATACACAGTTACATACAATACACAAATAAAATAAGACAATAGGATGAGGATCGGCAGTCGAGGAGCAGGTGACTGCTGTAATGGCTGAAACAACACTGAAGCCACTTGCACCTCTCCTGTTTCCCCCTCTCTAGTTACTAGAAAGGGGAATTCACAAAATGTACTATAGTACTAAGTAGTACTTTCCATGAATTTAGTGCAATGTAAAGGCGAAACTGTCATTCAGTCAGAATATAAGAATTTCTTAGAATATTTTTTTTTATTATTTATTAGGATTAAGAAAATATAAAAAATGCAAATAATGTCCAAATTTTTCTACGGACCACCAAGTTTTTCTACAGACCGCCAAAATTTTCTCATGGACCACCAGTGGTCCGAGAACCAGCGGTTGGCGACCGCTGCTTTAAGCTATTTACCCTCTGGTTGTAGAGGAAAAATGAAAAACATCTTTTCTTAAGTGTCCCTGGCTTAGGGAAGAGAAGATTTAGTAGATGGCTGCAAACTCCTCGGCGTCTATATTTTCTAGATGGCTACAAGCTGCTGTTTGAGTATCTGTCTCGGTTTCCCTGTGCCACTGTCCTGGCTTACTGGACTTTTCTCTTTATAAATCTATAACTTTCACAAATCTTCCTACAACCTTCACAAACCTCTTTACGTATTCAAAACAACCAGCTTTAGAACAATTCCCTTTTTCCCCCCTTCAAAATATTTCCGTATCTTATATCTTTTAGCATCAGCCACACCATTTCTTTCCAACTAATTAAAGTTCTTAGCCCCTGGAAACTTCCATTTTTAGTGACCACTGGAATGTAAGCAGTTAGCATTTCTTAGGTTGACTTTAATGAAGAAACGAACCTTCACTAAAGCACAAGACATTACATCAGCACTTCCAAACCCACTTCACAGAATTTATGCAATAAAAGGCCCCAAGCGGCGTACCCGACCAGAGTACACCGGAGGTTAAAGGTCCACTCCCCACAGGCACGTGTGCGGGCGCTCACACGGCAGCATAGCTTTGCTAAAGGCCCCTTTGCCCTATGCATGCGTGCGGGCACTGACTCAGCAGTAGCACTACATGTACTGTGCAAGTGCACCCTTATATAACCTGCTTATGTCAATGTAGCACGAGCGTCACTAATTGGCACGAGGCCTCCTTTGTTTGAGTGTGTATGTAAGGTGCCACTGACCAGCCAGTTGTTGGCTGCTTTGTTTGTGAAAGTTATAGATTTGTAATAAAGCAGGCCTCACCTACTTATGGTCACTCGTGTGTTCTTCCAGTTTCCTGCACCCAGAGAGCTCAAGTTCCTGGCTGAGGAACTTGCACCCAACAAATAGCTGTGGTCGGCAGGATTCTGGGGTAAGTCCCCCATCCATCCCACCAGAGGGCATGTGGCCTCCGCCTGGGTTGTGGTATCAGGTAGGGGTGGTCCCGATAACTTGGGGCCCCTCTTCCCCCAAAGGACGGGGAGCAGGTTGAGGTAACGCAGGAGGCGTTAAAGGATACTTTGTTATCCCTGATGGACCAGATTCCCAAAGACCAGAGAAAGGTTGCGGGGGCAGGTAGGCTGGCTGCTCCTAAAGGCCTTGAAACTGCAACAGCATGAGATGCTGGTTGGGGATGCTAAGATACATGAGTTACAGAACCTGGAGGACACATTATAGGCTCAGCTATGCGTGCTAGAGCAGGAGGTGGCTTCCTGGGGACAGGGGGGACCAGGAGAACCAGAGCCAGGAGACGGCTGGAGGACAGTGCCGTCACCGGTGTAGTGGCCCTTGTCTTGGAGGCACAACCAATTGCGAAATGGCCTCTGAAGCACCATCAGCCTGTGGTGCCAAGAGGTGGAGCTCAAAGGCTGCCAACAGTTCCTGAATTCACTACATACACCATCTATATATACCCCCCCAGAACTGAGAGAATCAGGAAAGCAGCGCCAGCAGAGGCCGGGGAGCTGGCTCCAGTGTGTCTCTACCCGAAATGGAGATATTACCCTCCATATGACCTATCATTCCTTGTGGCAATGACTGCAGATCAGTTGTCTTGTGGGAGCTGGACCGGGAGATCATTCCCTGACAGACTGGATCATCCATCCCCATGCATCTCGAAGCATTTGGCAGGACGCTGGAGAATTGCCCGAAGTCGTGAGTAAATAGACTACTTATGTAGATTTAGTGCAAGTTATATGAGAAATGGGCATGAGGCAAGCCTTGTTGAATCTGAATACTCGTGGTCCCAATGATGAGTTACAAAACGCATATGAAAGACTTGATTCTCGCTGCAGCCCCTCTGGCGACGTTGGGCTCACTGGCAGCTGTTTTGACCCCCATTGTGGACCACCGTGTACATGAATCACTGTGGTCATGGCCAGCTTAGAAGTCAAGCGGCGAGCAATGGGGATGGTGAGACCCGTGAGTGTCCACAATGCAGAAGCCTAAGGTATGTAAGGCGTGTCTAAGGCAGCAGGCTCAGAATTCCGAAAAGTGGCAGGGAAGGAGCCTGTGAAAACCTCCTGCAGTAAATGTGAGTAGACCTCTTGGCTGCAAGGGTGAGAAAGAGAAAAGAGACCAGCAGCCATGCGACCTGCTACTGGCCCTGTAGAGGCAATTGCTGGTAGGACAGCGTTTCCAGAAGCTGCCGAAGAAGGGCAGTTCCCCTAGACTGGCACACCTCCAAGGCTATAGACTCTCCTGATAAGGAGGAGTTTAATTTCCTAGAAGAACAGGCCAAAGCATCCTGTCAGGGGGGGTCCCCAGAGGCCACATGTTGAACTGACCATATATGGGTCCCCCTGCAATGTGCCATGGGTGTTGGTACTGGTGGACGCCGGTGCAGACTACAGTTTACTCTGTGGAAACCCAGACAGATATACAAGCCCAGTGGCCCATGTAGATGAGTGCAGAGGCCAAACTATCGGTGTGCAGCAGGCAACTTTGATACTGGGCATTGGCCACCTTCCCCCGAAGGCCTATCCCGTGTATATCTCTCCCACACCAGAATACATCTTGGGGATGGATGTGCTAAACGGGTTAAGGTTTGCAATGACCCCAGGTGAGTTCTGCTTGTGGGTTCCTGTGGGAAAGCCCATCCCAAGACGGCACCTGCATCACGAGACCATGAAACTGCCTGAATCCCGCTGGGTGGTGTGGGTGTGGCAGTATCGGCTCCCAGGGGGCCATCGGACAGATAACATTGCAGCTGGAAAAGACAAAGATCATCCATCCCATGCACAGCCCCTACAGTTCTCCAGGGTGTCCAGTGAGGAAGCCTGACAGCACCTGGCGAATGACTGTAGGTTACAGAGAACTGAATAAAGTGACTCCCCCACTACACTCTGCAATGCTGGCTATAACAGGTCTCATAGACTGCCTTACACTGACGTGGGGTTGGTACCACTGTGTGGTAGATTTGGCTAATGCTTTTTTTCCATAGACATAGCATTAGTCAAGAACAGTTTGTTTCCACATGAGAAAGTCAACAATGGACTTTTGTCATTCTCCCGCAAGTGTATGTGCACAGCCCTACCATCTATCAGGGTCTGGTGGCACAAGATTTAGCGACCTTGGGCAAGCCTTTCACATTGACAATGTGCCATTATACTGATGACCTCTGATTCTCTTGCAGATTTGAATGCAGCTGCCAGTAGCCTATGGCAAGCTTTTGACTCATGGAGATGGGCAGTGAATAACTACAAGGTTCAGGGACTGGCTTATCTATCAATTTCTTAGTAGTTGTCTGGTCGAGTAAGACCAAGGTGATACCTGGAGCAGCCATTGACAAAATGCAACCTTATCCCAAACCCACAACCGTGAAACAGTTAGATCTATGTTGGTCTTTTGGGTGTTGGCGAGGGTTCATTCCCCATCTGGCACAGCTGTTGTAGCCATTGTATCAGTTGCCCCAAAAGGGGGCAACGTGGGACTGGACTCCAAAGATTGAGGAGGCCTTTCTAGCCGTCAAGAGGGCAGTCGCCCAAGCCCAAACCTTGCAGGTGTAGACCCAACACAACCATTCCAGTTGGCCGTAACCGTTACTCCATTGGGGTTTGGTTGGGGCCTGTGGCAACAGTATGGGCGGGGAAGGGTACCCATTTGGTTCTGGTCCCAGCTGTGGAAGGGGGCCGAGAGTCATACTCCCTCATTGAGAAGCAGTTGGCAGCCAGTTGTGTGGCCTTATAGGTCTGTGAGGAAATCAGGGCACAAAGTAAGGTGCTCCTGAGCACTGCACATCCTATTGCCCGCTGGCATATGTTCTGGGTGACCATGCCCAAGTTGGGAGTAGCACAAACCCCAACTTTAGCAAAGTGGGGGGCCTATTTGGAATAGAAGGCAACAGTGAGTATCAGCCCTCTGTCACAGGAATTGCAAACCCTGCTGGGACCTGTGACTTATGAGACCCTGTCAAGGGATGAAACTCCTGTGGAGTAGGTACTCCCTATCCACTCCGAGAGGATGCTCCACCCCCTCCAGACCATGTGGCACACAGATGACAGTGGCTGTCCGTTTGGATACAGACAAACTGGTTAGATTCTGGTACTGGGCAAAGCAGCCGGCGGGCTGAACTGCAAGCAGTCTGAATAGTTTCAACAAAGGAGCCTGGCCCTGTGGCCATTGGAACAGGTAGCTGGGCTGTCTGCAAAGGCTTGACTTTGTGGTTGCTGCAAAGGCACAAGCAGCAGAGGATGATAGGATATCAGCCCCTGTGGGGACAGGAAATGTAGGATTTATAGGGGTTGGGACTTTCAAAGAAGCAACAATATACCATTTGAATGGTCATGGACTGACCACTCTTAGCCCCTAGAAATGATGAGGCAGGTGCCTTGGTAGTACCTTCCCCCGAAGATTGGGCTTGGTGGCTCCATCAGAAATTGGGGCACGTGGGACCACCGAACAATGGTGCAGGTGGCCATGCGATAGGGCCTGGCCCTGCCCATGGGGGAAGCCCTCACTGCAGTACAAGATATCCTCACTGTGCTCAGGACACACTCGTCGATCCGGCCTCCAGGAGGGAAAGAGCCATGTCCTCAGAGGAGGGGGCCCCTTGCAACATTGGTTTCACTGGGCCTCTCCCTCTGTACCAGGGTTGTAAATATGCCCATGACTGTGCATACCACCGACCTCCTCTTTGCTTACCCTATGAGGAGGCCGCCCAAGGGATAGTTGTCTGAGGATTGGAACATTTTGGGGCCACCTATGGGCGACCCCTTAGCATAACAAGTGATAATGGAACTCATTTCACAAGGAGAGGTACAGAGGTGGGCCAAGCCGGGACAGAGCTTGACAGTCTCACATTCCATATAATCCTCAAGCTACTGGGATAATTGAATGGTGCAATGGCCTATTGAAAGACAAGCTCTGCCCAGGGGTGAACCCGTTTAGCCTAAAATGTTGGGCTAGCCCAGTGGTTGGCAAACTCATTAGTCAACAGAGCCACAACAATTGAAATTTCTTTTGAGAGCCAAAGTTTTTAAACTTAAACTATATAGGTAGGTACATTGTTATTAACTTAATTTAGGGAACTCCTAAACTGGCCTTTTGCTAAAAATGTCCTCAATCTGATTGAGGTACGTTCGCTGAGGTTGACCCCTTACAACTCTCCCATCCACACTCGTCTTGTATACTTGTTTCGTCTATCTCCTTTCATTCATCCTCTCTCTATGTCCAAACCATCTCAACGTACCTTTCTCAATCCTCGACACTACATCTTCTTTCACATTCCCTAAAATTAACTTAATAAACTTTACTTAAAGTTTTAAGTCTTAGTTAAACTATAGGCACATTGAATAAAACTTGATATCATACTTAATAATATTATTTGATAAAAATTAAGTTCCTTACTATTTACCTTCCAATATCCATAAAATTAAATCATGACAATGACTGACAAACACTAATGAGAACAATGGCCTTGCATCTCCTTGGAAAGTTTGGGTAAGTCAGGTTTGTATGTTGTTGTTTTTAATTTTAGGCACGATTCCAGGTTCTCATCAATAAGACGACTTCTCAATTTATTCTTGATAAGGTTCATGCTTGAAAATGATGGTTCACATAAATATGTAGACCCGAACAAGGAAAGAACAGCAAACGCTAGTTTTTTCAGTTGATTGTATGAGTCAGGAATACTATTCCAGGTGTTAAAAATCAACATATCTTCATTCTCCAGGTCTTTCAAAGCAGACCACTTGTGCTGTGAACTAAGTTCACATGTTTTTATAACATAAATAATTTCTTTATTTTTTAAATATATTTTATTGATTTTTTACAGAGCGGAAGGGAGAGGGATAGAAAGTCAGAAACATCAATGAGAGAGAAACATCGATCAGCTGCCTCTTGCACGCCCCCTACTGGGGATGTGCCGCAGCCAAGGTACATGCCCTTGACCGGAATCGAACCTGGGACCTTTCAGTCCACAGTCCAACGCTCTATCCACTGAGCCAAACCGGTTTCGGCTCCAATATTTCTGTATCAGCACAAAGATGTTCAAATTTCGAGCTCCACAATTCTTTGTTTCTTAAATCCAGCAATTGCATTTCAAAGTTGCCAATGTCAATATTAAAGGGAGAAAAACTTAATTCTGTTACAGGTTAAGAGGTTTTGTTTTTGTTTTTAACAAAGGCTAACGTTGCTTTGCTGTTTCTGAATTTCTAAAACCTGTTGAGAAAAGCTTCCCTCATATTAGTTTTTCCCTCATATTTGTTTTGAAAGAGCAAATGTCAATATTGGAATTATTTTCTTGGTGAAGTTTCAACAGGTTTGGAAAGTGAATCAAAGTTTCTCTTTCAAAATCTTGAGCAAAAAGAGATAATTTGTTTTCGAATGAAATAACTTCTCCTAACATCGAAAAAATTGTGTTTCCTTTCCCCTGTAGTTTACAATGAAGCTGATTTAGATGAGACATAACATCTATCATGAAATGACATTTTTGGAGCCACTGATCGTTAGTTCTGGATAGTGAACACCCTTCTCAAGGAGAATGCTTTAATTTCTGTTAATAAGGAAGCGAAACGTTTCAAAACGTTTCCTCTTGATAATCACCGTACCTTGTTATGCAGCAGAAGATCTCTGTACTCACTCACTCTCCATTTCAACGAAAAATTCTTTAAACTGGCGATGATTAAGAGCTGTAGCTATAATGGAGTTGACAATGTTAATCACCAATTCCATTACTTTGCAAATTTCTTCTGGAAATGTCTGTACACAAAGGCTTCTTAATGAATGATGCAATGGTAAGTATCTCGTGATTAATTTTTTTCCTTTCAAAATAGCAACAAACCCGTTTCTTACGCAGGTCATACTTTTCGCCCTGTCTGTTGAAATTGAGACAATTTTATCGAGTGGACTATGATGTTTTTCAATGCACTCAATTACAGCGTTTGCTATATCCTTGCCATGTGCCTGACTTTGAGTGGCAATAATCCTAACAGTTCTTCTTTAGGACCTGTAGATGAGATAAATCGTACAAAAAGTGAAACTTGCACTGTATCATTTATGTCACAAGCCTCGTCAACTGCTATTGATAAAGCTGAAACCAATTTAAGATCTTCGACTTGCTGGTCAGTTATATTCTAAGACATTTTGACTGTTCTATCTTTCACTGTTTTAGCAGACAATGGTAACTCTTTAATTTTTTTTTCGAATAAAAATCCCAAAATAGCCCTTCGGATGCATTTATAAAACAACTTTTTATGTATTCACCGTCTGTATATGGTTTTCCTCTCTTAGCAATCTCTTGACCAACCACAAAACTTGCAATATTAACATTGTTGGAAGATTGCGTCCAGTAATTAAACACAGAGCTTGATTTTTCTCGACTCTTCTGAAATTCCCCAACTGCCTTCTTCCTGCATCATCGACAGGCTATTTAGTACTAAATGACACGTGTTTAGTTGTAAAGTGTCTCTCCAAATTTGATTTCTTGTTATGTGCCAATCTTTCCTGACAAATAAGACAGGTCGGAAGGCCATTTAAGTTTTGACTAAACATGAAAGCCTTGGTCCATTCACTTTATTTTTTTATTTTTTTTAAAATATATTTTATTGATTTTTTACAGAGCAGAAGGGAGAGGGATAGAAAGTCAGAAACATCGATTAGAGAGAAACATCGATCAGCCGCCTCTTGCATGCCCCCTACTGGGGATGTGCCCGCAGCCAAGGTACATGCCCTCGACCGGAATCGAACCCGGGACCCTTCAGTCCGCAGTCCGACGCTCTACCACTGAGCCAAACCAGTCTTGGCAGGTCCATTCACTTTAAATTCACGGTTTTTGTCTTCGTTTTTCTTTGCTGCTTCTTTGTAGTCATGTCAAACAGGGCACCTTAAAAAAAAGTTTCATTTTATAATAATAAAGCCACCAACACAAAATAATTGCAATTCTTAAATTGATGACAAAAATACCTGTAGGATTTGCAGCTGCTTGGAAAAATACAGGTAACTTTATGCTTCAAATAGGTATTTTTGTCACCCGCGCGATTTGTGGACGGGACTAGCACTAACCACTGCACAACGAGACCGCTGACTGCCTGGCTCCCTCAGCTCGTGCATGCATCGCACGCGCCTCCCCTGCGCTGCGTATCCCATGGCCCACCTGACCGACGGACACCCCCACTTCTTTTATCGCTACTTCTCCAAAATAGACTCGCCCAGGCTGAAAACCGATCTTTGCGCATGGGCCACACAAGTTTCAATCGCACTGTATGTGCACCCCACACATGGTATTTTGTGGCTTGCGAGCCGCGGTTTGCCGACCACTGGGCAGCTGATTGGATATGGCCTTAGATTGCTGAATGAGCAGCCCAGGAAGACAGGTGCCTCTCCCTTAGAGTTAATGATATGGAGGTATCCTTAGACACTGCATGTGAAGGTGAAAACAACAGATGAACTGTTGTGCCCCCAGGTACACCATCTGGAACTTTGCTGCTACCTACACCTGCCCCCTTGGCAGAGGGGGAAGAGGCAGTGTGGATCTGGCCATGGACTGTTACTAGGGAAGGGCTGTTACTATCCCAAATACATTCATTCACCCGATCAATTCATGGGGAGGTAGGGCCAGCTATACCTTCCACACACCCATAAGTATCCTGGGATCACATACCTACGGTTTTGTGCCAGTATAACTCTATTCCATCGCTTCTGGACCTCAGTATTAGTGGTTATGTTACGTCACAAATCTGGAGGCAGCCAGCTGACAATGTGATTCTTGTCCCATCGCTGCTGGGTAGCCCTCCTATCTCCTTGGGGAAGCGGGTACAACCACAAGTGACAGTTGCACCCCTTGATCCAGCCCTGGATAGTAACTGGGCAAGTCCAAGCCAGAAAACAAAGGAAGGGAACGTTGTTAAACGGCACCTGCGCTAGTGCCCTCTGGCCAGTGCCTAGAGTTCCCATTGCTTCCCCTGTGAAACCGGACCCTCTGAAGGGGGAGATCCTATTTGGCATCACCGGCCAGGTCGTCCTCCGATCCCAGCCACAGTGCTGTCTAGAGGAAACACAGTTACTTGCATTGTGCATGAAGGCTGTGATCTCCCTATGATGGTCTCTCTTCTGTCTCTTTGACCAGAGTGAGCTTGGCTAACAGCATAGTCACATGGGTGCACACCTATGTTCCAGTGTATGAAGCCCTCCTTTGTTGGGTGTGCACAGAAATTCCCCCAGGAGCCTCCAGTGGCTTTTCATCTGACCACCACTGCCAATTGAACATGGTTTGCTGCTCAAGACTACGGCAACATCTCCTGGGACCCTGTATGCCAAGCCACTAAGACTCTGATCCAGAGGGACCATGGCACCCCTCGGACCTTTATAAGTGTCAGCACAAGTTCTTCCTTGAACCCTGCTCAATGTGCTAACTGTTGGGAACTCAGTTCCTTCATTCTGTTCCGTTATACCAACTGTGGGTTCTGAGCCCCTCTGCTAGCAGCTGGGCCTTCTTATACACTGGGTGGTATCAGCAAAGCCATGAGAAGTTGTAGGTGTATGAGAATTGTAGGAGCTAGTGGCCATGTAGCCATTGCTAATGAGAAGCTACTATTCAAAACAGTTCTTCAAAGCAAAGTCCCATACAGCAGATAGCCGCACACTAAGTAACCGCACACTAGCTAGGTAACCGCACACTGGCTATATAGCAATACTTCTTTCCTATATAGTAGCAGTAGCCTCTGTACCCACAGTTATTATCTGAGCAGCTGTGCCTGCTAGTTCAGCCCCACATAACAGCAGCCTGCCTTACGTAGGAGCAACCTCACCAAGCAGATGCACTAGCTGCTTAGTAATCATTACACTACTTAGATAAAAGAGGCTTTTTTTCCAAAACAGCGACCTCTTTTGGTTTATAAAAGGGCATGCTTGTGCGGTGTCTGTGTCCTTGCATATAGTATTTAGCCTTGAACACCCTGATTAAGATTCCCAGACTCAGAGTGGCCTTGAACACTCAGCGTATCTGAATAGGACCTTAACCCTTCAATTGGCCTTGAGCATCTGGTATACTCTAGACAGGGCCCCACAATAGGTTATACAGTTTGGAACAGATGGGGGTAGTTGTTCAAAACAAAGTAGAATTAAGAGAACCCACAGACATGTGCATAGAACAGCAGCGATGGAATAAGAATTGCATTGTCAGCTGGCTGCCTCCAGATTTGTACCGTAACATAACCACTAATGTCTCCAACTCTTAACTGGGAATTTAACTGTCTCTCTGTAGATGGGGAACCAATCCACAGTGCCTCCAGTTGCCTTTTGGGTGAAATTTGACCTAAGTCCCTCAAGCTTCTTTTGCAACATAGCCTGGCCCCATTATAAAGTGGACAATGGAGAGGTTTAGCCAGTTAATAGCCCATTAAGTTTAATGCTACCTTGCAGTTACACCTGGTTTGCTGTTCCCAGGGAAGTGAATGGAGAACAAGGCCTCCTTAGTTCAAAGTGTCTTTTCCATACAGGCAAGCCCTTAGGACTCTCAGAAATGACCCTCAGCTACATGCTACCTGTAAACTAGATCTCTCTGTAATTGCTGCAGAGCTTGAAGGAAAAATATTCCCAATGGAAAGAAACATTCCAAAAAATGGATGAGTGAATTTGTTAGTCCTTTGCCAGCATTTGCCCATCCTTAAGGTATCAAAAATTACTGTCCTTGGTTTTCTGGCTGGTCAGTGGCATCTTATATACACACTCAAACAAGATAGGCCTCATGCCAATTAGTGACATCTGTGCTACGTTAACATAAGCAGGTTATATAAGGGTGCGCTCGTGCAGTATATACAGTGCTACTGCTGAGTTATTGCCCTCATGCGTGTGTAGGGCAAAGGGGCCTTGAACATAGTAACACTGCCATGTCAGTGCCTGCATACATGTGTGTAGCGAGTGGGCCTTTAACTTCCAGTGTACTCTGGTCAGGACCCCCACACTCCACCCCTTCTGCTGGTACCTTGATTTCAATCCAGTCAAACCTATTTTGGACTCTAGTTCTGCAGATTGCAAGATAATACATTTATAATGTTTAAACCACTAGCTTTGTAGTAATTTGTTGCAGCAGCAATATTAAACCAATGCACAGCTCTCTTCACTTTATAGTGTATTGTGGGGGGCGCCCCCGGGTAAGACACCTTGAGCATTCTTTAGATCTTTGTTCGGCTGAATCCAAGGTGCCTGGCGAAACTGCGTCTTGGAAAAACATGCTTCACCAACAAGGCTGATGTGTTTATCAGGTTGGCCTTAACTTTGCCTCAGGTGTTGGGGAGAGGGCCTTGAAATGTAAATACAATCTTGCCCCAGGAATGGGGAAATGAATAGGGCCTGGGCCCATCGAAACTCCTTTGATCCTAATAATGTTGGAGAAATCTCTTTGTATTGTGGAATATAAATAAACATGGTTTCGTGGGCTTGGAGTCCCTATCTCTCCATAAGAGAAAATAGACATCCCACCCAGCCCCAGCTTTTTAATTTCGATTTCTGCGTCTTCTCTTCTATTCTTATTTTTTAATCCCCAGCTCCTCTACTCAGAAACTGGACCCAATCTCTCTCTCCACACTGGACGTGGCAAAGAGAGAAAAACACCTATAGTATATTTTTTAAGTTTCTAAAATATTAATTCTATAAATTAAAACAGAAGTCCTGAGATAGGCCAGGAGTAATGGACTTCAAGCAATAAGACCTTTCCGTATGAAACTAATCTCATAGATATGAGATTTAATTCTAACTGTGGGGAATAATAGGGGAAGGATGTACAATAAGAATAGAATCACAGTTGATTAATAACTATTCCCTATATTAAATATAGATAAGAGATTTTCTTACCCTGGGAAACTATGATGACGTGTTCTCATTGAGTGGTTTTGTTGTTGTTTTCGCTTCTTTATATTCTAAATTTCTGATTTGATTCTTGGCATTCTCTACTGTTGATTCCCTGTAAATTATTCTTCATGTCAATTAGTGAATCCTTCATTTCTGACTGGTCCTTTTTTATGCTCTTGAGGCCCTCACTAAGTTCACTGAAGTTCTCACTAAGTCCATTGAGCATCCTTATAAGCAGTATTTTGAACTCTGCATCTGGTAGCTTTTTTTTCTGGAGATTTCTTCCATTCTTTATTGGTAACATGTTTCTTTGCCTCCACATTTTGGCTGGTTTCCTGTGTTTGTTTCTATGTATTAGGTAGAGCTGCTATGTCTCCTGGAGTTGGTAGAGTAGCTTTGTGTTACAGGTATCCTGTAGGACTCAGTGGTTCTGCCTCCCCAGTCACCTGAGCTGGGCACTCTAGGTACAGCCCTGTGTGGGTTGTGTGCATTGTCCTGTTGTAAGTGAGCCTTGATTTCTGTGTGTACCAGCTCCTACTACATCAGAAGAGCTGTTGTGCAAAAGATACCACAGTGGAGATGGACTTGCTTCAGTGGGGCTTTGGTGCTCAATGAGTCCACCCCTTGAATGTGTTATTCATAGATATGGTAGGGTTGTAATCTGGGTTGGTCTGAAGCTGACCATGGGTGCACTGGCTCTGGGGGCCTCTTGGAAGATGCAAAGTTAGCTACTGCCTGTGCCCTGTCTGGAGAATAAGCTACAGAGAAATCTGCAGATAGCTGCAACTTGTGTTAGGCTTGAATTGCCCAGGAGAGGCCAAACTATGTGCTAAATCAGGCTGTTGCTAATGCCAGGCTTAGGACCACTTATAGAGAGGTTTGGAGCATGCTAAAGCCAGTTGCTGCTTGTTTGAGATCTTGGGAAGTCCGAAGCCTGAGCCAGAACAGGCCATTTATATGAAAAGCCACTGCAAACAGCTTTGGTGAAGCTGCAAATTAGGTGGGGTGGGATCTCAGGGAATCACCAAGACAGGGCAAACAGTGTGGGCCAGGTTGATGGAGACTCAGATATGGCAAAGGCCTATAGGTACTGTGACAGGGAGGTCTCATCAAAGGAACAATGAGATCTGCCAGCACTTTTGTCTGGGAGAAAGCTTGCCCCAGTTCTTGCCCTGATGCCAGGCAATTTATGTCCTCCCCATCTTCCCTTGGATCTTTTCAAGCTGCTTCCCCAGTGCTGGAACTCAGAGGGAGTGAGTCCAAGTAAGTCCATGCATAGGCCATTTAAGAGGAACTGCCTGGGACTCCAGCAGCCTCCATTTTACTCAGCCACAAACCCCACTGGTTTTTACAACCCAAAGTTATGGGGATTTCTCTTCATGGCTCTGGAACCCTGGCATGAGGGGTCTGGTGTGGGGCCAAACCCTTTGCTCCTCTCTGGGACTTCTGCAGCCAAGATAGTCCTCTGATTAAAAACACATATGTGATTGTTGGACCAGCCCATTCTGCACCTCTGCCCCTTCTACCAGTCTCACTGTGGCTTCTTCTTTAATTCTCCCAGGTATAGGATGTCTATTCAACCAGATTTTAGGTGGTTTTGAAGATAGTTGTTCTATAGTTTGGTTGTAATTTTGATGTGGTTGTGGGAGGAGGTGAGTGCTGCATTTATCTATACCACCATCTTGACCCTCCCTACCACTTTCCTGTGAACTTGTATTTATGGATCCTGCCTCTTCAGAGTGAAGATAAGGGCAAATGAAGAGAGTTATGGAGACTTGCCTCTATGTTGGGAAGTGACATGTGATGAGAAAGAAAAAACCTGGTGCCTTCAGGTCCCAGATAGAGTGTGCGAAGTATATGAATGCCCTCTGACTGTCTGCTCACTGGTGCAGATTAGCCACTTATGGCCCAAACACATACGTATCTAAATGCTGGGAGGAGCACAGGACGACTTTGTGACGAGGTCACCTGCAGCACAATAGGGAGCCCTGGGGAATGAGAAGCCCCTTTTGTGTGGGGTGCACAGTGTGTCAGGTAGGGCTGAGGACCAGAGTCTCACTCTCTTCCTGCTCAGCTCCAGCATATCCATTCCAGTCAAGAGTGCATCTGGGGGTGCGTGACTGGATAAAGGAGGTGAAGAACATATATGCATACCCCATGCGAACGGACAATAGAGTGGTGAAGGCTAAAGGAGTGAGTATGGGGGAGACATGGAAGAGGGTAAAGGGGAACACCTGCAATAATGTCAACATAAATTTTTTTTTTCATTAAAAAGAAAGAATGCTCAGGTTTAAAAAAAGTGCAGCAGGGGTCACTGTAGACCTATCCCAGAGGGTCTGCGAGGGCCTTCAACTGGGAAACCAGGGCAGGAGCCCTGCCTTGGGCTCTGCTCTGTGCTCACTGGGGACCAGTTGCTATGATGTCCCATAGCCCCAGGAGCGGCTTTCCAGCCACACCACACTCGGCTTTCACCAAATTTAGGCCCAGGGACACCAGGAGGAGGGAACCTTTTGCACGAAGGTGTTCTCTAATGGGAGGAGAAGAGATTATGCAACTCTCTCACTTGTGAGGCTCAGAGCGGAGTGGGGACATCTCCACCTGGTCATCTCCTCCTCACCCTCCTCTCTCGCTGTGCAGGTGCCTGGCAGTGGAAAGCAGGAGAAGTGATTATGGGGGACACTTGGGGAATATGCTGTGCTAAATAACTCCAGACTCACCTCTCTGTGAGGCTCCACTCCTCTGTGGTGGGGTCCTGGGCACAGTCTGGGCTGTGCAGAAAGCCTGTGTCAGAGTCTTGGGGCAGAAACTCACCCTCCTCTGCACTGAAAACAACAAAAATGTTGGAAGCTATGGTGCAAGCTGGTGCATATTCCTGATGCAGCCCCTGAAACTGTGATGCTCGGAAGTTCTCAGCCCTCAGGGGTCCCAGGTCAGATCTCCGTCCCTGAGTCCCATCACAAAACCTATTTGATGACCGTCAGCTTCAGTGGAGGACAAGGCTGATTATTACTCTTCTGCTTTTTGACAATAGCACCTACGGAAACTGAGACCAAAACCTGCCCCTGTTCCCTTTGATAATCCTGTAACTGCCTGTGACAAGCAAAGAGGGTGCCTCGGAGACACCTCAGAGCGTCTAACTCTCCTGGCACAGGTCACCTGCGAAGTGTCAGAAACCATTGCTTGCCTCTCATACTGTTCCTTTTTAAATAGCTTGAGATATAAGCTACATGTCATAAAGGCCGCCCATTTAAAATGTACAAATCATTGTTGTTTCGTGTATTTACCGTGTTGTAAGGCCATCACTATAACCTAGTCTAAAACATTCGAAGCACCTCTCAATGTAGATACTCCTTTCCAGAAAACACACGGTCCCTGGTTACTATCCCACTGCATTCTTAATTGTGTGTGAGGTCCATCCATGCTGCCACAGGGATCAGTAAGCCAGTGACTTTTTACTAGTAAGTCACACTCGTGTTACAGACACAGCACATTCGGTTGCTCCATCCATCCCACAATGGACCTGAGGGCTTGTTTTCAACTTGTGTGTATTATGCATAACTCTGCGAGGAACGTTTGTGTGAATATTTCGGTTTCGGTTTTTGTAGGTTCGTATTTTCGTTTTGGGGAAGCAGCTTGGAATGTGATTGCTGAGTCATATGGAAACTTTATGTAGTGTTATTTGAGTGCCTGTCACATGCTTTCCAATACGGCTACACTGGTTTCATTTCTACAACAATGTATGAGGCTCCAACTTGTCCTCATCTCCCCCAGAAAGTGTTGTTCTCTCTCATTTTTATCACAGCCCTTCCAGTCTGGGAGAAGCTGTGCTCTATTGCAGTTTTGACTTGCATTTCCCCGAAGGTCAACGATGTTAAGCTTCTCTTCATTGCTGTATTGCTTTTCTAGAGTTGTCAGCAGCTAAGCGGCGAGCACTCTCATCACTGACATGAAGAAACTGCTGAAATGTCGCATTCAAACTGCACACCTGCACACAGCACAGGATCCTTACTCGGAACAGTAAAATGGACAGCATGAAGCCAGCCTGGTCATGTGAGGACCATAAGACAGGGAATCCCATGAAAGCTGCAGCCTCAAGGCTCACACGTTTATTCCAGGATGGTAGTAGAGTCTCCTCTTGAGCATGTCTCCACTCCACTCACCACTTTACACCATCCCAGGCCTAGCCTGTGTCTTCTGATGTCTCAGCCCAGGCAGTGCCCCTGGGAACCGGGACTCTGATGGAGCCTGACCATAGCCCTTCACCTGCCTCCCTGCCACACACAGAGCATCCTCATCGACCTCACAGCCACATGGACTCCTGACAACCACGTGGCAAAGAGTGCCAGCGGACATTTCAGGACAGAATAAAATCCTTACAAAGGGGGAAAACATGTAGAATAAATGTAGAAATAGATGTGTTGATGTAAACGATGAATATCCAAAAAAGTGTGAAAATTTTGCTTGTCTATATTAAAAATTTGTTTTAACAAACATCAGTCAGAATTTTTAGAAAATGCGACATTTTTTTTTCCTAACATTTAAATGGAAAAATTTAAGTCTAGGAACACTGTTTGAAAATACATTTTGAAAATGAACAAAAAAGAGGTGAAAATACATAATATATTGAGAAATATTTTAAAACAAAAGATGTTGAAGCTGTTGCAAAAACAAAGCAGAACAAACAACCAAAAATCAATGGCCAGTGACTGAGGATCACAGTATCCAGGAGTCAGACCATGGGTGTGGGAGTAGAGACAATGTCCTGCTGAGCAGGAGACAACAGCTGGGTTCCCTGGGCCTAGGGCAGTGAGGGGCAACCTTTTGAGCTTGGTGTGTCAAAATTCGACGAAAAACCGAGCATAACTCGGGTGGTGTGTCACTTCAAGAAAAAAAACAAACCATAATTTCATGATATTTATTTTTAAATAACAAAAATGTATAATTGTAATATATAACTGTATTTAATAAACCAAAACTAATTATTTAACTTACCTGCTTAGTGACTTATTTGTTCATCTGTCAGTCGGGTTCCTTGGTTGGTCTTGATATTATTTAACTTGTGTGGGGTGCCGTGAACTAAGGTAAGTGATGGGGAGGGGGAATTCTTTAACTAACCTGCCTATTAGTGGCTTTTGTGTTGCTGAATTTCATTGGCTAAACCTTCAATTGAAGATTGATACTTTGTACACTTCAAGCCCAAGCAAGCACTACTAACTTCATCTGTCAATCTGGTTTTTTTTGTTGGTTTTGATATTATTTGACGCTGAAAATAAGGTCTCACAACAGTACATAGAGGGAAAAATTGTGAGTAAAGCCATTGCTATATTTTTCAGAGTGCTAAAAGTGTCTGGTAATTGGTTCCAGGCACTCCGAACTTCCTGTTGGTAGTGGCACTCCTCTTGATTCTCCAAGTGGCACCTTTCCGGATTCTCAAGCTTTGACCTCAAGTTGACAAACACCTGAGCCCAGATGCTGTCTTGAAATTCTGCAAGTTGCATCTCCAAATCATCAATATGCATCCACTTGGAACCTTTTAATTCCAAACTACTGTAAACTACCACCTCAGGATACTTAATTATTTTTATGGTCTATTCTGGGCTTCTAAATTGATTAAATCTATCACTGAACTGGTCAAGTAACGAGTCTAAAACATGCTGGTACTTTATATGCAAGGGTTCCATTTCATTTTGTACAGCTACACTGGCCTTCTCAAAATACTTTGTTACTCGAGGAAAATACTTACAAGTTTTAGTTTCTACATCTCGCTTGAAAATTTTAAGTTTACTTTCAAAAGCTTTTATGTATCCAAACATAATGTCAATACTTTTGCCAAAACCTTGTGACTTTAAGTTCAGTTCATTAATATGAACAGACATATCTGTAAAAAATATCAGGGTGTTGACCCACTTATCATCATTGAGCTGAGAAAAGTTTTCCAGATTCTTATCCTCAAGAAATACCTTAATTTCTTCAAAGCACTCCACAAAGCGCTCAAGAACTTTGCCTCAGCTCAGCCATCTTACATTATTGTACATCAGCAGTCCACTGTAGGTGGAATCAACCTCCAGTAAAAGTGCAGAAAATTCTCGCTTGTGAAGGGGGCAAGGAGTTATTAAATTAACTATTTTTGTTTCAATTGACATTAAGTAGTTTAAGTCGGTGAATCCTGCCTTGGCACATAAAACCTCCTGATGGATAATACAATGAAAAGGCACAATCGGATGTCCAATAGCTTCTGTAAACAATTTGACAAATCCGACTTTCCCCCCCACCATGTTTGGTGCCCCATCTGTCATCACTGACACAACTTTAGAGATATCAATGCTTAGGTCAAGGAATGTTTGTATAACAACCTTACATATTTTGCTTCCTGATGTACTTGCTGACACTGATACTAACTTTATCAATCCTTCTCTCATTGTGTGACCATCAGAATATTGACCAATAATGGCCAACTGAGCATGGGATGTGACATCAGTAGTTTCATCAAAAGAGATAAAAAATATTTACAATTACTAATGTCTCTCTTTAATTGATGTTGTACGTTTGTGTTCAGTCTCATTATTCAGTCTTTTATGATATTTCTACTGAGTGGTAACTCAGATATTCTCTTAATAATTGCATCTTTATTCTGCATATCGTGAACTAGAACTGGTGCACAGCTTAGGAGAGTTTCTTTAATAAATTCTCCCTCACTGAGTGCTTTTCCATGCTGAGCTATGGAGTGAGCAATGCTCAAACTTGCAGATGCTAAATTTGTAGAGCCTTTTCTAAATTTAAGGATGGAATAGATTGGCTCTTATAAAGGTGTAGCTGCCTGGAAATGTATGCCTTCCTTTCATCCTCAGTTTTTTTCAAGAGCTGGGAATGATTAGTTTCAAAATGTCTATTTATATTCCAAGTTCTGCTTACTACCATTTCAGTACGTAGAATGCAAAATGATCTGCCATTTTTTTCTATAATACCATACATCTCAGTCCATATCTCTTGAAAGGGTCGGCTACTGCTACTACCATTTCCTTTACTTAACCTTGGTTTTTTTTATTTTGTGGAGTCTCCATCAGGAGGGACAGTAACAGAAGATAAGAATTATAGACAGCTTGTTAGCCTTGCAGGCAATTAGGGGTTAACTAGCCTAACTGACCACAAGATGGCACATGTAACTGTCTTTTAGAAAAGTGCAGGGTTAATAAGCAGAAATATGGGTTAATAAGGATGCACAACAGTAATAGTGGTGAAATGCAGTGTGCACTATGTTGCAAAATGACGTTCCTTATTTAAATTAAGATGGCTGCCGATATTTCTAATTGCAGGAAACGGCACCCATAGTACAGGCCCTTGCCTCTCCCAGCCTCCCCCTCACTTATCTCAGTAATGATGATCAATTAGAAATCCATGACACCCCAGAACAGTAGATTGGATGATGGTTGCTGTGGTTATGTGGTTGCTGGTAATGGTGATCACAGGGCCCCCAGAGATGCGTCCCTTTAGGCATTCTGCTGCTCCCTGCTCTGCCGGCCAGAAGTGAGATCAAAGATCCCCAAACGGCCTAACCGGAAGTCCAAGACCTAGACACTCTGTGCCTGAGTTCTGTTGTTTTGGCCTATAGACCTCCAGCACAAAGTGTCTACACTACACTGCAGCAAATGTTTCTTCCTCGGCTACTGCACCTGCCATGCAGTAGCCGAGGATGAAACGTCCTTCTCCGCGTGCGGACCCATAGTTCTCTGTATGAGACTGCATGCGGCCACTTGTCATCAAAAATGGCTAGGCATGTCAGTGCTAACATGCGTGTCATAGGTTCGCCATCATGGGCGTAGGGCCATGGGGAAGTGTGTGCACTGTGACCACTAGGTGAGATGACCTTTCAGTGAGAATGTTCATTCTGCCGAGACCGGTTTGGCTCAGTGGATAGAGCGTCGGACTGGGGACTGAAGGGTCCCGGGTTCGATTCCGGTCAAGGGCGTGTGCCTTGGCTGCGGGCGCATCCCCAGTGGGGGGCGTGCAGGGGGCAGCTGATGGATGTCTCTCTCTCATCGATGTTTCTGACTTTCTATCCCTCTCCCTTCTGCTCTGTAAAGAATCAATAAGATATATTAAAAAAAAAAGAGAGAGAATGTTCATTCTAAGAACCCTGGGCCTGGGAGCTGAGCCAAGAGCTCACAGATGAGGACCCAGTTTGACATGTTCTTCTTTCTGAAGCTCTTCAAAGGGTTTACTAACTTTCATTTCCCTCAATCTGGGGTGTGAGCTTAGCTCCAGCACTAGGGCTCAGGGAGGGGCTGGGCAGTCAGGAGATGGACTGCCTCTCCTCTGGCAGAGAGTGGAGAAAGAAAGGAGGCCACAGGCAGCCCACCCCACTGTGCGGAGGCTTGGGGTCTGTGTGCATTAGGTTCTGGTCCCTGCTCCAACTCATGCACCTTCCTCACTGCACAGGTAAGGATGGCCTCAGGGACAAGGTCTTAATTCTCAGTTTTATTCCTTCCATGCTCAGTTTCCTAAGAAACTTTACCCTGGTTCCTGCCCCCTCTCTGGCAAGTGTGTGTGCTCGCAGGTTTCCTTCCCATCTGTGCTGACTCAGCAGGGAAAGCAGCCAGACTCGCATGCTCCATGAGCACTGGCTTCCGTGTGGGTGACTTTGCTGTCAGGTGGTTTAAGCAGGAGCCTGGGAGCCCTTCCCGGTATCTCCTGTTGTTTAAATCAGACTCAGCTAAGCACCAGGTTTTCAGAGTCCGTAGCCAATTCTCTGGACCCAAATATGCCTCAACTAACTCAGACGTTCTGCACATCCCTGGGCTGCAACCTGAGGATAACGCTGCATATTATTATGATACTAGTGACCCGGTGCACAAAATTCATGCACACTAAAAGGGGATTAATTAGAGAAAATAATTTAATCTTGCTATTTACCCTTCCTCTATAATAGAAGTGTCAGAGGTGAAAGAAAATTAGTAAAATGTATATGAAAACTTTCCTCCTATCAGAGTCTGGGGCTCACCACAGGACCCAGAGACAAGTCCCCACCCACCTGCACCTCAAAATTGCATGAGACCCAGATCTGGCCATTGGGCTAGATCCAGACCTGGCCAGTCCCACCCTTGTCAAGCCCCGCCAGGCAGGGGGCATAGCCTCAGGTCCCCTGGCATGGCACCAGGACAGGTCGCATGGCCTGAGGTCCCCTAGCCCAGAAGGGGGAAGGGGGCGTGCCTTGAGGTCCTCCATCAAGCCCCGCCAGGTGAAGGACATGGCCTGAGATCTTTTGTCAAGCCCCAGTGGGTGGTGGGCATGGCCTGAGGTCCCCCATTAAGCCTTGCCAGGTGGAGGGGCACAGCCTCAGGTCCTACAGCCCAGCACAGGGAGGGAGGTGCAGCCTCAGGTTCCCATCAAGCCCTGCTGGGCAGGGGCACGGCCTGAGTTCCCCAGACCCAGCACTGGGGTGCACCTTGAGGTCCCTGTCAAGCCAAGCCAGGCAGGGGGATGCAGCCTCAGGTCCCCTGGCCCAGTTCTGGGGTAGGGGTTGCAGCCTGATGTCCCCTGCCAAGCCCCACTGGATGGGGGGTGCAGTTTGAGGTCCCCCAGCCTGGTGCCAGGGTGGGGGGCATGGCCTGAAGTCCCCTGTCAAGCCCCACCATGCACCACGCCTCTATCCTACCTAATAGAAGAGTAATATGCAAATTGACCATCACTCCAACACACAAGATGGCTGCATCCATGTGGTCAAAGATGACTGATCCCATGTGGACACAAGATGGCCACCACAAGATGGCCAGCAGGGGAGGGCAGTTGGGAGGGACCAGGTCTGCAAGGGAGGGCACTCATGGGTGATCAAGCCTGCAGGGGAGGGCAGTTAGGAGTGACCAGACCTGCAGAGGAGTGCAGTTAGGGGCAAACAGGCTGGCAGAGGAGCAGTTAGGCATCAGTTAGGCTGGTAGGGGAGTAGTTAGGGGGTAATCAGGCTGGCAGAAAGAAGCGGTTAGGGGCAATCAGGAAGGCAGGCAGGAGAGCAGTTGGGAGCCAGCCACAAACTGGATTGTGAGAGCAATGTCCGACTACCCATTTAGGCCCAATCCAGGTAGGTAGGATCAGGCCTAAATGGGTAGTTGGACATCCCTCGAGGGGTTCCAGATTGCAGAGGGTGCAGGCTGGGCTTAGGGAGACCCCCCTGCCATGCACAAATTTTGTGCACCAGGCCTCTAGAATATAAGAGGCGAATATGTTAAGTGTCCGACCATCTGACCAGTCACTATGACATGCACTGACCACCAAGGGGCAGACACTTAATGCAGGAGCTGCCATGCATGATGTGCACTGGCCATTTACAGAGAAGCAGCACCATCGACCTGGCAATGACAAAGCAATACCTGGCTTCCCCTAAGTAGGACACAGGCCCAAACACCACCCTGGATTGACAGTCCACCAAATTGCAGCCAATGCTGCCAAGACTCCAGGGCACAAAATGTGGCCCACAGCCCAGCCCAGCCCAGCCCCGGTAGCTGTGGACGCCAGGTAATAACATGTAGCAAAGCCCAGCTTCCTCTCCCTAGGAACAGGCCATTTAACAATAACAGCACTGTGGACCTGGCACCCACAAAGCAAAACTTGGCTTCCCCCAAGTGTGACGCAGGCCCTGGCACCACTCCAGAGTAGCATTCCACCAAATTGCAGCCAAACACTGCCAAAACCCTATGGTGCAAAATACAGCCCACAGCTCAGCCCAGCCCCCAAACTGGCTGTGGGCAGTGGGTAATGATGTCATGTAGCAACACTCAACTTCCTCTCCCTAGCCTACTTGGAGTTTCTTCAGCCCAGGAACAGGACTTGCTTTATAGCCAGGTAGAAACATTTTACACTGTAACCAAACGTCTGTGAAGCATTTTCCCGTGCCTCATCTCATTTGATCCTCACAGAAGTCCTGGAGTAGGTAGATAGCAGACTCGGTGGAATCCTATTTTCTTTTCATTAGCCAGAAAATAAGAGATTAGAGTTTGGAAATGGTGGAACTTGAAAATGACTTCAGATTTTCTCACTGTGGAAAACATAGTCAAACACTGCTGCAGTTAAATATTTTACCCTTTGTTCTCCCTGTGTGATCTACAATAATCTGCCTCTTGTTGATATTTACTGTTGTGTTGCTGACAATTACCTGAAAGAGAAGTTGGGGTGCTTCACTGGGCTGCAAAAAGTTTAGCTAAATCAGAAAGCAGGTCTAATTAAGAAAGTTTCTCTCCATATATAAAGCTCTCACAGGTGTGTTTCAATCTGTCATTGTTGATCATGAATTTGGTTGACATTTTTATTATAAAAAAAGGTTGAATAGCGATGTTCAAATATTTCTTCTAATTATTTTCCTTTCAATGTGCACGAGTTTGTGCATCAGGCCACTAATAAATCAATAAGTAAACAATAGTAAATCCAACAAAGTGGGCCAAAGGTATTTCACAAGACAATAGCCAAAGGCCACTAAGTATATAAAGATATGCTCAACATCAAAGAAATGCAAATTAAAACACATCTACCAGAAAGGTAAATTAAAAAATATTGACAAAACCAAATCTTGACAAGGATATGGGGCAACACTGAACATTGAACTCTTATAAACTGTTGGTAGGTAATCGAACCGGTGAAAGTGCATGACCCAATGATTTCACTTATAATTACAGTTGCGTGAAGATTCATGCAACAATAGGCCTTCCTTCCTCTGGCTGCCAGCGCCGGTTTTCCTCCAGCACCTGGGACCCAGGACTTCACTCTGACCATCACTTTCCACCTTCGCTCTAGCTGGAGTCTTCACTCGGGCCAGAGACTTTGGTCTTCGCTCTGGCTGGAGTGCTGCTCCTGTAGCTCCCTTCACCCTTGCCCTTCCCCTCATAGCAGGCGTCCTGCCCCACCCGGCCACTCTGTGCCCACATATGCAAATTAACTCATCTTTGTTGGGTTAATTTGCATACTCACTGATTGGCTTGGAGGTGTCATGGAGGTACAGTCAACTTGCATATTTCTTTTATTAGTGTAGATACCAACAGAGATGCACTCGTGTGTGCATGGAAAGACATACATCTAATGTTTCTGGTAGCAGTATAGGCAGTACTCAGAAACTGGACATTACAAATAAAATTAGGAAATAAATTATATTTAACCACCTAGCAGTGAAAATGAATAAACTATCGCTACAATTTCCTCTTGTCTTATCCCTTCTACATCCCAGGGCCACAATCAATACTAGCCTCGAATTTGCTCATTATTTAAATTGCCCTATGTATCCATTTCACACCTATGAGCTTATATGCCTCATAGTTCTTTAAGGAGCTAACAATTCCAAACAGAGGACTGCAATTCCAGTGAACCAGTAAAAGTCTAAACTCAGTCTTAAAGGAATTTATGCTGAGATCACGTAAGTACCGTGCCCAAACTCTTGAATCATGTTAGCTAAGGGTCACATAGGTTTCCTCTTCTTCCTCGTCCCACCCTCCTCATTCTTTTTACACAACCCTTTAAACACGTAAGTCATCCCTAGCTTGAGGCAGTGTGTGAACTCTAAGAAACCAAGCTGACCGAAAGGCAGCCAGCTAATGTGAGGGAAAAAATTCCTTCTCAGCACCCCCTGGTGGTGTGAGTCCCAAGTTAGCAAACTATTCAATACTGCAGACTAAAGACGCCCATCTATTCCTTCCTTGGCCAACTGTTGATTCCCAGCACCTGACCAGGAAATAACAAATGTGGAAAGGTACAAAGCAAAAGGTTTTACAAGACTACCCAGTACAGCCGAACAGTTGTTAAAAGCACAGGCTGTGAAGTGAGGGTCAGTGTCCTTGGCTCTAGGTTATGACATCTGACCCATCATTGTCCCAGGTTGTTATGTGAAGTTAAATAATACAACTGTACACAGTATTTCAATAATGACAGGGATTTAAAAGTGAAGGCAAATGGTTTATAATTTTAAGCAGTAAAAGGTAATCAATAGGTGAAAGAATTTCCCACGAAACAAATCTTTGCAGTAACCTTAAAAAACAGATACCTCTGAGTATCTATACATTTAATAAAAACATAAAAAATTCAGTTAAAAGCATTTTTTTTTTGCCTTCTAAGTTTGACAAATATAAAGTGAATCACTTACATGCAATACTAGTAAATGAGATGAAAAGTTATCAGTCACCACAATGTGCTGTTCAAGGCCTGTTGTCTGCTCTTATTTCAACCCCATTAAGCTTAACCCTTTAGTCTTTTTTTTTTTTAAAAAGAAAAACTGACACATGACAAATACTTACCAAATCCATCCATTTCCAAAACACAAGACATATATTTAAATAAAGGCCTTACTGCACACCAAAGGTAAAACAAATTCTTTTATTGCACATTTATAAAATCTGCATAGTGGTATCAAGCGTACTTCCCTCCCACAATTCCTTCAATCTGAAAATTCCGTTAAAACACAATATCCAAACTGGAGCCTTTTAAAAATGATCAACAGGAGATATTTCTCTCTACATATACATATAGATTTATTCTTTTTACAAACCCACGTCCTTTATTTTTCAAAACAAAAAGGGAGAGGGCATCAAAATGTTCTTTTGGGTCAGCAGCAGCCTTAGTTAGACATGTTTCTGACAATTTTCAGGTCCTAGAAAATTCAATGGTTAGCAATAAAAAATGCCATATTTAACCATCAGTTTGATCTCTGTTTCTATGGGCCTGTGTTTTGCTTTGTTTTGTTGGGGATGGTGGTAGTGGGAGGGATGAGTGAAACAGGTAAAGGGAAATGTAGCCAGTAATATTTGGTAGGTTTGCATGATGACAGATAGTTACTAGACTCAGCATGGTGATCACATGGTGGGTATATAAATGTCGAATACCTGTACTGTACACCTGAAACTAATAACATCGTATACCAACTATACTTAAATCAAAAAAAGGAAAATAAAATAAGGCTCCCTCACCAAAAAGAACAGGGTCAACAGTAGGAAACACCCAAGAGTTTACATACACTCACTTTCCCATTTAAAAAAGAAAACCACCATACAAACCCACTACCGTTAGTCAAGTTTCACAATGTTATTCCACCTAAAGTCCTTAATGCTTTTCTTTCTTTCACTCAGGTTTTCTGGTTTCATTAAAAATATAAATAAAGAGACCGAGAAGAAAGGAGAGGCAGCTTTCTTCTGACTTTTCCACATCATCCGGCCACATGACCTTGTATTTTATCCACACGTAAAAGGACGGTGATTTATCAGTAACCCAACTTGCCATCCTGCCAAGAGCCAGGCAAGGTTTGTATTTCTCATCTCTGGCAGCTCAGAATTTTCAAATGTCATATGTAATAGCTAGGAGCTGTTCATCTGGTTCAGGTCCCAATGACTCACCCCTCTATTCTGCTGTCAAACATATTTGTGGCTGAAGGGTCATTTAAAAAGTGGCACAGGCTTAGAAAAGCCCAAGCATTCCCATGGGCAGAACAGGCCATCTCAGGTCTCCCGCATAATTCAACACCTCAGTACACTGCTCCTGCCTCTTTCAGGAAAACCGTGTTAGTGATTCTGTTCCTGAAAAGTGCAATTTTATTTTCAATCATTTGTTACACATACAACATGGTTGGGGTCTGGATCTGAATCTTCCTTTTCACCTAATTCCTCTCCCAAGGTAAACACTGGGTAAAAGACTTCTGTTCAACGGACAGGCAATCAAAGACCAGGGCAGGCCCTGAACACATGACCGCTTACTTCACAGTCACAGCTGAAACCCCTTGAATTGACTCCATGACGGCTGCAAACCGGCTGCAAAGGTCATAGGGAGAATTGGGTCGAATCGTTGGAGGCTCCTTTAATACAATGATTTCTGCAGAAGGATCCAGAAGCCTGGGTAGAAATTCCCCTAAGCACAGCTGCAGATTCTCTGTGGAGAGAAAATGATGGTTACCTACACAGCTAAGCAGAACTCTAGTGAAAACAAATTAAATCTGAAACTCCATGAGAAGGCCCTCCAGACAGCCTACTACCCAAACGCAGAGCATCGCTCTGACCAACTAACAACAGATGACAAAGCAAAAGGTTTTAAAAGATGGCGACTGCAGGCCCAACCAGGAGCAAGGGCCGACTTGTCAAGCACACCAAAGCTGTAGGTCGTGCTGCCGGCCCCTGGCAGATGGAAGAATAACACTGCGCTGACTTCATTATGGACAGGACAGATCTTTTACTCATTCTTTTAAGCTTTGAGAAAGCAGATATAACACTGTATCATAAATATAAGTGTTCGACTGTCTTTCAAATGATTAAAATATAGTGTACACAATGCATTAAATACAGCCATATATCATACATGGCCTACACAAAAATCGAAGACATTCAAAGGAAAGTCACACCTACTAATTAGAATTTTCAATAAATACTATAAACTTGAGCACTTTAAGAAGTCAATAGAATATATGTATTTTTAAATATATATTTTTATTGATTTAAGAGAGGAAAGGAGAGGAAGAGAAAAAAACATCAATGATGAGAGAGAATCCTGCACACCCCCTACTGGTAATCGAGTCCGATGTGCCCTTAACTGGAATTGAACCTGGGACCCTTTAGTTGCCAGGTCGATGCTCTATTCACCGAGCCAAACCAGCTAGGGCAGTCAACAGAATATCTTTACATCAGTGAGAAGCTGGGAGAGAAGATTCTCATTAGAATATACACCAACTTTCTAAGCCTATTAAACTCTCCTAAATGTAACTAGTTTTAGGCTCCCTCCCTAAAATACTTAGGACAAGCAAGAATAGTCCATTTTCTAATTGGCTGCAAAGGCATCCTGGTTGATATGATAGGTCTTGATAACCATGCTGCATAAATGGATTTCTTTTTGTTGAATTTTCACCGAAGGCTATTTTCCCAATTGATTTTTAGAGATGGCGGTAGGGAGGGAGGAAGGGAGAGACATCAATTGGTTGCCTCCTGCAGACAGGGGCCAGGGATTGAACCTACATCACAGGTACATGCCCTTGACCAGGAATTGAACCTTCAACCTGTCCGTCCACAGGGTGATGCTCTAACCACTGAGCACTGGGCAGGGAGCAGCATGAATGGATTTTGATTTTCAAACTATGCAATTCAGTCCATATTTTGGCAACTGAAAAGTAATAGAGGTCAGACATTCCTGGAGACTGGTGATGTTTCACGCAGGGTTCCTAGTCATCTGGAGACACCTCAGCACCGCAGAGGAGCCAGAGAGGTTAGCGGAGCAGAGGCCTGGCTTTCCCATCTCAGTAAAGCAGGTCCACTTCTAACTCCCTAACCTGAGGGGTTCCCATAATCCTTTGGCAAGGTTTGGCAATCTGTGCTCTAGAGGGAGCCCACTGTAATTTCTGTCATTCCCAAGAGCCTTAGAGATCACTGGGGGTGTTAAAAGCAACACACCTGCAATATCTTGCCCCAGGTAAGAGCACCAGTGTTTTCTCATGACCTCAATGGCATCCAGGTCATCCTTGGAGATGTCATTATTGATGATGAGGTGAATGCAGGGAATGATCAACTCATTCATCACTTTAATGCCCTCTGTTACCGAGTGGTCATCATTGGTTTCAAAGAGTGAAGCTGCTTTGGCATTCAGCTCCTACAGATAAGAGCGGAAAAAAGTCTGAAAAGATAAGTCAGAACGCTAGAAGATCCTAACAAATGGCTGCCAAACTGTACCGCCATTGGAATTGCCGGGGGATCTCTAAAACCACTTGCTCTTCTTCCACCCATCAGCTGGGGTCGTCGGTATGCTGGGCATCAGGACTTGATCAAAGCTCCCAAGGTGATTCTCAGGCAGCTACCCCTCTGACCCAATGGCCTATACAGCCAAGTCAGATACACACAGCACGTGCATGGCCTCCACAACACCTTTCAGATACTCACAGCACGTGCACGGCCTCAGGAACACCTTTCAGATGCACACAGCATATGCACGGCCTCCGCAACACCTATCGCCTACTTCCACTGAAAGGCCTATTCAACGGCCCTCCGTCTCCACGGGGCGCTGGGACCACCAGCAGGAGACAGGAGGCTGCGCAGGCCCCCGTCTGGCTGCCTGGGGAGGGGCCTGCGCATCATCCTCGTGTGCAAGTTCCCAGGTGCTTGTGGTGCACACTGCAGGTGGAGAGCCAGCCTGGCACCACCCAGTCCGCTATTACTGCCTACTCGTGGAGCTGAGGACAGGTCAAATGTAACCTGTGTCTGGTGGCTTAAAAAATAAAAGTAGCTCTAATAAATTCAGAGCCACTCAATCTACAAGCCTTTTTTCAGCTTCCAAATGCCCTGCCACATCTATAACCAGTACAGAAATCAAATACAGACAGTTCTCGGTTATATCGAACTCGATGTATGTTCGTTTTGTGGTTACATTGCCATCTCCCATTTATTTATTAGAAAAAAAGTTCTGTCAGTTCGATGTATGTACATATGTGCTTTATGTGTTTTATTATTTATTTACCACAAGTAAAGGTCAGGAATTGTTATCTTTCTTTAAATTTTTTGTTAGTTTCACTTCATTGTAGCTGTTTATGTGCTCCATGTGATTGACATAGGTGCTTATGTAGGTAGGTTCCGACTTACAGTGAAAATCGCGTTACATCGCACTGTAGGAACAGATCTCTGACATCACCTGAGGACCTACTGTGTAAACCAGAAAATGAAGCTCTTGAGGTCGGTGTATGTCATGACTTAATCTCCTCCACATGGTGCTAACAGGTCAGTGGCAGGAAGTTTCCTGACCCTCGGAAGGGGACGGGGCTCAGGAAAGACACACACAGCACACAGCCTCCGGGCAAGCCTCCTTGCTCAGTTTTCTAAGCACAAGCGCCACTTTAGACCTGGATAGACAGAGGGCATCGGTCTGCCTGTCCGCGTGCCGCCTAGTGCCACCAGGCCAGGCGCATTCCCCAGAGTGTCACAGCAACAACACCAGAGGGCAGGCCAGTTCTCAGGGCTCCTGGCTTAAAAAAACTGGAGTCTCTTTAGAAGTCACTAGGATTCTTATCTACCAGCAAGGAACATAGATGAAACATTGCATTCTTACAACACACATGTATTACATGTTTACTACACTCCAGCACAGAGCACACCGCTAGGAGAAAACCTGTGCTCGAAGACTGACAAGCGGCAGGAAAACAAGATGAAATGCAGGCACACGTGAAGGGCACAGAGAAAGGGGTAATCTATTCTCATCCCTCATCTACCAGGGACTGAAAAGTGATATCCACTAAGTAATGTTAAATAATTTGTTCCAATGTTAAGCTCCTCTTGAGAATTTGGGGAAATGTAATGAGATCTGTTGAAGATTAGTTTCCTCCGGGCTTGCAGGGCAGTGGTAAAGACAACGAGCAACAGAGATGTAAGCTGTTACAGACAGACACACCAGAAGGCATTTCCTTCGGTATAAAGCGATCACCGACTCCTTCACGCCTCGGCGAGGCCCCTTGGTCAGCAGAGTGGCGTTGCTCTGGTAGGCATACACCAGGTAGGAGAGGGCTTCTTGGTACCTTAGGAAATGGCAGATAACAACAGCTGAATGTCATCCAAAACCCAGGGCTTACACCTCCCTGTCCCCGCAGACAAGGGTTTCCAGGGCTGCATTGTGGAAGTCCGAAAGGAGAGGGCGGCACCGAGGGCCGGGAAAAGCCTGAGGGCCAAAGACGGCAGCCAGTCTCAGCTCCTCCACAAACTGGCCCCAAACCCAAAACCAATCCTGAAAGCTCCCTGGGCTCGGGGCTTCCTGACAAAGACTGGACTAGGTGCTCACCGAGGGCTGCACCAGCTCTCAGGCTCACTGAGTTCATCTTCATTTATCACAAAGGACATCTGGCCACTACATCTCTTTACTAATAAATCTATCACTACATGAAGGATGAAAACACAGTGTGACATTCAGAGCAACACTAGGGCAATCAATACTGGGACAACAGAGGCACACTGTGCACATGACAGGATAAGGCATGCCCGTGATTCTCAGTGTCCTGATAAATCAGAGTCCCGACCAGCAGTCTTAGCAACATGAAAGGCCAACTTACTTTTCTTTTTGATAGAGTTCCAGGCCTGTCAGGAGGTACACAGACACCTTCCGAAACAAACTATAATCTTCATGCCACCTCTGAAAAGGGATGACTCGTGTTAATGATTCTGACCACAACAGACTACTTCCATTCTGCCTACCACATAAGTTTTAAACTCTGTGCATATATGGCCAGGCACAAAAGCAACAAACACAAAGACTTTCACAGAGAAACATACTCAACATTTAGAGTAAGTCTACTATTGACCTTAATTTTTAATGCTCTTTTCATTCCATGGTATTTGATATGAGCTTTAGAATTTACCACCTTAATTTGCAGCACCCATGTCAAAGTCACTCGGCTCTCGTTTAGATGAAGGACCTCTTTAGTCCTGAGGAAACCATCCAGATGTGAGGAAGATGGAAGGAGAGGCTGTACCAGCCCGAGGACAACACTCACGCTCAGTGAGTGTGGCGGGCATACCTTAGCTGGTACATAACACTGTTTTACGTGCAATAAAAAGATTTTTTTAAAAAAACTTGTAGTTATATATGCACTTTAATGCACAGAAACTGAATTCCCAATATAAAAATATTATTTCCAATATAGGAAACTGTATTATTTAAAACAAACCCAAACCGTGAGTTCAAGAATTATATGCCGAGAACAAGGCTAAAGCATGTACTTAGGAAAAGGAAGTGCTGACTTACTCTGACGAAGACGCAATAAAGAAGCCTTTTATGCTGAGGGTAAGAAAAGACCATTTATCCATTCTTATTCAGATGGTGTGTGTGTTTTTGTTTGTTTGTTTGTTTTGGGGGGGGGAAACAAATCACAGAATTGTTGAGTTTTGCCTCAGGAACGAATGTTTGAGGCTTTGCATATTTAAAGAAAAGACCTGACCTTGTACTCCTCCATATTCATGTCGTCGGGACCAATCTCCTTCAGCTTAGCTTGCGCCACCTTCATGATGCTGATGGACCTGTGTGGGACAAGGTTTAGGAAGCAGTGACAACCGCCAGGGCACAGCTCCCCCTCAGGGAAGGCAGCCACACCAGACTCAGAAGGAGGCGGTTCACCTGAGTAGTCCTTTCTCACCTTTCATCATAGCTAAGATTTTTATCTGCAAACTGTTCCAGAAGGGTCCGCTCCACCACCCTTTTGGGTGCTTCATTCTGGAAAAAGTAGACGAGCACGTGCTGCAGTCGAGGGTCGCTGTGAGAGGAGGGCGGCTCCTTGGCAAGCTGGTAGAGCCGGGAGTACTCTTCGTGGAATGCCTGCAAAAGACAGCTGGCAGTCAGAAGGGCGCACCGTGACCTTCTGCAGACACTGATGCCTCGGGGACAGAGTTACCTAACGCTGAGAAGACTCCTAAGAAATCCTTACTGAGAGGAATTACAGAGGCAACTATGGAGTCTGTAAGGTGTTTGCATTTCATAAGGGATGAAATTCTTCTAGCATCCTGGCACCAAAGACATACTATATGCATAAGAGATAGTTTTTCATAAAGTTCTCAGAAAAAAATATTTATTTTCAACTATTTCAAGAATATCCCTGAGTCCCAAGGACCCAAATCTTAAAAATCCACACAAATGCAATTTATTCATGTACCTTAAATTTTATTCAAGTACCTTTCAAAGCATGGCCCACTTTCTCATATTACAGCCCCTGAGTACAAAGGCAATGTCTCATTAGCTTTATTACTAGACATTCCCGCCCGGCTGGGTGACAGATGGCACTGCTCACCAAGCCGAGTAGTGCCAGGAGAGGAGGGGCATCGGCTTGGTGGGCAGCTTATTCATTAGGCAGGAAAGAGAGTTTTACGCTTTACTTCAGTGAAAGACATTTTAAATCCTATTGTTTACCAACTAATAGAATTAGTGCCCCATTATTATGATACCTGTGGTATAAGGAGGAGAAATTAAAAAATGGAGATACCTTAATAAGCCCTGCTTCAGACCCATCTCGGTCAAAGGTCTGACGGGCTTTAGCTATGGCCAGGATGACCCCTTGCATGGCAGGGCTCAGCATCACCTACCACAAGAGGGCACAACACAGACAAAAAGGAGAGAGGAAAGGTTCAGAAGAAGAGCATGAAAGACAGGTGAGCAGCCTGCTGAAGAAAGCATGGCCGCATGCTCCTTGGTCAGGTCAGCATCTACGGCAGATCAAGTTCTACACCCATTCCTATGCACACTGACAGCATTGCCTTCTACACAATGTCAAGGTCCACACACTTACTCCTATACACACGCACAGCCCAAGACCAGCTATTTCTATGCATTCTCTGTAGTGCACAGATGACTAAATATGTATGTCTAAAACTATCTGTTATGACACTGCCCAAGAATCAAGCTGAGTTAGAGCTATCAGTGAGAAGTGTCTGAGGTGAGAATTCCAATTTAGTTCTGTAGTTTGGGTGTATGCCCTAAACATACAAATATGTTAGACTTTTACTAGGATGAACAGGGCATTTAAAATAGTCTGGAATCTAGGGAATACAATATATGACCTTATATAATGAAAACCTTTCAATAATTTAAAACTATATCTCACAGGAAAAAACAAATCTAAGGGGCAGGATTCATGATAGTTTTTGTGCAATGACAACTGTAAGGAGCACCTCAACCACGTGGGATTCTACAGCTTCTTCCTAAAGCTTTAGAATTAAAAACAACTCCAATTTACATTTGTTTGGCTCTGGAAATTTTACACGTGGAAGAAAAACAATTAATACTACCAAAGACAAACACTTAAAAGGCAGTTTTTGTCCTAATACCAAACAAAGGACTAAATTCTATCGTTCTGAGCATCTAAACTCTGCAGTGGCCCCATAAATATACGCCTGGGTAGATACATACTGGGAGCAGTGCACAGTAGGAACAAGGCTCTCTTGTTAAAAACAGTCAACTAAGGTCAAACCAGATAGGCCTCATGTCATTTGTTTCAATAAGAAAACGTTACCCATTGCCAAACACCTTCAAGTACATGCAATGACATGAGAGGGGGTCAGATTGACAACAAGCAGCTCAACCCTGCACTTGGCTCTGTACCTCCTCATCATATCCGTCTGCATCAGCTCTAACCAGAATCCTCCCCACACTGGGAATCTCGACTTCAGACACCTCAGAATGAGGCTGGGCAGCAGAGTCTGCATCGTGAGCCTCTGGGGGCTGCTCTGACTGCTCTGCAAAGTCTGTTTCCGGGGACAGGGGTTTCTTGGGTTCAGTTTCCTTAAGCTGTGGCAGCAGAGTGGAGAGAATGAGTAGAAAAAATGGGGAAATAAAGAGGGATAGGTTAAATGCAGCAGAAACATAGAATCACAGAAATGTGAGAGAACTGCGGAAATTACTGCTGAAAACCCGCCCCTCTTGAATCGGGGCTCCCTCAGTCATTCTCACCTCACTCAAGGCTGCTTCGACACCATTCTTCTCATAGGCATGTGCGGTGTTTGCAATGGCCTGGGCGGTCTGCTCCTTGACAATCACAGCATGCTCAGCTGCCAAGCAGCGAACCCCATGGGCAGAGGCTCCTGAAGGCTCTGATAAAAAGGATGGACACAGCAATTAGCATCTGATGATACGTAATGTCTAGAAGGCTCTGTAAAGGCAAGCAGGATGGACACAAAGTTGAATGTACAACCTTTCTAGCAAACCTTTAAAAACATCTACGCAAGCTTCCCCTAGAAACTGTGACCATAAGGAACGGCGACTTCAGCAAAACCACTAATGATCCTGTAAAATGTTTGTGCTCCTCCTGACTTGGTCAGATGTCTTTATGCCAAGGCTTCTTACAAACAATATGTTAGGAAGATGGATTTTTTTAAATTTTACATATATATATATATATATATATAAAATATATAATATATTTAAAGTCCTTGAGCTTTGATACATTTACATTTGTATACAGCATTACAATTAATGCTGTAATACATTCTTTTTTATTAAATTTATAGGTATAACATTGGCTAGTAATATTAGAAAATTTTAATGTACAAGATTATAATTCAACATCTGTGTACTCTATTGCATGTCCCCCACCCAGAATCTAGTTTCCTTTTATTGCCATGTATTTGACCTGGGGAAGGTCACCTTTGGAGAATTGTTTTCATAAAATCCACCTATTAATCCTACCATAATTCTTCTTACAAACTGGGAAATAAGCAAAACTAAATAGAGTAAAAGTACAGGTAGCTTAGTCTTTCTGCTATTACTCCTACTCATCAGAAATCACGTTCTGAACCACAAGTTATCCCATCAGGTTGTGCAATACCAACTCTATTTGGAATGTATTGCAGTTGCACATGCGGGCACCACTCCATCAGGTGACATGCAAAGGGCTGGCTGAAGGAGTGCAATGTGAATAATACTATCGCACACTGCCCTTCTCGAATACCTTGTGGTGTAGGGAAATCCTGTGATGTGGAGTTGGTACAGGATTCCATTTGAGGAATTTTGCAAGACTGCTCTTCTTCCCACTCCTCCACTTCCTGTTCAAATCTCCAGTTATCTTCCTGAATGTAATGCTTAAGTTCAACAGATAAGGTTTCCAATTCTTCTAAAATCTGATCTGATTCATTTGGGGCTGCCTCTGAGAAAGAACAAAGATGGAGAAATCAAAAGGTCTTTCCTAATGGAAAATACATACACACTTACATAATCCATCAGAAATATTGACAATATAAGGTCAACAGTCAGAGAACATCAATAACAGAGCCTGGCATATTAGTAAGTAGGCACATCTTGAATTATCTGTTAAATGAAGAAATGAATAAATATAAGGATTTGGAACAGAGGCCCAGCACTGGTAAAATAGTAAGAATGGACCAAACATTTCCTAGAAATTCAGAAAAATCATTAGATCCAATGGAAATTTCAAACAAGATAATTTTATCACTATAATCACTACATCTATTATTGATAAGACTATCTCAAGATGGTTAGAGATGAATTCCAATACATTTATGCTCTCTCGAGTTTCATGCAATTAAGTACTATCAGAAAGCAATTTGATATAACAGTTAGATGGTCAATAATACCTGGGTCATTACAAGCTATGATGAAAAATGGCAGGATAGCCCTAGAAGGTTTGCTCAGTCGTCAGTGTTGGCTCATAAACTGAAGGGTCGCAGGTTTGACTGACTCCTATCAAGAGCACATACCTCAGTTGCAGTCCTGGTCTTGAATGGACGCATGCGGGAGGCAACCAATCTCTCATATCTATGTTTCTCTCTCTCTCTCCCCCTTCCCTCCACTCTCTCTAAAAATCAATGGAAAAAAATATTCTTGGGTGAGGATGAACAAAAAAACAAAAACAAAAACAAAACCCCCTAGAGAACAACAATCCACTTATTGGTTGCCATTATCTAGTATGTTCACTAAGCAAATGCCAATTTCTACTTGTTTGCTTCTAGAATGTAAAAATGAGCCATATGTGTAATACAGAGGCTCCTATTACCAATTGCTTGAGCCATATATACCAAGGCTCCTATATACCAACCGAAGTACAGCCATTTGCGCAGTAACTCCTACAAGCAGCTGTCCTTGCTTTCACACTGCAAATATGTAATTATGAAGATCAACTATTGTGAGGTGCTCATTCCTCCACCCCCTCCCCTAATTGCATTAGTAAATCAGAAAGACAACCTGCTTCCTGGACACAATGCTGACGTGTGTTCTCACCTATGCAACACGGTCAAGTGTGCGTACTGAAATAAAAAGCCTCCTATGGTCTTAGCTATGAAATGCTGGCCATAAGACCTCTCAGAGAAGATGTGACAGGAAGAGAGAATAATGTACATGGAAAACAACACAGAATATGGAGTCAGAACTGGATTTGAATCGTGGGCCTGCCATTTATTTACTGGACAATTAAAGAACCTTGGCTGGAAAATGTGGGCAATAAGAATTCCTACCCTACTTACCTTCCTTTCAGAGTTTTAAATTATTAGAGAAATAAAAACTGAAAGCATGCAGTAGGGAATAAAGCACCAATATAAATTAAAAGCATGACTGCTCTTAGCATCAATACAGATGCATCAATGTTTCTCTCTTCCCGTCTCTCTTCCTCTTTCTCTAAAATCAATAAAAACATTTTAAAAATGTATATAAAATGTTACTAAAAAAGGAAAAAACTAGAGAAAACTTAAAAGTCTATCAATGGGAGACTGGTTTAATAAATTTTATACACACACACACACACCCATAATCATTCCATATATATATATGCAATGGAATGATTATGAGGTTAAAAAGAAAGAGCCCTGGTCGGAACAGCGTCCTAGACGCCAAAAAAGGTTGCAGGTCTGATTCCTGGTGAGAGCACATATCCAGGTTGCGGGTATGTTTCTCTCTCTAAAAATAAATAAATAAAATAAAACATATTCTCAGGTGAGAATTAAAATAGAGTCAGTTTTAGTTATGAAAATATAGAGGTTACTAAGATACACAAAAAAGGATACAAAACAGAAAGGGAAATATCCCATTTGGGGAAAATGGGATGGAGGAGAGGTCAGTAAGTCAATGTAGGAGCTGTATAAGAGCAGTTTCTGAACATAGCGTAAGAAACCTGACAATAGATTCTTGTTGGGCTCAAGGATAGAAGCTGGAGAGCAAACTTGTTTTTCCTTTTTATTCTCTTTTGTAATGTTTGTATTTTTAAAAATGAATTACTACTTCATGACAAATTCTTGGTTAAAATTATTTTAAACTATAAAGAACGTTCCCTCTTCCCTGACCAGTACAGATTTCCCCCATTACTGTCTCCTGTGAAGACATTTTTACCTGCATTGAAGTGGGGTAGCTTATCATTAATGTACATCAGACAGTAAGCACTGACATTTCTCAGGCCTCCATAGGAATCTCTTTCAAGTTCTTCCCAGGAAGATTCAGTCACAGAGATATCATTGTACTTGAGCCAGACCTGCCGGGGCTGATTATAGATATAGGCCCAGTAGTGTCCAGCGTTTGCTTGTCCTTCATGAACAAGCACTGCATGCAGGCGATAAGGCACCTACAAACCAGAAAGCACATTTCTGAGTGGGTGCGGTACCTGGACAAAGCTTAGGTTACTAAAATCCAAGATTATTCCCAGCTATCAGACATAAGAAAGGTATACATATGTTTGTTCACATCGAGACATCTTGGTGATTCAAGATGAACTAACAAAAACACAGTCTTGGAATCTACCAATTATGTTTCAGTTCCCAAATCTTTAAAACCAGACAACTGAACTAGATAATCTCTTCCGAGACCTTGTTTAACTCTAAACTCTTATGATTATAGATCTAAAACCAAAGATAACCCAGACCTATTTATTCCCCAATTCCAAACACAGTTTATCTAAAAATAGACTCACCCTGACCATTATGCTGAGAAAATGCTTACCACGTTTGGGACCTACAGCTAGTTTAGCGGCCATCTTGTTCTCGGTCTATTGTATTTGGCACCAACATTGAAGTTAGCATATTTCATTATGAATCAGTCATATGGTCCCTATATTTCCTCTTGAAACTGTTCACCTATCTGGTGTGAAGACCCTTTCAACTACACACTTGTTAGTTTCCACATCTGAAAGGCATTTCTTTTTACAATATGCAGAACATAAAGCAATGCTTAAGTGTCAAGTAACTACTGATGGGGAAAAGTGAAGTCGGCCATAGACTCAAGTTAAACTTACATTTAATCAGTACCTTGACATGTTTTTTACTGGTGGAGAAATTTTTGAAATAATACGAAAGAGAAAATAGGGAAAACATGATGCATTCCCGCCATCAACAGAACCATGCCTCCGTGCAACACTGGAGGATAGCTCCTCTCCCCTGGCCACTGATCCAGAAGCCGCTACGAGACCATGTCCCTAACTGGAACCTCTCTCTCCTCCATGCCCAGAATGTCATTCTAAACAAAAAATTATGTGGACAATGAGAACTGCCCACCTACCTCCTTTTTAGAGTCATTGGAGAAACCAACCTTGAAAGCATGCAGGTAAACAAAGGACCCCAGTTCAGGTTTCCCACTGTACTACTTAAATTACTACAGCATGACAACTTTTATTAATATCTGACAGCAAGGCTTTCTAATGTATCAAAAAGCAACATGTAGCAGAATCAAAACAAATATATTTTGAGTTCTACTGGTGGCAGAAGATACATTACTTTTTTTCCCCCAGCCTAATATAAAAATAATAGAACACTACCAATTTCTTTCCTAAGGTTATTCTTATATCTCAGGAGGTTCTCACTGAGTTTCAAAGAAAGCCATCCAGTTTCCTTTTTGTATCTTCTATTAGCACCACCAGAACATGCTTGACTACTTTCCCATCAATTCATTCTACCTGGTGAAGGAGAGGATCACAGTACATCTGCTCGATAGTCTGGGTAGTGCTTGCAATACAGTTCTTTAAATCTGTTAAAAGAGAAGACTTAGTTAAGATGATTTCACTCCACATCACAGAGGCTACTTCAACTAAGCAATGAGCACTGTCTGTCTATGCCATGGTTCCGATGACTTCACCTCCACTTGATAAGCCACAAAGGAATACTGTCTTAAAGCAGCTGGTGCTTCAAGTTATGAAAACTGTTATTTTAATATAATTACATTAAGATTTTTAAAATCATCTCTTATAATTGGCACCAATATTTCTTAAAGAAGAAACAGCCTACTTAGCGAAAGATCTTAATGGGTCACTTGGGTGCAAATGTCCGAGTGATAAGACCTGAAAGAAGGTGGCAGAGCAAGAGAGAGCTAAATTTATGTGAATAAGAACCTGGAAGGAATCTGAACTTTTATTTTTATTTTTTGCTCCCCAGATAAAAGGAGAAAGTAAGGGGAAGAAAAGTCTGAGCAACATGACCAGGAGGCTATCTCGAAAAATCCCAACCAAAGAGAACATGAGCAAGTGAGCTGACCAGGAAGCCCAGCAATGTTGAGGAAGGAATCTAGGAGGGGTCTTTCCACAGCAATATAATGGAAGTATGTGATCCAATCTTACAGGGAATGAAAGAAAGAAGTCACAATCCCCATGCCAAAATTTAACAGCATATACAGCAAAATTCAATAGTATATAAGGCAAGAGCAGCAAGTGTACTCATGGTGCCAAACTTCAAATACTCAATCAGAGAAGGCAAAGAGTAGCTGTTTGATAAGCATTAGAGGAGCCAACCTTGTATATCCTGCTCAATTTCACTCCTCCACCTTTGAAGACAGGTCTTAACGAAGTTGATTTCCTCCTCAGTGACTGCTCGGGGAGCCGGGTGTGCAGGCATTGACACAGGAGACCGGGAAGATGCCAGTGGTGTAGTCACTGTCGTAGACTTGTGTAGACAGTCTTCAGAAAAGGTGCTTCCAACGTCCTGAGAAGAGCTTTCTTTACTTGTGCTGAAAGAAGACACATCATGCTCATCTAACTTCCAAAACATACCTTGAAAGCAAGCTGCTATGTGGAAAAACACCACTGTAATTGGTGAGTATTCACTATGCATAGGTGCAGAGCTGAAGCTTTCCTGTACAGATATCATCTCATTTAACACAATATGCTTATGAGACAGATATTATTACTATACAGATGCTATCCCTATTAAACAATTACAAACCTAAGATTTGGAAAAATTAAGCAGCTTGCCCACATTTGCTCAGCTAGTAAGCAATGGAGAGCTATTAAGCCCAGATCTACCTGAGTTTATGGCTCATGCTCTCTCACCTCTTGTTATCCTGCATTCTCATGAAGAAGAGAGGAGAGAGAGCACAGAGAAGGAAAGACTGGGCCTAGAAGAATCAAGGAATCAACTATAGAGTTCCCAAAATTAAACCAATTAAAGTGGGATGAATAGACAAACCCAGAAACACAATACATAGAGCAAGAAAAATGAAATATCAGCTGAACATCCAAGTCACAGGAATACAAACTGGGTAATATTCTGGAGAAGAATGGGGGCTAGACTCAAAGGCAGACAATTCCAGCTCTACCACTCTTTAGCTAAATACCAGTAAGCAATCTAATACTCAGCTCTAAATGTAAATGTTAATTTCTTTACACCATTGCCCTGAACTAGCTGAGAATAAAATATGTAAAGTAAATGTTAATATATCTATTAATTAACTAATGTCAAACAAACTACACACAAACTAGCAGGAATATAAACTAAGTTTTTAAATTGTACTTAGGCTTCTACTTCACATCAAAACTGAAGAACATAAACTTTCTGTGACTTTGACTTAGGAATCACTCCCTAATTTTCCCACCTGCTCTCTCTCACAAACAAAATAATGAAGAAAACCTCTTCCCCATGGACCCATATATATGAAAAATATTCCAATATAAGAAAGAGAGCAAATATCTCAATCTCAGAAGGGAGTACACACACAGAGTAACTTTAAAATCTAATACACATAGCCCTAGCTGGTTTGGCTCAGTGAGCGTTGGCCTGTGGAGAGGAGGGTCAGGTTCGATTTTGGTCAAGGGCACATGCCCAGGTTGTGGACTCAATCCCCAGTGGAGGATGTGCGTAGGAGGCAGCCAATCAGTGATTCTCTCTCATCATTGATGTTTCTCTCTCTCCCTCTCCCTTCCTCTCTGAAGTCTATAAAAAATCTTTAAAAAATAGTAAATAAAATCTAATACGCACAGTAGGCAGTATTACTGTATGTGTTTAAATAGACTGCCCAACTGCTTTTTGAAATTTATAACAATCCTATCTAATAAAAGAGTAATATGCAAATTGATCATACCTCTGATCAAGCCATGCCCACAAGCCAATCAGGAGCTGGGGCGGAGCCAGCCAGCGAGCATGTGGCCCGGGCCGGGGGTGGGGGCCAGGGCCGACAGGGGGGCGGGGCTGAGGTGGCCAGTGTGTGCTGGCCAGGGTGAAGGCCTGGGTCTGGAGGGCAGGGCTGGGGCAGAGCTTGCCATCTGCATCATTGCAGGGTGATGGCTGGCTGCCCAAGGCCTAAAGCCTTGGCTAAAGGCTTTAGGCCTTGGGCAGGCTCAGGATGAGTGGTCAGTAGGACATCCCCTGAGGGCTCCCAGTATGTGTAAAGGGGGCAGATTGGGTTGAGGGTTCACCCACCCCACAGTGTACGAATTTTGTGCACTGGGCCCCTAGTTATTTAATAAAGAACATGAAACCATTCTAGAAAACACCAAACACACAGGTAGAGTATAAGAGGTAAAAGACTCCTCTATCCCTTGACTCATGCCAACCTGAGAGATACTCACTTCTATGCTACAAGGATGAATAATCTATATATAAAGAGATAATATGCAAATTGTCTGGGATGCCATAATGTCATGACTGCTCAGGAGGAGGATGTGTTTGTAGGTGGACAGGAGGGGACTATGTGCACAGGAAGGCAAGCCACAGATGGTGCAGGCCCACAGAAAACAGGGCCTGCCAGCCGCGGCGCACCGGCAGTTCCGCCTCTGTGCAAGAGCTGCAGAGGAAACACCTTTTCTGACGGCTCATCGGCTCATTGGCTATGCTCCCCATACGCCACTCGCAGTGTTTTTGGTAGCGTGGGTAATAAAAATCCAAAATGATGACCTAGGGTTTTTTCACCTCATTCCTGGAGGAAAAAAGGTCTGCTGCTGGAGGGACTAAGAAATGCTCTAGCTGGTTTGCCTCAGTGGATAGAGCCTTGGCCCGCCAACCACAAGGTCTGGGTTCGATTCTGGTCAAGGACATGTACCTAGGTTGCAGGCTCCTCCCTGGCCAGGACCCAGGTCAGGGCTCATGCAGGAGACAACCAATCAAAGTGTCCTTCTCACATTGATGTTTCTCTCTGTCTCTCCCTCTCTCTTTTACGCTCTCTAAAAATCAATGGAAAAAATATCCTCAGGTGAGAATAAAAAAAAGAAAGAAATGTCATATCCTATGAAAGAGACATCTTGAAAATGCCTAAAGAAAGTTTTTTTTTTCTTTTTCTGTGGTGAAAGGACTGGAGTCTGTATTGATGAAAACACCTTGGCAGCTGCAGCAGCTAGCACTGGCAGCAGCAGCAGGGTAATAGAGGTGATGCCTTCCCCTGATCAGGGTGCCTCCTGCAGAGGGAGGTCAGACTGTGGCTTAGGCCTGTTCCCCATGGGGAGCGGGACTAAGCCATCAGTAGGACATCCCCTGAGGGTTCCCCTGCATTGGAGAAGGTGCAGGTTGGGCTGAGGGACCCCCGCCCCCTATCCTGTGCACGAATTTTGTGTACTAGGCCTTTAGTTATTAATATGGGGGGAGTTGGGGAAATGGGTGAGATTTTTTTAAACATAAAAACCTAACCTTTTTAGTCAGTAACCAGAAGGCCACAGGGTCGGGTGGGAGCTTCTGGCTGCCAATGACAGGTGCCCCCCAACCCCCACTGCTCCCCTTGCAGATGTATGAGGTTTTCCTTGAGAGCTGCTGGATGAGTGGAAATGCTGTAGTGGAGAATGGACTAGACCCTGGGCTGCCACCCCAGTCATCAAGCAGCATGTAGTGGGCTCCGTGAAGGTGTTGCAGCAGCATTGTGTTTACCAGCAAAGAGATACCAACACCACATGCAGCACCCTGGAGGCATGGTTATGCACGGCTTGCAAGCCTAACACTTTATAACTGAAGCCAGCGTGTGAGTCAGTGCCCACCAGAAGCCTCTGCCTCAGCCTGTCTTCTGGCCCTCCTAAAAGCTGCCACCCACAGACAGAGCATCTTAGAACTGGAGCAGAGATGTGGGCAGCCACCGAGCCTGGCTGCAGCCAGCCCTCAACAGTGGCCTAATGGAGTGTTACCTGCAAGTGTGAATACTACCAGCCCCCCACCGTGCCTGGAAACCCAGAGGAGGGCGAGTTCCTCAGCTTCTTGCAGGGACTAACACTTTTATCTTACAAGTCCACAACCTTAAAGAAGAGGACGCTCACCCACTCTTGAAGCTTGACCTTGTCACCACCTCTGGTACAGAGGAAGGAGTCCATCTCTGGATTCCATTTCCCTTTCCTCAGGCTCAAAGGACATGGAAGGCCAGCACTTGGCCCATAAGATCCAATAGAACAGACAGCTCACTGCCTCCTTCCCCAGCCTGGACACACCAGTTCCTTCCAACTACCCTGCAGCCTAGACTCCAATAGCTGCCTACTCAAGAAAATGTCTCCAAGAGCCCAAATCCTTATGAGGAGCCCATGTCCTACGACTCAGACCTGGGAACAGCAAATGCTGATGATTCAAATTCATCTCTGCAGAAGGTGTTGTCAGAGTTCAACAAAGCCCAAGTAAACTTGGTGCCAACTAACGGACTCAGCCCAGAGACAGAGATTCCCACGCTGCAGGCCTCCCCTACCCTCTATCTATGCCTGACACCAACCAGCACACACCCTCACTTCAATGTGCCTGCAGAGCCCCGCTCTGCCCAAGTAGCCTCTCAAACTCAAGACAGTGGCCACAAGCAGGAGCCACTTTTCCAGGCACCTGGCATCCTGGGCCTGTAGCACCTGCGCACTGCACAAGCTGTCACTTGGAAGCACTTCAGACCCTAACTCTCTAGTGTTGTGAGCATAGGCGGCGAGGGAGGGCCAGCAGGTGACAGAGCTGGGTTGAGCCTCAGGGCTTCCTCACTCACCAGTCCCGAAAGCCAAGAAATAGATCTCACCAGACAACTCTCCAGGCCTCCCCAGGAACAACCCCAGGGGGTCCTTCAGATCACTGCAAAACTCCTTCAGGGGGTCCTTCAGATCACTGCATATCTCCTTCATCAGGGGGTCCTTCAGATCACTGCATATCTCCTTCATCAGGGGGTCCTTCAGATCACTGCATATCTCCTTCATCAGGGGGTCCTTCAGATCACTGCATATCTCCTTCATCAGGGGGTCCTTCAGATCACTGCATATCTCCTTCATCAGGGGGTCCTTCAGATCACTGCAGAACTCCTTCAGGGGGTCCTTCAGATCACTGCAGAACTCCTTCAGGGGGTCCTTCAGATCACTGCAGAACTCCTTCAGGGGGTCCTTCAGATCACTGCAGAACTCCTTCAGGGGGTCCTTCAGATCACTGCAGAACTCCTTCAGGGGGTCCTTCAGATCACTGCATCTCCTCAGGTATTTTTCTCAAAGCCAGAGAAGCTCCAACAAGGGGACCTTAGATAAAGTTGTGTGTCTTTCTCCAGGAGGCAGGAAAAGCCGGCGGGGAGCATTAGAAACTCAGGGGGTGCTCTCAGGAGATTGCAAGATTCCAGAGGCTCTGAGGGCCTCTTCTCCATTACCAACTGTAGGAAACACTTGTCCCAAAATGTAATAAGGAGCATCTTTGTTGAAAAGTTCTATATTTTCTCACACAACCTTAATAAAGTAATGCCCAGAGTGCAAAAATACTGTTTCATATATTGAAATGGAAAATCTTTTTCCTGAAATCTCCCCATAAACCTTTTTAAATAGAACTCTTGATTCTGTCTATGACCCAGAGCAAACCCTGCCTGTTGAAGACCGGAGTTTCAAGTGCTCCTTCCCAAGGCTTCTATCTCAAATAGTGTATTTATCAGCTGTTTGTTTAGTGTCAGCCATGTGCTATTTGCAATGAAGCCAGCTTGATCTCCACCCCATCCCCCACCTGGGGAAATCCAGAACAGGTTAAACAACTATAAGGTAATTTTTCTGTAATCCTCATAAATGCGTTCTTTCAAAAAAAACAAAACAGCGTGCCCCAAAAGTCAGTCTCTTCCTCTCATTTTCTGTTGGCAGTGACCCAGGCTAGATTTCTGGCCTGGGGGCATGGGCAGAGGCCTGGACTCCATGCTGGCTCCTTTTAGATGTTTCTGCCGGCCCATGGGACGGTGGTAATAATGCTGGGGAAGGTGTGCTTTGTGCCTGAATCATCAGGATCCCTGAGGAGAAGGAGGCAGACCCTCCACAATGTTTTAGAATCCCCAAGGCTGGTCCAGGCTAGGAGACAGAACTGTGTGTTCTTTGGATCTCCTAGTAGGTGGCAAACCCCAGGAGCAGGCAGCATTGTGCAGTGTGTGGTACATGGGCACCCACTCACACATTCAGCAAATATTTGTTGAGCACCTGTGCTGTGCCAAGGTGCTAGGGACACAGCAGGAAACAAAGCAAAGTCCCTGACTTTGTGGGACTTATATTAAAGAGTAAACACATGGCATGAGCAGGTGATCCTAACTACTACAGAGAACAATAAATCTGGAGTGCTCCATTGGGGAGTGTACTGCTTCAGATAGGATGGCCGAGGGAGTCCCACAAACCAGGTAACATCTGATGTGAGAGAGGAAGCCATGAGAAGAGCTCTGTGGTTCAAGCAGGAAGACAAAATGCAAAGACCCTGCCATGGGAACATACTTGACGCATCCAGAAAATAGCAGAGACCAGAGGAGTTGAGAGGAGGCAGCCAGAAATAAGGTCAGAGTGATGAAGGGCTTGTGGACCACAGAAAGGACACTGACTTCTGTGCTGAGGGAGATAGCAGCCCCTCCAATGTTTTAGGCAGAGGGACATGATCAGACCTATTTTAAATGAGGGAGTCATCCTGGGTCACATGTTGAAGGACTACAGGGTGAGAGAGACCAATTAGGAGGCCATTGCCATAAGCCAGACCATGGATGTTGGTGGACTGAACCTACGAGGGATACAGGTGGTGAGAAGTGAAAAATCCTGGATATGCCAACAGGATTTGTTGATGAATTTGATGTGTGTTGTGAAAGAAAGAAAATCAAGGATAACTCCTTATCCCTATCCTACCTGCCACTTACACACACAGTGGCATTATTGCTCTACCGCAAACACAGCCTCATCGGAGCCTGAACTGCCCGATTCATGAGTGGGCAGGAGCCTAGCCTGGGGTGGGCAGTGCCGCCTGAACCTGGCCTTGTTTCTTCAGCCCTGTGAGTATGTGCTATATTCCACAAAGTGCCCCCAGGAGATGGCAGGAGTGAGGCCCTGGGGGCGTTCACTTCAGTCCACCTCATCTCTGCCCTCTCTCCCCGAGAATACCAGCATTAGAGCTGACCCTCTCCCCATCACCAAAAGTGCTGATACTTTTAATGGAACGATGATGTGAACCTCAACAGTGGCCACACTAGTTTTAAGATGTCATTTTATATGATAAACTATGATGTGGGGCCCTGGCCCTGAGAAGTGCTTTGCAATGTACTGAAGGAACTGCTGCTTGTGTGATGTTTGAATGATCCTGCGGTAAAGACCTGATCTTTCTTTAAAAACAAACAAACAAACAAAACAAAAAACTAGCCTGACTGGTGTGGCTCAGTGGTTGAGCATAGACTACGAACCAGGAGGTCACGGTTCAATTCCCAGTCACGGTACATGTCCAGGTTGCAGGCTCGATCCCCATTGTGGGGCATGCAGGAGGCAACCAATCAATGATTCTCTCTCATCATTGATGTTTCTATCTCTCTCTCCCTCTCCCTTCTGCTCTGAAATCAATAAAAAATTATTTAAAACTAACAACAACAAAAAAACCTAACCTTTTTAAGGAGGTTCTAGTGTTTTGTTTTAATAGTTAAGGCACACATCAAGTTTAATCCGAGCTGATCCTAATGGTTCCTCCAGGTTGCAAAGGTTGTTGCATGTGGCTGGGCCAGAGCAGAATCAGAGGCTTCTGAGTTTTGATCTGCCAGTTCCTTCCCTAGATAAGCCCCTCTAGGCCCTCCTCTTCAACTGCAAGCCAGTCTTTTCATATGTTAAGTTTTCTATTTAAGAAAATCTCTTTACTTAATGTTTACTTAGTCATGCATATTTTCAGCTGCAAGAATAAGATATTTGGAAGAGCAGGACTGAAGTTTCCTCTTAGAAAGATTGTTGGCAGCTAGTCCAAAACCAGGCAGCAATGGTACAAAATGAACACTATTCCAAGAACACTCCTATGGGCAGGTGAGTGCACTGGTGGATATTAGGAACATTCTCTCAAGGGACAGCTGGCAAAATCCTTCCCTTTTAAGACAAAGAGCTCAAGACCTCAAGCTCATATGGGGTGTTAATCAGATAGAAAGAAGGTGCATAGTACGAATAAACCAAATATATATATACATATACTAATAAAACTTTTTTCATTACCTTTCCTTGGATGTCAGGTCAGACACCGGGCAATGCGCTGGAGAAAGTGGTGATGTCATGCTTGTGTCACTCTGAGACGTAGAGCTTTCTGAGGCAGGTTTTGCACTAGCAAATTCAATAACGTATTTCAACATATCGGGGAGTGGGAAGCGAGCTGGGCCCGAGCCATACTTCACATATCTAAGAGGCAAAGACAATGGTACTCTATTGGCCAGGTCTGTCTTATATTTTGAGGCTTGCTGACGAAAGGTCTGTTGTGGTGTGAAGAGCTGATGGAAAGGCTTATTTCTAAACACTACACAATATTTAACTCTTTATTCAAACAATCTGTGGGGCAAAATCTCCTTTAACTACAAAAGTAAAAAGTCATAAAAATCTAAACTTTTATACCTGGCAGACAATATAGCAAATGGGCTCCTAACCAAAGTCATGCTAGTTATGTTTTCTCTTGATTTCATATCACATTTAGGCTCTGGACATAAAAATAAATGCTGTTTCTTTAAGGAAAATAGAGATAGTACCAGTACTCAAATCTGAAAAAAATGCTAGTGAACTAGTACCCACAGTTTTCTTCTTTGCTGCCTATAAATCAACCACTTGGCAATTATTAGGAAAAAATGAAATAAAGCTGGAAATGGTAAATAGATATTGATAAAGGTCAGAGTTTAAGAAAACTAGTAAATCTTTTTTTTTTTTTTTTGCAGAGTCCTAAATACTCTATTATTCATACACTCAAAAACAGCATAGGCCAAGCATAAATTATTAAAGATTTCTTTGGAATTAGTAAATAATAAATACCTGAAATATGTAACCAAAATAACAAAATATTTTAACAATACCCAATATTCTGCCATTACTATCATATGATGGTATTTAAAAGAAATTTACTTTAATGAATTCTATAGTTCACTATAGTAGACAAAGTTTAAACGGTACAATAATTAAGCTGACTGATTGATACAGGTAAACTGTAGTTCTGGGATTCTATTTACAAAGAATAGTCACTTCACATTTTTCTCCTCTGAATAAAGTGAGAGATAGGGGGAAGAAAGGGATATAGAACTAGGAAGAAGGAAAATTGTCTGTTTCTATATATAGAAGAACATTATGAAATGTAAACACTAGTGGAAAATATGTACAGAGCAATCAAAGTCAACCACATTAAAGGATATGCAGTGTTGCCTCTCAGGAAAATTAATGACCTAGCAATAGAGTGGGTAAAGATGAGGTGATGATAGCAGATAAAGGGGTAAAGCTACTAACATTGTATGAGAGTCTTTCTGAAATGCTAAATCAATGGGCTCTATCTTGAAAAAAATTACACTGGCTCCCCCTTAGGAAGTCATAGGAGTGATTCCACAGAAATAATGTAAACAAAGAAAAAGGACTGAATCCTCTATAAGACAAAGGACTTTGTACATGTCAGAAATATTAACCCTTTTAATCAGTTAGTCCTACTCTAGGTAGAGCAGAATTGTTTTTTGTTTTTACCTATCCCAGACATTCAGAAACTGTTTTCCCAAGACAACGGGAGAGGAGCACTAAAACATTACCTCTCTCGTGTTTATAAAAAAGATGGCAAGAACAGTGGAAAAGGAAGGGGCTATAAAATCAGAATGTGGGGTCCTCTAAATACACTGCCAATAACTGTGTAGCTCAGGGTCACTTAAGTCCCTTGGGACTACTGTTTGCCCATGGATACTATTAGCTCATCTTGAAAACTGCTTCACCCTTAGGGGAAAAAATATTATTTTATAAAATACACTAGCTAATACTTGAACTCTGAATTAATATATATATATGCCCAAATGACCAGTCACTATGATGTGCACTGACCGCCAGAGGTGTCCATAACTTACCTTTCCAGTTTTTGCTGCAAGACTTTCACTTCCTCCTTCAACTTTCGAATACTCTCTCTCTTACTTCGAATAAGCTCTTTGCTTCTGTACATGTATCTAAGCAAATAAGCCCAAAATCACAATTTATATTTAAGAACATTAACAACACAAAGTCTCAGCAAACTAGGAACACAAGGAAACTTCCTCAATTAAACAAAGGACATCTATGAAAACACACAGTTAACATCACACTTAATGGTTAAACAGTTAATGGTTAAGACTACGGAAACCATTGCCTCTGGAGGCATAGCCAAGAGGCAATGAAGTAAAAAACACACAATTATAATAAAATTAAACATGAATTTAGAAATAAATAATTAGATATGTGTAAGACCTGTACACTAAAAATTATGAAACACTATTGAAGAAATTCACAAAAAAATTAAATAAATGGAGCTATACTATGTTCATGGATTGAAGAACTAAGAATTGTTAAGTCAATTTCCTCAAACTGATCTATAGATTCAATACAATCTCAATCAAAATCCCAATCACTGACAAGCTGATTCTAATATTATATAGAAATGCAAAAGATGCATGACCTGTGGACACAGACAATGGGTGGTGAGGGCTTGGGGAGGGAGTGAGAATGGGAGTGCACTGGAAGAGGTTAATGGGAGGAAAAGGAGGGTATATGTAATACTTTCAACAATAAAGATTAAAAGGAAAAAGAAAAAAAGAAAGAAATGCAAAGTTACCCGGATAACCAAAATAATTTGAAAAAAGAAAAACAAAGTTAGAGAACTTATACTGAGGTCAAGATTTATAATAAAACCACAGTAATTGAGACAAGGTGGCCCTGACATAAGATTAGACAACAGACAGAACAGAGACTGTTAGAATTAATTAAATTTAATTAATTCTAACAGAGTATCAAGGTAATTCAATGAGGGAAAGGAATGTCTTTTCAACAAATGGTGCTAGAATAACTGGACACCTACATGCCATCTTTCCCCTCTTATTAAAAAAACAAAACACTAAAAACCTTTATCTCATACTACATCCTATCTAATAAAACAGTAATATGCAAGTTGACTGTACCTTCGCTACACCCACAAGCCAATCAGAACAAGTATACAAATTAACCCAACCAAGATTACGGTTAATTTGCATATCCACTCACAGAAGACAGAGAAGGAAACCAAGCACAGCAGAAGGGAGCAAAGCTGTGGAGAAGTAAGCAAGTGGGTCGGGGGAGAAAGGAGCAAGCAAGGCAGCAGAGAAGGAAGAGAGCGAGGTAGTAGAGAAGGGAGCAAGGCAGTAGAGAAGGGAGGGAGCTTTGTCAGGCCACAGGAAGCTCTATTCTTACAGGAATCTTCCTGAAACAGGTCTCTAGTATAAATTCTACAAGAGTCATAGGCATAAATTTAAATTTAAAGTTAAAATTATAATTTTAATTTAATTTTTTCAGAAAGGGAAAAAAAAGAAAATTTTGTGACATTTGGTTTGGCAGATTTCTTAATTAGAACATAAAGAGCACAAACTATAAAAGAAAAACTGATACATTACACTTCATTAAAAGTAAAATTCCAGCTCTTCTAAAACACAGTGGAAGAAAATGGAAGAGATAAGCAGACAGTAAATATTTAGATTTGAATATAAAACGTATTTTTTAAAACCCTTAAAACTCAGTATGAACACAACAACACAGTTAAGTGAACAAAAGTTTTGAAGAGACATTTCACAAAAGAAAATACACAAATAACCATTAATTAAGTACATATAAAGATACTCAACATCATTAGTTATCAGGGAAATACAAATTTTAAATAATAAGATAACCCTACAAACCCACTATAATGACTACCATCAATTCCACATGTTGGTGAGTATTTGAAACAAATGGAGCTGGTAGAAATGCAAAATTGTACAGCCACGTTAGAAAACAGTTGGGAGACCAAAAAGATGGCAACCAGCAAGAAGGCAGGGAGGGTATGTGAAAGAGTGAGGGAGCGATAGAGTGGACATGTGGGGTGTGTGTTTGTGTGTGTGTGTGTGTGTGTGTGTGTGTGTGTGTGTGTGTTAGCTAGGGGCAGTTAGATCCTGCAGGGTTTTGGGGGGAGCTGCTGGACCAGAAAGTCGTAGACTGCGAAACCCCGCTGCCACTGCAAACATTCCAGGGCAGCCAGTGCTTACACAGAAACCATGCCATCTTGAAGGGCAAAGCTGCTAGCAACTAGGATCCTAGCCTAACCACCACCTAATCTGTCCTCAGACTCAAACCAGGATCTTACAGCCACTCACGATAAAGACCTGCCACCACAGCAGCAGCCTTACAGACACCAAGACTCCAGACATTCTGGCCACAGATTTCCGTGAGTCACAGAGCCCAACCTCCCCATTGGCCCACTGCAATGGAATAGGACCTGCTAGACCTATGCTGTGCTAACAGGCCTCCTGTCGACACAGGGCGGCTGTGCGACTTGGCTTTGACTCTGGGCGTGCATACACTTGGGGAGCCTATTTCCTGCAGCACATGAGCAGGCCTCTGGCAACACAGGCAGGCTGTGCAACCTGGCCCCCCAAGCAGACCAGGGAACCTGATTCTCTACACGAGAGGCCACACTGAGTAACACTGACTTGACTCTTGGCGCGCACATGTGAGAATTCTGTTTCTCATCGCAGGTGCACGGGAATACTGATTCTCAGTGCGCACTCTCTGAGTGCCAGTGACTCCAATTCTTGGTGTGTGTGTGTGCAAAGGGATCCTGATTTTCGATGCAATGCTGCACTGAGTGACAGACTCTGATACTTGATTCTCAGTACACAAACATGGGCACTCTGATTCCTGCAGCATGCTATGAGACTGTTTCTCAGCATGGTGCATGTGGGGAAACTGATTCTAGGTGCGTGCATGAGGCTGCAATGATAGGTGACTGGTTCTCAGCAAGCATGGCTCCCACTGACCCACAGCAGCCACACATCTTGGTGTGGGAGCTCTTTAGTAACACTGGGGAGATGCAACACTCCTACTGCACACAGCTCGGGCCCCCACAACTTGGAGTTTGGACCTTCTGGTGATACTTAGAATGGGGAGACAACAAAACAATCCCCAAAGGAAAGAAAAAGAGGATTTGTCAAGAAAGGAAACAAGTGAAACAGAGACATGCAATATGACAGAAAAAAGATTCAGAATAATAGTTATACAGTTCATATACTCGATGGACAAGAAAATCAACAACCTATGCAAAAATCAGGAAGAAATCAGAAGTGATATAGCTACAATAAAAAACGCTATGGAAGGTTTCAACAGTAGACTGGAAGAAGTGGAGGACCAAATTAGTGAGTTAGAAGATAAGGTAGAGAAACAAACCCAATCTGAACACCAACTAAAGAAAATAATTAAAAAGCAGGAGAGCCTAAGGGAGCTTTGGGACAACATGAAATGAAGTAACATACATATAGTAGGACAAGAAGAACAGCAAGGATTAGATAATCTATTTGAAGAAATAATGACAGAAAACTTGTCTGACATGAGGAAGAAAAAAGTCACACAAGTACAGAGAGTGCTAAGCAAAATGAATCCCCCAAAAGACCCTCACCAGGACATGTCAAAATTGCAATGGCAAATGTTAACGACAAAGAGAATCTTAAAGACTGCAAGAGAAAGACAAGAGAGTTAACTACAAAGAACTCCCCATAAGATTATCAAATGATTTCTCAACAAAAACACACAAGCCAGAAGGAAATGTAATGAAGTATACAAAGTGAAGCAAAGCAAAGGACTGAATCCAAGAATACTCTATCCAGCAAGGCTATCATTCAAAATTGAAGGGGAAATCAGGAGCTTTGCAGACAAAAAAAGGCTAAGGGAGTTTATCATTATATCAAACCAGCAATGCAAGAAATGCTAAAGGGAATATTGTAAAAAGAAGAAATAAGAGCCGAAACTGGTTTGGCTCAGTGGATAGAGGGTCTGCCTGTGGACTGAAGGTTCGATTCCGGTCAAGGGCATGTACCTTGGCTGTGACAGATCCCCAGTAGGGGCTGTGCAAGAGGCAGCTGATCGATGTCTCTCTTTCATTGATGTTTCTGACTTTCTATCCCTCTCCCTTCCTGTCTGTGAAAAATCAATAAAATATTTTCTTTTAAAAAAAGAAGAAATAGAAAAGGGAGAAAGGAACACAGGCATAAAGAACAGAAATGGCTAAAACAAGTACCTATCAATAAGAACATTAAACGTATATGGATTAAATGCTCCAATCAAAAGACATTGAGTGATTGAATGAATCAGAAAACATGACCCATATATATGATGTCTACAGGAGATCCACCTCAGAACAAGGGACTCACAAAGACCAAAAGTGAAGGGATGAAAAAATATCTATCAGTCAAATGGAAAATAAAAAAAAAAAAAAAGCTGGAGTAGCAATACTTATATCTGACAAAATAGACCTCAAAGTGAAGACCATAACAAGAGACAAGAAAGACCACTTCATAAAGTCGATACAACAAGAGGCTATAACTGTGGTAAACATTTATGCACCCAATGCAGGAGCACCCAAATACATAAAAAGTCTTCTGGAAGATATCAGGGGAGAGATCGACAACAATATAATTATAGTAGGAGATTTTAATAGCCCATTAACATCACTGCATAAATCCTCCAGACAAAAAAAAAAAAATTAGCAAAGAAACAGCAATGCTAAACAATTCAGTAGATCAGATGGACTTAATTGACAACTTGAGAACATTCCATCCCAATACTACAGACTATGCATTCTTCTGAAGCGCACATGCGACATTTTCAAAGGTAGACAACATATTGGAACACAGGCAAAGTCTCTCCAAATTCAAGAAGATGGAAATCATATCAAGCATCTTCTCAGATCACAATGGAATTAAATTAGAAATCAACTACAATAAAAACAATCACAAAAATTCAAACACCTGGAGGCAGAATAGCATAATATTAAACAATGAGTGGGTTACCAAAGAGATTAAAGAAGAAATAAACATCTGGAAACAAAGGACAATGAAAACACAACAATCCAAAATCTTTGGGACACAGTGAAAGCAGTCCTGAGAGGGAAGTTCCTAACATTTACAGGCCTATCTCAAAAAAATAAAAACTGGTAATCAACCATCTAACACTGCAACTTGAAGAATTAGAAAGAAAACAACAAGAAAAACCCAGGGTGAACAGAAAGATGGAAATAATAAAAGATCAGAGCAGAAATAAATGACATAGAGACCAAAAAACAATACAAAAGATCAATGAAGCCAAGAGCTGGTTCTTTAAAAGGATAACAAGATTGATGAACCTCTAGCCAGGCTCATCAAGAAGCAAAGAGAGAGGTTCCAAATAAACAAAATTAGAAATGAAAGAGGCAAAATAACAACAGACCCCACAAAAATATGACAAATCATAAAAAAAACTATGAGCAACTCTATGCCAACAAACTGGTCAACCTAGAAGAAATGGACATATTCCTAGAAAAATACAACCTTCCAAAACTCAACCAGGAAGAATAAAAAAATCTGAATAGGCCAATAACAATGGAGGAAATTGAAGCAGTAATAAAAAAAACTTCCAGCAAACAAAAGCCCAGGTCCATACTCCTTCACAGGGGAGTTTTATCAAACATTCAAAGAAGAAATAAAACCTATCTTCCTCAGGCTATTCCAAAAAATTCAAGAGGAAGGAGCATTTCCAAGCTCTTTCTACAAAGCCAGCATTACCCTAATCCCAAAACCAGATAAAGACACTACAAAGAAAGAGAATTACATGCCAATATTTCTGATGAACATAGATGTTAAAGTCCTAGTAAATCAGATCCAGCATTACATTAGGAAGATCATACACAATGACCAAATGGAGTTTATTCCAGGGATGCAAGGATGGTACAACATCCGCAAATCAACAGATGTGATACATCACATAAACAAATTGAGAGATAAAAATCACATAATCTTAAGACAATCAATCTTAAGACAATCAATTACAGAACTCACCTGTCCATATAAATGATCTCAGGAAACTCCAGCTTATTGTGAATTTTCTCTGGCTGACCAAGGGACTGATTGAACTCAAATCTTGAGAGTTCAAAGGTTAACACTGGAGGTAGTTTTGTAAACCAACACTATGTCAGGAGTAGAAATGTGAGAGAAATAAGTTATTTTCAGGAAATGGAAATAGATTTAAAATATCCCTCATAAATCTGTATTTTTTGGTATAGAATTTATATTCAAATCAAACTCAATCTAAAGTTCTTGTTTAATCTCAAATCCTAAAGGAAATAACCACTTAGAATCATGACTTCATTAAAAATAGTTAAACATTCCTCAATACTCCAGCTCAACCATCATCCTCAGAAATAACCACCCTTAAATATGTGAATGCACAAGCACCTATGCAATTTATTCATTAAATCCTCAGTATTCAAAAAAGATTCAAAACCTGAAGAAAATGGCAGCCTAACCAAAGAATTAGAAATTATAATCTAAGCAGCATATAAATAAGGGACAACTGTCTTCATGAAATCAGCTAAAAAGAGTAATATGTGTGCTTATATAATGCACTAGTTATAGCCTATTAATCATAACTTGAATCCCCTTTCTATCTGAAAGGAAAACTGAAGTAGCCTCATGATTATGAATTCTCAAGTTTTTGAGAAAAATCTCTCAATTCCAACAATTTACAGATGTCTTCTAAGGGACCCAGACATATGAACCTATAATGTTACCTTGAGTTTCAAGAAAAAAAAAAGCCCTGACTTTTAAAAACTATCTCAACTGTCACTGGTCATAGATGAGGAAAAGCTAGACCAGGAAAAGCCTTTCTGTTCAATGCATCTATTGGCCAGAGGTCTGAATGACAGCTTTAAAAAATGCCCTTTACCCTCGTCGGGCTGAGGTGAATCCAGACAGCCTGTCTGACGACCTCAGGGATAAATCTAAACAAGCACGATGATTTTCTTTTATATAGAGAGAGTGTTTCCATCATCCCTGAATAAAAGTCTCCAGAGGGCTAAGTAACTGGTGAGCATTCCCTCTCTTCCGTAAGCACACCATCAGCTCCATGCAGCTCCTCACAATCAGGAATCGGTACCTTCCTTGAAAAGCTAGGGGAAGCAGTTCCTCTCTCCAGGTCCCAGCCCTGCCCTATCGCTAATGCATTTTGACAAGGCTCATGCTATGCTCCCTATTTTAATTCGATAAAGCTTTTCTTCCTCCTATAGTAATTATTGAGTTGGACTCATCACATAAGCCATAATTTTGTCTCAAAATAGATGATAAGAGAATTATCCAAGCTGTGTGGTACTGACAATAATGCTACTACAAATGCAAATGCAATTCTTAACCCAGCTGAAGTCTTGAGATATTAATTTACCCTTGTTCTCCCTTTAATGTCCCCATTTCTTTCCAACCCACAAAAATAAATAAATGTAAAATTTAAAAAAAAATTTTTAAGTAAAGGCAGAAGTTACAATGGAAAACAGTAAATACTATAATAGGGAAAATATTCTAAATGGCATACCATAGGAGTTAATCACTGTACTTTTACCCTCCGAAAATATGGAGGCAGTGCGCTCTCCCTACTCAGGTACAGGTAGGCTTCAACAGAAAGAGAGAAACTTGATCACACTTGAAATATCAGAAGCAGCATACAACCTTAAATGAGTAACTTGAACTCCAAATGCACACTTTTAGTAAAGAATTTATCCAATAGTAAGACTCACCAATTCATATCAACTCATGAGAGATCCCAGACGAGTTTAAGTTCTGTTACACGTAAAGCTATGTGATGGAAAAACGACTGGCCGAAAAGCTCAGTCCTATTTAACTGGCTTTGTGGTTGGCGCACCAAATAAAATATCCGACTCACCTCTTGTCCGTACTTCACTGAATGGTCGGAAGGAAGCAGCTCAATGTCACCCTCCACCATGGCCCCTTCCAAACATTCGTCTAAGTTGTGATAGCCATTTACCTGAAGGGGATACTGGCCAAAGGTCTCATTGTTACAAAAGGGCTTTCCTAGACAAAGAAACAGAGTGATTTTTAAAAGACATCTCTACCATAGTGAGATCTAAAGCCCCTTTTTCTGGTACCAAGACAATGTCTTCTTAATTCAGCAACGTCCTGAGAACTGCTCTGTGTGCAGTTAAGCCTGTGTGGCAACCACGAATGAGCCAGTGGGTCAGGCCGAGATCACCTGCAACTGCTAAAACTGCAAGCAGGCAGTGAATGCCTCCTGACCGAGACTGTCCCACAGCCTGTGAGCTGTCTCGCCTGAAAAAGCCTTACCCAGCCCAGCTGGTATGGCTCAGCTATTGAGCATCGACCTATAAACCAGGAGGTCACGGTTCCATTCCCAGTCCGGGCACATGCCCCGGTTATGGACTCCATCCCTAGTAGGGGATGTGCAGGAGGCAGCCGACCAATTATTTTCTCTCATCACTGATGTTTCTATCCCTTTCTCCCTCTCCCTTCCTCTCTGAAATAAACAAAAATATATTTTGGGGAGCGGGGGGAAAACCTTACCTGAATCCAATTTATATCATGAATAATGCAAGCAGCAAAATTTCAGAGTGTGGAAAATACAAATACTAGAGAACAAACAGCCTGCTTTCTTAAAAAACAAACAAACAAAAAACATAAAAAATTTCAAGGAAAATATATTGAAGAAGAATCTAGATTGTGAAAAGAGACTTAAAAGACCTATCAACCAATCATAGATGCACCCATTCGGATCCTAATTGAGAGAAATTAAAAATAAACACTCTGCCTCCATATATAACTACACAAGTTAAAAATTTGAATACTGACTAGATATTTGATATAAGAAATGCTATTTTTTGTGTGTGAGAGTGATATTGGATTGTTTTAAGAAGAATGTCAGAGGGGTAAGAGTGGACAGGGGTTACATGGAGAATGAATGGCCATAGGCTAATGGATGCTCAGTTTATGGAGGTTTTTATATTGGTCTATTTCCATGTGTTCAAAATTCTCTATAGTTGAAAAAAAAAGAAAAAAACCTCATGTGGCTAACATGCAGCTTCTAGAGTGGACAAACATTTCTGGCAGTCTAACATAATAAAACCTTTTGAGATTAGATATTACATTGGAAAGAACAACAGAAAATTAAGTAACATCACCATGTATCTAAAATTAATACTAGATTTGGGTAGTGCAAATATTACACAAATTAATATAACAACTCTGAGATAATGATCAGGCCCATCTTTTTAAGTTTTTACTGACTGATGAAAAAGAGAGCGAGAGAGATCAATGTGTTGTTTCACTTATTTATGCCTTCATTAATTGATTCTTGTATATGCCCTGATTAGGGGTCAAACCCACAACCTTGATGTATGAAGATGACGTTCTAACCAACAGAGCTACTTGACTGGGCCTATTTTATAAAGAGACCAAGGATCCAGGACTTCGTATAATTTGTCCACAATTACACCACTTCTAAGAGGCAGAACCAACATTCAGACCTGCATTTGTCTGATTCCCAAGTCTTTTCACTACTCTGCCTCCCAAATTGTCACAGTAACAGATTTGGTCACAGGACTAGCATTAACAGTTACAGCAGAGAATTTACCTTCACGAACCCCTTCAGTGAGGAAAGTACCGTAGAACAGCTGCACCATTGGATTTTCAGATTTGTTCTTGGGATTGCTGCTTTTAAAAAAAGGAGACAACTTGGTATTATTTGGATCAAATAAGCAATACACTAAATCCAACCATCACTCAAAAGCAAAAACTCTACATTTTCATTTAAACAAAGAGCCAGGTATGGTCTAAAGTAATAGATTATTTCAGTCCACACATTCACTGGACAAGTAAAATCTGAAAGCACAAGGACAATAAGGCCTGAAAGCCTTATACATGTATTTGTATACATTCGATACATATATAAAAGATATAGATATAGCTCTCCTAAGTATATAAGAATGAACCTTCTTGTGTAGTTCCACAAATAAATAAAAAACTTTTCCCAGCGGCATGATAGTCAAGGAATGAAAATACAGTGACCCTTGAACAATGAGGATGTTAGAGACAAAGTTGAAAACCCATGTATAATTTTGACTTTCCTAAAACTTAACTACTTTTAACCTACTATGTACCTTAAGCCTTACCAGTAATATAAACAGCTGATTAACACATATTTGTGTGTTATGTATTATATACTGTATTTTCATAATAATCTAAGGAAAATAAAATGTTAAGAAAATTATAAAAGAAAATAATACACTATTTTCCACATTCATGACATACCTAACTTTTTCTTGATTTTCTTTTTTTAATATATATCTAGGCTATATGGTTCATCTCAAGCTTTTTCAAATTGTTGCAAATCTCCAAAAAATGTTTTCTAATATATTCATTGAAAAAAATTCATGTATATATGATCTGCACAGTTCAAACCCAGGTTGTTCTAAGGTCAACTGTAGTTTATATCTACAAGCCTACTTTAAATAGTTAACTATATATGTTTCCATTTGCAAAGCTGTTTTATGATATACATTTCTTCTACCCAAAGTTATGACAATTTAGAAAACAAATTCCTCAGCATCTATATTGGGTGAGGGATACTTGTCTTTACCCTGAATTTCACTCTGCTAAAGATTGACATGTCTAAAAGCTGTTCTCTAACAGTCTACACAGATTACATCTGTTGTCTTAGATCAAATTTAATGATCTACATTATTCCACCATGCTCACATCTATGATTTAACCTTTTAACACTATAAAAATATATAAAATATAAAAATAAAAAAATATAAAATATAAAAATAGCACAGGCTATGGTTGTAACAAAGTTAATAATTATGGTCCTTTTAGTAAAAAATTATGAGTTAATATGATTATCTCTATCTTCAAAGAGAAAAACCAAAGGCAATGGGGATGCACAATGACAAATATGATTGGCTACCCCATGAAGTTTGGAAAAAAACAGCAATTTTTTTTCCCCCTATTGATTTCAGAAAGGAAGAAAGAGGGAGACAGAAACATCAATGATGAGATAGAATCATTGATCGACTGCCTCCCAAATGCCCCCTAGTGGAGACTGAGCCTGCAATCTGGGCCTGTGCCCTGACTGGGAATCGAACCATGACCTCCGGGTTCATAGGTCAACGATCGGCCACTGAGCCATGCCAGTCGGGCAAAACCAGCAGTTTCTATTTAAGATGAGTATTGTTCCCCTTATCATAATTCTCACTGGGCCACTGTGAGCAGGAAGAATGTACAAACGGTTCCTTGACACTCACTTAGCATTAACAGCGAGCTGGAATGCATCCTCCAGCCAATCCAGAAGCTTGTGTGTGAATTCACTCACATCTTGCTATAAGAAAGGTAACAAATTGCATAAGAATTAGATCCCACACTATACTTAGGGAAACATATTTGCTTTTAACCCACCAATCACTAAGATTCTATTACCATGCAAAGATTTCTATTTTAGGGCCACCTACCAAGAAGATACATGGAACACTGGGACCGGCTATACCAAAGGTGCAACAGAAGGCACACTAGACAGCCTCTAAGTGGTGGCTAGGAGGAAACGGAACACTGCCACTTCCAAACTAACTAAATCTGTAAGTAACTAAATCTGTAACTAACTAAACCTGTAACAAACTAACTAAATCTTCCAGTTAGGACTATTTAAAAAGGTCCAAAAAACACTCTGTAATCCTTTAGAATTTATGAGATCTGAATGGAGAAAGCTTTTATAAAATGCTTTCAGGTTTTGCAGAACTGTAGGACTTTTAGAGAAAAAAAATTAATTTTATGAGGAAGAAGCTGCACTAATAATGAGAGCTCTGTTTCCTAAAAGGAGGCAGGAAAAAGAAGTTACTAACATCTAGACGATTGCTCAGTTGCTGACCTCAGGGTTAGATGGTCTACACCGCAGCAAACGTGTAGACAAAGGGCTTTGTTTTTCTCAGTGACTCTTTATTTCCAATCTCCTCCTACTTCAACAGCCTCTTTATAACTGTTATTTCTACTACTACTTCTTCCTCTTAGAACTGCCAGCCTCCCCGAGACAACACACACTTTTACCACCTGTTCCTTAGACGTTATAAAGGGCAAAGGTAGGCACCCACAGTCCTGCTTACTCATGTTCATAGTTTATTACATGGTTAAAATAAGCATTACAGTAATGTTAGGTATGATTTCAAACTCCACAGAGTTTGAGGGAAAACCTTGTACCTGCTGTTCCTCAGGTGATCGGAATGCTCCCTTTAAGAGATCGAGGGCTGCCGAAGGGTCTACAAATCTGCGATTTGATCCCATCATCAGAGCAAACAAATACTGAAGCTCTTGCATAAACATGATATTTCTCTTTTCCTGCAGAAAACAAAGCAATGTGTACTCTTACAACCTCTTATTGGAAAATTACAACCCATAAAGAGAAATATTGTCAATGATTACTCCTTACATTTATATTTACCTAGATCTAGACCAGGTCAGGAGACTATGTTACGGTACTCTGAAAGGTCTCTATAGGGAATTCTGTCAACTGAAAAGAGTGTCTATATAGAAGCAAGGGAGTTAATAGTGTTAATAGTGTAACTGTTTTCTGAAGCTGCCGTCCTCCCTCCTGTTAGGAAATCTGTCACCCAGGTGAAATCCTGGCAAGAGGCTTCATCCTCTTGTCTTCTTTGTTAATTCTTACCCAAGGGTATTTTTTTCATTGATTTTTAGAGAGAGTGGAAGGGAGGCAGTGAGGGGAGAAAGAGAAACATCAATAGGTTGCCTCCTCCACCCACACTGACTAGGGCCCAGGCTTGAACTTGCAACCCAGGTACTTGCTGATCTTGACCAGGAACTGAACCCTCAACCCTTTGGCTCAAGGGCCGATGCTCTAAACACTGAGCACACCAGCCAGGGCTAAAGGCTCTTCTGAGTCCAGACCTCTAGCACTAAGTGCCTCCTCTGCATCACTAGGCCTGAGTGATTAATGCAGCTCACTGCTTGCTGCCACAACAGAGCAGTGATTCTGCATCTCCACATGCTGAGGCTGGCAGGTAACTCACTACTTTCTTGAAACTGTTTTTCCAATTTTATTCCTACCTTTAACTTTACATTTTTGCAAGCCCTTATTTCTTGTAAAAAAACAAAACAAAACAAAACAAAAAAACCATTTGGAAGTGAAAACAATATTAGCACAGATCAAGAGCATCACAGTTATCAGCTTCAGCCAAAAAATTAAAAGCTTTTGGGAGGAAAGGAACTAACAGAAGATTCCTCAATAGCAGTAACTTACAGTGTGACTGGGACAGTTTTCAAGTACACTCTGTGGTAGGCTGTAGCTAAGAACAAGTCTTCGAAATGCAGGTAATTGAAAGAGAGACTGAAATGAAGAGAGAAATGGGTTGGTAGCCTTTCTTTCAAAATAACTGTCGTAAAATATACTGCTTTTATCTTTAAAATATGATAACTATCTATATAGTAATTCTACTTCTATTATGTTGAGGGAAATAATAATGGCTACGTATAAAAATTGAGCTGAATGCTAATTCTTTTAGGAAAATACAACAACAACAAAAACCTACCTGATGGCTAACAAGAGAAACAGATTAGACAAACTATAGTACATTTATACACTAGACTATTATGTAATCATTAAAATACTTCTGGAGAAAAAATGTTTTCATAAAAATGGACTGCCACACAGCAGTGAAAATGATCTCTTGATCATTTGAATTACTATGAATTATCATACATGAATTACTATGGATAAATCTCAGACATATATTTTGAGTGAACAAAATTTATAGAAAAATAGTGTTATATTATTTATGTTAAGTATAATCTATATATATAAAAAACCAGCAACTAGAATACCCTAATGACCAGAATGACCAGTTGCTATGATGCCCACTGCAGCCAGTGAACCAGCCTGATTAGGGGGTGGGGCCGGCCAGCCAACCTCCAGCAGCCCCTCCCCCCAGCCAGTCCTACCCCCTGATCAGCCTCTCCCACCCCAACCCAGGGCAGGGCGCCCCTCCCCACCGTGACCCTTTCCCCCAGCTGGCTCCACCCCCATCAACCCACCCTACCCTATCAGCCCACAGCCCCTCCCCCTGGCCAACCTGGCTCCTGATCACTCCTCCTCCCCCTCCCAATAGGGGTTGGGGCCAGCCAACCAACTTGCTGCAGCTCCTCCCCTGGCCGGCCCCACCCCCCTGATGGGACCCCACCACCCCATCAGCCTGCAGCCCCTACCCCAGGCCATCCCCATCCCTGATAGGCCTCCCCACCCCAATCACCGTCGGCCAATCGCCCACAGCCCCTCCCCCCAGCTGGGCTCGGCCCCTAATGGAGTGGGCAACCTCCCACCATCTCCTCTTCCTGACAGGCCTGGCCCCAATCCACAGAATCATGGGCCTCTAGTTATATGTAAAATACTATAGGTTGTTTAGGATTCATACATATATGGCTATATTTGAGGGGAAGGGAGGAGCTGACAGGATGGGAACAACAGGGACTCAAGAGCACAGAGTTTTGTAACATTTATTTCTGAAGCTGGGTAGTGAGAACAGTGTTTTTCATTCTCCATAGTTTTATATTAAATTTTTTTTTAACCACAGATATCTCTGGCTGGCAGAGTTAGGATGAAGGATTCTTTTCATTGTTTTGTAAACCATACATTTTTCTATGAATATCTTTTGAAAGATGTTTTCCAAATCTGTCATGTGACTATGACTCCTCATCCCCACATGCTCCTCAAACAAAAACCCCTGCAGTCTGTACCCTGGATTCCTAAAGTTGAAACCTGGATGGACAACAGGCCCCCCACCTTCCCTCCCTCAATCGAAGGCCTACTGGGACTCACTCACTAGGGTGGGAGCACAGCTGGACTGGGAGTATCAACCTTCTGCCTTCTCCGTCATTCCACTTCGACTGCCTCCCTCACACACCTCCATTCCTCCCAGTTTCACTTTTGCTCTACTCACCACCCCATAACCTTTTCCAGGACTTCGGTTCTACCATGATAAAATGGCTTTACATTTTCAGTCACATTACTCTATCTCCTCACCTTCACCAAAATCAGGCTTCACCCCATTGCTCTTAAAAACAACAAGAGGGCACTCCCATTTCCCAATACCTGCTTCTTTTGTATTCTTTGTACTACTTAATTACATCCTCCTCCTCCAGTTTAGAAATTCAGAATATTGGAATACTTCCCCTTTCTTAACCAGCCACATCCAACACAGAGAAATGCCTGGATTGAGCCCCAGGGGTGCTGGATCCAACCACCTCCTCCAATCAGTGGCCGAGATCACACTCTCACCGCTACTCACCTGGATCACTGCACACAGCCTTCCTGCCTCAACGTCCCCTGTACCAATTCACCTGTCATGCAGGTTCTTCCATCTTTCTAAAATTAGCAAAATTAAGCTCCCAACTCACTGAAGACTATTCTCCGGTAATAGTTCTTACAATCCCAAGTCCTGTCATCCCATTAGGTAACTTCAGTCAACATTCAATCATGGGACCTCCTGTCAGCTCTACCTCAGAATAAATCAGGAAGCCAACCTCTTCTCCACTTCTATGGCTACCAGCCTGGTCCAGGCCACCACCTCGCACATGGATGACTGCAGTAGACTCCATAGGTCAGTCAGTGACTGGCAACCTTTTGGGCTTGGTGTCAAAATTCGCCAAAAAACCGAGCATAACTCGGGTGGTATGTCACTTCGAGAAAAATAACCCTAATTTCACGATATTTATAGTTTAATAACAAAAATGTATAATTGTAATATATAACTGTATTTAATAAACCAAAAACTAATTATTTAACTTACCTGCTTAGTGACTCTTTGTTCATCTGTCAGTCGGTTTCTTTTGTTGGTCTTGATATTATTTAACTTGTGTGGGGTGCTGGGAACTAAGATAAGTGGAGGGGAGGAATTCTTTAACTAACCTGCCTATTAGTGTCTTTTTTATTGCTAAATTTCATTTATGCGACCGCATGCGTCCGCGTGTCATCGAAAATGGCTACACGTGTCAGTGTTGACACGCGTGTCATAGGTTCGCCATCATGGTCATAGGTCTTTTCATTGGTTCTTGCCCACTCCATCCATTCTCACAGCCAGAATAAGCCTTTAAACTTGGGTCAAAGTTCACCACCCCTCTGCTCAGAACCCTCAGTGACTTCCATCTCACTCAAAGTGAAAGACAAGTTACCTCTCCAATTTCATCCCGATGATTCCCCCTTCTACTCCTAGCACTCCTGCCACCCAGGACTCCAAGGTGTCCTGTGCACACATCAACCCCATGAACACACTCCCACCTCAAGGCGTTGCACTGCACTTTCCCCAACCTGGAATATTCTGCCCCCACAGTTGCCTGGCTCACTCCCTTGACATTTGCTCCAATCTCATCTCCTCAGCTTAACATCACCGTTTACACTGCAACCTGCTCCAGTCTCTCCTGCAGCAACTGCAATCTCCACTAACCTGCTCTTTTCTCTATCACACCAATCACAGACTAACATGTTATATGAATTTATTTACATTTTAATTCTATAAGGGCAGGGCTCTGTTTTGGCTGTGTTGACTCCTGCATCTCAAGGGTCCAGAGCATTCTAGACATACAAGAGGTGGAATATTCAGCTAGGATGTGCTGCGAGAACACATCCTAGTTGAACATCCACTCAGCCCAGGGACCCTTTGTCTCCTGAGCGACTTCTCTCTAGTGACACATTCCTCCCTTCCATCTCTACACCCACACCTAGGATGTGCCAACACCTGAAAAGATGCCAGATCACAAATGCAGAAAATCCCACTCTTAAAGCATACCTGTTTTCTGGCTTACCTATCTTTTCAAGTACCTAAAAGGACATTTGTCCCTTGATTTCATAGGAACCCAAGCAAACTGACCGCTTTCGTTTTCCCCTAAAATCAGTTCCTTCCTGTCTTTATTTTTCCCTCTTTCTACCTTTGGTTCCCTTCATTAAATTCTCAAATTACTCTTTTGTCTTCACCAGACCCAGGAAATCCTCCAACCTAAATGACTGTAACTTTCCAGTTTCAGAGCGCTGCTAAGAAGTCCTGATAAAAACAGTACATACTGTTATCACTGTACTATTATATTCTGCTGCCAACCAGTTGCCCACTGTCAGAAACAACTCTTAAACTTTTACTCCATTTAAAATCTAACTCTATCATTCCTCCACCCAGGCTCAGAAAAAGGCTGCTTATTTCACAGAGGAAAAATTGAATATTAGAAACTATATCAACTTTATTTTCAGTCATCATTTCTTCCTTATTCTTTCCCCATTACTCTTGCTGTTTTCCTATTCCCTCTCTGTATGTGCCATATCCTGTCCTCTCATGCTCTCAAAAACCGTACTCATTATCCCCTCTACCTGAAAAGATATCTTTTCAATATCTCTCACAGGAGCGAAGGCTGAGGGGGTGTGATTACAGAGGGTCTCAATCTCTCTAAGAACTGACTGTTATCCTTAATTCTACACTACCTTCCTAAATTCTGTTCTCAACATACCGTATTTTCTGGCATATAAGACGACTTTTTAACCCAGGAAAATCTTCTCAAAATTACCATATTGAAATCAAATCTGATGTTTTCTTTTTAATTTTTGTTTGGTGTGCATTGGAAAAGGGGTAGTCTTATATGGCGAGTGTATCCCAAACTCTGTATTTTAACTGGAAAAGTTGGGGGGGGGGGACTACAGATTCAGAGTTCACTGATACGCCGGAAAATATGGTAGATTCCAGCCGTCCCCTTGAAATGGAAGTAGGATCCTATTACTTCTCTGCTCCGTTCCCAATACTTTCCCATTTCATATATATATTCCCTAAATCCTCCCCCCCCACCTCCACCTTTCTGCCCTCATCACCGTCTGTCGCCCTCTCCCCCATCCAAGTCAGTTCCAGCCTTTTTCCTATTTCTCAACTCATTCAGCAAGCTTTTGAACTTTTACTTGCTGTTCCCTCTGCCTACAATGCTTTTGTGTAATTACTAGAGGCCCGGTGCACAAAATTCATGCATGGGAGAGGGGCCTGTCCCTCGGTATGGACTGCACCCTCTCACAGACCTGGAGCCATCAGGGAGGTCTGACTGATGGGTTATGCCCACCCCCCTAAGCCACACCAGTCAGATATTCTTAGTGCTGCCACGGAGGTGGGAGAGGCTCCTGCCACCACCGCTGCTCTTGCCAGCTGTGAGTCCAGCTTCTAGCTGAGCTGCGCTCCCCTGGGGGAACACAATGACCACCAGGGGCAACTCCTGCATTGAGTGTCTGCCCCCTGGTGGCCAGTATGTGTCACAGCAACTGGTTATTCCATCATTTGGTCAATTTGCATATAAGCCTTTTATTATATAGGATATGGCTCATTCCCTCGCCTAATGCAAGCCTCTATTCAGATGCCCACCGTACCAAAAAGGCCACACCTAGCTACCCTATACAAATAACAGCCTCTGCAGCTGATTCCTCTCTGGGCCCCTCTTACAATCATCCATTTGTCTTTATGGCACTTGTCACCACCTGACATATATTGTTTACCGTCCATCCTACTCTTTTCAAGGTAAACTTCATGGGAGTAAGGGCTGTTTATTCACGGCTGTTTCCGCAGTGCCAAAACAGCACCAGGCCCAGGAGTCCATAGATTTTATGTGTGGAAAGGGAGGATCCCGGTTCTGGCTGAGCAGCTGGTCAGATGTCTAATGCTGTGATGAAGGAGACGGCAGGCACAGTCTCAAGTCAGCCCTGTGGCTATGTTGGGTGCAGATGCCTGAGACCACTCTAGAGGCGGATCTCTCTAGGGGATTCACCCACTCCCTTGGCTTTATCTCCACCCATGCTACTGATCCCCAGAACATACCTGCAGCCCTGATCTTTTTAGTGAACTACAGATTCAGAGTTCACTGACTACATGATACCCTCAAACTCAATGAGTACAAAACTGAACTAATCCCAAAGGCCTGCCTCACAAGAATCAGATTTGAGGTGCTAGACTGCCAGGAATATCCCCAATATCTGACTGCCCTCGTCAGAGCAGGAACTGGGCCACATGATAGTTTGGGACTGAAGGCCGTGACCCCCATCAAACCCCATGGCTCCCCTCTGTCGGGAAGGAGGTGGCTCCAAGACTGTGATGGCCATTGCAGCAGATGGCAAGATGATGGCTCATGTGAGCACACACAGCAGTCACGTTGTTAGCTGGCTTTACACTGGGAGTTGGAAGGGCCAGGGTGCTGCTCTGTGGCTTCCTGCTGAGTTTAGGTTAAAGCTGGAAACCCACTGGTAAGTTAATCCTAAAGATAACTTTGCAAAGCACCCCTGGATGATCACACATAAGCATGAAGGTGGCAGAAGAGTCCCTGCTTTCTCTGAGATTTTAGTTGGAGACTCCTTGGGGGAAATCTGCATACGTGACAGGGAAGACAGGAAGCCCAGTCACATCATTGAGAGAAAAACCCAGCTGCTAACCTGGGGACTTGCAGTAGGATGGGGCAGGCAAGGCCATCTGCCTGCACAGGAAGCAGCCCAGGTGCTATGTTCACATCATTCCAGTAAGAAGACCATGGGGTCACATGAGGAACTGCAAGGCCGTGATGGGGCCACAGTGAAGTCAGCCCAGGAAGTGTCATGTGGCTTCCCAAGGCTTCCTCAACATTTAACCCCTCTGTAGTCACACAGTATGTTCTTTCACCCACTCAGTTCACTCACTCATCTACTCAAGAATCCCTGAGAGGTGAATTATACATTGGCTTTGCCTTCAGGGAAATCACTGTCTAGGACATGGTGCTGTTTTTAAGTGTTTAGAAGTACTGTCAATGGAAAGTGTTATACATGGAATCAGAGAAGATAACAAGTTAAAATGAGGACTCTGTACTGGAATACCTTAAAGGTTCCTCTCTCTTCCACAGTCCATTATTTTTTAAGTGACAACCTATCCTATTTTTGTCACATATCTTAGTCTGCCACCTAATAACTATTGGGGACATGGGAGACTGAACAAAAATCCCACTCTTAGCACACACCCAAATCAGCCCACCTGTATTCCAACTAGAAACCTTGGGAGTCTTTCTCCGCTCTCTCTTGCAGAAATCCTGAATTTAGTCACTTCCCAAATCCTGTAGATCTGATCTCCTAACAGCTCCCAAATGCTTTCTCTTCTCTTCTCTGTGGCTGATGCCACTTCTCTGTTGCAGACCACTACCATTACCTGCCTGCCTGTGTGACAGCCTCTAACAACTGGCTTCTCCTTAGTGACTCTTGCTCTGCTACAACACAGTAGTCACTGCATGCTGATCTAAAATACATCTCAACATATTCACAGCCACAGAGGATCTTGTTTTCAGTCCTGCCCAATGTCGACACCAGAGCATACAAATCCGGAACACAAGAAAGCAACCGGACATAATGCTGTGGGGGAAACTCTCCAGTTTTATGTTTCCATTTTTTTAAAGCTATGCGCCTCACATTTTGGTTTAATAAATTACAATATTGTTTCAAAATTACATAGTTGTCAATTAAAAATATCATACCTGAATAACGGCACTAAACCAACATGTATTGCCAACATTTTTCAGCCCAACTGGCCAACCATCGACTCGCCTCCAATCACTGGGATTAGGATTTTCTCCCCAGACTTCACAGCGTTTCCTCTTTGAGCGTTTAGTTTCTGCAGAGGTCGACTCGTGCATCCTGCATTGCGCCATCAGAAAAGGAAAAAGTTAAAGAACAACATACTACATGGAGGATATTGGTCACCTTTAATAAAGTTTACAAAGGCCAGGTAAACTATTTATTGGGTAATCACTGGTATATAGTAATTGTAAGATTATAACGTAAGTGAAAGGTAAGGTTTAAACACAGAGATGTTAATCCTTCTATAACAGATTATTACTAATAAGGTGCTTCATGGCACTGAGTTGAGACTTAAGACTATTTATGGTGGCACAGGAAAAGTTTTAGATTTCAGCAACAGCGCCCTCTCTCGGCGCGTCGCTGAAAGAGGCGAGAGCCCCTGCTGTCAGACACAGTAAGAGCTCCGGCCTGGCCGGCATGGCCAGTGGGTGAGCACCCACCTCTGAATCACGTCAGGGCACACACCCAGGCTGCAGGTTCAATCCCCAGTGTGGGACATGCAGGAGCCAGCCAATTAATGATTCCATCTCATCGCTGATGTTTCCATCTCTCTCTCCCTCTCTTTTCCTCTCTTAGATCAATAAAAAAATTTTTTTTTAAATAAGAGCTTCCAAACTGCCCAGTACCCAAACCATGGCCCTGTGTTTCCCTGAAAGAAACGACAGCACAAGGGAATCAACAGACCACTACTGGAAACTGCCGGCCACTCCTGGAACTGGGTATTCTGGGCAATTCCAGCCAGTCACCAAATTAGTGCCAACTCAAATACTGTATTCCCTGTTCACTTCTGAGACAGGGGAGTTGAATCATTATTTCATTTTTTTAAAATCAACATAACCCTCAAAGTTTACAAAGGGCATACATATTTATTGGCTACTTGCACTAGAATGCCCCTCCACCCATCCATGAATTAGCAATTATGAACTACATAACCTGCAGGCTTCTACCCAAAGACCACAGGCTGCAATCAGACACTTATCATATTTGGCTTTTCAAAATGAACCAGAGTAAGTAAGCTAAATTTAGTAAATTTTCCTTAAAAATTTAATTCAGATGAAATTAAAGGAGCCTGGAAGAAGAGTTCTTGAGTGGAGGCGGCTCTCGTGGAGGCAGCTAGCGTGAGGCTGGGGAGCTCTGAGCCTCGCGCAGTGCCCTACACTGCCCAGACTAGCGAACAGTACAGTCAGGATGGCTGAAGGGGATCCCAAGAGGCCAAAGGGCAAGATGTCTGCTTATGCCTTCTTTGTGCAGACATGCAGAGAGGAACATAAGAAGAAAAACCCAGAAGTTCCAGTTAATTTTGCAGAATTTTCTAAGAAGTGCTCCGAAAGGTGGAAGACAATGTCGGCAAAAGAGAGATCCAAATGTGGTGAGATGGCAAAGGCAGATAAAGTACGCTATGATTGGGAAATGAAGGATTATGGACCAGCTAAGGGAGGCAAGAAGGACCCAAATGCCCCCAAAAGGCCACCGTCTGGATTTTTCCTTTTCTGCTCAGAATTCCACCCCAAGATCAAATCTACAAACCCTGAATTCCTTTTTTTTTTAAAATATATTTTATTGATTTTTTACAGAGCAGAAGAGAGAGGGATAGAAAGTCAGAAACATCGATGAGAGAGACATCGATCAGCTGCCTCTTGCACACCCCCCACTGGGGATGTGCCCGCAGCCAAGGCACATGCCCTTGCCGGAATCGAACCCGGGACCCTTCAGTCCGCAGTCCAACGCTCTATCCACTGAGCCAAACCGGTCTCGGCTAAACCCTGAATTCCTATTGGAGATGTAGCAAAGAAGCTGGGCGAGATGTGGAATAACTTAAGTGACAGAGAAAAGCAGCCTTACAACAATAAGGCTGCAAAACTGAAAGAGAAGTATGAGAAGGATGTCGCCAACTATAAGTCTAAAGGCAAGTTTGATGGCGCAAAGGATCCCGCTAAAGTTGCCGGAAAAGGTGGAAGAATAAGGGGGGGGGGGGGGGGAGGAAGAAGAAAAAAACTGTTTATCTGTCTCCTTGTGAATATCTTAGTGTAGGGAAGCGCTGTAATTGACACAGCTTATTTGAGAAGTCTGTTGCCCTCAGTAGGATTAACTACACAATTGGACCATGATCATATGTAGTCTCTCAAAGTGCTATAGAAATTGTCAGCGGTTTACATGAGGTGGTCATGGGTGTCCCGAGCACCCAGAAACTGTATCAAAGTTGTACATATTTCCAAACATTTTTGAAACGAAAAGGGTCTCGTGTTCTCAACTCTGTGTACTTTGCACTTTGCTGTTGGTGTGACAAGGCATTTAAAGATGTTTCTGGCATTTTCTTTTTTTACTTTTTTTTAATTTGTAAGGTGGTTTTACCTATTTGGTTATTGGCTAGAAATCCTGAGTTCTCAACTGTATACATATCTGTAGTTTATAAAAAAACAAAAAACCAAGACAAGCTCTTGATGCTCTGCTTGGCGTTGGGGCTGTGAGGAAGATGCCTTTGGAGGGGCTGTAGCTCAGGGCGTGCACTGTGAGGCTGGACCTGTGGACACTGCAGTGGGCATCCATTTAGCTTCAGGTTGTCTTGTTTTTGTATATAGTGACATAGCATCCTGCCATTCTTAGCTGTGGAAAAGGGGGGTCAGCTGGCATGAGAAGTATTTGGAGTGTTTTTAGTTGTATGGTAGCTTTAAACTTCGCTTTAAAACAAACTACAATTCTTCATTGTCAACAAAGTGAAGAGTCACTGCATTGATGAAAGTTCAAGAACCCTCTGTACTAAACACAATTTGCAACATTTTGTTAATTTTTGTATGTTCAGAATGCTGAAATGTTTTTGAAGTTAAACAAAAACAGTATTACATAAAAAAAAAAAAAAGAGTTCTTGAGTGGCATTCACAAAGCTATTGCCTTTGACCTACACACTAATATACAGAGCAAAGATTATAAATTAAATCAATTACCTGTTAAGATCTCTTCCATCAGTTTGAACTTTGGGGGACTCCAGTAGACTCAAAGCAATGGCAGCCTGAAGATCGTCTTTGTTCTCATGAGTAAGGTCTATCACTTCTGCAAGATACAGTGAACTTCAATTAGTCTACATGTAGGAAACACTGCCCTTCTGTGTATATTGCAGAAAAAAAAAAGTAAAAGCAGTAACAAACCTAGAACTCACACGTTTACCAATGCAAAAAACCTAAACAAAACATTAGCAAACAGAATCCTGCTAACGTACAAAACAAAGATTCTATATTAAGACCTAGTTGAGTTCATTGTAGGAAACATTGAGTTAACATTAGAAAAGAGAGCAGTAAAATTCATTATCATAATATTTCAAGGAAGAAAATGATAATCTCAATAGATACAGGAAAAGTAGTTGACAAAATTAAACCTCCATTCAAGCATAAAAACTCTACATTAACTAGAAACAGAATATTCTTAGGCTGAGAAGGAGTACCCATGAAGAGCCCACAGCATACTTTATACTTAACAGTGACATGCCAAACACATTCCTTAAAACCAAGACTAAGACAAAGGTGTCCACTATCAAGGTTTTTGTTCACTACGGTTCTGAAAGTTCTGGTCAGTGCAATAAGAAAAGAAAAAATAATTTTTTTTAAATATGGGAATTGGAAAATAAGAAAGCTATCGAAACTCGTAGATAATGATCGCCTACAAGAGAAAGCTGTAATAATCTGTAGACAATAGTTACAAATAATAAAATGTGGCTGGACAAAAGATCAATATACAAAAGTTGAGTGAATTTCTATATATGAACAATGAAGAACATTTAATTTAAAAAGAAAAAACCCACAAAATTGTACTAATCAAGACTGTGAGCTACTGGCATAAAGACAAACATACAGATCAAGGGAACAGACTTCAGTGGAATAGAAACAAACCTCATATTTATAGTCAACTGTGTTTCATCACAGGTACAAAGATAATTCAGCAGAGAAAGATATATTTTTACCAAATGGTACTGGAACAACTGGATATTTATACACAAAAGAATGACTTTAAACCCCTACTTCACACTATTTTAAAAAATTACCTTGTGACTACATGATAACAGTTAAATTGTAAAACTGTTAGAAGAAAACACTGTAATTCTTTGTGATATCGGATTAAACAATGGCATCTTAAAGATGACATCCAAAGCACAAACAACCAAAGAAAAAAACTAGATAAATCTGACATCAAAAATTTTAAAAACCCACAAACCTTGAGCTTCAGAGGACACCATCAAGAATGCAAAAGGACAACACACGACGACACACAAGAGAAAATTTTTGCAAATCATGTACCTAGTAAGGTACCTATGTATAGACTACCTAAATTATTCCCGCAACTAAATAATGAAAAAAACAAATAGCCCAATTGTTTAAATGGGCAAAGAATTTGGATAGATAATTTTTCGAAGAAGACATATAAATGACCAATAACACATGAAAAGATGCTCAACATCATTAGCCATGCACATGTTACATGAATCAAAATAGGTCACAGTAGCCTTGCTTAACTTATAATAGCAAAAACAATGTGAATAAACCTCAAAGTCAATAAATACATAAATTGTAGAGAGGAACCAAGTGGCGGCATAGGTAAACACCTATCTTGCTGCCCCACACAACAACTTCAAAACTACAACTTAATGACAAAACGAGTATCATCCAGAATCACCGGAAAGCTGGCTGAGTGGAAAATCCACAACTAAAAGTAAAGACAGGACACTGTGACTCAGAGGAGCGGCAGAGTTGAGGATACGTGCGGAGTCAGAGGTTTGAAGCCTTGCGCCCATGATAGGGCGGGTGGCTGCAAACCCGGCTGGTTTTCTCAAATGTGGAGAAAGACAAAGGCGTCCCACTGCACTGATTCCCCAGTTCCGGCAAGGTCCGGGAAACCCACAGCCATACAGGGAGAAACTGGACAGTAAGGAGGAAGCACACTGAAACTCGGGGGCTTCGAGGTCTGCAAGCTTGTGGAGAGGGCTCGTAAACTTGGGAACTGCAGAAGCAGGTGAGCGCGCAGAGGGCTCATAAATTGCTCTCTCATTTGGGAGAAAAAAAAAGAAAGAAGGGAAACCACCGGACTGTGTTGTTTTACAACCCTGAGTGAGACTTTGGGTGTGCAGACTCATTTGGGGAGAGGATGAATTGTCTGGCAGCGGGTAGAGCTTGGCGGCAGCTTTCTCTCAGAGGTGCCTGCAGCCATTAGCACCAGGTAAAGAGACCCGGGTGCCACATAGGGCAGAGCTGATGGAAAATCAAGGCTGCTTGCTCAGCCCGAAGACTCCACCCAACCAACCTGAGCACAGCTGATCCTCACAGCCAATTGGCCTGGAGGTCAAACCTTCCTAGTGCTAACAACAAACTAGGCTTAACTTCAACAAGACTGTACAACCTATAAAGGGCTGCACCAAGAGTATCCACCTCAGTAACTGGGGAGGCTGAGCCACTGTCCCTTAGAGGACATCTACCACACAAAGCTAATCGACAAACTCAGGGAGGCAGCCAAAATGCAGAGACATGGAAAGAAATCATATGTGAAAGATTGGAAAAAATCAAATGGAAGAAAAAAAATGACTGGATATAGAGTTCAAAACCACAGTTATAAGGTTTTTCAAGAGGCTCCTAGAAAAGGTCGATGAACTTACTGAGACTTTCGAGGATATGAACGAGACCCCTGGGGATATGAACAAGATCCTCAAGGATATCAACGAGACCCTCGAGGATATGAAAAAGGACCAACTAGAAATTAAGCATACACTGACTGAAATAAAAAATATTACACAAAGACCTAAAAGCAGTCTAGAGGACCGCAAGAATCAAGTCAAAGATTTGAAATACAAAGAAACAAAATTCACTCAGCTGGAAAAGCAAGAAGCTTTTAAAAATAATCCAAAAAATTGAAGACAGTGTAAGGGGCCTCTGGGACAACTTCAAGCATGCCAACATCCAAATTATAGGGGTGCCAGAAAAAGAGAGAGAGCAAGACAATGAAAACCTATTTGAAGAAATAGTGACCGAAAACTTCCCCCACCTGGTGAAAGAAATTGACTTAAAAGTCCAAGAAGCGCACAGAACCCCAAACTATAGGAATTTAAAGAGGAGCACACTAATACACATCATAATTCAAATGCCAAGAGCAAAAGACAAAGAGAGAATATTAAAAGCAGCAAGAGAAAAACAATTGGTTACCTACAGGGGAGCACCCATACGATTGTCAGCAGATTTCTCAACAGAAACTATACAGGTCAGACAGGAGTGGCAAGAAATATTCAAAGTGATGAAAAGCAAGAATCTACAACCAAGATTACTCTATCCAGCAAAGCTATCATGCAGAATTGAAGGTCAGATAAAGTGCTTCGCAGATAAGAAAAAGCTAAAGGAGTTAGTTCATCACCACCAAACCAATATTATATGAAATGCTGAAAGATATTCTTTAAGAAGAGGAAGAAGAAAAAGGTAAAAATATAAATTATGAACAACAAATACACATCTATCAACAAATGAATCTAAAAATCAAGTGAATTAATAATCTGATGAACAGGATAAACTGGTGAATATAACGGAATCATGGGCACAGAGAGGGAATGGACTGACAATTCTTGGGGAGAAAAGAGGTGTGGGAGGTGCAGCAAGAGACTGGACAAAAATCATACACCTATGGGAGAGGACAGTGGGGGGGCAGGTAAGGGCAGAGGGTGGGATGGGTACCGAGTGGAGGGGAGCTATTGGGGAAAAAAGGGGAACAATGTAATTAATAAACTGAACAATAAAGATTAAAATATTTAAAAAAAGAAAAAGAAAAAGAAAAAAAAGACATAAACTGTAGTATATTCAGACCTTGAAATACTACACACCAGTGAAAATAAGTGAACTACAGTGAAAATAAGTGACTTTCATCAAGTCTCCCAAAATATTGATTTAAAAAGATCACTATGTGCATCAAAGACATACACACACACACAAAGAATATTCACACCAGTATTATTCAGAATAGTTCAAAATGACAACAGACCAAATATCCATTAACACCATCTGACCCAGCTGATGGTTCCTCTCCCTTGAAGCCTCCTTGGCTTCCACAGTATCTCTCTCCTGGTTCTCTTGGTCTTCCTCTGACGTCCCTGGACACTCCTGATCTCCCCAGAACTCCCTTCACTGGGAGTGCTGGCTTGTTTAGTCACTGAACCTCCTCTTTTCTATACCGACCCCCTTGAAGAGTTCATCCAGTTTCATAACTTTACATACCATTCACAGGTTTATGATCCCAATTCTATCCATCTCCAGCGGATCTCTCCCCTGAACTATACATGAGTCTCCACTGCCTCTTTTTTTATATATCTATTTTTATTGAATTCAGGGAGAGAGAGAGAGAGATACAAACAACAACGAGGAGAGAGAATCATCAATTGGCTGCCTCCTGAATGCCCCCTGTTGGGGGGGCATTGTCAAGCCCACACCCCAGACATGTATGTGCTGAGTAGGAATCAAACTGAGACCTCCTGGTTCAAAGATCAATACTCAACCACTGAGTCACACGGGCTGGGCTCCACTGCCTTTTTGACACTCCATCTGAATGTCTAACAGGCATTCAGACAATATTCCCAAACCGATCACTTCATCGTACACCCCAAATTTGCTCCATCTACAGTTATTCCTATGTTGAATAAGTACAACTCTATCATTTCCGCTGCTTAGGAAATCACCTGCCCTGGAATCGCCTTTAATTCCTCTCACTCATCCCTTGTTTCCTCTGTAAGCAAAGCCTACATAGTAAGCACTTCTCACTCCTTAACCACTACACCCCAGTTCACCCAGCAGCATCTGCAATAGCATCCTCACTGGTCCTGGGCTCTCTGCTCTGACCCATACCATTGCCCACTACCCAACAGAGCAGTCAGAGTGACCTTAGAAAATGGCAACAGTTTACATCGCTCCTCAGCTCCAGTTTCTCCAATGGCTGCCATCTAACTCAAGAGGAAAGCCAAGCACTTATGTTCTCTCTGCGCCTCATCTCGTATTGCCCTGCTCACTAAGCCTCAGCTCTGGCCTCCGCAATTGCTGTTCCTTAAGCAAACCAATGTATATTCCCACCCTAAGGCCTCACTTGACTTTCTCAAGCCTTCTCAAAAGGCTCATCCTATTTCAAATCTAATCCATCCTTTACTTTCTCTCTGATACTTAACCATGTTCTGGTATGCTGTATAATTTGTTTGTTCATTTCACCTTGAAAAAGCAGCATGAAGGCAGGAATTCTTAATTTTGTTCATCTTGTTTATTTTGTTCATCAGTGCTTGAAGGAGGGCTTGGCACATAGCAGGTGATCATTAAATAAGCGTGAATGAGTGAAGCCACAAAGTGCTTACAATTATGCCCGGCACATGATAACGGTTTAATCATCAGTTATCATTACCATTATTTCCAAAGGGCTGATGTGGAGGATAGAAAAGTCACACACACTCATTTGTTATTTTTTGCAAGTTCAAGCAGGACTAAGACAGGATGTACTTACTTGCTAATGCTTCTTTATTGGCAGCACCCCGCTCTACTTCAGATGGTTCTGTAGCAACAGTGTCTTGACTGGGCTCCTTCACTCTTTCATCTGTAAGAAGATTGACTGCCAGAGTGATGTCACCATTACTGGCCTAAAAAGAAGAGGGTGGGAAAAAAAAAAAAAACCTTCACAAGTAAAGCATCACAGCATTTAAAATAAGTGCTGTGTTAATTTCTTGCTTACTACCTGGAGACATACACAGTAAGTTCTAGGCATAAGTCTGGGGGCAGGAGAGTGAAGAGGTGGTGGGATATTGTGAAGAATAGTAAGACACTGTGCTTAAAACATATTCTGTAGTGGGTGACCATATAATTGTTTCTAATATTTTGTTAGGAAAACTTTGTAACATTTATAATAGTAGAGGGAATGTATAATTGAACCCATGTACCAAGGTAGTCATCTATTCTGCCTAGTCTCTCCCAGATACTTTGAAGCAAATCTTAATATCAGTCAACATTTCAGAATGTATCTTTTAAAAAATATAACCCCTTAAGAGTAACAAGTTTTTAAGTAAATTACTTCAAAGTTCCCCGACTCAAATATCTTTTAGTTTGTTTGAGTCAGGATTCATACAAAGTTTATACTGTGCAATTGGTTGAAAGTTCATAAACCTCTTTTACCCTATAGAGTTTCCTGCAATGCAAGTCTCCTCTCCTCTGTCCATCTACATGTTAGAAATCCTGGGTTATTTGACCTGTAGAGCTCTGTCCCTACATACACTTTTTAAAAAATAATCATCATATTATATCATAATTATTTATTTTCCTGTGTATTATATAAGTATGGTATTTTATTTTTTTATTTTTATTTTTTTATTGTTTAAAGTATTACAAATAGTAGTACATGTTTCCTTTCCCCACCCCATTGACCTCCCCCCAGCCTCCCCTATCCCCCAGCACATGCCCTCACCTGCCCACCCCCAGTGTCTTGTATCCATTGGTTATGCTTATATGCATGCATACAAGTCCTTCAGTTTCTCTCTTACAGCCCCCACCCTCCACCTTCACCTGCCTTCCCACTGCAGTCTGACAGTCTGTTCAATGCTTCTTTGTCTGTTATCTATCCCCCCACCCCGTTTCTTTTCTTTAAAAAAAAATCTTGCATCTACATCCTAGAAATAAACATATAAGAACAAAAAAATGTTTGAGTCTCAGTTTCAATGCCCAACAGTTCTGAGTCCCAGTTTCAGTGTCAAATAGTTCTTTGTGTGTATATGTCCGCAATATCCGGATAGTGGATAAATGGTGGCAATGCAGGTTCCACCCCTACATACACTTCCATTTAGGCATTAAAATAGCTTGAATTGACATAACTACAATATGAACAACTGTTTTAAAGGCTGTTGACTAACAGAAGCCTTGAAACTAACCTTCAGAGCTTCTTGAAGGAAGGAAGGGTCCTGGATGCCGGTGATTTCTCTCAGCTGATTTAACAGCATTTGGCAGCTCTATGTTTGAGGAATAAACAAACAAAACAGCAAATGTCAGTCAGAACCTAGATACATTTAAAGAGTGTAAGCATCATAAAAGACCAGAGACTTTCCTCCAAGCAACAAGGTATCGACTGTTGTGGGGTCTAGTCTCTCAGAATGTGCCCGGCTGCCATGCAGCTTACTTTGAGCTGAAAAAAATTACAGCCTAACAAAATAGGAAAGTTATCTTCCCCTTTCCCCGCTAAAGAGATTCAGATGAAAACTCTGCTTCAGGAAGGGAACCTGAGTATAATCACCATACTTGCATTATCACATGTGGATGAAGTGCAACCCATTGGTTCTGAGTCACCTAGCAAGAATTTGCTTGCTACTTTGTCCTCTACCTGTGAATTTCCTATCTACCCTTAGGAATCCCAGACTCTTCCTTTCTTCTCCAAACTGGCATATCTGCCTCATTTTGCCTCAGTCTTTGGAATTTTCACGACTATGTGAATATCTATGTAAATATTAAAATTTGATCTTCTGTTAATCTGCTGTATGTTGTCTGAATTAGTCAATCCACCAGAACTGAAGAAGTAAAGAAAGAAAAAGTGTCCCTGGCACCAACATTGTCAAGACACATTCTAAAATACAAATCTATTACTCTCTAAAATACAAATCTATTACTCTCTATTACTCGTAGAAATAACTGCAGAGGAAATCTGAGTAAACAGTAAAACTGGAAGAATATAAGACATTTAAATGTAATGTTCTAGCCTTAAGGGATGCTTAAAGTGCCTCTGGTTTTTCTTTCTGTGAGCAGTACATAAAGTAAGGAGGTCAGACACGGAGTGCAGGGAATCTGCAGGGATGTGAAGATGTGCTATTTTAAGCGTCACTGCACATGCCATTTGTATGTGTCATTTTTTTTTCTGACAGTGTTTCTAACCATGTGATTAACAAATGATACCACCAACATCATATTTAATTGCTCAAATGAAGTATAAAGGTAGAACTTTCTGAATTACAAATTCTAGGAGGACTACACTATGAAATGTTTTCTCTTCACTGATCTGAATCATGCAAAAACCTATCTTGTGGTAACTTCTGGCTACCTCAAGATCAATTTATAACCCTTTTTCAGCTTTCACATCTTCACTGGAACATTCTGTCCTGTTGTGCACAGACAAAAGTTAACAAAAACAACTATTTACAAGTAAGCTCAATTTAAACAATTGGCTGTCCAACTGAAGACAATGATCATTTAGATGAATATTGAAAACAAAATAGTTCAAATTTAATTCAGTAAGAAGAAATCTAATTTATACCATTCCTAAGGTTATCCCAGAATTAAGCCAGGCCTCAGTACTTACTGCTTCACCACTGTCTTTCAGCTAGTAATACGTCAAGAGACACTGCCCATTCACTGCCGCTAACAGAAACAGTATCCTGTGTTCCTCAACAGCTGCGGGCCAGCGCAACATTTAAGGATCATGCAACTAGAAATAACTAAATGCAACACCCCTGTAGTCAGCCTTTCTGTTCTAGTCCAGGCCACAGTCATAGGCTAGAAATGGAACCGCCCTCGCTGAGACCAGCAGTCTTTGAGGCCGTGAGTCTTGTCAAAGGCAGCCACTTCCTGTGGACTGGGAGAGTGACTCTCAGACTAGCAGGTGTCCAGATTTAGCCTAGGCAAGTGCTGAAAACACAAAGCATGCGATTTTTAGAAAAATAAAATATTAAAAAGTTTTCTCCAAGCTAACTCTAATTCCACTTAATTTTATTGGGTAAAGATATGTGAATTGATACATATTAATCATACTCAGTTTTCAAAGAATCAAAATCAACATACCCCAAAAAGAGGGGGAATAATAAGGGGAAAATGAATAGAGTATTAAACCTATATAACATCTTCACCTAAATTACTCTGTACATCAACTGACACTTAGGATTCACAGAAAATAATCCCAACAAAAAGTAATAAGTAACACAGACTGCTTACTTTTAGCCAGGTGTTCGTCTAAACACTTCACATGTATTAATTTAACTCAGAATGCCAATGGCAATCAGTGAAACATGGTATGCAAATATTAAATAATTTATTAATCATTCTATTTGTCCATGGATTAAAATCCCTTTCCCTTTTCCTACTTTGTAACATGTAGCAGTGGACAGCGATACATCTAGAATAATATACCCAGGAAAGGAAAATACTTAGTTTCCCTTTTTTGATTTTTTCTAAAATATTTTTTTTATTTTTAGAGAGGAAGGGAGAGAGATAAAGAGACAGAAACATCGATGAGAGAGGAAGTCATCCATTGGCTGCCTTCCGCACAGCCCCCACTGGGGATCAAGCCCGCAACCCAGGCACGTGCTGTGAATGGGCACTGAACTAGAGACCTCTTGGTTCCTAGATCAACCCTTAACCGCTGAGCCACACCAGCCGAACTCAGTTTCCCTTTTTTAAAGTTACTGGACAGAGATGACAACTTTGTAATATCATTTTATACAGCTCTAAGAATGATGTTATACATGTTCATTCAAATCTAAATTCCTATCTTGCTGGTTTTCAAAGATTCTACCCTGCCCTACTTACTCAACCTTTTCTCCTACATCATCACTTACCTCACAAACTAAATTGAAATGTTTATATTATTTCTAGTATTACCTCCTACATTTGATTGACCATGGAATGTTAACCTACTGTCAATGGTTAGGTTCATCTTTTTTTTAAAGTGTTTTTATTGATTTTACAGAAAGAAAGGGGGAGAGAGAGAGAAAGAGAAACGCTGACAGGTTGCCTCCCACACACATCCTGACTAGGGGCCGGGGATAGAACCTGCAACCCAGTTGCATGCTCTTGATTAGGAATCGAACCCAGGACCCTTCAGTGCCTGGGCCGAGGCTCTAACCACTGAGAAACACCAGCCAGGGTGCATGACTCAATCTTAATATTCAGCTAAACCTAATTTCTTAAATGGCAGCCACAACTAAAATCCTTAAAGTACTATATATTAAGTGTTAATTTTATAATAACACTAGCGGCCAGGTTCATGAAATTTGTGCACTGGGGGGGTTGGCGTCCCCAGCTGGGCCTCTGCCCTCTCACAGTGGGGAGCCCTGCAATTGATGGCCCCAAAGAGGTAGGCCCCGCCCACCCATCCAGGGCTCCTCAATGGATGGCCCCAAAGAGATAGGTTGTCCTGCCTCTGTGCCATGGGACCCACAGGCCTGGCTGCGTGGTAAGCTGCTGGACCCCACCTCCACGCTGCACACGCAGTGTCAAGTCCCCGCCAACCTGAGCGTGCCCACTGCACACACAGCCTCCTGGTGATTATTATGGGATTGTGAGAACGTGAGAGCAACACGGCATGAGAGCGAGATGACCACCTAGGCTATTATTAGTATAGATTCCAACCAAGAGCACTTGGACTTTCTTGTATTACTAAGTAATAGTTTCTCCTGGGACTGCACAGGAAGCTGATTTAAATATTAACTTCACCACTATCATGCTGCTATATATAGTACACACCCAACAAGACAGGATAGAGCTTGTACTCCTGGTCCTGATCAAGTCAAATAACTGTCAAGAGTCAACAGGTTTGCATTTCCTTAGATGAATTCACATTATTTTCATAAAACAAAAAATACTCTCGCATCAGCCTACATGGCTCAGTGTTGAGCGTTGACCTATGAACCAGGAGGTTACAGTTAAATTCTTAGGGGATATGTCCAAGTTGTGGGCTCAATCCTTGATCCTGCAGGAGGCAGCCAATCAATGATTCTTTCTCACCTTTGATGTTTCTCTCTTTCTCCCTATCCCCTCCTCTCTGAAATCAATGAAGGTACATTAAAAAAAAAAAGAAAGAAAAGAAAGAGGTACTCTCTTTTCCTGCCCAGAGGCAGTGAAGAAAGAGGCACTGGAAAGGAGCTCCTGCTCCAGACCTGGGCTACGTGGTGATTCCGTGTAACCCAGTCCACTCCTCAGGACTGAGATCTGCTTACAGCAACACAGTAACTCATCCCACAGGAGGCAGTAAGTAGGATTATTCAGACAATAAAAACATTATTTTTAAATTTTCTCATCTTTTTTTCCTCAAATGCACTGAGTAAGAAATTCCAACAGTATAAAAATATATAAAATGAATAGAAAATTTACCTCTTCTTTTCATCCCATTCCCATTTACCAGAAGTAAGCATTACTAATAGTTCCTGATATATCTTTCCAGAAATGGTCTATGCACATGAATATATCTCCACACTATCCATCATGTCCTGCATCTTGCCTTTTTCTTACTTTAGAAGACAGTAAGACAACATTTTTTCATTTCTTTGACTAAATGACCAAACCAAATGCAAATTAGGTTGGGAAACAGGTACAATAGGCAATTTAAAATGGATCTTCAACGATTAAAGAAAATGCCATTTTTAGCAATATATTGCTAAGGTTAACAGAGAAACTAGGAAAATATGAGGAAAGATTTAAGAAATCAAGTTTACATGCTCAGAGTTTTAGAAACTAACAACAGTAAAACTTTAAGTTATTATTAGGCGGGCCTCAGTATGTAGTCTCTACTTTTGATAAACAACAGGGACAAGAGAAGTGACATGGGATTGGATTAGAAAGGGCACTAAACATCAGCATGAGACTTGACCTGAAAAACAATGGAAAATCATTACAGGTTCCTCAGCAGGAAAGAAATTGGGAGGGGGGAGTACTTTAAGGGAATTAATCTAGAACATGTAACAACTAGTTTAAAGTGGGATGAAACTAGAGGTGAAAAGCTTAACTAGAGTTACAGGCTACTGAATAAGCCAGATAGGATGCTGGTCGGAAAAAATGGAAAGGAAGTGTATATTCTAAATATCTCAAATATTAGAATATGGCTGTCTAGGGGAATGCTATTGCCAACATAAAATAAAAACAGTAAGAAAACCAACCAATGTAATATACCACACTAACAGAATGAGGAGGGGAAAACATAAGATCATCTTGAATGATGCAGAAAAAACATTTGACAAAAACCAACAGGAACTAGGACCAGAAGGAAATTTCATTAACACGATAAAGGGCCTTTACTAGTCACAAACAAACAGAAACAACTCTCAGCTGACATCATATAATGTGAACGATTGAGTTTCCCCAATGGAATCAGGAACAAGATAAGAATGCCCACTTTCACCAATGCTATTCAGCACTGTGCTGGAAGTTCTAGCCAGAGCAATGAGGCAAGAAAAATAAAAGGCATCAAATTGAAAAGGAAACCATACAACTGTCTCTATTCATAGATGACATAATATATGAAATCCCAAAGAATCTATGAAAAAGAGTTATTAGAGCTAAATAAACAAATTCAGTAATTTTGCAGGAAACAAGATCAACATACAAAAATCAGTTGTGTTTTTATAAAGCAGTAATGAACAATCTAAAAAGTTAAGTAAACAATTCCATTTACAACTATCCAAAAGAATAAAATACCTAGGAATAAATTTAACCAAGGAACTAAAATACTTATACATTGAGAAGTACAAAACATTGAGACAGAAGTTAAAGGAAACCTGAATAAATGGAAAGATACCCAGGTTCCTTGATTGGAAGACTGGATTAGTCAGATTTCTCCAGAAAAACAGAACCAATACGGGATGTGTGATTGTGATTGTGTATGTGAGTGTATGTGTGTGTGTGTATAAAGGAATCCAGAATTCTCAGTTTCTTGTGTGTTCGGGTAAATTAAGGTATTGTAAGGAACTGGCTTTTGCAATTATGGAGGCTGAAAAGTCCCAAGATCTGCAGTTAGCAAGCTGGAGACCTCGGAGGGAGAGTGAGTGGTGTCATCCCATTTTAAGTTTAGAAAGCCTAAGAACCAGGAAAGCTGATGGTGTAAGTTCCAGTGTGAGAGCAGAAACTCATGTCCTAGCTCAGCAGTCAAGTGAAGTTCCTCCCAACCAGTCTTTTTTGTTATTCAGGTCTTCAATTGATTGATGAGGCCCACAGTCATTTGGGAGGGCAACTGATTCAAATGTTCATCTCACCCAGAAGCACCCTTACATACAAAACAATGTTTGACCAAATGTCTGGGCACGTCACAGATCAGTTGACACACCAAAGTAATCATCACGAAGATTTAATATTGTTAAGACAGCAATACCACCCAAGTGATCTACAAATTCAATGCAATTCTTACCAAACTTTCCAATGACCTTATTTCCCCCCAGAAATGGCAAAGCTGATCCTCAAGTCCATATGGAATTTCAATGGACTCTGTACAGTAAAAACAATATTGAAAAAAGAATAAAGTTGAAGTCTCACATTTCTTGATTTAAACTATTACTACAAAGTTACAATAATCATGATGGTGTAGTACTGGCATAAAGAAAGACATATAGAACACTGAATTCAACTAAGAGTTCCAACAAACCGCATACATCTGGTCAACTGATTTTTGACAAAGGTCCCAAGATCATATAATGGGGAAAAATAGTCCCTTCAAAAAATGGTGCTTAGGACAAGTAGACATCCACATGCAAAAGAATAAAGTTAGACCCCCTAACTTACACAAAAACTAATTTAAAATGGATCAACAACCTAAATATAAGAGCTAATCCTATAAAACTCATAGAAGAAAACATAAAGGTATATCTTTATAATCTTGGATTTGGCAACAGATCTTAGATATGGTACCAAAAGTTTGAGCTACAAAGGAAAAAAACAGATAAGCAGGACTTCATCAAAATTAAAAACTTGTTCATCAAAGAGTATTACTAAGAAAGTGAAATGGCAAACTACAAGATGGGAGAAAATATTTTCAAATCATAATTCTGGTAAGGGTCTAGTACCCAGATTGTATTTTAAAAAACTCTCATAGCCCTGACCGACTTGGCTCAGTGGACTCAAGGGTCCTGGGTTCGAATTAGGTCAAGGGCATGTACCGTGGTTGCAGGCACATCCCCAGTAGGAGGTATGCAGGAGGCGACTGATCGATGGTTCTCTCTCATCGACGTTTCTAACTCTCTATCCTTTTCCCTTCCTCTCTGTAAAAAAAAAAAAAATCAATAAAAAAATATCTATAAGCAAAAACAAAAAACAACTCTCATAATTCAAACTACCAAGAACAAACCAACCCAATTCAAAAATGGGCAAAGGACTGCTTTTCTGGTGCAGCAGCCACGGCTCTGCCCTGCTACCCCAGGGCTGTTGGCCTCAACAGGGGCCACAAGTGACCAAGAACAGGAACAAGCTGAGGCTCAGCCCCCACTGCAGGTGCCTCACCAAGCACACCAAGTGCATGTGGAACGGCTCTGAGAGGCGTGTGGCTTTGCCCCTCTGAGCAGCGTGCCGTGGAGACACAAGCAGGTCCTGAAGTTCATCAAGAAGAGGGTATGGCCCTGGTCAGTGTTGCTCAGCGGGGCACATACAGAAGGCACCCAATCGACGTGACTCTCACATAGATGTTTCTCTCTCTGTCTCTCTCCCGCCTCCCTCCCTTTCTTCTACTCTCTCTAAAAATCACTGGGAAAATAGCCTCCAGTGAGGATTAACCATAACAACAACAAAAGAAGAGGATGCAGACACATATTCACACCAAGAGGAAGAGAGAGGAACTGAAGAATGTCCTTTCCTCCATGAGGAATGCAGCAGCTAAGAAGATCTGAATCCCATCCCCCATGTTTGTAATAAAACTGGTTCAGAAACTTGGGCGTCCTAGGTGGCATTGGGAACAGAGGTGGCATCTGGTCCGTTATCTGGCTGAGACTCACTCCTGGAACACGATGTGAAGCATGGTGGAGGCACCAGGAAGAAGCAACAGACAGGCAGTACTGACAATGGTTTTTAATCGCAATCCAGTAAAGTTCGTGTATGCCAGAAAAAAAAAATGGGCAAAGGATTTGAAGAGACATTTTTCCAAAGATATACAAATGGCCAATAAGCATATGAAAAGATACTTAACATTATTACCCACTTGGAAAATGCAAATAAAAACTACAATGAGTCCTGGCCAGTCTGACTCAGTGATTAGAGGACAGGCCCACAGATAGAAGGGTTGCAGGTTCAATTCCCAGTCAAGTACAGGTACCTCAGTTGTAGGTTCAATATCCAGCCCAGTCGGGTCTGTCGGGGCACGTGGGGAAGACAACCAGTCGATGTGTTTCTCTCACATCGGTGTTTTTCTCTCTCTCTCCTTCCCTCCCTCCACTCCTCTCTCTGTTCCACTCTCTCTCTCTAAAGGTCAATGGAAAAATATTTGAGTAAGGATTAAAAAACAAAAAACAAATGAGATGCCACTTCACACACATGAGAATGGCCATTATAACACAAACAAAGAACAAAAATGGAAAATAAATATTGGGTGAGAATGTGGAGAAACTAGAACCCTTGTGTATTCTGGTGGGAATATAAAATGGTACAGCTGCTGTGGAAAATAGTTTGGCAATTCCTGGGGCAAAAAGTTAAACATAAAGTTACTAAATGACCCAGCAATTTTATGTCTAGTTATATATGCAAAAGAATTGGAAACATACTCAAAAACTTGTACAGGAACGTTCACAGCAGCACTATTCGTAACAGTCAAAAGGTTGGAAATTGATAAATTAGAGTACACAGAGCCGAATATTACTCAGTCATTAAAAGAAATGAAGTACTGATAGATGCTATAACTTAGATGAATCTCAAAAACATTATACTAAGTAAAAACAGCCAGACACAAAAGGTCACATATTGTATGATCCCATTTATATGAAATAGCTGCAACAGGTTAAAGCAGAAGCAGAAAGCGGATTGGCGTTGCCAGGGGCTGGGGAATGGGGAGTGACTACTTAGTGAATATGGGGGGTTTTTTTTGTGGTGATGAAAATATGTTGGAGCCGAAACCGGTTTGGCTCAGTGAATAGAGTGTGGGCCTGCGGACTGAAGGGTCCCAGGTTCAATTCTGGTCAAGGACATGTGCCTTGGTTGTGGGCGCATCCCCGGTGCGGGGTGTGCAGGGGGCAGCTGATTGATGTTTCTCTCATTGATGTTTCTGACTTTCTATCCCTCTCCCTTCTTCTCTGTGAAAAATCAATAAAATGTATTTTTTAAAAAGAGAAAATGTGTTGGAACTAAATAGAAGTGGTGCTGCACAATATTGTGAATATACTAAATGTCACTGAGTTATACATTTCAGTTAATTTTATATGGATTTCAACTCAACTGAATAAAAATCAAGAGATTTGTGTCTGCTCATGTACATGCACATGCTACACACACACACACACACACACACCAAAAAAGAAAAAGAACACTAGGAAAGTACTAACTTGGACAGTAATGTTGAAAAAAAGAAAATATTTGTTTAGGACAGTGGTTCTCCACCTTTCTAACGCTGCGACCCTTTAACACAGTTTCTCATGTTGTGGTGACACCCAACCATAAAATTATTTTCGTTGCTACTTCATAACTGTAATTTTGCTACTGTTATGAATCATAATGTAAATATTGTGTTTTCCGATGGTCTTAAGGGACCCTGCTAGCGGTTCTCAACAGGAAGTAAGGCATCCATATAATCAAATGCCAAAACAAGTATCAACAAACAAGTGGCAATAAAGAATCATTGCAAATGAAAGCATGAGAATGGGACTCCAGGGGTCCTTGAATAACTAAAGGAAAACGGTAATAGGAATCACTACTGAAAGACCACTGATTTGACCAGAAGGTGGTCAGTGGCTGGTTACTTCCTACTGGTCTGTTTCATTTGCTAATGACAAATACTAAAAGCCTCCGACTGGCAAGGCTCTGGGTGGGCAGCCTGGGGCACGCTGATAACGAAAAACTACTCATTGCCCTACAATCGAACCTTCCGCTCCGGGCCTCTCTGCAGGCCTATGGGCAATCACCCTCTTCCTGCTGGAGCCTAGACTGGTTCCCACAGCCCAACCCTACCTGGGCTTCTGCAGCCTGTGGGGCCGCCTCACTGTGGAACCTGGCGGCCAATGAGCCCCGGCCTCAGGACTGCGCCTCCCGCCAGCCAAGAGCTGTCACACTGTAACTGGAGAAACTTAAAACACGGGCTTTAAAACCTGTTCAAAAGTCAACAGAGTAAAAGAAAGGAGGTAGACAAGGGCAGAAGAGAATTTTGTTGCTCTTATTTTATTTGAGGATTGGGGATATGTATTCATAGCTGAATGGACTGTGGGAATACTGTGGAGTAGGACTGAGCTTCCCCAAGTTTATCGCCCAGGGTTCTTGTCAAAAGGCAGTTTCTGATTTAGGAGGTCTAGGGTGGAGGCCCAAACAGTGGTGTGATGATTCAGAGAGCTTGCTTATCTCCTTGGTAACAATACTCCCACTGTGGCAATTTCAAGCTACCAACATGAGGTCACCCTGCAGCGCTGGGAAGAGATGTATACAATCAGGTGGAGACGCAGTAGAAGCTGGCTCCAGCACATCCACATTGCTGCATTTCTAACAGACACTTAGGTGATACAAATGCTGCTGGTCCACGGGCCATATTTTGAATCTAAAGGGAGAAGATAACAGTAAAGGAATTAGGCTAGGATAAAGGAGATGTGAGATTATTTGGGACAGCAGGGACAGACCGCATCTAGACCAGTTTCTCAAGCTCAGTGTTACTGACATTTTGGGCCAGACAAGTCTGTCTTAGGGGGTTATCCCTGTACACTGTTGGATGGTTAGCAGCATTCCTGGCTGTCACCCACTATTTGCCAGCATCCTCCTCATCCAGTAGTCACAATCAAAAAGGTCTCTGGACACCAGTGATCTAGATTCATCTCTAACAAATGAAGGAAGAAGAAATGGGTACCTCTATGGCTGGGAAAAGAGACATTGAAGAGAGGGTGGGAAATCACCAAACCATGAGACAATGAGCTCTCTTTAGATGTCAGCAAGCTCAATCAAGTAGGAAAAAAAGGTTATCTGTTTAGAAACAGTGCAAGGAGGATTGAAAGTTTAAAATGCCAGGAAAGTTCTAGAGAGTAATAGAAAGATTCTGACCTGCCAAAACTGGTTTGGCTCAGTGGCTAGAGCGTCAGCCTGCTAACTGAAGAACCCTGGGTTTGATTCCGGTCAAGGGCATGTACCTTGGCTGTGGGCACATCCCCAGTAGGAGGTATGGAGGAGACAGCTGATTGATGTTTCTGACTCTCTCTCTCTCCCTTCCTCTCTGTAAAAGACCAATAAAACATAATTTTTTTTAAAAAGAAAGAAAGATTCTGACCCAAGCAATGGTTCCAACAACAAAGAAGTAGAATCAGAGACGTCTCTGGCTCTTGGGAGTCAGAGCTGCCCGGGCTCCATTCTGGCCGTACCACGTACCGCTGGGCGACCGTGAGCACATTCTTTAACGAGCATAAGCCTTCCCATAAGGAACCTTCCCAGAGTAGTCATAGGTACTGAAATAATACACGGTAAGTTCTGAGCAGAGGTCTGGTACACAGTACATGCTCAATGTTAACTACTATTATCAACATCATTTATTTTCCTTGAGAAATATCTGCTTCATTTGGCTATTGCTTTGAATTTATCTGATGAAACAAAACACATGGAAAGATCTGAGACACCATTTGTTGATGTGCTTTATAAATACTACTAGAGGCCCGGTGCATGAAATTTGTGCATGGGGACGGGAGGAGGGGGGTTGTCCCTCAACCCAGCCTGTACACTCTCCAATCTGGGACCCCTCAAGGGATGTCCAACTGCCCATTTAGACCCAATCCCAGTAGTTTCTCATTTAGGAGGTCTAGGGTGGAGGCCCAAACAGTGGTGTGACAATCCTTGTAGGATCAGGCCTAAAAGGGCAGTCGGACATCCCTCTCACAATCCAGGACTGTTGGCTCCCAATTGCTCACCTGCTTGCCTTCCTGATTACCCCTAACTGCTTCTGCCTGCGAGCCTGATCACCCCCTAACCACTCCCCTGCCAGCCTGATTGATGCCTAACTGCTTCTCTGCCAGCCTCCTAATTGCCCTCCCTGCAGGCCTGGTCCTCAAATGCTCTTCCCTGAAGGCCCAGTCACTCCCATCTTCCCTCCCCTGCTGGCCTGATCACCCATAACTGCCCTCCCCTGCTGGCCATCTTGTGTCCCCATGGGGGCAGCCATCTTGTGTTGGAGTGATGGTCAATTTGCATATTACTCTTTTATTATATAGGATAGAGGCCTGGTACATGGGTGGGGGCCAGCTGGTTTGCCCTGAAACGTGTCCTGGATCAGGGTGCAGGTTCCCTTGGGGCATGGGGCAACCTGGGCGAGGTGCCTGGAGTGGTTTGCAGGCTGCCCACACACCACCAGCAACCCAAGCAGAGGTTCTGGTATCTGGGATTTATTTATCTTCTACAATTGAAACTTTGTAGCCTGAGTGGAGCCAAGCCTCCTGCTCGCTCCATGGCTACAGCCATTTTTGTTGGGATTTATTTATTTTCTGTAATTGAAACTTTGTAGCCTTGAGCAGAGGCTTGGGCTCACCAGGGTGTGTGGAAAGCTTGGCTTCCTCCATTGCCAGAGAAACCCAAGCCTCCTGCTCTCTTCGTCGCTGTAGCCATCTTGGTTGGGTTAATTTGCATACTCACTCCTGACTGGCTGGTGGGCATGGCTTGTGGGTGTAGCAGAGTGATGGCTAATTTGCATATTACTTTTATTAGATAGTATACTCATTGTATAAGTAGAAACTTTGTATCTGAGGAGGCATGAGAGTTGTAGAAGCCAACCAAGCATTCATTTACTGATGCGCCAAAAATCACAATGAATGGGTCAAGGTAAAAGGGAATGAAAAGCCAATAAACCCAGAGAAAATAAGAAGTTAAATTTTCACTGCAGCTGGCAGGTTTTCATAGAACTCCAGCTAGCACAGAGAAGGTGTGATGAACCCTAATACAGCCACCAACGATGACAAGCTTATAAGAACCAACCTGACTCTAAGTTGTTCATCCTACAATAACAGAGCCTGTTGCTGGGTTTTTATCTAAGTCAAGAACTGATTAAAATACAGAATCTATAAGTAATCCCTTTAGAAGCTCAAATAACATTCTGCAGTGTGGAAGACTTAGAATTATCACAGAGTTCTCTTAGGTTTGAGTAGGTACTAAAAACCTATTTCAAGAGTACTACATTTTCCCCTTACTGAAATTCTTGGGAGGTTAAAGAGGGTTTGTCTGTCCCATGTACGACTGACCAACAAGGGATGGGTCGCACTCCGGGTTTAAGTAGCTTCTCAGTGTCTGTGGATGAAAGCTTTTTTCCCCCGAGAACAATTAAAAATCCTCCAAGGGAAATGTAGAATGCTATGAAGAATTCAAAATGAAGTCCATTCTAACATGAAACTTATCAAGATGAGGATATAAGATCCCATATAAGATTCCGTCAACTTAGCCTGCTGACTTGAAGCATTTTACATCATCAACAAAAGAACAAAAGCAAAAAGGGCAAACATTATCAAGCATACCAAGCTTATCATCTGCCTGTATGGGGCGAAACACTGGGAAGAACAGTTAATGTCGTCACGGTGCAGGTAGCCAGGAACCAGGGTACTTGAGCCAACCACAGCCACCGGATTCCCAAGCTTTCCAAAAATAGCTATGAGTTAGAACAAGTGCTCATCAAACACCTCACAGACAACAGTCTCAAATAGACAGTGATGAGGTGGTGGTCACTTCTCAAACTGTGGCAAAGGGGAATGAAGATGCCGATGCTGAACAGGCACGTGGTCTCAACTAACAAGAGTCCTGAGAAATGTAAATAACCTGCTCTCCCTTAAAATTGTCTCTTCTCTAAATCAACGCCACTGTCTCAAAACTAAGTTTCCCCACACACACACATCTGTTTTCAGTACCTGCCCTAAAAACGAACAGAACTGATTTCTGAAACCAGAGAAAATCCTAGCTCGGGTGCCAGGCGGCACTGGGGAACACCTAACAATGCTATTTCCATTGGAAAGCAACATACTTTCATTTCGAAGCCCAGGTCGCGGAGCTATCTTTCACTCCAGAAGTTTTAAGAGGAAGTGTGTCCACCTTCTACGCTAACTGGTCCCCTGAGTGCATGAAAAGGGTAAAAATGTATCAAAGGTTTCCGGCGTGGAGGCACCTGACAGCTCTGTGTTGGAAACATTTTATGAAATTCCTCACTTCCAAATTCACATCTGAATACTGGGCACAAGTTTCCCATTTTGTCTTGCTGGGGTTGGGGAGAAGGGGGTGATGAGGAAACATGAGGTTTTAACATTCCCAAGTCACATTAGAAGACATTCTCCCACCGCCCACTTTCGAGTTTCTGCACACAAACGTTAGCCTTGGGGTTTTCTCCCAAACCGGCGTTCTTTTCCTCACCCCGAGCCAGAAACCCTCGGGCTGCTTGGGATCTTCTCCGACGCCGAATAGGAACACGGTACCCGCAAGCCTCCGACTCGGCGCGACGCCCCCTCCTTCGAACCCGGCAAGGAACGCTCCCCCTGCGGCCGCCGCGGGGAGGGAGGCGGCTCCAAGAAGCGCGGCCGGCGGCCAGGGCGCGGGAGGGTCGCTGGGACCCGGCCTCTCCCCGCGGCCGACAAACACCGGCTTTCGGTTCACTCCTCCCGGGGTGAGACTCTTTAGGGGAGCCCCGCCCCAAAGCAGATTTTAAAATAGAAACAAAGTACAAAGACCACCAAAGCCGCCCCTGGAAGTTCCTCGGCCCCGGTCCCGGCCCGGGGCGCTCTCCCCGGGGACCGCGGTGCAGACAACCCCGCGCCCGCCCTCAGGCTTCGTTTCCCAAAACATCTAATGCCCCTCGCTTCGCGACGGAACCCGAGCCCAGAAAAGACTCCAGCCTCCTCCCGAGCCCCTTCCCCGAGCTCGCCCACGCCCCCGCTCCCAGCCCGCAGGCCGCCGGCCGCGCCGCTCCCGCCCTAGCCCCCCAGCCCTCCTCTCGAGCCCGAGCCCGAGCCCGCCCCGCCGGCGCCCGGCTCCCCTCGCCGCCACGGAGCCCACCGAGCCGTGGCCATCGGCAGCTCCGGCCGCGTCGTCCTGCTGCAGCTCCGCAGTCATGGCCGGACCGTCGGCCTCGCGCCACCGCCGCCACCGCCGCCTCGCAGGAGGAGGAGGAGGCGGAGACCCTGCCACCGCCTTCGCCCCGGCGCGCGCCGGAGGCTCCGCCCACACGCCCGCCCCCGCCCCGCCCCGCCCATCACCCCGCTCCGCCCCCGCCACCGCCCCCCGCCCGAGCGCGCTCCGGGGCGCTCTGCGTGCCCGCGCACCGCCGGCTTGACACCGGCGTCGGCCACGTGACCCAGCCCCGCCCGTAGCCAGCGGTCAGAGTAGCCACTCAGGGAGGTTACGTTCTTGGGGGGGGGGGGGGGGGGTGTGCCCAGGACATGGTTTTCGGGCGATGGCATCTGCATCCCGCGCTCCTTCTCCGTTCTCTGCTTCCAAAATATGCTCATCTCTAGGACCCACCACCCGCTCAGCCTTTCCCTCCGAGGAGTGAAAGCTGCTCCCCAATTTGGGACCCTGTCTAGGGACAGCGTAAAGCGTTTCCCATCTGGTCACGTAGCCATTCCTAAGTCCAGCGACACGAAAAATTATTCATCATCTTTTTTAAAAAGAGAGAGAAGTTGAATGAGCGTCCTTCCTAAACTTACCCAACCCTCTGTTCACTGGTGCCCAGCGTGGTGCCTAACACTAGCATGGGCATGGGCAGTGTGGACAGTAGCCACTAAGGTGTTTCGTCACCAAAAAGGATTGGGTGCGGGGAGAAGGGGTTGCAACTCCGTGCCTACAGACCCGGCCTGCCACGTGCACACGCGGCACGGCACTGCTGGCGGGCTGGAGAGGAACGTAACGGAGGGAAAGAAGTTAAGAGAGAGGCATTTGCAACCATAGAGCCTGGTTGTAAGCATAGTTCTTTCTGCAGGGTTCTCTGGGTGCCGGAGCTGGAGAACTGCTCCCAGAAACCCTACTTCCAACCACAGTCCTCCCACTGATCTTATTACTTTAAAGTCTTAGTCCAAATATGTGTCAGGAGCAAGTGCACAAAAACCCTACTGGAACCCAAGTCCATAAGTCTAGTGCCTATGTATTTTTCCATGTAACGCTTCAGGTCTTATATTCAAGTCTTTAATACTTTTTGAGTTAATTTTTAGGTATGGTGTCAGTGGCTTCCAATTTTCGCAACAACACTGTATAGTTGGAAGTCAGGGAGTGTGATACTTCCAGCTTTGTACTTTTTCTCGGGGCTGCTTTGGCTTATTTGGGTCTTTTGTGGTTCCATATAAATTTTAGGAGAACTGGCACTAGTTCTGTGAAAAAAGTGCCACTGGAATTTTGATGGGAGATCGCATTAAACCTGTAGGTTGCTTTAGACATTTTAACAATGGTAATTATTTCAGTCCATGAACATGGACTATTTTGAGGATACTGTGTTAAGTGAAATAAACCAGACAAAAAGAACAAGAACTGAATGATTACACTTATATGTAGGAAATAAAACAAAAAACAACAATTTTTTTAAAACCTAGATACAACAACAGACGTGGTTACCAGAGAGGAACGGGGTAGGGAAAGGTTAAAGAGGGCAAAGGGGTCCAATACATGGTGTCAGAAGGAGACTTGGCTTCAGGTGGTGGGCACAGGATAGAGTGTACAAATGTTGTAATAGGGGGTTTTACACCTGAAATTTATATAATGTTATTAGCCAATGTTACCCCAATAGGTTTAAAAACATGATAAAATAGAAAAAATTCTTAAGTTGTCCCATTTTAGATTTTCTGGAGTTCAAACTAAAATTTTGTAGTATTTTGTTAAGTTTGAGCCAGATGCTTATGATAGATAGCATGTTAAAGCTAAGGTGCCTTCAACTGAGTTTTACTTTAAACAATTTGATGAAAATTGTAACTACTGACCAAGTTTCACAGTCACACGTATCACAAGGGCAATCCACTAGGCAGGCACACTTTAAACCGTGGGCTCTCCAAAACCCACGCTTAGGGTGGGTGTAAAAGCGCCTTTTGGGGCGGAGTGGGGCTGGGGCTGGGGGTGGGGGTAGGGGGAGGTTACTTATATTTAATTCTTTTATCATTGCCCTGGTCCTAGCCCTGGGGCAGCACCCTTGGTGTGAATTTTCCTGTGCTCCCAGCATTGGCATTGTTGTTCATGTGACTGTTGATGTTTCACTGGCAGGTTTTTCTAGTCAGCATGTGACCAAGACTGGTGGTCTAAGGACACAGGTGAAGCTCCCATGGAAGACCTGGTTACTCTCAGGAGCCTTAACTTGGACTAGCGAAATATATTTTTTTCGCCTTGAGAAACAGGGGCCCCCTTTCCCTGGCAGGTAACTTTTGAAAAGATCAGAATCTCCCACATTCATCAGGCTGTGTTTATGTCTGATGGTTGTAAGACTGTGTGTGTGTGACTGTACCCCCTTTTATGTTTTTAATGAGTAATCAGAACCTGTGAACGTGGCCTCAACCTTGGGAGTCAGAACAAAACAAGTTGATTTCTTAGCTTAGTTTATTTGCAGCATTGCATACTTGTACATTGCTAGAAAGCTATATTTTTGTGTGTCTTTAACATGTCTCTGGAGCAACTCTTGTTTCATCTTTGCACATTTGTTATAGGAAATTGCTTATTTATTGTGTGCAAGTTGGTGAAGACCTATTATGCTTATTTATGAAAATTTCCTTGAAAGACCGGCAAAGACTGTTTATACTCTGGTCTCTGAAAGGGATATGTACAGACCATTTGGTAAATACTGGTCTCTGAGTTTTTTTTTTTTTATTTAGAGAATACTTTATTAGTTTCTGTAATCAAACCCATGTAGATTAAGACCTTACATATTTAATACAGTGCGTTACCCCTGTACAAATGGAAAAAATTATGTCGAACGTTTCTAGACCAATATGGCTGTTAATTTCTGTACAATGCCAACCCAACACAGTACAACTGGGATAGTTTTTCCAAAGTTGACACCACAGCTAGTTTCCAAAAATTCAAATTATATATATATATGTATATATATATTTATTTATATAAAAAGACCAATAGTATGTTATGCATCAATAGCAGCAACAGCCTTTCCAGGTTCTGCAGTCATATGAACAAAATTATAGACATCCAGCACATCCAATAGAAAAAAAAAAGTAAAAAACAATTCTCCAGAAAACAGCAAAGTTCTGTTACTGTTGTGGTACCTGGCACCATATATTTTTTTAAGCTTCTCCATCATCATCTGGAAAGAAAACACTCTAGAATAACGTCATTAAAAACAGCTCTGATAAAGCACAGTCACTACTACGTATCATAAAGCAGGGGAAAGGTACTTTACATTCACAGAGGTGATACAGTACTGCCCTACGTCTATAATACTATACACAATTAAAAAGGCATTGTTTGAGACTTGATTCTGTTTTCCCAGCAGAGGCCCCTGGTCTCTGAGTTTTGATTAAGCAGCTTTCTGCTATGTGGTTTCAAACAATACTCCATATTAATAATTTTGACTTAGTCAATTTGAAGGCTATAACCTCATAGGGTTTAACTACCAGCTGGTCCTGGACATGGTAATCAGACAGAGACACCCAGTCCAACCAGCGTATTTAATGGACACTCTACTCCAGTGCTCGGCCATCAGTTGGCAAACTTCACGGTGATCAAATAACAAAAGTGGGTATCATGGAACATACACTGTCACCTCAGAAAATCCCTTCTCATTCCTCTTTAAAACCCAGACATGAAGGCTTCACAATAACTATGTTTTTAGTTGGTAATCATTCCAAGAGTATTCAGGAAAAATAATATTAATATGTAGTAATAAATAGTTGACATATTAAAAAGGAGGAATAATTTTCAGAGTATTTTCCTAAGGAAGAAATTGAATTATTTTTTCCTTTCTTAGAAAACTTTTTGTCCCAAAGCTCAGTAATTTTCTGAGTTAGTGTATTTATAGTTCTGCTTCTGATTTATCTCAAACTCTGAATATAGTTTGTATTATAATAAAATGACCCTATTTCAATGTTATTGAATGCTTCTATCAAACTTTGTGGGGTAAATGGAAGGAGTTAGGAAAAGAAAAAAGAAAAAGGGAAGGAAAAAATGTATACTTGCATTTCATTTGGGCTTCACTCTATAAATAGTTTTTGCCACTGGCTTTAGACCAACTGGAGTTGAAAACTGATGGCCAAGACTGATTGACAGGAGTGGCTGTTCTTTGAGCCATAGGATCTTTTCCAGGAATGACCTAGACAGAAATATCCTTCAGGGCCAGCTTCTCAACAGTTACAAAAATGGCCTTTCTTACTACAGAGAAAAGAAGGAGGACAGATTAAGAATTAGGTGATGCATAAGTGTTGAGATTAAATTATAGGTGTTGTTTTTGCTAGTTGAAAAATCATTTCCAACCTTCCTGAAATTTGTACAATAGGGGAATATGGTTTGTGGAGAACTGATACAACTTACAGTAAAGTTAATGAGTTCATTTTTATTTTAGAAGTATTTGACCTGGATATTCAAAATAATAAGCTCGTGCCCACTTCCTATTGTTTCTCTGCTCCTTAACGATCTGCCTTGCATTACCCTGGCCTGCTCTCCTCTGCTCTGATGAGACATCTTCAGTGTTCAACTAAGCCAGGGGACACAGTCTTCTGTCTTCCTTGAAAAGTACTCTCTCCAGTCACAACGAAGCTGGCTCAGATGGACAGAAGTCCTGCATCTGGTCCCTGATTGGTCTGTCCGCATGCAAAATCCTCACATTTTAGTCCAAAAGGCACTGTCCTGATTGGTTGGAATACAGCTGCTCTGATTGGTCGGAGCTGTGCTGCTGTGCAACGCCTCAATCCTATTGGCTGAAATATTCCAGGAACTCCTTTATAAGGGCTGGTTCATAAGGTAGACACTTAGTGCAGGCAGGGAGTTGAGTGCAGAGACACCAGCTTCTCTGTGAAGTGCAATTTGTGTGAGAAGACCCTGCGCAGAAATGGATGCAAGGCTCTGGTTTTTTGTGTTTTGTTTTGGTTTTGCTTGTTTATTTGTTAATCATCACCTGATTATTATCATTATTATTATTACTACTACTATTATTATTTTTAGAGAGAGAGTGGAAGGGACGGGAAGAGAGAGAGAAGCATCACTGTGAGCTAACTAGCATGGCTCAGTGGTTGAGCACTGACCTATGAACGGGAAGGTCATTGTTTGATTCCTGGTCAGGGCACATGCCTGGTTTGTGGAATTGATCCCCAGGGTGGGGCGTGCAGGAAGCAGCTAATCAATGATTCTCTCAACATTGATGTTTCTCTCTCTCTCTCTCTTCCCCTCTCACTTCCTCTCTGAAATCAATAAAAATATATTTTAAAAAAACACATCAGTGTGAGAGATACATTGTTGGTTGCCTCCAACATGCACCCCTACTGGGATGGGGATTGAACCTGCAACCCAGATATGTGCCCTTGACCAGGAATCAAACCAGAGACGCTTCATGCATGGGCTGATGCTCTAACTACTGTAAACACTGGCCAGGGCTGCTCTGTTGTTGTTTTTATACATTTGAGCCTAATTAGCCATCAAGAAGCCTACTTAGTAGATGTCATTTTCTTCCTCAGGATTCACAAAGGGCAAAAACAAGAGAATCTTAAAAGCAGCAAGAGAAAAGTGATTAGCTACCTCCAAGGGCGCTCCCATAAGACTGTCAGCTAATTTCTTAATAGAAACTTTGCAGGCCAGAAAGGACTGGCATGAAATATTCAAAGTAATGAATAGCAAGGACTTACAATAAAAAAGATTCTACCTAGCAGGGCTATCATTTAGAATCAAAGGACAGATAAAGAACTTGCCAGAAAGAAAAAGCTAAAGAAGTTCATCATCATCGAACTGGTTTTATGAGATGTCAAAGGGTCTTCTTTTAAAAAAAGAAACAGAAATTAAAAATAATAATTATAAAATGGCAATAAATATCTATCAGCACATGGTATTTGTATGTATCTCTGCCATATGATTTCACTTATATGCAAAATCTGAAAAGACAAAATAAAGAAGCAGAATAGAAAAAGACTCATAGCTACAGAGACCATTTTGATGGTTGCCATATGGGAGGGGAGTTACAGGGATGGGTGAAAAAATTTGAAGAGATTTAGAAGTACAAATTGGTAATTACATAATTGTCATGAGTTCAAATAGAGTCACAGGATGTAAAGTACAGCATAGGGAATATAGTCAATAATGTAATGACTATGTATAATGTCAGATGGATGCTGGATTTATTGTGGTGATCACTTTATAGGTTATATAAATGGCTACTTACTAAGTTAGGCACCTGAAACTAATATAACATTGTACATCAGTTGAAAAATAAAAAGTATTTTTTAAAAGGTAAAATAGAGAACTAGAAGTAAGGCCATTTCTGCAAACTTTACTTTTTAATTTTGTTGTTGTTGTTGATTTCAGAAAGGAAGGGAGAGGGAAAGAGAGATAGAAATATCAATGATGAGAGAGAATTATCAATTGGCTTCTTCCTGCACATCCGCTACTGGGGATCGAGGCCACAGCCTAGGCATGAGCCAAGCTAGTTGGGCTGCAATCTTGATTTTTAATTGAACAGCATCAAAGACAAGTAAAAATAGGATGGGCTTTTAATAAATGGTGCTCAGACTGATAGTTATCCATATAAAATTTAATTTGGGGCTCTTACCTTACATCATAAACTAATCAATTTTAGATATATTAAAGACTTTCATGTAAAACACACACACACACACACATACAAAGTTAAAAACTTGTGAAACATCTTTGAAGAATCCTATGCTTTGGGATAAAGGATCTTTCTTAAATCATGCACAAAATGCCCAACTTCAATTATGTTAAAACGAGGAATTTCTCTTCATTAAAAGATACCATGAGAAAAATGAAAACATCCAGAAACTGGGAGAAAATATTTTTAACACATATAACTGATAACATTAGTATCTAGAACAAGGTTTCCCAACTTTGGCACAATTAACATATTGGACCAGATAATTTTCTGTTGTGGCTATCCTGTGCATTGTAGAATGTTTTAGCATCATTGCTGGCCTTTACCTTCTAGGTGCCAGTAGCTCTCCCATATCCAGTTGTAACCATTAAGAATGTCTCCAGACATTGCCAGATATTTTCAACATTTGTATCTCCTAAAGGGCAGCATCTTCTCAGAACCACTGATCCAAACTCTTTTTTTTTTATTTTTTTTATTTTATTTTTTATTGATTTTTTAAATTCAGTTTATTAATTACATTGTTTCCCCTTTTTTATCCCCCTATATCTTCCCTCCACCCTACCCTATCCCACCCTCCGCCCTCACCTTCCCCTCCCCAATGTCCTCTCCCATTGCTGCATGATTCTTGTCCAATCTCTTGCTGTACTTCCAACAACACCCTTCTCCCCAAGAATTGTCAGGCCATTCCCTCTCCATGTCCATGTTTCTGTTATAGTCACCAGTTTATCCTGTTCATCAGCCTATCAGTTCACTTGATTTTTATGTTCATTTGTTGATAGATGTGTATTTGTTGTTCATAATTTATATTTTTACCTTTTTCTTCTTCCTCTTCTTAAAGAATATCTTTCAGCATTTCATATAATACTGGTTTGGTGGTGATGAACTCCTTTAGCTTTTTCTTATCTGCGAAGCACTTTATCTGATCCTCAATTCTGAATGATAGCTTTGCTGGATAGAGTAATCTTGGTTGTAGATTCTTGCTGTTCATCACTTTGAATATTTCTTGCCACTCGCGTCTGGCCTGCATCGTTTCTGTTGAGAAATCTGCTGACAATCGTATGGGTGCTCCCCTGTAGGTAACCAACTGTTTTTCTCTTGCTGCTTTTAATATTCTCTCTTTATCTTTTGCTCTTGGCATTTTAATTATGATATGTCTTGGTGTGGTCCTCTTTAGATTCCTATATTTTGGGGTTCTGTGTACTTCTTGGGCTTTTAAGTCAGTTTCTTTCACCAGGTGGGGAAAGTTTTCAGTCACTATTTCTTCAAGTAGGTTTTCATTAACTTGCTCTCTCTCTTTTTCTGGCACCCCAATAATTCGGATGTTGGCTTGCTTGAGGTTGTCCCAGAGCCCCCTTACACTATCTTCAATTATCTGAATTCTTTTTGTTTCTTGCTTTTCCAGCTGAGTGGATTTTGCTTCTTTGTATTTCAAATCTTTGACTTGGTTCTTGTGGCCCTCTGGAGTGCTTTTAGGACTTTGTGTAACATTTTTTATTTCAGTCTGTGTATGCTTGATTTCTAGTTGGTCCTTTTTTTATCTGTGAGGGTCTGGTTCGTATCCTCAGAGGTCTTGTACATTTCCCTGAGGGTCTCATTCATTTCCTTGTAAGTATCATTCATCTCCTTGTAAGTCTCATTCATTTGCTGGTTGGTCTTGTTTATTTCCTGGTAATTCTCATTAAGTTGATCGGCCTTTTGTAGGAGCCTCTTGAAAAGCCTTATAACCGTGGTTTTGAACTCTATGTCTTGTCGTCTTTTCTCCTCCATTTCTTTCACACCTGATTTCTTTCCATGTCTCTGCATGTGGCTGCTTTATGTGGTGGATATCCTCAAAGGGATAGTGGCTCAGTCTCCCCAGTTACCTGAGGTGGGTACTCTTACTGCAATCCTTTATGGGTCGTATTCAGTGTTTTTGAATTTAAACCCAGTTTGTTGTTGTTAGCCCTAGGAGGGTTTGACCTCCAGGCCAATTGGCTATGAAGGGAGACTGTGTTCAGGTTGGATGGGCGGAGTCTCTGAGCTGTGCGGCAGCGGCAGCGGCAGCTGGGTCCTATGCGGCGCTCGCGCGCGCGGGTCTGTGTTGGATGGGGATGGCTGCAGACTCCTCCAAGAGAAAGCCGCTAGTCTCTTCCCGTTGCCAGACAACTCTGCCTTTCCCCAAATGTGCCTGCACACCAAAAGTCCAGCCCAGGGCTGTAAAATAGATGGTTTCCGGAACCAGGAGACAAGTTTCCAGGGGCCAAGTCGCGGGTTTGCGTGACCCTTGGGACTAGGAGCCTCTGCCGCACCCAGCTTCCAGGGTGTGTCCCCCGGACCTCGGACCTCGCCCGGTTCCAGGGAATCTGTGCAGGGGGACCTCTTCCCGTACCCGGGATCTTGGACCTCGCCCGGCTCGGGAAATCTGGGCAGTGGGACGCCTCCGCCCTTCCCCGTCGGAGAAATCCGGCCGGTCGCTGCTCCAGCCCCAGCCCGCGCGCGCGACCAGGGCGGCTCCTAACCTGTTTCCATCTGAAAGGCTGCGCTCCCACTGGTCCCGAGTCTCAGTTTCCCACCTCCGCTCCTATTAGTGGATTTTTCATGCAGCCAGCTTTCTGGCGATTCTGGGTGCTGTCTGTTCTGCTGTTATGTTGTAGTTCCCAAATCGTTGCGCGGGGCAGAACAATAGGTGTTTGCTTATGCCGCCATCTTGGTGTTCCCCCCAAACTCTTTTTCTTGGTGCAAAACTCTTACAAATTAGAAGAAAAAGACAATGCAGTAGAAAAAAAAGGGCAAAAGGCTTAAGCAGACACTTCACAGAAGAGAATCCCAAGTGTATGAAAAGATGCTAAACTCACTGGTCATTAGGAACACATAAATTAAAGCCATAAAGATACCATTTTATGCATAAAATTGGCAACATTTTTAAAATACCACAATAACATGTTGCTGGGAATGTGGAGTGATGGGAGGATCTTACACTGTTTGGTAGTATAAATTAGCACAGCTACTTTGGAAGGCAGCTAATATCAACTACTAAAATTTGAAGTTCTGCATCCTCACGGCCAACAATTCATCCCTCAAGTAGTATCCTAGCAAAAAATTTTTATGAGAATACACACACACACACACACACACACACACTAGAGACCCGTTGCAGGAAGATTCCTGCAAGAATAGAGTTTCCTGTGGCTTGAGCAAAGCTTCCTCCCTTCTCTGCTGCCTTGCTCTCTCCCGTCTCTGTTGCCTTGCTCTTGTCTCCACTGCCTCACTCCCTGCCTTCTCCCCTGCCTGCCTACTTCCCTCCCTTCTCCCCCTCCCCGCTTGCTTATTTCACCACAGCTTTGCTCCCTTCTGCAGTGCTTGGCTTCCTTCCACAACACTGTCTGCGTGCAGATATGCAAATTAACCGCCATCTTGGCTGGGTTAATTTGCATACTCACTCTGGTTGGCTTGTGGGCATGGCTTGTGGGTATGGTGAAGGTATGGTCAATTTGCATATCATTCTTTTATTAGATAGAATATGTATATACAAAAATAACACTTTTAACAGCAGACAAAACAGCAAACAATCTAAATCTATCAACAGTAAAATTGATCAAGTTTTGTATAGTCTTTTAATGAAACATATAGCAGAAAAACGAATGAACTACAGCTGTGCTATTAATATCATGGTTGAGTCTCAAGAACACAGTGCTGTGGAGTGAAAAGCAAACCACAGAAGATAACATCCAACATGATTCTATTTATGCAAATTACAAAAGCAATATCTATATATATAGAAACCTAAGTGACCGGCCGACTGGCCGGCTCCCCAACCATCTGACTGGTAGCTATGATGCACACTGACCACAGGGGGGCAGATGCTCAGTGTAGGAGTTGCCAATCTGCAGTGATCTGACAGCTGTGATTCTTGGGTGACGCACCCAGAATCAGAGAAGAGGGTGCCTGATTCCAGGGTATGTCATTTGAGAACCAACCTCTCATAATCTGGGACCCCTCAGGGGATTTTGGAGAGCCAGTTTTGGCCCAATCCCCACAGGCCAGGCCAACGGACCCAATTGGTGCATGAATTCGTGCACTGGGCCTCTAGTTAAAAAATAATTCTCTAGGGAGATAAACACATGGTTAAACAACAAATAAAAGCAAGTACATTCTAAACACAAAATTCTGGTGGAAGTAAAGAGAAGGGAAGAAATGGAGAAAGAGCATATAGGGATTTCACAGATATTGGTAATGTTTTATTTTCATAAATTAGGTGGTAAATACATGAGGGTTTGTTATATCATTTTACATAGATTTTATAACTACTTAATAAAACAAAAGCTCAAAAGAACACTATTCTAATAATAAATATTAAAAACATACCATCCTCACTCTCTAACAATATTTTTGTGTCTACCAAAAATACTGAGAAATATAGTTTCTTCAGTTTACAGAAGATAATTCTTTTATGCTGGGTGATGCATGAGGCAAACATTTAACATTCTCTCCTATTAAGTAGAAACTATGATTTGACTGTCTTTTTTTTTTTTTTTTAATATATTTTATTGATTTTTTTACAGAGCGGAAGTGAGAGGGATAGAAGGTCAGAAACATCGATGAGAGAGAGACATCGATCAGCTGCCTCTTGCACGCCCCCTACTGGGGATGTGCCCGCAGCCAAGGTACATGCCCTTGCCGGAATCGAACCCAGGACCCCGCAGTCCACAGTCCGACAGTCTATCCACTGAGCCAAACCGGTCTCGGCTGATTTGACTGTCTTTAAGTTAAAACAAATGAATAATGTTACCATTCCATTTTATGCAAAAGTGTGCAAAAAAAATCCAAATTTTTTATGATGTCCAAGGAGTTTTTGAAGTCTATTTTGCAAAATATTTTCTCTTTTAGCTCCCAAATTTTAGGGGAAGAATTCTTTAGAAGCTGCCTGCAGAAACCAAAAACATGGCTTAGGTTGAAAACCAGAAAGCTACCCAGAAAAAGCAAATAGAAACTTGTGTAATGCTGCAAATACTGGGACATAAATTGGGACATGAAGTGATTCAATTTTTTTCATCCAGGACACCACTGAAGTAAAAAGGTTTTACTTCAAAATCTTTTTAAAACTTGAAAGAATAGCTGAGACAAAATGTGAAAGCATAGATGAGGCAAAAAAAGAAAAAACTAACAAACTTGTCTTTAGAAATGCAAATGTTTTTATTGAGGTTTTATAGATTCTGACTCTTGAATCTAGAAAAGAATAGAACATTTTTAGAGAAAGTAAGAGCTAACTTTACCCAGCAATCGGAAGCTAGGTGGTGTCCTTTCCATGTATGAACTCATTCTATCCTCAAATAACAAATGAAATGATAAAATTTTCATCTGGACATAATCAATTGGAGGGACTGTAGATGAAGTTCTTGCACCCTATGTCCTTAAGTCTTCCCGAGCTCTATGTCTACAATAGAACTCTAAAGTGTGGCAGTCCCTGAGCAACGGATGAATGGATTACTATGACACATGTTTCTGTGAAAGAGAAGGCTAAGGGGCTACTTGGTTATAGGAACCAAAACAGCCCCATTTGCCTGTCTCCTTAGGCTTTTATTGTAACAACAACTTGAACTCAAATTAACTATTAGATACTATCACCAGGGTAAGCATTCTTGAGAAGACACATGCGTCTGTAGTGTCTCAGCAGGGTAAACATTCTTGAGAAGATACGGCATCTTTAGTGTCCTTTAAGCAAGAATGTTTTGAAGTCTAAATATAAAGATTCCAATGAAACACCTGGGGGTTCAGACTTGCTTGGAAAAGTCAAGGTAGGGGCTGCCACCATTGGTAAATTCCCCTAGAAGCCCCTGATCGTTCAGAGATTCCTCCTTACAGACTTTCCAACCAAGTCCTGTGCTTCCCCACAACTTCCTCTTCCCCTGGATAAAGTACCTTCTTTATCCGGGCATGACACTTCACAAAGCTCACCAGGGCTGCAGTCTCTGCACTCAATTGCAATCTTTTCTAGTTCCTGAATAACTTCTTTTTGGTAATGCAGTACCTAATCAATTCAGTCTTAATGTCAACGAAAGTAAATGCTGTTATTATAAACTAGAGGCCCAGTGCAAGAAATTCATACACTTGGGCAGGGGAGGGGGTTCCCTCAGCCAGGCCTGCACTCTCTCACGTCCAGGAGCTCTCAGGGCATGTCCAACTGCTGACTTAGGGGGAGTGGGCCTAAGCTGTCAGTTGGACATTATCAGCAGAGGCAAAAGAGGCTCCAGCCACTGCCACGTGCTCACCAGCTATAAGCCCGGCTCAAGGCTTCTGGCTGAGCAGTGCTCCCCCTGTGGGAGCACACTGACCACCAGGGGGCAGCTCCTGCATTGAGCATCTGCCCCCTGATGGTCAGTGCACATCATAGAGACTGGTCATTTGGCAGTTCAGTCAATTTGCATATTAGCTTTTTATTATATAGGATACTAGAGGCCCCATGAACAAAATTCATTTGCAGGTATGGTCCCTAGGCCTGGCCTGTGATCAGGGCCATCTTCCCTGGCTGCCCGCAGCTGGTCCCAACTCCTGCTGCCACCCATCCCTGGCTTCCCATTCACCATCAGGTGATTGAAGCCTACAGGCCAGAGGGAGAAACCAAGAGGTCGGCCATTTTGCCTGCTCACCTCTTTTCACCTGCTTTACCTCTTTGCACACAATATGCCACAATTGCCTAATCCTCACAGCTTCCAACTACACAGTAACATTTAGTCTAGTCCAGTGGTCAGAAAACTTGGGAGCTGCAGTTTGCCAACCACTGGCCTGGGGCAATTCTTATTTATCCCTGTTTTTCCAGCATTATTATCAATAGCTCCTCCTTTCTCAAACTTCCAGGTTGGGATGATAAATTGTAGGATCACCCTCTTACAGAGCCATTCATCTTGAAGTTAAGCAATGGTCCTAGAGACTCTTATCAGTCTTTCAAATACAGCTAAAATGCAGATTCCTAGCCAAATCTGATAAGCATGTATCATTAACAAAAATTGGCTGATCTGTTTCTGAAGAACATAGCCATAGATAATAGGAGGAACCATCCTGGAAGTAGGTAGGATTACTATCTGGAGTCCTGTGCCCTTAAGAACTGCAACTTTTCCAATTTTGTAAGCCAACTTCAATCATCATTTGAAGCCCAAGTGTCTTCAGGGCAATTATCGAAGAGCTGGAGAACAAGTGGAGTTAAAAGGAGAGAAAATAGAGGATGGTCTCTGCCAGAGGGGTAGAAACTAAAGCCGGGGATGGATGGAGTTTTCAGTCCCCATTGGAGAAGAGAGTTTAGAATTTCAGGTCTGGAATGGCAAAGGTACAAACTCTGAAGTCCTGAAACAATTATTTTTTGTAGTGTTTATTGTCTCTAATACTTCTACAGAGTAATACATAACAAAGAAACGGGTACTGAATCAAGTGTCTGGACTCCAGCCATTTTTGTGAAGAGCTGTAACCCTGTAGAGTGGATGTTGGTGCTTTAAGGAATGCAGGTGAAGAACAACATTCCTGGGGCCAGTAGATCAGAGAGTTGGCCTACGTCAATCAAGGAACTCTAGTGCCTAGAAGTTAAAGTTTCTGGAAAGTATTTCAGCTTAACATTTCTAGTCATGGTATTTAAACGTAGTGGATTCTCAACCCTCATCTCCTCAGCTTTACAAAAAGATGAGCAGTGACCTGAACAACTGTTGTTTTATGCTAAATCTCATTATTTCATTGGCAAGACAAAAAGAATTGGATGAAGGCAAAACTAATGCCATGACTTGATCATGCTGAGTAGGTGTTTTGGTGTCTGATCTGGTTAGAAGGTTATCTGAAGAACATGAAAATATTTTGAACATTTATTGCAGTGACACTTGAATAAGTTTTGATTTTTACAAAAATTAAATACGCATTGCTCAAACTGAATAAGATAAAGAGCCTCTTTTCCATCACTTTGTGAACATTATCAAATAAGCCAACCAATTCAGAGTAGATTCCAGAGATTGCTTGAGGGAGGTTGCTTGAAACTAGAATATAAAACAATAATGTTTATTTATTTTCATGGCTAGGAATTCATTCTCAGTATTTAACCATACTAGAAATGCTAAGATATACACTGAGTAGTCAGATTATTATGATCTCTGAATGCATAATAATCTGTCCACTCAGTGTATATCTGCTAGAAGCCAATTCCAGCATGTCATAATTACAAGAGTTTCATCAAAAGGTTGATGAAACTTGGGGGCTCAACAAGGGCTGAGTTGCATATGTTGGAGTGGATAAAGGGCACTTCCCCAAAACCTGAATAGGATGATTGTTTACTGCCAGACAGCTCTCGGGCTTGTTATTGCCTCCTGTTGGCCAAACACCTGAACAGCTAGCTTTAGGCTATTCCCCAATCTGACAATGCTTCTGTACCCTACCCTTTGAAGTGTATTATCTCCACCTTGCCTTAGAACAGATTGTGTTAATAAAAAGCAGGGGTCCTGAGACAAGGAGAACAAAGAACTTAGAACTTTAGCTCCTTTAGCTGAAGCTCCTCTGACCCCCAATGTATTTCAAAATTGTCTTTCATCTCTGGAGTCTTACTTAACAGCCTTTCTCCAGATTGTGAACCCTATGTAATGCTGGAATAAGAACCTGGCATACATCCTATATAATAAAAGGCTAATATGCAAATTGTCCCCTCCACCAGGAGTTTGACATGCAGGCAGGCAGGCCAATCACCCATGTCCCCTCCCCCTGGCCAGGCTGGCTAGACCCCACCCACGCACAAATTCGTGAACCAGGCCTCCAATATATATATATATATATATATACACACTAATAAAAGGGTAATATGCAAATTAGACTGGGTCGACCAGCCATATTTCAGATGTCTGACTTCCTTCTGGACAAAGCCATGATGGTGGGGGCCAAGGCAGAGGCAGTTAGGGGTGATCAGGCTGGCAGGGGAGGGCAGTTGGGATTGAGATCAGGCTGGCAGGGAGTTAGGGGCAATCAGGTCAGCAGGGGAGGGCAGTTGGGGGTGATCAGGCCAGCAGGGAGGCAAGGTAGGGGTGATCAGGCCAGCAGACAGAGGGGTTAGGGGTGATCGGGCAGGCAGGCAGAGGAGTTGGGGCAATCAGGCAGGCAGGCAGGTGAATGGTATATCTGACTGCCGGTTTAGGCCCGATCCATGATTGGAGAGTGTGTAGGCCTGGCCCGCGCCGCCCCCCGCCCCCGTGCACAAATTCCGTGTACCAGGCCTCTAAAATATATATATATTCTGAGTGGCCAGATTATTATGTGTTCAGAGATCATAATAATCTGGCCACGCAGTATATATTTTGCCTTTACAACTCATTTCAAGTTTGATGTTGGTAAAAGGATATGCCAGTGATTCTCCCCTCCAAGAAAATGTTGTTTTGGCAGGACCGGTTTGGCTCAGTGGATAGAGCGTCAGACTGCAGACTGAAGGGTCCCGGGTTCGATTCCGGTCAAGGGCATGTACCTTGGCTGCGGGCACATCCCCAGTAGGGGGCGTGCAAGAGGCAGCTGATCAATGTTTCTCATCGATGTTTCTGACTTTCTATCCATCTCCCTTCTGCTCTGTAAAAAAAAAATCAATTATATATATATATATATATATATATATATATATATATATATATATATATATAAAATGTTGTTTTGCAGAAGTCGTTTGCCAATGCGTGGAGACAGTTTTGGTTATCACATTGAGGGGATGGTACTAATGAGTAGAGCTCAGGGATGCTGCTAAATATCCTATAACACTCAGGAAAGCTCCCACAACAAAGAATTATTTGGCCCAAAATGTCAATAGTGCTGAAGTTGAAAAACCTTATGGTAGATAAACATATCAATGCAGCACAATAGAGAGTCCAGAAATAAATTCAGAGTCAAATGATTTTTAGAAAGATGCTGATTCGATTCAGTGAGGAAAGTAAAGTCTTTTTAATAAATGGTGATAACAAGATACTTGTATGGGAAAAAATGAAACAACTTCAATCATTCATACATAACAACTAATTCAAGATGGCCATATATATACATTTTAAACTAAAATTTTAATGCTTCTAGAGAGAATACAACATGAGATTACTGCCTCTGTCCAGATTTAGGCAGGTTAGCTTGACAGGACATAAAGTACTCTAAACATAAAAGAAGAAATTGATAAATTGTATTAATCAAAATAAAAAATTTATGCTCTACAAAAGACTGTTAATAAAATTGAAAGGTAAACTATAGGCTGGGAGAACATAGTTATACTATATAATCTGAAAAAATTATTCATAACCAGATGTATAAAGAGCTCCTACAAATCATTAAAAAATATATAGTTCAGTTTAAAAATGGGCAAAAGAATCTCGGAGGAAAAGAGAGAGAGGATGGGTGGGTGTTTAGTAATCAACCAAAGACCTTGTATGCATTTATGCATAACCCATTGTGAAGGCACTAGGGTGGTGAAGGCCTGGTGTGGGGAGCAGGGGCAGGCTGCAGGGGGTCAATAGGGTAAAAGGGGGGCATGTGTAATACTTTCAACAATAAAGATTTTAAAATAAAGTTAAAAATGGCAAAACAACTTTAACAGATAGTTTACAAAGTAAGATACATATATAAACGGCCAATATAGCATTAGCCATCAGGGAATTACAAATTAAAACTATAATGTAATACTACTACACACCAATTAGAGTTACTAAAATTTTAAAAACTTTAAAAAAAGTTTTTAAAATTGATTTGAGAGGGGGAAGGAGGGAGGAGGTGTGAGAAACATGGATTGGTTGCCTCCCACACATGTCCCTGATCAGGGATCAAAGCCACCACTCTTCGGTATATAGGACGACACTCCAACCCGTGAGCCACCTGCCCAGGTTAAAGGACTTTATAAAGTGTTAGAAAGGATGTGAAGCAACCCAAACTCACATACATTGCCAGTAAGAGTATAAAATGGTAAAACTACTTCGGAAAACTTTTAGTTTCTTAAAAGTTAAACATTTACATGTTGGGTTTTTACCCAGGAGAAATGAAAGTGTGGATCCACCAGAAGACCTGCTCCATAATGTCCATAGTATCTTTCTTTACGACAGTCCCAAATTTTAATGACCCAAATATCCGTCGATAGGAGATTAGATAAACAAATCGTATAACATCCACATGACAAAATATTATTCAACAATGAAAATTAGAGAATTATTGACATACAGAACAACATACATGAGTTTCAGAAACATTGAGAGGAAGAACCCTGGCACAAAGGGGACATGCTGTATACGTTTCTAATTACATAGGAAATTCTAAAACAGGCAAAGAACATAAAGGAACTTTTTGGAAATGGACCATATCTTGATAGGGATGTTGGTTAGAAGGAATTATACATTTTTTCAAAACTTGTAAGACTGCACTTAAATTATCACCTCCTTTGAACAGTGATACAACAAAGCACAAAAAGGAAGAAAAGAAGAAGTAAAATAATTAAAAAGTTAGTTGGTCAAATTTAGGGTGAAAACTACAATAAAAGCCTTTAAAAAACTGTTTCCAGAAGTCACATGATCATATCAATAGATGCAGAAAAGACATTTGACAAAATCCAACATTCATTCACCATAAAAACTGTCAATATCCTAGGAATAGAGGGGACTCCTTCAACTTGATGAAAACACATCTACAAAGCCTACAGTAACGTTATACTCAATAGTGAGGAGCTCTAAGCTTTGCCACTAGAATCAGGTAGAAGGCAAGGATGTTTCTTCTCACCATTCTTTTTCAACATACTAGAAGTTCTAGATAGTGCATTAAGACAAGAAAAGGAAATAAAAGGAGTATAGATTGAGAAGGTAGAAAGAAAACTGTCTTTATTCACAGATGACGTGATCATCTATGTAGAAAAGTCAAAAGAATTGGCAAAACAAACAAGCAAATAAGAAACACTTCCGGAACTAATCAGTGTTTATAGCAACGGTGTAGGTCACAAGGTTAACGTAAAAAAAAAAAAAGTCAATCACTTTCCAGTATACCAGAATGAACAAGAGGAATTTGAAATTACCAACATAAAACCACTTACATCCCCCTGTCTCAATGAAATACTTTGTATAAATCTAACAAACTGTGTATAAATAAGATCTGTGTGTGAAAAACTATAAAACTTTAATGAATGAAATCAAAGAACAAAATAAATGGAGAGAAAATAAATGGAGAGAAACCAGTATGAAATAATATTGACTGTAAACTGTAATTCAAAAATTAAAACTTTAAAATAAGTAAATGAATGAATGAATGAATGAATGAATGGAGAGCTAGCCCATGTTTGTGGATAAGAAACTCAATATTGTCAAGATGTCAGTTCTTCTCAACTTGATCTATAGATTTAATGGGACTTCAACCAAAATCTCAGCAAGTTATCTTGTGGATATCCACAAACTGATTTTAAAGTTTATCTAGAGAATCAAAAGACCCAGAATAGCCAACACAATATTGAAGAAGAACAAAGTAGGAAGACTGATACTACTCAACATTAGACATTAAAAAGCTATAGGAATCAACACAGTGTGGCACTGAAAAAAGAATAGACAAATACAATGATGGAACAGAATAGAAAGTGCAGAATTAGACCCAAATAAATACAGTCAAATGATCTGTGGCAAATGAGCAAAGGTAATACAGTGGAGAAAAAAAAGTCCTTTCAACAAATGCTACTAGAACTACTGGAGATCTACATGCAAAAAAAAATAATCCTAACACATGCCTTACATCTTTCATAGAAATTAACTCAAAATGTAATACAGACCTATATGTAAAGCACAACTCTATAAAATTCTAAATGACCTTGAGTATGTGGGTGATTTTTTAGTTACAATTTATGATAAGCTAGATGTCATTAAAAGTAAAACTTATGCTTCCTGAAAGACAATGTTAAGAGGATGAGAAGTCAGAGACTTGAAGAAAATATTTACAAAAGATATGTCTGATAAAAGATTGCTATCCAAAATATAAAAAGAAATTTTAAAACTTATTAAGAAAGCAAACACCCTGATTAAAAAATAAGCCAAAGACCTCAACAAATCTCTCACTAGAGAAGATAAACAGATGGTGAATGACAATATGAAAAAAGGCTGCACATCATTTGTCTTCAGGGAAGTGCAACTTAAAACAGTGAGATGCCAGCACACACCTGCTAGGATGGCCAAGATTCGGACACTGGCAGCACTAACTGCTGGTGAGGCTGTGAAGCAATAGGGATTCCTGTGAATTGTTGGTGGGAATGAAAAATGGTGCAGCAACTTTAGAATACAGTTTGACAGTTTCTTACAAAACTAAACATGCTCTTACCATATAATCCCCAAATTATGCTCCTTGTTATTTACCCAAAGGGGCTTGAACACTTGCATCCACACTAAAACCTGTGCACAGATGTTTACAGCAGCTTTATTCATAAGTGCCAAACTTGGAAGTAACTAAGATGTTCCTCAATAGGTGAATGGGTAAATAAACAATGGTAAATCCAAACAATTGAGTATTTATTATTCAATACTTAAAATAAATGAGCTATTAATTCAGGAAAAGACATGAAGAAATCTTAAATTAATATTAATAAGTGAAAAAAGTCAATCTGAAATGTCTGTTTCTAACTAAGTGACATTTTGGAAAGTTAAAACTATGGAGACAGTAAACAGATCAGTGGTTGCTGGGGGTTAAAAGGGACCGATAGAGCACAGAGGGTATTTAGGGTAATGAAAATAGTATGTATGATCCCATAATGATAGAGACATGTCATGATACGTCTTTCTAAACCCATAGAATGTACAACATCAAGAATGAACTGCAGTATAAACGATGGACTTTGGGTGATTATGACATGTCAGTGTAGGCTCATTAATTGTAACAAATGTACCACTCTGATACTAGAGGAGGCTATGCATGCTTTGGAGCAGGTTGTATATGAGAAATGTTTGTACCTTCCCTTTAATTTTTCTGTGAACCAAAAACTGCTCTCAAAAATAGTCTTAATTTAAAGAAAAAGAAAATAAAGCAAATTGTAAAAACCTGTATCCACTCTAATTTTGATAATAAAAATTATTATTATTGCTGGGAACTTACCTATTTTCCTGCAGTTTGTAGCCTTAGATTTCCTCCAAGAGTTAATCATGAAATTTGGAGCATTTAATCTATAAGATGCTTTGAAAGTTATAAACTAACAATATGAAGGAGCTGGCACATTTAGTGTTGATATAAGGCTTTGGTTTGGAGGATTACACTAGGCCTGTTTCATTGCGACCCAGGAAAGTGTCTGGAATAAATAAATGAGTGAACAAACACTGTTATGGGCTGAGTTGTGTCCCCTGCAAATTCTCATGAAGCCCTAACCCCCAGTACCTCAGAATGTGACTATACTTGTAGGCAGAGCGTTTCAAGACGTGATTAAGTTAAGATGGGGGTGTTAGGGTGGCCCTTAGTCCAATATGACTAGGGTCCTTACCAGGAGAGATTAGTGACATAGACCAGGGGGTGGCCACATGAAGACACAGAAAGAAAATGGCATCTGCAGGGCCAGGAGCGAGGCCTCTGAGAAACCAACCCTGTTGCCACCTTCATGAAAAAATGAATTTCTGTGGTTTAAACCACCCAATCTGTGGTGCTTTGCTATGGCGGCAGCCCTAGCACACTAATACATACCTATTCTTTGACAAGCCTAACAGGTGAATTCAGCAACTACGGACTGAACCTAGTCTATACCACTGTACATGCTGGATGATGGCTGGGTGATTACGTGACCGCTGGGAAGGCAGACAGACAAGGTGGTGAGGAATGTCTACATAGGTTCGGGAGTGTATATGCACTACCGCGGTGATGGCGAACCTATGACACGCATGTCAGCACTGACACGCGTAGCCATTTTCAATGACACGCGGCCGCATGCGGTCCCATATAGAGAAGTATGGGGTTGCATACCGAGAAGGACGTTCCATCCTCGGCTACTGCATGGCCAGGTGCAGTAGCCCAGGATGAAACATGTAGTGTAGTGTAGACACTCTGTGCCGGAGGTCTGTAGGCCAAAACAACAGAACTCTGGCACAGAGCGTCTAGTTCTGGGACTTCCGGTTAGGCCGTTAGGGGGTCTTTGACCTCACTTCCAGCCGGCAGAGCAGGGAGCAACGGAATGCCTCAGGGGACACATCTCTGGGGGCCTGTGATCGCCATTACCAGCAACCACCTAACCACAGCAACCATCATCCAATCTACTGTTCTGGGGTGTCGTGGATTTCTAATTGCCCATCATTACTGAGATAAGTGAGGGGGAGGCTGGGAGAGGCGAGGGCCTGTGCTATGGGTGCCGTTTCCCACCATTAGAAATAGCGGCAGCCATCTTAATTTATATAAGGAATGCCATTTTGCAGAATAGTGCAGACTCAATTTCACCACTATTACTGTTGTGCATTATTAATCTCTATTTCTGCTTATTAATCCTGAGCTTTCCTAAAAGACAGTTACATGTGCCATCTTGTGGTCAGTTAGGCTAGTTAACCCCTAATTGCCTGCAGGGCTAACAGGCTATCTATAATTCTATCTTCTGTCACTGCCCCTCCCCCCCCATGGAAAACCCTAAAAATAAAAAACCAAGGGTAAGTAAAGGAAGTGGTAGTAGGAGTAGCCGACCCTTTCAAGAGACGTGGACCGAGATGTATGGCATTATTAAAAAAAAACCGGCAGACCATTTTGTGTTCTATGTACTGAAATGGTAGTAAGCAGAATGTGGAATATAAATAGACATTTTGAAACTAATCATTCCCAGCTCTTGAAAAAAACTGAGGATGAAAGGAAGGCATACATTTCCAGGCAGCTACACCTTTATAAGAGCCAATCTATTCCATCCTTAAATTTAGAAAAGGCTCTACAAATTTAGCATCTGCAAGTTTGAGCATTGCTCACTCCATAGCTCAGCATGGAAAAGCACTCAGTGAGGGAGAATTTATTTAAAAACTCTCCTAAGCTGTGCACCAGTTCTAGTTCACAACATGCAGAATAAAGATGCAATTATTAAGACAATATCTGAGTTACCACTCAGAAGAAATATCATAAAAGACTGAATAATGAGACTGAACACCAAACGTACATCAATTAAAGAGAGACATAAGTAATTGTAAATATTTTTTTATCTCTCTTGATGAAACTACTGATGTCACATCACATGCTTAGTTGGCCATTATTGGTCAATATTCTGATGGTCTCACAATAAGAGAAGGGTTGATAAAGTTAGTATCAGTGTCAACAAGTACATCAGAAAGCGAAATATGTAAGGTTGTTATACAAACATTCCTTGACCTAAGCATTGATATCTCTAAAGTTGTGTCAGTGACGACAGATGGGGCACCAAACATGGTGGGGGGGAAAAGTCGGATTTGTCAAATTGTTTACGGAAGCTATTGGACATCCGATTGTGCCTTTTCATTGTATTATCCATCAGGAGGTTTTATGTGCCAAGGCAGGATTCACTGACTTAAACTACTTAATGTCACTTGAAACAAAAATAGTTAATTTAATAGCTGCTCACCCCCTTCACAAGCAAGAATTTTCTGCACTTTTACTGGAGGTTGATTCCACCTACAGTGGACTGCTGATGTACAATAATGTAAGATGGTTGAGCTGAGGCAAAGTTCTTGAGTACTTTATGGAGTGCTTTGAAGAAATTAAGGTATTTCTTGAGGATAAGGATCCAGGAAATTTTTCTTAGCTCAATGATGATAAGTGGGCCAACACTCTGATATTTTTTACAGATCTCTCTGTTCATATTAATGAACTGAACTTAAAGTTACAATGTTTTGGCAAAAGTATTGACATTATGTTTGGATACATAAAAGCTTTTGAAAGTAAACTTAAAATTTTCAAGCGAGATGTAGAAACGAAAACTTCTAAGTATTTTTCTGGAGTAACAAAGTTTTTGAGAAGGCCAGTGCAGCTCTACAAAATGAAATGGAACCCTTGCATATAAAGTACCAGCAAGTTTTAGACTCGTTACCTGACCAGTTCAGTGATAGATTTAATCAATTTAGAAGCCTAGAACAGACCATAAAAATAATTAAGTATCCTGATGTAGTAGTCTACAGTAGTTTGGAATTAAATGGTTTCCAATGGATGCATATTGATGATTTGGAGATGCAACTTGCAGAATTTCAAGACAGCATCTGGGCTCAGGTGTTTGTTGACTTCAGGTCAAAGCTTGAGAATCTGGAAAGGTGCCGCTTGGAGAATCATGTGGAGTGCCACTACGAACAGGACATTTGGAGTGCCTGGAACCGATTAACAGACATTTTTAGCACCCTGAAAAATATAGCAATGGCTTTACTCACAATTTTCCCCTCTATGTACTGTTCTGAGACCTTATTTTCAGCGTTAAATAATATCAAAACCAACAAAAGAAACAGATTGACAGATGAAGTTAGTAGTGCTTGCTTGGGCTTGACGTGTACAAAGTACCAACCTTCAATTGACGGTTTAGCCGATGAAATTCAGCAACAGAAAAGTCACTAATAGACAGTTTAGTTAAAGAATTCCCCTTCCCCCTCATTTATCTTAGTTCACGACACCCCACACAGGTTAAATAATATCAAGACCAACCAAAGAACCCGACTGACAGATGAACAAAGAAGTCACTAAGCAGGTAAGTTAAATAATTAGTTTTTGGTTTATTAAATAGAGTTATACATTACAATTATACATTTTTGATATTTAAACTATAAATATCGTGAAATTACGTTTTTTTCCTCAAAGTGACACACCACCCGAGTTATGCTCGGTTTTTTGGGGAATTTTGACACACCAAGCTCAAAGGGTTGCCCATCACTGGGCTACCGCTTACATGCCTTTAGATATTTTGCCTAACAAAGATATTTTTTGGCACAAACTTAGTATCTGGCCAAAGTATCGTTTTAACAAAGGCTCTTTAGTTGCAAGTAACAGAAACCAGCACAAAGCAGCTCTAATACGTGGAGGGAGAGTGACTTTTTTTAGAGGCAACATGGCAATCTCATGGGAGTCAGCTGGGCCGCAAAGCTGAGACCGCTCCTCAAAGAATCACCAGGATTCAGAATGACTCCCCTCTGACTGCTGGCCTGGGCGGTTTCTCATGCTCACCCCGCAGCCCAGCGTTCTGCACTCCTCTGTGGCATGGTGGGAATGGCTATCGCTTGAGCCTTGGTTCCACAGTACGTCCCCAGCCCCAGCACCGCTGCCCACCGGCTTCACGTTGTAGGAGAGAGTCTGGAAGTCCACCTGGACCCGATGTCCACCCCTTGTCCTATTGGCTGTAGTCAGAGGGGTTGAGCGAACAGGACACATATGGCTTCCGGGGCCGGAGAAAACGGCAATTCTCAGAGAAGGGAGTGCAGACGGGCAGATATCCCAACAGTTTCCTTATATAAGCACCAAAGTGGAGTTTAATAATATCTGAATGAAGGGAAATGTATTCCATGCGTCTGCAAGAGAGTCTATTTGCGTTGGTTTAAACGTGTGTGTTTTAGACCTGACTGCCCATCGGAGTCACCTGCGCAGTTTCAGACCTGCCCGATCCCCTCCTGGTACCATAACATCAGCATCGCTGGAGGTGGAGCCCAGGTAATTTTAAAAAGTTTTTAAACACTCCAGACGATCCTAATGGTCTGTCAGGGTTGCAAACTCCTTGTTTAGACTTCACATTAGTGTAACTTAAGACTTCAGATTTTATGTGCTCATGTCTTGTTCACATGTGAGAGAAACATCTATCGGGGTGCCTCCTATAGGAGCCCCGACCCCGAATTGAACCCAAAGCCTTTTGGAGCTCGGGACCACAGCGCTCCAACCAGCCCGGTCACTCGGCCAGGGCCGTCTCTGATTCTTTAAAAACGTGACCCAATAGGAACCACGTGCCTCTGCAAAGTTTTATAACGAAATGGTCACTGAGTATTTTGCAGAGAGAAGAACTTCCTTCAGGAGGAAGGGGATTAAGTTGACAATAGCTGATATGTGTATTTCCGCACGGTTAGGCTCTGAAAAAGTTGACCGGCAGGTTTCTTAGCAAGTAACTGACTCTGGGGAGATAAGCGCCCCTCCTAAATCTCCGCTGTCTGCAGTGGTTTTCCCAGACAGTCCCCGGTCCCCTTTCACGGTCCTCTGCTCCCTCTCGTGGCTTCTGTATGCTATTGCTCCCAAAGGCCCACACCTAGAATTCTTTGCCTGGGCTACTAAATACTTAGCTCGCCCAGGAAAAGAGCAGAAAACGCCTGCCTGGGAGCTCACCACCTGCCCCCTGCCCCCTGACAGGTGGGCCAGCCAGGCTTTCTTACTAAGGAGCAAAGTCATGGTGTTGTTTTCACCTGTCAAGTTTCCCTGCAGGGCCAGGCTAACACCACTTTTTCCCCTTAGCTGTTTCTTTTGTGAGTCCTTCTCATACACAAATCCTTATCAGTTATGCTTCAGAAAAACTCAGTCTAAGTCAACTCTCTGGGATTTTACCCTTTCTGTCTAATATTAAAATTCTAGCCCTATCCAGTTTGGTACCATGGCTGTCAGACTGAAGGCTTGTGAGTTCGATTTCGGTCAAGGGCCCGTACCTCAGTTGCAGGCTCAATCCCCTGCCCCAGACAGAGCACATGTGAGAGGCAACCAACCGATGTGTCTCACAAAGGTGTTTCTCTCCCTCCCTCTACTCTCTAAAAATCAATGGAAAAATATCCTTGGGTGAGAACTTAAAAAAAAATCTATATGGCTTTTTACAAAATATAATTTTATTGATACCAGAGAGGAAGGGAGAGGGAGAGAGAGAAACATCAATAATGAGAGAATCATTGATTGGCTGCCTCCTGCACGCCCCCCTACTGGGGACCAAACCCACAACCCGGGAATGTGCCCTATCAGGGAATAGAACCATCACTTCTTGGTTTGGATGACACTCAGCCACCGAGCCACGCTAGACAGGCTCTAGATGGCTTTTAATAATATTGTTTATAGCTCTTCAGAGGCGGACAACCAAAGCTTTATTTGTTCTGCTGTTAGGAAGAGAGTAGAGAGGTTACCCCTTGAGAAGTTGCTGACTTACTGGGGAACGTGGGAGCTCCTAGGGACAAAACGTTTGGAGGCAGGAGAGTAAGAAAGTAACCAGGGAGAGTCCATTGACAGTTATTGGCTGAGTAGAAATAAATTGCGTAGTTGGTGTGAGCTGGTATTGGAGAACCTGAGGAGGTATGCTTAGAGCAAGAGAAAGCGTGGTGGCATGAATAGAGCATGACACGACTTTCATGTCACCTAAAAGTGCACAGATAATACAGCGATGTCCAACCTCTTTCACCTCCTCCCTCCCGCACATATGAGCTAATTACTAAGATTCTGTGGCACACCAAAAATATATTTTTTTGCCAATATGACAAAAAAAAAATTCTATACAATAAAAGCCTAATATGCAAATTGTCCCTTTGGACAGTCATCTGACCAGGAGACTGGAAATCTGATGGTTGAGATGATGTGTGCTGATGGGGAGGGTGGGAGAGGGGCGGGGGATGAGGCGCAGAACATGATGAGCATTGCCAACATGATGTGACCTCTTGCCAGCTACCTGGGGACCGGGATGAAGGTGCGGTAAGAATGCAGGGTGTCTGCTGAGCTCGCTCTCACGACCCCTGCTACCCTCCCCCGGGACATCAGGGCTCATATGCTGGGGAAGCTCCCACACTCAGGTGCTGGGTGCCCGGGAGGAGCTCACTCTGCACCCACACGGCCCCTTCCAGGACTGCAGGAGCCGGTCAGGCTCTCTGAGGCTGTGCGTGAAAAGTCACGGACAGCGTGGCTTTCGGGTTCAAAGGCTTGGAGGAAGAGCTGACGCACAAATTAAAACACAAGACAAGAAACACAGATTTGGATTTATGGGGGGAAAGCCAGGGAAAGCTTAACTGTAGTAGTTAAATTCCTCTGAGTCTCCATTCTCAGCTGCTCTTACTTACTAGAATACACAATTGCCTTTTAAGAATGCAAACAGACATATCAATGGTAATGTTTAATAAACAGTAAGATCAGCAGGTTAGGGGGAGTTTGCTTTAGGCCATTGAGTCAGCAGTAGGTAACAAAATGCAAATTCACCATGTGAGTAGCAAAGGAGCCCGGGTCAGCCTTCTGCTGGACATCTCACAATTATATTAATTACCGTCGATCTTGGTTTCCAGCCGGTTCGCACAGGAGCCGGTCTGGAAGGCCAGCCAGGAGCAAGTGCGCTGCCTGCTCGGCTCCCGTGCAGTGATGCTGGGCGGCCCAGAGCCCCAGGCTGCACCCTGGCCTGCAGTGTCCGGCCACACACACTGCATCTCTGCGTGGGGATTCGGACACCGTGACTCTGGCAGAGGGGCGTGCGCAGGGGCCCAGAGGTCAGCTGGGACCTGCCCTTCCACACCAGATGCTCACACTTCGATCACCAAGGCAAGCCGAGGGACAGTACCCGTGCATGTGTTTCATGCACTAGGTCCTCTAATAGGTATAATATTGATTTCTTCATACCAGATAGCTATTGCTGTGTTGGTTGTTGTCATTTATTTCATTTGAAAATCTAAGGAAAGAAAGGTCAATATCACTGACTAAATAGTCAGGTATTTTATGTGGGACACCAGTTGAAAATCACTAGTATACTCCTATATAATAAAAGTCTAATATGCAAATTGTCCCCTCAGGTAGTGGTTCGACCACTGCTTGCTATATGTGCACTGACCAGCAGAGGGTGGTGCAGAACGTGGTGGACATCGGTGACTTGGCGCTGGCAGCAGGTGCTGCTGGCCCTGACAAGAGTGGGCCCGTGGCAGGATGGTGGAGCTGGTGAGTGTGTGGCGTCAGGCCAAGGTGGGTGCAAGCAGAGGCCTGATCGCCCCACAGATGATCAGTGGTGGTGAGGGACGGGGCTGCTGCCCAACTCCCAGACGTTGAGAGAGAAAGGGCAAATAGCAATATTAAACTATTTTTTCTAAATACCTTCCTTTCAATGTGCATGAATCCCTACATCGGGCCACTAGTAAAATATAAAATACATTGTTTTCTGGGGCTGCAGGTATGACAGCTGCCACAAGGTGGCACTCTGACTACATTCACTTTGTTTCCACTGAGCTTTCCACGTCCCCACTCTGCCTGCAGTCATTAAGGGCTCTAACTAGAGGTCTGTCACCCTCCAGCCATAGTCAGCCAACCTGTTATTAGTGCCAAGCCTTCCTCCTGGAACAATGACAGCGTGAATCTCAGCAATGGCAGGAAGGGGACAAATACAGCTGCTGTGCATTTTAGAGTAATTGCTGCAGGCCATTGGGAGACAGCTTTATAATCACAGTGCTTATACAGACGTAGACAGCATTTCACTTTTTTATTTATTTCCTGCAACACTTGGTAACATGAACTTGTTAATCCACTCAACTCATGTTCATCTGGATTTATCTGCTCCCCTCACCCCCAATTTTCCAAAAGTGAGGCTGGCAAGGTGCTGTGCTCTCTTCTCACCATCCTGCCTTTTCACATGCTCTTCCTGCTGCCAGAGCTCCCCTCTCCCTCTCCTCACCTCAGGTCTCTCTTTACCAAGTGCAGCTTCCCCTCACCCACCCCAAGTCTGGGCTCCTTTTCTTTTACCCTCATCTTCCTGGGGTCACTCACCTGTTAGCCTTTATCTCATTATGTTCTAAGCATTTCCTACCTGTCACCTCTGCCCCAGCTCCTTTAGCTTCCTTATCTTTACACTAGTGACCCGGTGCATGAAATTCATGCACATTAAAAGGGGATTAATTAGAGGAAATAATTTAATATTGCTATTTGCCCTTTCTCTGTAATAGAAGTGTCAGAGATAAAAGAAAATCAGTAAAACGTATATTAAAACCTTCTTCCTGTCAGAGTCTGGGGCACACCAGAGGACCAGAGTCAAGTGCCCACCCACATATACCTCAAAATCTCGTGAGACCCAGACCTGGTTTCCCCCTCCCCCCATTGGGCTAGATCCAGACCCAGCCAGTCCCACCCTTGTCAAGCCCTGCTGGGCAGGGGGCGTAGCCTCAAGTGCCCTGACCTGGCACCAGGATGAGGGCATGGCTTGAGGTCCTCCAGCCTAGACCCGGGTGGGGGGCATGCCTTGAGGTCCTCTGTCAAGCCCCGCCAGTTGGCGGACATGGCCTGAGAATCCCTGTCAAGTCCCACTGGGTAGGAGGCATGGCCTGAGATGCTTCGTCAAGCCCAGCCTCTGGTCTCCAGGCCCAGCACCAGGGGGGGGGGGGGGGGGGGGGAGAGGGCACAGCCTAAGGTCCTCCATCAAGCCCCGCTGGGTGAGGATGTGGCCTGAGTTCTCCCAACCCAGCACTGGGATGCTCCTTGAGGTCCACCAACAAGCCCTGCTAGGTGGGGGGCACAGCCTGATGTCCCCTGTCAAGCTGAGCCAGGCAGGGGGTACAGCCTCAGGTCCCCTGGCCCAGTGCTGTGGCGGGGGGTGCGGCCTGAGGTCCCCCAGACTGGTGCTGGGTGAGGAGAGCAGCCTGAGGTCCCCTAGCTCAGCACTAGGAGAGGAAGCACACTTTAAGGTCCCTTATCAAGCCCCACCAGGCAGGGGACGAGGCCTCAGGTCCCCTGGCCTGGCACTGGGGAAAGGGGTGTGGCCTGAGGCCCCCTGTCAAGCACCACGAGAGTGGGGGAGGGTGTAGCCTCAGGTCCCTGATGATTGCTCGCTAAGGCTCCTTATGGGAACTTGGCCTCAGCTGTGGGTGCAGCCATCTCTGCGATGGAGTGATGGTCAGTTAGCATATTCCCTCTTTATTAGATAGAACAGCCCAGTGTTTACCACAATGCCCCACACAGTGAGTGCATAAATGAGTAAATAAATGAGACAAACTCAAAAGGGTCAAAGACAGCACCCCATCTTAAGTCCATAGCAGAGATGGAAATATCCAGAACTGTAGACCTGAACCAGAATATCTTGTTGGCTGCTGTGGTTGATAGCATCCAAGCCTCTCCAGAGACAACTCCTAAATGGGCCCAACGGGAAGGCCCTGGGCCCTAGCACCAAGAGGGTCGAGTCCCCAGGCTGGCACAGCAAGGCCTGCAGGCCTGCGATCTGCGCAGGGCCCGAGAGGCACAGTTCAATGGGCGAGGCCGTCTGCCTCCAGGAGCAGCCTAAGCACTTTGTTGAATGGACACAGTGGAAGGCGTAAAAAGAAGCAGCAAGCCCACGGTCCCTAAGGGGGGACATCTCACTCCAGGTAGCTATGAGAGAATCAGGGAGGCAGCAACTGCCGGTATCTGTGCCTCATGTTTTTCTTTTGCATTGCTTGCTAGCTGGCTGTGCAGCAACCCACAAAAGAGCACTCTTGCTCTGAACCCAGCCTGTCAGACTCACACAGCCTTTGGGAGAAGGGTGGTGAAAGGAAGGCATGTTGGATGTGGCCGTGGGAAAGCTAGACCCTTCTGTTGGCAGTCATCTTCCATGCATAAACCAAAGTTCTTTTCTGCCCATTTAATTATTCCATCCCTCTCTTCTTTCTATTCTTCTCCGACATTCAGTGGGCACTCATCAGGTACCGAGCTCTGGGCTGCAGATTCGAAGATGAGTAAGATACAGTGCTCTGTCTTCAAGAAATTCACCTGGTAGAGCTGGGGAAATAAGCACAGTCCCAATGCACTTGATAAGTGCAATACCGGGGGAACTCACGAGACCTGTTGCTTTCCGTGAATGACAAGGTTCGCTGCCGATGGTTAGTAAGCAGGGGGTGGAGTGGCCTGATGCATAGTGCTTTCCGATTTCCATGGGGCACATACTCCCATCATGGCTGATTCCAAGCTGCGCCCCGTTGTCCCTGAGAGGGAGTGTGCCGTTGGCTCTAGTTCACCACCGCGGCTTCTGTCTCGGGAGACCCGCGCAGAGGCCTGCCTGTGCTGTGCCTGGACTCGGGCCCTCCGAACTGGGAGCTCGGGATGGGCTTAAGCTCCCGAGAGTGTGGAAACTCATTCTGCAGCCATAGAAAACGAACCAGAGCCCATGGTACTCTTTTTACAGGTGTGAAAACAAAGGCTTAGCAACAGTAAGCCATTTGGCCAAAGCCATGAGCATCTCTAACAGTGAGCAGGGGGGGAAAACAAAGTGTGTCTGACTAGAAAGCCTGGAGCCCCAGCTCCTGTGTCCTGTGACCTCTCTCAGAACACACATCGTGTAGACCACGAGGGCCAGAGTCACGGGGACTCTATTTCTGCATTTATTTTTATTTTTTTAGGGACCCAAAAAATGTGCATTATTATTAATGAAATTCTGAGCCAGAAGTAAATCAAATATTGAGTGTGGCTTTGGACTGCCCCGTAGTTACCGCGGTGTTTATTTCAGAGGACAATGCTATGGAGGAAAAGAAATTTCACATGGGTTCTCCTCATTAGCTAGCTGAGTTTGGCGAGAGTGTCCATTTCTGCCTTTCTCCTCTGGCCTGAACAGATGTGTTCAGAAAATCTGGTTCCCTCCAAGTACGTACATCTGTCAAAATCTCTGTCACTTTGAGCAGGACTGCCAAGGAAGCAGACAAAGAGAGCTGGCGATTAACTTCAAAGAACTTTGTTGGAGAGGAATAAAGATATTTAAAGGCCTATTTTGTGAACTAATTGCATTTGCATATTTATGGGATTTACTGATATAGCAGTAATTAAAAACTATTTAGTAGTCTTAAAGGACACATAACTCAGTTGCTGTTTGCATAATAAACACTTCCTTATTATATTTGCATAATAAACCTTCTTCCCCTGCTTCCTCCAAAAGACACTGGTCCATCTAAGAGGGGCTGAATCTTACTTGGACACGATGGAGAAACCAGTGCATAGGCTCACAGGTGTGGAGGGGAACCACAGAAAGAAGTACATATCAGGTACTCTCCTAATGACAGGCCTGTCCTTGACCATGTCCAGAGAAGGGCAGATCCAAACCTTAGATTAAGAAGTCTTTCTCCCAGGTGACAATTCTGGTTGTTTATTTCATCACTAATCTGCTTGAAGGATCCAAATGGCATTTCCTCCAATCCCAACATTCATCCTTCCTAAGGAGATGTAAAAGGGTGTGTGTGTGTGTGTGTGTGTGTGTGTGTGTGTGTGTGTGCAATATTTGACTAATCTATACTAATAAAAGGGTAATATGCTAATTAGACCGGGAGACCTCCCAGGAGACCTTCCAGACAAAGCCATGGTGGCGGGACTGAGGCAGAGGCGGGTAGGGGCCATCAGATTAGTGGAGAGAGCAGTTGGGGGCGATCAAGCTGGTAAGGAGAATTTGCGGGGGGGAGGGGGGGGACCAGGATGATAGGCAGAATGGTTAGGGGCAATCAGGCAGGCAGGCAGGTGAGGGGACAGGAGCCAGCGGACCCGGATTGCCAAAGGGATGTTTGAGATTGGAGAGGGTGAAGGTCAGACTGAAGGACATCTCCCCTCCTCCCCCTGCTCCCCCCCCCACACACACACGAATTTCATGGACTGGGCCACTAGTGGATTATAAGAAACAGTGAGAGTTAAAAGTGCCACATTTAAGGAGTGAGAAACAACAATTTTCATGAAAAAGTAGAGGTTGAGCAGAGGAGAAATACCAGCTTGAGAGGCACTGAGAAAACCAACCAACTGCAGATAGGACCCTAAAACTGGAAGAGGAAGACCTAAGCTGCCTGGTTGTGCAGGGCGGGGCGGCCGAGGAAGGACCAGGAAGCGTCTATATATAAAGTACTTTGAAGACAAGTTGCTCACACAAAACCTTTCCCACTTGGCAGAATAATCAGTCAACAAGGAGCTATAATGGGCAGGAGCACCAGGCTGTTGTTAAATTAGCTAATGAAGGTCATAATGTACCTGTATTACACATCATTAGCAAAGGCCTTCCCGTAACAGATGGGTGTACGGGAAAGTGAGGAGAAACGGGAGGGTTTGATTTAGAGTCGTGGCTTGCTGAAACGCCTGGCAAGAACATAGTGTCCATCATCGTCTCAATTAAACCTTTGCGCAAGAAGCAAGCTTCTGTGCTTCCCCGTGGTGCTGCCACGGGAAATGTGCCTGCAGCTTGCCTCCTCTGGTCCAAACTCATCTCGTAGGTAGAAGCCATAGTTGGGAGAACTGATGGGAAGTGTTGGGACTTCGATGGCCAGATCAATCCCTGGTGATCTTATCTCTTTATGAAGCTCCATTTATTTGGTTACCAGATGAATAAATCTAGAGATAAATATGTCTGATGAATATCTCTCCGATAAACTTTTTACAACTTTGTATCAAAATTCCTCTACCAGGTACAAACATTTCATTTTGTTTCCTTCAGAAGTATCTTTAAATGCACAGAACATTGGAAGAATAGTAGACGCCTCCACCTCCACTACCACCAACCACACTTGAGAGTAAGTTGCCATCTGATGCCTTTTTACCTGTGAGCACTTAGCATTTTATTTTTACAGGCAAGAATATCTTACCTAATAATAGAGAAACATGTAAATTGACCATATCTCCGCTATGCCCACAGCCAATCAGAGTAAGTATGCAAATTAACTCAATAAAGATGGCAGTTAATTTGCATATATACCTGGGTCCCAGGAACCTCCTCAACACCCAGGTCACTCCCAGCCGGCCATTGGGCGGAGACTTGAGGCTTGGGAAGGGTCTAGCCTGAAATTGAAGGTGCCAGTGTGGAGAACCCCTTCCAAAACCTAAAACCTGGGGCAGAGGCCTGGGGCAGAGGCTTTAGGCTTGGGCAGGGACTGAACCTGGGATCTGAGGGAAAGGGAAAAAAATCAATGGAAACATATCCTGAGGTAAGGATAAAAAATAAAATAAAATAAAAAGAAATGTCATATCTTATGAAAGACACATCTTGAAAATGCTTAAAGAAAGTTGTCATTTTTTCATGTTGATGAAAACATGCGGCTGTGGGGACTGACAGTGGCTGCAGCAGCGGGGAGCGGGCCTACACCATCAGTAGGACATTCCCCGAGGGCTCCCAGCACGTGAGAGGGGGCAGGCTGGGCTGAGGGACCCCTCCTAGTTTTTTATACATTCTCAATATAATCAAAATCAGAATATCATTACTGTTATCTCATCTATAGATTCCATTTGAGTCTCACCAATTTCCCCCCACCCCCAAATGTTCTTTATAATAACAGGATCCAATTCAGAGTTGCACACTGAGTTGTCATGTACCTTTTGTTTTTTAAGGGAAAGTGAATCATGAAGGTTTTAAAAAATATATATGTTTTATTGATTTCAGAGAGAGGAAGGTAGAAAGAGACAGAAACATTAATGAGAGCAAAACATCCCTTTACTGGGGATCAAGCCAACAACCCAGGCCTGTGGCCTGACTGGGAAATGAACCAGAGACATGGTTCAACACAGACAACGCCCCACCAAACACACACACGCACACACGCGCACACATACACACATACACACACACACACACACACACACACACACACACACACAGGCCTGGCTGTCTTGTATCTTTAACCTGCTTTTGTCTAGTGCAGTTTCTTAGTCTTTGACCCTTTTCAAGATGACATTCCTGCTGCTTTGTCATGTGTCCCACATCATGGGGTTTTCTGGTGTTTCCTCCTGGGTAGACTCAAGTGTATGAATTTTTAGCAGAAGAAAGGAAGTGCTGCTGTGTCTTCTCCATTCCTCCTGCCTGTGACACACCATTCACATGACTGGTGATGTTCATTTTCATCACTCGATTAAGATACTGCCTGCTAGATTTCTCCACTGGAAGGTTCCCCCCAATCTTTGTAATTACTGTCTTAGGTAAATGTCCTGTTCCTCATCAAACTTTCCCCAACTAGTTTTTATCATTGACTAGAGGCACATGAAATTCATGCACTCGAAGGCTGGATCCCTCAGCCCAGTCTGTGCCCTCTTGCAGTCTGAGACCCCTCGCTCTTTACTGCCCCCTGCAGTGGAGGCAGGAGAGGCTCCCGCCACTGCTGCTGTTCTCGCCAGCTGTTTGCCCAGCTTCTGACTGAGCGGCACTCCCTCTTTGGGAGCATACTAACCACTAGGGGTAGCTCCTGTGTTGAGCATACACCCCCTAGTGGTCAATGTGCATCATAGTGACCAGTCATTTTGCTGTTCGGTCTCTTTGCATATTAGGGTTTTATTATATAGGATGTTTCTTGAGTGAACTATTACTATGAAGATCCATCATTCCTTCTACACTTATTAGTTGGCATTCTAATGTAAGGAAAAGCTTTCCTTCCTTTCCATTTACTGATTTATTTAAATCAGTGTGGACTTGTGGATTATTACTTATTTAGCACATTATAATTTTTCACCATCATTATTGATTTTGATGCTTGAATTGTCCCAGATTTGGCAATTGGGAGCCCCTTTTAGTTGGTTCCCATGTCCTTTTATCATGCCCCCATCATTCCTTTAGCATTTCCTTACTTTATGACACAACAAAATATTCTTGGCCCTTCTACCATAGCCTTCTCAGCCCTGGCATCTGTAATTTCTCCATTTCTTCTTTTTTTAAAAAATATATTTTATTGATTTTTTACAGAGTGGAAGGGAGAGAGATAGAAAGTCAGAAACATCGATGAGAGAGAGACATCCATCAGCTGCCTCTTGCACGCTCCCTACTGGGGATGTGCCTGCAGCCACGGTACATGCCCTTGACCGGAATCGAACCCGGGACCCTTCAGTCCACAGTCCGACGCTCTATCCTCTGAGCCAAACCGGTTTCGGCTCCATTTCTTCCTTTTACTGGTAGGTAATATGGTATTTAGAAACTGAGATCTGGAGACCAGCTGTACTTATTGCTGTCATTGTCCTGCTCCCTGGCCCTCTAGTAGACAGAGCTAGGACTATGCAAGTATGAGCATGTGTATACACACATTTACATTTGTATTTATTTCTATACTAGAGGCCCGGTGCATGAAATTCATGCACGGGGAGGGGGAGTGTATGTCCCTCAGCCCAGACTGCACCCTCTCCAATATGGAACCCTTCAAGGGATGTCTGAGTGCCTGTTTAGGCCTGATCCCACCAGACATCAAGGGATGTCTGAGTGCCTGTTTAGGCCTGATCCCACCAGACATCCCTCTCCTAGCCACCCCCCTGCCAGTCAGATTGATGCCTAACTGTTCCCCTGATGGCCAAATTGCCCATAACTGCCTTCCCCTGCTGGCCTGGTCACCCCCACTGCCCTCCCCTGCTGGCCCAGTCACCCCTAACTGCCCTCCCCTGTAGGCCTGATTGCTCCCAACTGCCCTTCCTTTCAGACCTGGTCCCTCCCAACTGCCCTTCCCTGCTGGCCTGATTGCCCTCAACTGCCCGCCCCCTGCTGGCCATCTTATGGTGGCCATCTTGTGTATTGAAGTGATGGTCAATCTGCATATTACCTCTTTATTAGATAGGATTGAGCTATATATGTTGAAACCCCACGTTCACACTGTTCTGCCTCAAACTGACTCAACACCACAGGGGTCATTGTAGTTTTCTCCTTTTCCATATTTGTAAGTCTTCACCAACAGGAGGAAACCCACCGGGCTACATTTTATTGGTAAATGAAAATTAGGAAGAGAACTCCAATCATGTATGTATCACCCCCCCCCCAATTTGCTTATAAAAATGTATCTCACACTTGTGCTTCTACAATCCCATTTATAGTAAAAAGAAGACAGCTCTTGAAAAATGGAATGAAATGCAGTATTAGTTTCTAGAGCATCTAGGAGTCTATTACTGGAAGATAGAGTTATTATACTATAGAATTATGCAGCTTTTTTAAATAATAAAGAGATAATGGGCACTCAATCAAAAAGTGAAGAAAAAATTATTGAATGATGTTAAACTTCAGCAGTTCTCATGTCCACTGAGCCTAGACCACCCTCCATGGTCTTATATAGTTACTTTCTGAATTGTGGGCAATGGAACTTTAAAAAGCACTCCCACTTATCAAAAATCAATGCCTCTCTTCATGAAAGGGGCTTAGGAAAAACAAAAAGCCCTTTGCTCTGCATGTCAGCACTTGTTCTTCATTAGGCAGCACCAGGTTTCCGCTTGCTCCGGGTAATCTGAGGGCCGATAACTTTGTGAATGCTTGAAGATGTTACTGCATATTTGGAACAGTGATTTGGGTCTCAATTATTAATGAGATTAGTGTCCTGAATGTTAGCAAGAGCATTGCCTTAGGTAAAGGCTGCCAAGGAAATCATATTAGGGTGGAATTTCCTGTCCTCTGGGGCTCCTCTTAGATTACATTATTCACTTAGAAACCTCCTGTCAGGAATGGCATTGCTGGCCGTGATTGGATCCTGGGGCAGAACCGAGTGGAGAAGTTCAGGGCCATCGCGATGGTCCAGTTCCAAAACGTTTCGGTGGTGCTAGTACTGCCTCTGGTTTCCATTTGGTGTTTGCAAAGTGGCACCAGCAGAGAGCAGCCCAGTGGAGAGGAGCCTGCTAGGCAGGACTGAGTGCCATTCCTTCCAACGGGCAGCCTTGCCTTCTCTGTCCAGAGATCCTGGCAAGTGCGATGGCTCCTCTGTGGCCCTTCATCCTGGTGGCTGTGTCAGGTGAGTCCTCTGGGGATCTAACAGCACGAATACTAACTCTTAGGAGCTAGAGACAGTGTTTTCTGCCTTGTGCTATGTGACTAATTCATCTGTCATAGGCCAGTCCTGTGAAGCTCCATGGACTCTGCTGCTGTAGCTACAGACACGTGCACACACAGGGCCCCACAGCCAGGCTGGCCCCCAGAGCGAGAGTGGCATCTGGGTGCCCTGCTTGCCGGATCTCGGCTGGTCTAGGACCCCTCTCTCTGCTGCAGTTTCCATGGAGCCTGTGGGGCATTCTTTCTCAGGTTTGCTTTTGTGTGTGAAGCGTCCATTTTTATTATCCAAAATAGTCTTGGCTTCATCATAAGCTTTTAGTAACCCAGAGAGAGAGGCCCTTGGACGCATTGTAGCTACAGACGCCTGCAGCCCATTTTGGTTCCAGGGGCTTCCATCCAGCCGCGCCGTCTGAACAGGCGAGTCTGTGTCCAGAGATGCACACTGTCATCTCACATGTTTTGGGTGCACAGTTCCTCTTAAAATTAGGTAACAGTTCCTCTTAGAAGCTAACGTACTTTCCCCCCCTAAACATTTCGAACTTAACATCCATGGTGCCAGTATTGACTCTACTGAAGTAAGCCATTTTAGTTAGGACACAATTGATTCTTCGGAAACACGCACAAATAAAGAATTTATCTTTATGCTGCTATTTCCCAATATCTCCTTTTCTTGAGGGTTCTCCTCGAGCCCATAACTGAATTTCCATGTTTTAAAATGTAAGTGGAAGTGGAATGAGTCAATTATGGAGATGAAGAAGGAATCTGGTAGTCAAGAAGCTGGAAATGATTTTTTTTATTCAGTGGAAAACAATAGCCACTTATCATTAAAGTATAAAAATCCTGATTATTGAACTTAAAGAATAAAAGCCTATCTTAATTATAAAAACGAAAACAGAGGAAATTTCATTAAATGCCTAATGGGTTTCTTAGCAGAAAATAATTATGAACATTAAACTAAGATAAAATAAAAAATGAAGGTAAGAAAACAGAAGAAATTCTTCTTAACAATGTCTCTTCCTAATGTTTTGTATTATGCTTAATTTTTGTTCTAAATGTTGCAGACAAAGGTGGTTTAACAGTGTCTAGTAATCTGTGCCTGAACATAAACCCTACTGAGCACATTAGTTGCAGAAGAATCCCCCCCTGGGGAATTCTAACGGGTTAGATCAGGAGGATTTGTAAATGTGAGGTCACTGAACCGCTGCCACTTCACAGCTGCAGCTGGAGGTGGTGCGCTGGGCAGACGGCCCCGGGGAAGAGCTCCTGTTAGTTCCTGCGCCATGCTGGCCAGCCAGGTGACCCCCGCGAGTCAACTAATCTCTTTAAGAGTCAGGTTTCTTGCAAGTTAACTAGTTTGTATGCTCATGAAGATCAGACAAGACAGCATGGTGGACTGTGTAAATGCAATGCAAACAGAAGCTATGATTGACCTGAAAACACACATTTGCAAAAAATTACAAGGGGCTGTTTCTACCCAACAGTGTACAATGCAATGCATCTGTCACTTTTTGCAAAGGTTACTCACCGCAGTGGCTAATGCTTTCAGGAAGCCGGGCCACAGATCAGTCGTGGTTAAATCCCAGCCTCTTTGCTTGCCAGCTGTATGACCTTATGCGATACTAACCTCATCAAGGCGGTAGTCCTTCACCTGTGATAATAGTGATGCATGGGACTGGAGAGTATTTCACAGGCTGTGGCAAAAGTTAAATGAGATAATTCATAGAAAGCACCTTTAGCATAGTGCCTGACATACCCAAGTATTCAATCAGTATTAAGTATTCAGTAGAACCACACACCTAAACCTCTATTTCCTTGTAACCTCTCAGATGTATGTATACCTTGCATAATCCTAAAGATAATATACTCACTAAAGCCAGAATAGCTCTTTTAATCAAAATGCAGAACACTGTAAGATAGGTGTGTGTAAGAGAAATTCATTCAAATGAGGAAAACAAAGGAATTATTCTACTGTATTCTTATCTTACAAAAAAAAAAACAAAAACCCTCTCTTCACCTAAAAGTGTTTCATATCTCAGTTCCTATCACATTCCCGCTTCCCACGATCTTGAGTGAGTTATCTGAAGCTGGCTGTTAGGAGGCAGTGCTGGGAGCACTCCGCCCCGGGTCTGCCAAGAGCGTCCATCAGTGTCTATTGAAACATCCCTTCACTGTGAGTCATTTGGCGCTCGTGTGAATGTCACATTAGCTTTCAAGGGGCATAATTTACTGTTAATTAATGGTCACTTAGATCCTTAATCTCCCTCCTGTTATAGATCTTTCTCCTCAGGCAAATTTGCATGCTTCATAGAAATGTAATTTATTATTTCTTCCCATTTTAAATAAAGAACTCTTTCCTCTTATAGTTTATTTAAGCCAGCTTCCTTTTGCTTCTTATGTTTCTCCTGTCGACGCTCATTTCTCTTTTGTTCCCAGTTCTGGCTTCCAGAATTTGCTCTTTTTTACTCAAAGACCTTGACATGTTCTAGGAAATATGTGTTTACCCAGGGGGACCTGTCGATTGTTTCCTAGAAAAGACAGTAGTGGGGAATCTGGGTCTTTGTGAGCAGAGGGTGTAGGGAACACACGTTCATTTCTCAGAATTGTCTTAATTCTGTCTCGGGCAGTTGTCTGTGTTGAAACATGCCATTTCAGTATTTTCCCAACTGGGACTGGAATTGGGAGCTTCCGAGCGAAGTAAAAGTGAAGTCGCCCACATCAAAGTTCACAGGAAAAGCACCAGACCAGCTTGTTTCTGTGCTTCTGACTTCCGTCCCCTGAAGTACGCCAGCAAGAGATGGCTTCAGGTGGAAAGAGTCACAGCACATTTTTTGACAGAGTTCACAGAACACCCTAAACATGATGCCTGATGCAAGCCACGCACCTCTGCCTGTGCGCCTGAATAGCTCACACCACTTCAGGCACCTCTCAGGTGAGCAGTTAGGGAGTTAATATTCTCATTAGGCTCCCAGTTCCGAGGGTAATGAAAGTGAATATTCCACTGCCCACGATGAGTCTGGAATTGCACCTCCAGCGTCGTTGTTAGCATTTTGGTCACAATGACATTGATAAATCATAGAAATTGCTGCCTGTGGCTGCAAGTGACATGACATCATTCATAGAGAAATGGGTATAAACAGGACTGTCGCATAGGGAGAAGATATCTCATTTACAGTTTCCTGCTGGACCCTGCATACCTTCAGCAGCTCATCAAAATAACTATCAAACCACTGAGTGCCTGTGAATTCACAGGCAGGACACTGCAGATAGATTTCACTCACGCGCCGTGGCAGGAGGCACACAATTTGCTTCATTCCAATGACTTAGCGAGGCTTAGAATCCCCGGAGGGCTGGCAAAGCTTGTGAACAAAATATCTTTCTGCAATTCAGAGAAAACCCTCACAAATTTGTCACCTCCAATTTTTGACGCTCGTTTCTCTTGCTTCTTTTCCCCTCCCCCAACACCAATCCCTATTACGCCACAAATCAAGATTCCTGGGCTGTAGGAAATGGACGCTCCCCGGAACCAGAGAGAATTTCCCCAAATGAAGATCTCATTTTCTGACAAGTGCATTTTATTTAAAGACAGACCGAGTGAGAAAAGCGATTTCTATTTTTAGGAGAAAAGAATTGGAATCTCATTAATCCCATTATTTAGAAATCCACGCAGATCTTTGGGTTCATTAGTTCATCCATGTTTTTGCCTGGGTTTTCTATTTTAACTGTTGAATTAAAAATGGAAAATCAAATAAAATTGGCTAAGTGTATAGGAAGGTTAATCTCATGTATAGGACGAGGTGGTACAAGAACAAGGAAAGGATTCGTCACGTCACCAAGATGCATGGTTGCTTAAAACTGAAATTGTGGGTGCAGCTTGGCTTCCTTGAAGATGGAGTTGATTTATTTATCTTTGCAATGAGATTTCTCTGTTGGGCACAGAGGCCATCAGCTTACTTATATCAATTGTTTAAAACTGTCTGTCAAAAAATTATCAGCTGGCCACGGGCTTAGGCTGATCGGGGTAAGCTGAGGCTATATTCTGCTAGGAATTTGGAATAGTTTGAACTCTCTAAAGATGTTAAGTTCCTCTTATTTTTAACTTCACAATGATAGTTTTCTTGTTCAGGAATCCTAGCCATAGATACAGCTCATCCCAGGACTTCTGCTCTGTACCATCTCACCAAGCAGCTACTGGAGAAGTATCATAAGGACGTGAGACCAGTTCACGACTGGACAGAGGCCACCACTGTCTACCTGGACGTATTTGTCCGTGCGGTGCTGGATGTGGTAAGGGCCATTTCCCTTTCCTATTCATGCTGCCCTAGTGTACAACTGCGTGCTGTCTTCACAGGAGCTTAGGAATAGTTTTGTTCATAAGACTCTTAGTTGCGATGGTAGGGGGGTTGTGCTGGGCTCAGTTTTGCAGTGAGCATGAGGTAGAATATTTATTAGGAAAATCATGCTTTCTAACCCCAACTTACACTGCAGGCCTGGTACATGGATTCGTGTACCCATGGAGTCCCTTGGCTTGGCAGATAATCCAGCAATATAAATTCCATGCAATAAGATGTTTCAAGAATTCTGGTCATAGAACTGGAGCATATTTTATGAGTATTGCTGAAACAAAGAATGGTAATAGAGATTCCGTCCCCCTTCTCCTCCCACCCCACTGTGGTTCACATTTCTTAGTGATAGTATTGCCTGAAAATTTAAAAACAGAAAAAGTGCTTTGGTATTGAGTGTATAAGGAGCCTTATACCTAAGGTTTTTGCTAAAGCTGGTGGGGGGAAGATTTGTTTATTAAAGGATATTTTTCTTACCATATCTGAAAAATGGGTTGTTGTGGGAATAAAATGAGAAAAAATCATATGAATAAATGATGGTCTTGATGATTATCCTTGCTTCCTTTTTCTCCTTTTTTTAAAACATATTTTTAAAAATGATTTCAGAAAGGAAGGGAGAGGGAGAGAGAGATAGAAACATCAATGATGAGCGAGAGCATTGATCAACTGTCTCCTGCACGTCCCCTATTGGGGATGGAGCCTGCAGCCCAGGCCTGTGCCCTGACAGGGAACTGAATAGGTCAGTGCTCAACCACTGAGCCACTCCAGCTCCACTCTTTCTCCTTCTCTTAATTACAAAGTCTTCAACACCAGGAGGTCCCAGATTTATTTTTCTCTTAATTTATGTTTTCAATACAGTTAACATTCAATGTTAAATTATTTTTAAGTGTACAACACAGTCATTAGACATTTGTGAACCTTATGAAGTGATCCACCCGATAAGTCTAGTACCCATCTGGTACCATACATTGATTTCTCTTAAAAGCAGGTACTTTTATTGAGCTTGTTTTGTTAAAGTAGTTTAGTGATTGTTTTTCAATTTACTTCTCAAAAGTATAAGATAAATGTACAATTTTAAATATACAATTCGATGAGGTTTGATAACTGTGTGCACCCATATAATCCATACCTATCAATTATCAAACATTTTCATCACCCTAGAAAGATCCTTTGTTAAAGTAGTTTAATGATTATTTTTCAATTTGCTTCTCAAAACTATTTTTTCTAACTGAAGTATAAGATAAATGTACAATTTTAAATGTACAATTCGATGAGGTTTGATAACCCATGTAATCCATACCTGTCAATTATCAAACGTTTGCATCACCCTAGAAAGATCCTTCATTTCTTTCCCAGTCAATCCCCATTCTCTCTATCCATAGAAACAACCACTGTTCTGATTTCTTTCACCATAGATTATTTTTTACATATTTAGAACATCATATGAATGGATTTTTCCTTGATGTAATGTTTTATTATATTAGTACATATATATTAGTACATATATCTCCTTTTTCCTCCCATTGACCTTCCCCCAGCAGCCCCTACCCCCTGTCGTATGCCCTCATCCCAACTGTCCCCCCACCCCCCAGTGTCTTGTGTCCATTGGTGTGCTTATATGCATGCACACAAATCCTTTGGTTGATCTATTTCCCTTCCTCCCCAACACTACCCAGCCTTCCTGTTGTAATTTGACAGTCTGTTTGGTGCTTTACTGCCTCTATATCTATCTTTTTATTCATCAGGTTATAATGTTCTTTATTTTCCATAAATGAGTGAGATCATGTGGCATTTTTTTTTCATTGCCTGGCTTATTTCACTTAGCATAATGGCCTCCAGGTCCATCCATGCTGATGCAAATGGTAAGAATCCCTTCTTTATTGTAGCAGTGTAGTATTCCATTGTGTAGATGTACTATAGTTTTCAAATTCACTCATCTGCTGATGGGCATATAGGCTGTTTCAAATCTTAGCTATGGTGAATTGTGGTGCTATGAACATAGGGGTGCATATATCCTTTCTGATTGGTGTTTCTAGTTTCTAGTTACTGGATCAAATGGGAGTTCCATTTTTAGTTTTTTGAGGAAACGCCATACCGTTCTCCACAGTGGCTGCACCAGTCTGCATTCCCACCAGCAGTGCATGAGGCTTCCTTTTTCTCCACATACTCACCAGCACTTGTCATTGGTTGATGTGTTGATGATAGCCATTCTGATAGGTATCAGATGGTACCACATAGCCGTTTTGATTTGCATCTCTTGATTTTGAGCATGTTTTCATATGTCTCTTGGCCTTCCTTCTGTCTTCTTTCAAAAAGATTCTATTTAGGTCCATTGCCCATTTTTTTATTGGATCATTTTTCTTCCTTTTATTAAGTTGTATAAGATCCCTGTGTATGTTGGAGATTGAACTTTTATCAGTGATAACATTTACAAATATGTTCTCCCATACAGTAGGCTTTCTAATTGTGTTGTTGATGGTTTTTTTTTTCCCTGTGAAAAAGCTTTTTATTTTGATGTAGTCCTATTTGTTTATTTTTTTTTAGCTTCCATTGCCCTAGAAGTGGTATCATTGAAGAAATTGCTTCGGCATATGTCTGAGATTTCTCTGCCTTTGGATTCTACTAGTATTTTTATGGTTTCCTGTCTTATGTTTAAGTCCTGTATCCATTTTGAGTTTATTTTTGTGTATCATGTAAGTTGGTGGTCTAGTTTCATTTTTTTGCATGTATCTGTCCAATTTTCCCAACACCATTTATTGAAAAGTAATCTTGACTACATTGCATGTTCATGCCTCCTTTGTCAAATATTAATTGAGCATAGTTGTTTGGGTTGATATCTGGATTCTCTATTCTATCCCATTGGTCTATATGTCTTTTCTTATGCCAGTACCAGGCTGTTTTGAGGACAGTGGCTTTGTAATAGAGCTTGAAATCTGCTATTGAGATCCCACCTACTTTGTCCTTCTTTTTCAAGATTGCTGTGGCTATTCGGGGTCTTTTTTTATTCCAGATGAATTTTTAGAGAGTTCTTTCTAGGTCTGTGAAATATGTCATTGGTATTTTAATGGGGAGTGGATTGAATCTATAGATTGCTTTGGATAGTATGGACATTTTAATGATGTTGATTCTACCAATCCATAAACATGATATGTTCTTCCATCTGTTTATGTCTTCCGCTATCTCTTTTTTTTTTCAGTGTCCTGTAGTTTTCTGCATATAGGTCTTTGACCTCCTTAGTGAAGTTTATTCCTAAGTATCTTAATTTTTTTGGTGCGATGGTAAATGGGATTGATTTTTTATTCTCTCTTTCTGTAAGTTCACTATTGGTGTATAGAAATGCCATAGATTTCTTGGCATAGATTTTTTGGCAATACATTGCCAAATTCACTTATTAAGTCTATTCCAGGTTTTTTATGTACAATATCATATCATCTGCAAATAAGGACAGCGTTACTTTTTCTTTTCCAATTTGGATGCCTTTTATTTTTAATTCTTCTCTAATTGCAATGGCTAATACTTCCAGTGCTATGTCGAACAGGAGTGTGAGAGTGGGAATCCCTGTCTTGTTCCTGTTCTTAGGAGAAATGGTTTTAGTTTTAGCCCATTGAGTATGATGTTAACTATGGGCTTATCATATATGGCTTTTATTATGTTGAGGCATGATCCTTCTATTCCCACCTTGTTGAGAGTTTTTGTCAAAAAAGGGTGTTGGATTTTGTCAAATGCTTTTTCTGAATCAATTGATATGATTATGTGATTTTTATCTCTGAATATGTTTATGTGATGTATCACGTTTATTGATTTTCGGATATTGTACCATCTTTGCATCCTTGAGATAAATCCTACTTGGTCATGGTGTATGATCTTTCTGATGTAGTGCTGAAGCCAATTTGCTAGAATTTTGTTGAGGATTTTGGCATCTATGTTCATGAGGGATATTGGCCTGTAATTCTCTTTCATTGTGTTGTCTTTATCTGGTTTTGGTATTAGGGTGAGCTGGAAGTTTTCCTTCTCTGGAATTTTTTGGAATAGTCTGAGGAGGATAGGTTTTAGTTCTTCCTTGAATGTTTGGTAAAACTCCCCTATGAAGCCGTCTGGCCCCGGGCTTTTGTTTTCTGATAGCTTTTTGATGACTGCTTCAATTTCTTCCATAGTTATTGTCCTATTGCGATGTTTAGATTCTTCCTGATTGAGTTTTGGAAGGCTATATTTTTCTAGGAATATGTCCATTTCCTCCAGGTTGTCTAGTTTGTTGGAGTAAATTTGTTCACAGTATTTTTTTTAACAATCCTTTGTATTTTGATGGGGTCTGTTGTTATTTCACCTCTTTTATTTCTGATTTTGTTTATTTGGGTTCTCTCTCTTTGTTGATTTTTTTTGTATTGCTTTTTGGGTCTCAATGTCATTTATCTCCGCTCTGATCTTTATTATTTCTTTAGTTCTGCTTACACTGGGCTTTTCTTGTTGCTCTCTTTCTAACTCTTTGAGTTGTAGGGTTAGGTAATTTATTTCCATTGTTTCTTGTTTTTTTTGCAGTAGGCTTGTAGAGCTATGAACTTCCCTCTCAAGACTGCTTTTGTTGTGTCCCATAGATTTTGGATTGTTGTGTTTTCATTGTCATTTGTTGCCGTGATGTTTTTTTTATTTCTTCTTTGAACTCTCTGGCAACCCAGTCATTGTTTAATAGCATGCTGTTTAGTCTCCAAGTGTTTGATTTTTTTGGATTGTTTATACTGTAGTTGATTTCCAGTTTATGCCATTGTGATCTGAGAAGATGGTTGAGATGATTTTTATCTTCTTGAATTTGAAGAGACTTTGCGTATGACTCAACATATGATCTATCTTTGAAAATGACCCATGTGCACTTGAGAAGAACATATATTCCGTGGCTTTGGGGTGAAATGTTCTGAATATGTTAATTAATTCCATCTGCCTAGTGAGTCATTGAGGATTGATTTTTTTTTGCTGATTTTTTGTTTATAGGATTTGTCCAAAGGTGATAGTGGGGTATTAAAGTCTCTACTATGATTGTATTGCTGTCAATATCTCCCTTGATATCCTCCAGGATTTTTTTTTAATGTATTTGGGTGTTCCTGTATTGGGTGCATATATGTTTACCAGAGTTATTTCCACTTGTTGGATTGCTCCATTTAGTATTATGAAGTGGCCTTCCTAATCTCTTGTTATGTCCTTCACTTTGAGATCCAATTTTTCAGATATAAGTACTGCTATCCCAGCTTTTTCTTTATTTCCATTCCCTGAAAAATCTTTTTCCATTCCTTCACCCTCAGTCTGTGTGCGTCTTTTTTTCGGAGGAGGGTTTCTTGTAGACAGCAGATGTATGGGTCGTGTTTTCTTATCCAGTCCCTTACCCTATGTCTTTTGATTGGGGCATTTACTCCATTTACATTTAAAGTTATTATTGATAGGTACTTATTTGTTGCAATTTTTATTCTTTACCCCTGTGTTTCTTCTTTGTTTCCTATTTCTTTTTTTACAGCAGACCCGTTAGCATTTTTTGCATTGCTGGTTTGGACTAAATTCCCTTAATCTTTTTTTTTTTTTGAAGCCCCTGATTTCATCTTTAATTTTGATTGATAGGCTTGCTGGATACAGTGTTCTTATATTCAGACCCTTCCTTTGCATGACTTTGTATATCTCATTCCATTCCCTTCTGGCCTGATGAGTTTCTGTTGAGAAATCAGTTGCTAGTCTGATGGGGGTTCCTTTGTAGGTAACTTTCTGTCTCTCTCTGGCTGCTTTCAAGATTCTTACTTTGTCATTGGTGTTTGCCAATTTAATTATAATGTGCCTTGTCATTGGTCTTTTGGGGTTCATTTTGCTTGAAACTCTGTGAGCTTCTTGGATTTGTGTGGATTTTTTCTTTCCTATATCAGGGAAGTTTTCTATCATTATTTTTTCAAACAGGTTTTCTATTCCTTGCTCAGTTTCCTCTCCTTCTGGAATCCCTATTATGGATGTTGTTTTGTTTTGTGTTGTGTCAAAGTTCCCTTAGGCTCTCTGCCTGCTTTTTAATTTTTTTTCTAGAAGCTGCTCTACTTGGGTATTTTTTCCTAGCTTGTCTTGTAGCTCACTGATGTAGTCCTCTGCTTCTTCTAGTCTACTCTTGATGCAGCGATATCATTTTTCATTTCTTTGTGGTTCTTCTTCATTTCCTCTTGGTTCCTATACATATTGTCAAGTTTGTCTCCCATTCTTTTCAGCCACCTTATGACCATTTCTCTGAATTCTTTCTCTGACAGGTTGTTTGCCTCCTTTTCTTTCATATGCATGTTGTTTCTTTGTCTTCCCATCGTCTCTCTTCTCCATGTGCCTGGTTATGTAGTTCTCTCTCTCCTGCATTGATTTAAAGACTCAAAAATACAACACAACCAGTTATAATGCACAAGGCACTGAACAGAAATGTATTCATGACATTAATAACCCCAAATAAAAGTGACCACCAGAGAAAAGCAAATAAGAGGATAGGAGAGAACGAAGGAGAGAAAAAAAAAGGAGTGTAAAAATGAAATTGGGAAAAGGAAAAAAGTAAGAGAGAAGAGAAAGAGAATAAGAAAGAGGAGGGTAACAAACTATGTATATGGGAAGAAAACTCCAATAGAACAGCCACTAATTTCAACAAATGCCAGCAACATGTACCTGGAGATGAATACAAACTACAAAGAATAACTAATATCAAGTGAGGTGGAGGAAAACAAAAGTAAAAAACAAACAAAAACAAAACAAAACAAAAAAAGGATGAGCAAAACAATCTCACAAACAAGCATAAAAATCTATATAATCAACAATCAAGCAAACAACAACAAAAAGACAGAGAGAAAACAATTTTTTTGGATGGTGAAGACAGAGAAGAAAGAGATGTGTATGGACTGGACTTGGAGCAGGGGATTGGAAACTAGATATATAAGTAGGGTGAAATTTTAACGGGGAGTAAAAAGAAAGAATAGAGAAAATCTAAAGCAGGAAAAGGTAAGAGAAACAGGACAACAAAAGGGTAAAATTTAGGAAGAGAGTGATGCCATAAAGGTAAAGTTGAAATAGAGTAAAATGATGCTAAAGGGAAGATGAAAATAGAATATAGAACACTAATCCCAAAGTAAAATAAAGAGAAAATAAAATGACACTAAAAAACAAACCAAGGTAAAATAGTAGTAGTAATAATACCGATTGAAAATAAAAATGTAATTATTAAAAAGGTAAAATCAAGTGAGGGAAAAAGAAAAAAATAGTTTCTTAAGTAAAAAATGAAAAAATAAAAATGTGCAGTAGTGAAGGTCATTCACTTCCTCTACTGTTCTGTTCAGCACACCTGTTTCCTCATCAGGACAGTATTGCAGTTCCCTGCGTTCCACTGCTCCTCAGTGTTGTAAGCCAGTCCTGATTTTTAAGCAGGCAGTGTGTCTTAAATTTTGTATTCCTTTATTTGTGTTTACACAAGAATCAATTTGTGATTCGACTCCTAGGTGGCAGTGTTTCTGAATTGACCTTCGGGTTTATAGGTCCTCTCTACTCAGCACTTAGATTCTGCTTTCCCTGTGACACTCAATACAGGTTTGTGGGAGTGGGTTGCCCCAGAGATGGTTCTCTGATGGTTATTCCCTGCTCTGATCCCCAGGTTCCAGAAAAACAACTTTCCCCTGCAGTCTTTCAGGGTGTCCCCAATTGGGTGATCCTATGTATAGGCTCAGTAATGAGAAGCAAGGATTTAAAGTGGAAAAAGAAAAAAGAAAAAAAAAAGAGCCAGCGTAAGTGTGAGAACTCAGCAGCAGAGGGGGTTGTCTGGTCAGGGGAGCCCCATCGAGCAGTCCCCCACCGTTTCCTGGAGTATAGCTGTCACTCAACTCACCAACAAACACTCCCCATGTGAACCTCAGCTGTTCTTTCTATCTGCTCTGCGACAAGGCTTGGGACACATCTGTCTATTCTGCCGCCATTTTTTCTATTTTGATGTAATGTTTTTGAGGTTCACTCATGTTGTTAAGCAGTATTTGGTTATGGCTATACCATGATTTATGTATGTACTCTCCTGTTGATAAGCATTTGGGTTGTTTCCAGTTTGGGGATATTATTAATGAAGCTGGTATGAACATTCCTGTACACATCTTTTGCATTCATATGTTTCCATTTCTCTTAGGTAAAACCTAAAAGTGGAATAACTGAGAAACTACTAGGCTGACTTACAAAATGGTTCTCATTTTTCTCTCCTACCAGTCAGCACCGAGAGTCCCCATTGCTCCACATCCTCATCAACATTTGGTACTATCAACTTTTAATCTCAAACTACTCTGGTCTGGTGTGGTGGTATGTTATTGTGGTTTTACTTTACATTTCCTTAGTGGCTAATGATTTGAGGCTCTTTTTCATGTGCTTATTGGCTACTTACATAGCTTCTTTGTAAAGTATCTATTTAAGTAATTTCCATATTTTTATTTGGGTATTGGTTTTTTGATTATAGACTAGAGACCCAGTGCATGGATTCGTGCACCAGTGGGGTCCCTTGGCCTGGCCTGCAAGGAGTAGGTCAAAACAAGCTCTCTAACATCCCCTGAGGGGTCCCAGATTGTGAGAGGGTGCAGGCCAGGCCGAGGAGCTTCACTAGTGCACTATTGGGGCCTGGGAGGGACCATGTGAGGACTCCAGGGCATGTCCAGCCATCTCACTCAGTTCCGATTGGCCAGACTCCAGCAGCAAGCTAACTTACCATTTGAAGCATTTACCCTCTGGTGGTCAGTGCATGTCATAGAGACTGGTCAAACAGTCAAAAACAAAACACTTAGCGTATTAGACTTTTTATGAGGTAGGATTTATTGTAGTTGTTTATATATTCTGGATACAAGTCCTTTATCAGATATGTAGTGTGTATTTCCTTTTATTATTGCCTACTGCACTGGCTTAAACTTTCAGTACAGTGCTCAATACAAGTATATACTGTTTTATAAATATCAATTTAATATGTTTGGTAGCATTGTTAAAGTATTTTCCAATATTTAAAAATTTTTGTTGTTATTCCATTGATTTTCTAATGAGGAATGTTAAAATCTCCACCTATAATCATGGTTTGTTTATTCTCTGCTCAGTCCGTGGGTGCATACACACATAGGGTTTCATGTATTCTTGGTGAACAGATCCTTTTATCATTATGAAATGGCCCTCTTCATCTCTGGTAATATTCTTTTTTTCTTCAAGTTTTTCTTATGCTAACTTTTGCATGGTATATACAAGGATAGGCAAAATTAGGTTTACAGTTGTGGGTACATGAAACACAGAGTTAATAAAGCTATTGTAATAATCATAACCTGCATGTCTTTTCCCATATGAACAACTGAAAACCTACTCTGGCCCCACCATGTATATTGCCATTCTTTTATTTTCAATCTTTTTGTGTCGTATTCGAAGTCATAGAGACAGCATGTAGTGGGTCTTGATTTCTTCTCAACTTTTTTATTTTGAAATTAGAGGCCTGGTGCATGAAATTCATGCATGGGAGGGTGGGGTGGGGAAGTGTCCCTCAGCCCAGCCTTCACCCTCTCCAATATGAGAACCCTTGAGGGATGTATGACTGTCCATTTAGGCCTGATTCTGGCAGGATCGGGCCTAAATGGGCAGTTGGACATTCTTCTCACAATCCAGGACTGCTAGCTCCAAACTGCTCGCCTGCCTGCCTCTCTGATTGCCCCTAACTGCTTCTGCCTGCCAGCCTGATCACTCCCTAACTACTACCCTGCCAGCCTAATTGATGTCTAAATGCTCCCCTGCCAGCCTGTTTGCCCCCAACTTCCCTCCTCTGCCAGCCTGCTCACCCCCAATTGCCCTCCCTTGCAGGCCTGGTCCCTCCCACTGTCTTCCCCTGCTGGCCATCTTGTGGTGGCCATCTTGTGTCCACATGGGGCAGGATCTTTGACCACATGGGGGCAGTCCTCTTGTGTGTGGGAGTGATGGTCAATCTGTGTATTACTCTTTTATTAGTTAGGATAGAGGCCTGGTGCATGGGTGGGGGCCAGCTGGTTTGCCCTGAAGGGTGTCCTGGATCAGGGTGGGGGTTCTCTTGGGGTGTGGAGTGGCCTGGGAGAGGGGCCTATCGTGGTTTGCCGGCCGACCACACCCCCCAGTGACCCAAGCGAAGGCCCTGGGATTTGGGATTAATTTATGTTCTACAATTGAAACTTTGTAGCCTGGAGCAGAGCCAAGCCTTCTGCTCGCTCCATGCTGACAGCCATTTCTGTTTGAAACTTTGTAGCCTAGAGTGGAGTCCTAGGCTAGGGCTGCAGAAGTTAGCTTTCTCCATTGCCCTGGCAACCCTAGCCTCTTCTCTCTCCAGCTTCATGGCTGCCGCCATTTCTGTTGGGATTATATATCTTCTATAATTAAAACTTTGTAGCATTGAGTGGAGGCCTAGACCAGCAACGGCAGGCAGAAAGCTTGGCTTCCTCCATTGCCAGGGAAACCCAAGCCTCCCTCCTGCTCTCAGTGGCGGCAACCATCTTGGTTGGGGTTTATTTGCATAATTTGCTCCTGATTGGCTGGTGGATATGGCTGTGAATGTGGCTAGATCGGAGGTATGGTCAATTTGCATATTACTCATTTATTAGATAGAATGATTATAAATTTATAGGAAGTTATAAATCAACTTACAGGGAGGTTTGTGGACCCTTCACCCAATATCTCCCAATATTAACATCTTACATTAATATAGTACAGTGTCAATAATAGAAAAATTATATTTGTGCAATCCATGGAGCTTATTCAGGTTTCTTGGGTTTTACATGTATTCAGATTGGTGTGTGTGCTTCTATGTAATTTTAACATAGTCACCATCATCAGCACTTCAAGATATGCCGTCACCACCACAGGGCTTCCTGGTACTGCTCCTTCCCAGCCCTGGCCCTTTCTCCTCCCAATCCTAACCACTGGCAACCAGTCAATATTTTCTCTATCTTTATAATTATATTTTCAAGATGATTATAATGGAACCACTCAGTACATAACCCTTAATACTGATTTTGTTCATTCAGTCTAATCCCATTACTGTTCTTCGAAGCTATTGTGCGTATCAATAGTCCATTCCTTTCTGTTACCAAGCAGTAGTCCAGGGTATTGCTTTTTAAACCACCAATCTATGCATTTTTATTGAAGTGTTTCTCCATTTACCAATGTCATCTTGTTATTTGTTTTCTAGTTGTCCCATCTGTTTGTTTTATGTTCTTCTTTTTCTCATATCCAACCTTATTTTAGATGAATTAAAATTTTTTAATATTCAATTTTAGTTCTCCTATTGGCCTTTTAATACCCTTCTTTATATTGTTTTATTTTCCAATGTTGGCTTACAGAGTTCCAGACCCATTACTCACTTAATGTAATGTACTCAGAATTAGTGTTCTTATATTCCACATAAAATGTACGAGTCTTACATCAGTAAAATGCCACTTACCTGCTCCCCACCCTTTGTAGTGCTTTTGCCCTCAACTTTACATTACATACACAACATGCCTCACAATTCCGTGTTATTGTCTTAATGTACTTATATTGAATTAAGTTAAAATAACAATTCCTCTTTAATTTATTTTAATGGAAGTGTTTTTCTTTCTTTTCTTTAAATTTTATTTTTCAATTACAGTTTGCATTCAATATTATTTTGTATTGGTTTCAGTTGCAGCAGCATAGTGGTTAGACAATCATATACTTTACAAAGAGGTCCTTCCAATATTTCAAATCCCCACCTGACACCATACATAGTTATTACAATATTAATGACTATATTCCCTATGCTGTACTTTACAACCCTGTGACTATTTGCTAACTATCAATTTGTACTTAATCCCTTCACCTTTTTTTTACCCAGTCCCCCCATCAGCCTTCCTCCCCTTAGGCAACCATCAGTCTTCTCTATGAGTATTCTTCTGTTCCACTTGTTCATTTATTTTGCTCTTTAAATTCCACATATAAGTCAAATCATATGGTATTTGTCTTTCTCTGTCTGATTTATTTCACTTAGCACAATGCCCTCTAGGTCAACCCACTTGTCTGTTGATGGGCACTTAGGGTGCTTCCACATCTTGGCTATTGTAAATAATGCTACAATGAACATATGGCATATATTTGCACATATTCTTTCAAATTAGTGTTTGGAGACTCTCTGGCTATATACCCAGGAGTGGAAACACTGAGTCATAAGGCAGTTCCAGTTTTAAGTTTTTGAGGAACCTATAGAAGTGTTTTTTCTATGTTAATATCTGACTGCTATGCTATGCATTATAGACTCTAATTTTCTGGTTAAGAATTAGACATTGCAATTGATAAAAATAATTTGAAACTAAAAGTATAATTGATATGTTATAACAGGGTTTAAATTATTATTTTTGTCTGATACAAATTATTATAGAATATTTTCCTCCAGTTTATATAACCCTGTAGTTATTATTTCTTTACAAAGAGGAAAGCTAAACTAATACAAAAAAAAAAATCCCCTTTTAGAAACCAATTTTACTTTTCCTAGCTTTATTTTCTCACTCACCCTAGTAAAAGTACTAGATCTAAGATCCTAGAAAATGTTGTTTAATTAAATGCCAGGAGACACCATCTCTATTCCAAAAGGCCTCCTGTCACACTAACTCCACAGAAAATTTCTTTAATTCTCTTTCCTAATTGGATAATGAACTAGAATATTGGAAACAATTTCCTGGGGCATTATTGGATGTATCCTTACCTACTTGAGAAATATTGGTCCTTGCTACTTAGTTGTCAATGGGTTATTATCAGACACTGTACAATGGAAAAAAAGCATGTTTGAATAGACAGGTGATATGAACCATGAGATGTGAAACCTCAGGGCAGAGGAATAACTAGCCTTGAGTAGGGGATTAAGATTACCTTCTAAGTCCCTCTTCCTCCTACTTTCTAAATTGATACTTATGGAGTAAAATTGCTCAGACCTTCCTCTAGAGGCTTTTTTGGAGGTAAATATAGAAAAGAAGCATGGTTTTTATATAAATACTAGAGGCCTGATGGATGACATTTGTGCACTGGGTGGGGAGTCGCTCAGCCCAGCCTGCATCCTCTCGCAATTCGGGACCCAGAGGGGTCCTTGGCACTGTGCGGAGGCGGGAGAGGCTCCTGCCACCATCGCTGCGCTCGCCAGCCATCAGCCTGGCTTCTGATAGAGTGGCGCTCCCCCTCTGGGAGTCCACTGACCACAAGGGGGCAGCTCCTGCATTGAGTGTCTACCCCCTGGTGATCAGCACGCGTAATAGCAACCAGTCGTTCTGCTATTTGATCAATTTGCATATTAGCCTTTTATTATATAGAAATTTTCTCTTAGAACAGCTATATCAAATTGAAAATTTTTATCTAACTCTTCCTTCCTACCTTAATAAGAAAAATGAAATCAGATTCCTTATGGCAACTAAGGAGAACACCATTATTTTTTCAATGGTGTGTTTTTCTCCACTGTTGTAGAATATATTAATTTTACTAAAATATGTTAGACTTATCATATTATTGGATATAGCAAACTTCCCTTATATCCCATTCCTATATTTTAAAAAAATATTTTTATTGATTTCGGAGAGGAAGAAAGAGGGAGAAAGAAATAGAAACATCAATGATGAGAGAGAATGACTGATCGGCTGCCTCTTGCATGCCCCTCACCGGGGATCAAGCCCACAACCTGGAAAAGTGCAATGACTAGTAATGGAATTCATGACCTCCATGTTCATAGGTTGATGCTCAACCACTGAGCAATACCTGCTGGACAGCACAATATATCTTACTTCAAAGATAGTGGATAGATGTTTGCCTAACAAACTAATTAATTATAACATATAAATACAAATTCTAGGATTGCTTTTATGACTAATACTTGAAGCCCAGTGCACAACATTTGTGCACTGGTGGGGGGGACCTTCAGCCCGGCCTGTGCCCTCTTGTAGTCCAGGACTCCTTGGGGGATGTCTGCCAACCACAGAGCCAGCTCCTGCCACTGCAGCTGCGCTCACCAGTCGTGAGCCCACTGGCAAGCCTGGCTTCTGGCTGAGCAGAGCCCTCCCCCTCAGCTCCTCCCTACTCCCGTAGGGGCGCACTCTCCACAAGGGGACAGCTCCTGTGTTGAGCATCTGCCCCCTGGTGGACAGTGTGCATCATTGCGACTGGTTGTTCCATCATCTGGTCGATTTGCATGTTACCCTTTTATTATATAGGATGTTTTGCAAATTACTTTATGATATTCAGTTGGGCTAAACCTAAAGTTCATTCCTGGCAAGGCCAGGTTTGAAGAACTTGAATAGACCACTCACAGATTCTGCTCAGACAAGGCCACTCCCAACACGAATAGATAACTTGTTGGATGCATCTGCTGGCAGCTGAACTGCTGACCACTTTCGTTTGGAGAAAGAGCTTCCAGCCCACTTTCATCACAACACCTCTCTTTCATTATAATGTTCTGTCTCTCGTTCTGTTTCTGTGAAAGATTACAGTCTTATCTTAGAATTTCTGGGTGTTATGAGTACCTTAGGGAAATCTGATTATAGAGATAATCTACTCAACAGTGAAAAGTTTCAATTTGTTTCTATAGAGTTTTGTCAATTCAGAATCCCAGATACCTTTGTATTCCAGTACATTGAGTAGAGCCTCCCAGCCAGACGCTGAGGCATCTGTTTCTATAGTCTTCGGGACTGGGAAAGATAAATAAGAATGTGCGGGAATTATCTATATATTTGCTAACCACCAATTTAGATCTAAATAGACTCCCTCTGTTAGGAAGACTAATGAATTCCAATTCTCTGAAATATCCTTTGCTTTTAACAAGCAAGATGGAAGTTATCTAAAGAGAAAGAGAGAGACACACAGAGGGAAAAGCTGTGAATAATGCCACTAGAGAACCAATTACGCTCACCAGCTGGCAATGAGAAACTTGTTTCCTCTGACAAAAAAGATTTCAGTTTCAGCCTCAGACTCCTTTTTGACATTGTGTTCTTTAGGACTGAATGACAAATCCTCCCACACCCCCCCATAAGATGTTAGAAAAGAAATTCTGAACACTAGTTTTACATATAATATGACAAAGCAATGGGTAAGAAGAGAAAAATGAGCTAAGGCTTCATCATGGAACTTAATAAGAATCGACCAAAAATAAAAAATAAAGTGAAAATAGACATTAAAACACAGAGACCCTCTCCCAGCTACATGACTGAGTCAACGAGATTCCTGACTTGGCATGGCAGTGATAAAGAAACTGCTGAAGGCATTTCCTAGATGTACAAGTGTATTTGTGGTAAAAGAGTAGTTAACAGCTATATTTCCCAGTAAAATGAACTGCACTTGGACTTGTTTTTTTCTGTTCGTGGGGAACCCTTGTTGATTGCAACTAAGCCTAGAGGCTTTTGTGCTTTCCTGGGTGGGACATGACTAATTTCAGGGTCTCTCAGCTGGTAAGACTGGAAGGAAGTGCAGTCACTTTTTTTGACTGGCAGCCCTCCTGCATTGCTGACCTTGACTGGGCATTCCCTCTGTTTCTCCTCCAAGCTGTTCTTAGTGAAAAACCTTGTGAATTCAGTTTTTTCACTTTGTATACTACTTTAAAACTGGCCTTTTCCAAGTACCCATTTGGAAGTCCACAAAAATCTGTACAGCAGGTTCGCTCAGACTAGCCATTGTCAAGCCCCTAAAACAGGGCCACCCCATAACTGTTTACAATCTTTTCTTCTTTCTCAAGGTGCCTAAAAAAGGTTATTCATTAGCAACTTGCTTTCTTGATTGCAAAAAGGGGAAGCTTTAATCTAAAAAGTTCATTGTTTCTCTTCCAAATGATGCCATCCTTATATGTCTGTATAGCTGGTGGACTGCACAATTCCAGGTATACCACCTGCATGGACTAAGCAGTAATGGTATCCCTCTATCTCCTTCTAAACATCATCTGAAGAGAGTAGCGGTCTTGACCTGTGTACAAAAATTATAGACTTTGATGTGGTTGGATAATTGACTGGATAATTTGTTTAATATATCCTGTTCTAGGAGGAAACTTGAATTGTTATTTGCTTTATGCCATCAGCCCTCCAAACTCTATTATTTCATTAAAATTTGATATTTTACTAAGTATTACACAAATACAAAGGTTATCTAAACAACTCCTCAGCTCTGAGCCTAAATCATCAAAGGAAATGTTTTACACATTTTATTTAACATTTTCTTCCTGAATTTTCCATTTCTTTCTTTTTTTTTAAAGAATGCAATTTTTATACATGGAAAGGAATGGAAAATATGAGTTCAAGGCAATTTCATAAATAGCTTATATCAGTCTTTTTACTTATAACTTCCCTGAAAATGTCTTCAAAATGGTTTCCTTTTTTTATTAATACAATTTTAAAATAACAGCTTAACAATTTTAGTATATTCAAAGTTATCCAACCATTACAACTAATTTCAGAATATTTCATCACTTCAGTCACACCCCATGCCCCACCCCCACTGGCCCTAGGGAATTACTAATCTACTTTCTGTCTCTGTAGATTTGCCTATCTTAGAGATTTCATGTAAATGGAATCATACAGTGACTGACTTTTTTCACTTAGCATATGTCTTTTTTTACTTAACTTTTTAAAAAAATTACAGTTGACTTACAGTATTATAATAGTTTCAGATGTACAACCCAGTGATTAGACATTATATAACTTAAATATATAACATAAATGTAGTACCAATCTGGAACCATACATATCATAATATTCAATTTTATAATATTATTGACTATATTCCCTATCCGATATTTTCATCACTGTGACTATTCTGTAACTTCCAATTTGCACACCCCTTCTTATCTTAAAGAAGACCCTTTAACACTACAATATTAGTTTGGTAGTGATGAACTCCTTTAGCTTTTTATTGTCTGGGAAGCTTTTTATATATCATTCAATGATAGCTTTTCTGGGTAGAATATTCTTGGTTGTAGGTCCTTGCTTTCTATCACTGTGGATATTTCATGCCAATTCCTTCTGGCCTATTAAATTTCTGTTGATAAATCAGCTGACAGTCTCATGGGAGTTCCCTTGTAGGTAACTAATTGCTTTTCTCCTGTTGCTTTTAAAATTCTCTCTTTGTTTTTACCTTTTGGAATTTTGATTTTGATGTGTCTTCATGTGGACCTCTTTGGGTTCAACTTGTTTGGGACACTCTGAACTTCCTGAACTTGTATGTCTATTTCCTTGACTAAGTTAGGGAAATTTTCTGTCATTATTATTATTATTATTATTATTATTATTATTATTTTGCATAGATTTTCAATTTCTTGCTCTCTCTTCTCTTTCTGGTGAATTTTTGTTCACTTCAAGTTGTCCCAGAGGCTTCTCATACTGTACTCATTTTTTAATGCTCTTTTTTTCTTTGTGCTGTTCTGATTGGATGTTTTCTGCTTTCTTATCTTCTAAATCTCTCATTTGATACTGTTTCATGTACTCCACTGTTGATTCCCTGCAATGTATTCTTCCTTTTAAGTTAATGTATTCTTCCTTTCTGACTGGTTCCTTTTTTGTTTTCTAGTTTTTGTTTTTATGTTTCCTATCTTTTTGTTAATGTTCTCACTAAGTTTATCTATGATTCCCTAAGTTCATGGAGCATCCTTATAACCAGTGTTTTGAACTCTGCATCTGGTAGATTGCCTGTCTCCATTTTGTTTAGTTATTTTTCTGGACTTCTGTTCTTTCCTTTGGGACATGTTTCTTTGTCTCCTCATTTTGGCAGCTGCTTTGTGTTGGTTTCTGTGTAATACAGAAACCTATGTAAGACATAGAGCTGCCACATCTCCCAGACTTGTTAGAGTGGCCTTATTTAATAGGTGTTCCATAGCGCCCAGTGGCACAGCCTCCCCAGTCACCCAAGCTGGACACTCAAGGTGTGTCCCCTGTGTGGGCTGTGTTCAGCCTTCTGTTGTAGTTGACCCTTAATTGCTTTTGGCACATCAATGGTAGGGATTCACACTAGACCAATCAGCTGCAAGGACTGGCTGCCACCAGCATGGAATATCAGCTGTGCAGAGGACCACCCCACAGAGCACTGGGACTCTGGTGTTCACTGATTTTGCTCCTTGAATGTGTCACTGTAGAGGTGGCTCTGGAGCCTCTCAGAAGGTGCAGGTCAAGGTCAGCCATTGCCTGGGACCACCAGGCACAAGTTACAAAGCAATCTGCAGATGGCTGATTCTTGGGCTGGGCTCAGAAGTGCCTAGGAGAGGCTACGCTGTGACCAATGCTGGCTGCTGCTAGTGCTGGGCCTGGCCCACATTATAAGAAGTATGTGGCACACTGAGCCCAGATGCTGCTTGTTTGAGAGATTTTAGGAAAGTCTGAAACATAAGCTAAGACAGACCATTTGTATGATAAAGTCACGGGAACCAGCTTGGATAGACCTGCAAGTTAATGGAGAAGGGTGGGGGAGGTATCTCATGGAATCACCAAGGCAGGGTGAACAATGATAGCTAGGTTGATGGAGACTAAGATATGGCACCTGCCTCAGAAAAGGAACAATGCCTTCTGCCAGTACTTCTTTCTGGGGAAAAAACTACCCCTTCAGCTCTTACCTTGATGCTAGATAAATTTATTTCCTCCCCATATGTTTCTGGTGCCTTTGTAGCTTCTGTCCCAGTGCTGCAGCTTAGAACAAGTCAGTATGAGTAAGTCTATGTGCAGGCCCTTTAAGAGGAACGGGTGGGACTCCAGAAGCACTCTGCCTCTATCAGCCATAATCCCAACTGGTTTTATAGTCAGAAGTTATGGGGAAGTCTCTTCCTGGCTCTGGAACCCTGGGCTCGGGGGCCTGGTGTCAGAGTGGGACCCTCTCCTCCACTGGAGGGACCTTCGCAGCTGAGATATTCCTTTCAATTTTTTATCTGCCACATATGGATGTGGAACCAGCCCATTCTGCATCTCCACCCCTCCCACCAGTCTCCACATGGTTTATTCTTTGTATCTTTAGTTGTAAGTCTTCTGTTCAGCTAGATTTTAGGCATTTCTGAATTATGGTTTTTCTGTAGTTTAGTTGTCATTGTGGGAAGATTTGAGTACCGCATTTATCTATGCTGCCATCTTGACCAAAAGTCAGTAGCATATGTCTTCAAGGTTCCTCCATGCTGTAGCATGTATAAGTATTCCAGTACTTCTTCTTGCTGAATACCATTCTCTTGTATAGATATAACACATTTTATTTATCCATTTATCAGTTTATGGACACTTGGATGATTCCCATTTTTGAATGTCATGAATAATGCTGCTATGAACATTCCTGTACAGTACTTTTGTGCGTAATTAGGTTTTTATTCTCTAGGTTATATACTTAAGAATGGAATTGATGGGTTATATGATAACTATGTTTAACATAAACTATCAAACTTTTCTCAAAATGGTGCACCATTTTATAATCCTACTAGCAATGTATAAGGGCTTTAATTTCTCTACATTCTTGCCAACACTTGTTTTTTTTCCTGACTTTTTTTATTTTAGCCCTCGTAGTGGGGTGAAATGGTATCTCATTATGGTTTTGACTTGCATTTCCCTAAAGAAGAATGATATCAAGTGCCTTTTCATATGTTCTTTAGTCATTTGTCTATCCCCTTTGGAGAAATATCTATTGAAGTGTTTTGCTCATTTTTAAAATGATTAATTTTAGTTGGATAAAATACACATAACATAAAAGTTGCCATCTTAGCCATTTTAAGTGTACAGTTTAATGATATTGAGTACATTCTCATTGTGTGCAACCATTACCACCATGTATCTCCATAACTCTTTTCATATTGCAAAACCAATAGTCTATGCCCAACAAACACTAAGTTTCTATTCCCTTTTCCCCCAGCCCTCAGCAATCACTATTCTACTTTTGAGTACTCTAAGTACCTCATATAAGTTGAATCATATGGTATTTGTCCTTTTGTGACTGGCTTATATCATTTAGCAAAATGTTTCAAGGTTCATCCATGTTGACGTATGTGTCAGAATATTCTTCCTTTTTAAGGTCACATTAATATTACATTGTATGGTCATACCACATTTTGTTTATCTATTCATGTGTTGATGGGCATTGAGGTACTTCCATGATTTAGTTGTTGTGAGTATGCTGCTATGAACGTGGGTATATAAATATTCATCCAAGTCCCTGCTTTCAATTCTTTTGGATATATACTGAGGAGTAAAATAGATGGACCACATGGTAATTTTATTTATAATTGCTTTCAGGAACTGATACATCATTTTCTATAGTAGCTTTACATTCTCACCAATAGTGCACAGGATTCCAATTTCTTTACATCCTCACCAACACTTGTTTTCTTCTTTTAAAAGACAGTAGCCATCCTAATGAGTGTTAAGTGTTTTTTTTTATAGTGGATCTTATTTACATTTCCTTAGTGGTTGTATTAGTCAAAAAACCAATATTTGCTGTGACAAATATTAGAGACTGGGTGACTTAGACAACAGGGGGCTTGGAAGTCCCAAGATCAAAATTTTACCCAATTTTGTTACTGGTTAGAGTTGTCTTCCCGCCTTGTAGATGACTGCCTTATCGCTGTGTCCTCTCATGGTGGAAAGAGAGATCTTTCTCTCTTTCTCTTCTAAGGCCATCAATCTTATTGGATTAAGACCTTATTTAACCTCAATTACCTCCGAAAAGCTCTATCTCCAAATAGTCATAGGAATTTTGGAAGAACACAATTTGGCCTATTGTAGTGATGCTGATCAACTTTTCATGTGCCTATTAGCCATTTGTGTAGTCATGTGCTGCATAACGATGTTTTGGTCAATGATGGACTGGATGGTTGGTGGTGGTCTCATAAGATTATCCTGGGAGCTGGAAATTTTCTATCACCTAGTAATATTATAGCATAACCTATTACTCACGTGTCTGTGATGATGCTGGTGTAAATAAACCTACTGCACTGAGTCATATAAAATTGTAGCACATACAATATGTACAGTACATGATATCTGATAATGATAATAAATAACTATGTTGCTGGTTTATGTATTTACTATACATACTTTTTATTGTTATTTTAAAGTATACTCTTTCTACTTATAAAAAAAGTTTGCAGTGAAACAATATGCTGTGTTATATTGGCAGCAGCCTCATACAATTCATGTTTACTGCATTTGATTGCATCATTTCCTCTTGTGCTTGATTTATTCTCCTGTTATTTTGTATAGTAACATGTTGGACAGGCTGTAGTCTAGGACTAATAGTCTACATCATAAGCCTAGGCATGTAGTAGGCTACACCATCTACATTTGTGTAAGTGCACTCTATGATGTTTGCACTATGATAAAATCAACTACTGGCACATTTCTCAGAAATTACCCAGTTATTATCAATGTATGACTACATATATTCTTTAGAGAAATGTTTATTCAGTCCTTTGTACATTTTTTCTGTAAGGTATTTTCTCATAGAGAAATTAAATTTTGTCCCTAAAAAGAAATCAATTGGAATTGTGTATTTAACCATGAAGCCAATAAACATTACATAAAGCACGTAGCCTTCAAAGCCTTTGTAGATGTTCTTTTGTGTGCTTTATTTTGAATATTGAAAATTTCTAATGAAATACAAATTTTCATATTGTTTTTACTACAAAGCTTTCTCTTCAAATTGTTATATTGTTTATGGTCAAATTTAATTATCATTTGAATATTATTTGGAAAGCCAATGTTGTAAGTAGCTGCTTACAATCGCTAAGACTTATAGTGGTTGCCAAAGCCCTTAAACCTTTATTATGATTGAAAATCAAGTTGTTCTTTGTTTTATTTTTAAAATATTTTACACTTTAATTTTTTAAATTAATTTATTATTTTTTTGCAGTATAACTTATATTTAATAGTAGTACATATATTTTCCTTTTTCCCCCATTATCCTTCCCCCAGCCTCCCCTACCCCCCAGCACATGTCCCCACCTGCCCCTCTCTCCGCCCCAGTGTCTTTCATTCATTGGTTATGCTCATATGCATGCATACAAGTCCTTTGGTTGATCTCCCCCAGCATCCACCTCCCATCCACCCAAGCCTTCCCCCTGTAACTTGACAGCCTGTTCAATGCCTCCCTGCCTTTATATCAATCACTCTCCCCTGTTTCTTTTCTTCAAAAATATCTTGCCTCCGCATACTAGAAATAAATGTATAAGAACAAAAAATGTTTGAGTCTCAGTTTCAATGTCCATCTGTTTTGAGTCCCAGTTTCAGTGTCAAATAATTCTTCATGTGTACATGTCAGCAATGGTATCCAGATGGTGGATACATCGTGGCAATGCAAATCCATCCTCTCTTGTTTGGTCCTGGGCTGCCTGCAGACATGCACAGCTGCCGACTGCTAGCATGGCAAGGTGTCGTCCGTGTCCCCCATCTCTGGACAGTCCTCGTGACTGGAACAGATCCGTCAGTTCCTCACTGTCGCAGGAACCCACATGGTCTTGGAGTTGTTCTCTTTCCATGGCAGAGCACAAGGCTCCTCGGAATCCGCTTCTGCGCCAACTAGGAACCAATGTTCCGGGGGTCTCAGCCGCCCAGGGGGTACCGCAGCTGTAAAATTTTCAGGCTCTTCCCCTTCAAGATGGCACAGTCAGTGGCTCTGCTACATTTTAATTTAATAAAACTAAAAACAAAAACAAAAACAACCTCCCACTCTATCTCTTGCAACCACCAATCTGTTCTCTTTACATATAAACTTGGATATTGTTGTTGCTGTTTTTTATTTCTAGTTTCCACATATGAGAGACATCATATGGTATTTGTCTTTCTCTGTCTAATTTATAACTTAGCATAATACACTCAAGGTTCATACATGTTGTTGCAAATGGCATGATTTTATTCATTTATGGTGGGATAATATTCCATTATATATGTAACAACTTTCTAGCCATTCATCCATTGGTTAGCATTTAGGCTATTTTCACACATTGGCTATTGTAAATAAATGCTGCAGTAAACATGGGGTGCACATATATTTTTGAATTAATGTTTTCACTTTCTTTGAATAAATACCCAGAAGTGGAATTGCTGGACCATATGGTAGTTTGATTTTTATTTTTTGAGGAAAGTTCATTCAGTTTTGCATAGTGGTTGCACCAATCTGCAGTCCCACCAACAATGTATGAGGGTTGGTTCCTTTTTCTCCACACCCTTGTCAACACTTGTTATTTCTTGTCCTTTGATAATAGCAATTCTAACGGGCATGAGGTGATATTTCATTGTGGTTTTGATTTGCATTTACCTGATGATTAATGATGTCGAGTATTTTTTCATGTGCCTTTGTGTGTCTTCTTTGAAAAAATGTCTATGTAGATCTTCTGCCCATTTTTAAGAGATGATTTTTTTTATTGAGTTATATGTGTTCTCTATATATTTTGGATATTTGACCCTTATCAGATATATATTTAGTAATTATGTTCTCTCATTCAGTGGGTTGCCTTTTAAGTTTGTTGATGGTTTCCTTTGCTGTACAAAAGCTTTTAATTTTGATGTAGTCCTGTCCCACTTATTTATTTTTGCTTCTGTTGCTTTTGCTTTTGGTGTCAGATTTTAAAAATAATTGCCAAGAACTATTTCAAGAACCTTACACCTATACTCTCTTCTAGGAGTTTTATGGTTTGGGGTCTTACATTCTTTTAAAAATAATATATTTTATTGATTTTTTTACAGAAAGGAAGGGAGAGGGATAGAAAGTTAGAAACATTGATCAACTGCCTCCTGCAGGGATGTGCCTGCAACCAAAGTACATGCCCTTGACTGGAATCGAACCTGGGACCATTCAGTCCGCAAGCCGAAACTCTATCCACTGAGCCAAACTGGTCAGGATGGGTCTTACATTCTTTAATCCATTTTGAGTTAATTTTGATCTGACTGTGTAAGATAGTGGCCCAGTTTCATTCTTTTGCATGTGGCTGTCCAATTTTCCCAATGCCATTTATTGAAGAGCCTATCCTTTCCCCCATGGTATATTCTTGGCTCCTTCGTTATAAATTCATTAACCATCTATGTGTGGGTTTATTTCTGGGCTCCCTATTCTGTTCCATTGATAGATGTGTTTATTTTTATGCCAATACCATACTGTTTTAATTACCATAGTTTTGTAGTATAGTTTGAAATCAGGGAGCATGATGCCTCCAGCTTTATTTTTCTTTCTCAAGATTGCTTAGGCACTTTGTCCATTTTTTAATTTGGGTTGTCTGTTTTGTTATGAATTATTTATATATTCTAGATACAAGGCCCCTACCAGATAAATAATTTGCAGGTATTTTCTTCCATTCTATGAGCTGGTTTTTTTCCTTCTTGATGATGTCCTTTAAAATGCAAAAGCTTTTAATTTTGATTAAAGTCTCATTTATTTTTTCTTTTGTTGCTTGTTCTTGTGGTGTCATATCTAAGAAGCCATTGCCCAATTCAGAGTCATGAAAGACTTATTCCTGTGTTTTCTCTAAAAGTTTAATAATTTTCGCTCTTAAAATAAGATTTATGATTCATTTCAAGTTAATTTTTATATGGTATAAAAATTTTAAATCTCTAAGGACATAGTAGTGTTAAAATGTTCTTTACTAGATTAGATATAAAAATTAGTAAGGAGGTTTTATTTTGGTTGTTCTTTTGGGGGGGTCTATTAAAAAATCACTGACTCATTGCAGACATTGGAGATCACATCTATTTATATCATCAAAATACACCTCATTTACATATGCTCGTTTAGCCTATTTATAAGAATGGAAATCCGAACATAAGGTAACTGAGGAATGGCTGCCAATAGTGGCTGAGATAACAGGCGTTGAAAGACATGAATAATATCTTGATTACAAATAAAAGCTTGGTCTCATCCTTTTAACTCAGAATTTGCCACGACTACATATCATTTTTTAGTCTGATTAATGGCAGAGCAACTAATTAGAGTGAGAGAGAGATTAGCAAATCATTCAAGATGTCAAGTGCAGTCAAAGTGCCATTTTGTCACAGATAATATAATAAAGCTCACACTGACAGGTGTATGTAATAAATAGGAACTGAAAATGCTCCAGTCTTGAAGAGTCAAGATAATGTTTCTTTTTTTTTTTTTTAACAGTGTATTGCTTTATTGGGGCGAGGCTGGGAGGGGAGACACCATGATGAGGAACAAAATCAATGAAAGGAATACAAACTCAGGAAACAATAATGTTAAAACAGTAGTACACAAAATGGTTAACTGCAATCACTTTCTTAAGAGGACTCCACTCATGGAAGAAAACTTTAATTGCCATTGCAAAAAACATCTGAATGAAATAGAAATTGTTTTCAATGACATTAGTAGAGAATATGTTCTAGAAATTGGAGGTAACTGGATGTAACATCCTGGCAGCAATTTAATAGAACAGTCCCGGATGGTTAGGCTGAGGCCAACACCTAATGAGGACGAAAGCCTTGTCTGTGGGGAATTTTGGAGGATACCTGGAGAAATGTTTCACTGTGCATAAGCCAAATTGAATTGTCATAAGTGTTGCAAAGTTTCATATAGTAAAAGTTTTTTTCTACATGCACTTCAACTTCACAGCAAGAGTGGCATAGGATGCCTAAACACAGAAGAGAGCATTCATGCAAGATATCTAACTCCTTGATATAATAATGCATACAATTCAAAATGATTACACTATCATTACATCTAGGGCTTTCTGCAACTACAAGGTGGTGGTTATAGAAAGCACGGCCCCTGGTACCAACATCTAAAAAGTAGCCACCACCCTCTTTTACGAGTGCTTCCTTTTTGCGTTTTTTCTTCATTTTTGTTAATCAACTCTGCTGCTGTTGCTGCTTCTTAGCAAAACTGGTAAAAACAAAGTTGTAATCATTGAACATAGCACTCTGGCAATCAAGACGTTTAAAACCTTCAATCTTCTGGGGTGAAGAAAGCACTGTACGACATTTAGAACTCTGGTTTGCAAACAAGGTGGTCACAAATTTTCCTGGCTTGAAGACTTCCACAACTTTCCTGATCAGGTCATCATAGGAGGTCTGACTTAAGTTCGTTTCAAAGCTAACATAAGAAAATTCTGGTTCTGGAGTGATGTGAATTGTCCAATAAGTTCCATCCGATTTCATGCCATTCATCGAATACCCACAAGGATTGAACATTGTGGCATCAATGACAGAACCTGGTATCAGGTCACGAATTCCACTCTCACGAGTGACATCCTTTGCAGTAACACCGTCTTTCATGTAGAACTGGTCCATAACTGCTGGGTCAAGCTCACTCATCAGAATTTCCAGGGTTTGATCTGGCTGACTGATTACCCTACTCTCTGGGAAATCCAAAGTATACAAGTACCAACAGTCAGAATTCATACGTCCCATACAATATGCTGCTCCATTTGGGAAAATTGCATTAAGAAACTCTATTTCTTCCTGGAAATTCCGGTGTGGGTACCCTTGGTGAGAAGGCTTCATGAAATTCTTACGAGAACAAAAGAAGCTTTGTATTGAGTCAGACCCACTGTAATCCCTAGCAAGTTTCAACAGGGGAACCAGTGCTGTCAGCAAGAGGGCGGTACCACATGTCTTCAAAATGAAACGTCTCTTGAGACAAACATGCTACTCTCACTGAGTGCATAAGCTTCCTGCTTGTCAGTTTCTGTCACACTTATGATTGAACATTGCACATCCTTCAAAAGTATGTCCCACTCGGATCTCGGGCTGGTGCGAAGATCCCCAGATCCTTGACTTGCGTCGGGCTGCTGCTTGGAGAACCAAACCTCCAGTAGCTTCTCGGTCCCTTCGAAAAAATGTGCAGCTTCCATCACCGTGAGACTAGCGAACAACCAACAACCACAGAAAATCAACTAAATTAAATCTCTTTCTCCCGCCGCTGTTGCGGATTGTTCCAGCTGTTTCAGGTTCCTTTTTTTTTTTTTTTTTTTTTTTTTTTGCTACAATTTTATATTAACTTTTTTTTAAAAAAAAAGAATTAATAAAATTTTCCCGGCTTTTGTGTGTGTGTGTGTGTGAGCGAAAAGTTGAACGTGAGTCTGTTGGAAATAGAGGCAGATACAGTTCAGTCTCTTGTAGTCCGCTGTTTCCCCGTTAGAGAGCGAGATGAGCGAGCGCTAGCTAATGTCGCCGGCCATACTGTGGAAGCCAAGATAATGTCTCTAAAATCAGCACTATTTATTTACATTTGATTTCCTTCCTCTGAATTGTCATATTGTTGAATTGGGCTTTGACCTGCTGACGTGCTAATATTTGGTGTGTATTTTCTTTGTGCTTTGCAGGATGCACAGAACCAAAAATTAAAGACAAATGTCTGGTACAGTGAGGTAAGGACTGTTTCCTTCTGGGCATGCTGCCCTCCTGATCTTGATCTGTTGAGACAGATTACTACTCTGAGGAATGGACATTATCTTTGTGTTTGTATTTCCTTAGATCTGCAGCAAACCTAATTTGTTAGGATCCATGTAAGTGTAGGCCATGTTTCCTGGTTGAGGCTACCAACTTTTGGAGTTGGATGGGAAATCCTCTACCCTAACAGTACCAACAGGCTGATCAGTTGAGCTATTTCTCCAAGTCTCTTTTCAGTTCTTTGGTAAGGTTGATGTTGCCCCTTTTTGATAAGTTTCCTTTTTGGCTACTCCTAACAGGTTTGGGATGATGAGTTTTTATCATGGAACTCCAGCATGTTTGATGACATTAGCCAGATCTCTCTACCTTTAAGTGCTATCTGGGCCCCTGATATCATCATTAATGAATTGTAAGTGTGTGGGCTATATTTCTGTGGCGTTTAGACGGCTTAGATTATTCAGGATAGTTTCTGCTTACATTCACTCATGGTTGCTATTTTATGTTTCTCAACATATTGTTGGGAATGTTCAGGTTAAACGTATCATAAGTTGACATTATGTAAGATACAGATTTGGTGACTAATGTGTAAGGTTGCTCATGGATTGTGTTTGTATTGTAAAAGCAGCAAGTGAGTTCATTTACCAGGTCTCATTGCTGAGTCCATCTTTGTTAGAGTGAATCATCTCAGGGAAAAGTGACTCTGTCCTTGCGCTTCTAGGCTAGTCCTGGGTGCTGTAGTCACTACCATCTCATAATCAGTTCTGCGTATTGGGATGGCTAAAGCTCTCTCTCTAACAACAAATTCTCTCGTGTTTCACACAGTGTGGACCATGAAAGAGCACCTGACCTTCCCTATGTGTATGTGACCTCATCTGGGACCATTAAGAACTCCAAGTCCATCCAGGTGGTCTCTGCCTGCAGTTTAGAGACATATGCTTTTCCATTTGATGTCCAGAATTGCAGCTTAACCTTCAATAGCATTCTGCACACAGGTAAGCCAAGAGAGGTACAGCCTTCTGGGGGGAACATGCCTGTGCTGGGTAGTTGGCACACATAGGTGTAATTATGTTATGCCACTCTTCAGGTCTATTTTATTCTTGCACATAATTAACTTTTTGCAAGCCTAAATTTCTTCCTGCCATTATTTGATTCATGCTGTAATTCAGACCAAGTGCAGTGCTGTGCCTAGATGCACAACCCAATTGCTGCTTTTTGTTTGGGAATACAAGATCAAGCCTCTACTGCCATTGGGAATGTTACAGAACTCACAGGGGCAGCTCTATCGTTCTATGGATAGTGGAACCCAAACCCTACATTCATAGTTGTTTTTTCCCATGGCTACAAAGATTTTATTCCACACCTCTACCCCTAATTCAAAATGGTTGTATCCAACTCCATCTCCATCAGGCTGTCTATGGCGGGCAGGAGTGAAAGGACTGATTTTATGTTGGTGCCCATTATTTCTGTGATTTTTAGTGGAAGATGTAGACCTGGCCTTCCTGCGGAGCAGAGAGGACATTGAGCATGACAAACAAGCGTTTTCGAATGACAGCGAGTGGGAACTTCTTTCTGTGTCCTCAGCCTACAGCACCCTGCAGAGCAGCGCTGGAGATTTTGCGCAGATTCAGTTTCACGTAGGTCCTTCCCCTTCCTGACGCGGCTGCCCACTTCTCTGCACTCTTTGGCCCTTTCTGCCGGGCTGAGGAATCTCTGCTCCATTGCTTATTCTATCATTGGGGAACAGACAATTCAGACGGCTGCTTTCAGCATTTCGGAGGCCGGAGGTGCAGGCACCGACCCTGGGCTCCTGCTGTAGCTATTCCACGTGTGAATATGGAGAGAATGGTTTTCAGACACCAGAGACATGAGCCACCATAGCAGGAACTCAGGCCTTTAGTTCACACCAACACCTGTACCTACAATCCCTACGGAGAGGAACCCAAGAAAACCATGCACAACAGCAACAAATTGGGGGAGAGTGTCTCTTCAGCACTGCTGTCCTGTTTTCAGTTTAGTAAATTAGTTAATTCCAGATGCAGGTGCATAAAATTACCATATTATTAACTTGAATATCCGGAGGGATTAGCTAACAAATCACCTGTAGGATCTGCAGAGACCGCTGGTGGTTTCTGGATCAGAGAGAACAACTGCCCTAAAAGGATGTGATGAAAACCCAAACTGCTCTGACGCGCCACCCTGAATGCTCTTGGCTGCCTTGTTCACAGAGAAATTTGTCCTGCAGGGCTGGGGGGTCAAGGGCAGGACAGTGAGGACTCCAGAGAGCCATTCTCCCTTCCCTCCTGGCAAACCATCCTGAATGTGAGCAAAAGCAAGTTCATGCAATCCATTGACCTATATCACTAGTATTCAGCTCTACTTTCTTGCACAAAGTTAGCCAGTGGTGGTGATAGTTAGGGGAGTGGTAGGAGGGGGCATCCTTTATGTCAAGTAAGGGATTCCATCCTATCTAATAAAAGAGCAATATGCAGATTGACCACCACTCCAACACAAAAGAGGGCTGCCCCCATGTGGTCGAAGATCCTGCCCCCATGTGGACACAAGATGGCCAGCAGGGGAGGGCAATTGGGAGGGACCAGGCCTATAAGGAAGGGTAGTTGTGGGCGATCAAACCTGCAGGGGAGGGCAGTTAAGGGTGACCAGGCTGGCAGAGGAGGGAAATTGGGAGTGACCAGGCCTACAGGGAAGGGTAGTTGTGGGGGTCCCAGGCCTGCAGGGAAGGGAAGTTAGGGGCAAAAAGGCTGGCAGGGGAGCAGTTAGGCATCAATCAGGCTGGCAGGAGAGTGGTTAGGGAGTGATCAGGTTGGCAGGCAGAAGTGGTCAGGGGCAATCCGGAAGGCAGGCAGGTGAGCAGTTGGGAGCCAGCAGTCATGGATTGTGAGAGGGGTTCCAGATTGGAGAGGGTGCAGACTGGGCTGAGGGATGCCCCCCCAATACACCCTGTGCACGAATTTCGTGCACTGGGCCTCTAGTTGAAAAATAAAGACTACAGACAGACCAGGATACACAAGATGAATTGTCCTTGAACTAAGGCTTTTATATAAAAAGGAAAATTCAGACTAGACTAAGGTGCTGTGGTTACAATGTATAATTGTGTGTTAAGGGATAGTGGTTGTAAAAGGAGGTGTTATTGAGGGCACAGAAGCCCCTGCATTGGTGAAAAGGTGCATGCAGCTCTTCAGAAAAGCTCTTGTTAAGTTAGAACCTCATAGAGACAGCTGTTGTTTGAACCTGGCCCATGTATTACCCTGGGCACTAGCTGATCACCACTCGTATCTTCCTAGTGGTGGGGTTTGGGTTCTGGCCTATTCTGCTTGGTTTTTAGCAAAGCCCGCATTGTGGCATAATTGTCCACTTTTTTTGTGAGGGAAAGGAAGTGGAGAAAAGAGAGCTTTTTTAATTTCAATGAGTTTCTTGGCTCAGAGTAAACACCTCATTAATTTTAAAGATATCAGCCTGCAAACATTATTAATGCAGCCGAATAATGGAGAGCATTAAAAGGAAATGTGAGGGAGCAGCACGTGCAAGGTGGGACAGTCACCTACCAAGCACCCCGAGAACGCTGCACACGCCATTACCTGCACTGCACGGAGAAAATGGGGGAAAGCAAGAAACGGGTAGATAAACACACACACTCTCTCCATAGGCAGCCATTATCGATAGACACATGTCACCCTTTGACCTCAATAGTAATCTGTCATCTCGAAAGTGGCTGAGGACTGTGTGCACTACGATGACCGGTGGTGTGAAAGATTTCACCGAAGGCTTGGGCCTCAGGAGCCATGGTCCTGGCACTTGATTCTTCACTCACAGTGTCTGTGACGGGGTTGGCAAAGGCGGGCAGAGATGAGGTTTCTGGCTCTGCGAGCTCTTCCCTGGGGCCTTTTGCCTGGGGCCTACGGTGTGTCATCTAGCAAGGCTGGGGCCACCTGGCCCTCCGGAACAGACTAGGGAAATAATCCTGAGTAGACGCACAGATCACAGTTGGTTGGTCAGGGAGCTAGACTCAGGAGCTTGTTGACTATCCCAATTCTGTCTTCGTTGACCTCTGCCAGCCTCCCTGCCTCCTCTTTCCTGCTCTGCGCACCATGACGGGGCTCAGGTGCCCTGACTTCATCTCACACATCCTACTCTGAGTTTAGCAGCTGAGGCACATATCCTTCAGCAGCCTGTGGCCAATGACAGACATTTGGAGCCCAGTTCCATTCAGACATTGGGCTGCTGTGATCCTGACAACAGTCATCTCCCTCTGAATCTGATCACCTGCTGTGCTCCTGTCCAGGATGGGACAGCAGGGGGTTGGGGACAGGTGGGCAGGCAGGAGCTGCAGTGATTTATCTGTTCTAAATCCGTTGTCACCTGGGCCTGAGGTACACGGCTGCCATCGAAACCAAATCCAATGTTTTGGCTGCCCCGCTAGTTCCAGCCAATGTGCAATCAGTCATATCTGCCAGCCCTGGGGCACGTGCTGCTGAAACCTAGTGTGAGGCTGCAGGCCCGGGGGGCCAGAGCACAGCCCCCTGCCTTCGAGGATATCTGTGAGCAGCCGGAGCCAGCAGCCACCGGAGGGGAGGTTTCTTCCAACACCCCCTCGGAGGTGCTAGTTCCCAGAAACAGCAGGGTCAGCAATTGGTGTCTGTATACTGGCATTTTGGTTTTGGTTTTTTAGAGAATGAGGGTAGAAGGGGAAGAGGTAGGAATAAAATTTAAGAACGCACCTTGGATAGAAGAGGGTGGACACGGTGGGAACTAAAGTGAGTCCAACCACAGAGCCGCACACTGAGTAAACGCTAATTCCGGCAGGAATGGGGGTCCACAGAGGGCTCCCAGGAAAATGCAGAGGGCCATTTGAGAAAGAAAGGTGCCTCATCGTTTTTTCCTGACATGATTTTCTTTTCTAGTTTAGGATGAGTTGTTTGTTCAAATATCTATTGAATGCAGCTCATAAACTTGATAGAAAAGCCTTCTGAGCACCATCAGGTCAAGAGTGGGAGAGATGGGGATGGGGGGAGGGAAGGAGGGAGGGAGAGAAGGAAGGTGGGAAGGAGAGATGAATAGAGAGGGGGGATTTGAACTTAGAACCCTAGAAATCTTTCCAGGGTCACTCAAGTAATCCCAGAATCATGAGCTCCGCTAATCCCACTGAGCCATGGTCCAGATTTGAGAAACTCTCACTCAGTGGAAGGATCTTACTTAGATGGCAGCCACTTCTCCATTACTTCTGAATTAGGAATGTGGAGAGGGGCTTGGGAGAAGAGGAAAATAGGCTTTGGTATAAAGTCTGGGTCTGGGCGTCAAAATTCCAACTATGTCATAAACACGGTCATGCAAAATTGAGTACTGGTGGGGTCTACCATCACAGAGGCAATTAGAGGCTAACCTTGGGGCCTATTCCATCTCCAAGGAGCTCTCCACACACACATTCTGAATTAGATTGATCTCTTTCATTAACAACAATAGGCTCCAAATACCTTTGTGTACTTATTATTACCTGGCTTTAATGGATAATGAAATTGTGGCATAATATTGCTAACACCTGAAGGGTGTCTAATGGAGAACACAGACTGAAACTAAAGTGCTTTTCTTCCCTTTCTGTGAAATTTAAAGGCACCAGCTCCCTTAGTCCATTAGAAATGATGGGCTCTAGGTAGGGGCAGCTCCACAGAGAGCAGCGTCTCACTGAGCTGGCGGTGACGTGCCTTCCCCCATAATAAGCAGGGCTGTGCCTCTGGCGTACCTACGGAGAGGTAGCCCTCAGAGGGCTGACCTCAGCTGCAGAGCCCCCACTTGGGCTACTCCCAGGATCCTGCCCCACTGAATAAAAATAGAACTATTAATAGACTACAATGCAACTCAAAAAACAGCTTTTGAGCTTTTGTCTGTGCCAGGCTCGATGGGAAGCATGGAGGACACAAACAGAAATAAAACAAGGCTGCTGAGACCTTTCATAGACCTCCCAGTTGCCCAGGGAGACATACTAACAATCGCCACAGGCGTGAGCATTTACTCTGCGTCACGCACCATTCTGTGAGTTTGTACATGCAACACTCACACCTGGATGAGATAGGCGCTCTGAATGTCTGTGTTTCTACCAATGGATGAGTTGGGCTACAGAGAAGTTAAGTCATTTACCAAGGTAATGGGGCGACTAGTGGAGCCCGGGCTTGAACCCAGGCAATCTAACCCCAGAAACTATGCTTAATCCCATGTGATGATGATACGATTAAACATAATACAGCACATTCCAGACCATTCTTTGGCATCTGTGCACTGTGTGTTACTGGGCAAGTCACCTGCATTAGTTTCCTAGAGCCGCCATAACAAAGTACCACAAACTGCGCTGCTTAAAAACAACAAAGATGATTCGTCTCATAGTTCTGGAAGCCAGAGCCTGAAGTCAAGGTGTCAGCAGGGTTGGTTCCTTCTGGGCTCCAAGGGAGAATTGGTCCCATGTCCCTTCCTGGTTTCTGCTGTTGCTGTCAGTCTTCAGCATTCCTTGGCTCACAGAGGTGGCACTCCAATCTCTGCCTTCATCTTGACACGGCCTTCTCCTTTTTGTGTTTCTTCTTAAAAGTACACTAGTCTTATAGGATGAAGGGCACATCTTCCCCAGTGCGACCTCCTCTGAACTGATTATCATTTCCAAGTTCAGTGACATGATGAACTTCCAGGAGGGCATGAGTTATTGGACTCATTATTCAATCCACTGCAGTCCGTCACCCTCTGGCTCCTGGAAATTCGTGTCTGTCTCAAATTACATTCACCCTGTCCCAGCACCCCCAAACATCTTAACCCACCCCTGCTCCAACTCTAAGACCAAAATATCTTAATGTAAACTCAAAAGAACCCAAATCTCAGCATCTAAAGCAGGAACAGAACTTGGGCGTGGCCCATTCTCCTTCCTCTGTAGACTTGGGAAACATCTAACACCAGAGTCTGGTTCCTGACCCCATAAGACTGGGAAGTTTCCTATTAACAGTCCTGACTCCAATATTTAGAGTAGAGTCTGACACTGTTCATGCTCAACTCATGTCTCTTGAACAAGGGAATAAAGGGTTCTGAGGATCAAAAGTATTAAAAACATTTCTGAAAACTGGGTGATAAAATTAATATTTCTTTAGGCTATACTTGGCTTGTAGAGAAAATTGGCCTAGTACATAGGTAACACTGCTCCTAAATCAACCTAGAGGAAAAGGCAAATCCTTTGCTTTTGAAGCAAACCAAAAGCTATAGGCACTATTTTGTCTGTCTTCGGAACGGGAGCATCCTTGCCAAAGGTAAGAAGGTGGATGAGGTCGTTTTGGAGGGTCTTTCTAGATTCACAATTTCATAAGCCAAACAGACAGGAGAGGTTTCTGCTCTATGTTACATCATAAGCTGTCTCTTTCTGTTCCCACCGTTTCCTTCTACTTTCAGCTACTGTTGGCCCAGTGACGAATACCCTCCCGACAGGACTGGTTATAGAACTTGTGTGGCCTTAGTGCAAAGTGAAAGGCAAGGCCCCTTGTTCAAAAATTACTATGAATTTCAAAATAGCACCAGCAGAGTATTAACAAAGTGCACCGGCTCCATGTCCCGGGAGCCGGCCTGCCTCTCGACCTCTTAGCTCTTGCCACAGCTCTCCCCGGACAACTGCATCTTGCTGGAACCGGGGGCCAGAGGAGCCACACTGCCATCCTTTACCCTCATTCCCTGCAGCTGCCTCTTGCTGGAGAGCAGTCATCTCAGCTCCTGCTTTTACAAAGGAACTCCACTTGAAGAGTTCCACGGTAATCTCAACTGCACCCAAGGTGTTTGGCAAGGCTTCAGTGAACTGCTCTTTCAGAAAGGTAAAGCAGCCGGCGTGGCTCAGGGGTTGAGCACTGACCTATGAACTAGGAGGTCATGGTTCAATTCCCAATCAGGGCACATGCCAGGTTGCAGGGCTCTATCCCCAGTGTGGGTGGGGCATGCAGGAGGCAGCCAACCAGTGCTTCTCATCATTGATGTTTCTATATCTCTCTCCCTCTCCCCTCTTCTCTGAAATAAATATTTTAAAAGGGAAAAGCAGGCAAGGAGAGGTTAAATACCTCACCCGGGACCACTGAAATCAGCACGTGTAGGACCTAGGACCGAGGGCTCTGGAGCCCTGTTCCCTGGACTACGTCTGGACCCTCTGCTTAACTGATGTGCCCACCTATACTTTTCTTTCCACCCTTCATATAACATCTACCATGAAGTCTCTAGGGGTCTTCTGCTTATATCCACAAAAGACAGAAGGCTTGGTCATCCCCCACTCGTATGTCCAAATCACCAGTGAGCTAGCCTGGGCCCACACTCCAGGACCCCATGGACTCTGCCCACTGGGCACCCTGTTCACTGCTCCCATCTAACCATAGCCAGGCACAGCGTGATGATGGGAGCTAAGGGGTGCAGGTTGATGACAGTTCATTTTGTTGTTGTTTTGCTGTTGATTGCACTTTGGTAGAAATGTGTTTTAACCAAATTATTGCAAAGCAGTGAGTGTTGCTCTGGTTTAGGTATCTGCAGCCAATTATGTTTAATGTGAAAGACAACAGCCAGACTGCAATCCGCCAAACACTCGGGCCTGTCAGGCACCACTGAGACGGAATATGCTCTCAGACCCAGTGGCGGGGGGATGGAGGGGTAAAGAGGGGGTCCCACTCTCATCAGCAAGGTGCTGTCTGGCCTCCCCCAAGCTCTTACCCTGCCACTGTCTGTGCCATCACTGGCCTCTGTCTTGGCTTATATCTCTGTGGTTCTCTTCCAGAACAGGAGACAGAGAGGAGGGGAAAGAATCCTGAACTCAACTCAGAGGTCTGGCCAGATCAAGAGTTGTAGCTACACTGTATGAAAACAAACCCCGTTGGAATTGGGAGACGTCGGGGCTTTCCCAGCTCTGCCACTAATTCACCTCACTGAGGGCTGAGCTTCACTTGTTAAAATCTATACAACAGGCCTATTAGGTTACCTGCCAGCAAGCTCGCAGTGAGGATTAACTAAAGCACACCATGTGCCTAAGACCACCCACCAAGCACACCCTCTGACACGTGGAAAATCTTCTATTGCTTTGAGAATCAGAGAAACAGGAAATTTCAGACATTGTTTTTGATTTTTTTTCCAACCCCCAACAGTAAAGGTCCCAAACCATCCATTTGATCAGCAAGCATTCATGGAATACCCACTACAAAATAGGTATTCCTTTTGGCTCTGTGGGAGATTTAACAAGTTGCTGTTTTCACCCTCAAAGGGTCCAGTGTCTGGTGAGGAAAGCAGCCCTGTTATTTCCCTGGTTTCTCTCAAGGGAGAAGAACAGTTTGTGTTTATTAAAGACAACTCCTGTCACCATCCCAGAGCAACAAACAAACAAAAGATAGCAACAACAATCCTAGTGATTTTATGAGACTCAAATTTCCAGCTACAAAACCCACTCAGCACCCTGCATGCCAGCCACGCTGCAGGCCGGCCTCACTGGGCCTCTTCCGTCGGCCTGGGGTGGGTCCCCTCCTGCCCCTGCTCCCTACTCCGGAGCCTGAGCTGTGGCCTGCAGGGACAGAAGCCCTTGCCATGTTTGGCCAACAGGGGCAGAGGCAGGAGATTGGAGTGAGTAGGTGCTTGTCTCTCCATTTTCTCTCTGGGGAGTTGCAGCCAGGCTGGCTTTGTCCCTAAGAGGAAGGCACAACTGTTGCAGCCCTATCCCCACAGCTTCTCTCAGGTCCCTTCAGGCCTAAGGGATGGAACAGCTCACCAGTGCCCCCAGCCCTCTGGGTCACTGCCCTCCTTCCTGTGGCGTTCCTGTGCCCTGCCCACACCCTGTAAACCATCTCTTTACTAAGCCCTCCTCAGATTTCCCAAATCAGTTATGCTTTGTTCCTGCCCAGACTCCGACGGATACACTCACAGGTGCTAAGATTCCAAGTAAGAAGACAGACTAGACCCCAAACACACAATATGTTGCATCACACGTGGTTTAAGAGGGAAGATTTTAATGTTAACCCTGGTTTTAAACCGTTTCTCACTCACAGCTATGTGAGCTTACACAAGCAATTTCATCTCTAGGAACCTGGGATTCCTTGTCTGTAAAACAGAGGTATTAACACTCAGCCCTAGAGCTGCTGTGAGCATTGACTAAGATAAACCCAGGAAACACTTAGTCTGATGCCTAGCAAACAGCAGGTGGTTCTAACTTACAAAATAGTCTCCCGTTTCTAAGCTACATAGACTTTTCACAATATGCAACACTGTTAGGACTTCTTGGCTTTGGTTTTGGCCAAATGTTAGTCCATCATTTTAGGTCTAATATCTTCTCAACAGATTTCCTGTCCCTGTCCAGGTGGTGATTCGCAGGCGCCCACTGGTCTACGTGGTGAGCCTACTGATTCCCAGCATCTTCCTCATGCTTGTGGACCTGGGGAGCTTCTACATCCCCCCTTCCTGCCGTGCCAGGATTGTGTTCAAAACCAGCGTGCTGGTGGGCTACACCGTTTTCAGGGTCAACATGTCTGACGAGATACCGCAGAGCACAGTGAGCACCCCTCTGATTGGTAAGCAGCCTTGGAGTCACCAGACATTTGTCTTGCATGACTCCTGGCAAAGATTTGCTGCTGCGTTTCAGATCTGGGGAGGGAGAGGCCCCCAAGACTGCAGCTAACTCCCCCTCCTGGTTCCTTCCCTCAGGCGTCTTCTTCACCGTCTGCATGGCCTTCTTGGTTCTCAGCTTATCCAAGTCCATCTTGTTGGTAAAGTTCCTTCACGATGAGCAGCACTGCGGGCAGGAGCGGCCCCTCTTATGCCTTGGAGGGGACACTGCTGCTGATGGGCTTATAAGGGATCACAAGGCCCATCTTGTTGGGATGACAGGTTTGTGAGAAGTTTGAGGTCTCTATTCTCAGCACCCGTTCCCACTGATGGAGCACTGGGCTGTGTGAAAAATCTGAAACATCTGCTTATCGGCCTCTGTGCTGCATCTTACATGGCCTTTCAGGGGACTGAAGGCCACTAGCTCCTGCTGGCTTCCCAGAAAGTCTCATTTCAGCTTTGGAGGTCAGGTCCTGGATTCCCTTAGTTTATTTCCTAGGTGCCGCGCGCGCATACACACACACACACACACACACACACACACACACACACACACACACTGTGTAGGTATAGCTTTGGCTTTCAGTTGCTTAATGTGAAAAGATTTAAAAATCATCTCTGCCACGAAGCTCTGCCTGGGTCAACATGGGCTGGACCCATCTCAGAAAGCCTCCTGGGTGGGTCTAGCTTAGACACCCTACATATGCTCTCCAGGGCTCCCTTCAGCAATTTCATCTCTAGGAACCTGGGATTCCTTGTCCATAAAATGGAAGTAATAATACCCAGCCCTAGAGTTGCTGTGAGGATTGACTAAGACAAAGCATAGGAAACACAGTCTGGTGCCTAGCAAATAGCAGTGATAAGTAAATGGTAGCTTCTTCTAATTATTATAATTTTTAGTAATATTAATATTAGTTCTATGTAAAAAAGGTTTTTTTTCTACACTCTAAACCCCTCAGCAGGTGGGAAGAGAGTCCCCAACCCCAACTCAACCCACTGCCCAGTTTCGCCAACAACCTTTCTTGAAGGGTGAGCCCATCAGCCTTAGTGGGAAGTCCAAGGGGCCTTGGTCATCCCTGGTTGACGGGGTTGTTCTCCTCTCTCACACAGAGTCCCCTGTCTCTCGAGAGCACCAGGCCCACTCAGGGACCCTGAAGACAGTCTTATCCCAGCTTCAACCCATCAGCCACTACTTCCAAACCCAGGACCAGGCAGCCCAGCTGGAGGTCGGGTGGCTGGCCCTCCTGGAACGCGTGGACGGACTGCTCTTTCAAGGCTACCTTGTGATGTTGGGACTCTACGCCATCACGCTGTGCTCCCTCTGGGCACTGTGGAGCCGCCTGTGAAGATGGGTTTGGCTGGTCTCCATCAACGTGCTCTCGCAGCAGGTGGAGGCTGAAAATTTTGTGGGGAGATTAGAGGAGAGGGATGGTGGGTTAAAAGCTCTCCAGCCCCTGTTGCCTCTTTTCATTCAGTCTAGGTATGCACACCTAATGAGAGATTAAATGACCCAGGAGTAATGTAGTCATGATGAAAATGCATAAACAGTTTGGGGCATACAGGGAAAAGTGATCCCTGTTAGCAATCTCTTTCAGAAAATTCCTAAGTACATCCAACACACATGTACGTTTCAGCAGATTTATTTAAGTGTAAGATCCTTCCATCTCCCAGTCCTGTCTTGATCACTTATTTAGTCATTCAACAAAACCTTCATTGGGTGTCAAATAAATTCTAGGCATTGTATTAAGTATACCAGAAAATACAAAAAAAAAGTTAGTCACAGCTCATCCTTCCCTTGACTGGACTCCTGAGGTCAGCCTTGCATCGACCTTCAGTTCCATTAAGTCCAGGCATCTCCCTGCCCTGTTCCCTGGCTCAGCAGCCTGCACCTCTCCATCATGCTTGTATCCCGAAGCTATTGTCCCACTGTTAGTCCATCTTCCTCTGCTGCCCCAGCAGCCAGTGCATCATTGTTGGAGGGAAACCAGGTATCAAGGCTTCCAGAGCAGTCTAGGTCAACACAGCCAGCACATACCACATGCAAGGCACTGAGCTTGGGGGACAGGCTCAATGCAAGGCCCTTGGGTTCAAGGAATTTGTAATCTGCTATCCTGTTTCAGTCTGCTTGGGCCGCCATAACAAAATACCACAGACTGGGTGGCTTAAACAAAGATTTATTTTCTCACAGCTCTGGAGGCTAGAAGTTCAAGATCAAAGTGCTGGGGGAGTTGGTTTCTTCTGAGGCCTCTCTCCTTGGCTTGTAGATAGCTGTCTTCTCCATGTATCCTCATGTGGTCTTTTCTCTGTGTGTGTCTGTCCAAATTTCCTCTTCTTATAAGGACACAGTCACATGTGTCCTCATGACCTAGTCAATCTCATGTCCTAATGACCTCATTTAACTTTACTTACCTTTTTAAAGGCCCTATATCCAAAAATAGTCATTTTGTAAGATATAACGTATACATTTTGGGGAAGACACAATTCAGCCCATAACTCTGACGTGGTTATGGAGGCTAGAAGGCTTGAGACCGCGGAGAGCTGTAGTCTAAGTGTAAAGGCAGGCTGCTGGCGGGTTTTCTCTTGGGGTAGGTCAGTCTTTTCCTATTAAAGCCTTCAAAGGATTGGATAAGGCCCACTTACATTCTTGAGAATAATCAGCTTTATTCAAATTCTACTGATTTAAATTTTAAACCCATCTAAATGAATAACTTCACAGCAAAATCTAGAATGGCACTATGGCTTAGCTAAGTTGACACATAAAATTAACCATCACAAACCCAATGGCTCCTCAGCTTCCTGTCTGTGCCCACCGCTCCTGGTCCTGACAAAGGAGCCCTGGTCACCTGGCACCTGGGTAACTAATCCACTTCTGGCTCATACTCTTTTGTGGCCAAAGCTGCATTGATTCGCCTATTTTGTGGCAGTTCCAGTGGCTTCATATCCTGAATTTGAAGATCAGAATTTAAGCCTTCCACAACATTTTCCTCCCTTACACTTGACTCTTCATTCTCATGACAGTCTTCAGTCCAGCCAAGCCGATCAGCTGGCCACCTCCTCGGGGAGGCCTTTACTTCTATCTAAGCCTCTTCCTTCAGTTCACTACTAACCTGCTTGTCACTGAGAGTCCTGCACACAGCAACCTCCTTCCCCCAACTGTTGTCACTTTGTTACCTCATGACCCTGCCCTTTGCTCTATCTTTTGTCTTACATTACCTGCTATCCTCCTCCCTTTGAATGTTTTGTGGTCGTGTGTGTGTGTGTGTGTGTACATCATTTGTCAAATAGATCACACATGCCTAGAACAATAATCCTGTTTCCTATTTCTAGTTTATCCCTCACCTCTGCCCAGGTCTATACAGAGTTTTACTTATGGTGATTTTGCAGTAACTATTACAGAGCAACTCATTCTAGCTCATGGATGGTGCACATGTTCCCAGTGTGTCTTCCCAAGTCTGAGGGCCAACACCTACCTAAGGTCCAACACCCAGTCCCTCAGCATCTCTCACTCCAAGGCAGCCACCAGGAGTTGGTGAGTTGGAGAGCACGGTGGGCTAGATGACAGTCACCAGTCCTAACACTGCCACAGAGGACGCAAAAGTCCAAAGCTGTTTGCTAAAAACTTTCCTAGCACTCAAATTGCCTTTAAAAAAATCTGCCTCCCTTCTTTCCCCTGCCCCCAAAGAAAAAGAATTTAAATTCAAACAGCCTTTACCTGCATCCTCTCTCTCTCATTACCTCCCAGTTAGTGCTCAATGCCAATTGCCCATGAAATTCCACTGCTGCTGTTAATGAAATGAGGAGCATAAGAAGTTTGTGAGCAGGAAGTGTCCATGCAAGCCTCCACCTGTCTCCCTCCTCACTTCCTACTTTGTACCACTGGCTTCCTCTGCCTCGACCTGCTCAGTCAGCCTCTAGGTCCATCCCTACATCTCCCTTCACTTCCTCAGTTGCTGGGGGAGGAAAAAGCCAGCGGCGAACTCCCTGCTATGGAGTCTCCTTCCTTTCCAGCCGTGTCTTGGAGAAAGCACCTGATTTTGGTCCTGGCTCCACCACTGTCTGCTGGGGGGCCTCGAGCTTAACTTCTCGGAGCTTCAGCTTTCACTGTTTGACTCTGGGGCTGCTTATACATACTCCACCCATATCATAGAATTTTAGAGATCAGCATGAAGCAATGTATTATTCAACAGCACTTTGAAGAGTAAATAATACACTGCAAAATAAAAATACCTGCTTGCTATGAGCAGATGGGTTCCAGTTTTGAGTCTTTGGTGTGGGCTCCCATTCCAGCCACCTCTATCAGAATCCAGTTATTGTCTCTGGTACTTCCAGAAGTGCTTTATCTCAGGATCCCAAGGTCAAGGCTGAAGCCATCGGATACATCCTTGTAGGGGACTTGAGGGGAGGGGGGCTGCCAAAGGGACTTTATATCCCACTTCCATTAGAGCTCCTTCCTTTGCTCCCTTCCCAAAACAGATCTTTCAAGCACTGGCCAGTGTGGCTCAGTTGGTTGAGCATCATCCCATGCACCCAGAGGTCACTGGTTTGAATCCTGGTCAGGGGCACATGTCCAGGTTTTGGGATCCATCTCTAATAAGGGACATGCAGGAGATAGCAGATCTCTCTCTCTCTCTCTCGCTCTCTCTCTCTCTCTCTCGCTCTCTCGCTCTCTCGCTCTCTCGCTCTCTCGCTCTCTCTCCTCTTTCTCTAAACTCAATTAAAAATATATTTTTCAAAAAGAACATCTCTCAAGTTTTCTACATCAACCTATGAGAAGTAGCCCTTTAGGAGTGAAGACTGGCCGATAAGCTGGGCTCCAGTGTGGTCTCCTCTGTTCGCATGCCAAGTGATGCTGACCTCAACATGGCAAGCAGGCCCAGGGCCAGCTCTACATCCGGAAGCAATGCCATTACTAACAAGTGGCACCTGGTCTGTGTGGCTCAGTGGCTGAGCATTGACTATGAACCTGGAAGTCATGGTTCGAGTCCCAGTCAGGGCACATGCCCAGGTTCGATCCCCAGTGTGGGGCATGCAGGAGGCAGCTGATGAATAGTTCTTTCTCATCATTGATGTTCCTACCTCTCTCTTCCTTTCCCTTTCTCTCTGAAATCAATACACACACACACACGTGGCATGAAAGACCCCCTTCTTTCATGGTCAGACCATGGGAGGAAGATGGGGGGCCAGGAGCCCGTATTTACACACCAGCCTTAGCTCAGCCCCTCTGAGTGTGTATAAATCTCATGTTGCCTATTTCATAGGGGAAGGAAACTGAGGAACAGAGCAAAAATGGGATTTTCCCAGCTGTGAATGCTCCAACCATCTGCTGTTTCCCAGAACCTAAGGCAGCCTCAGCACTCACCAAGAAACCACAGCTCGTATTCTGGGGAGTTGGTGCCTGGAATAGCGGTTAACAGCCCTCAGCGAGACAGGCAGCCTCTGTTCATCATCACGTCTCAGAGGAACTGCCTGTGCTGCTCTGTTTCTCAGAGCCTCTGCAGCCTTTTGGGCTGGCCATTCATTTGGTGGCAGAAGGTCTCACTCTCCTCCCAGACATCCCAGCTCCTTCCTGGGTTGTGCAGAGGAGAGGAGCTTTAGTGGGTAAGGAGCTGCGCCCTCGCCTCTCCCGTGTCTAGGATCAAACATCTGAGGGGTCTGGCTTTAAGCTTGGACAGGTCAGACAAGGAAGCAAACGAGAGCGCTGCCGGCAAGAGACCGCCGGCCAGATAACCCTCCCCTCAGCACAGGGTTCCCCAGGACCTCTCAGTCCTGAAGGAGCAACGCATCCACAGGCGAGGCCAGGAGTAGGGCTGGAGCTTACAGCTCTGAGGCTGCCCTGTGGCTCTGAGGTGTCTGAACACTCCAGATCTTGGGTTTGCAGGTCAGGAGTTTCTCCGCCAGTTCCTGGAAGGTGGATGGTCACCTCGGGGCAGAGACCTTGGTTCCATGTTCTCTCCAGGAAGGCTGTGCCTCTCTCCCTGCAAGTCCAGCACCTGGCTCATACTCCATCTCAGCAGCGGAGCCTCTCAGCCCTGTTATTTACCTGCTGAGGGAGGCGGTAAGAGCTTTGTAATTAGCAGAGCAATAGCATGGAAGCTCTTATGAGCAGCCACGCCCCCGCCACACTCTGGTGTCTGTAATTGAAATGACCCCCGCCAGCGGCTAGATTGGGGGACTGAGCAGCCCAGTGTGCTGTCCAGCCCCTCCCCTGCCCTGTCAGGGGGGTGATGTAGTTAAGTTTGTGCTTCATTTGGCAGAGTCCATAACCAGGAATCGCAGGGAGGGCCCCACAGCGGTGGGGAGGGACTGCTGGACAGGGGCAAGCTCTGTGACAGGCCTCAGACTCCAGATCTGGCCTCACTCCCCCCCCCCCCAGCCTAGTGCCAGGTTCCAAAGACCTGCAGCACTTCTGGGAACCCCCCAAGGGGGTTCATCAGCTCCTCTCAGTGCCACTAGGGACCAGGCTGCATGTGGACAGCCGGACCCTGGTCAGACTCCACTCCCCGTCACCCTGTGAACCCTCATAGGAACACTCGAGACCGGGAGCAAGGAAATCAAGGTGCTATTGACAGTCATTTTTCTTCCTACCTCCAGGCCAGACCTCGGCTCCTCGGGTCCTCCCCACACAAGCTCCTCCTCCATCCGAATGCCCCCTCTTGCGGCCTCTTCCCACCACGTGGTCCTTGAACACCAAGACCGAATTTGGTCAAGTTTCACCATAGCTGAAGTTTGCCTACATTCTGCCTGCTTCCTCCTCTTTCCCTGCCCATGTCCTCCTAGGGATCTATGCCATCACACTGACTGAAGGACAGCTCACTGCTGTGCCCTACTTAAGTCTTCTTTTCCAACAGGATACACAAAACCATCAAAATCCCTTCACTTACACCAATTTCCAGACAGTCAGCTATCCTCAATACTAATTGGGGGGAACGGTCATGCCAGATCCTCAGCTGTAGGAACCCCTTTCACATCCTGTGTGGTTCAGTTCAGGGTCCCGGTTCTGGAACCCTGAACACAAATGTTCAGGCTGCACACAAATGAAGAGAGACTAAGAAAAGCATGAATGTGGGAAATGGGGGTCAGGCAGTAGCCCATCTCTATTATAGGGACTGCCCTGTGCTCTGGCCTGGCTATCCCTTTTATTAAGGCTATAGGATCTGCACATAGCCTTTAGGCAGGAAATTCCGATAACAGAAATATACAAAAAACTAACAGAGGTGTTTCACTTAACAATGTTTTTTAGCTCTGTCCTTTCAGAGCAATTAAGGTTGTTTACCAGCCTGAGAACTTCCTGTCCACATCTTTATATTAGTAAGACAGGATTGATTTCGGGCACTCAGCTAGGCAAATGTATCCCCAGAAGGGCACAGTGGTATGCCAGGTACAGATAGAGGGGCACAGAGGTTGCCAGGTGCACTCAGAGGGGCACAGAGGTGTGCCAGGTGCACTCAGAGGGGCACAGAGGTGTGCCAGGTGCACTCAGAGGGGCACAGAGGTGTGCCAGGTGCAGTCAGAGGGGCACAGAGGTGTGCCAGGTGCACTCAGAGGGGCACAGGTATGCCAGGTGCAGTCAGAGGGGCACAGAGGTGTGCCAGGTGCAGTCAGAGGGGCACAGAGGTGTGCCAGGTGCACTCAGAGGGGCACAGAGGTGTGCCAGGTGCAGTCAGAGGGGCACAGAGGTGTGCCAGGTGCACTCAGAGGGGCACAGAGGTGTGCCAGGTGCACTCAGAGGGGCACAGAGGTGTGCCAGGTGCAGTCAGAGGGGCACAGAGGTATGCCAGGTGCAGTCAGAGGGGCACAGAGGTGTGCCAGGTGCAGTCAGAGGGGCACAGAGGTGTGCCAGGTGCACTCAGAGGGGCACAGAGGTGTGCCAGGTGCAGTCGGAGGGGCACAGAGGTGTGCCAGGTGCACTCAGGGGGGCACAGAGGTGTGCCAGGTGCAGTCAGAGGGGCACAGAGGTGTGCCAGGTGCAGTCAGAGGGGCACAGAGGTGTTCTAGGTGCAGTCAGAGGGGCACAGAGGTGTGCCAGGTGCAGTCAGAGGGGCACAGAGGTGTGCCAGGTGTAGTCAGAGGGGCACAGAGGTGTGCCAGGTGCAGTCAGAGGGGCACAGAGGTGTTCTAGGTGCAGTCAGAGGGGCACAGAGGTGTGCCAGGTGCAGTCAGAGGGGCACAGAGGTGTGCCAGGTGTAGTCAGAGGGGCACAGAGGTGTGCCAGGTGCACTCAGAGGGGCACAGAGGTGTGCCAGGTGCACTCAGAGGGGCACAGGTGTGCCAGGTGCACTCAGAGGGGCACAGGTGTGCCAGGTGCAGATAGAGGGGCACAGAGGTGTGCCAGGTGCAGTCAGAGGGGCACAGAGGTGTGCCAGGTACAGATAGAGGGGCACAGAGGTGTGCCAGGTGCAGTCAGAGGGGCACAGAGGTGTGCCAGGTGCAGTCAGAGGGGCACAGAGGTGTGCCAGGTGCAGTCAGAGGGGCACAGAGGTGTGCCAGGTGCACTCAGAGGGGCACAGAGGTGTGCCAGGTGCAGTCAGAGGGGCACAGAGGTGTGCCAGGTGCACTCAGAGGGGCACAGAGGTGTGCCAGGTGCACTCAGAGGGGCACAGGTGTGCCAGGTGCACTCAGAGGGGCACAGGTGTGCCAGGTGCAGATAGAGGGGCACAGAGGTGTGCCAGGTGCAGTCAGAGGGGCACAGAGGTGTGCCAGTTACAGATAGAGGGGCACAGAGGTGTGCCAGGTGCAGTCAGAGGGGCACAGAGGTGTGCCAGGTGCAGTCAGAGGGGCACAGGTGTGCCAGGTGCAGATAGAGGGGCACAGAGGTGTGCCAGGTGCACTCAGAGGGGCACAGAGGTGTGCCAGGTGCACTCAGAGGGGCACAGAGGTGTGCCAGGTGCAGTCAGAGGGGCACAGAGGTGTGCCAGGTGCAGTCAGAGGGGCACAGAGGTGTGCCAGGTGCAGTCAGAGGGGCACAGAGGTGTGCCAGGTGCACTCAGAGGGGCACAGAGGTGTGCCAGGTGCAGTCAGAGGGGCACAGAGGTGTGCCAGGTGCAGTCAGAGGGGCACAGAGGTGTGCCAGGTGCACTCAGAGGGGCACAGAGGTGTGCCAGGTGCAGTCAGAGGGGCACAGTGGTGTGCCAGGTGCACTCAGAGGGGCACAGGTGTGCCAGGTGCACTCAGAGGGGCACAGGTGTGCCAGGTGCAGATAGAGGGGCACAGAGGTGTGCCAGGTGCAGTCAGAGGGGCACAGAGGTGTTCTAGGTGCAGTCAGAGGGGCACAGAGGTGTGCCAGGTGCACTCAGAGGGGCACAGAGGTGTGTCAGGTGCAGTCAGAGGGGCACAGAGGTGTGCCAGGTGCAGTCAGAGGGGCACAGAGGTGTGCCAGGTGCCGTCAGAGGGGCACAGAGGTGTGCCAGGTGCACTCAGAGGGGCACAGAGGTGTGCCAGGTGCACTCAGAGGGGCACAGAGGTGTGCCAGGTGCACTCAGAGGGGCACAGAGGTGTGCCAGGTGCAGTCAGAGGGGCACAGAGGTGTGCCAGGTGCAGTCAGAGGGGCACAGAGGTGTGCCAGGTGCACTCAGAGGGGCACAGAGGTGTGCCAGGTGCAGTCAGAGGGGCACAGAGGTGTGCCAGGTGCACTCAGAGGGGCACAGGTGTGCCAGGTGCACTCAGAGGGGCACAGGTGTGCCAGGTGCAGATAGAGGGGCACAGAGGTGTGCCAGGTGCAGTCAGAGGGGCACAGAGGTGTTCTAGGTGCAGTCAGAGGGGCACAGAGGTGTGCCAGGTGCACTCAGAGGGGCACAGAGGTGTGTCAGGTGCAGTCAGAGGGGCACAGAGGTGTGCCAGGTGCAGTCAGAGGGGCACAGAGGTGTGCCAGGTGCAGTCAGAGGGGCACAGAGGTGTGCCAGGTGCAGATAGAGGGGCACAGAGGTGTTCCAGGTGCAGTCAGAGGGGCACAGAGGTGTGCCAGGTGCAGTCAGAGGGGCACAGAGGTGTGCCAGGTGCACTCAGAGGGGCACAGAGGTGTGCCAGGTGCAGTCGGAGGGGCACAGAGGTGTGCCAGGTGCACTCAGAGGCCCAGAATGAACCTGTCTCATAGATTATGAGTTTTACTCAGTGTGGTTTTGTTAGAAAAATTATTAACTTTTCTATGAAAACAAATACTGATATATTTTAATGAAGAAGCAAAAAATTGGAGTTAAGATAAAGCTTAAGATTCATGGAATGGGGACGAGTTCTTTAGTTATGCTCCTGCCTCTGCTACCAGGACAGCTGGGCCTCCAGGCTTGTCAGTCACTGCACTCCCCACAGTCAGCATCCGAGCACTGGTGCAACAGGCGGCTCAATTACGGGCTGTGGGCAGGAACCGCAGGGAGGGCCCCCCAGCGGGGGAGGAACTGCTGGACAGGGGCAAACTCTGCGACAGGCCTCGGACTCCAGATCTGGAGGTGGGGGAACCCCCTTGGCCTCACTACCGCCCTTCTACCCCCTCCCCGGGCTCTGTGTGTGCCAACCGAAGAGAGAGAGAGAGAGAGAGAGAGAGAGAGAGAGAGAGAGAGAGAGAGAAGAGAAGAGAAGAGAAGAGAAGAGAAGAGAAGAGAAGAGAAGAGAAGAGAAGAGAAGAGAAGAGAAGAGAAGAGAAGAGAAGAGAAGAGAAGAGAAGAGAAGAGAAGAGAAGAGAAGAGAAGAGAAGAGAAAGGAAGGCCCTTTCACTGCCCCTCCCCTGAGAGCAGACATCCTCTTTTCTGGAGAACCAAGTTGCCAGCACCATAGTCAGGTACCTTGTTTTCCCGCAGCACCCACTAGCTGCAGGGGGCAAACTCTGAGCCATCCAGCCTGCTGTGTCATGGCCTCAGTGTCTCCAGGGACCTCCATGGGAACCCTTCTCATTGTGTGATGTACAAATGTAGCCCCTTAGTTCAGCCAAACCCGCTCCTCTCCCCAGAGCTCACTCTGAGAACGTGGGGCAGAGGCAGGCCTGGCTGTTATCCTTCCTGTATCTATGGCCCCAGCACCAGCCTGGCCCAGAGAACGGGCACAGGGGGTTTAGATGAAGGAACATGCACCCCCATTTACCGAACGGAGGCCAGCAAGCTGCAGTCGGGGAGGCGCCTCCTTGCCCTCTCACATGAGGTGTGAGAGGCACAGAGGTGTGCCATGTGGGTGTGGGCAGGGAAAGAGCTCCAGGTGACAGGGTAGGCCGGCTGCTGCCACCAACTATTACCCTGAGCCTCTCCATAAGGCCGGCATTCTGTCTCCAAATCAGGTCCCCAAGGCTGCCCAGTGCCTGCTCTCCCCGCCACCTTGTCTCAGCCGCCTGTCCCCAGGAGGGATGAGAGCTCTCTCCATCTCAGACCTGGCTCTGCTGGTGAGCTTTCAAGTGCCCATTAGGTTTTATGGGCCTTGCTTCCAGGACTGCGGGAGGAGATGGCTCTGGGGCTACAGTGCAGGTCCCCAGGTCTCCCTACAGCGTACCCATCCTTCCGGCCACTCAGCCCTCCCTCTTGCCTTTCAGCTACCAGGACACTCTCCTCACACCTGGACTTGCCACTGGGGTACCACTTGGCTTTGTAGGCCTGGGGTCTCCTGGCCTCTTTGGACAGCAGGGTGGGCATGTGTGTGCACATGTATGATTGAGGTGGTAACTCAGAGTTGGAGAGGAATTAACCAGCTTGTTCAAAGCTCTCATGTTGTAGATGAGGCCAAGAAGGATAACAATAAACCCAAGATAATTAGATGATGGTAATGATGCTGCTTACTGAAACCACTGCCTGTGGGACGCTTACTGTGGGTCACGCATCGCGTGAGGACTTCCAATATTGTGTTTAATTTGGCTTATGGTAGGGTAAATGTGTAGATACAGAAACCAAGGCCCAGAGAGATTAAGTAACTTGCCTAACATCACACAATGGGTGACAGAATGGAGTTTGAACTCAGGATCATCTGAAGTAATATCTAGCTTTGTTAGTATCCATCTGCATCCAGTAACTCTAGTGTTTAGAGAGGTGATGGTAATAACAAGTGCCTCACCTTTGCATTTGCACCTTTGCTGTTGCCAGTTCCGTGGTTAGAAATTGCGTGACCTTGCTGATGTCACGGATTCCCCCTGAGGTTCACTTCCTCACTTTAGATTGTACTATCCATTCATGTCCTTCACTCATTCATTCACTGAACTCCATCAGCCACCCATGAGGTCCCAGGCACACGGCACAGCAGGCTCCAAGGAGGGTCATGTGCAGTGTGTGCCCTCCCTGCTCCAATTCTCTGCTGCGAGGACTGAGGAGCCTGGCCTATCGACAAGAAGGCATGCTGGTGGGAGGACTTCTTCTGAATACACCCAAAGGACAGCACTAACTGGGTAGAAGTTTTAAGGAAACCAATCTGGGGAACAAAATAAGACAAATAAATATCTGCAAAAATAAAACGGCTGTTGTGAGAGGTCCCCTTGTCCTTAAAGGTCTGCAAGCAAAGCCAGAAAGGTTATTTTCTGGGGATATGAAAGAGGTTTGGGTGTTGGATAAAGGCTGGACTAGATGATTTTAAGGACTGAGAGGGTTTTCTTTTTTCTAATTTGATAAATCTTTATTGTTCAGGTTATTACAATTGTTACTCTCTCCCCCAGCCCCCCATAGCTCCCCTCCACCTGGTTCCCATCTCACCCTCTGCCCTTACCTCTCCCCCACTGTCCTCTTCCATAGGTGTATGCTTTTTGTTCAATCTCTTCCTGGACCCCATTCTCCCCAAGAGTTGTCAGGCCACTCCCTTTCTATGCCCCTGATTCTAATTATATTCACCAGTTTATTCTATTCATCACATTTTTTTCACTTGACTTTTAGATTCACTTGTTGATAACCATGTATTTGTTGTTCATAATTTTTATCTTTACCTTTTTCTTCTTCTTAAAGAATACCTTTCAGCATTTCATATAACACTGGTTTGGTGGTGATGATCTCCTCTAGCTTTTTCTTATCTGTGAAGCTCTTTATCTGACCCTCAATTCTGAATGATAGCTTTCCTGGGTAGAATAATCTTGGTTGTAGGTTCTTGCTATTCATCACTTTGAATATTTCTTGCCACTCCCACCTGGCCTGCATAGTTTCTGTTGAGAAATCCGCTGACAGTTGTATGGGTGCTCCCTTGTAGGTAATTAACTGTTTTTCTCTTGCTACTTTTAATATTCTCTCTTTATCTTTTGCTCTTGGCATTTTGATTATGAGATGTGTCTTGGTGTGGTCCTCTTTGGATTCCTTTTGTTTGGGGTTCTTTGTGCTTCCTGGACTTGTAAGTCTATTTCTTTCACCAGGTGGGGGAAGCTTTTGGTTATTATTTCTTCAAATAGATTTTCAGTATCTTGCTCTCTCTTTTTTTCTGGAACCCCAATAATTCTGATGTTGGTATGCTTGAGGTTGTCCCAGAAGCCCCTTACACTATCTTCAATTTTTTGTATTCTTTTTTCTTTTTGCTTTTCTGGCTGAGTGTTTTTTGCTTCTTTGTATTTCAAATCTTTAACTTGATTCTTTTGGTCCTCTAGTCTGCTGTTAGGTCTTCATATAATATTTTTTATTTCAGTCAGTGTATGTTTAATTTTTAGTTGGTCCTTTTTCATATCCTCAAGGATCTCACTAAATGTATCAGCCTTTTCTAGAAAATTCTTGAAAAACCTTGTAATCGTGGTTTTGAACTCCATATCCAGTCTTTTGCTTTCCTCCATTTCTTTCATTTCTGATCTGTTTCTTTGTCTCTGAATTTCTGCTGCTTCCCTGAGTTGGTCAGCTGTGTCTGTACTGGGAGAACTTCTGGGCTGGAGACACTCTTATGAGGCAAGACTTGCAAAATTGCAAAAGTCTCTGGGCTCAGCTTGGATAAGGTGGAGTTTCAGGGTGGAGCAGACAGCCTTGGCTTCCCATCAGCCCTGCCCTATGAGGCTCCTGGGTCTCAGTGCCTCTCATTAATTGCTGCAAGCACCACTGAGAGCAAGCCACCCTCGAGTTTTGCCTGTTGCCAGACAATCCAGTTTCTCTCCAAATGAATTGGGATTCCCAGAAACTTGCCTGGAACTGGAGTTCAGTGCTGTTGGGAGATTTTGTCTCCCTCCCACTTTAGAAAGCCAGCCATGCACTCAGCTTCTCTGCACACATGCCCCTCCGGACCTCTGCCTTCTGCAGCTCCCAAGTCTCAGTGTGCTTTCTCTTTCCTGACAGTCCAGATTTCCCCCAAATGAGTCTGGTTTCCCAGTGTCTCGCTCAGGACTGCAGTTCAGTACAGTCAGAAGCTTCTGCCTCCCTCCTGCTTTACAAAGCCAGCTGCACACTCAGCCACCTGTACACACAGCCACCCGTCCTCTCCGCATGCGTGTCCCCATACCTCAGCCTTTTGCAGCTCCTCTGAGTCTCAATGTGCTTTCCTCTTTTCTTCTAGTTGTAGAATTTCCACTCAGCCAGCGTTCCTGTGGTTCTGGATGGTGTCTGTTTTGTCTTTTAGTTGTAGTTTTGATATTGTTGTATGAGGCAGCAATTTAGGTGTTTACCTATGCCGCCATCTTGGTTTCTCCTCCCTCAGATGTCTTTATTGAGAGGGTTTTCTTTGATATCTCTAACTCTAGATGATATTGATATGAAATTAGGTTATGTCTAAACACTGTAGTATGGGACTCTGGAAAATTCTCTGAACTGGATACTAGTTCTGGGGTTAGGAATTGCATGGCCTTGCTGACGTCAGCAGGTCCAAGGTGAGATGTGTTGAGGGCCTTGCTGAAGGACAAACTGCTTTTCCATAAATGCTGAAGTGAGTGACACAGTGCCCCCTGGAAGCATGTGACTCTTTGGGCAGTCCTGCCTCTCCTCTGCTTCTTAGCTGAGTCTTTCCTGTGAGGACTTACTGTCTGCTCTGCGTCGGGAGTGAGGCTGGGATTGCTCTTGTACTAGTGCTGTTCATGTTGTCCCATTTATCTGCTCACACAAGAGCACAGCCTCTGTGCCCTAGAGTCTTTGCTCTCTCTAGGTAATGGCAGCTCAGGGAATCGAAATGCTCCCTATTCCAAGGAAAGCATTACTGTACAGGCCTGCCAGTGCCCAACATTAGACCCAAGTCGTGGCAGTGGTGGGACAAGGACAGTCTGCAGAGTACATCCCAGGGGAGGCAGCCAAGGACCAGCTCCTACCTCAGTTCCTAGGCCCCTGAGGAACCAGTAGGGCTCCACAGCACATGTGGATTTCACTAAATACTATTGCCCCTATACTTGTGCCACTCATTCATTTGCCCAACAATATTTATTGTTCACCTACTATGTGACAGATACTCTTCTAAGTTCTGGGAATTGAGCAACTAACAAAACAGATTCATTAAATGGTGTTGGGAAAACTGGATATCCACATGCAAAAGAGTGAAACTGGGCCCCTATCTTAGTACCATTCCCAAAAATTAACTCAAAATGGATTAAGGGCTTAAATTAAGATCTGAAACCATAAAACCTCTAGAAGAACACATGGGAAAAAAGCTCCTTGACATTGATATTAGCCATCATCTTTTGGATATGACACCAAAAGCAAAAATAAACTAGTGGGACAACATCAGACAAAAAAGCTTCTCCACGGCAGAGGAACAATAAAAAAAAAAGTGAAAACGCAAAGTATAAAATGGGAGAAAATATTTGCAAAGCATATATCTGATAAAGGGTTAACATACAAAATATATAAGGAGCACATGCAATTCAGCAGCATAACATAATAATCTGACTTAAAAATGGGCAAAGGACCTGAACAGACATTTTCCCAAAGAAGATATGTAAATGGCCATCAGGTAAGTGAAAACATGCCAACATCACTAACCATCAGAGAAGAGCAAACCTAAACCACAATGAACTGTCACCTCAGACTCTCATAATAAGAGAAGAGATACATACTGGTGAGAACACGGAGAAAAGAGAAGCCTTATGACTCTTGTACATTGTAAATATAAATTGGTAGAGCTATTATGGAAAGTGGTATGGAGGGTCCCCAAAAAGAACTACCTTAAAATAGAACTACTTTATGACCTAGTAATCCAAAATTTGGGCACATCTCCAAAGGAAACAAAATCAGGATCTCAGAGATATCTGCACTCCGTGCTTATTGCAGCATTCCTCACAGTTGCCAAGGTATAGGTGGACACAAGAGAACACTCTGCCCGTCGATGAACGGATAAAGAAAATATGACGTATCTCTACCTAGAGATGTAGGTATAATAGGAGTATTTATTATTCAGTCAAAGAGGAACTCCTGAAATTTGCAACATGGTGCTAAATGAAGTAAGCCAGAGAAAGACAAATACTGTATGATATGATTTATATGTGGAAATTTCTTTTTTAAAGTGAAACTCAGAGAGGCAGAGAGTAGAATAAATGGTGGTTGTCAGAAGCTGAAGGAATGGGACAATGTTGGTCAAACAGCACACGTTTGAATTATAAGATGAGTAAATTCTAGGGATCCAATGCACACACGCGATTATGGTTAATAATACTGTGTTGGCCCGGCTGGCGTGACTTAGTGGTTGAGCATTGATTGACCTATGAACCAGGAGGTCACAGGTTTGATTCCCGGTCAGGGCACATACCCGGGTTGTGGGCTCGATCCCCAGTAGGGAGCATGCAGGAGTCAGCCAATCCATGATTCTCTCTTATCATGGATGTTTCTAACTCTCTCCCTCTCCCTTCCTCTCTGAATTCAATAAAAATATATTTAAAAATAATAGTACTGTGTTGTATACCTGAAGTTTGCTAAGAGAATAGATCTTAAGCATTCTCTCTCACAAACACAAAAATAACTATGTGAGGTGACAGATATGTTAATTCATGTGATCGTGGTAACCATATCACAGTGTATCTGTAGATCAAATCATCACTTTGTACACTTTATTTTTTTAATATATTTTATTGATTTTCCACAGAGAGGAAGGGAGAGGGATAGAAAGTCAGAACATCGATGAGAGAGAAACATACATCAGCCGCCTCCTGCACACCCCTCACTGGAGATGTGCCCACAGCCAAGGTACATGCTCTTGACCAGAATCGAACCCAGGACCTTCCAGTCTGCAGGCTGACGCTCTATCCACTGAGCCAAACCGGTCTCGGCACTTTGTACACTTTAATATGCATAAATTTATTTATCAGTTATACCTCAATTAAGCTGAGGGGGGAAATAATTTCTGCCTTGGTAGAGCTTACATTCTCCTAGGGAGAAACAAATAATACACAAGATTAAACAAAATATATGGTATGTTAGATGGTGACATGGCTATGGAGGACTATAGGAGTGTTGGGGGTGTGATTTAGGTATTTTGATCTGAGAAGGTGACATTTGAGAAAGGTGACAGCCACTGGGGTCACAGATGAGCTGTGCATTTCCAGTTCTCCCCTCTCCTGTTTCCAGGCTCCGCCCTTGGGCCACTGGGACAGGCTGCTGTGGAACAGCCCCTTCAGGTTTCATTGCTGTGTCTGACTGACTGAGAGTGTCCACAACCCAGTGCCTCACTCACTTGTTAATCTTATGGACCACTTCTATTTGTAAAGGGAAGAAATGAGCAGCTTTGGAGTATGTGCAATGTCCTGAGTGCCCTGCTACATGCTTTACATTTATCATTTTATTTCATCCTCACCATGATCTGCGGGTAAGTGTGGTTAGGCCCACTTTAGACAAGAGAACACTGAAGTTGGTTACTTTGAGATTTTTTTTAAAAAATTGTAGAGAGAGAGGTGGGGGGGAGAGGGATAGGGAAAGAGAGAAAAACAACGTAGGAGTGAAACATCAATCTGCCCGTACCCCAGACCTTTCAGTGTATGGGAAATGCTCTAACCAACGGAACCACCTGGCCAAGGCTGCTTTAAGCATCTTGACCGGGACCATGTAACTAGGAAGGAGCAACTGAAATTTGAGTTCAAATCAAGTCTCACTCGAGAGTCTTTTTTCCCCCATAACACCATAAATTATCTGTATTATAAAAAGGCCAGTGGCCATAACACTGTAACGCTGTAACGGCCAAATGACTGGTCACCAGGAGGTGCATGGAGCACCTCTCAGGCCCTCCCCACCATCTCTCTACTCCCCCAACTAACACACCCTGGGGCCCCAGCTGCATCAACGAAGCATCACGGGGCCCCGGCAGTGTCCTCGGAGTATGCGAGGCGTCGGGGCAGCAGACATGGCTCTGATGGCAGGGTAGGCCTAGGAGACCCTCACGCGCACAGTTGAATCCTGCTCTGGGCCTCTAGTGTTGTTGTTTTTATAATTGTCTTTATTAAGGGGCAGAGGGAGCAGGTATCAGAATATCTGGGAGCAGGACACATATAAATCGAACCCAGTGATGCTGAAATTGCCTTTTTCCTACCAGATTAGCTTGCTGAACTATATTACTCTTAAAAAACCATCCTGTACAAAAAGAAGGGGGACATCTATAATACTGTCAACAATTTTTTAAAGTGCTATGGATTTAGTAGATAGATGAATTTAGTAGGCAGGGCAGTTGGACATCCCTCGAGGGGTCCCAGATTAGAGAGGGTGCAGGCTCGACTAAGAGACATCCACTGCCTCCCCCCCCCTGCACAAATTTCATGCACCCGGCCTCTAGTTAACATGATAACAATGAAGGAATTTGTAGTATCTGTCTTGGAGCCCAGGTACATTAGGTTGTGCCCCAGGGGGTCCAGAAAAAGGGAAGTTACAAGTTATCCAGATTTTTTAAGGGTATGTCATCATAGATACAAAAAGGCACATAGGCTGAGTTAAGGTAAAGGTTGACCTTGTCAGAGAAGATACCAGCCTAGGACATAACTGCTCACCATAACTGCTTTTAGTCAAAGTTTAATTTCAGACCATCCTTTGTGGTTACTTTAGGTCTCTGAGTTTGCAAGATCGCCATGCAGGCCTCCCTGAGTTTGTCAGGTCAGCATGTGGCCCCTTTAGTCCACAAAAGGCATAACTGGTAGATAAAGAAATGGATCTCTCTCCACACTGTGTCCCCCAGATCCATCATTTTATTTCTTTTTTAATATATTTTTTAATCTTTATTGTTCAGTTTATTAATTACATTGTTTCCCCTTTTTTATCCCCCTATATCTCCCCTCCACCCTGTACCTATCCCACCCTCCACCTTCACCTCCCCCTCCCCACTGTCCTCTCCCATTATTGCAAGATTTTTGTCCAATCTCTTGCTGTACTTCCCTCAACCCCAAGAATTGTCAGTCCATTCCCTCTCTATGTCCATGTTTCTGTTATATTCACCAGTTTATCCTGTTCATCAGCCTATCAATTCACTTGATTTTTAGATTCATTTGTTGATAGATGTGTATTTGTTGTTCATAATTTATATTTTTACCTTTTTCTTCTTCCTCTTCTTAAAGAATATCTTTCAGCATTTCATATAATATTGGTTTGGTGGTGATGAACTCCTTTAGCTTGTTCTTATCTGCGAAGCACTTTATCTGATCTTCAATTCTGAATGATAGCTTTGCTGGATAGAGTAATCTTGGTTGTAGATTCTTGCTCTTCATTATTTTGAATATTTCTTGCCACTCCCGTCTGACCTGCATCGTTTCTGTTGAGAAATCCGATGACAGTCGTATGGGTGCTCCCCTGTAGGTAACCAACTGTTTTTCTCTTGCTGCTTTTAATATTCTCTCTTTATCTTTTGCTCTTGGCATTTTAATTATGATATGTCTTGGTGTGGTCCTCTTTAGATTCCTATATTTTGGGGTTTTGTGTACTTCTTGGGCTTTTAAGTCAGTTTCTTTCACCAGGTGGGGGAAGTTTTCAGTCACTATTTCTTCAAGTAGGTTTTCATTAACTTGCTCTCTCTCTTTTTCTGGCACCCCAATAATTCGGATGTTGGCTTGCTTGAGGTTGTCCCAGAGGCCCCTTACACTATCTTCAATTATCTGGATTCTTTTTGTTTGTTGCTTTTCCAGCCGAGTGGATTTTGCTTCTTTGTATTTCAAATCTTTGACTTGGTTCTTGTGACCCTCTGGACTGCTTTTAGGACTTTGTGTAATATTTTTTATTTCAGTCTGTGTATGCTTGATTTCTAGTTGGTCCTTTTTCATATCTGTGAGGGTCTGGTTCACATCCTCAGAGGTCTTGTTCATTTCCTTGAGGGTCTCATTCATTTCCTTGTAAGTCTCATTCATTTCCTGGTTGGTCTTGTTTATTTCCTCATAGTTCTCATTAAGTTCATCTGCCTTTTCTAGGAGCCTCTTGAAAAGCCTTATAACTGTGGTTTGGAACTCTATGTCTTGTCGTCTTTTCTCCTACATTTCTTTCATACCTGATTTCTTTCCATATCTCTGCATGGTGGCTGCTTTATGTGGTAGATGTCCTCTAAGGGTCAGTGGCACAGCCTCCCCAGTTATTTGAGATGGGTACTCTTGCTGCAATCCTTTATGGGTTGTACAGTATTTTTGAGTTTAAACCCAGCTTGTTGTTGTTAGCCCTAGGAGGGTTTGACCTCCAGGCCAATTGGCTGTGAAGGGAGACAGACTGTGTTCAGGTTGGATGGACGGAGTCTCTGAGCTGCGCAGGCAGCCTCAGTGTCATCTACGTCCTATGCAGCGCTTGCGCGAGCGGGTCTCTGTTGGATGGGGATGGCTGCAGGCACCTCCAAGAGAAAGCCGCTAGTCTCTTCCCCTTGCCAGACAACTCTGCCTCTCCCCAAATGAGTCTGCACACCCAAAGTGTAGCCCAGGGTTGTAAAATAGGTGGTTTAAGACAAGTTTCCAGGGGGCAAGTAGCGGGTTTGTGCGACACTTGCGCACAAACTTCTTTTCCCAGCTACCCGGTTTCTCCGCAGACTAGGAGACCTCTGCCGCACCCGGCTTCCAGAGTGCGTCCCCCGGACCTCGGACCTTGCCTGGTGCTGGGGAATCCTTGTAGTGGGACGTCTCCGCCCTCCCCGTTGGCGAAATCCAGCCGGGGTTGCTGCTCCAGCCCTACAGCCCGTGCATGTGACCAGGATGGCTCCTAACCTGTTTCCGTCTTCAAGGCTGTGCTCCCGCCGCTCTTCCGAGTCTCATTGTCCCACCTTTACTTTTATTTGTGGAGTTTTCACTCAGCCAGCTTTCTGGTGATTCTGGGTGATGTTTGTTTTGTTGTTATGTTGTAGTTTTTGAATCATTGCGCAGGGCAGAACAATAGGTGTTTACCTATGCTGCTATCTTGGTTCTCTTCCCATCATTTTATTTCATCCTCACCATGACCTGTGGAATCAGGGTGATTATGGCCAACTTAGATATGAGAACACTGAAGTTAGTTACTGGAAACAGGCAACAAAAGCAAACATAAACCAGGAGGACAACATCAAACTAGAAAGCTTCTGCACAGCAAAGGAACCATCAACCAAGTAAAAGGCACTCCCAATCCCACCCCCAGAGGCAACGAACATTGAGCTTGTTCTTTCCTCTGAGCAGGTCTCTTCCAATGACTTCTCACTTCTTGCTCCTCTGGGAAAGGAGAAGACGGAGTCGGCTCTCACAGCGGCTGCCCTTGCTCAGTGCAGGGTTCCAACCAGATGTGGTCACCTACTGGCCGAGTGACCTTGGGAAAAATCACTAAGTGTTTCAGTGTTGCGGTTCTTTGTCTATAAGTCAGAGATCATTTCACCTACCACAGAGTCTCAGAGTGAAGGAGAGGACGGGCATGGGCGTTTGTTTCACAGGACTCAGTGATGTGCGTGCAAAGGTGAGTGAGTGTCACTGCTCTCCGCCTCTGCATCCTTCTCTCCGGAGGGCCCAGCCGCGGCCACTACGTTCTTGTCCCCTCTCAGAGGCGGTGGGGAGGGTAGACAGGACATGGGAGACATTTCTACAGGATAAAAGGAAATGACTCCAATTTTACCAAGTGCACTTAAAGTTAGATATCAGAAGAAACTTTGTTTTAAAATCCCAAAGGGACTTGTGAGGTTTCTTTCTTTGAAAATTTCTCAGAAAATTCTAATAACAATAGATTAAGATGCTAATATTCCCAGAAGCAAGGGGATAGGGATGGATGGAAAGACTTTTTCTCTCTGGAAATTAGAATTCAAGTAAGAGAGACATTTAAGCTGAATTATCTTCTGTCCTAGGTCTGGCACTGGGGTGACCACATGGACTAATGGCCACTCACCAGCAATGAGATGGCCTCTCTGGTCCCTTCCTTCCTGAATTTAGTCATTCTCTTGAATTAGAGAGAAATTTAAGCCCAATGACCTTCTGTGCCAAGGTCCAGCTTCGGGTGAACCAGATGGGCTACTGACTCATCACTGGCACCATCAGGCCTGATCTTTCGACCAGCTTGCTAACACCAGGGGCACTTCCCAGTGACCTGTCCTGGACACTATCTTGGACAGGGCTCTGTTGTTTGGGGCACAGAAAAAAGGATTCCACCCTCGAGGAAGTTGAAAAGCTAGACTTTGAGAGAGATTTAGGGAAAAGGGTGGGAAAGTGTCCTGTCATAGGAGGAGACATACTCAGGAGGCTGGAGTCTCCCTTTATAGACACCTGAAAGGACTGGAGTGGGAGGCGGGGAAGTGAGGGATGGAGGGCAGACCTCCTGCTCTGTTGTTTCTCATGCCAAGATCCCCTCGTGGCTTGAGGGGAGGGTCACCACCTCCCTTATGAAAACAAGTCCCCACAAAGGTCTCCAGGCAGGAGGGTCACCGTGCTTGGGTGCTTCTCTCTCAGACCATTGCTGCTGCCACCACACTGGGCTACTTAGGAGCAAAGTAAATACACACTCAGGGACAAGACAGAAGACGTAGGCTGAACCAGTGGCCCAGTTCTCCCAAGCCTGTCAACTCCTTCCCCGCATCCAAAACCCTTTCCTGGAGTCTGAGAGACTAGCACAGCTCCTGGCTTGAGTCACTTCATTCCTTCTCCCAACCTGTCTGCATGTGGAATGTGGCAACAGCAGCATCCACCTTCCAAAAACAAGACCTCAGTCACCTTGACCCTGAGGGTCAGCCCCGAGGTAAGAACCCTGCTGTGCTGCTTACTTCCCGATCTGATCCTGTCTGGTCAGAAGACTAGAAAAGACCTCTTCCCCACATGACAGGAGACAAGAAATAACCCAAGACTCAGCAGAATAATATTACACCCCCAAACGCTAGCATCGCCGCTGTCCACGAGGAAGCCTCTGGAAGTCCGGGTTCGCCGTGAAGCCCCGTAGCTGACGTGAGTGGAAACGGCTTCGCTGAGACCAGGATGCTGGAGCACAGCATTGTGGGATCCACTCTGCACTGGGAAACACTACACCTAACAGCCCGTCAGGTCATTGTATATTCTTACTTATGACACTCTCCAATAAAAATATCTTTAATTAGCAGGCTAATGTGTGGCCCACACAATGACAAGAGTAATCACGGCAAGAACACGATCCCCATTTGTTCCAGGATGGTAGCCAGAGCCCAATCAGCCTAGGTCTCACCCAAGAGGATGCTCTGGGACTCAGTGTAACCAGGAGGGCAAGAGCCCGGGCTTTCGGGTCCTAAAACCTAATACCACACCCTTCACAGATTAGCTGTGCAATTCTCCACAGGTTGCTTCACTTCTCTGTGCCCCGATGTTCTCATATGCAACACGGAAATAATAACATGCTCTTCATAGGAAATAAGGATTAAGTATGATAAAGAGCTTAGCACAGTGTCTGGCGTGTAGTTTTTGCTTAATAAATGGCAGGTGCTGCTGCGGGAGGGTGCAGGGCCAGGCGATTCCGGGGACCAGGCCCTTGATGGGACATGATGGCATAGCAAGGACATCGCTGCTGCTCTCTTCTCCCTAGAACAGCCCCTGCTGTCCCTCTAGCAGGGGAACTAGAAAAACGGAATTAAACATCTTCTCATCTTGCTGCATTCTCCAGGGATAGACAGCCCCTAAATCTTGTAACTCCATGCCAAGATGTGTCAGGTCCATGGAACTGGGTGGAGAAAGGCTGCACCTGTCTGTCCTCCCTGTGCCACCCCAGAGAGGGAGGGTGGTTCTCCTAGGGACTCTGAGCAGGTGCCGAGCCTTGAGTCCAACCAGCAGGGCTTCATGGAGCCCTCTCCCCAAGGTGATGGGGAAGATAAAGATCATCTCCGTTTAGCACCAGGATGGTACACCTTAACCCTCCTCCCGCTCTTTCCTAGCAGGCGGGCCCCTCGTGCAGCCAGATGTTATGACGGATTGCAGAGTTTGGGGAAGTTTATAGGTTTGTAAAGGTCAGGTTCTTTTGGCGGTAAAAGTTTTACAGACCAGTAAAAATTTACTGCGGAAGATGAGGAGCACAGCTGCCATGGAAAAGCCTGGAGCCAGAAGTCTGGAGGGGCTCAGCTCAGTCGTGTTCACCTGTGGGAAGGAGCGTGTCGCGAAGGCTCTCTGGGCTCTGTGTTTTACCCTGGAAAACGGGAACGAGAAAAGTGATACAGGCGGATGGACGGAAAGCTCTTGGCACGTGTGTGTGAGCACAGTCCTCCTCCTCCTCCTCCTCCTCTCCAGGGCGCTGGGGGCAGCTAAACACAGGGGGGCCGGGCCTGCGGCTCCTGCAGGCTGGAGCTTTTCATTACACACACTGGAGAGCTGCCATCTGCGTGTCTGCCCGGCTCCCCGGGAGGAGCCGGCCGTCCACAGCCAGAGCTCAGGAATCAAATTAGCCCCGCCTCTGCCTTTCCCTTATCCCTGCGGCTCGGGCCAGTTCCTCACCGCCTGGAACTAATTCTTGTTTAAAAGGGGCAAAAGTGACTCCACAGTTTCATTGGAGGCAATTTACACCCCGCCACTGGCAACAGCTCCGACTCCTCCCTGTTCGTTGTGCCATCAGATCCATTAACAGGAAATTTCTTCAGGGGAAACCTGATTGCTGCTCCATCCAAGAGGCACACGGGCGATGCAGCTCCAGCGCCGCTCGGCCTGCCTGGCTCGCTCTAACCCTGTTACCTAAGAAACTAATTCTCTCATGCGAACACTGTGCCCAAGACATCCTCTTCCTTCTCTAACGCAATCGGGCGGTCCCGAGAGGCCGGAGCTCAGTGCAGAAACGAGGGTCTGGGCTCAGGGGACAGGGTGTCCAGGCTTTGGCACTGCCCCCAGCTGGCTCTTAGCACGTGCCTGTGGCTGGCACTCCACTCTACAGTGGGAGAGCCCACCTTCCAGACACCCCTGGTGGGCAGGAGTGAACCACATTGAGGCCACCCTGGATTGACAGCTCAGACCCTCCTGCTGCTGTTGCCTCCCCTTCCCTTCTCCTCTCCTTTCTCTCCCTTTCCTCCTAGAATTCCCCCCCCCCTTGCCTTTTTCACTTCTGTTTTCCTCTTCCTCCTTGCTTTCCTACCAATTTTCCTTCTCTTCTCTTCTCATCTCTCTTGTTTTTTACTTCACTCCCTTCTCCTCTTCAGATCCCCCGTTTCCTACAGTTTTATCTTCTGTTTCTTTTCAACGCTTCCCTTTTCCCTCCTGTTTTGGCACTGCCCCTATCAGAACAAGTTCAGTGCCAGACGCCTCTGGCTGCTTTCTGTCTCCGCGGCCCGGCTCTGTCGAAGGAATGTGAGGAGGGAGACGGGGCGTGCCTCGTGAATATGATCAGGGACCATTTGGGGCAGCAGTTAGTACGTGCAGGGATGGGGGCAGTGGTTGACTGCTCTTCAATGATGAAGCAACTATAATGAAACCCTAAGTGGGTTTGTTACTGCCGTTGGAAGGCACCCCCCTCAATGAATGGGACAGTGCTAGATGCAGACTTCATCATGCATACCAACAGAGAACGCCCTCTAGAAATTCGCAGCCGATTTCTATGTGGCCCCAGAGGTGAGTGAGCAGGAGCCCGAGCGCTTATTCATGGCTTCGATGTTGACGCAAGGCAGCATTTGGGAACCCACAGAGTTCTGAGTCTGAGCCTCTGCACGGCCTGATCCTGCCTGGGCTCCTGCTCCTGCCCGTTCCCACGGCAGCCCGTCTTCTTGCCTTGCCCGTCCTGCGGTCAAACCTGGAGTCTGGCCACATTCTTTCGGGGGACAGGATGGGGTGGCTCTAAATTCTCTAGAAGTTTGGGGCCCCCTATTTTCTCCTTTTCTACCACTTCTCCCCATCTCCGTTCCCAGAAAGGAAATTCTTAGAGCTGATTTTCCCTGTTTTTCTAGATTGTGCCATGAGAGAATACAGGGCTCGAAAGAAGGGTAGCCCAGGCTCCTTGAACTTGAGTGAACATCCCAGCCCACCTCTTCGCTCATGGCCCTGTGAGGGACCCCATCAATGGAGGGGATAATGCAACGTGCAGTTCTCACATGTACATGAACAAGAGGGAAAACTCAGGCAGAACCAGACAGGACTTACTTCTGATCAAGGTGGGTGTTTTTTAACTTAACTAAAACTCAGAAATCCTTTTTCCTTGCCGCGTTCTCAGCCCATTCCACCCTTAAATTCAGCAGAAGAGGGATGAGATGTTCTGTGGTTGGAGCCTGCATGGCTGCACTGTGATGCAGGTCCATCTCCTCTTGAAAACAGTCCAGACAGAAAAGGCTACATAGCCTGGCAGGCCAGTGTGGCTCAGTGGTTGAGCATCGACCTATGAACTAGGTGGTCATGGTTCAGTTCAGCTCAGGGCACATGCCCGGTTTTCAGGCTCAATCTCCAGCAGGGGGCGTAATTCTCTCTCATCAATGATGTTTCTATCTTCCTCTCCCTCTCTCTTCCTCTCTTAGAAATCAATAAAAAACATATTTTAAAATAAGTAACACTTTTTTAAAAAGAAGAAGTTGCCAAAACTGGTTTGGCTCAGTGGACAGAGCGTCAGCCTGGGGACTGAAGGGTCCCTGGTTCGATTCCGGTCAAGGGCATGTACCTTGGCTGTGGGCACATCCCCACTAGAGAGTGTGCAAGAGGCAGCTGATCGGTGTTTCTGGCTTTCTATCCCTCTCTCTTCCTTTCTATAAAAAAATCAATAAAACATTTTAAAAAAGAAGAAGAAGAAGAAGAAAAGTCCACATCAGTACATCTATTCACCTGGTGAGGTGGGAGTGGGATTCCTCCAAATAAACCTATAGCCACTGTTTCCCCAGACAAGCTGGAGGCATCCCGTTGGGTATCAGAGGGATAGATATGTGCCTATTGAACTTACAAAGAAAGAGAGAGAGAGAGAGAGAGAGAGAGAGAGAGAGAGAGAGAGAGAGAGAGAGACACTCTTTTCAAGAAAATCACATTTAAAGGGAAAACGTTGTGACCGCACATGAAATGACATTAAGCAAAAAATGGCGACAGGACCCAAATTTACATGTATGGTCACTTATTTCATTGTGTACATATTATAGAAGGACATTACAGAGAATATACACCAAAGTCTGAATGGTGGCTGTCCCTGGGCTGTCAGTACATCTATGGATGATTTCCATTTTTCTTCATTTTTCCCACAATGAGGATGTATTGCTGTTGTATTTTAACTATGCATATTTACTTTGTATAATAAAATATATAAAATAGTTATATAACCTAGAAAAATTGTATTGTCTAAATATATATATGTATATTACATCTTGACTTTTTAAATATGAATATTTCCATGAGGACAAAAGGGCAGACACGTGGTGATGCCAGGTCCCCTTTCTGTCTGCAGAGATGCCCAGTCCTAGGGGCCCTGTGTCACCCAGCCGAGCAGGAGAATGGCCCTCTGGCTCCTCCTACCTCACCCACCCAGCTCAGCCCAAAGCTAGGAAACATACTTGTCATGGGACATCCATGAAGGCAGCTAGCTGCCTGGAGCACCTCCCAGAAGACAGGGGCTCCCGCAGTCTCCGATCCCCAAGTCAGCCCTTGGGGAACTGCACAGGGCACCTGGCAGAACAGAAGGACTGAGCTTTGCTGAATGACCCAGCTTGCCAGCCCCCCATCCCCCTCAGTGGTTCCATCCCCTTCCCTCCCATCCTGAAACCTGATTCAAATGAAGGATTGATTGCAGGGACACTTGGCAGCTTCCCAGCCTGGTGGCTGAGGCAGGGTGGGCAGTGCAAGGCTCAGCCTCAGAAGTGCTGGGAGCAGCCTGGAGAGGCAGACCGGCTGGGACACGAGGCCGGCAGAGTGCAGACAGGCTGGCCCTCGGCGGGGCTCTCCCTGCCCCCCCTGGCGCCCACACGGTGGAAGCTCGCCATGCTGCTATGGGTCCCGCAGGTGCTGCTTGCCCTGCTTCTGCCCGTGCTCCTGCCTCAGGGAGAAGGTAAGGCGATGGGGGGAATGGGAAACACGGAGGATGTGGCTGGCCACCTACTGAGGGGTGGTAGGGGAGGCTCGATTCCTGCCGGGGTTGAGGGATGGTGGGTTTGGGAGTGGGTGAGGCTGCAGAAAGTCAGGCTTTTACCCCCAACATGCATGCGAGCATTTTGAGGCTCTGTGGCCCAGCGGGGAGGTCGAGGCTGAGCCTGGGTGGGAGCAGGGGTGCTGAGAGGGGTGCAGTGCAGCCTGCTCTGTGGGACACCTGTGGACAAGGCAGGAGCGAGGTCTCTGCTCTTGGCCCTGCTCCTAAACTCACCGAAGAAGAGCTGCAAGGCCCCCCTTGTTCTCACAGGGAACGCGGTGGTCCAGAGGGGAATAATGTGCTCAGGTCACACAGCTGGTTAGCAGCAGCACCGGTTTTATTGCGTGGGCCCTTGAGGTCTCTGTTTCCTAAAGTTCACTTCCAGGGCTAGCCTCCAACAACGCCAAACCCCGCTCTGCATCCCCACTCATCCTTTCCTACCTCCCCAGTGGATATGGGTGTTTTTGTCACAGAACGATTGTGTCCTCTTGCTGCAGACAATTTTCATTCATCTTAGACTGTTTTCTCGTCATCCAGAGCTGGCCTGAAGCTGGGGCCAGGGTACGTTAGGGTGGTCGGGGGTGGTGGTGGTGTGGACCCGATGCTTTTCCTCCCGAGAGCTGGCACTGGGGAAGCTCAGCAGGATGAGCAGGCCCGGCTGCAGGGGATGACTGGTCCAGGCTGTCTGGGCTGAGGAGCCCTCTGCCTCCCAGAAATGGCCTTTGCTGTGACCCGTGGGGTCCAGGCTGGTCCTCTTCAAACTGGCCCAAATCCCAGACGACAGGTTCTGGGCTGTTGCTGCTAGAGGGAGACACAGGGCTCTGGGGTTGAATCACTACTATGTTAACTGATGTTATTCCAAAGGGAGCCCTCCATGCATGCTCTCCCATCTCTCCTCTCCCTGCTCTGTCTGTCCTGAGGGCAGCTGGGTGTGTATCGGGGACAGCTGGTGAGGGGCAGGAAGGAGACTGCTCTGTACGATCGATTTGTTGTACAGGTTGCGCACACAGAGCCAGGCCCCCGAGGCTTTCGGCCTGCACCCTGGTCCTCCCTCTTCCACACTGTTTTCCACCTGCTTGTTTCTTGGCACCTTTCAGGAAGTGCTTCTACTGTTTCTCAGAGGGCACCTGAGGCACACATGGCATCACAGAGGATGGGGCTCGGGCCTAGGAGTGGGGATTTCTCCTCACCATTTGGTCCTTGCAGGGACACTTGGCAGCTTCCTGCCCGCTTCCTCCACACCTCACCCAACCCTCTTCCTAATCCCAACAAATTGCCCACATAGCACCCTGTGAGGGACCTGGTAACCTTTCCCAGGAGTTTGGACACCTGAGCTTCTTGGGGTAGGTTTTGCAGGAGGGAAGAGGAGATGTCAGTTTTCACTGGATACCCACCTTCTTCCTTTGTCAGTTGCAGGCTGGGGGTCAGGAGCTGAGGGGCTGTACAGTCACTGACTCTGACCTTGACTAAGGCAAACCCTCACACAGACCTCTGGGCTGAGGAACTGTGCACTGGGGGCCACTTTTCCCCCCTCTCCTCTCCCGGGTCCAGCTCCCCTGTACTTCCGTGGAGCCTCCCGACCAGAGGCCTGCAGGCTAACCTCCTCTGAGCCTGTGGCCTCCTTCAGCCTCACCTGTCTTATGTCACCTTCTCTTCCAGTCTGGCTCCCTCTCTCACGTAAATGGGGGTGTAGGTTACCCTTATGAGACTGCACCTTTGAACTTGGGGAGGAGTCTGGAGACACAATGGAAAATTCCGAGGTGGGGCATCTGGAAGTTTTGTGAGGTGGGACTGGTGAGGGCACTTTTCGTAGCTTCAAACCAGGGCGAGAGGCCCTGTGGCTCCAGCTTGATGTCCACTAGGCACTGTTCTCCTTCCCAGCCAGGCGCAGGGGGGCCCACCAGGCTCATGACAACTCCGGACCCGCTCTGTGGCGGCTGTCAGATCACCTCCTGACCAACTACAAGAAGGGCGTGCGGCCTGTGCGGGACTGGAGGAGGCCAACCACCGTCTCCATCGACGTCATTGTCTATGCCATCCTCAACGTGGTGAGGGCTCAGTCCCAAGGTGCCCCCAACTCAGAGGTGGGAGGCCCTGGGCACCTGGTGGACATTCGGGTACCATAGTACCCGTGGCCTGGCACCATGACTCAGACAGGCTGTAGCACCCCCCAATGTGCAGAGCTGTCCAAACCAGGAAACTGGGGCCACCTTTGCGGCCATCCCTCCCACACTCCTGCAGCCAGCGGGCCACTCACCATATCATGGTACGGTGAGCTGTGTGAGGGTTCAGATTGTCCTAGTCATCTCTATGCCCTGTGTCACACAGGTCCCTGGTACATGGTGGGTGTTACTCAATGGTTATTGAAGAGTTCATCACAAATCAATTAATTGATTCCTCTGCTAATGACAGGAGTAGGTGGAGTCCACTGCTCAGCACAGGAGGTTGGACACTGCAGAGATAGGCAGAAGGCGACTGCGGAGATGCCGAAATGGGGGCGTTGTGCTGTGCGAGGGCAGGAACTGATGCCAGCCTCCACTACAGGCCATGTGGCTGTTTGGGAAGAGAAATTGGGGATTGGATAGGAGGAAGGGAGAGCGATGAATTTTTCATTCTATGTGGCTTTGTACCTCTTGACTTCATTCTAGGATAGGAGATATATAGATATAGATAGATATAGATATACATGATATTGTTAAATATGCTTTGTATTATCTTTTATTATGTTACTAGAGGCCCGGTGCATGGAATTCATGCACGGGGGTGAGGTCCCTCAGCCCAGCCTGCACCCTCTCCAATCTGGGACTCCTCGACGGATCGGGCCTTAATGGGCAGTCAGATATCCCTCTCACAATCCAGGACTGCTGGCTCCCAACTGCTTGCCTGCCTGCCTTCCTGATTGCCCCTAACCACTCCCTGCCAGCCTGATTGATGTCTAACTGCTCCCCTGCTAGCCTGTTTGCCCCCAACTTCCCTCTTTTGCTGGCCTGGTCATCTCTAACTGCCCACCCCTGCAGGCTTAACCGCCCCCAACTGCCCTCCCTTTTAGCCCTGGTCCCTCCCAACTGCCCTCCCTTGCTGGCCATCTTGTGGTGGCCATCTTGTGTCCACATGGGGGCAGGATCTTTGATCACATGGGGGCAGCCGTCTTGTGTGTTGGAGTGATGGTCAATCTGCATATTACTCTTTTATTAGATAGGAAGAATATCATATTTGTAAAATATAGATAACATAATAAACATATATACTATGCATGACATAATAGAAGACAGTAGAGGGTATATATACTTACAGGCACATATAGTTTCAGAATAAATCACTGTATTTATTTCTAACTATATCCTACTCAAAGACCAACTTCTCCTGGCTGGCCCTTCTCCTTGCCCCTTTGCTTCACTCCCACTTTCCAAGGAAATAGGGACACAGAGCAGCAGCTCCTTCTGGGGTTTGTGTGTGCAGAGTGGACCCACAACCCACAGGGCCACCTGTGCAAGCTCCCTTTCCTTTCCCAGGATGAGAAGAACCAGGTCCTGACGACCTACATCTGGTACCGGCAGGTGAGCATGCCTAGCAACGTGGGTCTCTGTTAAATGTCTCCCACTCTTGGTGAGCACCCCACCACAGCCAACTTCGTGGGATAGAGAAAGAAGCCAAATGCTGGTTCCTGCGGTACTGCTTCCTTTCTGCCTCCGTGAGATCCCGAAGTGCAGAACACATGCTGCCTCAGGGAAGGGACCCAGTGGGACACCATGGCCAGCTCCCACCTCTGCACCTCTAGGGACACTTGTCTGCCCCAGCAGTGAGGGCATGCCAGTCTACTGTGTGCAAAGGGACCGGAATTAGAGACACAAACTAGATCAGGCCCTGCTCACAATGAGCTCATAGACTGGTACAGACCACACACACGTGAGCAGACAATTCCATACAACCAACACAGCAGGCAAGATGTCAACCATGAAAGCACAGAGGAGGCACATGAAACCCGCCAGGGGATGGGGTTCCCAGAGGTTCTTGGAGAATGGAATAGACAGATACCTTGGTTAAGTCTAGAAGGATGAATAAGACGCACTTTGGTCAAGAAGACAGAGATTGCCATATGGGGGAAGGAGCAGGGTACATAGACATGTGGAGGTTCCAACATGATCATTCCAGGTGGCTGGAGTATAGACTTCACAGAGAGGAACGGCCAAAACAAACAAAAAACACTCCGAGACTAGGAAGATAGGTGGAGGCAGGGTATGTAGACCTTTGTTGACCTCGAGGTTTAACTTTATCTTATTGCCAATGAGACGCAGCTGAAGAATTTTAAGCAGGCGAGCGACATCACAGGATTTACATTTCATGTTTCTGTAAAATTGGGATTATCTATTATATTCTGTCTTACAACCTTTTCCATATATGTTCTTTTTGTTTTATTTTGAAAGTCACATTCTTATTTTAATCATGCTTGTATTTAGTTTACATTATTTTGTACAGTTATCAGTGATAATATTGTCTATTAATTTCCGAAGTATCACACTCGCTATTGAGTATTCCAGACCTCATAGACCACTCCCACTAACTTGCTATCTTTTTTCCCAGGCCTTCAAATAGAATGTGAAATGTTAAAATATGTGTATCTGTCAGGTCAGTCATTCTGGCAGGATAGTGGAGAATACATGGATCAAAACTTAACAGTAACCATCTCTCCCCTGGGAGGTGCCTGCTGTCATCCCCACCTGCATTTGTGCAGACCGAGACCAAGAAGCTGTGGTCTCATGTCCCTCTGTTAGTGGCTTGGGGATTCAAAATGTTAGCAAAGCCTGACCGCTGTCCTGAAAGGCTGCGTCGTATTTGCATGTAGGAAGTGCGTGGGCACAAAGGTGGGGGACCCTCGGGTGCTGCTGAGTGACTAGGGTGCCACTGACACCCAGATTCCCCCAAGAAGATGCCTGCCTTTCTCCTGGGCACTGAGAGGTGGAGCTGGCCTGTGCTGGGGACGACTCCGCCCACCCTAACGGGTCCTGCTCCTTCCCTAGTACTGGACTGACGAGTTTCTCCAGTGGAACCCCGAAGACTTCGACAACATCACCAAGCTGTCCATCCCCACGGACAGCATCTGGGTCCCGGACATTCTCATCAACGAGTTGTGAGTACCGCCTTCTAGAGCTGGGCCGCCAGGTGGCTGCGGCCTGGGGGAGACAGGGGCAGGGAGCCGTTTGCCATGCCCCACCCAGACTTGTAGAGCTGTGGGTAAAATTAGCTTGGGCCCAAATTCCTGCTTTTTTTTTTTTTCTTTTTAAAAACTCTGTGCTTAATGGTGAAACTCTGCATTTCTTGATCCAAGGACCCCTTGCTGGGGAAAGGAAGCCAGTGAATGAATTCACATTGTTATATAGTCGAATGAGGGATGGCTGCATTTTATTTTTTTTATTTTTTTAATATATATTTTTATTGAATTTTTACAGAGTGGAAGGGAGAGAGATAGAAAGTCAGAAACATCGATGAGAGAGAAACATCGATTAGCTGCCTCTTGCACGCCCCCTACTGGGGATGTGCCCGCAAGCCATGGTACATGCCCTTGACTGGAATCGAACCCGGGACCCTTCAGTCCGCAGTCCGACGCTCTATCCATTGAACCAAACCAGTCTCGGCGGGATGGCTGCATTTTAAAGGGATAGTAACATTACTGGAAGAAATGAAGTGCTGGCCACTGGTCCTGGCCACAGGGGAGACTTGAAGCTGGGAGACACTCACATTTCTCAAGTCACACCTGTGCCTGGCCATCCACAGATTGCACCCTCGGTCTGAAGTGGGTCCCACTAAGACTTTATTCTCAGCAGCCAGTCCCTCTGCCCTGGCCAACATTCCTTCTCCCCCTCAGGTACCCTCTGACCAAGGAGACGAGTGGGAGGAGGAAATGAAGGGGCCGGTCACCCTCTGCCAGGACCCACTCCATTGCCTGGTTCCCAGGGCGCACCCACACTGGTTTGCATGAGAGGCAGTTGACCAGGAGCCTCCTGCCCTGCATCGCTCAGGCTGGAGGGCTGTGGGGAAATTCCAGTTTCTGGCTGACTTGGTGAAACAGCTATAGTCTTGAGTTCTCAACTCTCAGCCTGATTCCACAGAAACCTGCAAGCTCAGGGCCCCGGGCCCAGGCCCCTGCATGCCACAGGGATCACTTTCTGCCCTGTGACCCTTCTCCATGACATTTCTAGTTCTTTTTCCTGCAGAGTTGATTCCTCTCACTTCACAGGGCTCCTAGCAACGGGAAGCCAAGAGAAGCCTGAGTCAGGATGGAACCCACCAAGCCTGCCCGTTGCCACCAAGTGGGCATCCTGGGAACTGAGCTCTGCCCAGCCAGTGGGTGGCAATGTAGGAACAGCTGGGCATGCTCCTTAGGGTCCGTGGCATTTGGGGTCCAGGGATCCTTGCCTGCCTTTTTTGGCTAGGTTGCCAAGGGAATAAAGGAAAAATGCCTTTATTCAAGAATGCATAGAAAGCAGTGTTGACGGCAGGTAAGGAGGCCTAAGAGAGACAGGAGGGATAGAAAAACCAAGTCCAGACAAAGCTGTCCTGCTGCCCTAGCCCCTGCCTGGGTTTCTTTCCCTGCTGGGCCCTCAGAGACCCTCAGCCTCCCGGACTTGACATGCTTCTTGACCCCTCCTCCCTGGCCAGTGTGGACGTGGGGAAGTCTCCAGATATCCCGTACGTGTATGTCGGGCATCATGGCGAGGTCCAGAACTACAAGCCCCTCCAGGTGGTGACTGCCTGCAGCCTCGACATCTACAACTTCCCCTTCGATGTGCAGAACTGCTCACTGACCTTCACCAGCTGGCTGCACACCAGTGAGTAGATGGGCTCTGGAGGCAGGGGCGCAGGCTGGGGCTTGGGGCATTTGAGTTAGGAGCACATTCCAATTTACCAACCACATTTTCTTTTCTTTATTACTTTTTTTGTTGTTGTTGTTAATCTTCACTGGAGGATATTCCCCCTGCCCCTGGATTTTAGAAAGAATAGAAGCGGGGGGGAGAGAGAGAAGCATTGATGTGAGAGAGCCACATTAATTGGTTGCCTCACCAATGCACCCCAATTAGGGTGGGGAACCTGCAACCCAGGTACGTGCCCTTGACTGGAATTGATGCTCTAACCCCTGAGCCATGCAGGCCACGGCACCACTTATATTCTTAATGCCACTGAGCCTGTTTCTTTATCCTCCAAATGGGAGTAACCTAGTTGCCCGGTGCCTCCCTCTGTCATCATACCAACCGAGTGAGACGGTGCAAACCAACTGCAAACAGTAGGGCCCGTTCTTTCCCAGGGTCACTCACAGGAGTGGCACGCCATGTCTCTAAAAGCCCTCACTTCTCCTCTCCACTGATGCACTCTCCCCTAAGTCAAGACAACCTGATCTTGTGCCCAGGTTTCTGCAGAAGCCTCCTAGCGGATCCCCCTCCTTTATTCTTGTCCCCCTCCAATTCATGCTCCTCAGAGCAAATGAAGACCTTATTAAAATGTAAATCTGCTTAAGACTCTCGGTGGCTTCCCAATGCCCCCAAGACATAATCCAAATCCTTCTCCTAGACCATGGAGCCCTGGGCTGCCCACCTGCAGCCCACTCCTCCAGCCCCTTCTGTGTGCCCCTGTGATCTGCTGCAGCCCAGCTACCTCCTTCCCAGCCCCACAGGCCTGTGCTTTCCCCTAATCACAGGCTGCTTCCCCTCTGAGGCCTCCTTGCCCTCCTTCCTCTCCTGCTTTCCTTCTTGTCCCACTCCTGCCCCAGCCACACTTGGGTTGACTAACTCCTCTACTCACCTTCGAATCACAGCCAGGGGCAGCTTCTCGGGGAAACCCAGACTAGGTATCCCCAACGCCCAAAGTACAGCCTCCTGTTCATCTTCCCACATCTACTGTGTTTGTAAGCACTTGTTCAATGTGCACTTCTCTACCACACACACACACACAGAGGGCGGGACATACTTCTGCCCCACCACTGGGTGCGCAGCATGGTGCCTGGCACAGAGAAGGGTGCTGACGAACACACTGAGGGGGTGCACTCTAGGTGCTCACTGAGGTCTAGTGAGGTGACCATCACTTTACTGCAAAACGGCATCCTCCACGACATTCTAATTTTGACCCAAACCCAGAATTACAAATGATCTTTGACCTCTACCCTCACTCCCAAACTCTTCACCAACGCCCCACCCAGGACTTACCAGCTTCCAGCAGAATAAGTTTCATGTGATATGTTCTTCCAGATCCTCTTCTACTCTTTGTCTCTATACACATGCATACACATCTATGGAAAGTGTGTGGAGATTATTCTATATACATCATTTATGCTACTGCTACTTGCTTCTTTTTACTCAACAGCAGATCTGGGACATTTTTTCAAGGTAGCGCGCATGTAGATCTCCCTCATAAATTTCGACCGCCGTAGAATATCCTGTGGTCCGGGTGCATCAGAGTTTGTTCGGCATTCTTCTGATTCATGGACACGTCAGTCATGTCCTGCTGCTTGCCTGCAGTGGGCACTCCTGTCCTCTGGTGCCCACGTACATCCGTTTCTTTCGTAGAGACAGAGGCACTAAACTATTGTTCTGTAAGCGGGGTTCCGCTTGCTTCCTAGTTCAGGCGGCTTTCTACAGGTCAAGGTGGGGAGCATTTACTTTTATTTATTTCCTAAATAGGTAATTATAACAAGAAAACCTAGAAAGGTGTGTGTGTGTGTGTTGGGGGCAGGGAGGGGCTTTCTAAAAAATGGTTTGTGGGTTCTTTGCATTTTGCTGTATGTTTCACTTCATACTTCCTCCCCCTCGCTCCGGCCCACTGTACAGCTAGGTACAGTGTGCAGTTACCTCATTAGGCAGCTGAAGAAACTGAGGCTGGAGATGAGGAGCTAAGCCACGTGGGTGGGCCACTCGGCATCCCACGATGCCGCTGGCGGGGACTCGAGTGCTGGCTTGCTTTCCTGTCTCCCAGTCCAGGACATCAACATCTCCCTTTGGCGCCCGCCAGAAAAGGTGAAGGTCGACAAGAGTGTCTTCATGAACCAGGGCGAGTGGGAGCTTCTCGGGGTGCTGACCCAGTTCCGGGAGTTCAGCATGGAAAGCAGCAGCTGTTACGCAGAAATGAAGTTCTACGTGAGTGGGACAGGGAGCGGGTGTGGTTAAAATCGTGACTAGAGCCACCAGACCGGCGCACCCAGGTAGACTTGAGGAGTCATGGGAGAACCACCGTGGCCCTGGCCCAACTGCAGGATCACGCTCATCTCCTGGGACCTCAATGAGGTAGATGGGGCAACAGCTGAATTGTCCTTCCCTTATCCTAACAGTCCTGAGCCGGGATCCAGAGGCAAAATGTGGAGTCTGTCCATGTCCTTTTCTGAGAAATGCAGGTTGAAAGCTCGACCAAGCAAGGGGGCTGGGCTGGGGGCAGTTCCTGGGCATAGGACCTGTCTGCTCCAGGCCTCCCCCAGAGCTCTTCTCTTGCTCCCAGGTGGTCATCCGCAGGCGGCCCCTATTCTATGCGGTCAGCCTGCTGCTGCCCAGTATCTTTCTCATGGTCATGGACATTGTGGGCTTTTACCTGCCCCCAGAGAGTGGTGAGAGGGTCTCCTTCAAGATCACACTTCTTCTGGGCTACTCTGTCTTCCTGATCATTGTGTCCGACACGCTGCCAGCCACCGCCATCGGCACTCCCCTCATTGGTAAGGCCTGCTTCTGGAGAAGAGCTCGGTGAGGCCAAGGAAGCCGGGAGTGGACCCTCCCACCTTTTATGTGTCTCCCTCCTTCTCCCTTTCTGGGGTGCACAGGTGTCTACTTTGTCGTGTGCATGGCTCTGCTGGTGATCAGCTTGGCTGAGACTATCCTCATCGTGAGGCTGGTGCACAAGCAAGACCTGCAGCAGCCCGTGCCTGCCTGGCTGAGGCGCCTGGTCCTCGAGCGAATTGCCCTGCTGCTTTGCCTGGGGGAGCAGCCAACTTCCCATCGGTGCCCAGCTGCCTCCCAAACCAAGACTGATGACTGCACAGGTGAGAGGGGAAGGAGGAGTCCCTATGCAGGGCCCTTCCAGGCTGGAGGCAGCAGGGGCTGGGGGGTGCTGTCTCTGGAGGACGTGCCCAAGAGCTCGGCACGGCCTGGGAGGGGGGCGCTGTCCTGCCTGTGGCACCCCATGCACCGCCTCACTGGGGGGCAGGGGGCAGCCTGAGTGCCCATCTCTCTGCACCTGCACATGCTCATCAGCCTGGGTGTGGACAGAAACGGGGCAGGATGCAGGGTACAGGGGACCATGGAGGAGTTGCCACAGCCACCATTTGCTGGTGGTCACGCTGCGTGGTGTGTTGGTCTGTCTCTTGAGCACTTTGGGCCAGGCATGTGCAAAGCATTTCCTGTGGGGTCCCAGGTAATCCTGATGGTGACCCAACTGGATTTTCATTCTCATTTTTCAGTGAGGCTATCTGGACCCGGGTTGTTGTTTGCTGGGAGTTTTTTTGATTACTGCTTCTATTTTATCAGTTGTTATTGGCATATCCAGGTTTTCTGATTCTTCCTGATTCCGTTTTGGGAGATTGTGGGGTTTTTTTGTTTTGTTTTTATTTTTATTTTTTATTTTATTTTAGGAATTTGTCCATTCACCCACATTGTCCTCATTCTAGTTTTTCAAGTGAGAAAACAGGGGCACAGTGAGATCAAATCTCTTGCCCTAAGTCATAGAGCCAGGAAATGGTCAAGCGTGATTTGAAATGAGGCCCATGTGACTAAGCTGGTGTTTTAACCACTCCACCCCATTGCACGCCTTGTTCTCCCTTCTGGCCAGAGCCATGCCTTTTACAGATGTTTCCTTAACTACGACCATCTCCTCATGAACTCATGAGCTAGAGCAGCAATTTTCAATTTTTTCATCTCACGGCACATATAAACTAGTCATTAGTATACCTTTGATTCATGCACACTGAACAGCTATTGTGTTGGCTATTGTCGGGTATTTTGTTTGTTTGTTTGTTTTTAAATATATGGGAAAAGAGGTCAGTGCTCTTGACAAAATAGCCAGATATTGCATGTTTTAAAAATTACTGTGGCACAGTTGAAAACCTCTGAGCTAGAGCACTGCCTAACGCCTGATTTCACTGCTCACGTGGCAAAGGCCGCCATATCTGCAGGTGTGTTTTCTGGTGCAGAAGACCTCAGAGCCCTGGAGAGGAGGCAGTACGACACAGTGGAGAGGAGGCAGTAAGACACAGTGGAGAGGGCAGTGGATTCAGAGCCCAGACATCTAAGCCTCGATGGTCTCTTATTAAATGACTCTCCAGCTGTGTGACCATAGGCTAGTCTTTCTCTTTTTTTAATAAATCTTTATTGTTCAGATTAATACAGTTGTTCCTCTTTTTCCTCCCATAGCTCCCCTCCATCTAATCCCCCCCCTCAACCTATCCCCTTACCGCACCCCCGCCACTGTCCTCATCCATAGCTGTAAGATTTTTGTCCAATCTCTTCCTACACCACTACACCCCCTTCCCTCCTGAGAATTGTCAGTTCACTCCCTTTCTATGCCCCTGATTCTATTATATTCACCAGTTTATTCTGTTCATCAGATTTTTATTGACTTAATTTTTAGATTCACTTATTGATAAGTATGTATTTGTTGTCACTTTGTTGTTAATAATTTTTATCTTTATCTTTTTCTTTTTCTTCTTTCTCTTTTTAAAGAATACCCTTCAGCATTTTATATAATGCTGATTTGGTGATGATAAACTCCTTTAGCTTTTTCTTGTCTGTGAAGCTTTTTATCTGACCTTCAATTCTGAATGACAGTTTTGCTGGGTAGAGTAATATTGGTTATAGGTTCTTGCTTTTCATCACTTTGAATATTTCTTGCCACTCCCTTCTAGCCTGCATAGTTTCTGTTGAGAAATCAGCTGACAGTCATATGGGTACTCCCTTGTAGGTAACTAACTGTTTTTCTCTTGCTGTTTTCAAGATCCTCTCTTTGTCTTTTGCCCTTGGCATTTTAATTATGATGTGTCTTGGTGTGGTCCTCTTTGGATTCTTTTTGTTTGGGGTTCTTTGTGCTTCCTGGACTTGTAAGTCTATTTCTTTCACTAGGTAGGGAAAGTTTTCTGTCATTATTTTGTCTAATAGGTTTTCAATATTTTGTTCTCTCTCTTCTTCTGGCACCCCCATAATTCTGATGTTGGTATGCTTGAAGTTGTCCCATAGGCTCCTTACAATATCTTCATATTTTTTTTAAATTCTTGTTTCTTTTTGTTTTTCTGGTTGGGTATTTTTTGCTTCCTCATATTTCAAATCTTTGGTTTGATTCTTGGGATCCTCTAGTCTACTGTTGGATTTCTGAATATTATTCTTTATTTCAGATAGTGTATGCTAAATTTCTGACTAGTCCTTTTCCATTTTTTTTTTTGTCATTCTCATTAAGATCGTTGAAGGTCTCATATGTTCCTCGGAGGTCTCACTAAATTTCTCGGAGGTTTCTGGAAGATTTTAGAATAACCTAACAAATGTGGTTTTGAACTCTATATCCAGTAGTTTGCTTTCCTCCATTTCTTTCATTCATGACATGTTTCTTTGTCTTCACATTTTGGCTGCTTCCCTGTGTTGATGGAGTGGCTTTGTGTGGTAGGTGAGCCTTTCCAATCACCTGAGGTGGACACTCTTGGTGCACCCCTTCATGGGCTGGGTGCACAGTCTTGTTGTTGTTAAGTCTTGATTGCTGTTGGTACACTGGGAGGAATTGACCTCCAGGCCAGTTGGCTGTGAGGACCAGCTGTGTCTATAATGGAAGAACTCCTGTGGTGGAGACACCTTTGTGGGACAGGACTTGCTTCAGTGGGGCTTTGGTGCTCACTGAGTATGAGTGTGTCACTTATGTATGTGAGGAGTTGAAATCTGGTGTCATCTCACACTGACCACTAGGTATACTGGCTCCTGGATCTCCAATGGGGTGAAAGTCAGCTAGTGTCTGAGGCCACCCAGCAGGAGCTACAGTGAGATCTGAAAATTTCTCCTCTTTGTTTGGGGTTTGGAAGCTCTCTAACCCAGCTGCAATTTGTTAGGTTAAGCTGTGAAAGGGCAGGCTATTCATATGCAAATGCTGCTGCACACAGTTTGGGTGGGTTTGTAAATTGGGTGGGGTGGGGTCTCAGGCAATCACCAGAGCATGGCAATCAGCAATGGCTGCCAGTCAGCCATCTTTGCATCTCTGCATCTCTGGGTCCCATGCCCTGGTGCAGCAAACAATGATTCCTGCTACCACCTCTGTGAGAAAGCCACCCTTACTTTCCCACCTGATGCCAGACAGTCCAGTTTCTCCCTGTAGGAATCGGGGTCCCCAGAGTCTCACCAGAAACTGGAGTTCAGAGCTGTCGGGAACTTGTATGTCTCTTCCAATTGGAAAAAAAAACAGCACACCTAGTCACCAGCTTGATTTGTGCAACTCCATACCTCTGCTTTTCCGCACCTCTGCACCTCCTACCCAGTCTCAGTGTGCTTTTTTCTTTCCTTGTAGTTATAGAATTTCTACTCAGCCAGCTTTCCCATGGTTTTGTATAAAAGTAATTTTGTCTTTTAGTTGTAGTTTTAGTGTGGATGCGAGAGGCAGCACGTACAGATGTTTACCTTATGCTGCCATCTTGGTTTCTCCCCACAGGCTAGTCTCTTACCCTCTCTGATCATTAGCACCTTCATTCAAAGAATGTGGGTACCAATTCATCCTCTTCTGCTCTTCCATGGGCTGCTGTGAAGTGCAAATGAAATACTAGTAGTGAATATCAAAGCTGGGGAAAGACCGTAAGTTAAAAAAGAAGTGCATGGGAAGGATAAACACCAAATTTGATGTTGGTGACTTAGGGAGGGGACAGAGGATGTGACTAAGAAGAGGTGTACAGGAATATCTCATTGTATTGGCTTTCTTAATTGCTTAAGTTGGCTGGTGGGTACACAAATACGTAACTTACTCCCGATGCTCTTCATGTCTGAGATTGCTCATAATAAAAGCTTCTTGCAAGCCAAAGAAATGTAAGGCACGGTGCTCAGGCCATCTGGCTAGATCTCCTCCCTTGCCTTCTTCTAGACATGGGGAACCACTGCGGCCATTTGGGAGGACCCAGGGACTTGGACAAGACCCCAAGGGGCAAAGACAGCCCGCCCCCACCGCCACGGGAGGCCTCCCTGGCCGCGCATGGGCTGCTGCAGGAGCTGGCCTCCATCCGGCACGTCCTGGAGAAGCGGGAGGAGAGCCGAGAGGTGGCCCGGGACTGGCTGCGCGTGGGCTCCGTGCTGGACAAGCTGCTGTTCCGCATCTACCTGCTGGCGGTGCTGGCCTACAGTGTCACCCTGGTCACGCTCTGGTCCATCTGGCAGTATTCCTGATGGGTCCAGCCAAGCAATGCTGAGGGGTTCTCAGTGCCCAGGGGCTGCCAAGGATGTTCTCAAGTCACATATACAGCTCCATCCCTGTTTCCAATGCCAGTTGATCTTAGCAATCCCAAAGCAGGGCCTTAACTTTCTCCCAAAATCTTGGCGTCCAAGATCCTAACATCCTCTCCCACTCCCACCTGCCATGATGGCTTTAAAACAGGTTGTCTTAGATCAGAAGAAATTCATACATTTCCTAACTTTACTCTATATCAATGCAGTAAGCCTCAGTTTCTCCGCTGGCACCTCCCTAAATAAGGCAGTTTGGAATTCTTCTCATCTCCCTCAGCCTTGTTTTTGAGATTGAAGGCCAGCCAACTCTCTAATATACAGACCTGAAAACTGCTTTAGGTTTATCCAACACTAACATTGGCTTCTTCACCTCACCTGTGACCCTTTCCTGAACACTCACGTTTCATCAGATGGTGGGGGTGGGGTAATAAAATGCGATAAATCCCTAACCTCTCTTCTTGACCGTTTGTCAGGAGCTGCAGGAGGATGAAGAGGTTTAAAGTTACTGGTGAAAGTGAGGTTGGAGAGTATCTGTGGTTTCAGCTATTTGGTGCTTCCTGCCCCCAAGGAATGGTGGCTGGTATGAAGAAGAAATAACAGGAGGTGGGATTTAAAATGGGAAGGTCAGGATCGTGAACAGAGAAATGGAGAGGTGGGGAGGAAGAAGCTCAGCTCTTGATCGCTGGCAAGATGCTGGACGTACCCACCGGCCTCCCTGCGCGAGGACCCTGCAGTGTAAATCAGAACATCAGCACCACGGCCAGCGCCAGCACCTTTGTGTCTTGTTTGGCTTTTTTAATTGCCTTTGGAAACTCCCACCGGCCAGCCACTGGCACATCCACCAGCAAGCAGGACCATGAGGGGGGGAGGCAGAGAGTGGCCTTTGATCTTCTGACTTCCTCTTCCAGACATTGGGGTTCAAGACATGCTGAGCAGCACCCCAACTCTAGTACTCCTCCCACCTAACAGGCATTCAGAGGAGAGGATTGCCAGAGCCCACTGAGGTGACCACCTCAGTGTCCTCCATGGAGGCCTGAGGCTGGCTCTGCCACTCTTTCCCAATCCAGCACACCCCTCTCCCTGCCTTGAGCTGCTTGTCTCTCAGGGGAAGACCTGTGAACAGGGACTGAACACACCAGGCTAAAGGGAAAGGGCCCCAAAGAAATACCTGGAATGAGCTGTTCTGGGCTGGCCAATTAGAAGGGTTCAGTAAGAAACACCTGAAGCTATGCCGTCCCTTGACCCCGCAGTTCTAGTTAGTAGACCATCCTGGGAAAAACCTTGGGGCCTTGTGTCTGGGAAACCCTGAGGCTAAGGAAGGGGGCTTGTCTGGTTCGGCTTCTCTCGGCTTCTCACCCCAGGTCTCCAGCATGGAGCAAGAACTCACAGAGGGAGAACTGCCCTGGGAGTTCATCAGATACTTCCATCCAGGCATGCAGGCTTTGGAATTAGCTAAGGACTTTATGTTTATCCTTGTTTTGTTGGTGGGTATGTGTCAGGCTCTCCCAATAAAAAGCAGGAGCTTGTGGGGCTGGAGAGTAGCCCAGCTCACAATGGTTGCCTCCTGATGAGTAGACAGCTCATCCTGACGCTCCCAGGATGGTCTCTGCAGCAGCACCTCAGAGCCTGGTCTCAGGAAAGAGCTGCTCACTGCACTTAGACTTGTCCTACACAAGCCATGCTCACTGCACTTGGACTTGCTGGCCCAGTCATGCTTCTGGCACTGTTGATGCCCCATTGGTCAGGTCACTAAGAGGGTGGCTATTGACAAAGTGTCCAACCAGAGAGCTAGTGAGACACAAATCAACCTATTGATTCTTCATCTCTCCCTCCCCATCCTTTACCCACAATCATTGGAGCAACAGAGCCCAGCACTGCGGCAGCCAATTAACCACCTTAAGAATGAGCTGCCACGTGTAACATCTCTGCTCCACTAGCCACAGCCAATCAGCTCATCGATCCACATCTAGGCTGTGCTACATAGGGACGGGAAACTAAGGCCAGGGCCAGGGAATACCAGTGCACTAACTCTTGCCATCACTATTGACCTTGGTCTTCTCCCAAGGAGACATTGACCCTGCCCGGACAACGCCTCTCCCAACTGTTACATTTCCCAGAATCTGCTTCCTTCCTCCTTCTGAAAGGCTTGTTGGTTTTCTATCTCAACTCTACTCCTTTCTATTCGCATGCAAAGACTCCCCTTTCTCAAATGCCTTTCCCATTTACCTGCTTTCCAAAACCTGTCCGTTCTACTCAAAAGCTCCCATTAAAGGTGTTGAAAGTGCCCAGCCCTCTGTAGTGCTCCCAGGAGCGGAGCCAGTGGCCCATATCCCGGGAGGCCACCTTTCCCATTGGGATAGGGCAGCCTCGCTCAGTGACCCAGGGCCCCTCACAGGAGTAGTCCAGGGGGAGTGGCTGAGTTTAGAGTTAGGAGATGGGCTTAAGGGCAATTTCATGAGAAAATAGGGGGACAAGCTGCCTGTAAGGGGGCTGGAGGAGGGTGAGCATGAGGAGAGATGTTTCAGCAATCCCCAGCCAGATTATCCTCCCTCCCCCATCGCCCTCCAGGCTCCAAATCAATACATTTGGAATCTAATCTAATAACAGAGATTTAACGAGGGAATGATGCGTGTGCAGCGCCAGGCGCTTTGTCTCTTCTTTGAAGCGGCAGCTGGGGCCCATTATCAGGACAATGCCCCATGCTAATCACTCCCCTCTCCTCCGAGGGTTGGGAGGGGCGGTGGGCAAGAGAGGGCAGCTCCTCTCCTGATTGGAGGGGAGTGCAGCGGCGAAAGGAGGAAGAAGTGGAGAGGGGTCTGGATGCCCACACAATTGTCTTGACCTGACACGCACTCACTGGCCCCCTCCTCCAGCCCACACTGTCCACCCGGCTGTCAGGACAGGGAGAAGGCCGCGCACGCCAGCAGCAGATAATTGCCTATCAGCTGCAGCGCAGTGGCTGTGAGTGGGGTGGGCTTTGTTGCTTTTTTCTTTCCTCTAACTTGGTCCTCTATAATTCAAGCTCTCCCATGAAGGCCTGTGATTGGCCAGCCCTGACTGCATGGTTAGGGAATTAAACCCTGGTTTTAGAGACCATGAACACCCTCTCTGAAATAGAAGCCTGCTTCCACATCCCCCATCTCTTCTATCTAGGACCTGACCAAAAACAAAAACAAAACTCCCCCCCCCCCCGCCCCCCCCCCAATGTTCTAAATTACCATCCCAGCGGCCAGAGTGAGAGAAAGAGACAGAACCGTGGCCGGTCCGGAGCTGTGGGCCAGCTCTGACAAAAGGCTGCTCACACTCCCCAGTGTATGGAGGAATGTCAGATTCATTTCCATTCACCACCTTAAGAATGAGCTGCCAAGTGTAACATGGCAGTGTCCGCGATTATTCGGAGAGAACTGCCAGGCACCTCTGAACCCCAGGAGTCTCTGCTTCTGATTTACATGTGAACTTGCCAGCCTTGCCTACAACCTGTGTGAGAGCGTACTCCTCTTCCCTGCTCTGCGCCTGCCCCTAAGCTGCACAGTTTCAGCCTCTGCAGCCCCTTCATCCTCAGCAACGTCAGTCCTTCCAGAAAGGCTTACGACTCGCCCTGTACTTGACGTACAAACACACAGAACTCCAGACAGTGCACCGTTGTCTTTCCTACCTGGCCAAGCTGCTGTGACATGGACTTTGCCTGGGGCCCAGCAGCAGCAGAAGAGCCACCTCCTGCCCTAGTTGGTTTGGCTCAGTGGATAGAGCGTTGGCCTGTGGACTGAAGAGTCCTGGGTTCAGTTCTGGTCAAGGACACATGCCCGGGTTGTGGGTTCAATCTCCAGTGGAAGGCGTGCAGGAGACAGCCAATCAATGATTTTCATCATTGATGCCTCTCTCTCTCTCTCTCTTTCTCTCTCTCTCTCCTCTCTGAAATCAATACAAAATATATTTTAAAAAAGAAGGGTTCCTCCTCCTTCTCCTTCTCCTCCTCCTCCTCCTTTTGCCAGCAATGGCCTAATAAACCCTTTCTTTTAAAAAGACTTTCAGCCATGAAAGTTCAATTTTTTGTTTAACAAACCTCATAAATGGATTTGCCCTGCAGGAGGAGGTGTGTAGGTTAGACTGTAGGAAGAACCTCCTGATACTCACATTCCCGTTATGAATTAGATTGGGACTCCGGAAGGAAAGGAGTAGAATCTCATTTCCCAGAAGCCTTTAAAAGGGAAACCTTTATTTAAGTTGGGAAGGGGCAGACCAGGTTGGAGAGAAGACTTGCCTCAAGTCCCACTACTCCATTGGACTTGGGAGGGCGAGCGATCCAAAACTTGGACCTCTGAAGATTGGCTACTCTGGTCCCTTTTTGCAACACATTTATTGGGAACAATATAAGAATGCACTACCCCAACTTTGGATTTTTCTCCCATCACATGCCAGCTGTGAAACCTCGGACAAGTACTGAGTCTTCTGTGTCTCAATCTTCTCAACTGTCAAATGGCTTTCACATCAGCACCTGCCTCATGGGTGATGTGGGGTGCTATGCTCCCAAATGGGGCAGAAGCCCAGGGAATCAGGAGGCTGGAGGAGAGAGATGTCTAGTGGTATGTCAGCCCTTCCTCGCCTCTGCTCACATTACACTCTGAATGGGTGCAAACTTGTCCCAGGGGAGGGTGGAGGAGAGCCTTTGTCCTTCTCGTCCTCATTTCAGATATGGGCAGGGCAAAATGAACTGGCCAAGCACCACAGGCTAGTGAGGCCTAACGTTCCTGTCCCCTCCAGGCTGGATTCAGACCTCTGCATCCCATTCCTCTACATTACTTTCTCCCATTCCTCTCTCCCCCCACCTCCACTCTGCACATTTTCAGTTCCTTCCCAAGGAGTTCTTTCCTACAACCACAGTTTTGAGTTCCTGCTCTAGAAACGTGTATACTGGCAAAACCTGAGTGGCTTAGCCTTTTGGTGGCTGGGTCTCTCCTGCTCCATTCCTCCTGTTTCCCTGCTGTTAAAAAGAGCTCAAAGCTAAACTATTGGTATCTAGCTTCCGCCAAGGGCAGACACAACCCTGTCCTTCTAATTCTGGCCACGAGGTGGCAGCAAAATCCAAAGGTTCTATGGAGGAGATCCTATGAAATATTTTCTTGCCCCCTTGCTCTCCATATGCCCCCAGGTCTCTCCACAGGACTCTGAAGCCCCCTTCCCTCCAGGGCAGCCTTTTCCTTTGGGCAGCACCAAGGAGCAGGTTCCAGAACACACTGATCCCTGAGCAACTGCCCCTCTCGCTTTTGTGCTCAGTCATGGGCCCCACCCCCAGCACACATTTAGTTGCTTTTCCACTTTCTGCTTATGCAAGGAAGATATTGGTGCGTCAGAGTAAAGAAACTCTTTAACCCCAAACCTGTACATACACAGGCCCATGGAGCTCATCCCACACTGGCTCTGAGATGGACAGCAATGGTCCTTAGTAAAGGTGAGAGTAAGGTGCTGCCCAACTAGGAGCTGGGAGGTGGGGAGAAGCAGTAGTTAGATAGGGAGAGTGGTCACTGGGAGATACTCATCCAATGGCTCCAGGGTAAGGACTGAAGAAGTGCAGTTGCCTTCAATGACATGATATTTTTTACCCGTTCAGGGCAATGCTCATAATTTGACTGATGACACATGCTAGCTGTGCATCTTAGTTTCTGGCTGCTGCTGTAACAAATTACCAACTTAAAGCAGAAAGCTATTATATTGTAGTTCTGGAGGTCAGAAGTCCAAAATGGATTGGCAAGGCTATGTTCTTTCTGGGAGCTCCTTGCCTTTTTTAGATTCTAGAGGCTGCCTATATCCCCATTCCCCCCTCTTCAAGGCCAGGAGTGTAACATCTTCAGGTTTTTTTGCTTTCTCACACCTCCTCTGACTCTTCCGCTTCCTTCTTTCCCTTCATGATAATAATGGGCCCAACTTAGATCATCAAAATAATGTTCCATCTCAAGATCCTTAAATTAGTCACATTTATGAAGTCCCTTTTGCCTTGTAATGAAACACAGTCATATGTTCCAGGATTTGGAAGTGATTAACTTTGGGGGGGCGGGTGCATCATTCTGTTTACTACTCTGAGATTTTGGGCAACTTGCTTAACTTCTTTGTGCCTCAGTTTCCTCATCTATAAAATACATACAGTAACAATCCTACTTTTATTCAATGAGCATGGAAAAAGCACCAAACACTTGGGAATGTTTTGAAAAGCAACATAAGTAAAGGGTCTAGCACAAAGTAAACACTTGATAAATTTCAACTATGGTTCCTCAATCATTGTTGCACAATTCAAGGCCAACAGGAACCTCCAATACAGGATGCAGTGAAGAAGGAAACTTTATTCAATGCAAAATAGCTCAATTGTGACAGCACTGGCTGTGAGGCAGAGCTGGGGCAAGGTGGCCCAGGGCCAGGCCCTTCTCCTGCAAGGCAGCTCTGCTGGGGCCGACATCTTTGCTGTTTCCACACCAGCTTAGAAAACACACACTTCCTTGGAAAGGAAAAATGCATTTTTAGAGCCATAGAGGAGCTGACTTATATATGCAGAAGTCCCTGATCCTGGTCCCTGATTGGTCTGTCCTCATGCAAATGAAGACTCAAATCCTCACAGTCTGATTGGTCCAAAAGGCACTGTCCTGATTGATCAGAATAGAGCCGCTCTGATTGATCAGTGAAGAAGGTGATTGGCCTTTAAAGCTGCACAGCTTTGATTGGATGGAGAAAGCCTCAGTCCTATTGGTTCAAATAGGATTTCAGGATTTTATAAGGCCTGGCTCTGATGGCAAAAACACAGTGCAGGCAGGCAAGTCATTGCAGGGGCAGGCAGTTCAATGCTGGCTTATCCCTGAAGTACAGTTTGCACGAGAGGGCTCTGTGTAGAAATGGCTGCTAGGCACTGTTTGTTGTTTTTATTTATTTTCTAAAATATATTTTTATTGATTTCATAGAGGAAGGAAGAAGCAGATAAAGATCAATGATGAGAGAGAATCATCATTGGGCTGCCTCCTGTACACCCCACACAGGGAATCCAGTCCACAACGTGGGCAGAACCCTGACTGGGAATTGAACTATGACCTCCTGGTTCATAGGTCGATGCTCAACCACTGAGACACACTGGCCAGGCTGTTTTTTTAAATTGGAGCCCAGTTAGCCACTGGGAGCCTCTTTAGTAGGTATCTTCTTCTGCAGGGTCCACAGGTTGCATCATTGCTCTTATGCATAGAGGCCCGTTGCAGGAAGATTCCTGCAATAGGGCTTCCTGCGGTGGTCTCTGCTGCCCCACCTGCTTCCCTCCCTTCTCCCCCTGCCCCTGTTTCCCTCCCTCTCCACTGCCCCGCTTGCTTGCTTCTCCACAGCTTCCATTCCTTCTGCAGCGCTTGGCTGCTTGGCTTCCTTCTACGTTATCTTCAGTCTTTGCTTTTCAGATATGCAAATTAACTGCCATCTTGGTTGGGTTAATTCGCTCATGATTGGCTGGGGGATGTAGCAGAGGTACGGTCAATTTGCATGTTTCTCTTTTATTAGGTAGGATTAGAGGCTTCCTGCCTAACCCTGCATGGCAAAATGGAGATGTGGTTCATCTCACAGCCATCTAATCAGCACTATATAAGACAATAGTTTCTAGTAGGCAACATTCATGTGTGCAATAGCATCAGCGTGATGAATACTGAGCTGCTTTATAACCTTAAGAGACGGAAGATATGAAAACAGAAGCCTGGTGGCAATGAGTCCAAGATGCCAGCCTGGCTGGAGGTATAGCACCGGCTGGGGGCAGCCTCTCTCTTTCCTCTCTCTGCCCCACACCCAAGGGCTGCCCATCCTCCTCTGGGGAGAGATGCTTGGCAGTGCTAAGGACTTCCTGAGGCAAGAGGTGTCACGCAGAAGGGGTGCAGAATCACTTCCTCAGAGCCTTTAACAGAGACACCTTGTCTTCTCCTCTGACTCACTGCCTTTGCCTGGGGAAGTGGTGCTGGAGGAGGATGGACAGGAAACCCCTAGAGGCCCTTCCCAGCTCAATGTCAGGAAGTCCTGCCTGTCCATTCAGGTGACACTTAATGTGGAGCAAGTTGACAGCTCTGGGCTGTGTCCCTTTCTCTGTGCTGACATGGTCACCCCCTGCCCTTGTCACCTAAGGACTCATTTTTATGGTTCTCACTGATGAAACTCAAATCTGCCATCTGGGTTTGTCATCAACCTAAAATTCCCACTAAGGGGTTCATTCCTCATAAATCTTCTGGTTGAATGGCTCAGTTTGGTTGGAGCATCGTCCTGTACACCGAAGGGTTGCAAGCTCGACTCCAGGTCAGGGCACATACCCAGGTTGTGGGTTCAGTCCCTGAATACAGCATGTTTCTCTCTCTCTCTCTCTCTCTCTCTCTCTCTCTCTCTCTCTCTCAGTCTCTTTCTCTCTCTCTCAGTCTCTCTCACTTTCTCCCTCTCTCAAATCATTTTTCAGTCTTCTGAAGGTGAGTACTGTTTCTCTTATTACCTTAGCCTCACCCAGTATGTGCTCATTCAAACCCTCCCAATATCTTTACTCATAACAGTCATTAATTCATTTATTTATTGTCAGATGATTTGTTTAAAATTTTGTCCTGACTCCTATTCTCTGAGTTCCCAGAGGCAGGCATGTCTGGTTCCATTCAGGACTCACAGTGCTGACATTAGTCCATGCCATGCATTTGAGGAGCAAATCAATGCATGAGGGGAACGAGCAGCTTCTTCCTCTGCTCTGTCTACAGGGCCAGGGGCGCACCGGGGGGCAGGATCCTTACTTGTTGAATGAAGGAAGTGTGTAGATTCTGCCCAAGTCTCTTTTTCCTGGATGATGATATAATTTACCGTCCAGACCAGAGCATTTCTGTTCATCATTGCTCACGCACAACACGCTGTACCCTGGGGCTGTCCCAGGTGAGCAGGGTGTATAGCCACCCTACCTCCTTAGGGTCTCCCTGGCCCCTCTCACAGCTGAGTCCTAACCCAGCCGGTCAAGCCAGTAGTGCTTCTGCCCCACAGATTCTAGAGTCAGGAGACTTCAGGTTGGGGTGGGGAGGCCTCGGTGCTGTTCTGTCCACTGTGGGGTCATGGTTTCCTCCTGAGCTTCACCTCAAAGGTTGGAAGAATTTCCTGTGGGGTCACAGGTCAAAGGCCGCCTGTCTCAGCAGAGCTGTGTGGAGGGCCAGCTGGACGTCTGCACTGCGGGGCCCCAGGAGCAGGAAGCAGCACTGGGCAGGCTGAGGCAGGCAGACCAGGCTCCGGGGCACACCCACTGAGGTCATGGCTCTGGAGGCTTCCTCCCATGGGAGATGGAGAAGGACGGCGGAGTGGGGCCCAGTGTGGACGGTCACTGCTGGCAGAAGGGACATGCCCATGGGGTTGAAGGATGGCTGAACTGCGCTGGGCTGACAGGAATGCCAGGTAAGCCATTGCCTTTGAGGTGTGCTGCCCATTAGGAACCCCTTTCGTGGAGGAGACCCACAAACATGGGTGTGTTCCCGAGCAGAGTAGAGAAGTGCAATTGTGTTGCTCAGCAGACAGATGGATCTGGGTTTCCCCTATCTTCCTGACCACTCTCTGGGAATCCCCACAGTTTGGGAGTAGAGCAGAAACCCCCTAAGGCCCTTTCATATCTAAGCAGTAGCCCATGAGGTAGGAAGTGGGGGTCGGGTGAGAGGTCCAAGCCTGAACTGTGTTGTATGCTGGATTGGGGGTCCCCTCCCCAGCCCTTGCCTGCAGCCAGGCCCGGGTGGACAAGCTTCTGTGTTGAGATGTGCAGGTCCTGCAAGGCACAACCTCAGGGGCACCATGTCCGTGAACCCCAACCACAAGCTCTCGTCATGAACCTTTACACATTAGTCCCTTTACCTAAAAGGTCACTCTGGTAAGATTCCCTGCAACCTGCAAAACCTAGCTTAGATTTCATCTCCTGAGATCTGAGGGCCTCCTTCCCTGGGCATCCACCACACCTTCACTCGCCTCTGTTCACAGCACCCCTCACAGTCGTGCAGCACCGTGTCAGTTCTGTTCCCACTGCTCTCCTCACAACCCTCCTCCTCCACCTTCCAGTGCCAGGAGCAGCGTCACAGAGTGAACAGTGTTGACTCAGCGGTCAGCTGGGAAGACCTGCAAGACTGCTGTGCACTCTTTGGCCGTAAAGAAGATGCTATAGCCCAAGAAAGTAAAACCCCCAAACTGTGGGGGCCCCTGGGAGTGCTCAGGAAGCTACAGGAGACACAGATCCATCTCTCCTTTTAGCAAAGCAATTGCACAGTCACTCAGGTCTTCGTGGTAGTGATGGGAATGTGCTAAGCAGTGGTTCTCAACCTTTCTAATGCTGCGACCCTTTAATACAGTTCCTCATGATGTGGTGACCCCCAACCATAAAATTATTTTCATTACTACTTCATAACTGTAATTTTTACTACTGTTATGCATCGTAATGTAAATATCTGTGTTTTCCGATGGTCTTACCTGCCAGCGGTAGAGCCTAAGACAACTGGAAAACACAGATATTTACATTATGATGCGTAACAGTAGCAAATTACAGTTATGAAGTAGCAACGAAAACAATTTTATGGTTGGGGGTAAGCACAACATGAGGAACTGCATTAAAGGGTCGCGACATCAGAAAGGTTAAGAACCACTGGTCTAGAGGCTCGGGCAGCAATCAGCCCCTTGGAGCTGGGGCCAGGGTGGGCTAGTAGGAAGAGCAATGAATGGTCCCTATTCTGAGAACACTTGGGAGCAGGGGCCCAAACCCTCTTTTTGGTAGGTCAACCCTCCTGTCCTCTTCTCTCCTTTCATTTTCCAAACATGGGTATTTTAAAGGCTATTTTGACTCTGCTATAATAAGAAACCAGCAATTAACTATTATAAGGCTATTTTACAATTGTGTGGAAGCCCCTTTTAGCTACTCTGCTTTAAATGGTTATATCTTTTACCCCTCGTTTTCAGGAATATAAAACTTTACAGCGTTTGCTGCAAACCGTCATACTTTGCAGTTTATTGTTCCCTCTGCAGATATATCTTTCCCATAAATACGACTTCCGTCTGTACAGTACTGGGCTCGGGCCACTGGAGCTCTCCATGATTTCATCGGTGGGACTTGGCCTAGAACTCAAGGTGACACACGGAGCCACTGGGCTGGTTGGCCACCCTCTGTCCCTTGTCCTCCAATCAGGTTGACCCAGCAGCCCTGCCACGAAGGAGGTCATGGACCAGGCAGAGGAGACGAAAGGAGGGATCCCAGAGGGAATGGTGCCCACTTGCCTGGTGCCTTTCCTGAGGTTTGAGCCTCTGCAGACACTGGTAAGAGTATCCTGGCTGCTCCCATCCTTGGGTAAGAAGTCCTCGCAGAACGTAGCTGGGAAGCAGCAGCATTAAACTCAGCCAGAGCTCCACGAGGCATACTTGGATCAGAACACAAGCTATGTTCATGGGCAGCCACGGCTGGCCTTCCTGAGGAGCCAGGCCAAGGGCCTGTCTGAGCAGAGACTCTGTCTAGAACAGCCACGGTAACGAGGATCACACAGGCACTTCTGTCCCCAGGTGAATTCTCCAAGTTGGAGCTGGTTTTCTGTTTTTTAAATCCAACTGTTTGGGTCAAATGCAAAAATGGATAGCACCTCATTTGGTGGCCAAGAGACTACACCGCCATGGACCTCCAGCTGCACTGGGGGTAACTGATCAAGGGCTCTATCTGCTGCTCTGCACTCCATGGCAGCATTTGAGCTGAGGCCACACCCTCAGTGGGCTGCACATAGCCAGTGACTGAGAATGGCAGGGATGCTAAGAGAGGCCCACTCCTTGGAGGCGGGGTTCCTCTGACGCTAATTGGCTGGAGGATTCCCCAACAGCCTTGCCAAACCTTTCTTAACACTGCAAGGCAATCTATGAAGCTTCCGCCCAACCCTCTCTCCCTCCCTCCCTCCTTCACTGCAACCAGAGCTCCCCTGGCCTATGCTGGTTCCCTCTCCATCTTTCCCTAACAGGCATTTCCCCTAATAAAATGCTCGCACATTTAATCTCATATTGGCATCTGATTCTCAGAAGACCAGGTCTACTACACTTGTAATTTACATAAGGAGAAAGTTGTATATATCAGTGTCTGGGATGGAAACTCTGTGCCTACATGTTATTTATACAGGTAGCTGCTAGACGGACACTAGACAGGTAGAGTAGATGGGGGGAATGTGTGTATATGCAATGCTAGAAGCAAATTTATGTGTACCTCTGGGTATAGCATATGTAGGTGGGTATGTATAAATTGATAGCTATAAATATACTTTTAAAAAATTACAGGATCATCAATGAGTTATTTTATTTTATTTTTGCTTAAAATCTTTACCCAAGGTTTTTCCCATTGATTTTCAGGGAGAGTGGAAGAGAGCGGGAAAGACAGAGAGAAACACTGATGTGAGAAATTGGATGCCTCCTGCACAAGCCCCCTGGCCAGGGCCCGGGCTGGGGAGGAGCTTGCAACCAAAGTACGTGCCCTTGACTGGAATTGAACCTGGGAACCTTTTGTCCACAAGCCGACGCTCTACCCACTGAGCCAAGCCAGCTAGGGCTATAAATATACTTTAAAAAAATACTTTGTTATTTTAGAACAGTTTTAGATTCATAGCAAAATTCAGTGGAAGATACAGAGATTTCCCAGATAGCCTCAAACACATGGCCTCCCATATCAACATCTCCCACCAGACTGTGTATTTGTGACAATTAATGGACCTACGTTGGCACATGATGACGACACAGGTTCATAGTTTGCATTAGGGTTCACTCTTCGTGTTGCACACGTACAATGACATGTATCCACCATTATAGTGTCCTACAGAGGAGTTTCACCGTCCTAAAATCCTCTGTGCCCCTCCTACTCATTCGTCCCCCACTCAACCTCCACAACTCCTGAAAACCACTGATATTTTTATTGTCTCCATAGTTTTTAATTTCCCAGAATACCATATAGTTGGAATCATACCAGATAAATATGCTTTTAAAATTGTGCTCATCCAACACTTGGGAATCAATTGCTTGTTAGCTGATGATGTTGTGTGTAGAGAGAGTAACGGATGTGTAGTCATAATAACAATCTTACATACATACACATTTTTATTTGTCGACACAATCTCACTTAATTCTCACAACAGATCTATGAGAGGTGCATTCCATCTCTATCTCAGAGATGTGAAATGGAGACCAAGAGAGATAATCCAGTAGCAAGTACATATGTGAAGCTAGACAATAAATGTGCATAGATAGACAGAAGTATGTGGGAATTGCTGGGTAAGTAGACATATATCTGAACACATGTGGAGACAGATGTGTGGATCAGCAAATAAATGAGAACGTGCCACCCTTTCCCCGCAGTCACAGCCTCTCGTCTGGAACTCAGGACTCAGGATACAGCTGTTTGAACCTGAGCTCAGAACACTGAGTTCTGTCTCAGTAAGTTTATTTTACTGCATGGCAGCAAATCAAAACCCATTACTCCTTATCACTCACCTAGTTATCTGGATTCCAGGAAAGCCAATCCCGACTCTAGGAATTAGCTCTAGCACTTGGGAACAGTAGCAGACAATGATATATGTATAATTTTGTATTTTGTGTAAGTGTTCCCATGCCTTGTTTTCTTGTTCCCATGCTCTTGCTAAGATCAATGAAGACCTCATTGTCCAATCCAATGGTCATATTTCAGTCTCTCCTTCCTGGCCTCTTGGTGACACCAACAGCGCTTGGCCATTCTCTCCCTGAATCTCTGCTCCATGACCCCCCAACATCACTTCATTCTGACTTTCTTCTTGCCTGTTTGGACACACTCCTTTTCAGGCTCTTCCAGACTGTTCTTTGGCCACTCCACAGCAGCCCCCGCAGTTTTCTCCCCTCGCTCCTTTCTGATAAAAACCTCCTTTTGTTTGGGTATTCCCCTTCCTCCTGTGGCAGCGCCTTTCCCAGGGGTTGAGTGCTATCCTCTGAGATGAATCCTGATCAGTCCAAACCACTGGTTTTCAACATGTGGTCCCAGGACCAGGAGCACCGCCTTACCTGGGACCGCAATAAAAATTCAAATCCTCACACCTCACTCCAGACCCACTGAACAGAAATCTCTGGGAGTGGAGCCCAGCAACCTGTGTTTTCACAAGCTCTCCAGCCAATCCCAATGCATGTCAAATTTGAGAAACACTGGTTCAATCCAATCGCCTTGTTCCCCTTCCCAGTGATTGAATTAGATGTGCATATGTGATGAAGTGTTTACTAAAGAGAAATGATAGGAAGTCTGCGGCAGAGAAGATCTTGAAAGGCCTTTCTTGTATCTAAAAGAGATACAAGAAAGATATGGTCCCTCTGCGTCTGACAGACACTGTGGTATTGATGTGATGTGGGACCTCGGGGACCAGGTTTGACCATGCGGAGAACAGCATAAAGATCAGCGGCAGGTGGAAAATGGCAGAGCAAAAAGATGGCAAGGGTCTGCATGGACTGAACTGTGTTCCCTAAAAAGACATATTGAAGCCCTTGCCCCCAGAGCCTCAGAATGTGACCTTATTTGGAAATGTGTCATTGCAGATGTAATGAGTATGTGTGTGTGTGTGTGTGTGTGTGTGTGTGTGTGTGTGTGTGTGTATGTATTAGTGGCCCAGTGCATGAAATTCATGCATAGAGGGAGGTTCCCTCAGCCCAGCCTGTACCCTCTCCAATCAGGGACCCCTTCAGGGATGTCTGACTGTTGGCAATAGGACATCCCTCCTGCAATCTATGAGTACTGGCTCCTAACTGCTCATAGCCTGCCAGACTGATTGCCCCTAATCCCTCTGCCTGCCTGATCACCCCTAACCACCTCTTCCTGCCTGCCTGATCGCCCCTAAGTGCTCCCCTGCTGGTCTGATTGCTCCTAACTGCCTCTGCCTTGCCCCACACCTGGGACCCAGGCTTCCCTTCCTCTGGCCAGCTATAGGCACCCAGGACCTGGGCCAGCTTCACTCAGGCCAGCCACAGCCACAGCCAGCTGCAGGCACCCAGGACCACAGGGCATGCTGCCTAACCCCAGGGCCAGAAAGGTCCCCCACCCCTCTATGTGCCTGCCTGGCCAAGTCCCACTACTCTGACTGCTGTGGCTTAAAGAACTTTGCCATATATGTTCTCCCCAGCCTCCTAGGGAGAGGGCATGAGCTGAGAAACTGGAGATGCTGCAGCCCCGCTGAGGACGCACCTTCCTCAGCATCTCCAGAAGTTGGAGCACCTGGCTGGTGGGCGCTGTGGTTGGAAGGCTCCCACTTCCGATCCTGGCCCGAGGAGGCGGGAAGCCGCAGAGTGTACGTGGTGCTTGGGGAAAGGGTGATCTTACTGGACTCGAACACACTGCCACTGACAATGGCGTGAGGTCATGGAGACTGAAGGAGCAGAGAAATGCATCCAGAACTGGGGTGGTCCCACGCCAACCCAGCAAGCAGGTGCCTCTCAGACAACACACCTCGAAGACAGCTTGCCCCACAGCCCCAGGCGGGCCTCCTGCAGCCGTCCCGCCCCTGCGCTGGGCCCCCGCCTGGGGAGTGCACGCACGCTGCACCGCTGCCACCACTGCTGCCTCCGGCCTGCGCCACCTGCCCAGTCCCGCCCCTCCATGGGGGCCCCCGGCCTGGGAAGTGCATGCACACTGAGCCACTGCTGCTGCTGCCGCCAACTGGCCCATGGTGCCCGCTCCGGTCTGGGGAGCACACACTGCACCTTGGCCACGCCCCCGCAGGCCTTGCTGGCCTCACCTCCCATCCTGCTGGCCATGCCCCCTGCTTCTGCCATCAGAACTACATTTCCCAGCATTTTTGGTGCTCCCGGCACTCGATGTCTGCTTCTGGTTCAGTTATGCACAAACCAAGAGGACTGTGAACTTCCTGCACCTGGTGATGGCCACCAGGGTCTTTGCACACCCCAGAGACTGGCAGCCAGCACCCCCACCCCCATTGTGGGTGCTGGGCTGGGGGGCATGCAGGGCCCCTGGGCCTCACACAGCAGCAGCCACCAGGGTATCTGCATGCTCCAGAGGGCAGCAGCCACCTCCCTGTCATAGGTGCTGGACTGGGGGCGAGGACACAAACTGCCGGTTGGCTCACAGCCTCGCACCTGGCGCTCATTACCCAAGGTGCCCCGCGTGCTTATTTGCAGGTCCCACACAACAGGTAAACCCCACAGCTCAGTCACAGCCTAACTATCAGAGCAACCAAAATGCAAGCCTTGTGAGGGGATCCCATGGCATCAAATTCCCCTAACCATCCCGAGGTCACCGTGAAAGAACACGACTCAGTCACAGTAACTGTAAGGAGAGATCTCGCTGGCCCTTAAGTACCGTGCAGGCAGAGCTTATAGCATGGTGCTTGCTTCTGCAGCACTGCGACCATGCCCCCGCTGGCCTCACTGCTTCACCGTCCTCACCTCCTGTCTGCTTGCCATGCCCCCTGTCTGCTGTCCACACCTGCTGGCCACGCCCCCTGCTCCTGATTGGCTGGTAGCGTAGCAGAGGTACAGTCAATTTGCATGTTACTCTTTTATTAGATAGGATATACACCTAAGTGGCTGAATGACTGAACAACTGAAAGACTGGTCGACTGGTCGCTATGACGTGCACTGACCATCAGGGGGTATCCCCCTCGTGGTCAGTGCACTCCTACAGCTGGAGCGCTGCTCAGCTGACTGATGGACACTAGGTGCAGGGCTCACAGCTGGCCACTGCAGCCTGGAGAAGCAGCAGCAGGTGTAGTGGGACCAGGATGAGCAGGAGTGGCAGGTGACATTGGACGCCAGTTTCAGCCTGATCCCCACAGGCTATGTGGAGGGACCCCACCAGTGCCTAAGTCCATGCACCAGGCCTCTAGTAAGGTCATAATGGAGTAGGATTTGCCTTAAATCTAATATGACTGGCATTCTTATGAGAAGAGGGGGCACACGGAAAGAAGATGGCTACACGGCAGACACTGGAGTCTCTCTTATAGGTTACAGAAGAAGCATGGTTCTGCCGATTACTTGATTTTGGACTTCTACCCTCCAGAAGAGTAAGAAATACATTTCTATTACTTTAAGCCATCCAGTGAGTGTGACACTGTGATGCAGCCCTAGGAGAGTAATACAGGACCATTTCAACCTATCCACTGACCTAAACTGCCCTATCCTGGAATCACTTGTTATATGAAATAACAATTTTCTTTTATCATGTAATATGGTTGGATAGGGCTTTTTGTCTGTGTTTTTAGATCTCAATAGCTTCATGACTGATAACCATTTTTTTATTATATATTTTTATTTATGTCAGAGAAGGGAGAGGGAGAGAGAGATAGAAATATCAATGATGAGAAAGAATCGTTCATCGGCTACATCCTGCATGCCCCACACTGGGGATGGACCCCACAGCTGGGCATGTGTCCTGACCGGGAATCCAACCGTGACCTCCCGGTTCATAGGTGGACACTCAAACACTGAGCAACACCGGCCAGGTGTGACTGATAATTAAGTCTTATGTTGGCCCTTTCCTCTTCTAACTTCACCCTCCTTTCTGAGAAGAGCTCATCCCTGCTCAAAGCTTCAAATACAGTGGGGCTTCCTTTTTCAAACTTAATTCATCCCGAAAGGCTGTTTCAATAAGTGACTTGTTCGAAAACAGCATCATTTTTCCCATTAGAAATAGCATAAATTGAATTAATTCTTACCAGACCCCCAAATGATTCCATTTTAACCTTTCTTTTGTACCTGTCTAGTGTACTATTAATCTATAAATATGCTTCTTAAATTTATGGAACGACCCCTTACTGGCTTTAAATGAATTTTTCATATCACTACCTGGGAAATGCTATCACAGGCTACCTGTTTTTTTATTTATCCAAGTCAACAACAGCTTTTTTGCCTCTTCAATTGCCTGTGATTGTTGTTTTGTGAACACTTTCACACCCTTAGCAACATTAGCACTCTTGAGGGCCTCTTTATGTTTTAAAATTGTGCTAATCTTTGATTTAGCCATCAACAAAAACATTCTTTCTTTTGTTTGTTGCCTAACACACACTTTAGGTCCTGCTGAGGTATCAGCATAAAAGGGCTATTAGGTAAAAAATTGAAGCTTTGGTGGACAATCGAGACATTTTTTTCTCTGGACAACTTTGTCAAGAACTGAATAATTCAAGATGGGAGATGTCCAAGAAACAAGGTTTGACTGTATTACTCAATGGATAACTAACTTTTAAGCCTGTATCCCCAACCCACACTGCACTCCAGAGTTACATACCTAGCATGTAGTGAACACCCCTCCTTGGAGATCAAAACTCAACATGTCAAATTTCAATTCCCTATCGACCCCTCCTTCAAGCTATTAGAGCCTCTATATTTTCAGTTTTAAAGAATGTCACAACTGTTCACTCAGATGTCCAACTATTGACCAGGTGTCATTCTGTCATCTTCCTCTCATGTTTAGAACATCCCCAAGTTCTGTTGATTCTTCCTTTCTCCCTATTATCTCTTGTATCTATCTTCTCTTTACCATCCCCATTTTCACTGAAATAAAATGTAAGTTCTCATAAGATTTCACCTGGGATATTGGAACTCTAGCCTTGAACATTTCTTCATATTACTGAGGATTTAAAATGCATCTCTTACCCTGGGCTGGAGTGGCTCAGTTGGTTGAGTGTCATCCTATGTACCAAAAGGTCTCAGGTTTGATTCCCGGTCAGGCACATGCCTGGGTTTCAGGCTGCAAACACTGTAGGAGGCAGTTGATTGATGTTTCTCTCTCAAATCAATGTTTCTCTCTCTCTTCCTCTCTCTCTAAAATAAATAAAAACATATATTTTTGTAAATGTATCTCTTTGAGTTTGATAATATTTAATGATGAAGTCATGTGGGTCTGTAGTTTTCTTTATAGATAATTTTTTATAATTATAGATCCGACTTATTTAATATATATAGAATTTTTCCAAATGTCCTTTTATGTTAATTTTGTAAGTTATATTGTCCTATGAATTTGTCTATTTCATTGAATATAACAAATTAATTACTGAGATAAATTTTTTGTTATAACATCTTTATATTAGTTTCCTAGAGCTACTGTGACAAAAATCTCACAAAATGGGTGGCTTCAAACATCAGGAATGTATTGTTTCTCAGTTCTGACGACTAGTATATTGAAGTCAAAGTGTCAGCAGCTCATGCTCCTTCTAGAACTTGTCGGGAGAATCTTTTCTTGTCTCTTCCTTGCTTCTGGTCATCAGTGTTTGCTGTTCCTTGGCTTGCAGCTGCATCACTCCAATCTCTGCCTCTGTTGTTACATGGCCTTCTCCCTGTATCTGTGTCTTCTCTTCTTATAAGGACACCAGTCATTGGAATAGAACCCACTCTACTCCAGTATGACCTTATCTTACCTTGATCACTTCTGCAAAGACCCAGTTTCCAAATAAGGTCACATTATGAGAAACTGGGAATTGGGTTTTCAATATATCTTTTGGGAGGAACACAATTCAATTCATAACAATCTTGTGTGTTTTTGTATTATTTTGTTTTCATGTGCTTATTTTATTTATTGGTTTAAAATCTTCATTGTTGGGAGTGTTCCCAACCTGCCTCAGGACACTGTCTGTATCAAAAGGGTTAATCTTTTTCCACCTTCTTTCTCTCTTCCCTCTGAGATTCATCAGTCTGTTCCATGCTTCCATGCCTCTGATTCTATTTTATTCACCAGTTTATTTTGTTCATTAGATTTCTTGTTTGTTTATTTTGAATTTTATTTTATTTTATTTTAAAATATATTTTATTGATTTTTTACAGAGAGGAAGGGAGAGGGATAGAAAGTCAGAAACATTGATGAGAGAGAAACATCAATCAGCTGCCTTTTGCACACCCCCTACTGGAGATGTGCCCGCAACCAAGGTACATGCCCTTGACCAGAATTGAACCTGGGACCCTGCAGTCCGCAGGCCGACGCTCTATCCACTGAGCCAAACTGGTTTCGGCTATTTTGATTTTTAGATAAAATTGTTGATACATATGTATTTGTTGCCATTTTATTTTTCATATTTTTATCTCTTCTTCTTATTCTTAAAGAATACTCTTCAACATTTCATGTAATCCTGGTTTAGTGGTGATGAACTCCTTTAGTTTTTCTTGTCTGTGAAGCTCTTTATCTGACCTTCAATTCTAAATGATAGCTTTGCTGGGTAGAGTAATCTTGGTTGTAGGTTCCTGCATTTCATCACTTTGAATATTTCTTGCCACTCCCTTCTGGCCTGCAAAGTTTCTTTTGAGAAATCAGCTGACAATTGTATGGGCACTCCCTTGTAGGTAACTGCTTTTCTCTTGCTGTTTTTAAGATTATCCCTTGGCATTTTAATTATGATGTGTCTTGGTATGGGCCTCTTTGGGTTCCTATTGTTTGGAACTCTCTGCACTTCTTGAACATGTAAGTCTATTTCTTTCACCAAGTAGAGAGAGCTTTCTGTCATTATTTCTTCAAATAGGTTTTCAATATCTTGCTTTCTCTCATCTCCTTCTGGCATCCTTGTAATGCGAATGTTAGTATGCTTGAAGTTGTTCCAGAAGCTCCTTACATTAATGTCATATTTCTTTATATATTTTTTCTTTTCTAATTAGGTGTGTTTTACTTCCTCATATTCCACATAGTTGATTTGATTCTTGGACTCCTTACTAGTCTACTGTTGAATCTCTGTAAATTATTTTTATTTCAGTTTATGTATGCTTAATTTCTTACTGATACTTTTTCATGTCTTTGACCTTCTCACTAAGATCCTTTAAAGTCTCATGAAGATCCTTGAGAAACCTTATGACCATGGTTTTAAACTCTGTATCTAGTAGTTTGCTTGCTTCCATTTCTTCCATTTGTGACGTGTTTCTTTGCCTCCACATTTTGGCAGCTACCCTGTGTTTGTTTCTATGTATTAGGTAGAGCTGCTATGTCTTCTGGAATTGGTAGAGTGGCCCTGCATAGTAGGTGTCTTGTAAGACACAGTGGCTTAGCCTCCCCAGTCAACTTAGGTGGGAGTTCCTCTGTGGGCTGTGTTCACAGTCTTGTAGTTGATACTTGGGTGCTGTTGGTGTCTCTGGGAGTGTACCTCCAGGCCAATTAGCTATGAGATCCAGTTGTGGCTACAGTGGGAGAGCTGCTATGCAGGAAAAAACTCTATGGAGCAGGACTTGCTCAGTGCATGTGTCATTTGTGGATATGTAGAGTTGTACTCTGGTATTGCCTGAAGCTGTCCAGTGGATACACTGGCTTTAGGGCATCCAGGGTGGTGCAAAGTCAGCCACTGCCTGGGGCCACCTTGCAGGGGCTATTTGTATTGGACTTGTAGGTGCTCAGCTTTCAGGGGTTCTGAATGATGGTTGTTCTATATTTTAGTTGTAATTTTCATATGGTTGTGGGAAGTGGCAAGTATTGGCATTTACCTATGCTACCATCTTGTTTCTCAATTCATTCACTTCTTTTAAATGCTAAAAGCCAAGAAAATCTTGTAAGAAGAATAACAAAATTGGAAAATTTTACATTGCTGGTTATTAAGACTTTTTACATAATTAAACTAACAAGACGGATTGAAATAGGGGCAGGCATAGAAAAATATACCAATGGAACAAAATAGAAAGTCCAGAAATAAGCTCAAACATACATGGACAATTGGTTTCTGACAAAGATGGCACTGTCAGTAATGGGAGAAGGATGGTCTTTTGAAAATATTGGATGTCCACATAGAAAAAAAAATTGAATCTTGACCCCTACTTTACATCGATCACAAACATCTATTCTATATGGATGGTAGATCTGAATGTGAAAGACAAATCAATAAAGCTTTTCAAAGAAAACATAGACTATCTTCATGGTCTTCCAGTAGTCAATAATTTCTTTCTAGCTTTTCTCTTCCAATAAATGGCACCACCACTAACACAATTGCCCAAGTCAACTTTGATTAATGTATTTTTTGTCCTGACCTACACTTCTAAAAGGCATATCAAACCCACCACATTTTCATCACCAGCTGAGTATAAGCCACCATCATCTTCCAACTGCAACAGCCCCCTGACTGTTCTCTTTGCTTATTATATCACTTTCCTGATTTCCCATGGTGTGCCAAAACCTGACCTGCCTCAGGACCTTTGAACATGCTGTCCTTCTGCTTGAAATGCTCTTCCCTTAACTCTCCAGATCGACGGTCCATTCTCTACTTTTCTCTCTTAGCTAATATCACCTTCTCAAAGAACCCTTCCTGCAGACCTATCTGGCTTCTTCCCTCATCTCAGTTATTCCCTAACACAGCATGCTGTCTTTTCCTTTGTTGCACTTGCTACAATTCATAATTATCCTCTGTATTTTACTCATTAATTAATTCAATAAATATTTATTGTGTTTCCTCTGTCCCAGGCACTGTATTAAATCGTAATTTAAAATCATAATCAAACAGACAAAGTCTCTACCATGATGTAGTACACAATTTAGTGAAGGATACATATATTAATCAAATAATCAATGACAATATAACCACAAACTCTGAGAAGTGCTTGAATGAAAAGCTATCCTATATAATAAAAGGCTAATATGCAAATTGACCAAAAGGTGGAACAACAAGTCATTATGATGCGCACTGACCACCAGGGGGCAGATGCTCAATGCAGGAGCTGCTCCCTGGCGGTCAGAGTGCTCCCACAGGGAGAGCACCACTCAGCCAGAAGCCAGTCTCATGGCTGGTGAGCGCATTGGTGGTGGTGGGAGCCTCTCCCACCTCCAAGGCAGCACTAAGGATGTCCAATTGATGGCTTAGGTCCATCCCCTGAGGGCTCCTGGACTGCAAGAGCGTGCAGGCCAGGCTGAGGGTCCTCCCCCCAACCCGCCTCCAAGTGCACAAATTTTTCTACCAAGCCTCTAGTTAAAAAATAAAATACCTGCCCTAACAGGTATGCTAAGTGGTTAGAGCATCGTCCCACGCACAAAAAGGTGGCAGGTTGGATTCCTGGTCAAGGGCATGTACCTGAGTTGTAGGCTCAATCCTGGACCTCTCTCTCTCCTCTCTTCCCTCAGCCTCTCTCTGCTTCCACTCTCACTAAAAACCAATGGAAAAAAATACCCTCAGGTGAGGATTAAAAGAAGAAAGAAAAGAAAATACCTAACATTTACCATTCCTTTTGCTCACTCCCTGAATTCTGTGCTTCCATGGTTTCTGTTCTCAGCCTTCTTTTTCTTCCCCAGGTGTGCCAGATGGACTGGAGCTGAAATGCATACAGCACTCACAAAGCCTAAGGCAAATTTGGGAGAGTAACTTGACACTACTGACATAAATAACAAGCAAGCAATTCTGCTCCCGAAATCCCAAAGCAATTCTCACAGCAGCTCTTGAGGCTTTTGATCAAAAAGGGCCAGTGGCCCAGCTACTGATACAGGTACAGGCTGCATGGCAAATGGTTTGGGAGAACCCTCGGAACCTAGGGATGGCAGGAATGAATGAGGCTCTGCGAGTGGAGGCGATTCTCACGGCACACAGCCTCACAGCCAGTGGCCAGGGTGCTCCCCTTCCGATCTCCCTGCAGGTTGCTTTCTTAAGCAGCCTGAATGGTTTCCTGCCTTACTAAGCCACCTTGACCTTCCACACTGCTTTCAGAGTGGCTTTCCCAGAATATAATCTGAGTATGCCTTTCACATGTTTGGCTTTCCTCAATGAGTTCCCACTGTCTTCAATAAAATTAAAACTCTTTAACATCTATGCAAAATTCTTTAGGACTGGCCCCTTCCAAAGTGTCACTTTGTCCATACACTTCTACGTCTTGGCCCACACACATAGACTCAGGTGTCTGTCAGAAGGGCCTTGCCACCCCTTCCTCTAGGTATTTGCCCAGGCTTTGCCTCCTGCCAAGGGCTTGATGGGCTGACTCAGAGCGTGCTGGGTGACTAGCCCTTGTTCTAATTCTCCAGTTGTGCTGGGGAGTCTGAATCAGGTTTTGATTATGCCGTACTGCCCCGTGTATATATACACTGCAGCCAATGTACTCTGAGATGGCCGTGCACCTGGCCCAGGTGAGGGGTCTCTGGCAAGAATGCTGTGTAGATCATGTACTGTATGCTCTAGCCTCACGTCTAGACACGGGTACAGGTTTCCTCTGCAGATGTACTGAATGGAGGCTAATGCCCTGGGTATTGGCTCTATTTACTTTTCAAAATGTGTAATTTACTCTGATTTCTTTTTTCATTATAAATAAATATTTCTTATGTACCTAATTGTATACTCATAATTTTATTATTTTTCTTAAAGGCCCTTCCAAACTGTATAAGTTTCATGCCCATAAAACCTAGAAATATGCCCTAGCCGGTTTTGCTCAGTGGATAGAGCATCTGCTTATGAACTGAAGAGTCCCAAGTTCGATTCTGGTCAGGGGCACATACCTGGGTTGTGGGCTCGAACCCCAGCAGGGGACATGCAGTAGGCAGCCAGTCAATGATTCCCTCTCATCATTGATGTTTCTATTTCCTTCTTCCTTCCTCTCTGAAGTCAATTATAAAAAATATATAAAAAACAAAACAAAAACCTAGAAATATATCCTTGCTAGAAGTAAACAGGCTTCCAAAAATAAAAATCTGTGACCCTCATTTATTCAGAAGTCCTCACCTGCAACTGTGGGCCATTGTGCTGGGGAAGTGATTGGTGTCTGCCATGTGTCCTGAGTTCTCTCCTACTCTATAAATGAGGAAACCCTGTTCGATTTACCCAAATGGAATCTGCACTTGGCTATTTTTCTCAACTTAAACCTAATGCGGCCATACAGCTGTCACCAACTCCTTCATCTGACTCAGGCCTGTTCATCTTTCAGGATTTATCTCAGGCATCAGGAAGCCTTCCTGGATGCTCTCAGCCAAGACTGGCTGCCCACACAGATATTCAATAACTATTGCTTAAATGTGTAATGAATGAGTGAGTGAGTGAGTGAATGAATGAATGAAGCTGAGCCATCAAATTAGTCCTCTCTGCCACTAGAAAAATACTTTCTTTTTGGTTGGTTACAGTGGAATCCTAATTTTATATGGCAGGAAACTGATACCCAAAGGAGTTCAATAATGTGTTGTCTTAGTGCATCCGGACTGCTATAACAGAACTACTGTGAACTGCGTGGCTTAAACAACAAACAGTATTTCTCACTGTTCTGGGGGCTGGGAAGTCTGAAATCAACACAGATCAAATGTGTGGTGAGGGCCCATTTCCTTGTAGATAGCTGCCTTCTCCCTGTATCCTCACGGAGCCAAGAAGGGGATCGTGTCTCTTATATTTATCTTATAAGGGCACTAATCCCATTCCTGAGGGATACACCCTCATGACCTAATCACCTCCCAAAGGTTCCACTATACCGCCATGTGAGGAATCTGGCTTCAACATATGAATTAGGGGAGGAACAAACATCCAGTCTATGGCACTTGCCCATGGTCACTCAGGCAGCATGTTGAGCCTCTAGATCATCTGAATCAAGTCCTGGTGTGTTCTGCTACATTCCACAGTCTCCAGGGCCACAGCCCCCAGCCCCTGGTCTTATCTGGACCTCTCTGTCCCCATTGCCACCTCTCTGCCACTTCATTTTCTGCAAAGTGACATATGTCTACATGCCATTGGACACTGGAAACCATGACACATATTGGAGGGCATTGGGGTTGGGAGTTCCTGAGACTGCCTGGGAAGCTCCGGGGGAGTTGGTGACAGCTGTATGGACACATTAGGTTTAAGTTGAGAAAAATAGCCAAGTGCAGATTCCATTTGGGTAAATCGAACAGGGTTTCCTCAGGGGGTGGCTGGGCTGCAATAAAAAGGAGAGGTCAGAGGTACATCATTCGAAGCTAAATTACTCAAGTTCAAATGTAGGCTCACTCATTCTCTAGCTGTGTGGTCTTGGCAAAGTTATTTAGTCCCTCAGTGCCACAGTTTTCCATCTGCAAAATGGAGATATTAATGGTACAAGTCACTCTTATGGAGATGATGAATCAATATGTGAACAGTGGCCATCCCTTAGTATGCCCTGAGTGAGTTAGAGCAATAGTTATTATTACTACCATTTTCCAGGGGTGGGTTCCTCAGGCCCAAGTCACACTGCTCAGCTGGGCTAAACTGCTCTGAGGCCGGAGTAGAGCAGATTCCTGCCAGGGGCTTAGGGGGAAAGAACAGGCAAAGAAGATGAGTGTTTGGAACATGCCCTGCTCTCAGGGGCAATGATACCTTTGGGCCATGAAGATCCTTGGGACACCAGGCTGACGGTGCCTGGAAAGACCCCGGTGGCCACCCCTGTGCTTGCAGGAGGCCTTTTGTATATTCCCCACTAGTGTGAGGCCTGAAGAGCTGGGGGACAGCATGTGGCTGGCAAGCAGCTTCATGGTGCTTCATGCCAGCTCTGGCTTCTATTTTAGGACCCATAAAAGTCAAAGTCAGTCCCTGCCTTCAGAAATGGTGAGATGCATGCTGGGAGCAGCTGGGTTCCCGGCCTCCTGGGTGCCACTAACCAGGAGGCACGAACCTCAAACCTGTCAAGCACTGGGATTGACATAAACTTCAGCACTGAGCCCCAAGGGGCTACTATGTGCAGAGTCCCTGTGAGCCCCAACTGGGGAGAAATACACCTTCTCACAGCTCCTTCTATAGCTTGCCCGCCTCCCCCTTCTCCCACTCCCTCAGCCAATTAAATAGGTTGGTTAAAAATTAAATACAGTAGCAATCTAAAACTGCCCTTCAATGAGGAACCCCATGGGCTAAACCTCCTTCCCTGTTCAGGCTGCTGTTGACTCTGGCAGGGCTGAGCCCCTTACTCCCCCGCCTCCAATGCTGGCACTGACAACTTGCCCATAAAACACCCTGTAAACGAAGCTCTAGGGGCCAGTGAGCCAAGTTGGTGCCTGGGGGCTCCGTCCAGACTTTCTCCCTTTGTGCTGGAGCCCAGAGCACTTGGTGCTCATTTTTGCACTAGCCCACTTCCCAGGGCCCCGTAGATTTAGGGCGACCCAGCCTGTCTACCTGACTTTCAAGTGGAGAGATTTCAAAGCGTTGCTGAAGGTCCCACACAGGTACTCTGCAGCGGAGGTGGACGGGCTTCATTGCCTGCCATTTCCTAGCCACGACCCTGGAGTTGGTGGTCTTCAAAGTCTGGGCCCTGAGCAGTAGCATCCGGATCACTTAGAAACTCAGAGAAATGCCAGTTATCAGGCCCTTCCCAGATCTGGGGGATCAGAAATTCAGGCAGAAGCCCAGCGGTGTGTTTTAACAGCCCTATAGGTGCATGCTAAAAGTTTCAAGCTACTGTCTGAAGTCATTTCCCTTGCCTTCATCCAAAAAAATGGGGAGAAAACTTCTATTTTGCAGGGTTGTTGCATTAGATGAGGTTATGGTATATTCAAGCGCCTGGCTCCACACCTTGTCACACAGAAGGTATCCCACAGGTATTGCTGTGCTGGAGGGCGGAGGGTTCAAGTAAACTGGCACCTGAGTCCTCACTCACAGTCTCATTTGGCTCTGGCTGTGAGGGATTCCGAGCCAGACTGAACCTCAGCAGACATCACAGAGGTGTTAGAAGCAAGCACCTCCCATAGGCTAGGGGGCTCCAGACCATGGAATCCCAAGACAGGCTGGGCTACAGCCTTCACCTGTCCTCTGCCTCTGTGTAGGGCTGTCTGCAAATAATCTTAGAAGAGAACTGTCTATTGTGTTCTCTACCATTCTCCATAACTTTGTGAGCTGAAGTGCTCCCAGCCACCTCTGGCAACTGTTAGTCTGTTCTCTGTATCTATTAGTCAGTTTCTGTTTTGTTTGTGTTTATTTTGTTCATTAGATTCCAAATATGAGTGAAATTATATGGTATTTGTCTTTCTCTAAATGATTTATTTCACTTAGCATAATGCCCTCTAGGTCCATCCATCCTGTCACAAAAGGTAAGATTGCCTTCTTTTTTACAGCCAAGTAGTGGAGCCTTATGTAAGTGCACCACAAGTTTTTTACCCACTCATCTACTGATGGGCAATTGTGTTGTTTCTAAATCTTGGCTATCTACACTAATAAAAGAGTAAGATGTAACTTGACTGTACCTTTGTGACACCACCAGCCAATCAGGAGTGAGTATGCAAATTAACCCAACAAAGATGGTGAGTTAATTTGAATATGCAGAAGCCCAGCAGCCCCAGCTGCTCCAGGCCTCTGGGTAGTGTGGGAAGGCAGAAAGGCGGCTTTGGGCCAGAGCAAAAAGGCGGCTCTGGCCCAAGCAAAGGCGGTGATGGCAGCCAGGGGAAGGAAGATCCATTCTTGCATGAATCTTTGTGCATCAAGCCTCTAGTTTTAAATAACACTGCAATGAACATAAGTGTGCATGTATCCTTTCAAATTAGTGTTTTGGGTTCCCTCAAATAGATTCTCAGAAGTGGAATCTTTGGATCATAAGGCAATTCCAATTTTATTTTATTTTCCTTTTTTTTAGGAACCTCAATACCATTTTCCATAGCGGTTGCACCAATCTGCACTCCCATAAATAGTGCACTGGGTTCCCTTTTCTCCATATCTGTGCCAACATTTATTGCTTGTTGATTTATTAATGATAACCATTCTGATAAGGGTGAGGTAGTTTCTCATTGTGATTTTGATTTGCATCACTCTGATGATTAGTGATGTCGAGCAACTTTTCGTATGTCTATTGGCCATTTGTATTTCTTCCTTGGAACAGTATCTATTCAGGTCTTCTGCCCACTTTTTCATTGGGTTGTTTGATTTTCTGGTGTTAAGTTATCTGAGTTCTTTATAAATTTTGGATATTAACCCCTTATCAGATGTATCATTGGCAAATATCTTCTTCCATTACGTAGGTTGTCCTTTTGTTTTGCTGATGGTTTCCTTTGCTGTGCAAAAACTTTTTAGTTTGATATAGTCAGTCCCACTTGTTTATTTTTTCTTTTGCTTCCCTTGCCTGAGGATATATATCAGAAAAAAAATGTTGCTATGAGAAATGCCCAAGGTTTTAATGCCTATGTTTTCATCCAGGATTTTTATGGTTTGGGGACTAACATTTAATTCTTTAATCCATGTTGAATTTATTCTTGTGTATGCTGTAAGAAGACTGTCTAGTTTCATTTTTTGCATATATCTGTCCAATTTACCCAATACCATTTATTGAAGAGATTGTCTTTACCCCATTGTATGTTCTTGCTTCCTTTGTCAAATATTAATTGACCATATAAGCATGGGTTTATTTCTGGGCTCTCTATTCTGTTCCATTGATTTACATACCGGTTTTTATGCCAATACCATGCTATTTGATTACTATTGCCTTGTAATAAAGCTTGATATCAGGTAGTGTTATATCTCCAACTTTGTTCTTCTTTTTCAAGATTGCTGAGACTATTCAGGATCTTTTGTGGTTTCATATAAATTTTTGTATTATTTGTTGTAGTTCTGTGGAATATGTCATTGGCATTTTGATAGGCATTTTCATTGAGTCTATAGATTGCTTTGTGTAGCATGAACATTTAAATGATGTTAATTCTTCCTATTCATGAACATGATACATACTCCACTTACATGTATTTGTATCTTCTTCAATTTCTTTCTTCAGTACAGGTAATTGACTTCCTTGGTTAAATTTATTCCTAGGTACCTTTTCTTTCTTTTTTTTTTTTTTAAATGCAACTATAAATGGGATTGTTTTCATAGTTTCTCTTTCTTTTCTTTTTTTTGAAATCCTCACCAGAGTATATGTTTTTATTGGTTTTAGAGAGAGGGGAAGGGAGACAGAGAGAAACATCAATATATAAGGGAAACATCAATTGGCTTCCCCCATATGCACCCCCATCAGGGATTGAACCCACAAGCTAGGTATGTGCCCTGACCAGGAATCGAACCTGCAACATTTTGGTGCATGGGATGACACTCCAATTAACTGAGCACACTAGCCAGGGAAGATTCTCTTTTTAATAGTTCATTATTGGTGTATAAAAATGCCACTGATATCTGAATATTAACTTAGTTTCCTGCTACTTTACTAAATTCATTTATCAGTTCTAGTTGTTTTGTGTGGTGTTGTTTTTGTGTGTGTGTGTGGAGCTTTAGAGTTCTCTATATACAGTCATCTGCAAATAACAACTGTTTTATTTCTTCTTTTTCAATTTGGATGCCTTTTATTTCTTCTTGTCTGATTGCTATGGCTAGAACTTCCAGAGCTACACTGAATAAGAGTGGTAAAAATATCAATTAAACCTGTCATTAGTCTGATCTTAAGGGAATGGCTTTTATTTTTTGTTTGTTGAGTGTGATATTGGCTGTAGGTTTGTCAGATATGGCTTTTATTATGTTGAGGTATGGTCCTTCTGTTTCCACTTTTCTCAGAGTTTTTAATCATAAGAGGATGGTGGATTTTGTCAAATTCTTTTTCTGCATATATTGATAGGTCATATGATTTTTAAATTACATTTTGTTTATGTGGCACATTACATTAATTGATTTGTGGAGATTATGCCAACCTTGTGTCTCTGGAATAAATCACACTTGATAATGGTGTATTCTCTTTTTAATGCATCATTAGTATTCTGTTGAAGATTTTAAAATCTATATTCATCAGGGAAATTGGCCTATAAATTTCTTTCTTTGTAGTGTCTTTATCTGGTTTTTGGAATTAGGATAATGCTGGCCATATAAAATTAGGTTAGGGAGTTTTCCCTCTGCTTGAATGTATTAGTTTGAGAAGGATTGATGTTAATTCTTCTTTGAAAGTTTGGTAAAATTCACCTGTTGAAGCCATCTATCTGATCCAGGACTTTCATTTGTTTGGAGTCTTTTGATTATTGCTTCAATTTCATTAGTTGTAATCAGTCTATTCAGATGTTTTTTTGTCCCTTCTTGATTCAGTTTTGGAAGATTGCATATTTCTAGGAAGTTATTCATTTCATCCACATTGTCCAAATTGTAAGCATATAGTTGTTCATCATGTTTTATTATAAGCCTTTGTATTTCTTTGGTGTCAGTTGTTATTTATCTTTTCAAACAATCAGCTCAATTTCATTGATTTTTTTTGTATTTCTTTTTAGACTCTATTTCATTTATTTGTACTCTGATGTTTATTATTTACTTCCTTCTACTTACCTTGGACTTTATTTGCTGTTCTTTTTCTAGTTCCTCTAGTTCCTAAAGTTAGGTTGCTTATTAGAGATTTTTCTTGCTTCTTGAGGTAGGCCTCTATTGCTACGAACTTTCCTGTTAGGCCTGCTTTTGCTGTGCCCCGTAAATTTTGGGTTGTTGTGTTTCATTTTCATTTGTCTCAAGGTATCTTTTGATTTCTTCCTTGATCTTATTATTCATCCATTAATTGTTTATAACATGTTGTTTAGCCTCCATGTGTTTATGTGTTTTTAATTTTTTTTCTTCTCCTAATAGACTTTTAGTTTCATACCATTGTGGTCAGAGAAGATGCTTGATAAGATTTCAATCTTCTTGAATTGTTTAAGATTTTTTGTGTGTTCTAACATGTGGTCTATTGTAGAGAACATTCCAGCTGCACTTGATAAGAATATATATTCTGCTGCTTTGGGGTGAAATGCTCTGAAAAAATATCAATTAAACCCAACTGATCTAATGTGTCATTTAAGATTGCTGTTTCCTTGTTGATTTTCTGTCTGGAAGATCTATCAATTGATGTCAAAGGGGTGTTAACATCTGCTATGGCTGTATTACAGTCTATCTCTCCCTTTATATCCATCAAGGTTTGCTTTATATATTTAAGTGCTCCGATGTTGGATGCATATATGCTTACAAGGCTTATATACTCTTGTTGGATTGATCTGGTTAGCATTATATAATGTCTTTCTTTGTCTCTTATTATAGTCTTTATTTTGAATTCTATTTTGTCTGATGTAAATATTGGTGCTCCAGCCTTCGTTGTTATTGTTGTTTCCATTTGCATGAAATGTCTTTTTCCATCTAGTTACTTTCAGTCTGTGTGTATCTTTTGTTCTGAGGTGAGTCTCTTGTAGAAAACAAAAATATTGGTCTTGTTTTCTTATCCATTCAGCTACCCTACAGTTACCATATTTTTTGAGCACTGATGATGTGCCAAGCAATGTGCTGGGCACTATAGCTAAGCTTAACTGAATTCTGTCTTTTCTATATAAACTAGCTCTTCCTTACCCATGTATTAGGAGGAAATATGCAAGTTGGCCAAAGTATGATTATTTGGGGCCTTGAGTCAGATACGGGAGCATGGAAAATCTGAAAATTTTTGTTTCCAGTCCTTAATTACGTCTTTTGTTATTGCTGCACATATCTCCACAAGGTTGGGAGATGGAGAAGAATTAGCTATAATATATAGGGGAATGAACCAAAGGTAAAGTGCTAGAATGAGAAGACACACTCCTCGAGTCTGGAAGGGTATGAAATAACGTTTCATTTAAGTTTATCTAAACACTAAGGGCCCGGTGCATGAAATTCTTGCACAGTGGGCAGGGGATGTCCCTCAGCCCAGCCTGCACCCTTTCCAATCTGGGACCCCTTGAGAGATGTCCAACTGCCCATTTAGGCCCTATCCCAGTAGGACATCCTTCTCACAATCCAGGACATCCTTCTCACAATCCAGGACTGCTGGCTCCAAATTTCTCACCTGCCTGCCTCCCCGATTGCCCCTAACTGCTTCTGCCTGCCAGCCTGATCACCCCCTAACCACTACCCTGCCAGCCTAGTTGATGTCTTCCCTCTTCTGCCTGCCTGGTCCCTCCCAACTTCCCTCCCCTGCTGGCCTGATCACCCACAACTGCCCTCCCTTGTAGGCCTGGAACCTCCCAGCGGCCCTCCCCTGCTGGCCATCTTGTGGTGGCCATCTTGTGTCCACATTGGGGCAGGATCTTTGACCACATGGGGGCAGCCCTCTTGTGTGTTGGAGTGATGGTCAATCTGCATATTACTCTTTTATTAGGTAGGATAGAGGCCTGGTGCATGGGTGGGGCCAGATGGTTTGCCCTGAAGAGTGTCCCAGATCAGGGTGAGGGTTCCTTTGGGGTGTGGGGTGGCCTGGGTGAGGGACCTGTTGTGGTTTGCAAGCTGGCCACACCCCCCAGCAACCCAAGCGGAGGCCCTGGGATCTGGAATTAATTTATATTCTACAATTGAAACTTTGTAGCCTGGAGCGAAGCCAAGCCTTCTGCTCAGTCCGTGGCAACAGCCATTTCTGTTGGGTCATTTAATTTCTCTAATTGAAACATTGTAGCCTAGAGTGGAGGCCTAGGAGCTAGGGCTACAGAAGCTTGGCTTCCTCCTTTGCCCGGGCAACCCTAGCCTCTGCTCTCTCCAGCTCCATGGCTGCTGCCATTTCTGCTGGGATATAGCTTCTATAATTGAAACTTTGTAGCACTGAGTGGAGGCCTAGGCTGGCAAAGGCAGATGGAAAGCTTGGCTTCCTCCATTGCCAGGGAAACCCAAGCCTCCCTCCTGCTCTCAGTGGCCACAGCCATCTTGGTTGGGGTTTATTTGATTGGCTGATGGGTGTGGCTTGATTGGAAGTACAATTTGTATATTACTCTTTTATTAGATAGGATCTTCCAACTAATGTGTTCCTAGTTTCTTTTTTCCCCTAATCATGCAAAGACAGACGGAAGGAAGGAAGGAAGGAAGGAAGGAGGAAGGAAGGAGGGAGGGAGGGAGGGAGGGAGGGAGGGAGGGAGGGAGGGAGGAGAGGGAAAGGAAAGAAATGGAAGGAAAGGAAAGAGAAAGAGAAAAAGAAAAAAAGCAAGAGAAAAGGGAAGACAGTCTATTCTCAAATGGACGAGGACCATGATGGTGAACCTAAGACACGCGTGTCAGCACTGACACGCGTAGCCATTTTCGATGACACGCGGCCGTGTGCGGTCACATAGAGAGAAGTATGAGGCCGCATACCGAAGGACGTTTCATCCTCAGCTACTGAACGGCCAGGTGCAGCAGCTGAGGATGAAACATTTGCTGTAGTGTAGTGTAGACACTCTGTGCCAGAGGTCTGTAGGCCAAAACAACAGAACTCTAGCACAGAGCTTCTAGTTCTGGGACTTCCAGTTACAATGAGAGAAGAGTTGATAAAGTTAGTTTCAGTGCCAACAAGTACATCAGGAAGCGAAATTTGTAAGGTTGTTATACAAACATTCTGTGACTAAGCACTGATATCTCTAAAGTTGTGTCAGTGACGACAGATGGGGCACCAAACATGGTGGGGGAAAAAGTCGGATTTGTCAAATTGTTTACAGAAGCTATTGGACATCTGATTGTGCCTTTTCATTGTATTATCTGTCAGGAGGTTTTATGTGCCAAGGCAGGATTCACTGACTTGAATGACTTAATGTCAGTTGTTACAAAAATAGTTAATTTAATAGCTGCTCGCCCCCTTCACAAGAGAGAATTTTCTGCACTTTTACTGGAAGTTGATTCCACCTACAGTGGACTGCTGATGTACAATAATGTAAGAGGGCTGAGCCGAGACAAAGTTCTTGAGCACTTTGTGGAGTGCTTTGAAGAAATTAAGGTATTTCTTGAGGATAAGGATCTGGGAAACTTTTCACAGCTCAGTGATGATAAGTGGGTCAACACCCTGATATTTTTTTTACAGATATCTCTGTTTATATTAATGAACTGAACTTAAAGTCACAAGGTTTTGGCAAAAGTATTGACATTATGTTTGAATACATAAAAGCTTTTGAAAGTAAACTTAAAATTTTCAAGCGAGATGTAGAAACTAAAACTTGTAAGTATTTTCCTCGAGTAACAAAGTATTTTAAGCTGAAACTGGTCTGGCTCAGTGGATAGAGTGTCGGCCTGCAGACTGAGGGGTCCCGGGTTCGATTCCGGTCAAGGGCATGTGCCTTGGTTGCAGGCACATCCCCACTGGGGTGCAGAGGGCAGCTGATTGATGTTTCTCTCTCATCAATGTTTCTGGCTTTCTATCCCTCTCCCTTTCTCTCTGTAAACAATCAATAAAATATATTTTTTAAAAAGTATTTTAAGAAGGCCAGTGCAGCTGTACAAAATGAAATGGAACCCTTGCATATAAAGTACCAGCATATTTTAGACTCATTACTTGACCAGTTCAGTGATAGATTTAATCAATTTAAAAGCCTAGAACAGACCATAAAAATAATTAAGTATCCTGATGTAGTAGTGTACAGTAGTTTGGAATTAAATGGTTTCCAAAGGATGCATATTGAAGATTTGGAGATGCAACTTGCAGAATTTCAAGACAGCATCTGGGCTCAGGTGTTTACTGACTTGAGGTCAAAGCTTGAGAATCTGGATAGGTGCCGCTTGAAGAATCAAGAGGAGTGCCACTACGAACAGGAAATTTGGAGTGCCTGGAACTGATGATTACCAGACACTTTTAGCACCCTGAAAAATATAGCAATGGCTTTACTCACAATTTTTCCCTCTACATACCTTATTCTCAGTATTAAATAATATCAAAACCAAGAAAAGAAACAGATTGACAGATGAAGTTAGTAGTGCTTGCTTGGGCTTGAAGTGTATGTACAAAGTACCAACCTTCAATTGAAGGTTTAGCCAATGACATTCATCAACAAAAAAGTCACTGATAGGCAGGTTAGTTAAAGAATTCCCCCTCCCCCTCACTTATCTTAGTTCACGGCACCCCACACAAGTTAAATAATATCAAGACCAACAAAAGAAACCTAGTGACAGATGAACAAAGAAGTCACTAAGCAGGTAAGTTAAATAATTAGTTTTTGGTTTATTAAATACAGTTATATATTACAATTATACGTTTTTGTTATTTAAACTAAAAATATAGCGAAATTATGGTTTTTTTCTGAAAGTGACACACCACCCGAGTTATGCTCGGTTTTTTGGCGAATTTTGACACACCAACCTCAAAAGGTTGCCCATCACTGGACTAGGAGATGCAGCGATGTCAATCTTTATTGGTCTGGGACACTGTTGCTTTGGTGTTGGGGACATGTGACAGCTTTGCCCTGCGGTCTGCTGCTGATCCAAGTCTTACATTAGCTGTCCTCTGGCACCGCCCCCTAAGAGCTGCCCTTAGCTTTCTAGAGACTTCTAAGGGCTTCCCAGTCACTAGGGGTGAAAATAAGAAAGTCAAGAGGGAACAGAATGGCAAATTTGTTCCCTTTTAATGCAACTAAGAACTGCAGAAATGGGTCTTGTTTAAAAAGACTTGGAAGTGTCATTGTTATGGAAACAGGCTGGCTTGTCCTTGGGGCTGTTTTATGGGTTTTTGGAGTTGGCCTGAGAAGGGGACATTGTGAGCCCCAACAAGGTTGTTATTTTAGCACCTGCTCTCTGCTGAGACTGGCTTTCCTCCAAGCTGGATTGGGGGTGGGAGTAGGGCGTAGAGAGCTAATGAACTTCCCAGTGATTGAGAATCCACCTACCCCTAGGCTGCCTGGCTCCCAAAGTAAGGGGACAAGGTTGCCCAGGACCCCAGTGATGGGTAAAAGCCTCCTTTCTTCCTGCATGACAGCAATAAACTTCTCCTAAGCCCCTAAGTCATAGGTTCAGAACGATCCGATTGAGATCCTGGCTGCCATGGATGTGCCATGGGAAACATTTAAGGAGAAAGGCTCGGTGGAGGGCACTGATAGAGAAACGTTTCTCTGGAGGATGAAGCTGAGAACCTGATATCAGAAGCCCTTCCCATAAGCCCCTGAAAATGTCTGCTGGTGAAGCTATGGAGCCTGGACATTGGAAGCTTCGAACAGACACGGTTGGTTGTATGTGATGCTCATGTAATGACTCTGGTTCTGTGCCTGGAGCACTTCCATCCATTCGTTTACTAAATAGCCATGTAGGAAGCACCTACTATATGGCACCTACTCTATGTTCCTCAGGCTCTGATGGGGCAACTCCCTAAACTCTCCTCAGGAGAAGGGACTCGGCGCTTTTATCAACCCCTCTACCCTCTCTGGCTGTGTATTCATGCTTCTCCTTCTGCAGACCTCCCTAGGAAAGTGCTGAGGGTTAAATAGTGTGTAGTGTAGCTAGTAGTGTTACACCAATGTTAATGTTCTGGTCTGGATAACTTGGCTGTGGTTATGTAAAATGTTAACATTAAGGAAAGCTGAGGAAGCAGTATGTGGGAATTCTCTGTATTATTTTTTTAGCTTTTCTGTAAGTCTAAAATTATGTCAAAATAATAAGATTTTTAAAAAGAAGATAAAAAAATAAAATGTCATTGGAAACATAAACAAAAAAAAGAAGTCTCACTAGGAGTTTCATTGACCCGACTGCTTCTTTTCCATCTTTTGGTTTCTGTTGTTCTGTATGTCTTTCTATAATCCTGCCAACATTCCTTGTCCCTCCCCTGTCCATTTCCCTTCCTCGGTCTCTGTCTCTGTCCTTCATTCTCTTTGCAACAAAACCCTGCTCTCCTCCCAGACTTCTCCCTACGGGGCTTAGGTGTTTATAACCAGTCACTAAGTCCATCAGCTCCCACCCTCACCCACAATGCTACTTCCCAAGCTCCTGGGTGACACCATCGTCACCACACACAGTCGTCAGGGTTACCCGAGGGCCCCCTTGTCGGACTTGCCGCCACCCAGCTGGCTCATTCTCCGTGTGCAGCTCTCATCAGGTCTGGCCCGGGTTGATGCCGTCACTTTTGCGTCCTCCTGAAAAAGCCCAGCCCAGCCCAGCCTCATCAGACTCCCTCCCTGCTCCAGTGTCAACTTTTGCCGTGGGATCACTAGTTTACTGAGTCCCGTTGCCATCTGAGAGGGGCTTCTACACATACAGAGAGAATAGTGCTTCTTTCTCCTGAAGGCAGTGAAGGTGGGTGTTTCCATGTCAAGTTCAGGTTCTTGGGCTGAGTGTGAAGAGAGAGGACAGAACGCAGAGGGAGAAGAGAGAGGTTTCCATTTCAGTGTGGGCAGAGAAGCCCACGGAAGAAGAGACTACAAGGGATGCGAGAGTAGCCTGTGTCTTCCTGGCCTGAGGTCCACACAGAGACTGTGGTCCCCTCCGGACACACCCGGACCTTACCTGTTTCAGCCTGCCACTTCCAGCAATGCCTCCTCTCAGCTGCCACTGAGCTCTGACAGCCCTTTAAAGGCCCACAGACCCTGTGCGATACAGCAGTTGCATAGTCCTAGTCTCATAGCCACTCACCCTCTCCTCAGTATTTTATGTTTCAACAATACCAAACCCATCACAGTGTTGCAGCCATTGGGGGCACAGGCGCTCGAGTGTTTATAGGCTTGTATCCACCAGTCATTGGTAGCGGATCTCCACAATGGGAGAGGACTCGGGTTATATGTTCCCAGCAAAGCAGGATCCGCAGCCTGAGGACAGGCCTACCAGATACACTGGTGCTGGCTGCTGGGGGTGAGCACACCAGGGGGCTGTGCACACAGAGATGGCAAAGGGATCTGAGAGGAACCTGGCAGAGCAGGACAGCATGGCTACTAAAGAGGTTGTTGCCATTTTAGATGCAGGGCAGGAAGCCTCATTGAGGAGATGACATTTGAATAACAACCTGCAGGGAGCACAAGCAAGCTCTGCACGTATCCCTCATGTCCACCCCGGGCCTGGCACAGAACAGGTGCTCCGTGTCGTCTGAGGAGTAGATGAAGGAATAAATGAACAACAAACACTGCCCTGGGCTCCTGTTCCCCTGCATGGAAAGGATTCCGGGTTCCACCGAGTCCAGGCTGAGGTTGCAGGAGGGGCTCATGCAGCCAGCAGGTCCAGGTGTGGCCTCTTCCGGCTCCTCCCCCTGCTGACCACGCCAAGTCAGAGGAAATTAGCGCTCTGAGCCCCTCCGCATCCTGGTGAAGCAGACACCGAGTGTTGGAGAGTTGCAAACTCCCTGGGTGCGTGTGGGCTGCCTCGGGAGCCACAAACGAGCCTGGGCAGATGGTGCAGAGATGAACGGCGCCATCCTGTTACTGTAGCAGTACAGTCGTAATTCTGTGGAGACATTTATTAGGCGCATCTCCTTCTGCGGGACTGCGCGCTACGGCTGGCGCGGAGTGGCCGCCAGCAAGGTGGAATGCAAACCCGAGAGCTGACAGAGTGATGGGTGCCCCCGTCTCTCTCAGCCTTTCCTCCCAGTCTCACTTCTGACAATTTGTAGGTTAGTTTGATGCCTGAATAGCTGTATCTCTCTAGTAATACGCACTCCTTGTAAGAATTTCCTGCTGTGGCATATCCTAAGAGAACGCCATCAAATAACTATCTTCCCTCTATTTATTCTGCTTTTTGCTAGATCTGCATTGCTAAAAAATAATAGATGGTCTCCTCTGAGTAGCAGCCTCCTCTGTGATTGTAAAGTGTATTTATGTACAGTGCTAAATCCATGTCCAGTAGTTCTTTATCTCAACACTGGCTGCATCTACAGGGTTCCAGGCCTGCAGCTGTCTCACCACCTCCTGTTGGGAGATGGAGAGCTGGGGTCGTTGAAGCCATCGACTCAGCCCAAAGGCCCCGAAGGCATGTGGATGCCAGCTCAGGAACCTATGTCCAGCTGCACCTCAATAAGCCCTGACCTTAACCTCTTTGCCCGGAATCCCCAGTGAGCCCCCTTTGCCATGAGGAGTCTTCTCCAACTTGGTCAAACTTACCCCACTCCTTAGGACCTAGAGGAAGCGAGGGCCCCCTGGGAGCCAGCACCTGGGCCCCACGGCCAGGGCTCAGGTGCCCGCGTGCTTTGGAGCCTCCAGGCTTTTCTTGTGCCTATTGCTTTCTTAGCTTGACAGAAAGCTCCCTGTGGGAAGCACCATAGTTTTTGCCTCTCTTGCTTTTCTCAGAGCCTTTAGCACAGAGCTGGGCATCAACTCTCAATTCCTAGTTAGTCCTATGGCTTTGAGTCCCTTTCCAGGAAGTTGCTCCAATAAGGCCCTTTTAAATCTGTGCCCCTTACACCACATTAATGTGCATAGTTAATAAATGGCTTTACAATGTTGCAAGACTCTGTCCAACTAGATGAGAAGCGCCTGCAACATCTTACCCCCTCCGACTGGCAATCTCCACAGGGGTCCCTCTGTCCCCTTCATAAACAACCTGTGAATGAGGTTTTCTTCTGCTCTTGTTCTGTCTTCTTGGCGCCCAGATTGCACAATTTGAAGCAAGAAGCAGCAAAGTGTTCTAGAAAGAGCACAGACTTGGAGTCAAGACACCTGCATTCTAGTCAGTTCCCTCACTGCCCTTCTGAGAGTCACAGATCTTTCTGGCCTTCATTTCCTCACCTATCAAGTATGGAAATGCTTCTAACATTCCACAGTGTTACACAAGCCAAAGATGCAGTGGTTGGTGGACTCATCCCTCCGCCCCCAGGTGTGTATTTATCTACTCTGGAAAGGCTGCCAGAGGGGGAAATTCAACACTCTTACCTGTGCCCTTGACCCTTCTCCACCTAATGCCACATCTGGATCACTTTGGATCCGCTGCATCAGAGTGTCTGGGGTTTGGCTCCCCGAATCGGTGGCTTTTTAAAAGCCCCCGCTCAATTCCAAAGCTCCATCAGGATCACATAGAGAGCCTGTGGGGGTTCCGTGGCTCCCTGAGACCACAGGCAGGGGCGGAATAAGCCTCTGGGGCCTCAGCTTCTCCTGTCATTGGGCTGTGGAGCAGGACTTAGGGACAAGGCAGCTGACAGCATCCACTTCAGGACCACGGCCACAGCTGAGCACCAAGGCCATGGCCAGGCACCATGGCTGAGACAAGCCCAGGGCATCAGGGATGGGCCTGCACTGAGTGGGGCTGGCCATAAGGCTGCCCCTGGCCTCTCGAGATCTCTGGTGATCTCATGCCCTGTCAGCTCCACTTGGGGAAGCTGTCACCCACACTAACCGCCATTGGCTCAGGGGCTGGTGGGCTTCCTGTCCTGGTCACTGTGGAGTTTACTCTTCTGACATCGACCTCATGCAAGTTCTTGAGTGTATGCAGGCTAGCTGCAAAGACCAGACAGTTTTCCTCACTCCAAGAAGCTTCACCCCTACAGCAAGGTCTCATCTTCTATTTCACCTCCCACCTTGGACTCTGCTGTGTGCACAGAACGCCCAGTCCAGTGCTCATGAGGCCTGTCTCCTACACACCCTCCTGCTGGGACTCCACGGTCCACCCGAGAGCCCAGGTGAGCTGAGTCGACCCTGGTCCATGGCAGAGGTGTGCTTTGTCTTGTGCTCTCTGGGAAGGAGCCACATGGCCACACGTGGTCACTGCTGATAGGACCTTATAGAATGGGCCAGACCCCTCTTCTATGCCTCCCTCTGCTTCTTACCTGGTCTCAATGACCTTCTAGATTCTTCTGTTCATTTTTGGCTTTGCCAATTCTTAGGCCTGAGCTTCTCCCATTGTTTTCATGACTTAAGGGAAGATTCCTTATTTCCTGTACCCACTCCTGCCTCCCCACCTCCTCCCCACTCCTACCTCCCCACCTGCTCCCCACTCCTGCCTCCCTACCTGCTCCACTCTCCCCTCTCTCAGTGTTGTAGAGGGCCGGTCCCCAGGGAAGACACCTCGGCATTTTTTAAAATCAGTGACAGCTGAATTCAAGGTGCCAGGCAAAGCCACATCTTAGAAATGCATCCACCAAAAGGGTTGGATGCGTTACTCAGTACTGACTTTAATTGTCTTCAAGTGTCAGGGGAAGGGCCCTTGAAATGTAGATTTAGTAGAGCCTCAGGAATGAGAGAATGAGTGGGGCCTGGACCCACTTACGCTCTTTCGATTTTAAGTCTTTTCATATGAAACCCCTTTCTGTTTTAGTATAAATAAACATGCTGTGTTTGGGTTGGGTTTCTCTGTCTCTCCATCAGAGAGCAGAGATCCCACCTAGCCCCAGCTTTATTTTCTACTTTCGTGTCGTCTATTCTTTTCTATATTTCTCAATATCCAGCTCCTCTACTCAGTAACTGAACCCTACTTCTCTCTCCACGATGGTCATGGAGAAGAGAGGAAAACCCCAACACAATGTGTGAGAAATAAGGTGAGCCCCCAAATTCAGGAGTCCTGGTAAAACACAAAGCATACTTAGAGCCAGGAACCAAGGCTCCTTTACTTCTACATGGAAGGGTTTGTAGCACATAGTCTGGAGGCACGGGCATGCCGAGCAGGTGGTCTGCTTGGCTATATAATCCCTGATGCATGTGACCTATTCCTTGCTCTTGATTGGAGCTCAGGCGCACAGTCTTTTGCGATTGGCAAATTCAAAGGGAGGAATTTGCCTTTGCCATTTCAAGATGGCGGTCCCCAGGGAGCTACAAGTCATGAGACAACGTGGTGGCTGCCAAGTCACACAGTCCAAAATGGCTGCTGACTAAACTGTTCTTTGACAGAAAAGATGACTTGTTTCTTCTCACAAATGCAAGATGGTTTAGCACAAGGAGCAACTAATGAGGTTTCCCATCTTTATTTTGAAAAGGCTATTTCTGAGCTTCAAGCCACAACCTGGGCATTGCTGTGTGTATGGCTGGTAGATGAGCCGTGCCCTGGGATCCCACCTGCTCGGGAAGCTGCGTCCCTGGAGTGCACTCTCCTTAGTGGGGTTTGTCCTGCTCCGGAGGACTCTCTTCCATGGCTGACCGTTATGCTCCATCTCATCAGGGCCAGAGGCGAGCAAGGCCTGTTGCAAGATCCAAAAGAAAGGCGTGCTCCTCTCGCCCAGGAATCTCCAGGCCTCACGGAAAGTTCAGCAGCAGCTGTTTGACATTTACATGTACCAGTGCCAGGCTATTTGACTGCTCTGATTTGATCGTCTCCAGTTAATAACCTTGACTTAAGGAATGATAGCAGCAATGGCTCAGCTCCTTTTCCTGCCACAAGTTCCTGCTGCTGGGAGTGGAGGGTGAACTCAGACCCTTCTTTCCAAGATCCCTGCCTTCTTGTCCCACAGGGAAGGGGCCCTGCAGGACAAGGGAAGTCCAACAGGCCTCGCAGATGCCCAGGCTTTCCATCAGCACTCCCCTCCTTCATCCCTTTAGAACAAGACCCCGGGCCCTGGTCCCTTTCTTCAGATACCACCCCTGACCTACCTCTCACTGTCCTCCTCAGTCCAGAGCCACAAGTAGAGCAGCTGAAATATCGATCCCTCTCCTCTCTTGTCCTGTCCACTCATCTCCTGTCCTTTCCTCTCTTGTCCTCTGCAATCCTGTCCTCTCCCGTCCTGTCCTCTCACTCCTCTCCTGTCCTCTCTTGTCCTGTCCTCTCCTCTCACTCCTCTCCTCTCCTGCCCTCTCACTCCTCTCCTATCCTGTCCTATCCTCTCCTCTCTCCTGTCCAGTCCTCTCCTCTCCTTTCCAGGAGTCCTTCCTGGCACGGGTTAATTGTGTGCATAAAATTGATTGCGATTTTAGTAATTCGGTATAATCACAGTCTACCAGCAGGTTGCTTTTCCAGCAGGAGGGTTTGGAATTATTTTCTGGAGTTTGCAATATAGAACTTAAATTAAGCCTCAGAAGTCAGGGGAGCTCCGCAGCATCCCTAATGTGGTGCTAAATTCTCAGCAGCACAGTCTCTGCATTAAAGCCTTTGCTGGCAATTAGGTTCATTAACTATCACAATACCTTATTTATTACTCGTTGGGCCATATGGTTTACCAGCTAAAGGATGGCGCCCGCCCTCCTACAGACCATTTGGCATCATAAAAATGTTAACAAATAATATTATGGCTCTTGGGGGCATAAGGCCTCACTGGGTTCCGGGTCTGAGCGGAGGGAGAGAATATGAAAACATTTTTCTTCCATGCAAAATAAAAACTTCCTCAAGACAGAAGTATTCAGAGACTGTAGCCCTTGCATAGCACTCGTGGGAGTTTTATTTACTCTTGTAATGGTTATGCCAATATTTGCATCAGCTAGGACTTCACTCATCTTCCTCTCCACTCTCTTTTGGGGTTCTCTTTCCTTTCACTTTCCCCATCTTACTCCTCTACTTCTATGGCACGAGGCCAGCCACAGTCAACACTCCCCGAGGCTGGAGCACTGCTGGGCGGGTGAGGGCTGCCCATGGGATCCTCCCACAATTCACTGCCCTCCGGGTCCGACACAGCTCCCACCTGGGTCTGCTGCCTCCTCTGCTCGAATGCTCCCTCAGGGCTCTCTTTCCCAGTTCCAGCTTCAGCTGGTATTTCCAGCAGAAATGGGGAGGTCGTGCACATGCCAATGTGAGCCGGAGTTCTGCGGTCCAGGCTCTGCCAGTCTCCTGCTCTGAGCTGTGGAGGCTGGGTCTGGGAGGGCTGGAGAGGGGCTGAAGATCTCAGGAGGATGGGAGAGGCACACCTGAGAACACCATTGTGGAAGCACAAATCACCCCTGTTCCCTGACCTCTGGCTGTGGGAGGCTGGGCCTATGTCTGGGGACTACAAGCAAAAGGTACATAGAGGAGGTGCTCTCTGCCAGTCTTCAGTGTGCAATGAGCAGGTCCTGCAGCTGTGAGCCGCCCCCCCCCCCCCCCACACACACACGCCATAGCCCTTTTCTGAGTGAGGTCGGCCTGGGTAGTCAGTGCAGGTTCTAGGTAGACTGTGATTTACTTTCTCTCAAATTACTTCCTAGACCTGAGACACTCCTTGGGAAGCAAGATAAGGTTAAATGACAAACACTGAGACTAGACTTCCTAGATTTGAGTAGATAAATTGTTATTCTAGCTTCACCTGTGAAATCTATCCTATCTAATAAAAGAGTAATATGCAAATTGACTGTACCTCTAATAAAGCCATGCCCACAGCCACACCCATCAGCCAATCAGGGGCAAATTATGCAAATAAACCCCAACCAAGATGGCTGAGGTCACAGAGAGCAGGAGGGAGGCTTGGGTTTCCTCGGCAATGGAGGAAGCCAAGCTTTCTGCCTGCCCTTGCAGCCTAAGCCTCCACTCAGTGCTATCAAGTTTCAATTATAGAAGATATATCCCAACAGAAATGGTGGCAGCCACAGAGCTGGAAAGAGCAGAGGCTAGGGTTGCCTGGGCAATGGAGGAGCCAAGCTTCTGCAGTCCTAGCACCTATGCCTCTGCTCCAGGCTACAAAGTTTCAATTGTAGAACATAAATTAATCACAGATCCCAAGGTCTCCGCTTGGGTCGCTGGGGGGCGTGGCCAGCCTGCAAACCACAACAGGCCTCTCTCCCAAGCCGTCCCATGCCCCAAGGGAACCCCCACCCTGACCTGGGACACTCTTCAGGGCAAACCAGCTGACCCCACCCATGCACCAGGCCTCTCTCCTATCTAATAAAAAAGTAATTTGCAGATTGATCATCACTCCAACACACAAGAGGGCTGCCCCCATGTAGTCAAAGATCCTGTGGGCACAAGATGGCCATCACAAGATGGCTAGCAGGGGAGGGCCATTGGCAGGTTCCAGGCCTGAAAGGGAGGGCAGTTGTGGGCAATCAGGCCAGCAGGGGAGAGCAGTTGGGAGGGACCAGGCCTGCAGGGAAGGGCATTTAGGGATGACCAGGCAGGCAGAGGAGGGAAGATGGGGCCAAACAGGCTGGCAGGGGAGCAGTTAGACATCAATTAGGCCGGCAGGGTAGTGGTTAGGGGGTGATCAGGCTGGCAGGCAGAAGCAGTTAGGGGCAATCAGAGAGGCAGGCAGGTGAGCAGTTTAGAGCCAGCAGTCCTGGATTGTGAGAAAGATGTTCAACTGCCTGTTTAGGCTCGATCCTACTGGGTTCGGGCCTCAAGGGCAGTTGGACGTTCCTCGAGGGGTCCCAGATTGGAGAGGGTGCAGGCTGGGCTGAGGGACATACCTCACACCCTACCCCCCCTGCACATGAATTTCATGCACCAGGGCTCTAGTATATATATAAAAATCCAACAGCCAGAACGCAGGACCAACTATAATGAGGTTGCTATGACACCCACTGTGGCCAGTAAACCAGCTGATTGGGGGGCAGGGCTGGCCAGCCAATCTCCTGTGGCCCTTCCCTCCAGCCAGCCCTGCCCCTGATGGGACCCCCACCATCCCTACCAACCCAAAGCCCCTCCCCCAGGCTGGCCCTGCCCCTGATTGCCCCCCCACAATAAGGGCAGGCTGGCCAGCCAACCTCCTGCAGTCCCTCCCCTTGGCAAGCCCCATCCCAGATCAGGGGCAGGTCCACCGGCCAATTGCCTGTGGCCCCTCTCTCCAGCAGGCCCTGCCCCCAATGGGCTCCCACCACCCAATGCAAACCACTTCTCCCCCAGCCAGCTCTGCCCCTGATTGCCCACCCCCTCAACTCTGATCAGGAGCAGGGCCAGCAAGCCAACCATCCATGCTCTTCCCCAAGGCCCCTGGTCCCAAATCAGCCCTCCCCACCCTATTCAGGGGTGGGACTGGCCAGCTCACTTCCCACAGCCCCTCCTCATGACCTGCCCCACCTCTGATCAGCCCCCCCCCAACCTCAATTGGGGCAGAGCCTGCCAGCCAATTGCCTTTGACCCCTCCCTGCAGCTAGGCTGGCCTGCTGGACTCCACCCATGTATGAATTCGTGCACTGGGCCTCTAGTAGGGATCATAATAGTACCAATCCTGTAGGGCTGTTCCAAAGACTAAATAAGTTGGGCTCTCGAAGGACCTAGGACAGCAGCTGGCACAAAGCAGGCACTATATAGGGGAAAGCTGTGACTAGAAATAGTTGTGTAATACTATCCCTCTTCTCTGCTCTGGTATTTCCTTGGATGCTTTAAGGCACTCTATATCCACACAGCCTCAGCCCCAATCCTGATTCTAAGCCTGAGATCAAGCCATGTGGGCAGGGGCAGTGCCAGGGTGCCATCTGCCCCCACCCACACACCATTTCCTCTGCTGTGATCACACCCTGTCTGTCATCTGGGGACCCCAAATGCAATGACACCCCTGCACACCCTACCACCATGATGGGTTAGGCTGGGTGACCTGATTGGAATTATGGACATGGATGGAGAATGCCAGACTTAATTAGACCTTGGACATGACCAGGGAAAGTGATGTGGCCATGGTCATACAGCCAGGGAAGGGGAGAAGCAAGGCCCTAGTCAAAGTTCCCATCCCCCAGCTCCACTCATCAGCACATCAGTGAGGATGGGAACAGAGGGCAGCAGAGGAGAACTCAAAATTAAACAAATCCCATTATATGTCAATTACATGAGCCTGGGATGAGCTGCCTGCAGCAGGGCAGCCCCAGGAGAGCTGCTCCTCATGCACATCCTGCTGGGCATAGTCCCTAGAAAGAAACAGGCTAATCTGGGCAAGGACAACATCAAAGGAAGCCCCTTCTATTCCCACCAGCCTGCTTCACAGTTCCAGCCGTGGGTGACTTCCTTCCCATGCTGTCGGCCCAGCAACTTCCTCAATGTCTTCATCTGTAAACGGGGATATAGCAGTGCCCACCCTGTAGGATTGCTCCTGTCCACTGACTCTCTCCCTCTGTCCGAAGGCACCTGGCTTCCTTTCCTGCTGGTTTGCTCCGACTGGTTGCAGAGACTAGTTTTTCCCCCTTTGTTTCTCCAAAGAGTGGTCTCCTTGGGGAAACTCTTTTAGGGGGAAAAGTGTAGAGCCTGGGGTTATGCAGTGACAATATGCAAAGGTGCACAGATATCAGCAAGTCCTAGTCTCAGGGTGTGCACCGCCAAGTGATAATTCTCTAGGACAGCCATCATGTTTCCAGAGCTCACTTTTCACTTGCCAGGTCCCCTGATTGGGCCAGAGCAGCCGCTGGCACAAAGCAAGGGTCTGTGGGCACATTTCCCAATACTCCCCTCCTTCATTTTCCCATTTGCAAATGGGAAAGTAAAAGGGAGTCACTTCAGAGCATTGCTATGATGGTTAGGCAATACATGTGAAAAGCTCAAGCCATTGTCCTGTAATGTGCTAGCGATCACCAGAACCATTAGTATCATGTATGACCATCTGCCATGGGTCAGGTTCAATCTATCAATAGTATGTATTTTCCTATGTATGATCTTATTTAGTCGGCACAACAACCGGTATGAATATTCTCTGCTCCATTTTACAGAAGGTAAGAAGAGAAAGCTAGGTAATGAAAGCCAGGGCATTCAAGCAGTACCCATCACCCTAAGTTGGCACTTCTTCTAACACAGGACATTGCCTTTCCTCTGTTCCCTGCACGGGCAGGCATGGGGTGTGCAAGGCTCCACTTCCCCTGGGAACTCCCTACAGACTGAGGCGCATCCCAGTTTACCCCACTCCTGGGGGTCATGCTATTCCCAGTTGTCACTCTCAAAACTCCTTCCGTGCGTCTGGGAAGGGGAGGGTCAAGGCTGTCAGACCTGGGGTCGGTCTCTCCAGGACTGTGCCCTGCAGCCTATCCTAGAGGAGGCAGAGCAATTAGGAGTAAACTGGCCAAAAGCTGTGGCTGTGAGGAAGAGAAACATGGAGAGGACTGGGAGATTGTTTCAGAAACATTAGACGGAGACCAGAGATAAGTGGGTAATTTCAGTCCCGGGCAGCTGCTGGAGATGAGTTTAACTGCTGGCGCTGGCTCTTCCCCCTCTCCACCCATTGCACCGAGGGCCTGAAGGAATGCAGAGCCCAAGTGCCCTCCCCGCCCAGGCAGCCTTGGGTGCTGCAGCCCCAGGAAGACTTCACTAAACTAGCATATATTTTTTCAACCTAAACCTTTCTCTTATTGAGAAGGGACTGCGGGGAGACAACAGGAAGAACTCCCAGGAGCAGAGTGTGAGCTCTGTGAATGGGGGACAGAGACTGCCACCGGCTCCTCCTACTCTTGGGGACAGAGGGGTGCTGACAGTGTCCCTTGCTCTTACCAAGCACACCGCCATAGTCAGGCACAGGTATCAGGGACAGGCTGGGGGTGGAGTGGGGACACAAAAGCCCAAACCGGGGCTCAGACACACCTGAGGACTCAGCCATATTCATACACACACACGCCTGCCGTCCACTTAGTACACGCACGTTAGAAGCCAGCAAGTGCTGGTTCTGACCACGGGCTCTGGATCCTGGCTCCACTTTAGAATCTGACTGGAGAGCTTTAAAAATAAAGCCTTCGGCAAGGTCTGACCGGTGGAGATTTTGACTTAACTGGACTGTGGTGGGGCTGGACAAGGGTATTTTCCAAGCTCCCAGGTGAAGCGAATATGCAAAGCCAGGTTGCCAACCACGGAGGTGGGCGAGGAGCCTCCGCTTCCCGCCCTCGCCTAGCGTCCTGGTCAGTTCTGCCTTGTGACCACTAGAGGTCAGCAGGGCCTGGGGGAAGTGGCCACGGTGGCCCCGACACAGAGCGGCTGGCGACCCTGCCCTCTGGCTGTGGGCTCTTCGGGACGGAGGGCGCCGAATGCGCCCTGGGCTGAGCGCAGGTACCGCGAGGGGCGGAGGCGGCCTGCTGGCAGGAGCCAGGCCTGCGAGCCAGAGTCAACTTCACTTACATGCTTTTTAAAAAGTATCCCCAATAAAACCTCACAATCCCGGCTTGTGGCAGCCAGCGCCTCTTTGCACCAGAATTTCCCACGTGGTCACTGCCAGGTGCCCTGTGCGCACATACCGTGCCGGGCAATTAGGGGGCCCAACATCAATAGAAAAGAGAAATGTTTTGCCTTTTCCGTGGGACAAGCCAGCATTTGGATTTCAAGGACTGTTTATTTGGACTCAACTGTTATTTGGGCTGGAGAAGAGTAAAGCAGAGAGTTCCTTGACTTTGGCTAAGACGTGGCACACATAAGGAACACAGCAAGAGCCCCAATTTCAGAAGCGCAAATAGAAGTGAGCCAGAGGTTCAATCTCTCATCATCTCCAAGAAGAATGTCAGGGGTAGGAAAAAGGAAGCTTTCCTACATTTCAGCTTGAGAAAAATGAAAGCAGGTATTGACGGTAGTTGACTTCAAAAATGAAAACTGGAGGCCTCCTTGTTTTACTCCTGGTTCCCAATGCCCGCCATGGAAGCCTCGGGGCAATGCACATGTGTGCTCCTAGCACTGCCCATAACAAGGTGTCATGAGTGGCCTTTACAAAGTCCACTGTCCCCTCTAAACTGCCGGGCTACTTGACGGAAGAGTAAGTTCTTGGCACATAGAAGCTGTGCAATAAACATTTGTCAAATCAAAATGTTTGCCCAGCTAGTGTGGCTCAGTGATTGCAGGTTCAGTTCCCAGTCTGGGCACATGCTGGAGGTTGCAGGCTCAATCCCCAGTAGGGGCATGCAGGAGGCCGCCAATTGTTGATGTTCCTCTCCCATTGTTGTTTCTATTGGTCTATTCCTCTCTTGCTAAAAATCAGTAAAACATATTTTTAAAAACATTTGTTGCCAATATTATCTTGAATGGTATTTAAAATCAACCCACAGGAGAAATGTTTCTAGATCCTTCTCTATTCTGCTCAAAAGGCCACCACCCTCCATACTTAACCCTAAAACATTTGGGAGAAATTTGTTAAAAATGTAGGTTACTGAACCTCAAGAGGCAGTGATTGGGTAGATATTGGGGTGGGGTCAGGAACAGGCACTTTTTACAAGTGCCTCAGGTGCTTCTGAATGGTTAGGGGGAGGCTCCTTTCCCTCCTCAGTCCCACCCCCACCTCCTGGCTGGGCTTGTCCCCAGCCCTGACTTCACCAGAGTGTCCAGGGAGATAGGTCAGGGCAGCTTTCGATGTACCCCAAGGGATTTCTGTCCATTTGCTCCCAGCAAGGCATGCTGGGAAATGTCATGGCCTCTAGCAGAGAACAATCAGGGTTCTCTTCTGCTCCACCTCGTCTGGTTCTCTCCATGCACAGCTTTCTTTTCTCCCCCTATTTTATGTTCCTCCTTTCCTTGGTTTCCTTCCCAATCCCAGGGGGCAGGACGGATGTGCCAGGCCCCTAGCCTACCAAGTAGGAGACTATTGTGTGGGATTCTGGGACTTGACTTGTGGGCTGAACTTGGGGCTCTTGTGGATATGGTTCCAGGTTTTAGCCTGGCGTTTAATGGAATGAAGGCATTCAGGGAAACCAGAGACGCGAGAGGAGCCTAAAGTTCCTGGTACTCACCTGGCCACTGTTCTCTTCATAACCACTCCAAAGAGACAGGACAAGGACGAGCTTTATAGCCCATTCTCCCTTCTCACAAAGACACTGTCCACCAGGCCACCTCTCAGCGGGGTGGGGGCAGAAGGGAGACAAAAAGCCACAGTAAAATAACTTCAATTATTGAGCACTTACTGCATTGCAGACATTGGACTGGGCACCTTAATAAATATACATTACATACAAACATGCATATACCAACAGTGAAAAGTAGCCACACATATATCACTCTTTCCACCTTACAGATGAGTCTGAGAATTTATTTATTTAAAAAAAATTTTTAATTGATTTCAGAGAGGAAGCGAGAAGGAGATAGAGATAGAAATAGCAATAATGAGAGAGATTCATTGATCGGCTGCCTCCTGCATGTCCCCCACTGGAGGTCGAGCCTGTACTCCAGACTTGTGCCCTGACTGGGAATCGAACCGTGACCTCCTTGTTTACAGACCAACCACTGAGCCACGCCGACTGGGGTGGCCAGATTATGTACACGGAGTGGCCAGATTATTATGATCTCTGAACGCATAATAATCTGGCCACTCAGTGTACTTCTTTGAGTACCTCATTTATTTTTTATCAAAGATACTATAAATCGTGCACCTGATCAGTTTTTCCCTTTGCGCTGACTGATGGAAAGCTTAGGGCACATAGGTGGTTGATCTCCAGCAAAAGTCTAAAATACTTTTGGTACCCATTTGAGATACAAATACACTGAGTGGCCAGATCATTATGCGTTCAGAGATCATAATTATCTGGTCACTCAGTGTAGAGTAAGTGACAGAGATAGGATTTGAATTCAGATCTGTCTGGCCAAAGCTCCAAGCCTCCACCTCAAAGTGGAAGAGAAGGTAATGGCACTACTGTCCCCGGGGATGTCTCCAGGCAAAGTGCCCAAGACCAATGGAGGGCTCAGAAACTACTTGACATTGAAAAGCTGCATTGTCTCCAAAATACAAAGAGAAAATTAAAGTGTTTAAAACCACTTATTTAAATGACAACAACACACATTATGACAAGTAGTTAACCACAGCTCATCTTAGAGTTTGATGCAAGTAATGTTTAATGAGGGGCATATGCATATTCTGATGAACTGGGAGTGGCTCCTTATCCCCACTCCACCTGGCCCTCCCCATCTATACTCACGGTCCCCGCCCAGAGTAGATGTCAGGATATCCCCGCTCTGAGCAATCTCCTGACAGCGATTACTTATTTTTGTTTGCCTGCTTGCAGAATGGGGATCATGTATTTGTCTACCTAACTCCGGAATAGTCAGAGGTTCAAAAAGAACCATCTTTGGAGGAGCGTACAGTTCCACAGATAAACCAAAGATCCTAGAATGTAAAGGATCTCTCCAGATGGAAAATACAGGCTCAAATTAAAACAAAGACACATAAATAAGTTTCACCCATAATAAAAAAATGTCCAGTGACTTACATACTTCTCTCCTGTCGCAGATCTCAGGGGGTTTCAGTTTTAATAAGGACAGTCCAGCTGGTGTGTCTCAGTGGTGGAGCGTCAGTCTATGAACCAGGAGGTCACAGTTTGACTTCTGGTCAGGGCACATGCCCTGGTTGATGTTTCTGTCTCTCTCTCCCTCTCCCTTCCTCTCTGAAATAATACAAATATTTTTTTAAAAAACATTTAGTAAGGATAATTACTAATATTGGAGCACTTCACATTCCTTATCCTAGATGTCCATCCTGTCCCATAAAGTAAGAAGGCTGTCCCTTCTTATTTCTGTCACAGGTGCAGGGAGGTGAAATGACTAGTTCAGGGACTCCCAATAGCTGGAGCTAAAGCCTGCCAGGCCCACCCGGACACCTGTCCCCCTTAGGCTAATTAGGTAGTGCTCTGGGCCTAAACGTTCTCATTTGGAAATGGGTATAACAAGAATCACTTTAAAATGGGTATACAGCAGTCTCAACCTAGCTTTTTTTATTTATTTAAGTTTTTGTTGATTTTAGAGAGAAAGAAGACAGAGATAGAGACATCGGTGAGAGAAACATCTTCCTGTGTGGCCTCAGGGATCTGCTACAACCTGGGCTTGTGCTCTGACTGGGAATTGAATGGACGGCCGCTGAGCCCCACAGCCGGGCCCTACCTGTCCTTTAGGATTATTGGGAGGCGCCACAAGGAAAAGCATGGAAAATTACTTAGCACATAATGTGGGTGTCCGTATTGTTTCTTATTATAGCTATTATTACAACATAGATGCATATTCTTTCCCTAATGCCTCTCCCAAACCAACATGTACATACATTTTCTTCCCAGGAATGAAGATCTCAGATCTGAGTTCCTTGGGGGAGACCAGGCCAAAATGTCAGCCAGATTTGGCTTGATTCTCAAGATCATGCAAAGGAGACAGATGAGTTACTAGTTAGACACAGAAGAGGAAGGAAAACGAATAGATGAGAATTTAGTCCAGGGATGGGGAACGTCTGGCCTGAGAGCTGCATAAGGCCTGCAAAATCATTTGGTCTGGCCCTGCCAAGATATTAGGAGTGAGTTAATGACATGTTTGACCAAATACAGCAGGCTAATGTTTAAGTTGATAATTTTGTGTGGCCCAAGAATGGTATTATAAACATCCGAATGGCCCTTGGTAGAGAAAGAGTTCCCCACCCCTGACTTTGACCAAAAGTGAGGAGAAGGAGAGTCAGGAGGAAGGCTGGGCTGAGCCCACTTGTTATAGCTAATACTGACCTGGCGGCTTTGGAGAGCCCGGGGGGCGAGAGACAAAATCCACCAACAGACCCTCCTTTGGGGGATGGGGAGGTCTCAGGGCACTCTGGGAAACTGCTTTAATTTCATTACCAGCAACATGGAGCCACATTGTCACAGGAAAATATAAACCAATTGGTTCAAAGGCTACAGTCACACGTAGCCGGCTGTAAAGTTAGCACTGCCTGGTTGAGTTCTGAAGGTGCCCTCCCACCCCTCAGTGCAGGGGTGCGGGGAAGGAGCGCTGAGAGGCCTTGGCTGACGTGCTAGGTCTCAGCCTTCAGCCTTGGACGGCACTCCTGGACCAGACTGCCCATGTGGCCGCCAGTGAGGAGCTAAGTTTACAGCAGCTTAGCTCTAACTCCTGAGCCGTCTCCAACGCAGCTGACCTTGAAAGTACACTTGGAAGGGCAATGGCCTTGTCTCAACAGGCAGAAAAGGGCAGGAGGCACAGCCTGTCCAAAGCTCCAGAAGCAGGACATCACTCAGGAGGCAGAATGCCACGGCCTTTCTTTTCTTACGTGTGTAGGCCGAGAGAAGAACCGTCGAAGGGTTTTCATTCCGGGAGTGACACAGACCTGCCCTTAGAAAAACAATTCCAGTGGCCATTTGAAGGAAAGTTTGCTAAGAGGCAGCTAGAAACAAACAAAGTGCACCCAATCATTTCCAGAGCAATCTTCCCTCTAGCTATTTTGCCATGTCTAGACAAAGAAGTTCCATAGGACTCGAGAGGAAATTTGCAAGACGCTCCAAAGAGCAGGGCCAGCGTGGTGCCTAGAGGGCAACATCTAAGCAGGCGCCGCTCTTAGAATCAGGCAAACGCCTGAGAGGATGCATCCTGGGTGCCCACCTGCCTCGCCCAGTCCTAGCCTGCCAACCAGCCCAGGAGGCAGCCAGCCTGTGTTTATTTGTAAGATGCTTAAGTGCAAAGGCAAGAACAGTAGCTGTGGGCAGACCTGGATCTAAACCCTAAATCCTCTTTTTTGGTTAATCCTCATGTGTGGATGTTTTTTTTAATATTGATTTTTAGAGAGAAGTGGAAGGGGAGGAAGAGACAGAGAGAGCACCCCTCCACATCTCCCCCCCCCCACCCCCCCCGACCTGGCTGGGATCAAACCTGAGACCCTACAGTCCTCAGGTCAACGCTCTAAGGCCCTAACTCTTTATGAGCTTGAGTGTCCTCATCTATAAAACTGTAAAAGTGATGTGAAAGTACTGGGCACAGGGCTGTACAAATTCCAGGCACTGCGGCTTGTTTGGCCTTGGCCTTGGCCTTGGCTGGCACACCTGGGAGAGCGGGATGTCACGCCGCCTCAGTGTTTCTTTTGGAAGCAGGACCAGCAAAAATAGGTGCAGCTCCATCAGCATGGGCACCTCTGAGCCTGGGGAAGGACACACTCCTCTCACTCCCCAGCCTGTTCATTAGTCGGGCTCAGATCCCTCATTCTCAGCAACAGCTGCCTGTTTGTTTAAACATCTACCTTGTTTTGTTCTTTCATTCTTTGAACCAACATTTGTTAGGAGTACACTATACACAGGCATAGTCATTCCAGGTGCTGTGGATACAAAGGGGAAGAGCCCACCCCTGCCCTCGTGCAACTTACATTAACCAGAGGGAAGCTAGGGGAGCTCCAGGGAGGGGCCAGGAAACAAACGAGCTGGTCCACAAACAAAGGAAACAACTCCCCCCAGAGGCTCCAGGGGGGAGGCTCAGCCCCGGCTGCTGCAGGTTGTTTCTGGGAGGAGAGACTCACAGGCTGGGAGGGGGAGGAGGAGACATCGAAGGCAAAGGCCCTGAGGTGGGAACTAGCACCCTTCAGTGATGGTATCTGCTTAGCGACAGGTGTACAATTTTGGACATGATTTCTGTACCAGAGGGACACAAGCTTCTCTAGACCCGATTCAAAGTGGCATGTCTATATCTGCATCTGTATCTGTACCTAATTCTCCATCCCCCTCTCTGCACCAGGACACCTTATTTGGGTCACAGCTACACATTCCCCTAACTACAGTTGCCATGCCCCATCCCCCCTCCTTCCTCTATGACCTGGCTATGGCTTCACCACTGATATTTCCTTTTCTTTTTAGAACCACAGAAGCCCTCCCCGCAGCAGCACCTTGCCATTTCCTGCCCAAGCTGAAGCCCAGAGCACTGTCTCTTTCCTCCACTCCGCTTGCTCCTGTGTGGAGGTCGGTGCTTTTCCCAATACTTTGGTTTCCTCATGATAGGAATCAAAGCTCTAATAAAGAGAGACCACTTACTTTATTTTTTAAAAATTCTTTTGTTAATCTTAACCCAAAGATATTTTTCCAATGATTTTTAGGGAGAGTGGAAGAGAGAAGGGAAGACAGAGAGAAACATCGATGAACACATCAATTGGTTGCCTCAGGGGAGGAGCCTGTGACCAAGGTATGAGACCTTGACCGTAATCAACCTGGGACCCTTCCATCTGGAGGCCATTGCTCTATCCATCAAGCCAAACCAGCGAGGGGGAGACCACTTACTTTAAACACCCACATCAGAACGTGCCTCAGCCAGAAGGGGCTAGCACCTAATTCTGGTGTAGCTGACAGAATTCACAGAGCATTATAGAATGTCAGGAGCTAGAGCGGGCATGGCCATAAACTGGTCCAATATTTTCATGTTTTCCACAAGTTACCTGGGCCCTAAGGGGGGAAAGCAACTTGCTCAAGGCCAGGCAGGACACCAGAGACGGGGCTTAGGGCTCCTCTCAGAGAGCTGGGCAAGCACTTAGAAATGGTTAGAGACTTTGCTCCTGTAACATCTCCATTTGCAAGGGGGAGGACACAGAAGCACTCAGCCAGGGTTACTTAGACAGGAAGTTGGGCAGAGCTGGCCTTGAATCCAGGTCTTCTGATCAGAAATCCAGCGTTTTTATGATTTCACCATGTGCTCTTCAATCTGCCCAAGAGAAAACCAACCAAGAAATAAACATTTCTAAACATTCCAGAGAGATGTTGGGGGAGAAAAAGGACCGTTTCCTTGTTACTGAGGGCACTCAGTAGGCAGTAAACTCAATAGAAGGAAAAGTCTCTTTCTGGGGAGATACGAAGACTTTGAAAAGAGCTTCTAAACACTCAAATATGTGTACAGTTCACTGGGTGCCTTCCCTCAAAGCTCCTGCAAAATGGGGCTTGTCAACCAGAGAAACCCTGACCTGCAGCCAGCCTATTGGCTTTCCTGCTTTTCACCAAATTTCTCTTCCTGGTAGCACTTTTGACATTTTAATTTTAGACATGGGCAAAGGAGTGGAAGGCTTTTTTTTTTTTAACTGAAATCTAACATGATTTCACCCAAATCATATGTGATCCTAGCCCATTGCCCCTTTCACACAGGGTGTGACCGGTGGCTTTAGAAAGCACCACTGGGCCCTGGCCGGCGTGACGCAGCTGGTGAACTTCTTCCGGGCACCAAAAGGTCACCGGTTACATTGGGTCAGGCAGGTGCCCAGGTCAGGACACACGCCCAGGTTGTGGTTCAGCGATTCCGGGCGGGAGCATGTGTGTGGGAGGTGTGTGTGATCGATGTTTCTCTCTCATATTGACGTTCCCCTACTCCCCCTCCCATTCTCTCTAAAAGCACAGATGGGGAAATGTGGGCCTCCTCTCCAGTCCTAGTGGCACTTTCCTCATTGGGAATTGCTTCCTGCTCCCCTAAACACGGGGTGCAGGAGAAGTACCCAGGAAAGAGGTAGGTTTGGGAATCTGGCAGATTTAGGTTTCTATGCCAGCTTTGTCCTTTAGGAGCTGTGGGATCATGGCCAAGTTTCTTAACTTCTTTGTGGTTACAGAGACGTTAGGTATCCTAGGTATCCTTATTCCAGTCAAGTCTTAGGAAATCTGCCAAATTTACATGCTATGAAGTGACAGGTTTGGATCTGAGACCCATATACGCTTTCTAGCAGCCCTGTAGCTCTCTGTCACTCTTGGCTCCCCTGTATCTCATGCAAAATATACTTGGTCTGGGTGAATTAGTGGGCAACTAGGAGGTGACCACTGTCCCTGCAGGTTTCCATGGGATAATTTAAGATCTGGCTAGTAAATATATGGAAAAGAGACAAAATTACAGCTGGCAAATGACTTCCGAGTATGGAGGCACCCAGCTTTTTACAATTTTTCCAGCTTTCACCACTCCCCTCCCTCTCTCTAGCCAAACAGAGCACAGGGCATCAGCATACCACCAGCCCTCCTCACAAGGGATCACACGTCCGGCTGGCAGGCGGCAGCCTCTTTGTGAGGCCAGAGTGCACACACACGTGTAGGCTAAACCCAGCGGGTGGTGGGGAGTCCGCAGTCCTCATCTGCCTCATCCTGGCTTCTCCACAGACCCCTGGGTCTTGCAAGCATAACCCTAAAGTAAAGGTTAATAATGATCACAAGAGGCAGCCCAGAATTGCCCCCCGCCTGGCTGAGAAGTTTACAACTTAAACTCATGGCAGAGAGAGAAATTGGTTCAATCACTTGGAGTCATGGTACATGGAGAGCCAGTTGGGCATGACTGCTATTTAACGCAAGGAAACGGGGCTGCTGTGCTTAACGTACATACACACTAATAAACACGTCATGCTACAAGGTGAAAATTACCGCCACCTCCTGCATTCCCCGCCTCTCTCTGCATTTGCCTGTTGGCCTCAACCCAAACTAATGAAGGGGACAAGAGGGGGAGAATAAGGCCATAAGCAGATGCTCAAAGCTCTGGTTATGTCAACGCTCACAGGTCACCTTTCACTCTCAGAAAGATTTACAAGAAAGCTATGGCATTTTTATACACCAATAGTGAACTTCACAACAACAACAAAAAAGATTTAAAATTTATCACAAGACCTTACTCCCGATTTCCATAAGGCATTTTGTAGGAGGAGGGTGGGAAAAAAGGTCACCTGACATCATTGCTAGGAACAGCTAACATTTTCAGATCTTTCATTGTGGGACAAGCACCCCTTGGCCATCTTCCTGGCCAGTCTAGTGAGGTGGGACCATTACTGTCCCCAGAATACAGATGAGGACACCTCAACTCAGGGAGCTCAAGTAATTGACTCCAGATGACCCAGGACCTAAGAGGTGGTGTCTGAACGGAGACCCCTGTGAGAGGCTCAGAGCCCAGGCTCTCAGCCTTCACGCCGCACTGGCTGTTTAAGGACAAAGAAAGGAGGTGAAGGATGAGGAGGTCACCGACTTGACAGTGCTCTCAACAGTTCTAACTTTTCCCCTAAGGTCTCGGAGAGATCCTCATTAAGATGCCTTCCCCTCGCAAACGGAACTCTCGACTTTTACCGAGTGCCAAGTGAAGCAGACACAGAGGTAAAACCACAGCCACCCTGTCCCCACAGGGCTCATAGAATAGGCCAGTGGTCGGCAAACTCGCCAGTCAACGGAGCCAAATAGCAACAGTACAACGATTGGAATTTATTTTGAGAGCCAAAAACCGACTTCTGTGCATGGGCCACAAAGTTTCAGTCACACTTGTATGCGTGCGCCCGCACGTGGTATTTTGTGGAAGAGCCACACTCAAGGGGCCAAAGAGCTGCATGTGGCTTGCGAGCCGCAGTTTGCGGACCACTGGTCTAGGGGAACGGGCAAGTGGAGAGAAATAAGTTCATGGAAACTGTTAGGATATTTCCCAGTTTCCGCATTGGCCCTGTTCACACAGGATGCTCCGGTCTCTGGATGTACAACCAAACTGTGACGAGGCCAGAATTCCAGCTCAGATGTGGTGGCCCTGCTGCTTCTGTCAGGTGAAACAAAGTGATCATTAAGGCAATGCTTGCTCCTATAGTAAACAACCCCCAATATATAATAGCTAAAAAACTAAGGTACCTAGATTTTTTTATTTATTTTTAATTTTTAAAAATTTAATATATTTTTATTGATTTTTTTGCAGTATAACTTATATTTAATAGTAGTACATGTTTTCCTTTCCCCCTCCCCATTATCCTCCCCCCAGCCTCCCCAACCCCCCAGCACATGGCCCCACTCCCTCTCCCCGCCGCAGTGTCTTTCATTCATTGGTTGTGCTCATATGCATGCATACAAGTCCTTTGGTTGATCTCCCCCAGCATCCACCTCCCATCCACCCAAGCCTTCCCCCTGTAGCTTGACAGCCTGTTCAAGGCCACCCTGCCTCTATATCAATCACTCTCCCCTGTTTCTTTTCTTTAAAAATATCTTGCCTCTACATACTAGAAATAAATGTATAAGAACAAAATATGTTTCAGTCTGTTTCAATGTCCAACTGTTCTGAGTCCCAGTTTCAGTGTCAAATAATTATTTATGTGTACATGTCAGCAATGGTATCCAGATGGTGGACACATCGTGGCAATGCAAGATCCATCCTCTCTGGTTTGGTCCTGGGCCACCTGCAGCCACACACAGCTGCCGACTGCTAGCATGACAAGGTGTCGTCAGTGTCCCCCATCTCTGGACCATCCTCGTGACTGGAACAGACCTGTCAGTTCCTCACTTTCGCAGGAACCCACATGGTCTTGGAGTTGTTCTCTGAAAACACACAAACACATTCTCGACCAAAGGTTAACAAAGGGATCCTCTCTGCAAAACAGACTTGGGATTCTTTTTATTTTTGCCTAAATGATTTTCCTTTGGCTTATTTTGACACCATGTGTGTTTTTTCACGGGTGTCCTGCGGTTGGTTTTACAAATGGAATTTACTTTACTGGAGTAAGAATTTTCTAGATGTATTTTACTTACAGGATATTTTTCCTTACATGATATTTCCCCACTGCCTCCCCCCCCGCCCCCTTTTGATTAATGGGGGCTTTTGGAAATTTTATCTTGCAGTCTTGGTAATTTTTATTTTTAATTTTTGCACACAAATATGACTGCTTTAGGTTCTTTGGATGTTAGGCAATTTTACAGTGAGATGAACTACTAATAGATATTTTAGTTAATGTTGTAGGAAAAGCTTTTTGTCCAGTACACTTAAATTTTCTTGAGTATTCCATTATTTCACTTGGCCAATTTAAATTAATCTGAAAACTTGATTACTATTTTACTGTCAATTTTAACACTCAAGCAGAAATCTTAGCTTACCCTGTAAATACTAGTGGAAAGGAATATTTGCATTTTTTAGTAGGTCCTGAGCATTCCTGGTAATAGACTGAATTTAGATATAGAGCAGCTATTGCTGGCCGAGTCTCTGTCTGCCACCTGGGTCCCGGTCTGATTTGTGCGTGGGAGGCGAAGCAGCTGTGGGGGTAGGAGACCTCCCTCAGGAGGGGTGAGAATTCAAGCCCCTGGTAGCTAGATTTTTTAAAAAGACCAACTAACATTTTTATTTCAGATACCGTTTTTGGTTTTCTTCTTTGTTTTTTTGCTTGTTTGTTTGTTGTTGTTGTTTTTTAGTGTAACTGCTCTGTGTAGTATTTGGGACATACTTATAATAAAAAATAATTTATCATTTGTCTATAATTAAAATTAAACCGGGTGTCCTGAGTTTTATTTGGCAAACCCTACTCCACACACCTAAGGTTTATTTCTTGTTTATATCAAGTCCACAAAGGGCAAGCAGCTATCATCCAAATTGCAACTCAGGGATCCCGGCTTTTCCATTGTGGCTCTGCCATCTTCATCACGTAACTTCCAAGGTAACTATCTATATGGTCATGGGGTCAAGTCACAGAAGGAAAAGGACAGAGAGGGTTCCACGTGGGAGTTTTTGTAGGCCAGTCCTGGAAGTGGCACACTGGACGTCTGCTCACAACTCGTACATTGGCCAGAACTCAGTCACATGACTGTCCCTAATAGCAAGGTCAAATGGAAAATGTAGCCCATGTGTGCTCGGGAAGGCCTGTGCAGAACGGCTGGCCAGGCTCTGCCACACCTGGTAACAGCAGCGCTCACTGCTCTCACTTGTGCACACGCATGTCTCATAGGCCAGTGGTCGGTCCGGTCCGCAGTCCTGCACCCACTGGTGTCCTCAGCAGGAGGCCAGCTCTCTTCTCAGGCCTGACTGGGTAACTAATAGCTATGTGGGGCTGGAGTACAAGGCCCCTGAGGGAGTAATGAGTGGAGCAATTCAAATCACTTCATTTTATTCAATGCAATTTAATAAATAATTATTAATGCGTCCCTAAAATACTGAGAAAAGCTTGGTCCTAGGCCCCTAAAGGAGACATAAATTGGAATAGAACCCTGTTATATCCTTAAGGAGCTGTATACAATTCAATTCAACAGCTTCCCCCAACCCTTTTTATATCCCACTGATTTTTCAAGGGTGAGTAAAAAACACATAGCTATAAAAAATTCTGCCCTAAATATTGGGATACAGAATAATAGTTCCTCTCCTGAATTGGTGTATATGTTCATTCATTCATTCATTCATTCTGAGGGTTGAGAATGGGAATACTAAATTGAACAAGATCGAGACATCTTCCCACCGTGCAGGGGGTGGGCAGGATGCACATACGGCAGTCAGGTCCGTCAGGGGAGAAATACATAGAAGCGTGCAACTGAGACACAAGTTGTCTTTATAAACTGTGGTGCTTCCGGAGGCACCTCCAACGAGTGTGACCCTCCCCTGCACGGCCCTCCCCTGCACGACCCTCCCCTGCACGACCCTCCCCTGCACGACCCTCCCCTGCACGACCCTCCCCTGCACGTCCCTCCAGGCTTTGTACATAACTGTGACATTCCTGTTGTACCACAGCTGCTGCGGGCTGAAATCTACAGGAACTGAAGTCTGTTCCTGTAAACACCTCACATGTTGAACAGTTAGCTATTTAAAGTTAACTAGCCTAAGAAAATGTTACATACTTTCCTCTTCCTGGCCTTTCCGCAGTGACGCACCAAAGCGTCAGAAAATCCCGTTTCTGCTGAGGACTTGGGGGTTAATTTTCGGCGCGGTGCCTGGGAGCTCCAATTCAGGCACACTGTATGGAACCGCACCCCCGGACAGCTATAAAATTTTAGTTTTAAAAGTGAAGCTGACTTTCTCAGAACAAAGTAGATCACCAAAAACTACTAAATGTTGGCCCAGCATTTGTGTGTTGGTGCTTATGTGTCTGCAAAGGGAGAAAATGCCTTTCTCTTCTGTGCAAATGATGTTTTAAAGACAACACGAAGACGTGATGCCCAGCAGCTGGCAGCAATGGCTGCTCTGTCTCACCCCAAAGCTTTGTTAGGAGCCCGTAAAACCTGGCCCATGGTTTGTGACACTCAGTGAAACTGTGTGCTTCTTCCATAACAACCTGAGCCCTGCTGCCTGTCATTAAGGGACCTCTCTTATTAAGCATCTTTTTTAAATGGCAGCCATCATCTGGGCCCAGTCTACATTAAATTCCATGATAATTATAAACACACTTCCCCATAACATCCACACTGCCTACCCCTTCAGGGCATCTTTGCACTAATAACAACGCAGATTTGCTATTTGAGTTGACAACATGAGGTCCCAAGACCATTTGCAATATGCCAGAGAGAAAGGGTAGAAAACGCTTCCTCTTCCTCAAGCACAAGATGTAGGGTCACAGTAAGCCAAGGCATCAGGGGCTAAGAGAAATAACTCATCTTGTTCCCCCTTTGAAAAGTCACTCTCTGCCCTGAAGGTGAGAGAAACGGTGTCCTGAGAACCCGGAGAAGAAGCATGTTTGTAAACACCGCTACCCAGGACTCCACGGGGGGAAGATAGCTATTATTAATCAAAGAAATCATCTTATTTGCTCTATTGGGCTTCAACCAACCAGAATTCACCATTCATTGGATTATTCCTCCTCTGTTTTTGGAGCGGGGATCTAAGGAAGTGACATAAGAGAATTAACATTTAGCCCTGGCTGGTTTGCCTCAGTGAATGGAGCGTCTGCCTGCAGACTGAAGGGTCCTGGGTTCAATTCCAGTCAAGGGCACGGGCCTAGGTCCCACGCTCCACACCCCACCCTGGTCGGGGTACATGCAGGAGACAACCAATTAATGTGTCTCTCACCATTGATTTTTTCCCCTCTCTTTCTCCATCTCCTTTTCTCTCTGAAATCAATACAAATATATTTTAAAAATTAACATTTTAAAAAAGGCAAACACCAAAGAAACCTATTAACGTGCTGAGTGGAGCAAAAGTAGGTTCACAGTTATGAGTACACAAAACAGTTTATTGTTGTATTATTTTCCATACCAGTGGCCCAGTGCACAAAATTTGGGCACACAGGGGACGGGGTGGTGGTGGGGAGGAGGAGTTTGTCTCTCAATCCGGCTTGCATCTTCTCCAATCTGAGACCTCTGTGGGATCGGGCCTAAACTGGCACTTGGACAACCCCCTCGAAATCTGCTCCTAACCTGCACGACTGCTTGATCACCCCTAACCACTATGCTTGCTGGCCTGATTGCCCCAACTGGTCCCCTCTGCCGGGCTGCTCAGCCCCAACTGCCCCCCCCCCCCCCCCCCCCCCGCCACCAGCCTGATCACCGTCAACTGCCCTCCTCTCCTGGCCTGATCACCCTTAACGGCCTCTGCCTTGGTCCTGCCACCATGGCTTTGTCCTCCAGGGCTGGGCTGCGTTAAAGGGACCCCTGGCGCCCGAGGCTAAGCGCCCATGTGGCCTGCCTTCACCATGGGCCACAGTGGGGCCAGATCGCCTGCTGGGGCTGGGGCTGGGCTGTGATCTGGGACCCCCGGCACCCACAGCGAAGCACCACTGGGGCTGTGGCCGGCTGGGGGCAGAGGGGGCCCGCCCACCATCTTGCTTGGAGTTAATTTACATATCACTCTTATTGGCTGGTAGTGTAGCAAAGGTATAGTCAATTTGCATGTTTCTCTTTTATGAGATAGGATGAGCAACTGTAAGCCTACTTTTGCCCCATCCTAAATGCATTGAGGGCAAATTCGACTCTGCCTAATTAAAAAAAATAATCCTTACATGAGGATATCTTTCCCATTGATTTCTAGACAGAGAGAAAGGGAGGTAGGAGGGGGAGAGAGAAACATTAATGTGAGAGAGAGACATCCATCGTTTGGCTGCCTCCCATGTGCCCCTACTGGGGGCTAGGAAACCTGCAACCGAGGTCCGTGCCCTGGACCAGAATCCAACCTTGCCACCGTTTGGTCCACAGGCCGACGCTCTAACCACTGAGATACCGACCAGGACTCCGCCTAATTAAAAAAAAATACATGTTTCTTATTGATTTCACAGAGAGGAAGGGAGAAGAATAAAAACATCGACTGCCTCCCCTGCATGCCCCCTACTGGCGATCAAGCCCGAAACCCAGGCATGTGCCCTGATCTGGAATCAAAGCGGAGGCGCTCCACCAATGAGCCACACCGAGCAGACTGCCTAATTTTTCACCTCATCTGCCTCTAGTGAGGAGATATCTGCAATGACGACCTTGAAGTACTGTAAGGTCCTTTGCCGTCAGAAAAGGTCTGCTGTGTCTTCCCGCAGGAGCCCCAGTGAGGTGTCTGAGAGCCAGCGGCAGCCGGGAGCTCTCTGTTGTAGTGGGGCTGCCTTCACTCGGGGCCCGCTGCCCGGGTCTTTTTCTGCAAACGCTTCCTGCCCCGCTCATCGCGAGGTTTGGGGAAATGCAAAGTAGCTTTTTCTCCCCAAAGGTCCTTGACTTACTTATCATGATAAGAAAGCTTCCCTCTTTAAAAACGATTTCCAAATGAGAAGCTGGAATAAAATGAGTTGCTACATTCCATTAATACTCAATCAGAATACTCAAAACACCCCTATAGCCTTCTTCCTGGGTATCTGCTTAGGCCAAGTTTTATTGTAATTCAAAACTTCCTCAACTTCCGCCTGCGATTTTGAGGAAGGAGGGAAAGAGCAGAGATCCTGGCGGATGTGAGTCTATTACCCGGGGCCTGATTCATGGGAGAACTGGCTGGCCCTCTGCGGCACTGCACTTGGCCTCGGTGGAGAAGAGAAGGAAATGAAAAGCCACAGCTCCCCTATTGTACCCCACTGGAGGCCCTATAATCTAAGGTTAAGAACTTTGCAGTCAGAATGGTCAGATTTTAAGTCTCAGCTCTGATGTTTCATAAATTTTATAGTCTTGGATAACACACTTCTTCATCTCTTTGAGTCTCTTTTCTTATCTGCAGAAATGGGGGAAATAATAGTACCTGCCTGAATAGGGCTGTTACATGCATTATTGTTCCTACTTTCTCCTCCCTGTAAGATCCCTTAGACCCCTTGTCGGCAAACTGCGGCTTGCGAACCACATGCAGCTCTTTGGCCCCTGGAGTGTGGCTCTTCCACAAGATACCAAGGCCAGAGAGAGTATTTTGAAGAAGTGGCGTTAGAAGAAGTTTAAGTTTAAAAAATTTGGTTCTCAAAAGAAATTTCAATCGTTGTACTGTTGATATTTGGCTCTGTTGACTAGTGTGTTTGCCGACCACTGCCTTAGACCTGCACACCCTCCTTTTCCACAAGCGGAGCTCTGGCTGGTTGCTACCAGTGGGAGGCATATGAATAAAAGAGGAAGGCTTAGCAATGGAATTCCATCCAAAGGTGAAATCATCTGTTCCCTTGTCTCCAGCGTGACCTCCCTCCAGACTGAGGGTGCTGCTATTTTTAGGACTGACGTCCCAGCTTCCCTCCCCTCACCCTTCAAGACAAAAAGGAAAGCCCTGGCTGGTGTGTGTGGCTCAGTTGGTCATGGCGTCGTCCCGCTACCAGGAGGTAGGGGCTTCATTCCTGGTCAGGGCACATAGGTTTCGGGTTCCATCCCAGTTGGGTGTGTACGGTGTCAGCTAATCCATGTTTCTCCCCCCGCCCGCTCTCAAATAAATAAAAAAGAAATCAGTACAAATACATATGGGGGGAGAGAGAGAGACAGAGAGAGAGAGAGAATGAGGCACACAGAGAGAGAACGCTTGTAAATTTCCATCCTGCTTGCTTTAGGTGCTGCCATATGAAATCTCTGAACTGGGGATTCTCATCAGCCTCTCTGGGCCCCGAGGACCAGCTCTGGCTGTGAACGGTGCCAGTTCTGGTGGCGGAGCTGCTGCGGCGTTGTCTGGGCCCAATAAACCTTATCACACCGCTGCGCAGCCGCCCCCAGCGCTAAGTGGAAATGCTCCGAGCCCAGCTCTGGCTCGCAGCCCGCCTTCCTCTTTTCGTTACCTTCCCCACCTCTTAAACTCAGACGTTAATCTCTCTTTAACACTTCCTAACAAGGGCCGGGCTTTTTAATGGCAGAGTTTATGAAGCAAGGGAGATTTTCACATAGAGTGAGTATGGTACGGCAGTGGGGGAGTCCGGGCCGTGGAGAATCTCTCCCATTGTTCCCAGAGATTCTCTTTCTCTGATTTGAGGATTAATAGGCCTAGGACCAAGGGCTTAGCGTGTGCTTCTCCTGTGACTGCGTCTGGACTGGCTGGCAGTGGTGTGGGCTGCAAGCTTCAGAAGGCACCAGGAACACAAGTGTAAGGATTTCCTATTTCCCTGGTGAGGCAGTATGAGGGCCTTTTCTCCTCCTGACACCTCTCTTCATTTGCTCTCCTCGCAGGCCAGTTTTCTTAACTTTCTGGAAATTTCTTTCCTTTCACAGACTGCATAGTCTTTGGCTAGAGAAGTCGTCTATGGCAGGATTGCTCTTTATTGTTAATGAAAAGAACACCCAGGGCCTGGGCTTTCCCGGGCACCCAGTAGGCAATGCGGTTCCAAGTGGCTTCTCTGCCCCCCCCCCCCTCCCTGCTGCTCTCTCCCCTTCCCGGACCCTGCAGGTCCCAGCACTGCCCTGGAGAGAAGAGGGGCAGGAGGGGTGCTGGCTGGGATGAACTGCCTGTCCTGGGACTACCCCAACAGTAAGCCTTGGGAACCCAGATCAATTGATTTACCTTCTGGCCTTTCACACCCGGAAGCGGATTTTTGTCTCTAGTTGGCTTCTGCCACCTTCCTTGACCCTACAGCTCCCGCCGGACTGTCCGCCTGGCGCGGTGCCGGAGGCACACATCGGGAGGCGATTATGCGGAGCCCTGCCCTGCGGAAGACCCTTGACCCGCCCGCGTGCCAGGGGCGGAATGTGGAGACTCGACTCCCTGATTGAAACCCGGCTTTGCTAAGACTGCATGACCTCAGGGGTGACTGTCCACAGACCCAGAGATAGCCCGCCCCACGCCCACCCGCACCCCCACCTCAGCCTCTGCTCCAGAACGTCAGTCGGTCACCCCTGCCTTCACGCAGCTGTGCGCTTCCTACTCTTTCGCCCCCTTCCTTCGCCACACTCCCGGGGAAGGGGCAGCAGGGGGCAGATTTCTTGTCCTGGGGGTTGTTCTACCCCCAGGTTAGTGAACTCCGCTCTGAAGTGGGGCGGCCCGCCGAGAGGGAGCGCTCTGCGGGCCTGGGCTTCGGCCAGCTTCCAGCGCCTCCTGGAGACTGAGACTCCTCTGAGCCGGGGCACGGCCGAGGGCACGCGTAAGACTGAGGATAAAAGTTTCTCAGGCTTCGACCTCAGTCCCCAGCGATCGCGACAGCCCAACTCGGACGTCTGCCTCCAGGGACGGGTCCCACGGACCCTCAGGCACTTGGCTCGCCAGGCCCCGCGAATCGTGCGCAGGGAGACTTCCCGCAATTCGGTAGCCCCTCGCCCAGAGACACGCGCGGGCGGCAGGCACGCAGGGCCTGAGCTTGGGCTGGCAAGGCAGCCTTCCCAAACCGACCTCAGGTTATTGGGGGGGGGGGGGGGGTGCAGCCCTGAGCCTGGAGCAAAAGTGAAAGGAGAGATGGCACGCACGGAACTGGGGCAAACGTTGGAGCCCGGGACGAAACTCCCCTCCTGGAGCAGCAGGGGCGAAACCGTGCCCAGGGGAAATGGAAAACCTGGGGGTTGAAAGCGGGGGCGGCCTGCGCATCTCATCTCCACGGCCCCTCTAAGGGCTCCGCGCCCCTGGCACTGTCCTCTGTGAGCTCCTTTCCGCCCCGCTTGGCCGGTGACGGCGGCCGCCGGCGCCCCAGCAGCAGCTAGATGTCAGGCGAAGCCCGGAGCCCGGCGCGCGGAAGCCAGGGGATGGGAGGGGAGGGAAGGGGCGGGGCGGGAGCGTGCGCCCAGTGCGGGGGAGGTGTGTGGGGGGTGGGGACGGGCTGAGCCGGGGGACAGCGGGAGGCGGAGGGAGGGGAGAGCTGTGGGCAGGGAGCCCGGCCCCGCCGCCAGCACTAAAGATGGAGAGGCGCCGGGGCCTCGCAGGGGAGGGGGCTCGGCGTTGACGTGGGACGCGGCGGAGGCCCCGAAGCCGGTGGTGATTTGCTAACCTCACAGCAGAGAGGAGTTGAGGGCGATGAGAGCGGGTACTGCGAACTGCCGGGCGACGCCGCCGCTGCCGCCGTGATACCGAGAGCAACAGTTCTCCAGCAGCCCCGCTCCCCGACACGGGCACACCCCCGGAGGCACGCACGCCCACCCCACGGCGCCCGGCGCGGCAGCAGTGAGTTGGGGGGTCGGGGAGGGGCGCGCTGCCCAGTGAGAGCCTCTGCCGAGGCGCCCGGGGTTGCAGAGGTCTGGGGGGGCGCCTTCGCTTCGGCCGCTCGGCCGCTGGGCTTGCGCCTGGTTTTATTCGGATTGTTCCCTTCCCGCTGCTGCAGCCGCCGCCGCCGGGTAGTTGGGGTCGGGTAGAAGGGGGAGCCCCGGCTGTCAGCTTGGGCACAGCTGCCACCTCAACCTTTCCACTCCAGGGCACGGTCGGGGTGAGAGGTGGGGGCCGAGCGGTCTTCGGCGACTGAGGGCGGGAGCGGAGGGTTGGGGATCACGAGGTTTTGTACCGCGGGGGGCCGGCGGAGGTGCCGGGAGCGGTGGGTGCTCATATGAATGCGGACCGGTGCGCGGGCGTAAGGGAGGGTTGTGGCTTATTTGTGTGTTTATTCGCCGGTCGGCTGGGAAGCTATAACCGGAGGACCCGAGGAGTGGGTCTGGGGGCGGAGGGGAGCCGGACTGGGACTCGCTTGGGTTTTGTTTCTCTTTGGAAAACGTGGTGAGCCTTTTCCCCGTATTAGACTTGGCCCCCTCTTTTTCGGAGGGTGGGCGGCCGTGGCGGAGCCTCGCAGCGCCCGGGGCTCCGGGCCCTCTCTGGCTCCCGGCGGGACTGGCCGTGACGCCGGAACTGGCTGTGCGCTCCCGGCCGCACTGGGTGGGTGCCAGGCTCTGCACCTGATGCGTTCGGGCGCCTTTCCCACCGGCGCGCCCGCAGCTCGCCCTCACGACCCCGGGAGACTCCCGCGGGCGTTGGAGACGCGCACGGTCTCCCCCGCCGGCGGACCCGCGGGAGCGCTCAGACGGACTCGCTCGCCCGCTCCCCGGGACGCGCGCACCGCGCCTCGGCCGGGCACACCGCTGCTGGCGGCGCCGGCTCGCGGCCGGGGAGCCTGCCCTTCGCTCCCGGGGGTCGCGGCCCTGGGTCGGCGAGGAAGGGCCGGCCGATCCCTTCTTGCCTTTCCTCCCACAACTCTCGGTGGGGCTTTTGTGATTCCCCTTAGCGGCGAGGCGGTCCGCCTCCTCCCGGCTCTTGCCCCGGAGCTCGGCCCGCCCGGACTCCAGCTTTTCGTTTGGGCGCCTTTTGCTTTTCCTTTCCGCAGACCGGCTCCCTTCCTTTCTGCCGTCCGTATCCCCGGGAAAAGTTGCTTCTCCAAGTTTGCCGAAGTCGACTCCTAGTCTCCGTGGGGGTGACTGGAACCGGGTGTGTGAGCGCGCGGCGGATCCCTGGAGCTCGGGCGGGTTAGCGCCAGCTTTCCCCCGCTCCGCCGGGGCGGGCGCTGCAGCCGGCGCCGCCAGGATCGCCGCGCCGAGCCGCGGGGCCGGAGGGACAGCTGACTTCGGGCACCCTGATTTCCCTTGGGACCCAAGGAGCTTGTTTTGGGGAAGGAATTCAGGAACCCAGCTTCCATTCTTTGCATTGCTCTGGGAAACCCCTGAGTAGTCTGTGGAAAAGCCATAGGCTAGGATGAATGGCCTCAGTCCCCACCCCAGGCTGGGCAGCCAAGGGTCTTGATGAGACATACTACTAGCCTTTCTGTGGGAGCTTTTGGCTCTGGAACCCGTAGGGCTCCTGGGGGCAGAAGCAAGTAGCGTTGAGAGATTTAGGGAGAACTCTTGCTCCGCTTTGCTCCCAGTTCATTTCTTGACCACAGCAAGGCAGAGGCTGAAGGGAACTGGGCCTGCAAAGTCTTTTAAGTCTTTTAAACAGTTGCGGGGGGTGGGTGGGTGCGATTCCAAAGCCCCAGAGTCCTGTTCTTGATCCTGATCAGCTTGCTGTGGGGGAGGCCTTTGTCTTCCAGCCCTGTCTTTCCTTCCCTTCTTACTGGTTGTAATTCCCATCATAGATGCTGTGTGTCAGTGTCATTTCTAGCACTGGGAGCTATGCCCAGCAGTAGTTTCTGCTCCTGGTCACAAGACTCGCCACTCCAGAGTGCCCATGGGACACACTTGGAGTTGATATGCCTAGATTACACTCCTGGCTCTCAGGGTCTGTGTTTCCTGTCTACTTAGGTCCTCCATGACCTGTCCTCTTACATTTTCTAGGTCCTCTTGTCCACTGGGCACTGTAGGCAGGGGTAAGCGAGGCATCTTATGTAAGTGTGCACCATGTGTTAGGATGGGCCCGGAGAGAGCCCTTGGCCTTGGATTTCTGTGGGCCAGACTGCAGGCTGCTGGCCCCAGCTAGCCTTGGCTTTGCTCCTGGGGCTACCACAGTGAAGCAGGGTTCAGACAAATTTTGTCTTGAAGATAAAGTTTGCTGCATGGGGGTGTTGAGAGTGAAATTGGGGGCTTACATTCACTAAAGGAAGTGGCTCATTTCTTACTGATTTTCAGTAAGTGCTGGCACCTCCTCCTAACATGTTAGCCTGGCTCAGGACCCCCTGCCCGCCCCCCCTCTTAGACTTAAGACCAGGGCTCCGAGGACTGCATTGTAATTTTCATTTTACTTCATCAAACGGTGAATTATGCATGTTATGGCAGAAATTTATCTTTGCTCTCGTTGGTGGGTTTGTAAAGGCAGACTCCTAGGTTTCTAGGAAGCCCCTTCCCCTCTTGTTAAAATCTTCAGGATGCTCTTGCTGGCTGAATGAGGGTGGGGGGTTGCATTGTTTGAATTCTTACTTTTTAGGGACACTGACTAATCTACCTTTTGTTCTGTCATCTCTTTTGCCTCTTCCCCCTTTCTCCCTTCTAGCCCTTTCATTGGTCCACAGAACTCAGCCTGCCCCACCACGCAGAGCCGGGAAGGAAAGAGAGCCTCATGCCTAAGCCGCGGGGAGCACCATGGATCTGAGAAAGATGGGCATGATCCAGCTGCAGAACCCCAGCCACCCCTCGGGGCTCCTGTGCAAGGCCAACCAGATGCGGCTGGCCGGGACGCTGTGCGATGTGGTCATCATGGTGGACAGCCAGGAGTTCCATGCCCACCGGACCGTGCTGGCCTGCACCAGCAAGATGTTTGAGATCCTCTTCCACCGCAACAGCCAGCATTACACTCTGGACTTCCTCTCGCCAAAGACTTTCCAGCAGATCCTGGAGTACGCCTACACGGCCACGCTGCAAGCCAAGGCGGAGGACCTGGATGACCTGCTGTACGCCGCCGAGATCTTGGAGATCGAGTACTTGGAGGAGCAGTGCCTCAAGATCCTGGAGACCATCCAGGCCACAGACGACAATGACACGGAGGCCACCATGGCGGACGGAGGGGCGGAGGAGGAAGAGGACCGCAAGGCTCGGTACCTCAAGAACATCTTCATCTCGAAGCATTCCAGTGAGGAGAGTGGGTATGCCAGTGTGGCTGCGCAGAGCCTCCCCGGGCCCATGGCGGACCAGAGCCCTTCCGTGTCCACCTCATTTGGTCTTTCAGCCATGAGTCCCACCAAGGCCGCCGTGGACAGTTTGATGACCATAGGACAGTCTCTCCTGCAGGGAACTCTTCAGCCCCCCGCAGGGCCTGACGAACCTATTCTGGCTGGGGCTGGGCGGCTCCCTGGGGTGGCCGAGGTGAAGACAGAGATGATGCAGGTGGATGAGGTGCCCAGCCAGGACAGCCCTGGGACAGCCGAGTCCAGCATTTCAGGCGGATTGGGGGACAAGGTTGAGGAAAGGGGCAAAGAGGGGCCCGGGACCCCAACGCGGAGCAGTGTCATTACCAGTGCAAGGGAGCTGCATTACGGGCGCGAGGAGAGTGCTGAGCCGCTGCCACCGCCCGCAGAGGCTGGCCAGGGTCCCCCAGGCCGACAGGAGCACCTGGCACCCACCGCAGAGAAACATCTGGGCGTCTACTCCATGTTGCCCAACCACAAGACTGACTCTGTGCTGAACATGCCGTCGTCGGTGTCCTCTGGGGTCCACATGCAGGTGCAGCCCGCTCTGGCCGTGTCCATGGACTTCAGCCCCTACGGGAGCCTGCTGCCCCAGGGCTTCATCCAGAGGGAGCTGTTCAGCAAGCTGGGGGAGCTGGCTGTGGGCATGAAGTCGGAGAGCCGGACCCTCGGGGAGCCTTGCAGCGTGTGTGGGGTGGATCTTCCTGACAACGAGGCTGTAGAGCAGCACAGGTAGGCCCCTCCCCAGCCCCTGTCACCCGGCCCAAACCTCTGGCCCTGGCGGCCTGCCTTCATACCTGGCTGCTGCCAAGTCCTGGCGCCCGACTCTCCTGTGCTCCCTGCTATTTCTAAAAAAAAAAACCCCACATCTTCCTAAGTCTTGGGACTGGGGCATGCTTTCCAAGTGTGGTGAGGGGCCTAGGGCTTTCCCTGAGTGTTGGGGAACGCATGGGTCCAGGTCTTACTAGGCTCTTGACTCTTTTTGCTTCTGGGCTCCCGTTTGCTTGTTCCGCTGTTGGACCTGTTCTCTTTTGCCTGGAGTGACTGATAAAGTGGAGGGGGGAAGAGAAAGGTGGGGATGGAGATGAAGGTCTCCCATGGCCTGGATCTGGCCCTGTCGCCCGGTTTCCGACGCTCGGGTCTGCAGTTCGGGAGGATGGGAGGGGCCGGAGGCTGCTTAGGGCGCTGTGGCAGCTGCTGGTCTGAACGTCATTCCTGGTGAATGTTCATCACCGGGAACGTGGCTTTCTCTCTCCCGTCTCATTCTCTTTTGCCAGAAGCACATTTAGAAGAAGCCGATTTACGTATTAATTGAGGGGGAAGGATGGGTATGAGAGACTTGGGACCAACATTGGCTTCCTCTGGCTTCCGTCCCTTCTCTGTGAAATAACCATCCGCTGTACTCCTACGACACGTCCGGTCCAATACTAAGTGCTTGCTGTGGAGTCACGTTTCTGTTATGACCGCTGAGGTGTAGGCCTTGTGCTGCTTCCACATGGGAAGACACAGACCTTTTACCAGAATCACGGAGAGAGTAGGAGGCAGAGCTGGATTCAAATGCAGCTCCCTAACCCCTTTGCACGTTGCTGCCTTTTGGAGTCATTCGGCTCTGAAGAGGATTGTGCCGCTAGCACAGAGGGTTCTGAGAATTACTCACAGTAGGGTTTGGCGTGTGCCTGCATCTGTCATAGGACATGCCCATCATTCCCCCCCCGGCCCCGGTCTGATAAGTGGCATGGAGAGTCCAGTTTCTGTTGTCATTGTGACATTTGCCCGTGTGCCCTCTCGACTGCTCTTCGTCTGTTCTTGGGGGACCTGCCCTTTTGCACCCCTCTCTACCCCATTCCTCCATTTCTCAGTGTAGGAGGGGATGTGACTGAGGGGGTGTGGGACAGAATGGGAGGCGACTGGAGGTTTGTCTGATGACCCCAAGCTGAGCTGGATTCCGACAGTGACAGTACCTCCTGGTGGCTCTGAGGGTTACTTACCTTGTGGAAAGTGCTGCTGAGCGCAGCGTTAGCCGGTTTTTCCGGTGGGTGCGGAGAGACAGCCACCGCTAAGGTGTGTCTTGTTTTTGCTCAAACTTTCCCAAAGAGGAAACCCCCTCTTCAGACTTGGCCAGGTGGGTCTCTCGTCCTCTCCGGATGGGAATTATTTCAGTGATGTGCTATGAGAAGTGGGCTCTGGTGGAAAGGAAACGCTTTGCTGGCTTCCTCAGGCCCGGCTGCCTCTCTCTACCGGGGAGGCCACCACAGCGGCCACCCTCCCAGGACTCCCCAAGTTCCCGCCCTGCGGGACCCTCCACCCCCCTGGGAGGGGCTGGGGCCTGGTGGTGCCATACTCCACAAAGCGAGGTGGTGAAACGAGTTCAGGAACCCTTTCTGAGCCTTGTGTAACTTTTTATTTCTTTATTAAAAAGGTATATTTTTCTTGTGTTACTTTTTAAAATGGAGGTGGTTGGCAGGGTGTGGTGCTGAATTAATGGAGTAATAGCTCGAAGTCCCTAGAGCTGTGATAGTACCCAGTAACTGTGAAGGTGAAGACCTGACCCTCTGTCCCCGTCTTGTTGGGGTCTCACATCTGCCTGACCCCATTGGATCCAAGCTCCAGTGCCAGTGTCCACGGCGCGGCTGTCCGTGGGGCTGTGCTGGCTGCGGGCGTTGTGGGGAGCGGCCCTGTCCGCCGACTTGGGGTGCTGAGGCGCTGGTCCTGGACCCTCGGTGTCACGCTGTGGGCTGCTGACGTGGAGAACGCGCTTTGACTGAGGGCGGAGAGTAAGCTGCTGCAACCCAGGAACCCAGAGGCTGGGGCAGGGCCGGGGTGGAAAGCTATGAGGGTCTAAAGAGATCAAGGAGGGGACACCACACTCCTGCGCTGCTGCCCGGCCCGCCTCATACTGGCAGCCCCTCAGCTCCTGGTCAGACGGCCTTACCCCCCTCTCTCTGCCTCAGAGCTCCTGGATTAAGGTGCTACTTCCCTATTTCCTACAGTTCTCTGTCCCCGCCCCCCCCCCCCATCCCAAATAGCAGTAAAAACAGAAACAACACAGCACCATCAGTGGGAGACTGACATCAGGAGACTGTAGTTGGTTTACTTCACTTTTAAACATAGTTTTGTTGATTTCAGAGAGGAAGGGGGGCGAGAACCACCAGTGATGGCCACTGAATTGGCTGGGGGTGGAGCCCACACCCGGACGTGTGCCCTGGCCGGGAATTGAACTGGGGCCTCCCGGTTCACAGGTCGAGGTGCAGCCACTGAGCCATGCCAGTTGTGCAGGTTTTATTTTATTTATTGTCTTTAAAAAAACTTTATTTACATTCTTTATTGTTTTAAGTATTATATAAGTTTTCTTCCCGCCTCCCATGGACCGGTCCCCAGCCGCTCCCACCTCCAGCACATGCTCTCACCCCCCTACTGTCTGTATCCATCGGTTATGTTCATGTGCATGCATTCAGGTTCTTTGGTTGATCTCTTCCCGCCCCCCCTTTTTATGTTTAAGCCCATCGGCTGCAGTGTTGGTATAGGTTAAGTACCTTGCAGTTCTTAGGGAGCAGAAGGGCATGGAGAGCAAGGAAGAGGAGGGGGGTTCCTGGGAAGTGGGGCAGGAAGGAGAGCTTGTTATGGAATGCCATCAGTAGGATTCCTCATGACTTGGCTCCAAGCTGGTGAGAGAGGAGCCTGTTAGCGTGACAGAAAGTTGGAATGAAACTTGGTAGTGAAGTGGTGGTCCCCACAGTGCACGGCGAGATGTAAAACAATCTCAGATGTAGTCATGGATTGAAGGAAAGGCCAGACAGAGGCACTGCCTGAATCAGTCACATGCGGCTACTTACTAAGGGTCCAGAAGGAAGTCAGAACAGTTAGAAGACCTGCTCGGCAGCATTCTCAGGCGGACGGAGGAGCAAGCTCTGGGCCCCAAAACCGCAGGCCCCCAGGAGGCCCACATTATAGAAGATACGACTGAGGGAGGGCGGGTGATGTTGGGAGGGTCACAGTATGCTTCTGGAGGACTGGAATCTCACTCTAGGCTCAGTCTGTCTTTCTCTTTTCTTCTGAAAGGCTGGAGCAGTTCTGCACGTAGGCTTGTGGGCCAGACATACCTTCGCATTCTCAGAGTTGCATACATATGTGATATGGACGTTGACTTATGTGTGGGCACAGTCGTCGTTTGTAGCCCTCAGCCTCCCCAGGCTCACACAGTCTGGTCGTAAGATGTTCCTGAATTCAGTGCTCCAGGACCAGAGTGGGACCTGGCTTCCTGGGAGTGCTGGATCTTCCGCAGACAAACGCTGAGGCCAGTCCAGCGTGGGCCCTGCACACACCGAGCAGGATCTCTTGCCTGGCTCTCGCAGAGATGCTCAGGAATAAAAAGGAATGGTCTCAGCCAGCTCCCTAGGGCGCCTGAGCCATATAGCTGAGATGTCAGAACTCTGCCTGGCCCTTTGCCTTTGTCTCTCTCTTTTTAAAAAATATATTTTATTGATTTTTCACAGAGAGGAAGGGAGAGGGATAGAAAGTCAGAAACAGCGATGGGAGAGAAACATCGATCAGCTGCCTCTTGCACACCTCTATCTGGGGATGTGCCCACAGCCAAGGTACATGCCCTTGACCGGAATCGAACCTGGGATCTTTCAGTCTGCAGGCTGACGCTCTATCCACTGAGCCAAACCGGTTCGGCTGCCTTGGTCTCTCTTAAGTGGCCAGTGGCTCTGTTTTCAGTGGTTGACCATGTAGAGGGCCACTGACCTTGGTTTTGGGCAGTTGGGGAGTTTAAAGTTGCCCTGAACTTGTGGTCCCTTTTCATCATCCTATCAGCTTTAGGCACCTGAGAGGTCAAATCGAGTTCTGTTTGGAAAAGAGCTTGCTGTGGAGTAATGGTAGCAATAGCAATAATGTTGCTAATGCCTTTTATCAGTTGTAGCACTTACCCCTTTGCAAAGCATCTTTAATGACTTTGTGATTCTTAACTTCAATCTTCCCCCAAGGGGAGGCGGGTCCATCATTCCATATCTGTGATTTTGAAGTCTGAAGAACGCTGCAAGCTGCTGATAGGTTCTTTGTAAGTTTGCCGAAAACTCATTTAGTGGCAAAACCTGATCTGAACTGATGTGAGCCTATATTGATCCTATCTATTTTGAATATTCATTTGTTTTGCTGCAAAAATATTAATGTGTTTGATTACAGAGTGCTTCCTTTAGACTCCTCTGGGACTGGGCAAACACTATCAGCCCCATAGTTGCTTTGTAAAATTGTAATAATTTGGATTTCTGAAGCACCCCATGGTTTTGGATAAGGGGTTGAGGGCCATTCACAGTCCCAGTTTACAGATGAGGAGAATGAGCCTTAAAGCCAGCGAGTGACTTGCCCAAGGTTGCATGGCTATAAATGGACAGGACCAGCCTCACCTAATTCACAGCCCCGGGTGCTCTCCGCCAGGCCATATAAGAACATGTGCATGCCGTTTTGGGTCAGTTCCATCTGACCTAGTCTTCGGTTGCCAACCCTGTCCCTGAGATGCCACCATAGGAGGCTACAGCTACCTTCCTTGACGTCAATCCTAAAGGTCAGGTGGCATCTAGCTCCTCTTAGGATCTATTTATGGCTGTTCTGTCATTCACAGATTTGCCCAAATCCTTTCTGAATCCATTTCTATTCCTAGGAAGTATCCTTTTTGGGGTGATGAATGACTCAAGTTTATAACCTCTTGAGCTCCTGGAAATCCAGTCTTTGGAGAGGGCGTTGGGTGTACAGACAGGAGACTGTGTGTGGGGTGTGCAGCTGCGGAGAGGAGAGGCAGGCTTGAGGCCCAGCCTTTTATTTATTTTTTTTACTTACTCTTTTATTTTTTAAATATGTTTTTAAAACTCTGGTCACCATCGTCAGTCTTTTATTCATTCTGAGTTTTAATTACTTCATTTGTAAATTTAGGCACTTAGACACACTGTTTCTGGATTGTTGAACTCTTTTAAAAGTAGTTCTTTTACCGCTGGTATACCCACTTTCATCTTCATGAAGTCCTGTTGGTTCATTGAATTTTGCTCTGGTTTGGAGTCTGGATTCCAGCTAAAATAAGGGGCCAGTTAGATTCAAGTCTGTCTGCTCCGACGTCGTTTCTACATACTGAAGCCTGCTTAGGGCTATTGAGTCACCTGGGAACGAGGCTGAACTCTTGGAAATTTTGAAGATGATCTATTTTATTTCCAGTGGAGGAAGCTTGTATGCTCTTTCATCTCCGTGAGCAGTTCCAGTTTGATTTGCTGTCACCGTTGGCTGGTGCTGCGAGCTGCAGGAGGGAGTGGGGAGACAGCTTTAGTTCAGCCACGCTTTCCCTCCCGCTTGTTCTAAGAACACTATTTATGAATCTAAGATAGTGATTATCCTAAACTGTTAAAATTAAATTGCATTCACAACTCTGATTTGTTGCTGATTCTGGAGAAAAACATTTCCAATCACTTCAGTTGTGTAAATTAGTGACTTTTAAACAGGTCCAGCGGAAAGCCCACGGGTGAGACTTCAGAGTCTTGCTGAATAAATACAGGTGTGTCTCAGTTTGTCCATGGAAGGTTTCTGAATTTTCCACAGTAACGGAAGGTTTTCTCAGTCCAGTTCCGTGTTTGCCTGTTCGGTGAGAGCTCTGACTCGATGGCGGTTATTCTGATAGAAAGAAACGTGCTCTGGCATCCCCTCTTCCCCACCTCCCACCCACGTTTTGTCTGTTGATTGATTGATTTTTAAAAATATTTATATTGATTTTTAGAGAGGAAGAGAGAGGGGGGAAAACAATAGAAACATCAATAGTAAGATAGAATCATTGATTGGCTGCCTCCTGCACAACCAGAGATTGAGCCCGAAACCCGGCATGTGCCCTGACTGGGAATCGAACCGTGACCTGGTTCCTAGGTCGATGCACAGCCCCTGAACCAACGCAGCCAGGGCAACCCACATTTTATATAGAGTAAATGCATATTTTGAGTAAATGAGACGATTTTTGGCTCAGAATCCCAGTTTCACCATTTGTCAGCTGTGTGACTCGGGTTGCCTTACCTGACCTCTCTGTGCCTGCTTGATTGTAAAATGGGAACAATAACAAACACTTGGTTTGTTATAAGGACCAATTAATAAATATTTGTAAAGTGCAAGGAATGTGACACAAGGTGAGTGCTCCATATGTGTTTGCTGTTATTTTGTGTGCTTTCTTAGTCCTCACCTGAGGATATTTTCTCCATTGATTTTTTTTAATTTTTTAATTTTTAATTTTTTTAGAAAGAGTGGGAGGGAGAGAAGAGAGAAAATCATCAGTGTGAGAGAGACGCATCGATTGATTGCCTCCCGCACGCACCCTGACGGGGGCCGGTGATCGAACACACAAAACCAAGTATATGCCCTTGACTGGGCTTTTAAAACCCTGACCCTTTGGGGTGCGGGCCACTCCTCCAGCCACCTGGCAGCCCGCCAGGGCCGCCACTGTGTTTTTGTTGCCGTTGTTGTGCAGCGGGCACACGGGCGATGCAAGGCGAGAAACACGTTTGTGTTGGTCCAGGTCCTGCTTCTCCCCAGCGGCGCCGGTTCCTTCAGCACCATAAAAGCTGCTGCCTCGGGCACTGTGTGGGGCCGACGCAGAGTGAGCCCCTGCATTTCCCCAGAAATGGATCTCTTGTGCCTTGGTGGCCAGGGTACTCTTTGTCCCATTGACCCGATGCCTAATGTAGTCATTCCGGTTCTCATTTAAATTTGGCTGGGCCGCTCTCCAGCATCCTGGGCTCCCAGTGTCCAGGTGGCTCAGGGGTGCAGTGTCCTGTTGCCTGCCTGCATGGCCAAGCGTGCAGAGATGGGGGGGCACAACACCACCTACTTAGGAAGTCCCAGCTGTGGGTGCTGCTTGTTCCAGAGCGCCCTCCCTTTCCCCACCCCAGGGCAGCAGTGTTCTAAGGGTGAATTCAGCAAATGCTCTTTTGAGTGCTTGATACATAAAAGGTTCTGTGCTAAGCGCATCCATAGTCAGAATCTTCCCAGACCCTAGAGCCACCCTGTAAGGCAAGTATTAGTTTTGCATCTCAGATGGGCAGGAGGAAGCACAAGTGGTTAGTGGACTTGCGGTAAGACAGGCAAGAGTGGCACCAGAGCTTGAGCCCAGGCCTTGGGCTCCACTTGCCCCGTCCTCTCCATAACGCACTGCTTCGCCCTTTGGCCCCCGGTGGGATCAGAAGGGGAGAGGATGCAGGACGGCCAGCTCAGCTCGTGCTCCCTGCAGCCAGTGACCAGGAGGCTCGAGCTGTTCCGCCGGCTCCAGCCTCGCTGCCTCTGGGGGCTTCCGAGCAGCGAAGCTGTGAGAGGGCTGCTTCTGTGCAGGGTCTAGGTGTGTGGAGGTTGGGGCCAGCGAGGCCCAAGGACCTGCATCTGCTGCACTGTCTCTCACTGACACCGAGGCCAGTTTCTCCAGACAGAGGCCTTTTGTGCTGCCGGAAACAAAACAACAAAACAAAACAAAACAAAACAAAAAACAACAAAAACAGAAAGAACACATCAAAAAACAAAAAAGGGAGAGAAAAAGAAACCCACTCGAAAAAATGAAAATTCCATGCTGCTATTTCACGCCAGCCTAATCAGAAATCCCCGTTGCTACCATTTCCCCTTAAAAGCCCCGGTGTGCTTATTATATTGGCTCATTCTGGGAAAACTGTGGCTGGGTTTTGCCTACGTGAGGTTTAGCAGCTGCAAGGAGGGAATCTGTGATACTTCATTATCAGCATGGAAACTTTGGTTGAAAACTTTGCAAAAACTTGCTTAATTCTTAATTCCTAGCTCACTTTTGACTCTTGTCCTCAAGGTGTGACTTTTCTTTACCAGGAAGAGACTGTGTTCAGCTTTGCAGTAGGAAGAATCCAAATTAGATGAGAGAAAGAACTTCTGGAAACTGTGGTAGATTAGTGGTGAAGTTACTAGACTTGGTCACAGAAACTGAGGAAGAGGAGAATTGTGGGCCAGTCGGAAATGGTTTTGGAGTTTCTCCTGTTTCAGGGTCTTTTAGTTCCTCCTGATGGAGTAAGTAAGGACTTAGACACACAAACAAACCAGCACCACCAGGCCCACCAAAAACAAGCCATGTGTGTGCACCGCCAGACCAGAGGGAAGTGGGGCGAGCATGAAGACTGGCCTTGGGTCCCGTTGCTTGTGAGAGCCGTGCTGTGAATTCGGGAACTCTCGCCTGTGTGAATGTCGGGCTCTTCTGTGACGTAGTTCAGCCTCTTACAGCTCAATGCAACATAAAGCCCAGAACAGGGACGCCGCGTGAGGCCGCCTGCCTGCTTCCCGCTTCTCCTGTGACTCCTGACCAGGGAGTCGTGCTCTGAGCGCCACACCCTCGTCCAGCGCCGGTCTCTAAGCGGATTAGCAGAGCGTTGTGATCTTAATGTCATTAGGCCTGTTGGCACAGTTCTCCTTGCCATAGTGAGAAGCAGATGTGGCCGACCATAATGGCCCTCGGCGATCCATCAGGCCTGGAGTGCCGGGGGAAACATTACGAGTGTTAATTTGGGGGAGTCTCTTCTGGTAGCTGGGGAAGCGTTGGAGGGAGTGTTTGAAATGTATTGATTTAAGCCCTTCAGCAGGTTAGGTGCTGTCGGGGTCTACTGCGGCTGAGCTGCCCAGCCCCCACACCCCTCTCTTTAAGGCCCCTCCCCAGCCCCGAAACCCAGGCCTGATGACTTCCAGAGTTGGAGAGACAACTTAGCAGGCTCTTGTTTCTTGCCGATGTACCTTATTAGTAGCACCTGGCGTCATAACCCACTAATGGGAACCAGCGCTCTCCTCCTGCGTGGCCAGTGACAAGTGGCCCTGTCAGCCGGGCTCGCCGTGCGAGGAAGTTCCTGTTAGCTTTATGGCCAGGAGAACTTGTCCTGTTCAGGAAATGAATGTTGCTGCTAAAGGTCCGCGGCCCTGACCCTGGCGGTGTAACCTGCGCCGGCCAGGGAGGCCGGGGAGACCCGCGCAGGATGCTTGGGATTTCAGCCCCTCTCTGGTTCTTGTCACATGTAAAGAGGGAATCACTATGGTATGTTGCAGCCTTGAACTTTTGATTTATTTGCTGAGGGCCACTTAACTGTTGCCATGCCGGACGGTTGTGCGATGACAGAGTTGAGTGTCCGTGCCGAGAGGCGTGCGAGGAGTCACGCTAGCAGGGCTGGTCTCTGTGAGAGGGGAACTCGTGAGGGGCAGGGTGGGGGTGGGGGGCGTGGGGGGGTCATTATCTGCTTGCTTTTGCATTCCTGCAGCTTCAGCATTTTCTGGGGCTGTTGGTCACAGTGGTAGGGCACTAGGAAGCACTACTCTGAACCTGGGTTTGAATTCATCCTCTGTGTTCTGCAAGCTCTGGCTCGAGGCAGGATCCCCAAGCACCCGCTTCCTCGTGCGGGCGGGCAGTCCCAGCCTCGTCCATAGGGTGACGTTGTCCGTAGGGTGACGCTGTCCGTAGGGTGACGCTGTCCGTAGGGTGACGTTGTCCGTAGGGTGACGCTGTCCGTAGGGTGACGCTGTCCGTAGGGTGACGTTGTCCGTAGGGTGACGTTGTCCGTAGGGTGACGCTGTCCGTAGGGTGACGCTGTCCGTAGGGTGACGTTGTCCGTAGGGTGACGCAGACGGAATCTGCAGCCCAGCTCAGAATGCTGTGTGGTGTCCGGTTATAGTGTTTTAGAGGATGCGCGTGTTTCTTTTTTCCCCCTCTCAACGTAATTTGTTTGAAACATTGGAAAGTGTGGCATAGCACTTTTTCCTGTTGAATTTACCGAGATCATTTTTTTCCTCATCGTCATTACAGATGAGGCCACTTAAGTTGTTCCTTTTTTTCTTCCTTTTTGGGCCTGTCAGTACTGTTTCTAAATGTGAATTTTGCCGAGAACAGCAGTGTTTGACCTTATTCTTGAGGGAAACTTTTGCCTCACTCTTTTTCAGGAGAGGTGTTTGTGAGTCGTCTGGCAAGCGGATGCGTTACTTTTGTTGCTACTGCCATTTTAAAGGCCCTTGGTGACAAAGGAGGGAACCAAGCTCTCAGGGAAGTGTGCAGAGTGTGGCCCAGAAAGATGGGCCTGTTGGGGACAGGGCCAGAGATGACACCTCCTTTAGGAACTTGAAACATCTGCCCGTATTTATGGAATCGTCACCGGTAGTTCAAGGGGGAAAAACGTTGTCATCTGATTGCACCGTTGGGCGCAAGGGAAAGGACAGCCTGTCGAGGCAGCTGGCCCCTGAGTTTTAGAGAATGGGTTGCTGGCCCATTTCAGGGTACACACACTGGAGGGGAGCACGTTCTCACCTCCCCTCAGCCGTTTCTTTATCCTCCACGTGGAAAACAGTGCATGTCTTGATGAAGTAGCAGGTGAAAGTTGCTTTGAAGCTTTGGTGGAGTAGCGATTGCAAATACTCAGTGCAAAGCTAAACCATGACAGTTGTCCCCTAAATGCTCAGCTAAATTAAGGATCTATTCCTGAGTCTACCTCCCCACATACCCCCGCCCCCTTCCCCTTGGCAGAAGGGATGAAGATGGTACCTAAAAAGAACGTGAAGCGGTTGCTAAATCGAGTGATTCTAAAAACGAATTTCTGTCTTTGACGTTGAGTGTTGGGAACCCAGGGCTGGCCCTGCTAGCGCTGCGGACCCTGTGGGGCCTGTGCCTGCCCCCCCCCTCAGTTTTCAACGCAGTGGTTCTCATTGCTCTGTCTCCCCTCTTTCCCCTGCACAGTCATCCGCTCTTTCACTTTTTGTGTCCTCACTCACAGCCGCAAGAGTGATTTTTGTTGTTTGAGTTGAGTAACTGCTAAATCTTCTGTAGCAGTTGATTCAGTGAGGCAGCGAGGGTGGCTGGAGGGGAGAGGCCAGACCTTGGCATCCCCTGTTGCAAAAGTGAAAAATATTTCTGTTTGCAGTTAATTTTAGTGGCGAGCAGATCATGTTAACTGGATGTAATTGCTTCCAGATATGGCGGAGGGTTTTGTGTGTTGAGATGAAGGGTCTGGTAAGTGCTCGCTTCCTGTGTAAATTAGCCTATTCCATTCAGCCTTTCATTCTCATCAGCCCTGGATTCTGTCATTCTCCCATTTCCCCTCCCAGCCTGCAGCCTGGTGTGAGAAACAGCTTGTCTGTCCCTCTGGGTGCAATTCTTTTGTTACTGGGAGCCATTCACCTCTTGCTTCTTGATGTGACTTTGCCCTTAAAATAATGAGAAGAGTTTGAAAAGATGCCACCGGACCTGCTTCTTTCCGTGCAGAGGCAGCCCGGCCGGGCCCGGGAGCCGGCGCACCCAGTCGCTCGGATTGTGTTTGGAGCCCAGAACTCCTGGTTTTCCGTGGCTTTTCTCACCCCTGCCCTCTGACCTCGACTCCCAATTTGGAGAATACCCCTTTCTCCCTTTCTGAACAAAGCACATTCCAGGGGGCCTGAAAGCCCAGAAAAATGAAACGGCTGTTGCGATGAGGAGAGGCTTGTAGTCCCGGGAAAGAGTCACATTAGACGGGAAGCCAGCGCTCTTCTTTGCAGAAACAGGTGGGACCTGCACACGCACCTGCCTCTCTCTGTAAGAGACGGAGAGGAAACTGCACCCAGAGAATCCTCTCCCGGTTCCTGCGGGTTTCCAGGGTTGGAGCCAGGGAAAAGTGTTAAGATTCATGCTCTCTTGAATTCCGATTTTGTCCTGTGGCCAGCCCCACATTCTTAGTGCTATTTGCATAAGGGGTTGCTGTTTATCTTTCTGTATCAACTCCACTGATAACCCCTGTGGTCTGTTTAACAATCTACGAGGAGTAGATTACTTGATAAATGCCGGTTTTCCAATATGCAAGATAAACTGTTGGGGTCAGGGTGAGGGGCGGTGAGTTAGGAAGGGGAGGCCAGGGGGGCAGCCAGGACCCTCCTGCAGATGGGGGTGGAGGTGTGTGAAAGCACCTGATGGAAGAAAACAGGTACCTGGTAACACGCAGCTGCATTTATCGCACAGCTTATCAGTTTCCTGCCCTCACCCACTTTTCTCCTCCTTTTATGTGGACATGCAGAGTCTGAGAACGTTTCGCTGAGCGGGTTTCGGATGCCTGTGCTAATACAAGAGGGGAAAGGATGTAGGTAATCTTGGCTCCTTTAGTTCTGATCTTTTCCCCCCTTAACCCTCTCTTCCTCCCCCAGCTCTCGCTCCTCCAGGTTGTTAGCCAGTAAATAATGGGTGCTTACCAAAAAACGTGTAAATCTGAAATCTTACACGGGTGGACTTTCTCACCTGCCCTGCATTTGCTTCTTCAAGCAGGGCGCCTGGTTCTGGAAGAGGCTAGGTGCAGGGAAAACTGCTGACCCCATCCCCTAGTCAATAAGCTTTCTGAGAGTCAAACAAAAGAGTTTGGACTGGCTGCTCGAGCTAGGAACACAACTGATAGCTTTGTTTTGATGTCCTTGTAATGTTTGCAGATCGGGAGGTGCTATTGAGAGCGGGAGTACCTGCTGAAATAGACTTACCGGGAAGTTGAAACAGCCCAAAGTCCACGAGATGCGGCAGATAGGGTCCACAGCCCAGGACCTGTTGGGGAGGGGGTGCCCTCACGCACGGAAGAAGCTTGCTGGGGGTGCTGGTGTCTAGGGGACAGCGTGTGAAGTGATCAGGAGAGCTCAGGCTTGAGAGCGAGGCATCCTGGGTGAAAACCAGGCCCAGCAGGCACTGCGCGCCTTGAGCAAGTTGCAGCCTTTCTGAGCCAGTTTCCTCGTCCTGTGGAAAACGAGGCCAGCGCCTTTAACGCGGCGCCGGGAATAAAATATGTGCAAAGTGCACAGCACAAGGGGCGTCTGTGGTAAACGGGCACCAGTGAGCTTGGAGCAGACCCTTGGAAGCCTGTTGCTTTGGCCCAGGGAGAAACTCTGGAAGGAGCTGGTGAGAGCCGCGGCCTCGGGCCCCGGAACTGGATAACACACGGACCCTGCAGGGCTCATCGCCCCCATGGTGAATAACGTGTGCGCGTGGTGAGCAGGGGCCTCGTCTGTGAAGTGTGGCCACGGTCCTGAGGAGACCCACGTCCCGAATAAGGGACCCCGTAACCCAGCGCTGTGGCCACGGCTCCGCACATTTTGGAACTCTTTATTCGGAGTCTCTTCTGAAGTCTGTGCCTCTTTCTTTTGCCTTGTCCCTCTGGGAGGATAGATTAGGGTATTTAAAATGGTCAAAATAATTCGGTGACAAATCTGTTGAGTAGAGTGATGATGACTTGGGGTGCCTGTCTGACCCTGACAGTAGGTTCTGGAAAGAACATGTAGAGGACTTGCCAGCACAGCCCCTGGGGGAACGTTGGCTGCTTAGGTGGGAGGTGGGCAGGCACGTGCTTCGCAGCTGCTCCGGTTGGAAGGAATTGCCGCCGCCGAGGGCCGGTCCCGGGCAGATGTCTCCTGCTGCCGGAGTGGTTTCATTTGTGGGTTGGGGTCCTGAGGGGCATGTCTGTTGTTAGAAAGATGGAGACCAGTAGATGTAGCTTGGCTTCAGGAAGAATGGCTGGAGTTTGACACACGAAGTGACTCTAAGGTAGTAGGGATGGGGGGCCCGGTGGTCTGATGTGATCCCTCCTCGATCTGTTGGGAAGGCTTGGGGAGGTGAAGCAGCCCTGCTCGTGCGTATTAGTCCCTTTCCTAACGCGCCCTGAGCACCTGGAGTGTGGAGGGACAATGTTTGCCTTTCCTCTGATGATAACCGCCCGGCTGCCAGGTGCTCCCAGTCACCTTGGGATTGCCTGTCAGGCCTGGATGTTTTGTGACCTTCTGTGCAGAGGCCCAGGCAGGGCTCAGTGGCTCAGAGTCTGTCCCCCCATCTCTTTCCTCCCCCCCCCCCCGCACCCCCCCACTGCCCGCCGCAGTATTTATAGTAACCATATTAGAACAGAGTGTGAAAGAGGAAGGGTGAGTCATCCCCATTGAAACCATTGATGACATAAATACAAGCAAAATGCTTACTATGTGTTTTGCACAGTATTTAAGACCAGGTCGTGCTAATTTAAATGCTCCCAAACTGGATCTGTGAAAGTCTGCGTATGTGGGAAAAATTCAGGCTTAGCTAGAGAGGTTATTTATTGAAAACCCATTTCAGTCTCTGCTTTCTCCCTTTTATTTACTTCAGATCCATGTTAAAATCACGGCAGTCATCCTTCCTAATGCGGGGACCGACTGGCTTATCCACTCGCAGGGGTTCGGAGGGGTGAGGAGCAATGTAAGGGGGGACCTGAGTGCCCTCTACCCTCTTCTTCCCCTTGTTGAAGGAGGCGCTCGCCGCTGGCCACCTGCTTTGTATGGTTCTCAACAACGGACCATAGAGTGGCGAATCCAGGAGGGCCCATCAAACGGCTCATTTCAACGTGGTCCTTGAGGGGGAAGTACATGAAAGCCCAGAGAGGCCCTGTGATTTGCCCAGGGTCACACAGCGAGCCACTGGCGAGACCAGGACTAGAACCATGCTTCTCATTTCCTGCCTGCTGTGATCCCTCCCTCACCCAGGTCTCTCCCCACTTCCACCAACGAGGAGGGAGGGAGAGTGACTTGAGAGCAGTTTCAAACCTTTGGGTGAGGGGTGCTGTGAGGATTTTGGCATGGCGACTTACCTCTCGGGGAATTCATTAACCTGTCTACTGCTCACCCGGAGTCGGCTAATGTACTGATGAGTCCTTAGATTTATAGGTGATACACTGTATCTGGGGGTTTAAGAGACAAAGATGAGTAAGACACGGGACTTAACTCTTATGGAGCAGAGAAGTTAAATTTGAACAGAGATGTTAAAGTCCTTAAAACAGCGTGTGCACGCATGTTGATAACTCTGACAGAAAGCAGAAAATGGGAAGATTCTGGTAGATACACAGAGAAAGCACAAGACACTCAGATATGCAATGCCTTTCACCCGGAGGGATCGCTTTTCAGTTAAAAAAATGTAACGCTCACTGTGGCTGGGCCCTGGGAATTCAGTGACGAGCAAGGCAGGCAGGGCCTCTGCCCGCGGGCTCTCCTTAGGGGGAGAGAGACTTCACCAGCAGTGCTGCAACAAACAAACAAACAACAAACAAACAAACACGACTGCGTGGCAGTGACCATAGCTTAGCTGGGACGCCGCCCCGATACGGAGCCTTCCTCTGACGGGAATGAGACTGGTGGACGCTGCAGTGGTGGGGTGGACTGGGCGGGACGTGCCCTAAATGCCAGACCAGGCGGGAGAAGGCAGCGCCAAGTGGGAAGCCATGGGCTGGCTCTCGTGCTGCCGCAGGCAGACTGTATGATCTCAGCACCGGGAGCCACGCTTTCCTCACCCCGAATGGTGCTTGTGTGGGGCAGCCTGAGGGTTTCATGGGGGGGGGGGATCTCATGGAGTGCAGCAATATGTCCGTCTGCCCAGAGCCTGGAACCAGGCTGTTGCTCAAGAACTGTCACTACTGTTAGTTTTAGACTGGATTCTGGGGCAGTTGGGCGGCTTCGAAGGCGTCTGAGGAGGGACAGCGGTGCTTCCACGGGGACAGGGTCCCCCCCTGCGCCTGGCCTGCCTCCCCCAGCCTGTCTAGAAGGAGTTCAGGGGTGCCCACTTGCTCCTCTCCCCGCATCCTGTACCTGGTGCTCTACCAGACTGGATGACCTGACACGAAATGGACCCTGGCCGTCTCTTCTCATTGGCTGGCGGGCCTGGGAGGGGCTTCGGCGTCGGCTTCCCAGGAAGCTGGCCACCGGACAGTCTCCCGGCTCTGCTCTTTCAGGAGAAAGGCGACTGACTGTCTGATTCACACTAACCGTCCGGACGCCCCCGGGCCTCGCGATAGCAAGCGGGGAGCCGGCTATCTCCCCGGTCTGGGCTGTGGTTGCCGTGCTGCGCAATTGCAAACCGACCGTGCTGCGAGATAAGGCTGGCCTTGTGCAACGGGAGCCGGTCTGTTTGCCCGAGTGGCGCTGGCCCCGGCTAACTGCTAACCTCAACGGAGTGGCAGCCCTGGCTTGGCACGGCCGTTCCAGGGCCCCTCGCTGGCTCGCTGATGCCTTGTTGTGGTTGGATAAAGGAAACTCATGTCGGCCGCCCCCAGCACAGACACAGGGCCTTGGGCTGCAGTGTTTGGTTGTTTTGTTTTTCTCTTTTCTTTGTCTTTCTTAAAAAAAGAGAAGCTGAAAGGGGGACAGTCTTGCTCGGCACCTACTACCACCCATAACCCAAAACAACATGAGACAAACAATTCCTAAACGTCAGTTACAGTTCAAAGGTGGTAGAGACGTTGTCCTCCTCTGCGTGACGCCCACCGGTCCGAGAGGCCGGCGTTCGACATTGGTTTGGGGGACTCTGGGTCTTGGCTAGTCTTGGCTAGAAGCCCCTGACCTGGAATATTAACTCCATGCCAGTGTTCAAAATTTTTTTGAAATTGCTTTTCAGAGAGGAAGGTAGAGGGAGAGAGAGAAAACATAAATGATGAGGGAAAAAAATCATTAGCTGTCTTCTGCACACTTCCCCCTGGGGATGGAGCCTGCAACCTGCGCATGTTCCCTGATCAGGAATCAAACGATGACCTCCTGGTTCCCAGGTCAATGCTCAGTCACTGACTTGTGCCGACTGACAATGCCAACATTTAAGAAAATATATTTTTATTGATTTCAGAGAAGAAGGGAGAGGGAGAGGGAGAGAGAACCATCAATGATGAGAGAGAATCATTGATCAGCTGCCTCCTGCAGACCTCACCCTGGGAACTGAGCCCACAACCTGGGCATGTGCCCCGACCGGGAATCAAACCATGACCTCTTCGTTCCTAGATCGATGCTCAACCACTGACCCATGCCAGCCAGGCTTTGCCAGCATTTTAATATCCCAGTGGCTGGGCCCAGGAGTGGCAGTGAAGAGTATCTTGTGCGTTGTTTACCTTCTTTCTTCCATCTTTCCCCTCTTCCCTTTCAGAACTAATAGGTGAGCCAGAGCGCTGTCCTGCCCCTTTAGGGGTGACGGACCAGGACCCTGCCTTTTGGTGTTGCCCCAGCGGATGATGGGCTAGAAGGGACGCTTGTGGCCGGCCCCCATGTGCTCTGTGCCACCTAGCCTCTGCTTGGACCCTCTTTCCCCCCAACACCAGGGATAGTGCCGTTTTCTGAGCAGCTAGTTCTGTTTCCAAAGAGCTCTTAATGCCCCCACTAATTCTGCTCTCTGATTAGTCACGGATGCTGAGCCACAGCCCTTGAGATATTTGTAAGGAAGCTGGGAGTCCCTATTTAGGCAGTGGGTTCTCCCAGCCCACAGGACCAGGTCCTCGCCCCCTCTTTTAGATACTTCCAGAATGTACATTGGCTGTCCCTGTTGAGGGGATCATGTCAGGGTGATGATCTACAGTGGCATAACCAGGCAGGCCTGACCCACCTGGAGAAGACCAGACTGCCAGGCCCTTGTTTAAGACGCTGCACTTCGGTTAATCGTGTCTTCTGAGAACCTCCCTCTGTTGCTTCCATTGTGTGCTCCTGATTGGCTGGTAGCGTATCGAAGGTACATTCAAATGTGCATGTTTCTCTTTTATCATATAGGATTGTTTTTACCTGGGAAAGGAACGGGGTGGGGGGGGGGGTGTGACAAGAACCGGGAGATGATCACTCTTCTGATTTCCCTGAGTGGATGGCCATTCGCAGGCTGGAGGCTGTGCCAGGCCCACTGCGAGGCTGTGGCTCCGGGATGGTCAGGGGAGGAAAGGCAGTGATTTAAAAGATTGAGGAGGCGGTGGCTTATATTGATTTTAGCTTATCTGACCTTTTAGCTAGAGGCTGCTCTTCCCTCAAGGTGTCTAACTAACTGTAACTTAAAGCAACAGAGGAATGTATATCATCTCTTCTTTGCATACTTAGGGTTGGGCATTTCATTATTGAGACGGATAAAGAGCTCACGAGGAAGGCAGCTTTTAAGCCAATTGAGATATCTAGGCCCAGGCTGTGTGATTCCTGGATGACAGGTTGGGGGGAGGAAGTGGTGAGAGGTGAGGGGTGGAAAGGAGTGGTGCTGGTCAGGAAGGTGAGGCAAATGGACTCACCCCAGAGCCTGTGCAGCCAACCCACATCAGGTCCCTTTCTAGGGGGCCCCAAGTCAGCCGTCCTGGGAGCAGCTTTCCTTGCCCTGGATCTTCTAGGGATGTTGCTTTCTGGGTTTAAAACACAATGTTTAGATTAACTCAGGGATGTGGTCTGGTTAACCAAGGGTTAAGTTCTACATCCCCGTAGGTCATAAAGCTAGTCACAGAGGGCCTTCCACGGGGCTCTGTGCCTTCCTGCGTGGTCCCCTTCCACGGGGCTCTGTGCCTTCCTGCGTGGTCCCCTTCCACGGGGCTCTGTGCCTTCCTGCGTGGTCCCCTTCCACGGGGCTCTGTGTCTTCCTGCGTGGTCCCCTTCCACGGGGCTCTGTGTCTTCCTGCGTGGTCCCCTTCCACGGGGCTCTGTGTCTTCCTGCGTGGTCCCCTTCCACGGCGCTCTGTGCTGTCCAGCCGTGGTCATTGTGTCTGGGGACTTGCTGGAATAATCAGTTAGCGAGAACTCTGGTCCAAATTCCAAAAAACTCCTTCCTTAATGGTTCTGTTCTGAAGCTGGGAGGTATTGGCAAATGAGGAGAGCATGTAGTGACCCTCCCAACCCCCCAGGTTTCTCCACGAGTTTTTTATTTGTGGGTTTTCCTAGAATGGATGCTGTGGCCCGGCCCACAGTGAACAGTGTGTTTTCATTCTAACCAAGCGCACCCACAAAAATTCCTCAAGCAAAAGGTTCAGAGAAGTCAGTCCATCTTTAGTAGATGCTGTGGACTCTGACAGTTTCTCTTCTACTCTGCCTCCTGTTTTATTTATTTATTTTCTGGTAATCCTCACCCGAGGATATTTTCCCACTGATTTTTAGGGAGAGTGGAAGGCAGAGGGGAAGACAGAGGGAAAAATCAGTGTGAGAGAAACACATCGATGACTTGCCTCCTGCACTAGCCCAGACCAAGGCCCAGGCCCGAGAGAAGCTTGTACACGCCCTTTACAGGAATTGAACCCGGACCTTTCGGCCCGCAGGCCAGTGCTCTATCGACTGCGTCAAACAGGCTGGGGCCTGCTTTATCTTAAAATGTTCATCAAGACCCACTAATGGACTGTCACCCACAGTTTGAAGAACACCCCAACACTGAGGCCTTCACCATGGGCATTCAGTCCAGAAAACATGTACTGGCACCTGATGTTTGTTTGCTAGGTCGTTGCAGAGCACTGTGGGCAGTGCAGGGATATTAATACATCCCCTGCATATGGCTGTGTGTGCATCATCCTGTGCCCGGTTATGTAAGCGAAGTCCGGGGAGGGCTGAATGCGTCTGATTGCAGCTTCAGGAGGGCTTTATGGAGAAGGTGGCATTTGGCCGGTCTTTGGAAGATGGCTGGGCTTTAGACAAGTGGAGGTAGGAGCTGTCATTTCTAGCTAGGAGATGAGCAAAGGTGTAGCCGCGTGTGAGCGGGGTGGGAGGCTCATACACAGTGTGGCGGAGTGGGGCGGCATGGGTGGGATTAAAACCCAGGTAGGAGGGTGAGTTGGGGCCAGGCCGTGGAGCACTGGGAATGCCATGCTAGCTAGCACTGTGGGCATTTGCCGGGCTTGGTTGGCTGGAGGCTGGGTAACTGAGGTTAGGAAGACAAGACAGTGTGGCTGGTTAGAAAGCTGCATCTCTCTGTTGTCATTCAGCTTCTCTGAGTAGGTGGGGGTGGGGGGGTGCGGGGTGCTAAAGAACTTTGCAGGCTGCCTGGATTTTCTCAGGTGCCCCCCGCCCCCCGTCCAAACGCTTGCTTGCATACCACGATCCACTTAGGGGGATGCCAGCAAAATTGAGTGGGGACACATCAGACCCGGCATACACCTGTCCTTTCCCACACTCACGCTCTGCCTGTGCACACTCAACCTCGGGCCTCTGAGAAGCCGGCCAGCTCTAGCAGAGCAGGTTGGGAATGACAGTGCTCTTGTTGTTGGCATTCAACCCCCTCCCTACCCCACCCACTTGGCCTTCCCCTGCTCCCTGGCCTCCTGGTCCCAGCCAACACCCACTCGGGTCAGGCTTCCGTGGACAGCACCCCCCACTGTCTTGGCAGTCTGGCCTCACTTGTGTGTCCTGCAGCATCTACAGTTGCATCATTTGATTAATGAGCTCTCTGCCTTCTTATTAAACTGTTCCCTAACTACAACGGGCTCCCTGAGGACAGGGCTTGTGCTTCCTCCCTCCTCTTCCTGTGCTGACGCCGTGCCCACAATAGTAGGTGCTCAGTAAATAACAGTGAGGTGAGCATTCACTGTGCACTAAGCACTTCTTTCCATGCACACATTTCATCCTCACAGCCGCCCATCTGTGGGTGCTCACGAGCTTACTCTCCTTTGCCCCGAGGAGCTCCTCAGTCCTTTGCAGTCTGGTTCTCCTCAGGGTGACTGTGCGGGCCCTGTTCTTTCAGGCCCCTGGGACCTGGGCTAGACAGCAGCTCCTCCTGGACTCCAGCATTGATCTCCCCACCTCTGTCCTTCTACCACGGTGCTTTTGTGGGTAGGATCTGGGTCCTTCTCAGTTCCATCTACCCATCCCTCTTCACGCCTCCCCCCGGGTCCGCTCGGTGCTCTGGACATGGAGGTGTTCTGTGGATCGAGTGGGCGGGGGCATCGGAGGCTGTCTGCGTTCTCACTGGAGGCAGTGGGACCTGGCAGCTGGAGCTCTGCGGAGCCTGGGTGTGACTCTGGAAGCCACCCCTTTCTGAGCAACAAGCACCTTGGCCCCCGATCTGTTTCATCATCTGCAAAATGCTGGTCGTTTCTCTTCACAGGGAAGGTGATGGGTTATTAGTGAGTCAGTTGACAGCCGAATGTGACCCTGACATCCCACAGGGGGATGCTTCCTAGGAAGATGTCCTTGCCAGTTCTCCTCTCTCTCCAGTCTCTTCCTGGGCAGTTCATGGTTCCCATGCTGACCTCTCTGTGATGACATCCAGATCTCTATCTCTAGCTCCCTTCCTCCCTCCCTCCTTCTTCCCCTTTATCCCACCTTCCCCCTCCTCTCCCTTCCTCCCACCCCCTTCCTTCCCATACATTCCTTTCTAGCTGCCTGCTGGGTACACCAGTCCTGCCAGAACTAGAATGTGGTGTGTGTCAGGTGAGTTCCACACTGTTCCTTGCTTACCTTCCTCTGTGCCTCAGGCTCCGCAGAGGTCCTGCCCTCTTCCCCAGGCCTGTGACCTCGGTGGCCCTGTGTTACTTTGCCTTCCCCGTCGCCATCGCCTCCCCAGCCTTACGTCCTCCTCCTCACCTGCCACATGGTTGTCCCGGTCTCCTGACTAGCCTTCCTGCAGTGCCCCTGACTGGCTCTCCCCCGTCCTCCTGAGCAGCTCTGACCATGGCTGCAGTGGGTCTCTGTCATGTGGCCCAGGGAATCAAGTAGAAAATTCTCCGCTCAGTGTTCAAAGCCATTGAGGAGCCCTGGTGAGTTGGGGCCAGGCCGTGGAGTGCTGTGAATGCCATGCTAGCTAGCACTGTGGGCATTGAGACTCCCGTCAAGGCATATTCTTTCCTCCACTTGCCATTTCCTCTTCCACGCCTAGATACGAGGCAAAGCTTCCGGCTCCAGCAGAAGTGTTTCTCTCAAGGCCTGTGCATTCCTTCTTTTTCTTCCAATCGGAAATATTTCCGTCCTTTGAACTCCCATGCCAAAGAGGTGTAGAGAAAATGCGATCTCTTATCGTTACTTCTGTTCACTCTTTCCTGTGATAAACGGTGCTTTTGTGGGTAGGACCTGCGTCCTTCTCAGCTCCATCCACCCATCCCTCTCCACGCCCGCATCCAGAGCCCGCTCGGGGCCCTGAGGTGGAGGTGTTCTGTGGATCGTGTGGGCTGGGGGAATCGGAGGCTGTCTGCACACAGCAGTGTCTGTGCGGGGGGTGGGGTGGGGTGGGGGGCTGGCTTCCTGAGTCTGCAGCCTGGTAACCACCAGGGCAGAGCTGGCAGTAAGGGACTAGCCTCTGGTATCGTCAAAGCAGAACCATCTGTGCTTTGGGGCTTTTTCTTTTATCTTTCTTTTCTCCATTATCAGTGGAAAATTTGTTTTAATTAGCATCTTTATTGTGTCTGGTATGATCCAGGAGAGAGGGGAAGCTGGGGAGTGAATGCAGAGGGAGGGAGGTGGGCAGGGGGCATTCACACAGAGACTATGCGCAGGCGTGCGGGGCGGGTTACAGCGGGCCGGCTTCCCTGAGAGCCCTGCAGCTGGATCCTCCATTCCCTTCCCGCCCTCCAGCCCAGGACCCACGTCCCATTGAGAAGCAGTCATCAGGGGGGCTATGCACAGGGGGTGGCCTGACTTAAGGGGTGAAACGAACATTTGCTGGTTCCACAATCAGGTTTTCCTCGGATTGAAGGCCCTACGAGGGGCAGTCCTGAGTGCACAGACTCAGACGGGCACTTCCACACCAGTGTGCTTCTAGCCGTGCCTTTTCCTGTGAGACCGGGAGCGCTCTGAGGCCAGGGCCTGTGGCTTTCTCTCTTCTTTGACCCAGTGCCCCGCTGGCAGGGAGCACAAGGCAATAATGATCCATGATGTGTTCAGTGGGTTGAATTGTAGAGGCGCCTCTGGTCTTCGGGACCCAGGAATCTGCCCTCTTTAGGCCCCTAGAAATCCTCCCCTTCCCAGCTGGGGCTTGGAGAGGGGGGCAGCGGCTGCTGAAGAAGCTGGTCGGGAGGCAGAGGGGCTGGTGATGTTGCTCCAGCCCTACAGTTCCCATTAGGAAGCATCCTCGTGCTTGCCGATGCTCTGGGCTCTCTGTAGGGTTTGTGAGCCTGGGGCAGACATGAGCTGGATCTGGGGATGGGAGGGGCAGAGAGGCCTGCTGCTCCCTTTTCCTTCCTTTAGGCGTTGCCGGTAGACCCCACTGTGCGTGCAGAGTATTGGTTACGGGTGCAGGTTTCACAGGCATCCAGGTGGCAGGTGTGAGTCTGGTACTCTGCTGGGGCCTCCCTGGGGCAGCTGCCAGGCTTGGGCAGGAAGTGGCAGATTCTGGGTCACTTGGCTGCTCTCGTTTGCCGCTGAGATTGTTCCTATAATCAAGGAGCTGAGAATCGGAGGGCACACGAGGAGGTCATCCAGTTCAGCGCACAGCTTTCAGGCAAGGAGTGGCATCATTTAATGGACAAGTAACAGAGGCCCAGGGTGACAGAGTGGCCCTCACGCAGGTCATTCAGTGTGGCTCCTATGAACTCCTCTTCTGTTTCCTGATAGGATATGCTTTGGATGGTGGTGAGGCATCTGAGGCCTGAGAGGGTCAGGCTTTATCCTAGAGGGTCAGCTTTATTCCCAGTGGCCTGCTAATGCAGGGAGGGTGGTGGGGAAGACTTTGGAGTTGAGGCCTTGTCTGGCTAGCCCTGGGAGGCTGTTGGTGGCTTGGGAAGCCAAGTAAGGATGCTTTGCTTAGTCAGAGAGTGCCCAGGTTCCCCTCGCTAACCCCACATCACAGAAATGCCTGGGGTTTCTAGGAGAGAGAAGATAGTTTTGGGGTCTATGCTGCTGAGGCCTTCTCTGGGTGAGAACTTCCGTGTGGTGCGTTAGAGACGCAGCCATTTTGTTCCTGGATCCAGGGAGACTCATTTAAGACATCCCAAAGGACTGCATGCTCTTGGACGCTGTGGGCCACGCCGGGCTGTCATTGGGAGGCGTCCCAGACCACTTCTGCTTTCCCACCCGGAGGGCGCACCCCGAGGGGGCCTGCCCTTTCTCATGAAATACTAACGTCTCTACCAAACTCTTGGATTGTTTCTGTTTCTTACTGTATAGCACTTTACCTTTGTACGAAATTCCAGAAAAATGTTACATGGCCTTGTGTTTTTTGCTTACTTGTTTCCTCCTCCAAGTTTCAGATTTCATCCAACTCCCACCCCTGCCTGCCCTAAGGTGGTATTAGTGAGGAGCCCGTGGGTGCAGTGCGGTGGTTAAAGGCCCGTGTATCCTCCTCCTGGCTGCAGAGGGCACAGGCGATGGGCATTTAGTCAGGAACCTTTAACCATAATCTGGTGATCTTCCCTGTCCTCCTCGTCCCCAAGCCCAGCAGGAACACCGACACGCGAACACCCGTCACGCCAGCTTCCGCGATGCCCGTGCTGAGCGGGTGGCAGGTGGCCGAGTGGACCTGGGAGTCTAGCCTACGTCTTTTGTGTGTATGTGAGTTGAGTTGCTACTTCTACATCTCTCTGTGCCTTTTTTTCTTTCCTCCACTCTTACATTTCCTTCTTTCTCCTCTTTCCTTTTTCTTTAAGTATGTGGCTACGCCCAGCGTGACGTAGTTCCTGTCTGCTTCTCCAGCTCGCGTGGCCAGTGACCTGTGGCTGCCATTAAGGGTGGACTTCAGTCACTCAGCCCACTCCCCTTCTTGTTTTTGCCCAGTTGGCTGGACAGAGAGAACAAAGGCAAATGACCTGTCCCCCCACTCTCTGAAACCCAGCCAGGCAGTGGTGGTGGTTACCGTGGTCTTCCTGGAACCATTTGTAAAAGTGTTAAAATGCTTGAAAGTCATTGGGGCTGACCGGGCCCATGTAGTCAGTCCACTGTTACCCCCAAACCAGCCAGGGCCTTAACCTCTTTGTCTTCTGGCCCCGGTGCCCTGCGGGCGCAGGCCGGCGAGCAGAGCCGCTGGGGCTGTGCTGACCAGAGCTGCCGAGTGCGGTAGAGGGGTCGGGGCCGGAGGGCAGGGCAGACAGGCCTCTCACGTACAGGGCTCCCTTTCACGCCGCGTGAAACAGGAGCCCGGCTGCCGTGAAAGGGCACTGTGTTTGTGCGTTCAGGCCTTCTAGGACTTGCTGCAGGAGGGGCCACCGGAGCCCGAGGGGGCTTTTTGTCACTGGCAGTTGGCTTGGGGTGGAAGAAGGGCAGGAGTGCAGGGGCCGCTGCCAGAGTTGTGAGCAGGCGTGTGTGTGGGCAGCTTCAAACTTCTCCTTAAAACGAATTTTGTGGGTCAGGGGTCAGGGGAGGGAAGCACTCTGTCTTGATCCTCTTATTTGGTTGAAGCAAATGATTCTTTTCTGCCTGATATTCCTGCTGAGGGTCCAGTTATCCTCACCTGAGCTGCAGTTGGGGGTAAAAAGTAGAGGGGACCCACTCTCCTCCCTCAATCTCCTCTCTCCAAAGAGCAGTTTCATGGTCAGTGATGAACTTCTGAGTCCTTTGGTCCTTACAGCTGCCATTTCCTGGTCCGCCCTCTCCCTGTATTGTCTTTCTGAGCCTCATTTTGCCCCTCTCTAAAATGGGGGTGGTGACAGCACCTGCCTCTCACATACAGGGGGTTGTGCGGATTCGGTCAGACAGCACATGAGATTGGCTTGCACAGGGCTCCCTTCTTTCCAGCTGATCAGGCCCTGACCCCTTCGTGAGTCTTAGGAACCAAACTGGGGACTAAACTTCGTGGTGCTCCTTGTCTTCGCCAACCTTCCCTGGCTCTTGGGGTTCTTCGTACTTGTTACCCTCTGATCTGCAATATGTGGTAAAGGGAAGAGAGGTTTTCCAAAGAAAATTCAAAGGACTGAAGTTGGAGGGTGTAGAACAGTAATGGGCAACCTTTTGAGCTTGGTGTGTCAAAATTCGCCAAAAAAACGAGCGTAACTCGGGTATGTGTCACTTCGAGAAAAAAACCATAATTTCGCGATATTTATGGTTTAAATAACAAAAATGTATAATTGCAATATATAACTGTATTTAATAAACCAAAAACTAATTATTTAACTTACCTACTTAGTGACTTCTTTGTTCATCTCTCAGTTGGTTTCTTTTGTTGGTCTTGATATTATTTAACTTGTGTGGGGTGCCGTGAACTAAGAGAAGTGAGGGGGAGGGGAATTGTTTAACTAACCTGCCTATTAGTGACTTTTTTGTTGCTGAATTTCATTGGCTAAATATTCAATTGAAGGTTGGTATTTTGTACGCTTCAAGCCCAAGCAAGCACTACTAACGTCATCTGTCAATCTGTTTCTTTTGTTGGTTTTGATATTATTTAACGCTAAAAATAAGGTCTCAGAATAGTACATAGAGGGAAAAATCGTGAGTAAAGCTATTGCTATATTTTTCAGGGTGCTAAAAGTGTCTGGTACTCGGTTCCAGGCACTCCAAATTGCCTGTTCGTAGTGGCATTCCTCTTGATTCTCCAAGCGGCACCTTTCCAGATCCTCAAGCTTTGACCTCAAGTCAATAAACACCTGAGCCCAGATGCTGTCTTGAAATTCTGCAAGTTGCATCTCCAAATCATCAATTTGCATCCATTGGAAACCATTTAATTCCAAACTACTGTAGACTACTACATCAGGATACTTAATTATTTTTATGGTCTGTTCTAGACCATAATTGATTAAATCTATCACTGAACTGGTCAAGTAACGAGTCTAAAACATGCTGGTACTTTATATGCAAGGGTTCCATTTTGTACAGCTGCACGGGCCTTCTCAAAATACTTTGTTACTCGAGGAAAATACAAGTTTTAGTTTCCATATCTCGCTTGAAAACTTTTAAGTTTACTTTCAAAAGCTTTTATGTATCCAAACATAACATCAATACTTTTGCTAAAACCTTGTAACTTTAAGTTCAGTTCATTAATATGAACAGAGAGATCTGTAAAAAATATCAGGGTGTTGACCCACTTATCATCATTGAGCTGAGAAAAGTTTCCCAGATCCTTATCCTTAAGAAATACCTTAATTTCTTTCAAGCACTCCACAAAGTGCTCAAGAACTTTGCCTCGGCTCAGCCATCTTACATTATTGTACATCAGCAGTCCACTGTAGGTGAAATCAACCTCCAGTAAAAGTGCAGAAAATTCTCGCTTGTGAAGGCGGCGAGGAGCTATTAAATTAACTATTTTTGTTTCAACTGACATTAAGTCATTTAAGTCGGTGAATCCTGCCTTGGCACATAAAACCTCCTGATGGATAATACAATGAAAAGGAACAATCGGATGTCCAATAGCTTCCATAAACAATTTGACAATTTGACTTTTTTCCCCACCATGTTTGGTGCCCCATCTGTTGTCACTGACACAACTTTAGAGATATCAGTGCTTAGTCACAGAATGTTTGTATAACAACCTTACATATTTCGCTTCCTGATGTACTTGTTGGCACTGATACTAACTTTATCAACCCTTCTCTAATGGTGAGACCATCAGAATATCGACCAATAATGGCCAACTGAGCATGTCATGTGACATTAGTAGTTTCATCAAGAGAGATCGAAAATATTTACAATTACTAATGTCTCTCTTTAATTGATGTACGTTTGTGTTCAGTCTCACTATCCAATCTTTTATGATATTTCTACTGAGTGGTAACTCAGATATTCTCTTAATAAGTGCATCTTTATTCTGCATATTGTGAAATAGAACTGGTGCACAGCTTAGGAGAGTTTCTTTAATAAATTCTCCCTCACTAAGTGCTTTTCCATGCTGAGCTAGGGAGTGAGCAATGCTCAAACTTGCAGATGTTAAATTTGTAGAGCCTTTTATAAATTTAAGGAAGGAATTACATTGGCTCTTATAAAGGTGGAGCTGCCTGGAAATGTATTCCTTCCCTTCATCCTCACTTTTTTTCAAGAGCTGGGAATGATTAGTTTCAAAATGTCTATTTATATTCCAAGTTCTGCTTACTACCGTTTCAATACATAGAACGCAAAATGATCTGCAATTTTTTCTATAATGCCATACATTTCGGTCCATGCCTCTTGAAAGGGTCGGCTACTGCTACTACACTTCCTGTACTTAACCTTGTTTTTTTTTTATTTTTTGGGTTCTCCATCAGGGGGGCAGTGACAGAAGATAGAATTATAGATAGCCTGTTAGTCCTTCAGGCAATTAGGGGTTAACTAGCCTAACTGACCACAAGATGGCACATGTAACTGTCTTTTAGGAAAGGGCAGGGTTAATAAGCAGAAATAGGGGTTAATAAGGATGCACAACAGTACTAGTGGTGAAATGGAGTCTGCACTATGCTGCAAAATGGTGTTCCTTATATAAATTAAGATGGCTGCTGCTATTTCTAATGGTGGGAAATGACACCCATAGCACAGGCCCTTGCCTCTCCCAGCCTCCCCCTCACTTATCTCAGTAATGATAGTCAATCAGAAATCCACGACACCCCAGAACAGTGGATTGGATGATGGTTGCTGTGGCTATGTGGTTGCTGGTAATGGCAATCACAGGCCCCCAGAGGTGTGTCCCCCATAGCATTCTGCTGCTCCCTGCTCTGCCGGCCGGAAGTGGGGTCAAAGATCCCCTGACAGCCTAACCGGAAGTCCCAGAACTAGACACTCTGTGCCAGAGTTCTGCTGTTTTGGCCTACAGACCTCCGGCACAGAGTGTCTACACTACACTACAGCTAATGTTTCATCCTCGGCTACTGCACCTGGCCGTGCAGTAGCTGAGGATGAAACGTCCTTCTCAGCATGCGGCCCCATACTTCTCTATATGCGACCGCATGCGGCCACTTGTCATCGAAAATGGCTACACGTGTCAGTGCTGACACGCGTGTCATAGGTTCGCCATCATGGGCGTAGAATGTACGAAGACACTCCTACACCACAGCACACCTCAAACTGTCCTTTAAAAGAAGATAAACAGCACGTGGCCTGGTCCACCTGGGTGACAGACACCCTTCCCCGACTCACCGACTTCCAGCAGCAGAGCCCGGATGGATGGTGAAGCCTCACATGTTTCTGTCTTTGCCCGTTAATTATATCCTTGAGACCATATTTTCAGAAGCGAAGATCAGGGCCACAGACTAACCGAGGTACAGAAAGGTGAAATTCCATCCCATCCCACGTGGGCCATTTTGAAGCCCTGGGCCAGTGGTCGGCAAACTGCAGCTCGCGAGTCGTGGTTTGCCGCTCTGTTGACTGAGTTTGCCCACCACTGCCCTGGTCGGTTGCTGTGGGAGGTGATGGAGTTGCTCCCCCAGTCAGAGGGCTAGTCTGCCTTTCAGCCTTTTGTCCTCCAGATCGCCCTTCTCCTCTTTATGTTCCCTGAGGGGCAGCCCTGCCCTTGTCCTTATGCATCTTTCAGAGAGGCCGTTAATAAACAGTGGGACGAGTGCAAGACGCCTGTAAGGACACGAGTGAAAGGTCCAGAAACGATGGTGGAGCATTGGCTTGAAGAGAAGACTTAAATCTCAGAAACTCTCTACCATGTACTCACCCGGGGCTATTTCTGTGTCCTGGCCCAGCCACTGGAAGCAGCCAGAGCCTTCACAGATCTGGGAAGACGCAGTAAGAGGCATTTTCGCTTTAGCTAGCACTGATATCTCTGCTGCCACGTTTCTCTGGGATTCTAGAAGGACCCGGTTCCCATGTAACCCATATGCATTTGTAGATGGTATGGAAGGGCGTCACACCAGCTCTTTGGGACAGTGTGTCATATGTGAGGGTTGGTTCTGGATGGTTTTTGCATTCTCAAGTGATGGCATCGCTGGTTCAGATTTGGACCCTTTCTCTGATACAGTGTTTAACATTGTTTTTGGACTCTGGTAAAACAAAAGCAAGCCATCCCACTGGTCAGCTGAGAGGTTGGTTCATTTCCCCATTGGGAGGCTGGAACAAGTCGCTGGACAGTTTCGCTCGTTGGTGAGGGCTTGGGCCGCCCTGTGGATTGCAATGCTGTGGCTTTTTGGACACTGGCTTCTGGAGTCATTGGGAAACTTGGACATGCAGGTAATGGAAAGGAGGTGATGGCTTCCATAGAGGGCCAGTGCTGCTCTGGAAGTTTCTGTGGACTCAGGCATGGTTGCTAGTGGTCCACATGGCACTTTAGTGTTCTTTAGAGAAGGCGGACCTTCTTGTGGGAGGATGTGGCTCCTGCCTGGGCCCAGGCCCCATGCTCGGTGAGCCGGGATGGGGCTGACTTTCAGACTGGCTTGGCCCTCAGTCAGGTACACAGTGGTTAGAGTGGTCCTTACATTAAAGCTGTCCTGGTGAGATTTTTTAAAAGATTGTATTTGTTGTTGTTGTTGTTTTTCCTAGAGAAGAGGGGACGGGGAGAGAAACATTGATGTGAGAGGGGGCACTCTGTCTTGATCCTCTCCCCTCCCCTCCTCTCATTAATCAGTTGCCTCTCACACTGGCCCTGACCAGGGGCTGGTGAGATGTTTGGAACCATCATCTCACTGGGTGTCTGTGGGTGGAAGCGACAGTTTCCAAAGGCCCAGGCCTCCTGGCATCTGTTTCGTTGCTCCCTCAACCAGCCCAGTGGGCTCCCATGAGCCCAGAGCTCCCCAGAGCGCTTGCACCAGGCTGTGGGCTCAACTCCACGGAGGCGAGGGCCTCTCCGTGCCGGTCCACCCCCACTAAAGGGGCCAGAAAATCCAGTGGAGTTTATGGCATCTCTTCAGCGTAACTGTCTCTGGTGACCAAGGCAAGAAAAGACAAGGGGCTTTGCAAGAAGAGCCGATTCTCTCCGCCCCCTTCTCAGAGCTTTGCTCACCGGGGCTGGGGCTTTCTAAAGTAACTGCTTGGCCTAGGTCTGGGGGATGAGAGTGAACTCGAGGTCCCTCTTAGCCTGAACACACTGGGATGCTGGACAAGACTCCGAGTGCCCATGGTAAGTAGAGCAGGGCCTGAGAACCATTTCCATTTAACTAATTATTATTCTTACTCCAATAGATTTGAAATCTATTTAACTTTCAGGGTCCCGAAGCCTTTTAAATGTTTCAAGTGTATTCTCTCTGATAGGTTACCTTTTCTCTCCCTGTAGGCTATAATTAGTGTCCTTTACACAAAATTGGCTTAGAATTGGATTTAGAAAAGATAAGAATCAAATTACTAGTATTTATCTTGTAAATTCCAAAAGATCTACTTAAGTCACTATATTAAAAAAAAAAAAAGGAGTTTAAAAGAAAAGTTTATTCTATGAAAAAGTAAATTCCTCATGGTCTAAGCATCACAGGGACATCTTAGTATTAAAGCTGCAGACCTAAAATTGCCTTTTTTCTTGTCTCAGTTTCTATCTCCAATTGAACTTCTGAGTCATAGGTTGCCAGGCCCTGGGCGGCGGAAAGTTGAGGTGGTCTCGGTTTTCATTAACACTTGCAGGGTGTGGATTATCTGTTCTTTCTGATTTGTGGTTAGATGTAAACTTCCCAACAGGCCTCTGTTAAAGACATGCATGTGGTTTTTCCTCTTGGCATCTTATGAAGCGTTGGGAGGTGGGAACACAGACCTGGCTCTCCTGTATGCTTTCATGGCCTGAAATGGCAGCCACGGGTCACCTGCTGCCTAGCGCATTGAGACTGGGTAGGTTTAAAGAAGGTCGTGTCAAAACACACGCCTGTTTTTAACACTATTGGCTCACTAAGGTGCCAGGCAGTAATGGCCCATTCAGATCGCCATTAAGCTGGCCAGCTGAATTCCCTCTTCCCTACAAGCACTTCTGGTATTGAACTCAAAATTTGCGCCCTCCCCCCATCAAGAAAGGAAGTGCGGGGCCGGGGAGCCCTACTCTCTGTGGCTTTCCGCTTCAGCAACATTGTAGATATTTATTTTTCCAACCTAATACTCTGTGTATGTTTTTCCTTTTTTGGGGTCTGATGAAGGTCTTAGATGCCAAAATGCAGACAACGAATTGCTTTTAAAGGAACAAAAATACGTTGTGTGAGCAGTGCCACTTCAGGGTATGTACCCCGAAGAATTGAGCTGGTAACTTACTTGTACCCCCATGTTCATAGCAGCATTATTCATAATCACAAAAAGGGGGAGACAACCAATGTCCACTGACGGATGGATAGATAAAAATGTGATAAATACATAGACTGGAATGTGGATCAGCCTTACAAAGGAATGAAATGCTGTAAAAAGGAATGAAATGCCGACGTGCATCGCTATAGCATGGTTGGACCTTGAAGACATTATGCTGAGTGAAGTAAGCCACACATGAGAGGGATAAACATTGTATGGTTCCATTTATGTGAGGCGCCTACACTTATACGAAGCAAATCCATGGAGAGAGAGAACAGAGTAGCGGTCGCCAGGGGCTGGGGGGGAGGGGAATGGGGAGTTGGTGTTTAATGGGTGCAGAATTTTGATGATGCAAAAGCTCTATGATAGATGATGTGAATGTTCTTGATGCTGCTGAACCCGTGCACTTGAAAAATGGTTAAAATAATAAGTACATCTTATGTTATGTCTGTTTTACCACTGAGAGCATTTTATGGTCATTGTGATACTGTTTGAGGCAGGTTTCTCAGAAAAGACTTAGAACACCAGCCCGTCAAAAAACAATAACCCTTTGCTAAATTAAAAAACCCAGTTACCTCTAGAGCCTTGAGTATCAGTCATCAACCTATCGTTACCTTGAAGCATCGTTACTGTCACTCGGTAACGTTATTTTCATCAGGTGCTGCCTCTCCTGTGGTGTGACTGCTTGTTGAGGCCCTGTGTGTGTTTAGTAATACGATTCTGGAAAGTCTTCCCCTCTTTGGGTCTTGAGGTCCCGTCTAGTTGACCTCTCCCAAGGGAAGTCAGGAAACTCTTCCACTCTGATTTTTCTCCGACTTAAAACAGTTTCAAAAATGACTGCGGCCGTGCCGCAAACAGAGGCTTCAGCGAGGAAGGAAACTCACTGTCGTTTTGCAGAATTTCTGAAAATCATTGGAGGGCTGCTGTGTTCGGACTCAGCCCCTCGTGGTCAGGTTTCCTGAGGCTTGGTGCTCACCCTCCGTGGTGGCCTTGCCCCTGCGGCTGGCGGCAGGCAGAGCCAGGGATTCTGGGAGCTTCTGAACAGAAACCTTTTCAGCTTCCTCCTTCCTCATAGCTTGGCATCTATTTATTTATTTAAAAATTTTTTTGAATCCTCACCCGAGCATTTTTTTTCTATTGATTTTTAAGGAGAGGGGAGGAGAGAGGGAAAGACCGAGAGAAACAGCTTTCAGCATTGGCTGCTGTGAGAGAAGCACATGGATTGGTTGCCTCCTGCATTCCCCCCAACCAGGCCCTGGGCAGTGTGTGCCCTTGATTGGACTCGAACCCGGGACCCTTCGGTCCACAGGCTGAGCCAACCCAGTGAGGGCTTGGTTTTTATTTAAATGCAATAAAAACAACAACAACAAAAAAACCTCCCAGGGAAATTAAAAGCGAAAATCTATGCCCAAATAAGTTAGAATTTCCAGATGGGAATGTAACTCTTGGAGCTGGAAGTTCCCTCTGCCTGGTGGTGGCATCGCCCAGCAGCGCTGTCTGTGTTGCTGAGGGTTTAATGGGCAGCATCGGAAGGTATGGGGCTCCCCATATACATAGTGCCAGGCATGTGGGCGCCTTGGCGCTGATCTGCAAAAGCTTAACTTTGGCATTTCTAGGTCTAATTTTAAACCTACAACCTTTAACGCCAGACACAGCGCGTCTTTCCCACTTAATGTAGCTATACATCGATTGCTTTTAATTAGTGTTGGCTCTCTTTCGGTGTTTTGCAGCTTGGGATATATAAAAAGTCTGACTTAAATTTTTAAAAATAGGAGAGAAAAAAAAAGCAAACTCTCAGCGTTCTCATGAGTCCCACAGAAGCCAGCCGGCACAGGAGCTTTTAAAATTCTGACTTCCCTATTCTCTGTATTTTTATCTGAGTCAGGTGGGCTAAGGAATAAGTGAAGAGTCCGATGTAACCCGCAGAATAGATGGAGGTAATTTCCTTGTACTGTTTTGGCAGAAACTAAACATCTGTATTCGGATAACGGGGGTGTTGAGTGGGGTTTTTCATAGCGGAGAAACAGTTGATCCTCCCCGGAGTTAGGGGTTCTTGGCTGGGGAGAGGGAGGGAGGTCTGGCCTTTTAACTGGGCAGTTTGGAAATGCTCATGCTCATTTGTGGTTTCCAGCCCAGAATTCTTCCTCTTTGCTTGCACATCGCCACCCTTGCGGGAAGCCTCCAGAATTCTCCAGTAAATATTTCCGATATCCCGGGCCCCACTCTCCTTCCCTTGCAGTAAATCACATATTAAAGTAGCCTGGTAACTGAGCACTGGTTGCTGTGAGATAAGGGCTGGGAAATCAATATGTTTGCCATGTGGCTGCTTGTTTATGACACCTGCCCCTGGAACAGTTGAGCAATGTTCTGTTCTGTTTGTGAAGGCTGCATTTTAGAAGCTTGCATCCTCCTAAAACAACCATGCTCTTACTGGGGGGAGAGGTGCCACAGCGGACATTGCTTTCAGTTTTTCCGAGTGGGGATTGCACTGCTGGCCGAGGGGTCAGCCTGGGATGCTTTTGCCCCTCGAGGAGAGGAGGGTGATGCTCTGAATGTAGGCCTATCATAAATCTCCTTTACAATGTTTATGATGTGGTCAGTAAAAGAAGGCGTGTAGCTTATAATAAGGAAGTTGAGGTGTTGTTTAGATTGATCTCTTCCGGGTACCTCACTCTCACAAAACTCCTGATCTTCCCTGATAAGTGCTTTTCCAACAACTACAAAAAGCAACAGAAAACACAGCTGGTAAACAAGCATTTTGAACATAAGTCTCCAGTAGTGTTTTATTTTAACTAGTGGGTGATACTATTGTCTTGGGATCCAGCCTGCTTGGTGATTCATTGGTTTTAGAGCTGTGCAGTGAACTGGAGTGAGAATGTGTGTGTGCATGTGTGCATGAGTGTATGAGTGAATGTGTGCGAGTGTGTGTGAGTGAGTGAGTGTGTATGAGTGAATGTGTGTATGAGTGTGGGTGTGTACCATGTTTTCCCGAAAGTAAGACATCCCCGAAAATAAGACCTACTTACAGTTTTGCCTCTCGCTGTAATATAAGGCGTCCCCTGAAAATAAGACCTCCCCGATAATATTTTTATTCTTGAAACTGAAAAAGCCTGGGCCACACAAGCAGTTATAAGGAAGTGGGTTGACTTAATGCTGCTGCTTGTTACGAGAGGGAGCCAAAGAGGTCTGCTAGTCTGAGATGCAGCCAGCACTCAGCGCGCAAAAGACATGAAGAAATTTCTTCACGAAAGAAAAATAGATCAATTAATGATTCCCACAGGAATGACGGCCTATCTCCAGACTCTTTATATTGCAATAAACAAGCCATTCGAGGACAATATGCACATGGAAATTAATGACTACATTAAAAATAGAATGGAGAGAAATCAGCGTGGAAACATTGTGAAACCTAAACTGCAAGGGGTTGTGACTTGGGTGAAGAAATTCATGGGAGAAAATCACTGACAGTTGCATTGCAAATGCACTACGAGCAGGCTACCTTGACAAGAAGTACTCTTTTAAGGACAGTGCTTTTGCTAAACAGGAGAGATTTGGTCCACTGATTCTGAAAGAAATGGAGTCACAAGAAATTCACCAGGAAATTCAGGGTTTGCATGCTATGATGATGTTCCAGAAGATGGTGACATGACTGTAATTGAATAAATCTTACTTTGTGTTCATACCAGTAAATATCAGTATCAGTAAATGTACCATAGATTGTTGTACATGGAAATAATGGTAGTAATAAGAAATTCTTGATACTGTAGGATTCACAGTTTGTCTGGTTATGCTGGTTTGTGATGACTACTACTGTACCGTATACAGGTAATAAATTTCCTTTTTTTTTTTTTGTTCAACAATAAATGTGTACCGTATTCTTCTTCATGGAGAAATAAGACATCCCCTGAAAATAAGATCTAGTGCATCTTTGGGAGCAGAAATTAATATAAGACACTGTCTTATTTTTGGGGAAATAGGGTATGTGTGAGTGAGTGCATGAGTGTGAGCGAGTGTGTGTGTGTGGGGGGGGGGGGTGGTGAGGGGCATGAGGTACTCAGCTGTAGAGAGGCCAGGGAGGCAGCCCGATCCGCGGCTGTCCATTTTGGAAAAGAGCAGCAATAGCCTCAGAGCAGCGATCTTCATTCGAGCTGCAGAACTTGTAAAACTGGCAGTGCCTGACTGTTAGTGAGGGGCGCTGACCTCTTCCCTTAGATCGTCAGATTTGAAAATGGCAACAGCCAACACAACCATAGCCATCCTGTGTCAGTGAATCAAAATGATACCGTTTGGTCAGTTCGGGTTTTAGTGATTAGTTTCTGTGTGCCCAAGAGGAAAGGCTGAGAATCACTGCCTTACATCCAGTAGTATGAAATACATTTTCAAGCACGTTTGGGTGTCAGTGTGAAACCTTGCTTGTGCTGGTGTACGCGGGGTAGCGGTGGCAACCCCCTCCCTGGAGTGTTTCTGCACTTTCTGAGAAGTATTCATCTGTCCCCCACTGAGTGTTCCGTGGCTTCAAATGGACTGACACACAGTCAGTCAGTTCTACTCTGTTTTGCTGAAAAGTGAGTTAAAGGGTTAAAAAGAAACATGAGCTTGCTTATTGGGCTGAGGTGGTGCCTTGCACTGGGATTCCTGTGAACTGGGGAGTCCATCTCTTGATGACCCTGATCTATTCTGAGACCCGATTTTTGTTTGTGTGCCTTCTAACCCAGATTGCCGGGTTCTCCTTAATCACTAGGGGAAAGTGTTGCTTTCCTTCTCCCTCGTGATGGTATGAGGCTTGTACCATCAGTCTCTGCTCTGGCTCAGCCCAAGGTGACTCAGAATTGGACAGAGGTGGCTTGGAGGAGTGCTTGGTGAGTGGTGCCCCACCAGCCCAAACCCCAGGGGTGCTGGATGGGTTGGGCATGGGGGAGAGCGGCACTGAAGCTGTGTCTCCACAGCTGATTGGAAAGGTTCATGATCAGGTTTTTCGGGTCGAAACATTCCCTAGGCCCTTCTTCCCCAATAATGTAGGCGGTGTGATTGTTGACTTATTTTGAGAAGGCTAGTGCATATTTGGTATTTAATGTTTGCAGTTCTGGCCTGGCTGAACGATAAAAGTATCTAAACCAAGACCTATTCCACAAGTATCTCCTTCCATCCTGCTTGTCAGGAGGTATGGTCATGCACAGTGTGCTAATTTGTAGGTATCGGCAAGCTGGCCTCTTTCCTCCGAGTTTACTCGGCTATGGACAGGAAAGGATGGGACTGCAGGCGGACCCTCCTAGTGATTTTAGTTTTCCCAGAGAGTTTTCTCAGCAAGCAATGGTGAGAACGGAAGTGACTGCTTTCTTTCCTTTCAGAGAGGAAGCGAGAGGGAGAGAGAGAGAAATATCAAATGAGAGAGAATAATTGATCAGCTGCCTCCTGCATGCCCCACATTGGGGATGGAGCCCACAACCTGGGCATGTGCCCTGACCAGGAATCGGACCGGGACCTCTTGGTTCATAGGTTCATGCCCAACCACTGAGCCACGCGGCTGGGCCTGCCCTTTCTGATAGGCCCTTTCCTGAGATCAGGCACATCTGGCTTTGTGAAATTATTAACCTTTTATAAGACAGGTGATTATAAATGTAGACTGAGGCCAGACCACAGCTGTCAGATTCCTCCCCTCAGAAGATCAAGTATTTACTGCTTTCGCAGAACTTAATGCTGATGTGGGGGTCTGGAAGGACTCTCAGGATAGTGAGAGGCCCTAGTGTGGGTTTTTATTTTTATGATTTTTTTTCTGTAAATCCTTACCTGAGGACATTTTTTCAATTGCTTTTTTGGAGAGAACAGAGAGAGTGAAAGGGAGGGAGGGAGGGAAAAGGCAGGAGAGCTAGAGATAGAGAGGGATATGAGAGAGAGAGAGAGAGAGAGAGAGAGAGAGAGAGAGAGAGAGAGAGAAGAAAGACCCACAACCCAGGTGGGTAATTGAACTTGACCGGTAATTGAACTTCGGTGTGGGTCAATGCCTAACCACTGAACACATGGGCCAAGGTTCTAGCTTGCTTTTTAATGAGATATTCAGGTCAGCAGCATCTCATGGGATCTAGGGGGGACCCTTCCTGCCGGAACATTGCACACTGGTCTTTTGTTTTTGTTTATTTGGGGCAGTTAGCTCCTGTGAGGGGTTTGGAATATTCACTCAGTGGTGGCCCTGCCCTCCCAGAACTTGCCAGTTCTCACGGGGGTCTGGGGCCGCAGAGGCAGGTTTCCTTCAGCTGGTTGATTTGTCTGTTTAACCAGGTTTACTTGAGAGGTTCCTTGATAACTTGAATGACTGAAGAAAGGAACGTGATGTGGTAGAAAGAGCTTTAATATGGAGCCAGGAGAGACCGAGGTTGAGAGCTGGGCCGCTTTTTAAATTGTGTGTCCTTAGATACGTGCTGTCACCTACACTTTCTGAGGCTCCTGTGGAATGGGGCTGTTACGATGTATCTTCTGAGGTGAATGAATGAATGAAAAACATGTCCATTTTCTTGTTATCATAGTGCCCAATAAACATCAGTTTCCTCATCCTCCCTTCTCTTCTGGAGAGAAGAGGACCCGCTTTTATTTCTTTGTGTTTTTCATGTCACTGCACACAACGGAGATTACATACCTGTGTCTGTGGCTCATTTCTATATACATCACTAGAGGCCCGTTGCACGAAGGGATTCGTGCAATAGGCCTTCCTTCTCTTGGCCTCCAGCACCTGTGTTCCTTTGGCACCCGGACCCAGACCTTCACTCTGGCCTCGTTTGCCATCTTCATCTTCGCTGCTTCGCTGCAGGCTTGAGTCTGTAGTCGTGTCTTCGCTGCGGCACTCTGCTCCTGTAGATCCCTTCACTCCCCGCCCCTCCTGTCATAGCAGGCGTCCTGCCCTGCCTGGCCACTTCGCTCCTGGAGTAGCTGGGCAGCTGCCGTCTTTGGCCTTCTAATTTGCATACTCACTCTGATTGGCTGTGGGTGTAGCAGAGGTATAGTCAATTTACATGTTTGTCTACTAGTAGGTAATATGGTGATGAGAAAGGAGTTGGTGGCACCCTGATGGGGAGGGGCAAGCAGGGTTTTACCAGTAGCTTTTTATTGCTCTTCCTGACGAAACTGGGGCTGCCTACTGGGCTAGAAACCCCCAGGTGGTCCTGTCTCGCCTTGCCTTTGACTCAGCAGCAAGAACTTCGTCCTTGGTTTTGGGTGTCTCTGCAGCTGTGTGGGTCTCGGGAGCTTGCTGGGGTTGGCACTGAGCACCCCGACAGTGGTCTCCCTCTCCCTCAAAGGCCTGAGAGGCAGCTGCCTCACCCTGTAGACTTGCTCTCAGTTGCGATTTCTCTTTCCAGGAAAAAAAGAAACCCTTTCAAATGCTTTGGGAAGGCATTCTTTTATGGGCTGTGAGAGCTGGTGCACGGCTGGCAGCCCGGCTGGGGTTTGAATCTTCCTGGATTCGAGGCATGCAACTGCTACTCCTGACACGCTCTTGTCTCTGAGGCGTGGGCGGGGCTGTCCTCGGGGCTCCTTGGTGAACTGTTCACTCTGGGGCGTTCAGGAGAAGGTTTGTGTGTGGCTCATCATCACGCTCCCCGTCCGTCACAGCTGCAGTGAGAGTAGTTGGGGGGATGAGGTGGACTCGGATGTTCACTTTTCCCTTCTGGTTACTCTCTGGGAAATGTCTGGGTTGTTGTTTCCGGGATGATCTTGGCATATGTGGGAAGAGGGATAGCCCTGTGGCTGGTCCTGTATCCCTGAGGTGTGGTTGAGAAGAGGTGAACAGTCATTTAATTGTTTATTGGGTCCCTGGGGAATTTTACAGGCAGAAGAGCCGAGGGCAGTTCTAGAAAAAAAAAAGCCAGTCCTGAAGCCTCTCCTGCAACTCCTTTCTGGGGTCTGAAGCCCTTGATGCTGCCTGACATTTACAATAGCCCAGGGACCAGAGTCAGCCAAAGCTCTTGCGTTTCACACACTCATGTTAACAGATCCCATCCAATGTGGGGGCCTCCGCACCAGCATGTCTTGTTCCTCTCAGCGGCTGGGAACAGTAGCGGTGTGATTCAGGCAGACCTTACTGGACCAGGGATGCTGAATGTGGAGGTCGTGAAGCAGCACCTCAGCTGCATTGGGAGTTACCCCCTGGAGGCCGCAGCACTGACTGTTGAGGTGAAAGGTAGGCCTGGAGAGCGCCTGGGGGGGGGGGGGGAGGCCATCAGGGCATTCTCTTGCCTCTAGGCCCGGCCCTGTGTTGAGGGAAGGAGACGGTAGACTGTGCAGGGAGAACATTAGGGAATGCCTGGAATTCAGAAGGGGGACCCCCCCCCCAAAAAAAAAACACAAAACAACTCACCCCCAGCCTGAGACCAAAGCACAGTCTCGGGCACAGAGGGCAGGGCCAGCAGCCTGCGGTGGCTGAGCTTCTGCTCAGCGCTTCTTTTTTCTTTTTCAGGGTGCGCCGTTTACTGGGACGGAGGAAGCTGTTTTTGTTTTTTCTTCTTTTTATCTTTGGGACATAGAAGGCTCTACTTGCTTTGAGTTTTGGTGACCACATGTAACAGTTGGTGGAGTCTTTCTTCTCTTTGCTTTCTCTGAACTTTCCAGAGAGTGAGCCCTTCTCGGAGGATTAACTTCTCGTGCCCCTCCCCTGTCGTTGGTGCTCCCCCACCCTGTGTCAGCATCGCAGCCTCTGTACACAGGATGTTTTCTCTAGCGCTTATCAGATGGCTTAGGAGATGCTGGGCCGAGATAGAGGTAACGTTTAACCCATCCTGAATTCCTTTCAAGAGTAGCCCTCCCCCAGATGAACTCAGCCACAGAACAGAGGGAGGGTTCGAATGGAGCAAACGATGCCGATTCTTCCTATCTCAAAGGGGGGCGTGGGCGCCCGTGGTGGGGTGGCACATATAGTGGCTTACTTAACACCCTCCCTGACACCAGAGTGTGGGTTTGGAGCCTGGGGAATCAAAGAGAACTTTAATAAACGTGTTTTTTTTTCCTTGTGTGGGGGCCAAATAATTGAATTGGTGGTATAGCCAGGCCAGTTTCTTCTCTGCACTGACGCACTTGGATAAGGTGGTTCCTATTTCCTGTCTTATCCCAGGCTGAACACGCATAGAAACTGGCAACTAACCATGTTCTACTTTCCAGCCCCACGAGAGTTCCTCCTTTGAAGGTAGAAATGATGGCACTGAAGTAGAGGGTGGCTTAGCCTGGCTTTGGGAGCAAACAGCAAGCATGGCTGCCTGAGACGTGGCCTAAGAGCTGGGAAGGACACAGCTGGTGAAAGCCATCAGTCTTCACGTCCAGCATCCCTCGCTTGCCTTGGGCCTGGCCATCCCTACTGTGTTTTTCTCCCTACCTCTCCCTTCCCCAAAGCAGGAACAGACAGAGCAGCACCTGGGAACAGCCAGCAGTCAGCACCGTTACTGGGGTGAAGGGGGAGCGGGGTTGGGAGAGTGGACTGGTGCTGTTCAGCCCAGGGGTAGGAGATCTTGTGGCCTGGGAGCAACTGGCCTCCAAGACAGAGAACACCATCACAGTTCTGCATCACGTCTCCATTGGAAGGCCATTCTGTTGAATGGCCATGGATGACCTCATGCTTTCCTTCTTGCTGACGTCAAGGAGGAAGGTGGTGCCTCTCTTCGTTGGAACGTTCTTGTCAGGGCTCCGGGTGAGCTCAGCCTCTGAGGGGGACAGGATTGAGTCTGTTTGGGCATCAGAAGGGGTGTTTGTTATTCCTGTTTCTCTTGAGCCCAGGTTGGCTGTCACCCAGGGAGCTAGCAACCTTCCCGGTCGCCATGCACCCAGCCAGGGAAGACACGTTAGTAGAAAATTAGACCCGTGGGCGTTGGGGCACCTGCTAGGTGGACATAGCAGTGTATTTAGGAAGTTCCTCCTGATAACTAATCTCAGTTAGTCCTTGTAATCGGAATATCCTCTGGTTCTTACAACAAACCTGTGAGCTGAGGCTGGCTGCACAGCCCCGAACTCTTCTCGGGGTGAAGCCGGGTGTGGCTGCTTTCGGTGTAGGTGACCGTAAACAGGTGTGGTATCTATTTAGGTTTCATTCAGGCCCCGATCTGGCCTCTCCTGGGCTCCCTTGTTTGTTTATAAACTGTGCTTCAATGAGGCCTTTTCCTCCTCTCACTGCCCTCTCCGCCTCTCATCCTGATAGTCTCAGAGGTAAACTTAGAAGACAATTCTTCTCAAACTGTCACCGAGGGCCCATAAAAGAGGCGTCGGGACAGTGGTGCCTGGGAGCCTTGCCTTTGCTCTGTGTTAATACAGGGGGACTGGGGCAGCCCAGATCACCAGGGGAAGGCAGTTTTTCTTCGTTTAGCTTTTAATTGCTTTCTCTCACTTTTATGTATAAAAGATTGTCCATTTAATTAACTCAGGAATGCAATTTCAAAAACACTAATGCTTTACACATGATGGCTTTTAAAATAAAAGTAGCATTCTAGCATTGCATAATGTTTTCCATTCCCCTCACTCTCTCCGTTCTCCATCCCACCCCTCCACTCTGGGTTCCCTTTCTCCGCTGAGGGGTGGTGGGAGGAGAAAGCTGGTCTGGATGGGGCTCAGCCCCCCCTTTGCTCCTGAGTATTCAACAGCGCCACCACTGCCACGCCTTTTGAAATGTCCCGTGTCCTCAGTGAAGAGGAAGGGCTTGGCCATCCGTTTGCCTTGCCTTGACTCATGGCCACTTCAGCCCTCTTGGGAGGTCACGGGGCCCCTCAAAAAAAAGACCATGATCCCCTGGCAGGGTGGCTTGGTTGGTTGTAGCTTTGTCCTGTGCACTGAAAGGTTGCTGGTTTGATTCCCAGTTGGGGCATGCACAGGAGGCAGCTGACTAATATTTCTTTCTCTCTCTTCTGCAGTCTCTCAAATCAGTAAACATACCCTCAGGTGAGGACAGGAAAAAACAAAAACAAAGATCATTACGATGGCTTTTCTAGGAAAAAGAAAACCCTAACTTGGTCCTGACTCCTTGGCCTGAGGGTTGGTGATTTCACCAACATCTCTTTTCGGAGGGAAAAGAAACTCCGCTCTTTCTCACTCCTTTTTTCTTCCATCACCACCACCAGAAATGTAGTGAATTCCTCGTGTCTGTGGTCTGTCTGCTTCTCTGTTGGAGATTCTGAGAGCCAGAATTTTACCCTTCAGACCAGCCCTCATAGCGGAGTCCCCAGTAGATGGGTTTTTGAAAGGGAGGTTGTTCTGACAAGTTTTATCTACACCAGTGGGCTTAGGGAGGGGCAGGAGTGCACACAGGAGACACACGTGTGTTCTGGTGGAGGGACTTGGACATGAGAGAACGCCCCAGAGGGCCAGGACTTCTCACTGCCGCGAGGTCAGAGCTGGGATGAGCTTGGCTTGCTGAGTGGTTGTTAGCCTGTATGCCTGCTCCCTTCTTGGATTTTCTCTGGTGGATTATGACCAGAAATGGGGAAGGACCTGGGGATCACATGACTCACTCACCTGCCTGGAAGGCTGCTGTGTGTCCCTCATTTTGTTTCTGATAGTGTCCGGGGAAGAGCGTTTAGACCTTGCCACACTCACTATGAAACACTTGGCCTTTAGATCTGACTTAATTCTCTTGACTCACTTGCTTTCTCAGGGTCTGGCCTCTCTGGTGATGAAGCACTCGGCCCTTTACAGAACACCCAGTGAGTTGGCTGAGGGTTTGCCTGTATTTTGGTACGGGTCACTCTTCAAAGGGATCCTCACTCCCGTGGTATCTCTTCTCCAAAGAGCACGATTTGTGAGCCTCCTGAAGTGATTTCGGGGCTAAGACTCCCGCCTGGGAAAACAGCTGTACAGAAGCGACGGGAATGGCTTCTTTCCTGCGGTTGGGTGGGTAGCTCTTCCTCAGATGTCTGATGTGGACACACACGCGCGTTTTGGGAGCAGTGTACTAGTGTAGTGTGGCCTCCATTCTGCATGGTGTTGGTGAGAATGACCTTGGAGGTGGAGGTTTCCCAAAGAGGAACAGGGTTGGCATGAGAGGCTGGGGATTGGGATAGTGTGCAGTACAGCACTTTTTTTTCTGTCCTATTTGGGGGGCCAGATTTTCAGATAAAACTGGAATGAATAGAGAAGATAGCAGGAGGGATGGGTCTAGGTTTTTAAAAAATCTGCCTTCCTGGTAATGGGACCCCCTCTTCCACTCTCACCTTGTTATTACTATTGCCATCGCTCTATTCTTAGGAAGTATATACTGTAGAAGACGCTGCCATGGTTTTGAATGCTGCTGTGAGAGGAGACGTTGATGGGGGGGACCATACGGCTTATCATTCATTAATTCCTGGATTCATTCAGTGAGCTGTTCAAGCTCCTGTGTGTGAGACGGCAGCCCAGATGGTCTTTTGGTGCAAGCGTTGGCGCCGAGACCCCAGGCCTGGCAGAGGGCACAGAGCAGCTGAGTGCACTTAAATATTCGAAGCCATTAGCAAGCAGCCTGAGTCTGGCACGCAGGAGCTGGAGCACCCATGGTCTCCAACATCTTGGGGATCTTTTTCCTTATCTTCCCCCCTTTTCATAAGAAGCCCAGCGTGAATTGCTAAGTCAGCTTCCATTACAGCCAACTGGTCAGTCCCAGTCTCTGCCCTCAGAGTGGAATTGATGTCCCTGTGCTTGCGTGCGGCTGCCTGCAGTCACTGCTCTCTGGCTTCTGTTCTGGAAGGACTTCTGTTTAACATCATGGGGGAAACTTTGAGCTCTTCTTTCTCCCCTTCTTCCCCTTCCTCACTGAACTCTCTAAAAGACACCTAAGCTGTTAGGGAAATGCCAGTAGGAGCAGATGAGGGTAGATGGCGGGGGCTGAGTTCTTTAGGCGTGGGGTCGGTGCCTCCTGTGGGCGGGCCGCCTGCAGTGTGGCAGGCTCTGAGTGTTGGTACATACGGCCTCATTCAGTCCCCAGGACAGGCCTTTGGCATGCCGTGTTAGAGATCAGAAGCCTCATTTGGACGCAGGAGAAGTTCAAAGAGGTTTGCTGTTTAGCCCATGCTTTTGTGTTGTGAGGTGGAAAGCAAACCCAGGGCTAATTGGTTAGCCTGTGCTCTTACCGCCTTCTTGGATTTCCTCTGGATGTTGGGCTAGACTGGCTTCAGCATTGATGGGTAGACAAGGGCACCCAGACAGAACTGGCTCCACTGAACTCCAGTTATGGCTGCCTCCAGCGTTTGCTTCTTCAGCGGGTCAGTTTCATTTGGGGGCTGGAGGTGGGGCACACGGGGTCCTAACCCACGACAGACTTAGTTGAGCTGAGACCTGGCACTTGGGAGGGGACCTGTGAAGTACCTCCCCGTCACTGAGATGTCGCTTCTTCCCCAGGGCTCCTGTTGGCCTCTCAGTAGCCCTCCATTTGAATGTGGCAGTTGCCCAAGGCACCTTGTTCCAGTGCCGACTAGCCCGGAAAATGCTGGTTCCTCAGAAGTAATAGCTGGTCTATGGTTGGTTCTTTGCCAGATCTTTGGCTGGACAGAAAGTGTCTGCCACCCTGACCCATGAAGCCAGGCCCTGTCCCCCATGCCTGGTGCCACTCACTCTTGGAGAGACATGGAGGTTGATGGAGTTCCTTAGGCTGGAGCTGGAAGCACAGAGAGCCCACATGTTTTGCATAGGTTTTCAATTGCCCTGGTCAGGAATGTGTTCCCTTGGGACGGGTTGTGGCCTGGGAGTGAGCCTGATGGACTGGTCAACGGCCTTGCCGAGGCCATTCCTTTAGTAGAATAGAAATGGTGTGAGGATGAGTGGGCTTGGAGGTGGGACAAGGAAGAAAGGGACAGAGGAGAGGGGAGAGATTTAGCGATTGAGTTCAGAAACTGGGTGCGGGGGTTGGATGATATATGTGGGCCTGTTCTCCCAGTGGGGTCTCAGGCAGTTGCAGGACAGGGACTGGCTTCCGGAGTTGGTGTAGTGCAGACCAGCTGGTTCTGTTAGACAGTGTGAGTTACTGAGTAGCTGGACGAGTGGAGAGGGAAACTGAGGTGTTCAGGAAGAGCCAGGACTTAGGAAAGAGCTGGTGTGGGCCACATGAGTACTTCTGGAGGGCGCCTGCTCATTCAAGCACTACAGGGGCCTTCAGCATCATAGTCAGAATTGTACCACTTTGACGCACAATGTTTTGAGGAAACTAGACTCCCAGAGAAGGAGTCTGAGAATGTGGGAGAATTGTGGTGTGTGTGTGTGTGTGTGATGGGAGAGCTTAGAACTTTTGGTGAGGACCTGGATGTCACAAGGAGGCTGGCCTTTACTGTGTCCACGTCTTTTCTTCTCCTTTGAGGGAGGGGTGTAGGGGTTCTGGGAGATTCTGGGTATGCGCCCACACCCTAAGGTGGAAGGCTGGCACAGAGTGGCCTTCTGCAGCACCTGTGTGTATACCCCCCTCCTTGCCAAAGCAGCTTTCCGAGGTCACCAAGGGCAAGTTCCATGTTGCTAATCTGCCCTGGGTAGTGTTCTGTTCTGCAGGGAGTTTGGGCCCACTCTAGGCAAAGCCCCAGCAAGCACTCGTGCCCCGCTTTTGTGTGAAGCTGGTTTAAAAGCATTGGCAGGGCTGCAGGGACTGGCCTGCGGTGTCACTGGTGCAGGTTCCAGGACTGAGGATCCAGCATCAGGGGAGACCACAGCACGAACCTTCCTATTCCGGCTTCTCAGAATCTTGGTGCTGGAGTGTGCCCAGGAGAGGGAAGGTGTAAACAATTTAGTTCGCCTTCAGGATGTGGAATCTAATCTAAACAATATTAAACTAATCTGATTTTATAGATTGGAATTTCTGAGTGATAGAAACTGATAAGGTTAATGTGAAATATTAACTTAATAAAAAGCCTCATTACCTGATGCTGAAGGGTAGAGGGAAGGAAAAAAGATTCTTGGTAATGTGTCTGATCTTTTGGAAATGAAGTAGGGTTAAAGTTTTCTTGGTAAAAATGGAATTCTTTGATCTTGTTTTTACACATGCTGTGCTTAAATATTAACACCAATTGAGCAAATTGCCTTTTAACTGCCTTTATTTGCTTTCATTAACAGTATAATTTAAAAGCTTAAGAATTTGCATGGAACCTGTTGTGCATGTTTCGGGGAGGGACTATTTATAAATTAATTAATCGTGAGAACATTTCCTTTAAGGCAGGTTATGAAACCCGAGCATGGTTTCTGGAAAGCGATGACATGTTTTTGCTGTTTCTTGGGGACTTGATGTACTTTTGGCTTAGAGATGTATGTGAGTGTGTGTGTGTGTGTGTGTGTGTGTGTGTGTGTGTGTGTGTGTGTAATAACTTGGCTGGATCAAGAAACATTTTAATGACTGGTCATGTTTTAAGTTGAGTGAGCCTAATTACACTGTAGTTTCCAGAGAGCTAAAGGCAATACCATTGGTAGTTAAGCACTAGTTTCAAAATTAAAAACAACCTATTTTAATTGGCTGTGCTCCTTAAATTGTTTATCTCCTCCCTACTCATCTCTGACCCACCCACCTCACCCCCTTCCCTCTTCCCTTCGTTTCTGCACCAGCAGGGAGTGGACAGAGAGCGAAACTGGCTGGTGCTGCTAACCACAAGACTGTCCTTCCAGTGTATGACATGAACTGCACTGTCCTCTCACGAAATGACTCTGAACATGTGAAAAGTTTCCAGAATGATTTCATTGAAATCATTTGCTTCCTTCTGCACAGATGTTTTTGTGGTTTAGGACCTCAGCCAAGGCAAACATTATGAATGAGCTGGAGACCACCGTGTCCTATGAAGGCCTGGAAGTGCCTCGGAGAGTGATTTTGCACGCGCTGTTCTGACAGCGCTCAGCCCTTCCTTCTCCTTCGGCTCCCTCTCCGGTGCTATTGGTTTGTTGTGGGTGGTTTTCCTAATTAATTTAATCTGCGGTCTAGGTTTTCAGGACTCACAGATGCCAGATGCTGAATTTATTTATCTCTAGTGTTTTTGTTGGCTACTGTTGAGATGCGTTTTCCCGCTTTGCTTTTTACCCTCTCTTCTTTTTGGAAGCTCCCAGACCTACTTCAGTGAAGAAAGAATCTCTCTTGTGAGCAGTTGTCATGTGTGTTTTCTTGGGTGTGTCTGGGGAGAAATCTAGATTTTAAATAATATAATATATTTTATTTTAAATATATTTTTATTGATTTCAGAGAGGAAGGTAGAGGGAGAGAGATAAAAACATCAATGAGGAGAATCACTGATTGGCTGCTTCCTGCATGCGGCGCCACCCCTCCTCCCCCAAACCCCAGGGGATCGAGCCCATAACCCTGTGCATGTGCCCTTGACTGGAATCGAACCCGGGACCCTTCAGTTTGCAGGCTGGACTTCCTATCCATTGAGCAAACCCAGCTAGGGCAATATAATATATATTTTTAAAAGTCATATACAAAACCCAAAGTGTATAGAGAGGAAAAGATGGATAAACTTGACTACATAAAAAATTTAAAACATTTTGCCTGTTTTTCTATTGGGGTTTTGTTTTTTCTTTGTATGTTTTTTGGTTTTCTTTCTATATAAATCAGAAATGTTAATTCTTTACCTACTAAATGCATAGAAAGTATTTTTCCTAGAACATCATCTGTCCTGTAATCGATTATGGCTCTTATTTTATAATTTCTTTAAAATTATATCATGTCTTTATCATTTTTATCATTTAATTTTGAAATGTCGCAGTGATGTCTGAGGAATGGATGGCATAAAGCCTTTAATGGTCGTTTGAATTTGGGAAGAGTATTCAGAAAATTGAGAGAGAGGGAGTGAGAGATAGAAAACAGGGAAGAATGAATGAATGATGTTTTAAAAAATGATTGTTTCCCCTCCCTTCGGGAAAGAAGTGCACTGTCTTCTGAGGACCCGTCTCTTCCTCTCAGGGGATTGTGTTCTTGTGCTTTAGCATACACTTGCAGCACCAAGATTTGCTTTTCTGAAGAGACAGAGTTATCTGGTTACAGAAGGCAGCCTCCTCCTGTTCTTGTTCTAGTCCTCCCCAGCCTTGTTCTAGTCCTCCCCAGCCTTTAAGATCTAGTTAAATGAAAACTCCATAAAGCCACTTCTGTTTCCATACACTTCATTTCCACTTCTCAAAGCATTCTAGCTCATGGCAGAAATAGTTTTGCCTATCTAATCTTTCTTCTTTGAGAGCAGAGACCTTATTGTCTTACTCGTCTTTAAATTCTGAACTGTCTTTTAGCAGTCAGTGTATAATAATCATTTATGACTGGGTAGTAGACCAAATAGAACAACTCTCACCCCTTCCTATTTTCTCTACACTCTGCTGAGATCACTGCATCCTTCAGAAGAGGTATTTGGGACCTTGATGTCCAACATTGCATTCATTTGCATAAATAAGGTTGATTTAGAGGTATTATAAACTGGATGGAATACTGGGAAGAACACAGGGGACAGACCAGGGAAGAAGGAATTTGAGAGCTGCTAGGATATTTCAATATAAAACGCATTTGATCATGACCTTTTCCCAGAGATGAGTTGGTGGCAGCTTATTCAACAGATAACTTACTGAATACCTGACAAGTGTTTCGCTTTGAGTGAGTTGATGTAGCACAGATACAGATAAGTCATGGTCTTTGCTCCTGTGAAGTATTCCATAGTTTGGGATTTGTTCAGGAAAGGGGACTTTAAAAATGCAGACATTCTACGAATGACCCTTGTATGCTATCCCTCATTCTATTTTAATGACCTATCCTCTCTTTTCCTGCCTAAATGAAGCTGGTGGGGCTGTCTTTTTCCAGACCATCCCTATTGAGGTTATTGGGGGCAGCCACAAGTTACTTATATAGCCATCTCATTAACCAGCTCTGAAACGTGGTTTTTCTTCCTTTATCTGTGTCTATTCCTTCAGTCAGTCGCTCAACACAAAGTTGTTCAATCAATTTTGGCTCTCTTAGTCAAATTTTAAGTATATAAGCTCCCACTATTTTCTATTATAATGATGATTTATTAGTGGAAATAATGGATGACAGGAATAAAATTGTTACTGAAAACCTCAGCCCCCATGGACTGTCTTACAAACTCCAGGTGATTCGGTAGAAACAGTACTATTTCTGTCTCCATGGCATATTTTTAGGAAATAAGTTGAAACAATGGGTTTCTTCTCTTTGGGGTCTGGAATAACCAGATGTTCTAGTTTGAGATGATTTCTGGACAATGTGTTACTGATTCTCAGCACAACACGTGCCACAAAGTAGGGGACCAGTAAGTGTTTGCTGAGACAGAATAACGGATGAAGACCAGAGGTCAGAGTTGATGAGAGCAGTTACTTTAGGGTGAGGGGGATGGCAGGGAATCTGATTGGGGAGGTGCACACTGGGGCTGTAGTGTGTGTGGGTGATTTGTTGTAATGTTTTTAGACCTTTAGAATAGCTAAACCATTTTTCAAATTTCTCACTATTTACCACCTGTTTCATTGCTGCTGGCCAGCCTGAGCGCCACAGAGGGAACATATTTAAGCTGAAGTGTTTGTGAAAAAACGTTTGCTTCAGTTTTTTTTTTCTGGGAAATAACATACCATACTTTTCCATGTGTAAGATGCTCCCATGTATAAGACACCCCCCACTTTTCCAACCCAAAATGAAGAAATCATTTTAAACATTTTGCTGGCTTTCTTCTTAAGGCCTCCTTTTTGGGGGGCATCTTAAGGGATTGTTCCTCCTGTTTTTTCCGCTGTCTGATCATGCACTCGGTGGGAGGAGTCCAAATGGTCTCTCTGCAGCTCTGTTCCATGCTCTTTTGCAGAGCTGATTACATTCCGTCTGAATTTTGCAGAGTAAGACAGTCACTTACTGGTATTTATCTTTTTATTTTTTTTGCATCTTAATGGGCTCAGAACGCGCTGGTCCCTGTTGCATCTGCGCGCTCTCCACCTCCACCTCCAATTACAGAATCAGTTGATGTCTGTAGCAATAAAGCTTGTGATTGGAGGAAGCCTGTTTGACAAGGTCTGGGCAGCTACTCACTCGGCTCCCTCCTCAGCCGACTTCAACTTCTGTGTATAAGACGCCCTTCGATTTTCAGCCTAACAGTTTTAGAAAAAAATAGCATCGTACACATGGAAAAAATATGATGGAAGGAATACGGTAGGTTACTTCTTAGTACCTAGGATGGAGATCAGGGTGGAATAAAGTGGTCCCTGGAATGCCAGTCCTTAGACCTCTTCTTTTCCTCTTTCTGTGCAGGGAGGAGGCGAGGTGGTGGGAGGGTGGGTGTTGCTACAGCCTGTGCGCCCATCTCATTGTTGTGTCTGCACCGGAGGAGCTGTGGTGTTCCCTCTGGGACGGACCTTCTAGTGAAAGGAGCCATTGCTTTCATATGTGGGTGTGACAGGGGAGTCTCAGCACAATTGCGCGTCCTCCAGCACAATTTAAAGTGTTTGGGGTCTGTAGTCTCTCCAGAGGTCAGAGGTGAGACAGACTTTTTGCTGGGATTGTTTTCCTTCCCCTGCTCTTTTTTCCCCCTCTCTTTCTTGTTATCTCAACTTCCAAACACAAGCTTTGATGTCTTTTGTTGGGACTTCAAGAAGACTCTTAGCACATGGACAGGTGTTGGTTTTAGTGAGCAGGCGAGAGTCCCACATTCTTCCAGGGGCGCAAGCGGCCCCACATTCCTTCCTGGCCTCTTCCCCTCATTCAGCGGGAGCAGGAGTCCCTATGCCGGCCCCAGGCTGTGGAGCAGGTCTCTCTCTGGGTGGGGTGGTGGGTGTACATGAGGACTTTCTCCCCGTCTTTTTAAAGCCTGTCCAGGGATCTGTCTTCCTTCAGAGTGCCTGAAGAGAGGTTGTCTAACAGCGGTGTGTTAAGGTTTCATTAATCAAAGACACTTCCACTGCCCCTTTACAGAAACACAACTGCTTCAGCTGTCCTTTGCTGACCGCCTGCTAATTTATCTTTCCTGGAGGAGGGAGGGGAGAGGACAGAAGGGCAGGTCGTTGCTCTAAGGAACGATCACCACGCCTGCCCCTAGCATCATGCGTGTGTTCCCATGTTGCCTTTCACGGTTTGGCTCAGAGTGGTGGGCTGCAGGCTGCACTCTCTGCCCTGACCTGTCTACCCAGCAGGGGATTAAAACTACTGACAATAGCCACCAGAGATGGCTTTACCTGGTCTCCTCTTTTTATTTGCTGAGAAAATTTCCACTTCTAACTTCCAGCCCCAAGGTTTGCTGAAATCTGGGGCAGAAAGTGCTAGAAGAAAGAAATGAGTATGGATGCATGTGTTTGAGTGTGTTTAATGGGCATTCTAGGCGAAGTAAGGGGTGATGGGGACATTAAAACCTGGGAACCAGTGACCTGAAATGGTCAGTCTTCCTTTTCAGCTTTGCCGAACTTCTTCTCATTCTTAGGTCGGAATGGCGTTTGAAAACCTCTCAGGGCCTCATAAGTAGGTGATTGAGCATTGTGTGTGTGTGTGTGTGTGTGTGTGTGTGTGTGTGTGTGTGTGAGTGTGGTGTGTGTGTGTGTGTGTGTGTGTGTGTGTGTGTGTGTGGTGTGTGTGTGTGTGTGTGTGTGTGTGTGTGTGTGTGTGTGGTGTGTGTGTGTGTGTGTGTGTGTGTGTGTGTGTGTGTGTGTGGTGTGTGGTGTGTGTGTGTGTGTGTGTGTGCTGTGTGTGGTGTGTGAGTGTGTGTGTATGTGAGTGTGTGTGAGTGTGTGTGTGTGTGTGTGTGTGTGTGTGTGTGTGGTGTGTGTGTGTGTGTGTGTGTGTGTGTGTGTGTGTGGTGTGTGTGTGGTGTGTGTGTGTGGTGTGTGTGTGTGTGTGTGTGTGTGTGTGTGGTGTGTGTGTGGTGTGTGTGTGTGGTGTGTGTGTGTGTGTGTGTGTGTGGTGGGTGTGTGTGTGTGTGTGTGGTGTGTGTGTGTGTGTGTGTGTGTGTGTGTGTGTGTGTGTGGTGTGTGTGGTGTGTGTGTGTGGTGTGTGTGTGTGTGTGTGTGTGTGTGTGGTGTGTGTGTGTGTGTGTGGTGTGTGTGTGGTGTGTGTGTGTGGTGTGTGTGTGTGTGTGGTGTGTGTGGTGTGTGTGTGTGGTGTGTGTGTGTGTGTGTGTGTGTGTGTGGTGTGTGTGTGTGTGTGTGGTGTGTGTGTGGTGTGTGTGTGTGGTGTGTGTGTGTGTGTGTGTGTGTGTGTGTGTGTGGTGTGTGTGTATTTGAAAGCTAAGTCTCCACTGGGGAGCAGCTTTGAACTCTATTCAATTCATCAAATATTTACTGAATACCTACGGTATGTGTCTGGCTCAGATGGAGAAGTAATGGTGAGGCATACCTCTTTTCCTGGTTCTTAATTGGGTTGGTCCTAGTACACAAATGGCTGTAATAAAAGATAGGCTAAAACATGTTTTCCAAGACAACTGGAAAATGCATTGGAAGCTCCACAAAGGGGCATGGTCATATCTGACTTATTCATTCAACAAGTATTTATTGAGTTCTACTGTATACCAGATAGTGGGGTTAAGGAATCCAAAGATGTGGTCCTTGCCCTGGAGAATCTTATAAGCTAACAGGGGGAGGCAAAGCCACATACACAATACCTTGTAGTATCATAAAAGTGGTAATGAAGCGACCAGCATGGAATAGAGGGAATGGAGGCAAAGCAGTGTTGGCTGTGCTTTGGGAGGGACTGCAGACAGGGCTGAGCTGAGAAGGTGACATCTGAGCAAGGTTTTGAAAGATGAGAGAAGATCGCTGGTTAGACAAGAGGGAAAGCCTTTCCACATAGAAGAAACAGTATGTGCAAAGGCCCAGGGGTAGAAAGGAGCAGAGAAGAGCAGGCTGTTTGGTTTCATTGGAGCTTGCGATGTATAAAGAGGGAGGTAGAGGTGGTAGTCGGAGGTGATGTTGAGCTTATTAGGAAGCTTTTGCTTGCTCGGCAAAGAGACCTAAATTTTATTTTATACGTTTGGAGTGAGATGTTAAAAGATATTCATCAGGTGGGTGAAATAACAGGAAGTACATTTTAGATAGAGCACTCCGAGTGTGGTATTGAGAATGGATATGTGGGATCATCCTGGAGTCGAGGGTAGCATTTAGGAGCCTGTCGAGGGGTTTGAATGAGAGATAATGCAGCCTGAATTATGGCAGTCGCAAAGAAGGGGGGGGCGGGTTGTGTAGATTCCAGGGGTGAAGGGTTAGGTCTTGCTGACTGGGTGGGAGAAGTATGAGAAGGAGTTGAGAGAGACTCCTGAGTTCCTGCTTGGATAACTGGTGGATGGGATACAAAAGTTCTGGGTGCAGAAATCATTAAGTCTGTGTTTTGGACCTGCTGTTTGAGGGAGATCTTGGAAAAACTATGAAGAGGTAGTCTGTGTATTTGGAAGGGGTTAAGCTATTTTGACAAGCAGAAGTTGTCTGTCTACCAATCCCATTGTGTTCATTGACTTTAAAAAATATATTTTTATTGACTTTAGAGAGGAAGGAAGAGGGAGAAGGAGATAGAAACATCAATGAGAGTCATTGATCGGTTGCCTCCTGGACGCCCCCTACTGGGGATCAAGTGTGCAACCGAGGTATGTGCCCTTGACAGAATCAAACCCAGAACCCTTCAGCCCACAGGTCGAAAGACACTCTGTCCACTGAGCCAATAGGGCGTGTTCATTGACTTTTGATGACATTTTAGAGTGTACAAGAATCAAGTATGTTAATTCCATAGCAGAAGTATTTTTGGAGTCCCTTAAATAATGAAGAGTGTTTTCGTCAAAGGCCTGTACTCATGTGTGTGCTGACATCTGGGGAGCAGAGATAGATACTTTCGGTAGGTCTGGATTCCGGGCCAAGAGCTCTTCCCTCACTCCTAGTCAGTCCTTTGCAGTCAGTGATGGATGAAATGAGACTCAAATTTAATCCTTGGCTGCATAGACAAAACTGTGTTTATCGCAGGAACTCAGGTATGTGTCTGAAATTAGTGTGTTGAATCTATTGTATATTTTATTATTCCATAAAATCCAGAGAATCTGGAGAAAACAGGCCGAGGGTTGGGAGGAAGGTTTATTTCGTGTAGTCTTGGCTAATTCTCAGATGTATGGAATCCTAGAACGCGGCGGTCACACCATCTGCTTACCTGGGGAAACGTAGGTCCTGAGGACTGAAGGGCTGGAAGTGTGGCCTCTTGCATCACAGTCCAGTTCTTCTCTCGCCCCTAGGAGCATAGCCTGCGGAGAATCAGTCGCTAGTGAGGGGTGAGGAAGAGAGCCATGCTTCTAATAAAAGGGGTGGGTGTATCTGTGATGAGAGTGTTCTTTACTGATCTCAATGTAACAGACTTGGGGTTGAGCTAACAATGAATAGGTGTGCACAAATCACCCAAACAGTGGCTTGGAGTTGAGTTGACATTTCAGGCTGACCTTTGTGGTGAAGAATTCAGGGGGTGGGTATGTGTGTGAGTGTGTGAGAGAAAGTGTGTGCGTCTGTGTGGGTGCACAGGGTCACTCTCCACCACCTGGGACTTACTTGTAAGGTTTCCTTTGAAGGATTCCCAATAGAGACCCTTTCGTTCCACATCCATTGCTCTTCTGAATGACACGCAAGTCTCTTCCTGCGAGGCTAGCGAGAGGTGACACCCAAGGTGCTGTGTGTGGGGTGGATCAGAAGTTGAGAGCTGGTCCCTCCTGATAGAACACTGGTTTGGGTCTCTGGAGTGATGGGGGTGTTTACAACCACAGCGACAGCTCTCCACTGAGAGCTCTGCTGTGTGCCATCCTGTGTTAGGCTCTAGCAGCCACATTTGATTTAATCATTACAGCAGGTGTGTGGTGTCATTAAATCAGAGGACAGATAAGAAATGGAAACTCGGAGGGCCAAGTGCCTTGCCCAGTGTCACACAGCCAGAAAGCGGGGGCGCTGGGATCTTGACTGTGATGCCCCGGCTGGCCCATTGCCTGGATGCTGCTCGTGGAAAGCTCTGGTCACCTGGTGGTTCACTCTTCAGAGGAGGGGTGAATCAGAGGAAAGCTTACAGTTTCCTCTACTGATTCAACAAGGGCAGAGTCCTGTGGGCACACGTGGAGGGTCTTGGAGGCCGAGGAATGAGCTGGCGGCCTCTTGGGGCCTTTGCAGGTGAAACACTGTAAGAAGAAGGGTGGGGCCCTGCATCCAATCAGGTTGCGGTACCGGAGGCCAGTGAGGCTTTCCCAGGGACCAGAGAGCCTGGTGGCCCCTCCTCCCACCATTCCCCTCTGGAGGCAGACCCAGCACTTCTAATGAGCAACGGGACAGGATGCAGGCGGCAGGCTGGGAGCAGGGTGGGAGCTCTCCGTCCACAAACTTCCGATAAGCTCCCCACAGCATCATTCGTCTCCAACTCCCTTCTCCTCTGCTGTTCTAGACCTTATTTTCTGCAGTCCATTCTGTATCTCATTCTTTAAAACTGGGTTCCCTTTAGCCCTAACCGCTTTGGTCCAGTGGATAGAGTGTCAGCCTGTGAACTGAAGGGTCCTGGGTTTGATTCTGGTCAAGGGCACATACCTTGGCTGCAGGCTCAATCTCCAGTAGGGGGCGTGCAGGAGGCAGCTGATCGATGTTTCCAGCTCCTCCATTCTTCTCTGTAAACAATCAATAAAAATGTATATTTTTTAAATAAATAAAACTGGGCTCTCTAAACATGCTGTCCTCTGCAGTGGGAGAGCGTTCTCTTCTTAGCTGCCCCATTTTCTTCACCTGTCCTCCCTCTTGATATGGGCTCACATTTACCCCAGGGAACTGCTGGGTCTGAGTTCCTTGACATTCTTTCTTGTGCTCTTTGGGAGCTTTTTGAGAGCTGTATGTATTCAACTCAATCACGGGCCTTAGAGGGAGGCAGTGCCTGTTGGGAACCAAGTCGGGGCCTTCCAGGGACTGAGGGCCTTTGTCTGACTGTAGATGACGGTGATGGTGATTGGTATGGAACTGAGGTGAAGGCAGGGAGTTGAACAGAAAACGGTGACAAGGGGAAGGGCCAGCATGCACCTGTCTCTTCATTGGCCTCCGTCTCTACACCTTTCCTGGCCCCTCAGGACTCTGCCCTCTGCTGGGGACTCGCGTGGCCTTTAGCTTCTCCAGCTGCACCTCCTCGGACAGGGCCAATCTCCATAGTTCGAAGGTTGGAAAAATAGTTGGCTAACGGGGTGCCCAGTTGCAGTTCTTGGTCCTGTGAAACCTCCCTGGTCCTGTGAAACCTCCCTGACCCATGTTCAGAGGAACCTTGGGATTGTAAGGAGTCTGAGGTACAACATGTCGTTCCCACCACATGTTCCTGGTGAGGAAGCTTTCCCATTGATGCTGTAAGAAATGTTTAACACGAGTTCTCCAGGATAAAAGCACGTAGTGTGTGGCATTGACGAGTTTCCATGGTATAAAGCTCCCACCTTGGCTGATGTCAAGCTGCTGTGTGAAGTGACTGAAGCAGCGATGGGAAGAGGTGCCCCTTGTGGCGTGGGCTGGCTCTGGGACACCACAGCCTCTGGATATGAGCACTGGGATACGAGCAGCCTCGGCAGCCTCCAGAATGGAGGTCCGATCCTTAGTTTGGACTGCCAGGATGATGCGGGAGATGAATTCCTCTCACCAAATCCAAACATGAAACCCCAGGCTCTGTTTGTTGTCTCTGCTTTCCTACGTATGGTTCTTGGTTCTTGCCAGCACTGTGGGGAGAAAGTACTTCTACTGGTTACATGGTTGTCATTATTTAGAAACTTATGTGCATTATCTCATTGAATCTTAACAACAATCCCAACGCAGTGGTATTGCCTCAATTTTACAGATGAGGAAACAGACACAGAGTGAATGGATAAGTAGCTTGCTTAGGGTGACAGAGCCTCTAAGTAGAGATCCAGAATTTGAGACTAGGGTTGTCTGACCCCGGATCCCAAACCTGCACCCACTGTATTCTGCTGCCAGCTTTATAATGTATCACAGACATCACCAAGTGTGACTTGACTATCAAGAGACAGCCCTCTATTAAAACCTCAGCTCCTGATGGCAGCTCTTCATTTTGGGCTGTCGAGGTAGATTCTCTGAGATGCGAGGTGTTACGACCTGTCCTTGGTCAGTTTGGTTGCAAGGAACTGGCTGTCCTCTAAGACGCTTCTGAGCCCCAAGCTTACAGATTTTGCCGAGGACTGACATGGCTGCATCTTCATAGACACTGGATTTTCCTGTTCCAAAAATGGTGATTTCTATGGCAACCATGTATTCTAGCAGATGTGTGCCTGGTATGGTTGGCAGAAGGTGGGATCAGAAATGGAAACAGCCTTTTATTCTTCACGTGTGGAAACCACACCCTGTGTGTGAGGCACCTGAGAGCGAAAGCATGGCATCCTGAAGTCTGTGTAGGGTCTGTGGCCCAGCGAAGAGGTACTTGTTTAAGACTGATTTTTGTCTGGAGCTTGAATTGGGCTGTACTTAGTTTCTGCTTTTTAAGGAACATTTTTGGCAGATGCTCCTGTTGGTTTCAGTTCAATGGATGTTTATCACTCCAGTTTCTGTAGAATGTGGACACTTACCTCGGCGGGTAGGGCAGTAAAATGAACATGGAGAAGACACTGTCTTGGCTCATAAAGATCTCAAAGTCCGCGTTCATATATGTTACTTAGAACTTTTTTTTATTGTAAATAAAAACTAAAAACGGTGCCAGCTTTAGCCAAACGAGAGGGCTTGTCGTAATATGGGAATGTTTCATGGAACCCAGAGGCAGGCAGGCAGCCACCTTCGGAAGGTGAGTGAGGGGAACAAAGAACTAGCAGGCAGCCAGCAATACGCGCTCTCCTGTCCTCATCCTTCCTTCAGTCTGTGCGCTGTTTCTGTTCATCTCGCTGCAGACCAGAGTCTAAAGCGATGACCCCAGGACTCCCAGGGCCCCATGCGATAAGAACTGATTGCACTTTCCCTGCACGTGCCCCAACTTCTAGAAGAGGAGGAGGAATCTGCCTGGGGAGCTTGCCCATGTGTCCGCCCCGGCCAGCCACTGGCTGCGGGCTTTATGGTGAGGGCCCTGAGCTTGGGCTGCCATACACATGCCACAGGCTGGATGGCTTCATCAACAGAATTGATTTCTCACATTCTGGAGGTTGGAAAATCCAAGATCGATATCAGCATGGTCTGCATCTGGGGAGAGCTCTCTTCTTGGCCTGCCTTCACCCATGTCCCCACACGGCGGTGGGGGAGTGCGTGGACCAGCCTCCCTGGTATCTCTTTTTATAAGGACACTAATCCTGTTGGGTAGGACATCACCCTTATGACCCCATTTAACCTTAATTACCTCCTAAATTCAGTATAGTCCCACTGGGGGCTAGGGCTTCAGCATATGAATTTTAGGGGGACACAGTTCAGACTGTAGAATCCTGTAGTATAAAATGGCTGCTGGGATTCACCCTTGAGTCCTGTGGACTGGAAGGGGCCCCCAGAGATGGGAAGGCTGAACACAGTGCCAGGATAACGCCACCTGCGGGTCAGAATCCGCACCTCATTGTTGACGCACTGCATTTGGGGTGTGGCTCTGCCATATAAAGAGTCTGTGTGTGTATAGATCAGATGACGAGTATTTTTGAAACGTGGAGTCCATGAACCACAGTTTATTTCTGAATTAGCAGCCAGAATGGGAATAATCTCGGGAGGGTTTCAGCAGATGTGCTCTGCTTTTAAGATCACTTTTTTCTGGAGAGAAGTTGAGGGTTTTGGGGAGCAAAGTCCAGCTTGATTCTCCCCGTGACTCTTAGGACATCATGTCATGTTTACTCCATTTACCAGTCACCATAATTATCCTGCAAGGTGCACTGCCACAGAGTCAGGCTCGCTCCCAGAAGCCAGCTGCCCGCTTTGTTTTCCAATACGTTGGTGTCGGCGGCACTTACAGCAGAGGCTGAGGGGAAGGTGGTCTCGGGCAGACCTGGCCATGGCGGTGCTGGCCGGAAAGTCTGAGCAGAGTTCTCAGGTTTGCCCACATGCCTCCCCGCTGGCTCCTGTCTCTCAGCATCTCCCTTCGTCTCTTCCCCCAGCCTCCCTCCGACCAAACAAGGTCCCTCCGACCAAACAAGGTCTGAGCTGAGGTGCTTGGAATTCACCCTCCCTGGCTCTGGGATTAGGGCCAGGCATTTGGAAATGGCATGAAGGCAGAGGGAAAAGCACTCGGACATTAACCCCTTGGACCCGGAGCAGAGAGGCCTGGTCATTTCGGCCGCCGGCCAGTCCGCGTCTCTTGGTCACCCCCCTGAAACCCGAGCACTGTACCAAGGAGACAGCTAAGCCAAGGCAGGCGATGGAACGCTGTCCTCAGTGACTCCGCCGCACACCTGTTCCAGCCTCTCACTTGTCCTCGCTGGCGGGGACACGCATGCCGCAGAGTGAGGGGCTGTGCAGGAGGGAGGCTCAGAACAGCGGAGAGGCCATTGGGCCGCAGGGAGCTCGCCTGCGACCTGTGACCTGCGACCTGCGACCTGTGACGTGTGCCTCTCCTGCCTGCCCGGCACTGCGGGAGGGCACGCCCGGCGAGGAGCCTCTTCTGTGCCGGCTCAGATCCCAGACCACTGCACTGGCGTTCACAAGAAAGACAAATAGCATGCCCATTTTAAGAAATGAAGCAATACAAAGACATGTCAAGAGCTAACAATATCCTGCATCCCCCTGCTTCTCAACCCTATTCTAAGGACACCCTTGTTTTATTTTTATGAAATAATTTCAAACTTACAGAAAAGCTTCAAGAAAAATACAGAGCTCTGATTTCGCATTTACCGGTTTGGGGTTTACCAGTTTTCTGCCATTTGCCTGCTGGGTTTCTTCTGCGTCCGACCTGCCCACAGGCAGCCTCGCAGGCACAAGACAGGCGGCATTCTCCATCACTTAGACACGGAGGCGTGGCCCACACTGTGTCGCAATGTGCCGCCAGTCACACAGCTCTCGGGTGGCGCGGCAGGCTTCCAGCACCTTCCCCGTGATGTCACTTGTGTTTCAGTTTTTGTCTTTTCTCCTAGGACTTCTGGTCGAACTCGAAGAGAGAGTAGAAAAGTGGTGGCCAGAGGCTGGAGGTGGGGGAAGAGGCAGAGGTGGCACAAGGGTGAAAGCTTTCAGCTGTAAGATGAGTAAGGTCTGAGGGCTAAAGTATCACATGGGGCTGCAGTTGGTAACCCTGTTGTATAACTGACATTTGTTAAGAGAATAGAACTTAAATATTCTCACTGAAGGGAGAATACCTGTGAGGTTCTGGAAGTGTTAACTAAGGGGGAGGAGGAATCCTTTCACAGTGCATACGTATAGTAAGTCCTCAGGACGTATAGTTTAAGCATCTTATAATTGTACTATAGGCCCGGTGCACGAATTCATGCACGCACAGGTGGAGTCCGGCCCGGCCTGGCCCAGCCCCAATAAGAGTGAGGAGGCAGATCGAGGATGGGGCAGCCAGGAGAGAGGGGCTGCTGACTCTGGCCAGCCCTGCCCCCTGGTCGAACTCCAGATTGAACCCTCAGTCAAGGGGACAACTTGCATGTTAGCCTTTTATTATAGAGGATTTGTCAGTTATGCCTTTATGAAGCTGAAAAGAGTAGAATTAAAAAAATAAAGAAGAAAATGAGAAGCGCTAAGCCACCTACATAGTCAGACAACTGCTAATCCTGGGATGCTATGAATACCTAATTACTATTTAATAAATATGGGTTGACTAAAAATTAGACTAGCTCCATTTCTTCCACAGGGAGGGGATGCTACGGAGCAGGAGCAGGTGGAAGTCCTCCCCCCTGGTTCGCTCTTAGCAGTGAGCTCTGTCTCCTCCGTTGTCTGGTTTTCCTGGGGGACAGACTGGCTGGCTGGGAGGGCCACCTTGCCTCAGACCCTTTTTGCTTTGGACAGCCAGATGAGGTCTTTCGGGATCCAGCCTAAACCGCATCAAGGAAGTGCGCTTCACAAATGCACCTGTTTTCCATAGAGACAACAGGATGGAACAAGAAGGCGGCCCTTCCTTCAGAGAGTCAAAATTGCCGCTGCCTTCTGACAATCGGGATTGTCGCTCAGACCTGGGGACTGACATGTCCTTGAAGGGAGAGGACGAGTCCTCGGTTATACCCTAGGCCAGTGGTCGGCAAACCGAGGCTCGAGAGCCACATGCAGCTCTTTGGCCCCTTGAGTGTTCTAATGCCGCTTCCTCAAAATAGAGTCGCCCAGGCCGAAAACCGACTTTTGCGCACGGGCCACGAAGTTTCAGTCGCACTGTATGTGCGCGCCCACATGTGGCATTTTGTGGAAGAGCCGCACTCAAGGGGCCAAAGAGCCGCAAGTGGCTTGTGAGCTGCAGTTTGCCGACCACTGAGCTGGGCCTCCAGCCTCGCTGAAGGTGAGCTCCTGGGTGGAGGGTTGGAACACGTCATGCCCAAAGGTCCTGCCGCTTTCTGGCTCTTTCTGGCTCTGAACCATCTGCTTCTCTGATCTCTGGAATCCATCCCTTTGGATAGTGCTTTTATCCGATGTCAGCTCTGTCCAGCTGGTCTTGCAACGAGGTGACTTGAGCTCGGTATCGGGGTGCCTAGAAGGGAGCCTTGCGGCCCTTCTCCCTATGCCGTTATCCATGCAGAGCTTTGCTGGCAGCTGCGCCTCTGGCCTCGTTTCTCTCTGAGAGGACGTGTCGGGTGATTGGGGGTAGTAGGGGCCCTGGTGTGATGTAAGTCTGGGTCCTGTGGGATGGTCCCGGGAATTGTGGCCACGAAGGAGCTGGCGATGCAGTCTGGGATGGGGAGGTAGTGAGCTCCTCCATCCGATTGGAGGGAGCTGAGTGTTAAGAGTGGACCTGGCCTCTTTGTCAAGGGGGGACTGGAGGCCGCTCTGCAGAGACAGCAGTGAGCTGAGCGCTGGGCGGGGGGCCAGACCTTGCTGCTTCTTGGGGGATGTTCTGAAAGCTGGTACCCCGAGACCTTACGGGAGGGAGGCCCTGTGTGTCCTCAGGGCCCAGGGCTATGGCCTTGGCAGGGTCCACTCTTGGTCTGAGGGCCCAGGGAGCTGCTTGTGCCTGATCAGGTGCCACCTGATCTCCACCTCCCACCCCGCAGCAGAATCTCTGCTCCACAAAAGGACACTTCCTAGTATTTTGACATAAGCCGTGGTAGCTCTGGATTGTCCGGTGTGAATGCCTCAGCTCCCGGAGGCGGGACAGCAGCATCCGGAAGGCCAGGAGCGTCCTTTCTCCTTCCCATGCAGCAGAGGCAGGAAATGCTGGCTCCTGACCGCCCCCCCCCCCCCCCCCCCCGGCCATGTAGCACTCCCTGGCTCCAAGTCAGGGTTGTCCTGCGTTTTCTTACCTGCTCCCCTCTCGGCACCTCCTCCCCCCTGTAATTCAGCCTACTGCCTTGGGCCACACAGGCTGGTGATAGTAGTGTCTCCCTAGAGTCAAGCCGTGTCTCAGGATAATGGCGAGGGTGGCGGCGGCGGGGGGTGGGGATGCCCATGATACGTGTGTGTTTTTGAAGCCCTTTGTGTGCCCCGTGCCCTCTGGTGCAGCTCTTCTCGTGAGAAGTCCACCTCAGCTGCTCTTCTCTTCCGCTGCAGCCCATGGGCAGGGGTTCCCGAAGCGGCCTGCTGAGCCGCGGGTCTCATGGTGGAGCGCCTTGGCCACACGATGGGCTGGCATCAGAATCCCTGGGGTGAGAGCAGGCATCTGTATTAAGTGAGCTCTTCAGATCATTCTCATGTGCCCTGAAGTTAGAGGACCAGCAAGCTGATCTGAAGCCCCCACCCCACCCCCTAAACATGCCCCCCCCCCCCCCCACACACTCCTCCCTCAACGGCTGCTGAGAATGCTCTGCCTTCCAGGCGTCTGAGGGTAGGAGGGAGAGCCTGAGTGTGGAGTCACATGGGTTCAGCTAGCACTTGTATCAGTGGTTAGGGGGCAAGGACAGGAGAAGGGGTTCTTGTGGCCTGCTGGGGAGGAGATGGCTTAGGAAGGGGCATGCTCCATCTCCGGGAAGCCTGAGGCCGCCATGTGTGTATCCAGCCCTGGGCCGTGCGGATCTGACTCTCACATGCCACATGTTCTCCCTTGGCAGCCTTGAAGCGGGGCTTTGGGATGGGCTAGGTGATTAATCTTGTGCCTCAGAACATGGCTCAGCATGTGTCTAGGATGGAGCTGCCTCCTCAGAAGGCTGGAGACGGGGTGCTTAGAGTCGGGGAGTCCTCCCTCTGCCCAAGCATTCTAACTGCAGCACTAGCGCGTGAGGCAAGTTAGAGATCTGATGGGGGGTGGGACGGGGCTGGGAGTACGGCCCTACTGGATCTAAGCCTTTTTTGCTTAGTTCTGGTCCAACTTTGGAAAATTTCCTTTCAACGTTGGGAGCTCAGTCTCCTTACTTCCATCCAATCTGGTCCTGGCTTTAGCAGCGTCCACGGCTACAAGGAGCAGTGAGAAATCCCTGGAGCTGTGTGGCTTCCTCAGGAGGCCTGGAGGACCCCTAGGTGTCGGTCATTTGGAGGGTGATGCCCTGTCAACTCGCCCGCGTGCTGGTGCTGTGCTGGCACCGTCATCTGGAGCACCTCTTCCGGGACCCTCCCAGGCTGAGAAAGGGCAGTCAGCACCTTAGCCCATTCTTGCTCTATCCGTGGCAGCCCCCAGCGGCTTCTGAGGCCACGTGGAAGGCGGCTGAGCCATAGTTCTGAGGAAAGGTGATGCCACCACGTGGGCACAAGGAGGCGGGCAGGAAAGCTCAACCTCTGGGGTCAAACAAGACTGGGTTTGCATCCTGACTTCCACTTGCTAGTCGTAGAGTCTCTGGGCAGATGGCTTCACCATCTGACCCTGAGTTTTCTCACCTGCAAAATGGCTAAACCCAGCAGCAAGCTCCTAAGGTGCGAGGGGAAGATTGGGGGAGGGAAGGCAAGAAACCCCGCATTAGCACCTGGCCCACAGAAGGCACTAAATGAGTGCAGGCCAGCCAAGGTCGTTGTGCTCCCAAGGCATTCATCATCTCAGAAAGGGAAGCTCGGCCCCCAGAGCACTCAGTGTCTGGGTTGGGTCCGGGGTGGGTGTAAAGGGGCTGGGCTAGTGCAGTCAATTTGCTTTGCTTTCTGTAGAAGTGGGCACAGCCTGTCATCTGTCCCTGAGTGCCACATGTCCTTCCCAAGCTCTGTCCCGTGGGGCATTGGAACAGGCAAGGGGAGGCCGAGACACACGCTGGGGTCACAGCAGGCACCTGGAGCCCTGGAGCAAGAGGAGATGGGGCAGGGACAGGCCCCGTGTGTGCGGGGTGGGCAGGGAGAGGGCCAGGGCCCCGTGTTCATGGCGCCGAGAGTCTGCTCTTCAGCCTGTATTTTTAGCCTTGGCTGCATGGGAGCGGCATGCGCGCTCAGGCCAGAGGGACCAGGCACAAAGCTTACTCTCAGCCACAGGGGATACTCTGCTCTCTTTCTTCACTTTGAAAAGAGTCAGCAAATACTTATTTCCATAAGCATTTTTCTGGCTGTAAAAAGCTGAGTTCCAAACCTGTTATTATAGCTGTTCATGCTATTTTAATCTCTGTTTAGAGGTAAGAGGGTAGCAGTGACTCTGCAATTACTGAGTACATTTGATCCCCGGAGCAGCTCCCAGAGCCGGCAGAGAGACCCCAAGCGGGATGGGGCTGTGTGTGGCAGATCACTTCCGAATTTACTAAAAACACGCCCCTTCCAAGCCATGCCGATATCATAATTTCCCTCCTGGAGGCCTGTGGAAATTCCCAGTTGCCTCCTGCCACACACTTGCCCCCAGCTGTTCCTGGCCCCTCCCACAGCCCCCTTCCATTCTGTGTCTTGGCCCTTTGGCCAGATTCTGTTGGGCCTCTCCTACCCTCTGCTCTGCCCCACCCCTTCTCCTTCCTCCCTCTCCACTTCCTGACCAAACTATTTTATAGCCGACCGACCGGCACACAGCACACTGGTGAAGCCTTTTTATTTTTTGTTGTTTTCCCCGGTCAGAAGAAAAACACTTAGGATTCTAAACCTGCCGACAATGTCTCATTTAAACAAGCCGGTGAGCTAGGCCGGCGCCGCGTCTCCTGCATACAGTGATTGCTGCATCCCCAGGCTCCCTGCTCTACCTCTGTTCCTATTTCATTCACTTTTCTATTTGCAGCCGGCGCAGAACATGGCCTTCCCCCCTCCCTGCCGCCTGCAGCCCGCTTCCTACCCAGTGACCTTGGCTTCCCCGAGTGCTGCACTGTAAATGAAATGTGGCATTGCCACATGTATCTTGATAAAATATATCAGTGGATGAATTGATTTTCATATTGGTTTCCTGGGACGAGCAAGGTGTGTATGGAAATGAAGTGTCTCTAAATGGTAGTTCTAGAGAGCGTTAGGCCTCCTAGGGAGAAGCAGCCCCCCCCCCCTTTTTTTTCCCCCACTTTGGACAAGTTTCTACCTGTTAGCTCAGGAGAGAGCCCTCTGCCTTACAGGCGTCCCCTCTCTGCGGGAGGAAAGAGCAGATGTCGCCAGAGTGTGACCCAGCCTCAGAGAGGGCTGTGCTGTCCCCGAGACGGCCTGGCTTTTCGGGAAGAGCAAGCACCTGTACGGCCCCAGCTGCGCCGTCATTGGCGAGAGCCGAGAACTCCCGGGCACGGGCAAGGCTGGTGCACCCAGCAGCGTGGCGCGTCTTCCGTGCGGAGGTGAATTTGCATGTGGTCTTCATGCCCTCCCCCCCGGCCACTTTCCACCTTCATTTGTCAGGTTAGTTAAGATGTGGCATTTGTGAATCCGGGACTGATGCCGTGGCCCAAGGGAGCCAGGGCCTTGTGCCTGACCAGACACAATTCATGTTTCAGCGTAGCGGGCGGGTGTTGGCCTGTCGGTGTGTGTGTTTGCCCGTACACACCATAAGGATCCTTGTGAGCCATGTATGGGGTGGGGGTGGGAGCCGGCAGTGGCAGTCGCCAGGCTTGAACTGGCTTTTATTAGGGAGCTTTAGATGACCAAAGGGCCAGTATCCAGTGAGGTGATCAAAACTTCATTTTCTCTTCTCTGCTATTGCTTTCCCAATTCCCTCTCCCAACTGCTCTTAAATAAAATAGATGCTTTCAGCCCTTGATTCGATCCAAGAAGTGAACTGATAGCTGAATCTTTTTATGGGGCTAAATAAGCATAGCTTAAGGTGATGCTGAGCGTGTATGGGTAGCTCATGCAATAAAACACAGTTAACTCGAATATTTGAGGATGAAGCTGTGGTGATTCATTATGTTTTCTGGCCAACTGAGGCTTAACTAGAAAACCCTTTTGGTTATAAGCTCTGCTGAAATGCTTTGCAAAACAAAATAGTTATATTTTCCTGCTTTTGTAATGTAAGCACCAGGTAGTGAAATAATGGAACCTTGGACAGGTCATGAGCTTGCAGCACGTGAAGGCTAGTATTTGTGTTCACTCAACATTGCACATGCCACATGGAAGGTGTTGACCTGGCTTGAATTCATGTTTACCCTAGGGACAGTTCTCAAGCAGGGACAGTTTTGTCCCCCGGGCACAAGTCCGGGGACACTTTTGTCGCAACTGAGGGAGGTTGTTGCTGGTATGTAGTGGGCAGAGGCCCCAGATGCTTCTGAACTCCCTAAATGATTAGGACCTCCCCCCGTCCCAGCCTCACCCCATTTCGGATAATCACTGGCCTAAAATGTCAGAATTTTACTAAATTCTTGAATGTAAAATAATTACGTTTCCACTGGCCTGGTTTTTCCTAAGAGTCAGGTGCTGAAAATGTTCTGAATAAGTGAAGCCCCGCGCTCACTGGCATGTATTGTTGCACAGGACAAATAGGGAAGCTGCCGGTTTGCAGATAGGCAGGCCTGTCCCCAGATGGCCCGCCAGTGAATGCCCAGATTCATTGGGTCATTTAGGACCATTAGAAACCATTAGGGCCACCGTAGCTTTAAACTGAACTACGCAGAATAACTAATCCCAGAGGGGACTGCAGTTTATTCTTTTTTCTTTGTCTCTGTAACCCAGAGTCTTCTAACAGAACTTTCTGATGATACAAGGTTTATTCTGTTCAGTGCAGGTTAGAGAGGCCCTGGCCTGTACACTTAAAAGTGCTTCTAGGATTGTTAGACATGTACGTTGGCTTTGAGCACCCCGAGCGAGCCTTTGGCTCGGTCCTTCTGGGTTTGGCGTGATGAGTGCCCCGGTGGGCAGCTGGGGGGGCCTGCACTCTCTGCCTCTTTGACTTCTCTTCAAAGGCTTCACTGCAAGGCAGCGAGTGATTCACATACTAAATCATTCTTTTAAGCAGGATCTAACTGGTTTGAGGGTGCTAGGAAGACTGGAGGGCCTCCTTCGTCAAGATAAAGGAAAAACTTATACTGTGAACTTAATCTCACATGGAACTTCTGTGTCAAATGCTCGAACTGTCAGGCCTCGTTTCGTTAACCTATACCTTTTCTGCCCAGGACTCTGTGGAAGAGCCCAGTGAAAGGATATCCGTGTGGCAGGGGAAGGCTGAGCAGTTAGGGCGCGTGCAGTGCTTGGTTGGATGTCCAGATTGCCAGTCTGTGGTTAACCTCTGGCAGAGGCCAGCGTTTCATACAAATTAAAAAGGCCAGAACTGCCCCTGCAAGGCTGACGGCGCTATAGATATAGATATAGATATAGATATAGATATAGATATAGATATAGACATAGATTGATTTCAGAGAGGAAGGGAATGGGATAGAGAGATAGAAACATCAGTGAAGAGAGAGAATCATTGATTGACTGCATCATGCACACCCCCAACTGGGGACCGAGCTCGAAATCCAGGCGTGTGCCCTTGACTGGAATAGAACCTGGGACTCTTCTGAGCCGAAACAGCTAGGGCTAGGCTGATGGCTCTTACAGATCTGCCACCAAGGGTGGAGTTGTGCAGCCGAAACTTTCAGAGTTTTGCCTTACAGTGTACATCCGTAGAGGTGGCTGCTGGGAAAGAAGACTGGAGGTGGAGTCAGGTGGCCCAGGTTCTCAGCCTGGCCCTGCTGTCTTCTAGCTGTGTGACCGGGTCACATTGCCAACCTCTCTGACAACAACCTCCCTAGGGACAGCAGCATCCACTGCCCGGCACCCCCCGCAGGCTTGTTTTCAGGAACTTGGATGGGAAAGCACTCTGTAAATTGCAGAGCTGAGTCAATATCATGCACTCCAGACAGGGTCCATTGTTAAGCAGTGGCAGCGCCATCTGCAAAGCAGGGTTTGATGGCATCCCCAGCATTGGCCGAGAGAGGAGCCAGAGCCTCCGCACGCGTTCCTCTACAAGCTGGTGTCACCATCACTCCGTCTGCCGTCCCATGACTGTGGGTGTACCTGGGGGCTGCCTTGCACTGCACTCTGAGGGGCTCGCTGACCCTTCTCGCCGCTGTCTTAGGGGCACGTGTGTTTCCAGCCTGGTGTACATATAAACAGAGGCTCCTGTAAAACTCTGCTATCACTGCAGGACCGAGTGAGCAATGCTCGAGGTTTCGGGTTCTTGGCTCTTCCATGTGGCAATGAATATTTTATGGGAAAGGAAATACTTAGTGTCTGACTCTTTTTATAGTGCAGCTACTCATAGGCTGGTAACCTTCCAGAAATCTCCAAAATCAAATTGTTGCCTGTCAGTTTCTCCTTTCTTCACAGAAACCCGCCATTGCCCTGCCTTGCTGAAGTGTCCATGCTCTCATGGTGAATGGGTCTATTTACCAAATTCGTGGGGCACAGTTTCCAAGCTAATGAATGCCTTGAACAAGGGGAGCTGGCTGCTTGCCGGGCCAGCCCACCCCTGCTGGCACCTGTGGTGCTGGCCAGCACTGGGAGGGTTGTCCTGGCAGCATGCCGCTGGGTGTCTCTGGCATTTGCCGCCGGACCTGCTTTGCGGAGTGCCCAGTAGCCACAGGGGGACGTGGCCCCAGCACTGGCTCCGGCTTGAGGTCCAGGCAGTAAGTGAGGAAACGGGTCTCCTGGCTGTCAGCATCCATGGAAACGACTCCTCTGAGAGCAGGGCCATCCCAGCACCGGCTCTGCTGGGCCGGCCGGTCTGGCGGTGCTCAGGAGTCTGTGGTGACCACAGCAGTAGCACAGCGCTGTTCATGGCCGGAGTACGGAGTCAGAGAACACCCGGGCTCTTCAGAGGCCCCACAGGCTGGCAAAATACCGAGGCGTCCCACGGATGTGGGCCCAGTGGCCTGGGTCTTTTTACTGGTGGTGGGGGGATGGTGGGCGTGGGGTGGTGGTGGGCGTGGGGGGTGGTGGTGGGTGTGAAGGGTGGCTTCTGAGATGCACTGGAGCAGAGCTGGCTGTGCTGTCACTGGCTTAGGACAGTTCCTTCCTCAGCAAGGGGGAGGGGGTCTGTGAGAAGTGCATGGCCTGCTCTGAATATGGATTCCACGCTGCACTCAGTGGTGCTGTGGGAGCCCGCAGTGTCCCTGCACTGCCTTCCACCTGCCTCTGGCGTCATCCTGTGTCAAAGTAGGCACAGGGAGAGTGATTTGCAGGCCCCCAGTGGCTTTTGTCTGATCTCCCACTTTGGGTGTGTTCCTGCCAAATGGAGCTGTATTTCCTCGCTACACCTTTGTCCTGAGCCTTGCTCTGCCTGCTTGCCTGCTCTCTTCCTGCTTTCTGCTCTTTGGGCTCAGTGGCAGATGGTGAGGCAACGCTTTGGTTTTGTAGGCTCAAAGGCTCAATCGTGCCTGCAGTTGTCAAGGAGAGGAAAGGGTTATTTATTATTTTTAATAAATGGCAATGGGATTAGCCAGTGGCTCATTGGAGAAATCAGGCACAGCGTCTTATATTGGGATCGACCACACTGGTCGTTAACACAGATGACATTTCGGGTTCTTCTGGCCACCCAGTTGTTGGTGGGACATAGGCCAGGCTCAACGAATGGAAAATCCTCCAATGTCCTCAAGTTTCATTACTGGTCCTTACTTGTATTTTAACTCGTCCTCCCCATCTGCAGTAAACAGTGAAGATGGATTAAAGAAATGGAACCAGAGAGAGAAGAGAGAGGACTTTTTATTAAGTGCCTGTTGTACAGTAGACAGCGCTGTATACTTTTAAATCAGTACCTTGCAGGTCAATTGTGAAGCTAAAATTCGGGAAGTGCCTGGTTCTGGGTCCTGCATAATCCATAGATGGGATTATTGGTCCTAGGATCAGATAAGCCACCAGTGTTGAGTATCTCATTTAGTGTCTAGACTAGTGCCAGATCCCATGGAAAATTCAAGAACATCTATGTATTCTCTCCAGCGTTGAGACCACACTCCTGTGAAGGTTATACACATGTGCACATATACTCATGTGTATACACAGAGGTAGATCCTGCTCGTGGGTCAAGCTTTACATTCCAGCTATACATTTCAGTGCCCCAGAAATCCACAGGCCACTGACGTGGGTGTCAGGAAAGTGATGTGAGACATTCTGCCTCCTTAGCAAAGCTGTGGGCTGCCGTGGTGGAAGGTGGAGCAGCCTCAGGGCATCAGGCAGAAGGTGAGAACAGGAAGACCAGCTCCTGAAGATGTATGGTTAGTGAGTGTATAGGCAGAAGCATAGCCCCACAGAGATGCCCACATCCTAATCCCTGGAGCTTGTCACTGTGTTAGGTTACTGGCGGAGAGGAATCTCATTTGCTGACCCGCTGACGTTAAGGTAGGTTATCTGGATTATCCAAGTGGTCCAGTGCAATTGATGTGATCACAGTGTTTAAATGTGAAAGAGGGAGGCGGACAAGTCAGCGTCAGTGTGAGTCCGAGAAGGAGCGGTGAGGATGGAAGCAGGGAGGCGGAGAGATGGCAGCCTGGCAGAAACCCAGCCTGATCTTGCTGGCTTTGAAGACAGAGAAGGGGCTACGGGCCAAGGAATGAGAGCAGCCTCTAGAAGCTGAAAGAGGTCAGGGAGAGATGCTCATCCAGACCCTCCAAAAGGCATCAGGACCGCCCACACCTTTATTTTACCCCAGTGAGACCCGCTTTGAACTTCTTGCCTCCAGAACTGTGAGATGATACCTTTGTGTTGTTCTAAGCTGCTGTGTGGGGCAGGGCAGAAGGAACCTGACAGGCGGGTCCGTGGAAACAGGAGCCAGTGAACTTCCTTTACTGTTCTCAAGAGCACCCTTTAGCAGGAAATGACCTTCATCCCCTCCCAGGGAAGTACAGCAGCGCCGACCCAGCTTCTGGTGTAGCTAAGAGAGCCAGTCTTCTCCTCCCTGTACCCCAGTTCCTTCTTGGGGGACAACCCCTCTCTTCTGTGCAGTGCTGTGAATTCACTGTGTGGTGCCTTGCTCACGTCAGGGCTCTGGCTAAGTGAGGGAAGAAGGTTGCATGGAACTCAGCAGAAATTCTTGTCTTGGGAGACAACTGTAGGCTTGGGCCAGGTGAGAGTGAGGTCTGGGTTCTGAAGTCATTCCCTTGCTCAGGTCCTTCTTTTAGTTTGTTTTCTTTGTGGAAGCAACCTGGGTGAAGTTTTAAAAATAAGTAGATTCGCCCAGGAAGAGCTAAAAATAGCAATTGGCCTTCAAGTATTGCCTTGACATTTTTCAAAGCTTATTTACCACTCTTTGGAGGGAAAGAGTGCCCTGCATTTAGGGCCAACCAAGGGCCTTGCCCCCCATAAGGGAGAGAAGCTCAGAAGCTCATGAGCTCAGAGATGACAGATGTGTCCATAGGCTATCAAAGTTGGAGAGAACATCCTCATGTTATAGGTGGGGAAACTGAGGCCTAGAGGGCTCAGATGGTCTGTGGAAGATCTTACAATTTCCAGCCCACCTTCGAACTTTGCCCTACTGGCTTGGGAATGTTCTGAGGTTCTTGCTATCTCTTCTTGTCAGTTTGGGGGTTGGGTTGAATTGTGGTGGTAGGTACAGAGATCATCTTTCCAGAGTTCCCCAGAAGAGATATATGAAACCAATCGTAAGGCAGAATACCCTCTCCCAAAGGTTTTGGTTTGGAAGGTTTTACTCCTTATTTTGGAACCTGAGAGTAATGTATGCCAAAGATGACTTTGTCTTGAGTGATGGAGATTTAGCTGAAGGGCATCAGCCCCCTGAAGGACATGTCATGCTGGATCTGGAGGTTGTGACTTAGCTCTTTTTGCTAGGTGCCATGTCCTGTATGCTGTCTTATTGTCCCATTCTCCTGCCCCTAGATCTCCACACGTTCCCTGTTCCATGTGGCATATCCTTTCTGGGGTCACCTACAATATGTATTTTAGGTGTATACTTACTCCTGGATGCCTAGAAAGCCAAGGATCTCCCAGGTCCTCTCAGGTCTCTGGTTCATAGAAGGTTAAATGATTATGGAAATAGATACCACATCTGTGTCTTCTCTTATTTCTCAAATATGCAGGGTGTTCTATCTACCAGTTAAGTCTGCTGTTCTCATCTCTCTACCAAAGAGAAACTAACCTTGTTGTCATGACTAAGGTCACAATCAAGAGCCAGTTGCAGAAGGCATTGCCCTTAACTCACACTTACTGCTCCCCTCTCCCCAGTTCTCCTGGCTTCTCCACGATGCAGGTGTCTTGGGGAGAAAAGGGAGTGGGGGAGTAAATGAGAAACATAAAAAAGCAGCTTGTAGTGCTTTGTCTTACCCTCACCAGAGAAGGAAGTTGGCCATACACTTGTTGGGTGTACCGAAGTGACACCATGTGGATGTTCAGATGGCAAGCAAGTATTTGTATGACTAGACCCGAGGATTTCCAGACCAGGACACTTCCCGATCCATCCAGCGCAAGGGCAGAGAGGCCTGGAGGCTCCCGACAAGACAATTAGTGCGTGAATTAGATTGTGTCTTCTGGAAGGGAGATGAAGTTCCCTGCCCACTCTATTACAGGTTATTTCATTAAGGTCGACCATGTCCCTGGCTTTGGGCAGAGTAAGGGGGGATTCTGTGGAGAGACAAGGGCATCAGAAACCTGCTCTATAGATGGTCTCCCTCAACCCCGGGCAGCAGTGTGGCATTGCTCTGAGCACACTGCCTGGCTGGTGCTGGGTGCGCTGAGCCCCATGTCCTGCATTGGCCAGAAGTGTGGAGGGGACACTCAGGTGAGCACTCCTCCCTGGCTCATGAAGAAGGCAGTGAGGAGTGACCTGGAGGACATGAGGGGAGCAGCCCGTCTGAGACCAGGATGAAAGGGTGCGGTGCCTGGGAGCTAGACAAGCCCAACCCCCGGACCCCCGTTCCCATACCAGACAGAAAAGCAGGTGACATAGGAGGGCAGGAAGATGTGGGGTTTGACCCTGGGGGCTGTGTGACTGAAGAGTGGGTGGGGTGAGTATTTCCAGCTTGATAGACTTAGACATTTGCGACAGAGCGAGGACAGAATGGAAGAGTCGCAAGAGGGAGGCCTAGGGTGGAGATGGGTGGGGTGTTCCCAGAGAGCAAGAAACCTTGGGTGGGAAAGGGCTGTTTCCAGCTTGGCTGCTTGGAGTCCGAATGCACAACTCTCGCTGCTGTTCTTCTGGTGGTTGTCCTCTGCTGTCCCGGTTACGCTTGAACTGGTGTTGAGTCTTTACATGCATATGACTTGTGCTTCCTGCTAAGTTTTAAGGCCCTTGAGGGAGAGCCCGTGTGTTCAGTTCCTTGAACCTTTCGCAGTGGCCAGCACTATGCCTGGCATGTAGTAGGTGGCACTGTGTGTCAGCTTTGACGGCCACTCCCTGCTCCCGTCCCCATGCCGTTTCGCCCCAGCCTCTCCCTCTTAAGAGGGGTTTGGTGAAGACTTACAAGATGAAAACTGTGGGTGCCGGTGGACACGTGGGGACGAGGGGTCACTGGAGTGTGGAGATTCGGGGGCCTTCTCCAGGCTGTCACTCTGATGCGTGGACTTCCCATTGCTCACGGGTCCCGCTGACCCTCTGTTCGCAGGGGAAGGGCTCACGCTCTCCTCTTCGCCTCCAGTTATTATTTTTATCTCACTTCCTCCCTTCCCTTATTTTTATCGCACTTCCTCCCTTCCTTGCCGCTCCTCTCCGCAGCGCCTTCACCCGCCAGCTCTGCCCGTCTGCTCGGCGGGATTGTTTCGGTTTTATTTAGAAACTGGAAGCCTCATTTTACTATAATAGTTCCTCAATGATTTTCTAAATCCAACTCGCACTTCATCTGCTCCCCACTTTTCAGATATTAAACAAATATCTGTAAGACGTCCTCTCCCCCCCTTTTCCCTCAGACACCAGCCGTGGCTCAGCCAGATGGTGATGGGGGTGTGTTGTGGGGCCGGGCCTGTTCATCCACGTGTGTGAGCAGGAGACTCGCAGGGAGGCTGGTTTCTGTCCGGCATTTTCTTGCTCTGTTGGCATCCCGCCACGAGGCGAGACAGAGCGCCCTGACCAGCGCCCAGACGCCGAGGGTGGCGGGAAGGCCCGTCGGCTGATGTCGCTGTGAGGCATCCGTTGGTCGTGAATGGGAGGGCAGAGGAGGCCGGAGAGCAAATGTCTGGCCCCCTCCGCGGCCAGCTGTTCCTCAGTGCGTATGTCCTGTAGGAAGGGTGGGCGTGGGGGCTTCTAGAGTGTGCCAGACTCTGCTCTGGTGCCACCCCAATCCTTGGGCCCCCTTCCTTCTGCCCCGCTCCTGAGCGGCTCTCTGTGCCTGCTCGTCTGCCCACTGGCCGGTCTGAAGCCATTTCACGTGGCTGCACGGGACTCGCCTCCGCTCCGGCGCCTCTGCGCTGGGCTGGCCGCTCCTCCCGCAGGAACCACGCTCCTCTCGGGCCTGTGTCACCCTCGTCTGACGCGTCTTCTCTTCCCGCTACATCCTCGGTGTCCTGGAAGCCCAAGCCGGAGGCCACCTCCTCGGGGAGACCTCTCAGTTTCGGGGGGTGGTGATTATAATCGGGCCAACATTTGAGCCCATGAGTGAGAACTACTTGGTATGATTTTGTGTTTTGTCTTCTCTCTCCAGCCAGATGGCGAGAATTAGGGGGGCAGGTTGCTGCCCTCTGCTTTGGTTGTATATTTCACGTTGCCAAGTAAAGAAACAATTGGTTCTCAATCTGCCTGACCTCACGAGAAAGGGGCCCTGATATCCTGTCCCCCAGCCGCCACAGCCCCGGGTGGCTGAGGGGAGCAGTGCCGCAGCCTCCGTCCGCTCTTGTGCCACCTGCGTCCTCCGGTTTGATTGGTGGATTGTAGCCAGGCAGCAAACAGAAGGGTCTCCTGCCCCTGGGGCCCTTACTCCACAGAGCCGGGCACCTGTGCCGGGCAGCAGATAGGATAGGTCAGTGGTCGGCAAACTCATTCGTCCACAGAGCCAAATATCAACAGTACAATGATTGAAATTTCTTTTGAGAGCCACATTTCTTAAACTCACTTCTTCAAAATAGACTCGCCCAGGCCATGGTATTTTGTGGAAGAGCCACACTCAAGGGGCCAAAGAGCCACATGTGGCTTGAGAGCCGCAGTTTGCCAACCGTGGGCATAGGTGGTTGGTTTCTGTCTCGCACAAGTATCTCTCTGATGCCTGGCGAGGATATCATGGTGGCAGTTTGTCTGGGAGACCTACCTAGCTGCTGTCTGTGGGAATGTCCACATCCTCAGTACAGAACGGGGTTACCTCTCTCTGTCCCTCTCCCTCAGTGGCCCCGCCTGCGTGGAGCCGGCCACTCCCAGGCAGCAACCTGCCCCCCTAATTGCTCTGGGACAGCAGGGCTGAGGTCAGAGTCAGCCTCCACTTTAGGAGGCCCCACACCCCAGCCGCGCTAAGGCCTCTGCAAACTTGTCCCCACCCACGTGCCCCCAGGCCAGTCTTGATACACCCGGCCAATCTCCTCTGGAATGACTTCTCCCTCCTAACCACGTCTGGGTCGTGTGACGCCTCTATCGCCGGGAACTCTTTCGGTTTACATTCTCCCCTGACCTGGGTAAATCGATAGAGGCCTTCAGAGTTTACACAGTCCCCGACAGGACCGCTCAGCCTCAAGCGACCTCTAGCCACCCCACCCACTGGTGATCCGCTGCTTGCTCTCCTGAGCACCGTATGTTGGTAATTTGTTGACATGTAGCACATCGCCCCATCCTCCTCTCAGGATCCTTCCTGTTTCTCACCAGCTAGGTTATACCAGTAAACTGGCCAGGGCCAGGGGTCTGCCTTTCTTTTCTTGCAGCCTCATTTAGCTCATTGTTTATTGACACTGTGTTCTTACCCTTGTGCTGCCTTTTCCCGTGCACAGTCCTATTTTTCTGCCCTCTGAGGTAACAATATTATTATCCCACTTGACAGATGAGACAACTGAGGGTTACATAACCCCTGTGTGTTAAGGCCTAGTACATTGTAACCTGGAACTTGCAATCAGGTCTGAGTTCTTCAACTCTTTCCTCTCCTAACTCGTTTTGTATCAGGCTTGGCTGCCTGCAAGCTCTGTGACCTTGAGCCAGTTGTTCACTTCCTTTTGCCTCAGTGTCTTCCTCCGCAAAACAGAAATAAAAATGATCGCCGCCTCATAAGGTTGTTGCAAGGATCGGATGAAATAGCGCGTGAACATGCACAGCATAGTGCCTGGCACGTGGTGTTATGTCTAGTATCCATTTGTTCTTCTTCATTCTCAGCACCATCTTAGTGTTGTTGTTTGAATTACTGTTACTACCTCTGGGTCCCCGGCGTCGTCTCAGCACGTGGCTTATGCTCGGGAAAAGCCTCTTTAATGAAGGAGAAGGCGCTTGGGCTTGCGGAGGTGACTGGGTGGCACGTGCTGGCCTGATGTTGTCTCTGTGGCAGTTGCTGACGGAGAGCTGGCCTTTGCCAGTGTACAGTCCAGGCCCTTGATCGGCTGCTTTGGCCGCAGGCTGTGTGAGGTGTGATGGGCGCTGCAATCGAGAACCCTTCTGTAGCCTAAAAACTTTTCCCCTCCCTTCCCACCCCCTTTGCCGGTAGCTCTGAGCCCTGCCAAGTCCGTGCAGAAGCCTTGAAATGACAAAGCACCCGTTAGTTAATTGCACAGCGGATTGCCTAGAGTTAAAAGTTCTGATTTATATGGCTATCGCTGTAACTGCTCAATAACACAGGCCTGTAATCTACTTTCATTTCAAACAGAACGGTGATTTATAAGGCAGCATGCCGCTTTAGCTCAGAAATGAGGTGTCCAACATATGCTCTGTTGACATAAATTTGGAATTTATCGCTGTTGTCAAAACTGCCTGTTGGACAAAGGTGGGTATTAAGGCAATAAATGGCTCCGAATAGTTTTCTGTCACATTTCCTAACCATTGTATTTAGTCTATTTGAGGAGAAAATATATACTTAAAAGTAACCAAATGTCTAAAATCCATGCATCTTGTTTTGAATGTGAGAAGGGAGGGGGCAGAAAGGAGGGAGGACGTGCAGAAGGGTGGGGGTGGGCGGGAGATAGCTTTCCATGGAGTTATGGCCCATTTTAAAGAGATCCCACTTCGCTTCCTCTCTCCCATCCCCATTAGGAGGTGGGCTTTCCTTTCTCATTTACAAAGAAGGGGAGGAAAATGAAAGCTCATTAAATAAAAATAGTAAAGGACATTTTTATGTGCAGGCTTAAAGCCAGTGATGTCAGGGAGGAGTTAGTGAGTGCGGCTGCGAGGGAGGCAGAGCAGGGTTTTGTTTATGGGGAATGAAGCCAGCGGCCGCCCGGAGAGGTTTCTCTGCCACCTCGGCCAGCAGGCGGGCTTGGGCTTGCTGGCAGGACCCGAGGCTCCTGTGCGCCTCAGGCACTGCTGGCTCCTAGTGAGGGCGAGGGAACAGCGGGCCCCGGGCCCGGTGCACTGTGCTGTGTGCCCCGAACAGTCCTGACCTGTTGCCTGCTGTGTGGCCAAGAGGCACACCGCTACACTATGTACTTACAGCTCGTCTGGAGTTACCCACATGGCCTTTTCGAGGCTTGAGACCCCGAAGTGAGGAAGTGCTCTGTCTTCAGGTAGTTTTCCATTGAGTTGGAGAGACAGACAAGCAGGCAGAGGCAGCCCCAGTACCATCGCTGCAGCCAACGCACACCACGGGCCAAAGCAGACTAGCTTTGGGAGGAGAGGGGCTGGGGGAGGCCTCTAACGATGACATTGACTCTCCTGCCTGGCGAAATGTCCCCTTGTGGGCATTAGGTCCCTTCAGAGAGAATACAGACTGTGCCACTGATAGGCTTTTAAGAAGATGTGCAGCCTATGGTCAGGTGATCACTGATGTGTGTCAGGTGGGTTTTCTGCGTCGTATATCGTAAGAGTGAGGTCAGAGTCCCTGTGCTCGAGGCTGCCACTCTGTTCTCTGTGCATCAGCTCTGCGCCACGGCCTGGTCATCACATCCGGGGCGGGGGAGGCACCAGGCAGGCAGCTCGGAGGGGCTAACGAAGGCAGTCAAAGTTAAGAATCTCCTTTTATTCTCCCTCCTCCACTTTAAGATAACACAGCTTGCGGCGTGCCATCGCCAGGTTTGTCTCTGAGTCGGAACGCCCCAGCATATCCAGAGAGCCGCCGGGCCTGGCAGCCCTGGGCCCGAGTCGCTGGAGTCAGGCATCTGCCCGCCGGCTCCCCGGCTGCACGTGAGGCGCTGGGAGTACGCAAGCCACTGCTGGTCGGAGCTTCTCCCGGTGAAAGCCAGCCCAGTAGGGGGAGAGGATGCATATTTGTTGCTTTTATTTTGTTTTTCCTTTTATCTCCATGCCCACACGCTTGGAGCCTCTGGCGCTGATAAATGTGTGCCCTCACAAACACATGCATGCTGTCCCTCTTTCTCTTTGCCCGCCCGCGTGCCCCACACGCACAAACACGCACGCAGGCCCCAGTATATGGGGTGTGGACACCAATTGTAAGCCTCCTCTGTGTGGCTCAGCCCCCCTTTGCCACCAACTCCTGTCCTTTTCAAAGCTCCCTGTTGGGAAAACTCATAATTTTTACACCACAGAGCCTGGCCTGGCCGTCGCTGGAATTGCTGTCTCTTTGAAGTGCTTTCTGCTGGGGCATTTACAGGCCGTTTTAATTACCCGCAGCTTGCGAGGGGCCTTGCTCTGTCCCAGCCTTTGTTTGTTTGTTCTTTGCAAGGAGTCTGTGCATTAAGGAATACGGTGGCCTTTTTATACAAAGAAAGAAGAGGCGGGAAAAGAAGTTGGGGGGACCCCTAGTCACAATTTTCCCTGCAGCCTGCTCTGAACACCCGCCCACTCGAAGGAGCTCAGGACGGAAGCCAGCCTTGCTCTTGGCCAGCCCATGTCTCAGCAACGTGGGTCCCTCTCCTTGCGTTTGCCTGGGATATTTGTGTGTTTTTATTTTAAGTATCATCAAATGTGCTTTCAAACTTCCCGTCAGAGACGGCAGGGCTGTCAAATAAGCTCCCCTCATTGCTGACCACATCAGAGTCAGCTGCACCGAAGCTGGGATCCTGCTTATATTTTTCAACTCAATCTACTTGAGGTTTGTGCACTATTACATTATAGAGTCTGGACATGGGGTGGGGTGAGGGTTTGGAATTACATGCGAAGGCAGTACCCACTCTGAGCTGTCTGGGGTTTTAGTTTCCTGTCTTGATTTTTCATTTGCTTCCCTCTCTAGGATGAACTAAATATAAATAGCCTTCTGTTAAACAGAGGGGTTTCTGTTAAACACGAGTGTGGCGTGTCATGTCTACAGATGAAGATGCGAGTTTACCGGAGGAGCCTTGGACGTTTGTCCCCTGCTCTGTGGGCCCTCCCAGCAGCAGAATCTTCATTCATTTATTCATTTAGCCCGAAAATGTATTAAGCAACCAGACCCTCACACGTGGCTGATGGGAATGTAAAGTGGTGCAGCTGCCTTCGGAAACAGCCTGGCAGTCCCTTAAAAGGTTAGGTACAGAGTTACCATTGACCCAGCAACTACGCCTGGGCATGTACCCAGGGGACGTGAAACATTCGTCCACAGGTTAAAGTTGTGGACGCACATGGTCCTAGCCACATTATTCATAATTGCCAAAAGGTGGAAGAAGGCAGGCACAAAAAGCCAGGTGTGTTGTATGGCTGCATTGTTACGAAATGTTCAGGACAGGTAAATACATAGAGGGAGATAGGGCAGTGGTTGCCAGAGACTGGTAGATAGAGGTGTAGGAAGTCACTGCTAAGTGTTCTGACATTAGATAAGGGTGGTGGTCACAGAGCTCTGTGAAAATACTAAAAACCACAGTGCAACTTGACTAGGGTGACTTTTGTGACATGTGCATAGTATCTCAGTAAACCTGTTACTTAAAAATATATACAGCATGGCTGGAACTGGAGAGCATTATGCTAAATGAAATAAGGCAGTGAAAGAAAAATACCACATGATCTCACTCATTTATGGATAATAAAGGACATTATAAACTGATGAACAAAAATAGATGTAGAGGCAGAGAAGCATCAAACAGATTGTCAGACGACAGCGGGAAGGCTGGAGAGGGTTGGGGGGGGCAGTAAGAGATCAACCAAAGGACTTGTCCGCATGCATATAAGCATAACCAATGGACACAAGACACTGGGAGTGGGGTGAGGGCATGTGCCGGGGAGTAGGGGAAGCTGGGGGAAGGTCCATTGGGGGTGGGGGGGAGGAGACATATGTACTACTATTTGTAATATTTTAAACAATAAAAAAGGAAAAAATGATAAAATAAAAAATACTATATATATAATACATTATGCACACACACCCCCCAGGCACTGTTCCAGACTCTGAGGGCACAGAAGATAGTTTCTGCCTTCATGTAGTTACAGTCTAGCAGAAATAAAGAATACTATTAAAAACAGCAATAATATATACCTGTACATTGTGTTGCGTTAAATGTTAGAAGGGAAGTCAATAAAGTGCAATAACGGATAACAGTGTTGATGTAGAACCAACTTAGACTGCAGTTCAAGTGCAGTCTGCTTCCCAGAGCCTGGCACACAGAAGGGGCTTAATAGATAGTGAGGAAACGGCAGTAAGGGATGGGGCAGTGTGCCTTCACTGTGGGAGGCTATCTGGTCCCCTGGAGACTCAGCCTGGCATGGACTCTGGGTGCCTTCATTGGGCTTGCCTGTCTTCTTAGCTCCTCTGTTTTTGCTTCTCTTTGGGATCAGGGTAATATCAGGTGTGTTCTCTTTCTCTCTCAGTGTATCTTTCTTGCTGATGGTTTCCTTGTGACTTTTAGAGGGCAGCTCTGGGGAGACATTCTGGACAGGGTGGATAGGCAGGGGAATGTCTGTGTGGATCTCGAGGCGAAAAGCCTGGAGACTCCACCTGCTCACAAGGGACAGTAAGTCAGTCAGTCTGTTTTCCTCATGCACAAAATGGGGCCACCACTCTCTTCCCCAGTCACATGGAGGTTGCTGTGATCCTCAGGAAGTCCTACATGTGATACAGAAATGTATGAGCATTATTATTACAAAACCTCGGTGAACTAGATTTATTTACATTTTGCATTGTTGCTAAAAGAAAACAACAACAACAACAACAAAGAAATGAGATAGATCTCTTAGGTTTTTGCATTTTTCCTTTATTAAAATGGCAGCTTTCACTGTGCCATTTGGTGTCTGTGCAGGTTAATCTGCCCAACCTCTTACTGTGTGTTCGTAGCTGATGGTTAGGACGGCGGCTGTAGAGCTCAGAATCTGCATGGGAAAGGAGTGTAATTTTCTGTGTATGGAGGCAGAGAGAGGGAGGCAGTCTGCATTGCGGATGTTTTCAGGAGGGTTTAATCACAGGAACTTTCTTTTTAGGTCCTTAATGAGCCTCCGTTGCCTTCAGCAGCCTCTGAGGACCCTGGCCGGTCCGTGGGATGTGAGGGAGCATCTGGCTGAAGTGAGGACAGGCAGAGATGAGCCCGACAGCCCGGAGAGGCCGTCCTCGCTCCGGGAGAACAGGGGGACAGAGGGGGAACCTGTAGCTTTTTGAAAACTGTTTTCTCAAACATTGACTGTGTGCGCTGGCTTGATGCCGCATATGGGTGCGAGAGAGAGAGAAAGCAAACACCGTTGTTCATCAGTATGAACCGTAGTTCATTTCCCTTCCCCGGCCGGCCTCCTGGGGCCCGGAGAGAGAATTCTGAATCTATTTTTGTCTCCCTGGGGCTGACAGCATCAAGCGTGCACCATGGCGCTCTGTTTTGGGTTTGGAAAAAGCTCTGAGAAGCTATAAATCTCGAGGCATTTTACTATTTTTTCTCTTCTCTGCGCTACAAGCACAACTTTTCTGGTTTCTTAAAAAAAAGAGAGAGAGAAGAAAAAACTACAAAAGTATGTATTGATCCCTTTCCCTCAGATCTTAACTGGCCAGGCTGTAATACCTTGCTTACATCTGCCAGGTTTTGTGCCGTTTTGCAACACCGCCTTAATCCAGTGAGCATAAATAGAACATTTCAATCATATTTGGCTACCAGGAACTTTACAGATAAGCACGCTAAAACCTTGTTGAAAGAGACTGTATGAGACTGTGTGCGATAAGATCATCCTAAAGCCCAGCGCACAAATGAAAAACTTTTGTTCTTGGTGAAATTTGTTGATAGAGATATTTCAAATAAATGACTTAGGAGAACTCGGCGTTTTAAAACAAAGGCCCAGTGACGTCACTGCCAGAAGCCCAGGCCGCCCGGCTCCTCGGCCATGAGGATCCTCCTCTGAGCAGTTGCCGCGGGGGATTAGCCGGCCTTTGTCACGCCTGCCATCTTAGTTGAACATTCAGGCAGCCCTATCTGAAAGCACTGTACTTGGTGTGGCCGTGGCCGTGGGGGATGCCATTGCCTTCCTCCTATTTTCAGAGCTGGGGACAGCTCCGGCCACTCTTCGGGCAGCTCCGCTTGGCCGCCATCCCAGGCCAAGGCAGGTCGCGTGGCTTTCGTTCTGAGAACCCGTGGAGGCCTTTGCTTTGGGGCAGCGGGGACCACTGTGCTTGCACTGGGATGTGTTTATGTGCTGGTGTGTGTAGGGGGGTGGGCGTCTTCACCTCTGCATCTTTCCCTTTGGGTTCCCGTTCGTGTTCGCTCCTTCACTCACAGAAACGCACCGAGTGCCGCCGTTCTGGGCTCGGCGCCGGAGGCTGAGGGACGGCTCTGGCTGCCTCCTTCACGGGGGAGGTTATGTCCGGCTCACACAGGCCCATGTCTGCCCCACAGCCTCTCTGTCCTAACCCAACCGGAAGGGACTCAACCCTTGCAGTGTCACAAAGGGGTGAACAGGGCGAGTGGCCTCACCAAGGTCACTGGCTGGTCATGGCCGAGCTGGGTGAGCACCGAGTCTCCTGCCCTCTGCCCAGTATTTCAGTTAGTGTCACGCCTTTACTCTAGGTGACCCTTGAGAAAGTGCCTTCTTTGCTATTCTCTCCCCGACCTTTAACAGGCTCCAAAGCCACCGCATAGCCACGTCTTCCGTCCCTGCCCTGGTCCGGACTCGCCTGTCTTCCCCCTCCGAGCCCCAGTCCACAGCACGTAAAGGGTTAACCATCACTGTCAGTTCCTGGTTGCTTCTTTTAATTCGTTGCTTGAAATCCTTGCCTTTTTATTGGTAAAATTTACTTTATGGCATACATAAAGAGCTATATTAAAAAATAAATTGTGTTGTAAAAGCATTTGGTAATGTTTATTAATATTGACAAGTCAGGGAGCAGCAAACTCTATTGCTAGAAGGATAATTTGTGGTAATACCGGCTAAGCATTTGTAGCTTATAATGACTCTAATCTCAATACGGGGGAAAGTGGGGGAAAGGATAATTTCCCTTACGCCTGGAGAAAATGAGCGTGGCCCGTTCTGCAGCCAGGATCAGAACCGTCCCTTCGTTGTCCTGCCCAGTGGAAGCAGTCCTCCGCTCCGGGCCCAGGCAGGGTTTCCCCGGTCAGGCAGCCCTTCGCCCTGGGGAGGTGACAGCAGTGTCAGCAGCGGCCCCTCGTGTGTGCCTGCGTGTGCTGAGGGCTGGGAGGCAGGTGTAGATTCATACAGTTGGGAAGAATGTGTAATTGGCTTAATCTTGAGTCATGGACTTGATACTCCAAGAGGGTACAGAAGGAGAATGGCTCTGGCCATCGTGCCAGCGACTCTTTGGCCTCCCTCTCGCCATTGAATTAAGGGTAAATAGACATTGAAGGTATATTTTGAAGTTAAGGGTCTGGGAGGAAGAGTAAGCCCATTGCTGAAGGATGTCCGTCCGTCCTTTCCAGTTCTGTTTCTGCTTGGAGAGCTGAGGCCGGGGAAGCCTCTCTGCCACTGGGTTCATGAGTCACTGGGCGTTTGGAGATGGGGAGCATTTTGAGAGGCAGCGGGCCTTGAAGGGGCCCCGGCCGGTCGTGCCACTCGGGCAGGTCCTGCTCGGAGCGGAGCAGGAGGCTCCTACGTGGGCAGCAACAGGATTTTTATTGTTGTTGTTTAGCCTCAGCTAAGGGTTTTTCCTCCCACACTGATTTTTAGAGAAAGAGAGAGTGGAAGAGAGGGAGGTGGAGAAAGAAAGAGAAACATCGATGTGACAAAAACACCTTGATTGGCTGCCTCCCGCATGTGCCTCAACCAGGCCAGAGATCAAACCTGCAACCCAGATACATGCCCTTGACCGGGATTCGAACCCAGCACCCTTTAGTGCTCAGGCCAGTACTCTAAAGACTGAGCAAAACTGGCCAGGACAGCAGCAGCGTTTTTCAAAAAGAGGGTCATTTACACTTGAGTTTGGATCTGGTTCACAGAGTGGCCTGCCTGGTCCATGTCTGTGCTGAGTTCCCCTGGAAGCACTGGGAGGCCACGTTGATGGTTCGGGACCAGGAAGCAAAAGCCCCAGGTCCCGGATGACTTCCTCACGTGGAGCCCTCAGACCAGGCTGGATGCTGGAGTCAGTTAAACTGAGAACAAGGAAAACATGACTTTATCGATGCCCTTACTCTTATTTTTACTTCATTTAAAGGTGGGTTCCCTCCCACAGGGACAGCTCTTGCATGTCCGTGCTGGTCTGCCCCAGGGATGCAGGCAGCCCCTGGGTTACTAGAGCCGACTTTCCCCCATTGGTCTGCTCTACTGGTAAGTGCCTCTGGGCGGAGGAACTTGGGGGAAAATGGAACATTGGAGGCACTGGGCCTTGAACCACTCTCTCAGGCACGAGGTGCTGCTGTTCGTTCTCCTAGCCTTGCCCCCTGGTCCTGGCTGTGGGGACAGAGATGGGCAAGCCCCTTCTGCACCCCTGGAGGCCGAGGGGGTGACGATGGGTCTCTCCTTGCTGCCGCTCATTGAGCTGCTGTTCCAGGTGGCCTGGGGGGCCTGAAGCTCAGGCCTTGTGCAGCTGTGAAAGAGCCACCACCTTTCCTGTGTGGGCCTGAGGAGCCGCCGGACAGGGCGCGGCACTCAGTGGGGGCTGCCCAGGAAGCTGTTGTACTGGAATGCTGTTAGGTGCCTAGATCCCACCTTAAATAGAGGAACTTCTTTAGCAAAACTGAACAGTCCCTTCTAAACTAGGCCTCTGGAGAAAAGGAAAAATAAACATTACACCGGCTGTACATCAACATTATGTTCTGCCATTATATCATTTGTAGGTTGGAGCAGATAAAATCTCTATACATTTTCAGACTCACGGTAGCACGCGATGGTTTGGGGGAGCGTGGGCTTGCTACCTAGGTGAGAGCTGTGTGGTTGGGAACCTGTGAGAAGGAATGAGCCTTTCTCTCCGGTTACTTGTTAAAGGTTCAGACTTGCTTAGACTGAATTTCTCATAAAGATGCAGTTCTCTTGAGCAAATAGCCAGAAACCTGATGATTGTTTTCTTAGTCTTTTTTGGATAGAAGTGAAAATCTGTTTAATTCTAGGTGAGCTTACCCAATGGGCCAGGCATGGTCTGGGAAGGGGAAGAGCTAGGGGTGGGGAGAACTTGAGCCTGCTCCCCAAAAGTGGATAGTGAAGACCCGAGCTTATCGGGGAGAATATCCTGCACGGTGTAAGGAGTGGAGGTGCATGGGCCCCATGGAGCGGGGCTGCTTTCAATATGGTGGTCAGCAGTGTTGCTGCTGCTTTGTTTTGTTTTTGTTTTGTTAATCCTCACCTGAGCATATTTTCCCCATTGATATTTAGAGAAAGAAGGGAGGAGAAGAAAGAGGAAGGGGAGAGAGAGAGGGAGATTGTGCGAGCCTGACAGAGAGAAAGAAGAAACGTGGATGAGAGAGAGACACAGAGATTGGTTGCCTCCTGCACACACTCCACCTTGGGGCCGGGGATTGAGCCTGCAACCCAGGTACATGCCCTTGAGCAGAAACCCAAGACCCTTCCATGTGCAGGCCGGCGCTCTAACCACTGAGAACACCGGCCAGGGCAATGTTGTTTCCTAGAAGAGTGTGAAAACCAAGCACTATTCGGAAAGGTGTCCCCTGCTGTCCTTCCTTCCTGAAGATTTCCAGTGGCCAGGATCAGTTGGACTTTGTGAAAAGATAGGACCAGACTGGGAAAACGAGTGTGCGTGGGAAGGAGAAAAGAGGTGACAGAATCTCCATTTTAATCAAAATGCTCTTCAGTTGCCGAATGTGGTCATGGCAGTGAAGGCTGTGGTCTGAAGAGCGACAGACTGTGAGCTCATACAAACGTATACGTTGCTTCAAAGCCGGCTGGAAGTCTAGTTCCACATGGGCCATTCTGCAGACTGGGCCGTGGAGTCTGTCGGTCGCCAGTCCCTTGAATGAACCTGGGTTCTTTTCCTGTGAATTAGGAGTGGGCTCCACCTCCTCACAGTCTTCCCTGGGTGTCTGAACAACAATGAAAGCTCTGAGCAGATCAGTGCTGGGCTCCACTGAGCGACCGGGCCTGGGGGTGTCCCCTTCTCTCTTCTGGACTCTGTGCTTGGCCCTGGTGCGGGAAGGACCTTTGTTCTTACACTCCTGTGGGTCACATGGGTGCCTCTGGTAAGCTGTGTGGGGCACTGAGTTAGTGGGTCAGGTACAGGCCGGTGTCCTTACCCCAAGGATTGGACAGGATAGGACACCTGAGTCTCTGAAGGCTGGTGAGGGGCTGGAACCAGAAGAGAGGCTGGTGATGAGTTCCGGAAGATACTTTCACCGAAAGGCATACCACGAGTGAGGAAAGGAGGTCATGGATTAGGATGTTTTTAAATGAACAGATTTCTGAGATTGGGTGTTGATTTTTGCTTGGCTCTCCTATTCTGACTGTGAGTGTCATGGGACATCACCCACGTGGAAACGTGGCTCTGAGAAAATAAATAGTGACTGGGAGGCTAGGAACAAGGATGTGGATAAGACTATTGAATAATAAACTTCTGGCTCCAGGCAGGACCGGAACCGTAGCTATCACCCACAGCACTCGACAGGTGATGACACTGCAAAGACTGCCACAGCAGGGCTTGTCCAAGGTCTGAGAGCACTTTAATGGCCAAGTCGGGATAAGGAGCCCGGTCTTGGGGTTGCTCGTGGGGCAGTGGAAGGCTGGAGCCCGGCACCTCTCACACCACCCCAGTGCAGTTGGCCAAGAAAGCCAGTGCCACCAGTTGCCATCACATATTCCCATCTAGAAAAAAGGCAGGGAGGTTACCCAGAAAATGTTCATCTTGGTGAAGAACTTGGTGTGAAAAGGAGGTGGGCGTGCAAGGGCCGGTAGAGGGCGTTTACCCCGGTAGTAGCTGTTGAAACCGAAGACCAGGCCTCCAGAGTCCTTTTGGGGAAATAAAGCCGAATGGTGCTTGTCCTCCCTTTCCTCCTGGCAGCCACGTCCTGAGAAGCGGGCACCCCTGGGCACTAGGAAATCACTAGTGAAGGGAAGGATGAACATAATAAGACTGAAACTCACACTCTGTCAGCCACCACCTTGACCATGAATATGGGCAAGAGGGTCACTTGCTGAACCATGCGTGAATAGAGCTTTGGCCACTCCCTGGACCAAATATGTGTGTTAGAGAAGCACATATCTGTCATGCCTGCAGCTAACAGGACACTCAGTCACCATGTATGCTTGTGCTCCTTGTGCGTGCACACACTTGTTGCCCGGAGCTTTACACGGTCTTCCCTTGTTCGTGGTTTTGGTCAACCATGGCTCTAAAATACTAAGTTTTTCCAGCCATTGACACTGTCTGCTCCTGACATCCAGCCATTCACACATGGCTGGGTGCTCCAGGATCACCTGGAGCAGGTGACCCTCCTTCTGACGTGTGTTCAGAAAGTCAACAGCAGCCTAACACTGTGTCACAATGTTGATTTCACTTTATCTTACCACATAGGGATTTATCACCTCTCCCCATCAGAAGAATGGTGAGTAGAGTACAGGGAGATATTTTGAAAGTGAGACCACATTTTCATAACTTTTATTATAGTACTAGTGGCCCCGGGCACGAAATTCGTGCACATTAGAAGGAAATTAATTAGAGGAAATATTTTAATATTGCTATTTGCCCTTTCTCTATAATAGAAGTGTCAGAGATAAAAGAAAATTAGTGAAATGTATATGAAAATCCCCTCCTGTCAGAATCTGGGGTGCGCTGAGGGACCTAGTATCCAGTCCCTGCCCACCACCCATACGCACTTTGAAGACACAGGAGACCCAGATCTGGCCCCACCCCTATTGGGTGAGACCCAGACCCAGCTGGCCCCACCCCCATCAAACTCCTCAGGTCCCCTGGTCTGATGCTGACTGTGGGGCGCAGCCTGAGGTCCCCCGTCAAGCCTCACGGGGTGGAGGGGCGTGGCCTCAGGTCCCTGCTGTTCAGTTGTGATGTTACAACATCCCAGCTAATGTGCATATTCCCCTACCATATAGATAGCTGTTGTTATAATTGTTCTATTTTATTAATAGTTGTTAGTCACTTACTTTGCCTCATTTATAAATTAAGCTTTATTTTAGGGAGGTATGTAGAGAGAGAAAACACAGTTACATATGTTCGCTGCTATCGGTTTCCGCATCCCTGAAATACATCCCTCATGGATGGGGGGGAAGGGGTAGGCTACCGTGTTCCAAAACATGCTTTGCCCAAAATGCTGCTAAGACATGTCCCAGTGCCCAGCATTGTGAAATACAGAGTCTAGAATGTTCAGTTAAATGTTCTGTATTGTTACTATTTCTCAATTGGGACAGATCATCATGGCCTGAAGTAAGATAACATGGGGGTGGGGTGTGCGGCACTGTCATGGACAAGGGAGTGTGTGTGTGTGTGTGTGTGTGTGTGTGTGTGTGTGATTGAGAAATCAGTTGTTGTCTTTGGCAAGGAGTAAAGGGAAAGCCAGCAACAGTGCTGTGATTGAGAAAGAGCCTGCTTGGGACTGGCGTGCCCGTGTGGGAGCGTGCACACTGGACACCACGTGCCTCAGGCAGGGACTGCGCCGAGGAGGCTCACCTGGGCCCCCCAGGGTTTTCACACTGCTGGTCCTCATGGTGGGCTCGGACGGCGCTGGCAGAGGGCGGTCACTGTAGGCCCCAGACCGCGCTGCTGGCTCGAGTGTGAACTCCCCCTCACCTCCCGCCTTTACCCAGTGTCAGTACTAGTAGCTGTGTCTCCAGCCTTTTGCTATGGCCTTAACACATCAACATTCTGACTGCAATAGTGTGTTGTCTCTAAGGGACCTGTATGCCTGCTTGCCTGCCCCGCCAACCTGGCTCCTGTCCTTGGCTGCCACTGCCCACCCTGTTCCTCGAGGCCAGGCCCCTGGGCAGGTGAGGGGCAGAGGTGGGTTCAGGTGGATCCTGGCAGAGGCAGGGAAAGGCCCACACACCAGCCAGCCACTCGGAGCTGGCTGTGCACCGCACCCTCTCCCCAGCCCTCAGCTCCCACTAGCCCACTACTTCCCTGCGTCGTGGTGGTTCCATTGCTGGCTCCTGATGGGGCAGGGGGCCGGTGGGAGAGGCCCTGGGTTTGGGAGTAGGGGCAGGGCACCGTGTTGGCTGGGCCCGTGGTCACCTGTTGACCGGGCCTCTGTCTCCCGGGGCGATCCCATGTGCCAAACCCACCTCTCAGAACTGCAGCAGTGGTACAACAAGATCACGTGTATGACACGCCTTTAGAAAACCAAAAACGACCACGGCCACCTCTCATTCATAGCCTGGTCCCTGTCTCCCCAAGCCTCTCTTTCCGTCAGGGCCCGCCATGCAGCAAGAACAGCGGGAAGACCCAAAGCTGGGCTTCGGGGAAGGTAATGTTGGGGGGCCGCTGTGGCTCTGAGAACACCTGGGAGCCTGGGCAGAGAAGCATCTCGTGTCCACATAGCTCATCCCGGAGCGCATTCTCTGCCTGTGACACCCCGCTGCGGGGGAGCTGGAGTGAGGCAGGGGCCGGTCTGGCCCTCTGGGTCCAGCTGTCTTGGGAGCCGGGCCCTGCACGGCTGCAGCATGGTGAGGGCAGTGCTCTGGCCGAGGCCCCGTCTGTATGCCTGTCTTGGGCTTTTCCCCTCCACCCTCTGATGTTGGGTCTGATTTTGGGGTGTGTGTGTGTGTGTGTGTGTGTGTGTGCGCGCGCGCCAGTGAGTGAGCAGCAGGTCCGTGGACAAGACCTGGAACAAGACTAGGAACAGGTACTTCTTTGCAGAGGTCCTTAGGGAAAAGGGGCGCTTTAGGCAACTTGTCTCCATCAGTGCCCAGCTCCGGCTCCCACTCGCACCCTCCTTCCTCCCGTCGCCTGCCCGAGGGCGGGCCTCCAGTCCAGCCAGAGCAGCGGCAACCTGTCTTCTCCTTTTTCCACAGGAAGCTGCACAGCGGGATGAAGACGTACGGGTGTGAGCTCTGCGGAAAGCGGTTCCTGGATAGTTTGCGGCTGAGAATGCACTTACTGGCGCACTCAGGTAGGCACAGGTGCCTCCACTGCGCTTCCCCCTGCCCCTCTCTCCTGCGCTCAGAGCATGGCCGTCCCCCCGGCCTCCCTCTGTCCTCCACTCAGAGCATGGCCGTCCCCCCGGCCTCCCTCTGTCCTCCGCTCAGAGCATGGCCGTCCCCCCGGCCTCCCTCTGTCCTCCACTCAGAGCGTGGCCGTCCCCCCGGCCTCCCTCTGTCCTCTACTTAGAGCATGGCCGTCCCCCCAGCCTCCCTCTGTCCTCCACTCAGAGCATGGCCGTCCCCCCGGCCTCCCTCTGTCCTCCACTCAGAGCATGGCCGTCCCCCCGGCCTCCCTCTGTCCTCCGCTCAGAGCATGGCCGTCCCCCCCGGCCTCCCTCTGTCCTCCACTCAGAGCATGGCCGTCCCCCCGGCCTCCCTCTGTCCTCCACTCAGAGCATGGCCGTCCCCCCCGGTCTCCCTCTGTCCTCCGCTCAGAGCATGGCCGTCCCCCCGGCCTCCCTCTGTCCTCCACTCAGAGCATGGCCGTCCCCCCCGGCCTCCCTCTGTCCTCCACTCAGAGCATGGCCGTCCCCCCCGGTCTCCCTCTGTCCTCCACTCAGAGCATGGCCGTCCCCCCCGGTCTCCCTCTGTCCTCCACTCAGAGCATGGCCGTCCCCCCGGCCTCCCTCTGTCCTCCACTCAGAGCATGGCCGTCCCCCCGGCCTCGCTCCACCGTGACCCGTGGGTACTCCCAGGTTCCTGAAGCAGAAAGTCCATCTTGACGCTGTGCTCCACCTTCCAAAGCAGAATGCAGCCTTATTAGCAAAACAGTTGTGGAATTAGGTTCTCACTCTAATGAATCTGACTATTGGGTTCACATTATACAGGAGCCTTTAATTAAATAGATATAGAAAGGTTGGAACACAAAGCTAGTTACGCCGTGCTGTGTTTTGCAAGTTAATTTTACCCAGTTCCAGTGGGGTCGCCTAGGCGGCTGTCGGCATTTTTTCTCGTGTTTGGGCAAAGTTGCTCTGCCCCATTCTGTTTAAAAAGGGGAGAAGCCCTGACTCAGGGGGGCTGGGTGTTCATGGTGGGGGGAAGGACACAGCAGTCCCCCCTGGTGCTGCTGGAGGCTCAGGGTCACTGCTTCAGTTGCAGAGCTTGGCCCCACCCCATCCCTCCCCGGTCCCCTGCCCAGCCTGTGCATGCTTCCTTCTCATTCCCTGCCTTCAGTTTTGGCAGCACATTTTGGGGGAGAGGAAGGGACTACCTTCTTATTTGATCTTGCTCTTCCCTCGTCACAGCTGTCAGCGTCTGCGGTTCTTTCCCCAGACTGCTTCAGTGGCTGGCCCCCAGGCGGCTTCGCCTCTGAATGAGCATGGGCTTTGGTTGGGCAGATGAAGGTTCCATCTTGTCTGTGATATGTGCTAACTGTGGGACCTTGGGTAGATCTGCCTCTGAACCCCAGTTTCCACATCTGTAAATGCAGGTGTTGCTCACTGACATACTTCCTTTTAGTACGAGGTGGTAGGAGGTATGTTAAAGGCACCTGTAGCTCGCTCCCTGGCGTACAGTTGCTGTGTAATGAGTGGCGATTGCTTCTGCTTCCACCTTCCTCTTTGCCCCAGCTGTGATGTCACCCGGGGCGTGTTCCTCTCACCCTCCTCCAGAGCTCCCCGTCGGTGGGGCTGCAGTCTGTCCTCTCTCCATCTCCCGCCCGGACAGTTGTGTAGGTGCCGAATGGTGGTTTTCAGTGCCTCAGTTCACTGCCTTGCCTGAAGGGCCCTCACCCCTCCTCGCTTCCTGTTCTTTCCCTCTTCCACATCCAGGGATTGGGCCACATTCAGGGGCTGTCTGTCTTGGCGTGTCCCCTCCGTCCGCTTGTCTTTGTGTGTCCCCTTCCTCCTTCCTGTCCGGTCTTTCCACCACGCACCTGGCTCCGCTGACAGTCCTCGTGCCGCCTGCCTGTCCCAGGCTGGCTGGCTGACTCCTTTTGTTCTGTTTCTATTACTTGCATCGTCTATCTTCTTGCTTCCCTTCAGCTTTTCATGCTGTTTAGGGTTCCGTGTGGGTTTCGTGAGCTGTCTGCCAGCAAGTCTGTTCTACCTCGGGTTTGCTCTGCTTGCAAACCCCTTGCTCCCTCTGCGTGGAATGACCATCCCCGTCTTCCCAGACCTTCCACGTCCCTTCTGCAAGGGGTCCTTGACTCCTCCCACCGCCAGTCGGACAGTTGTGCCTTCTTCTGGACATGTCTTTATCTGGAGCATCTTTGGGCACATTCTCCCTTCTTCACATCGTGGCGGTGTGTGGACTTGGCTTATCTCTTCTCCTTGGGAGTCAGGGTTAGGAATTTGTGCACCTACCTCCTGACCGTGTGCCCCTGGGTGGGAGATGTAAGCTCTGTGGGCCTCTGTGTCCTCATCTGTAAGGTGAGGGTTCGCCTGCCTCACAGAGGCTGTGGCTCACCTCAGTCTCAGCGCTGTGCCTGGCGCACGGCAGGGGCTCAGCGTAGGCAGCCTGCCCTTCCCTCCGTTTCTCTAACAGACGGTAAGCTGCTTGGAGACAGTTCTGTCCCACAACCTCTCACCCCTTCGCAGGGATGTCTTGAAAATAAAAAGCAACGAGGGCTTAGTGAGTCAAGACCACTTCCTAAATTGTGAAAGAGCGAAGGCAGAGACCTGGTGTTTCTGGGGCTGGGCTGGTGGTGCCAGGCCTTCTCTCCCTCAGATCCTGGTGGCCCCAGTTGGGTCTCCCATCTCCTGGCTCCTGCGCTAGTTGCTGGATAACAGAACCGTGTGATGTTTAGAGGTGATGTGTAAGATGTTCTTGCTGCGCTGTGTTGAAGGCTCCATGCAGCAAGCTGACAGCAAGCATGTCCCTGCAGTGCAGACCCATTTTGCAGAAGATGCCCAAGGCCTGGGCTCTGGTTTTTAAAAGGGGCAGGTCAGGGAGAAGTGAGTCTGGGGCCCGGGTGGGGTCGTGGCGTCCTGGCCTGCCCTGAATGTCATTGCTGTCTCTTGCACAGGCACAGTCCTGTTGTTGTCTCCTGCTCAGCAGAGCAGAACAGCATGCCCTCCCTCGCTCCCTCCCTTGCTCTGCGTGCTAGCAGTCCCCACCCCCTCTTGGCTAGCATGGGGGTGTTTGTTATTGTAGCTCTGGCCCTGGGCCAGGCTTGGCTGGGAGCCAGCCTTGTGGGTACAGTGTGTACAGTGAGTGCTGAGCCAAGTTTGTCATCATACACGATTAATTTTTTTTTTTCCTAATCGGGGAAGGAGTGGAGTGAAGGAGGAGGCAAGGAAAGAGCTTCTCCCATGCCTGAGACAGCCCGCATGGAATCTGTGGCTGTTGTTTGTGAACGCTGATGGCTCTGGCTTGTTTATCCCTCCGCCTTTCTCCCTTTTCCTCCTCTCCATTTCCTTAGCCTCGGAAATCAGCCTGTGTGAGCCTGTTAGTGACTAGACTGCTAAATTTACATTCCTAAATCAGTTTTCATTGTGTGGAAATGGACAATTTGTTTAATTAGAAGTTTGCCCCGTAGGAGGCCCTTCCTAGAGACAATTCTTTCTTTCTCTTTCTCTCTCTTCCACTCCCCTCCTCTTTTTTCTTTTCCGAGGCCCTCAGTGGTGGCAGTGAACGTTCAGTGTAACTGAAGCTTTGGTTTCGATTTGAGTGTGTTCGCTAGTCAAGTGTTCACAAGATGTACCTGAGGATAACAATAAGTTTAAATTAACCAACACTAACCTCACTCATTAACTAATGAGATTGATCTGGCGAGGCCCCGCGTTCTCAGAGACAGTTTGGGGGCTCCAGGAGGGTTTGAGGCCTGGGAAAGAGGCTGGGGCCCGAAAAGTGGCCACCCCGATGCTTTGTGGAGCTGGTCCGACTACAGCACGAACCTTGGGTTCAGGATCGTGGCAGTGAGCAGGGGGGAGCCCATCCCCTTGGGGTTCCAGGGTCACTCTGCAGTCCCCTACCTCACATGTGGCTGCCCCACGGCTGTGGAAGCGGTAGGGGTGAATGCTGTTCTCACTTGAGAGGCGATTCCCAGCTCTGGGGTGTCCATGCGAAGCCACAGCCTTGGGCAGTGACTCCGGTTGGTTCTGCGATTCGCTAGTGTATGGTTTCCTCTTGGGTAATATTTCCCACAGCTTGGCTCACCATTCTGGCGGATTACAAGCGAGCACACCCAGAACTGCTGGCCCCTATTTTTGACTTGGCTGTGTACTGTTTTAGAGGGTTGCATATTTCTGTGGCCTGCTGGTATTCTGGGAGTGCCCTTCATTTTTGGAGCCAGCGGACATTTACTTAGCAAATGTACTTTACCCTGGAGAAGCCACAGCACCCCTGCCCTCAGGGAACTTCCGTCCAGTGGGAGAGATGTTTGACTATAAGTGGAGAAAGAAGGTAGTGTGTGCAAAGCACTGAGGAAGAGTTCTGGGAGGCATTCAGAGGCAGAAGGGTTCTAGGATGGTAGAACTTAATGGATGGTGAGAAGGGGATTCTGAAAGGAGCTGGCAGCGGAAGGCCAGCTCACCCAGAGTGATATGCACGTAGTTAGGGTGCAGGCTGTGTGGTGGGGATGGGAGAAGGAAGGGATAGGGCAAGGTTGTGGGGGGCCTTGAGTAGCCAAACAATATGCATTTTATCTGCATCCCTGGAAAGCCACTGAAAGACTGAATAAGGGATTAAGCCCCCCCCCCCCATCCCCCCCCCCCCCCCCCCCCGGAATAGAAAGGGCTGCGGGCTTTTTGATGTAGACTAGGCAGGAGTATAGGATTTATAAGAGCCCATGGAGAAATGGCACGATTGGCAGTCTATCTGGGGGTGCATGGCTGGAGTAGAGAGGCTGGTGCCTCTTCAGGGCCTGTTCCCCGTGCCCACTCCTCCGGAGCCCCTCTCTGGGCACTGTAAGCAGCCATGGCCATGGAGAAATCTCCCTTGATACCCCCTTCCCATAGTCAGAACACTGGGACAAAAGAATAGGAGTTGGGTGATGATTGTCTGATGTCAGCTGCAGTGTGGGGTGGCAAGGGGTCATCCATCTGGCAGGAAGGGGCAGGAGGAGTTGGGCCCCAAAATCAGATTGCTTTCCCCTGTTCTGATTGGAAAGAAAATTACAAAACGTTAAAGATGTGTGGATTGCACTTGTTCCCTTTTTTCTTGTTTTCAAAACATGTAGATTTGGGGTTCTGGGTTCTTCTTCACTAAGTCAAGGAAGGTGCGGGTGGGGTTCGGGGGGGGGGGCAGCAGGCAAGGAGTCCCTGAGAGTGCGCAGGTGAGGAAATGAACTGGGAGAAGCCTCTTAGGCTGCATAGGGAGCTCTCAGGACCTGGAGCTTCCTTCCCCCCTTCACCTCTCTTCTCCAGATGAGGTGTCTCCTGAGAGGGAGATTGGGGACTGTCCAGGCAGTCCCGAGCTCACGGTCACTTCATGCCCTCAGTCCAGGGAATGTCACTGCTCCCTTCTGGTTAGCTTTCCCCCAGGGCAGAGCCAGGAGGAGCAGGAGGAACCTTCCTCAGGCCCTTTCACTCCCCAGCACGCCTTCAGGGGGCACGATGGGGGGAGGGGGGCTTCATGGGAAAGGGCCAGTGTGCTGTGTGGTGTGGTGCAGTGTGGTGTGGTGTGGTGCTGTGCATGGCTCAGAGCCCCCCCCCCCCCCCCGCCTCCCCTGTGGTCCGTGTGGAAGCCAGGTGTGGCGAGGGGACACGGGTGAGGAGAAGCCACTCTTCTGGGCTCCCGTGGAGTGCTCCCCCTCTCCCCTCCCTGCTTTGACTTTGGCCCGCTTCCCGAACTTTTTCCCAGAGCGGTGTCGTCACTGGCCTGCCGGCAGGTCTGGATGTTCTGCCAGCATTCCAGAGAGTTTATGATCGCTTGCAGATGTGCCTCCAAGAACACACTGTACCCAGAGCAGAAATTAATGCAGGCTTGACTGCTGTCCAAGCCCATCCGCGGGAGAGGAGAAGGAAAACAAAAACTGTTTAATGCTGTTTATAAATTATACACTGGCTGATGAAAAATACATTCCTCCCCTCCCCCCACCCTGCTCACCGCCCCCACCCCTCCCTTCTCGCTCTCTGCCTCCAGAACCTAAACGGAGACCAGGAGGCCGCGGTTTTGCCTCTCGCTCCTGTTCTGGCCCGGGTCCGGACCCCTGCTGCTGCCGCTCAGCCAGGGTAGTTTTCCCCTTTACCTGATGACATGCGCTGCCTTTCCCAGCCCAGATGGGCGGTTCTGGTTCTGTTATCTGGGTTTTTTATTTTTTTAACTTTGCTTTCGTGGCCAGGGGTTTTGTTTACAGCCAGGGACAGGTTCTGTGCTGGTGCGGGCGTGATGCCCACCCAGGGCAGAAGGCGCCCCTCCCGCCTCTCTGCTGGAGGTGTGTGCCCGCCCCGCCCCCGCCCTGGAGATCCACTCCCCTCAGGCCAGCTGAGCGGGGAAAGTTTGGAAAGTTCATGGCAGGTCATTGTATTAAACAGTGTTCCCGTCGCTTCCCTCCTACCCCTTCACATACAACCCCTGTGTGAAGAGGGGGTGCACATAGCTCCCCCCGAAATACACGTCTCTACCTCCATCTGGTGCCTTAGCAGGGGTTTGGGAAGCCCGTTGCCTCGACCCCTCTGGATCCCAGCCTTTCCCCCTCCACTCAAGTCCCCCATCCCCATTTATTCTATAAATTCGTTTCCACATTATGTCTCTCCATTTACATGGCTCTTGTGTTTTTAATACTGCTAATGTTTATCATTTGCCCAACAGGCTCGACAGATTTGCTTCCTGTAGAGCATCGAGGCTTTCGAGCCCCCTCGTTGCTAAGTAGCAGTCTCCCTGTACTGTAATGGGCTGATTTCGTATTCCGTTCAGCGCTGGATCTTATTTTTGTATGCAAGACAAAGTGTTTTGATGGAGGACGATTGCGGCAGTGTCTGGAGGCTGTTTGGCGCTTTATGGGCTGTACAGTACACTGTGTGCTCTCCGAACAGAACAGGCTGTTGGGTTTTGGATTGGATTTGTCATTCTCCCCCCTCGGAGAGGAGCCTGTCTCTCTGATAGAACATTACTTTAAGGGCGGAGGGAAGAAAGTGGAAATTATGTAATAACCTTCTCTCCTCTCTGTCTCCCTGCCTCTCTCTCTGTTTCTGTGTGTGTCTCCCTGTGTGTGTGTGTGTGTGTGCACCTCTCCTCCTCTGATTCTTCTGTCCTCGCCCCCTGTCATTCCACCATATGATCTTGTGGAGCTGGATGATGGCATTATTTTCAGGAAGTGATTGGCTCTAGAGAAATTGGCTCCATGTAGCTGCTGCTGCTGCTTCTCCTCTCTCCTTTCCTCCCCACTGGCCTCCCCGTCCTCCCCAGTTCTGACCGCTTTGCTGCTCCTGTGTTTCCGAGGCTCTAGGTGGGGATGTTTGTGTGAGCCCCGCCCAAAGGCAGGCCACTTTCTGATCTTCAGCTCCTCTCACCTTCCTTTTTCTTCCCAGACATGCACCCACCACGGCTCCTTGCTGCTCGTCCTCTTCTCTCCTCAGCCCGCGTGCGCCGGCCCCCTGACCAGGCTGTACCTGGGCCCCGGTGTGCAGGGCTGTGCCCCGAGACCGGATGCAGCCACCCCGGGCCGCCGCACTGCCAGCGGGCTGTCATCCTCGCTGCCCTCTGGCCTCTGTGGTGGCAGGGGCTCATTTTCAGCTTCGCCCTTATTTCCCGTACCTCCTCCAGCTCCTCGCCCCATCTGGTGAACCCCGGCCTTTCTTACGCCCCTGTGTTTTCCTTCGTCCTGCTTAGGTCTTCGTGAGTCTTGGTCTCCATTGTCACGGTTGGTCTTCTCCCCTCCCGCCCCTCTCAAATTCTTCTCTTGGAAGCTGGGTGGGGGTTTGGATGGGGAACAAAATGTCAGAAGGCCCGGGCGGGGGCATTGTTGAGCAAACACCCCAAGAGCCCCCAGCACCTGCGGCCTCCGTGCTCTGTTCCCTGCCGCTCAGGGACCAGAGCGGGGTCGCTGGCTTGGCTCTGGTCCCTAGTTTCCTTGAGTTGAGCTGAATGTGGCATGTGGATGGGCAGGACTCAGGTTCGCAAGATCCTCTCGGCCTTTGCTACTAAAAAGCACGTCTGTGGCACTTGTTCGAGGAGGCCTATACCAAGCAGAGTGCCAAGCCTGCTGGCACCACGTGCTTTCTTCGCCTTCACGTGCCGTGCCTGGCACAGTGCCTGGCACACAGAGGCTCTTTGGTACATGGTTGTTGACTAAGTGAGGACCCTTTGCTGAAGTGTTTGCACTCTGAGCACATCACACTCTGGTCGGCTCAGGGACTTACACGATCTCAGTGCTCTGTCTCAGAAAAAGAGGGTGGCTGTCCAGCGTTAGAGCCCCTCCCAGGAAGTGGACTGGTGTAAGGGCGGGGCCTGGAGCCCCCACTCAGACACCTTCAGGGAGAACAGGCCTTTGTGAGCCACCTGAGGAGCCACCAGGGCAGGCCCCACAGCTGGAGCAACCGAGCGGGGAGTCAAGAATAAGGATGTGGTGGGGCATCTGCTCACTCAGGGCCCTCAGAGTGTGGGGCAGGCGGGTTCACAGGCCTCGGGCCTGCTTTCTCCCGGGGCCAGGACAAGCCATCCGCTGTGGGAAACTCCCAGTGGACCCGGGAGCCTCTGTGTCTTACACACTCTTCTCAGCAAAGCTGGCTGGTAAGGGTAGACCCGAGGCCCCATCCACCTCAGAGCCACCAGCGGATAGAGACACAGGGCAGCATCTGGGCGGGTTACTCCACTGGCCTTCAGTGACAAACCTACTCGACATCTACCCGTCTCCCAGGTCCTCCCCTTGCCTGGGTCTGTGGGCAGGCGAGTTGTGTCTGTGGGGGCAGAGCACTGGTCTCTTGGTGTGTGCATGTGCGTGTGCGTGTGTGTATGTGTGCACGTGGTTGCATGCATGTGTCTTGGAGAGGAGCCCTGAGAGCGAGGAGTCCTGGAGGTGATGGGAAGTGTGTGTAGACTTCTAAGGGTCTGTTCTTCGGAGCTTCCAGATTCAGACTCGTCCTTTAATGAGTCAGCGGAAGAAGCAGGATCGGACACTGATTTGGGAAGGATTGCTACTTACTCCCTGAAGGTGCGGAAAAGCTGAGATTTATGTTCCTAAAACTGAGGGGTAGCCATGTGCATGTGAGGGCATGTTGGTGTATGCACGCATGAGAAAAAAAGATTGTGAAGAAGCATTTACATGAAGTACTCAGAATTGTTCCTTGCGGTAATGGTCCCGCACAGACCATTACCTTGCAGATTTAAAACTAAATGAGCTCATCATATCTAGCGACTTCCACCGACATTCATGCTTGATTGCAAAGCCCGTGGTACCTTTGCATTTCAACGTCGTTGTTACTAATTCTCAGATATTGAAGGTACAGTTCCCCTTATTGGATTCAGCCATGAACATGTTGATTTTGTGTGATGGGTGGGGATGTTTTCAACGGGACGGCACAGAAGAACGTTTTCATTTTAAAAATAGCCTGTGACCTCTAGGGCTATGCCTAGAGTTCCCAAGGAGTCCGGTGTGTGGAGGTGGACACAGGTTGACTGTGGCGGGGGCTGGAGTTTTGCATTTTTTAATTTAGTGATTTTAGTTTCCCCATGAATGATCCTGTGTTCTGTGCAGTACTCTGCGTTTTCATAACTGTCTCTTCCACTTTGGGTAAAGGAAGGGAGGGAAGAAATAGCAGCAGCAGCATTCTGTGGGCAAAGGAAGAAAACAAGAGAATGGGGCAGAGAACAGGCTAAATTTAAAATTGTAATTGGCTGACTTCCACTGGCTTGCGGGTGTTTTAATGACTCATAATAACTTCATTTAAAACCAGCTGAGCAGAAAATAGATTGGAGAGGAGCCTCGGGCCATTATGGATTTGTTTTTTTTGACAAGCTCAGTTTTCAGCAGCCAGGAAGGCTCTCGCTCGCTCCGAGAGGCTTGGCTGTGCTCGCTCTCCCTCTCTCCGGGGCTGGTGGTCTGCCCGGGAGAGGTTGTATAGAAACCAGGGCTGCTTTTTTTCGCCCCACCCCCTTTCAAACCGATTATAAATAGATGCCTTGAGGTATTATTTTAGCATCCATACGATTTTTATTTTTTACTTTTGATGTGGTAAATGGAACAAATAAAATTGTTTTTGAAATGACTGAATTAATTCGCTAGTAAAGCAGCTACGATGCATACCATGCATTTTCTTTGCTGTTGCCCTCATTCATTTTTCGGGGCGTTTCCCATTTTCCCCAGAGTCCTCCTCCTCTGCCCCACCAGCCCTGCTTCCTCCCAGTGTGGACCCGACCTTTCGAATGCTGGCCTCTTTCTCCGATCTGTAGGACTTGGACAGGATTGGTTCTGCCCAGCTAGCCAGTCAGCTCAAGGAAGCACGAGTTCGGGGAGCTGCCCAGAACGGTGCCTGCATCGGTCTGAATAGATCCTGCCCGGTCCCCAGGCTAAGGCGGCGTCAGCCCCGAGAAGGGCTGCTTTTTCTCTGCTGTTTTTAAAGTCGGCCGGCTCGCTGTGGATTCATTTGTCTGGGCGGAAAAAGAGGCCACCCCCAGCTGATGACTCAGCCATTTATCTACCTGCGCTTATGGCACCTGTCACCTTCTTTGTGTCAAGGCTGTTGATTTGCTTGTCGTTTTTTGCCTACTAGGTCTAAGCTTCTTCAGAACACGTGACTAATTCCCGCCTCCCCCATCATAGAGGAAACTGCAAGGTGGTTATAACTCAGTCGTTTTTTGAATAAACTATTGGCTGAGTGGGTGAGTGTGTGGATAGGCACCTGCCTTCCAGCCCCGGGCGTCAGTAGTCGGCTGAGAAAACCAGGATCAGAGGCAGGGCCTTACTGCAGCGTGCTCCGGTGCGTTCCCACAGCCTAACACATAGCAGGCTCTCAGGGAGTATCTGCGGAGGGAATGAATGGCTCTGGGTGGACAGGAGGGATAGGGAAGGAGGGAGGTGCCCTTACATGTAGTGGATGCCTCCTATGTTCCAGGCATGGTGCTTGGCGCTCCGCATATCTCAACTAACCTAATCTGACATTGACTTTAGGAGGCAGATATGCTGATTTCATTTTGCAGGTGAGGATCCTGGACTTAAGGAATTGAAGCTTCCTTAAGCTCATAGCCAGGGCTCTCCTGCCCCCACACTCTTGCTTTTCTGGTGTGCCGTACTGCTGAACCTGGCCCGAGAGCTTGCTCTTCCTAATGGAGAGATAACTAATGTCTCAGAGACTGGGAGCTGAGGGAGGGAGAACAGGTCCTGCAGGGGGGTGGGGTAGGGTAGCACAGCACTTGGCTGATGCTCAGGGCATTGCACCTGGGCCACCAGAAGCAGGTGCATACGTTTTCACCTCTCCTGCTCCGCCAGCGTCCCAGGTGCTCACTTACCGCTCCCATCATGCTCATTGTGCACCCCTCTGCCTTGCAGGGCTGGGGTAACATGGCTCTGGGAGCTTTGCTTGAGGATCTGTGGGTGAGTATTTGGCCCTCTCACCCTGGCAAGAGTTTGGCTGTGTCCTTTTCCCACTCGGGCTCCCCACCCTTGTCCCTGAGAGAGAAGGGGCAGGACCAGCTGCTGCCTGGGGTCCCTCCTGCCTGGTGACCCAGCTGGGTGCTCTGCTCTGGGGGGAAGGGGTGTCTGTGGTGCTGAGTCAAGAGGGAAAGGGGCTGCCGTGTCCCAGGAATGTGCGTGCTGGGACAACTTGGACTGTCACTAGCTCCCGAGACTTCTAGTGCCTCTGAGTGGGACACGTCGGAAGGATCGCGGCCTTCCTGACCTTGTGGGTGCTTGCCTAGTGAAGGTGGACCACTTGGCATGAGGCTCACCTGTCTGTTCTCCAACAACCGCATCTTCCCAGACCAGTGCTGGGGATGCTGGAGTCTTTTCTGGGGACCAAGTCATCCACCAAATGAGCCAGATGGGGAAGGTCAGGCAGCAGAGCAGCCTCGATGATTGTTCTGGGTCACTCCATGGCTCTCTTGGGGGGAAAACTGTCCATGAATGAATTCATCCGTAAGCAGTTATGAACTGAGGGCCAGTGGCAGGCAAAACCAGGCAGGATGGGCTACAGCCAGCCAGGGCCCTCACCTGCCGGGGGCTGTCATCGGGTTGAGCGGGTGATAGGAGCCCCCAGCGAGGGGAGAAGCAGGCAAGGCTGGGTGAGCTCACCATCCTCCTAGGGGAAGGAGTGAGTGCAGCAGAGTTCACAGGGAAGGGTGAATGAGGGCAGGAGCTTCGTAGGATTTTGATGGACTCTTTCCAGCCAGAATATTGAGGTGGAGCTTTGTGGTGGGAAAGGGACCTGCTTCCTGGACATGAGGAAGCAAGAGCTTCTTGGAGCTGGAGTCAGCCAGACAGGCGTCTGCTCGCTGCTCCTGCTCCTCTGCCCACTCAGAGCCCAGAGTCTGAATCCTCTGAGCTCTAGGAGGTCCAACCCTCCTTGCCTGCAGGTTCAGAAACACTGCCTAAGCGTGAACAGTGGCCCACAGCTGGCCCTTTTCTGTGAGGTGTCCACAAGATAAACAGTTGTGAAAGTGAGGCTTCAAATTGGATGTAGATCTAGAGTACTAGCCTTTCTCATCCATGACTTGATGAACCCCAAGATAGGTCTTGAGTGCTCAGGGCTCCCCGAAGCCGGGTTGAGGGAAGCGCCTTGGTGAGGCTGAGGCCTGGGACTGGCTGTTCTGAAGGGAAGTGCAGGCCAGGAGGGCTGACATACCCAGGGCCCTGGCCCATGTTCTTGGACCACACGAATGGAGCCCCTGGGTCTGTCTTTCATGAAGGACCTTCCCTGTAGGTGGGAAGCCAGGGAGAGGAGTGGGTGCTTCTGTAGTTAGGGCTCCCCTCCTGGACTCCCCTTGATTCAACCTGACAAGAATGCGTCTTGCAGACTTTTCCCCTATAGTTAACATGCTCCCCGCCCCCCCCCCCCCACACACACACTTTTATTGGGATTCTTTCACTTGCCAGGGAAGAGAAAAAGGAAAGCAAGTCCTACACTTTACATTAGGTAGTTGGAATAAGAAGTCTTCTGGGATAGTTGGATGAAACCTCCGCAGCTCTTACTATTACAAGCTAATTGAGCACCGCGAGCTCATTGGCGGCTTGCAATGAACATTTTGCTGGAATAATTATGCAAGGCCACAGTCATTTGCAGTAACAAGGTAACTCCAGGTACAGAGAAAACTCCCTGAAACTCTGGATTTGCTGGATGGAGTCTTCCTCAGTTGTCTCGTTAATATGAGCCCAGGACAAAGGCCCAGAGACCAGGTCTTTCAGGAGGCTGCTGTCCATCAGGACCTTCTGCCTGAACAGCCCAGATCTCCTGCTCTGTTAGGGCCTGGTGGGAACAATCCAGCCATCTGGGAGAGCCCTGCTGGACTGCTTTTGCACTGATTGAGATTTGGGATCCCGAGTCAGATGCTCTGGAATATAGGATGGAGAGGGACAGGTGCAGCCTTTGGAAGCCAGGGGACAACTGACCAGGCGCAGGGAGACTCTCAGGCCAGTGTCATCATATTTGACCAACACACTGAGAGCAAGGCCTGACCACAGGTAACAAGGCCAGAATCACCCACTCTGTCTCCATTGGGATCTGTCTGTCCTGGGTGGGTGAGGCATGGGTCTGAAAATGGGACCTGCACAATTCCTGGGTCTCCTTTCTATCCCAGAGGATTCTTTATGGCGACACTCTCTTAAACATGCTATCCTCGTCCTAGCCCTGCCTCCCTCTCCCCTAAGCATATCTTCAGGAGATGGGAGCCTGAGCCTGACAGGGGGAGGTGGAGAGGAGGTCCTGGGCTAAGTAGGCTGGGCAAAGGCTTCTCAGCGCCCTCTGGCAGGGGCCCTAGGGACTTGCCAAGCCAACGTGTCCTCTGGGTGGCCCTGCCTGGCCTGTGGCCTGCCGCCCATCAGCATTGAATCATGCCTCTTGAGGACAGCGTGTAACTGTGCTTCCAGATATAGTCCCAGGCCCGGGTGACAAGAGGAGTCATTGTCAGGGAGCACTTCATCTCTGCCGCCTCACACCCCACAGAGCTTCCTTCCTCACCTCTCCGCCCTGCACAGCCAGGACTCTGCTCTGAAACAGACGGAGAGCTGGTTTTGACCCTTTCACTTTTTAATCTTCTCCACCTCCCACTTTTATCTTCAAGACTCTGCCGGGCCATCTCCTACCTCCATCGCACAACTATACAAGTTTGTCACAGTCAGAGGCTGGCTGCACTGAGGCGGGGATGTGGTGTTTGGTTAAATTGTAAAATTAGCTAGGGAAGTTAATGAGGCGTCCTGCCTCTGCCTTCCACAGAGCGGGAGTTAAGAAGGTGCTCCGAGTACTGTGCCTGCGATGGGGTGAGAGGACCGGAGAGGGGGTGGTCAGGCATGAGGAAGATTCCATTCAGGGGAGTCCGAAGGCCTGGGACCCGTTGTGGCCTGTTGCTTAGCTGGAAGGACCTGGGGAGTCACCCCCTTAGAGCTTCTGCTTTTGGCCTCCATCAGCCACTTTGAATCCATAGGAGCTCCCTCCCCAGGTCCAAGGACGTCTCGAGGCTCAAGGCTCAAGGCTGCACGCAACTGGCTGTGGTTGGCCATGCGCTGCTGCACATTCCTCTTTTGTCTCGTGTAAGGCTGAAGACACAAAGACCAAACTCTGCCTTAGAAGGCTTCCACACAGAAGGAAAACCAAAGAGAACAATCACAACTGCAGTTAACGTTTGCTGAGTGCCGACAGGTGCCAGCCACTGTACCCCATGGTCTCATTGGATCCCCACGAGACCTCTGTAAGGTTGGTGTTATTGTGTCCATTTGACAGATGAGGAAACTGAGTTTACTTGGCCTAGATCCCTCAACGAGTAAGAGGCAGAGTTGGACTGCCTGCTTCCAAAGCCCTGGGCCTCCGCCCCGAGGCAGAGTTGCTTCCATCCCTTTGCAGGCAGCCCACTCTCTCTGCAGAGTTCAGGCAGAGTGCACACTTGCAGACACTCACCTGAAAGCCTTGGAAGTTATGCCTCAAAGGTGCATGCAGAAGACCTGCCCACGGGCTGCTTTCTGCTCACACCTGTTCTCAGGGCACGCAGTTACACCAGACAAACCTTCCTGTTTCCAAACAGCTATCCAATGTAATTTTAGTTGTTAGATGCACTTTAATAATGCTTAACATGGGAAAGTCTTTTGCTTGAGGCCAGCCAGGAAAGATCAGTTTTTTGTTGTTTTTGTTTTGTTTTCCAAGGACAGAGTGGTTCATGCTAAGAGTGGGCATTACCCATGACAGGCAGTATTTCTGTTTTGAAAAGTGTGGAGTCCCTAATGCTTCTGAAATTTGAGCCTGAAAATGTCAGTGCTGTAGATGTAACGGAACACCTCAATTACGGTGCAGGGGTAGGAAAGGGAGGCCCTGAAACCTGCAAGGTTCTTTAGATCCACAGCCTGAGCCACAATTATGGTTTCAGAAACACCAAAGGCAAGCCAATGAGTGTCATTTTTAACCAGTTTGAACATTTTACTACTTCCTAACATCAGAAGCACCCAGGCTGCAGAGCTGCTGCTTGTCCTCAATAAAGTGATTAAGCTGAATGGGTGTGGGGAGCACTATTGGGCTGAGAAGGGCTAAAAATAGAAATGCTGTTTTCAGAAAGCCACAGCAGGCCTGGAGCGATCCGGAGCCTTGAGGTGCCACTGAGGAGGGGAGGGAGGTGGCAGTCCCTTGGGTCTGAGTGAGGTGGGGTGATTGGTCGATGTGACAGCGAGCCAGGTTGACGGGTGTCTTTCACAGCTGTCATCAAGAACGGAGTGTCAGAGGAAGCTATGGATGGGTCGCTTCTGCCTTGGTTTGAAGAAACCTCCAGGGTCTGTGTGTGTGAGTGTGTGTGAGTGTGAGTGTGAGTGAGTGTGTGTGTGTGTCTGTGTGTGTCTGTGTGTGTGTGTGTGTGTGAGTGAATTTAAAGTAACTGACACCGCAATAGACTAGAATGGACACCTCAGCCTACAATTTACATCTTTGCCCCCAAGTTACTATATTTATTTGCTGTTCTTGGGGAAAGGGGTGCAATTTTGGCAGTGAGTAATGGCCAGTTATAAGGAGCATTTACAGAGAGAGGTGAGGAGGGGGGAGACCCTTAGAGCCTGGTGAGCTGGTGAGCATGTGTTCTGGAAACCCATGGTTTGCTGGGATGCTCCAGGAGAGGGAATAGAGGGACTTCTTTGGTTAACTGAAGGTCAACCAAGAACCTTGTCTGTTTCAGTCTTTGTAGTCTGCTGTCATTCATCATTATGAGGGTTCATTTTTCTACTTTAAGTAAATACACTTGATTGTTTTTTTTTATGATAGATGCTTGCTTAGAAGTCAAAAGGAGAATGCTCAGGAGGAGAGCCAGTCATGGAAGGGTGTTCTTAATTGGGATTTTGTTGTAAGTCAGTCTTTATATGTGTTTGAGCAAAAAATATTCATTGTAGCAGAAACTGGTTTGGCTCAGTGGATAGAACATTGGCCTGCGGACTGGGGGGATCCCAGGTTTCGATTCCAGTCAAGGGCATGTACCTTGGTTGCAGGCACATCCCCGGGGGGGGGGGGGGCGGTGTGTGTGCAGGAGGCAGCTGATCGATGTTTCTCTCTCATCAATGTTTCTAACTCTATCCCTCTTCCTTCTTCTCTGTAAAAAAATCAGTAACATGTTTTTTTTTTTAAGTATTCATTGTATTTTGCTGTGGAAGTATATTTTTCCAGTTTTATTGAGAAATAATTGACATATGTCACTGTATAAGTTTAAGGCACACAGCATGATGTGGTGGTTTTGAGGTTTTTTTATACTCAAGAGGGAAAAAGAGCAACGTCAGATACTGATGTAAGAGAGAAATATGATCCTGTATGCTCCCCGACCAGGAATCAAAACTGCAACATTTCCGTGCATGGGACGATGCTCCAACCGGTTTAGCCACCATCCAGGGCCAGCATGGAGTTTGATTTATATATGTTGCAAAATGATGATCACAATAGCTTCAGCTAACATCCATCATCTCATAAAGGTTCGATATAAAGAGATGGAAAAATAAAATAAAATAAATTTCTTATTGTGCCGAGAACTCGCAACAACTTTCCTGCACACCATACAGCAGAGTTAACTGTAGTCATTATGTTGTACATGCTGTCCTAGTACTTATTTATCATGTAACTGGAAATTTGTACCTTTAACCACCGTCCTCCAGTTTCCCCTTCCCCCACACTCGGCCTCTGGTAACAAGTCTAAGCTCTTTTTCTACAAGATTCCACATAGAAGTGAAATCATACAGCATTTGCCTTTCTCTGCCTGACTTGCTTCACGTCATAATGCCTTCAAGTTCCATCCATGTTGTCGAGAATAATAGGGTTTTCTTATTTTTATTGCTGAATGGTTAGTCGAGTGTGTGTGTGTGTGTGTGTGTGTGTGTGTGCGCGCGCACCACAGCCTCCCCTCTTATCCACTCACTCATTGGCGGACACAGGCTGTTTCCATCCCTTGGCTGTGGTAAATGATGCTGCAGTGAACATGGGAGCGCAGATATCTGTCAAGTTAGTGCTTTTGGTCCCTTTGGATATATCGCCAGGAGTGGGAGCGCTGGGTCAGATGGTTCTACTTTTAATTGTTTGAGGAACCTCCATACTGTTGTTTTCCATAAGGGCCGCACCGAGTTACAGCCCATCACTAGTGCCCGGAGTTCCCTTTCTCCACATCCTCACCAGCACTTTTACCTCTTAGCATTGTGATAAGAGGCAATACCTCATTCTGGTTTTAATTTGCATTTCCATAATGACTAGTGATGTTGAACACCTTTTCATGTAATTTGTGACCTTTCATATCTCTTCTTTGGAAAAAACGTCCATTTTAGGACCTTTGCCCATTTTTAAATTTGGTGAGTTTTTTATTTTGTTTTTGCTGTTGAGTTGTATGAGTTCTTTATGTATCTTAGGTATTAATCCCTTATCAGACCTATGGTGTGCAGATTTTTTTATTCTGTAGGTTGTTTTTCACTTTGTTGCTTGTTTCTTTTGCTGTACAGAGGCTTTTTAGTTTGATGTAGTCCAAAGTGTTATGATTTTTTTGCTTGTGCTTCAGGTGTCACATCAAAAAATTATTTCCAAGGCCCATGTCAAGGAGCTTTATTCCTGTTTTTTTTTCCTTCATGGTTTCAGGTCTTATTTGTTTTTAATCCATTTTGAGTTAATTTTTGTGAATGGTGTAAGACAGGGGTCTGGTGTCATTTTTTTCACATGTGAATATTCAATGATCCGCATCAAAAAATGGCACCATTTATTGGCGAGTCTGTCTTTTTTCCATTGAGTATTATTGGCTCCCTTGTCAAATCCTAGTTGACCATATATGCCTGGGTTTATTTCTGGGCTCTCAGTTCTGTTCCTGTGATCTCTTTGTCCGTTTTTGGAATGCAGTGTCTCCTGTTTTGTTCTTTTTCAGGAATTCTTTGGCTATTCAGGGTCTTTTGTGGACCATATAAATTTTAGGAGTGTTTTTTCCTACTTCTATAAAAGTTGCCATTGGAATCTTGATAGGGGTTGGATTGAATCTCTAGATGGCTTTTGTTAGTATTGACATTTTAGCGATGTAACTCTCTCAATCCATGAACACAGGGTATCTTTTCATTTATCTGTGTCTTCAGTTTCTTTCATCAGTGTTTCCCAGTTTTTAGAGGAAAGATCTGATGAAATTTATGCCTAAGTATCTTACTGGTTTTATATGTCATCTGCAAATAGAGACAATTTTACTTCTTCCTTTCCATTTCTGATACCCTTTATTTTTCTCTACTAATTGCTCTAGCTAGGGCTTCTGGTTCTTCTTCTTCTTTTTTAAAAAATATATTTTATTGATTTTCTTACAGAGAGGAAGGGAGAGGGATAGAAAGTCAGAAACATCGATGAGAGAGAAACATCGATCAGCTGCCTCTTGCACACCCCCTACTGGGGATGTGCCTGCAACCAAGGTACATACCCTTGACTGAAATCGAACCTGGGACCTTTCAGTCCACAGGCTGACGCTCTATACACTAAGCCAAACTGGTTTCGGTGCTAGGGCTTCCAGTTCTATGTTGAATAGGAATGATGAGAGAGTGCCCTTGCCTTGCTTCTGATCTTATAAGGAAAGCTTTCAACCTTTCACTTGATATGATATTAGCTTGGGCTTATATATGGCCTTTATTATGTTAAGATATGTTCTTTCTATGCCTAATTTGTTAAGAGTTTTCATCATGAATGGATGTTGAATTTGTCAAATGCTTTTTTTGTATCTGTTAACAGATCATATGAGTCCTTTTTATTCTATTTATTTGATGTATCAGATTGATTGATTTGTATATGTTGAATCATCCTTGCATTTCAGGAATAAATCTCACTTGATGGTGGAAAATGATCCTTTTAATATGCTGTGGTATTCATTTTGTTAGTATTTTATTGAGAAATTTTGCATCTATATCATCAAGGCTATTGGCCAGTAGTTTCTAGTAGTGTCCTATTCTGGTTTTGTTATTATCAGAATAGTGGCCTTGTAAAATGGGTTTTGGAATTTTTCCTCCTCTTCAGATTTTTGGAAGTTTTTAAATGTTTGGTAAAAATCACCAGTGAAACTACCTGGTCCTGGACTTTTCTTCATTGGGAGATTTTTTTATTATTGATTCAATCTTGGTAAGTTGTATGTTCCTTAGAATTTTTCTCGTTTCTTCTAGGTTGTTCAATATGTTGGCATATAATTACCTATAGTACACTCTTATGATCATTTGCATTCTTGTGGTATCAGTTGTCATGTCGCCTCTTTCACTTATAATTTTGTTGGCTTGAATCTTCTCTCTTTTTTCCTGGGTCTAGCTAAGAGTTTTTCAATTTTGTTTATGTTCAAAGACCCAACTCTTAATTTGGTTAATCTTTTCTATTCTACATTTCATTTATTTTTGCTCTAATATTTATTACTGCCTTTTTCTGGCCACTTGGGCTTGTTTTTTTTCTAGCTCCTTAAGGCATAGAGTTAGGTTGTTTATTGAGATCTTTCTTGTTTCTTAATATAGGCATTTATTGCTATGAATTTTTCTCTTAGAACTGCTTTTGCTGTATCCCATAATTTTGCTGCAGTGTTGCTTTTCTATTTTTGTTTGTTTAGAGAAACTGTTTTTCCTTCTAATTTCTTTTTTGATTCATTGGTTGTCTATAAGAATGTTGTGTAATTTCGAAGTGTCCGTGAATTTTCCAGTTTTCCTCTTGATTTCTAGTTTCATGCCATCATGGTCAGAGAAGATTCGTGGTTGATTTCAGTCTTCTTGAGTTTGTTGAGGCTTGTTTTATGGCCTGACATATGACCTCTCTTAGAAAATATTGCATGTGTGTTTGAAAAGAATGTGTATTCCGCTATTGTTGGATAAAATGTTCTATTTATGTCTGTCAGTTCATTTGATCTATATAGTGTTGTTCAGATCTGCTATTTCCTTATTGATTCTCTGTTTGGATTATCTATCCACTGTTGAGAGTGATGTAAGTCAGTTTTGAAGATTGACTATGTCTTTTCTTCTGTAAAGTCCTACATGTTTTCATGTCCTGGAACTTATTCTTCTCCATAACAGCTTTAGGTGGTAGGAGGTGGCTAGGAAAATGATGGCCAATTTACAGCTGGATAAATGGAAGCCAATAAAGCAGGATTCTGGAAGACACCAATGTGCACAGCAGAGCCAAATCTAGACCCTGTGTTGCTGGCTTCCAGTCCAGACCCTCTCTCATGGACAGTGATGTTCTATTCCTAGACTAAGAGGCAAGTGTTCTGAATAGTGAGGTGCTCAGAGAAGAGGGACACACTGAGGAGGGTGGCCCCAGGGTCTGGGGAATGGTCCCTTAGCTCCAAGGAGTGAGCCAGAGAGTGGAGAAGAGCAGAGGACTCGGGCACACTGCCTTTGGGACCTTTTTCTACTCCCCTTACTATGAACTTCTTACTCTTTAACCTTTTATATAATTAAAGGGCCTTCTAGTTAGCTGGGCTTCCCCTGCTACCACCTGTTTGAGTTAGCTTCTTTACTGCTGACTCTTACTATTACATCTTGGACAAGTGAACCAAGCTTTTCCAAAAGCAATTTTCACATCTATAAAATGAGCATAACCTTAGAATTAATGTGAGAATTAAGTAGCATATCGTGTGTAAAGCAGTGCAGTTCTCATCTATACTAATAAAAGCCTTGGGGGTGACCAGGCCAGCAGGATAGGGTAGTTGGGGGCAATCAGGCCAGCAGAGGAGCAGTTAGGTGTCAATCAGGCAGACAGGCAAGCAGTTAGGAGCCAGTGGTCCCGGATTGTGAGAGGAATGTCTGACTACAGGTTTAGGCCTGAACCCTGTAAACCGGCAGTAGGACATCCCCCGAGGGGTCTCAGATTGGAGAGGGTGGAGGCTGCGCTGAGGAACACCTTCCCCAGTGCACAAATTTCATGTACCAGGCCTTTAGTTTCATAATAAACACTCAATACATATTAATACTCATGTTACTATCGATACAGTAGCAGCAGCAGCAGCAGCATTGATCCTCTTCACAGAGCAGCCCTTGTGGGACCCCTAGGACCCTCGGAAGGGAAACGTTAGGGTGCAGTTGCCAAGTGCCAGTTCCCATTGTAAGGCACCTTCATGTGCGGCACCTCGTTTAAACCCCCTGACAACCTGTGGCCTCATTTCTGAGTGAGTGCTGCTCCCTGGAGTTGTGCAACTTCAAAGTCCCACCTGGAGAATAGAAGATATGTATCATTACCTCTTCATAGGTGAGGAAACCGAGGCTCAGCGAGGTTAGATTGCTGAGTGGGTATCTGAGCTGAAATCAAAGCCAGGGATGGGCTTGACTGTGAGACTCCTCTGCTGACAGAGCCCTGCCTCTTGCCAGCAGCGTGGCCTGGGTGTCTGGGAGGGGGGCTGCGTGTGGCTTCCCGGGGGAGCTGTCACTACAGGGACCCTAAAGAGATCCTGTCTGCTCACAGCCAAAGGAGTGGTCAACAGACGGCATGCAGACCCCTGCTCCCAGTTTCTAGGTCATCACACACGCGGCCGCATTGAGGCCCCGAAACGTTTGGCTTCTTGTCACTTAGTAAAAAGTGATGTGGGTACTGAATTGGGGGTCACTCTGCGAATTCTATAAATGTCTAACCACCATGCTGTACACCTGAAACTAATATAAAGTTATGTCCAATTAATTGAAAAGTAACATTCAAAAGTGAAAAAGAAATATGGTTATGGGTGGTGATTCAACTTAAAAACAAAGTACACACACCCATGGTTGGAAGTGGAATTAAAGAGATATACTAGGAACAGGGAGAGAGCAGGAGGTTCTGAGAAGAGGGGAGGAGGGAATTGTCACTACAGGGACCCTAAAGAGATGCCAGTGTTGGGAGAAGACTTGGCACACTTTTGGTTAGTGAGCCGGGGAGTGGGGGGGGGGGGGTGGGGGGGGTGGGGGGGAGATAAGGGAAGGGTCCTGCCAGGAGAAAGGGAGGCCCAGAGTACAGGGAGGCTGAGGAAGGGCTGCCCCTCCCTCAGAAGATGTCTCGAGTGAAAACATTTGGCAAGTGGGTTGGAGGATGTTAGGGGTCAGGCAGTGGCAGACATTAGCTTGAAATGTGTGGGGTGGCAGCGTTTTGATTCTGGCCTTTCCCCCTCCACCCACCCACCCTCCCCACAGCAGCCTGGTTTTGCTTTTCTCCACTGTTCAGTATTCATGTGGGAGCCCCTGACCCCCGATTCTGGGGAAGGCCTGGGACCGAGAACTCGGGGGTGCTTGGGGAGAAAGGAGCAGGGACAGTGAGGTGGAGAGGCGGCCAGAGGCTCAAGTAACAAAGAGCTTTGAAACTGCTACATGCTGAACCTCTCACCTGAGAATCTCCAAGCTGGGACTGGCTGAAGCCCCCTGGGGCTTTCCTGGCCCTTTAACTGAGTCTCCTTTCCAATGCCAAGCCCTACCTTTTTTAAACACAGCAAAGCTGTGAAGACCGGAGGTGGTTACCGCTCCCGAACTCAGGGCCAGCCTCTGCCTCAGGTCCTGGGCTCAGCGTGGCTCATCCGGCTGAGGATCCCCAGCATCTGGACTCCCTGTTCCTCTCTGCCTGCCTGAGAGGAACCCCTGGCTGAACCAGGAGCCCAGCCCCAGCAGTGCAGCCCGTCACCCTGTCACCCCGTCACCCCGTCACCCTGTCACCCGGTTGTGAGCTCCTGAGCTCCTGTACAGCAGCTGTTACTGTCTTTGTCGCCTGCTTCCAGCTTCTTCTCACACAACACCATTCATGTTTTCCTTAGAGTTGTCCCGACAGAAAACTTGTCATTTAGAGATGAAGAGGTGAAGTGACTCAGCCAAGGCCACATACTCGGGCAGGGCGGAGGGCGGGGCGGGGGCACTGAGCCCTGTGGTGCTGCAGGACCTCTGGGGTGCTCCTGAGCAACAGAGCCCCCCTGAGCCTGGTTTCCACCCCCTTCTCCGACGGTGACCCCTCTATCCTCCCAAACAGCTGAATAGCACAAGTACAGGAGGCCTGGAGCGGGCACTCCTGCCTCCCTAGGCCAATGGTCGGCAAACTCATTAGTTAACAGAGTGGCAAACCGTGGGGGCTCTGGAGCCACTGTTTGCAGACCACTGCCCTCAGCCATTTACTCACTGCAGGGGGGTCCTTTTCCCAGAAATGTGGGACCAGGGATATTATGGGCTGGAGTTCTTGAAGGCTCAAGCTAGAGGCTGGCCTCCTAGAGCTTACCAACTTGATGAAGTGAAATTATTTTATACTCACTATTCAGGCGCCCAGTATGTGCTGGGAACTTCATATAGGTTCTTGTTTAAACTGAGGATTCATAACCCCATTTTAAGAAGGGACATGAGGCTACAAAGCTGGTGCCAGGGCCATACCACCCGTGGCAGAAGCCCAAGCTGCTGTAGACTTTCTCTCGGGGCGGTCTCCAAGTTGGCAGAGTGTCTGGGAGCCAGCCCGAGTCCATCACGGCGGGGCACACCCCATGGTAAGAGGTTTTGTTCCGGGGCACTGGTCCGCATAGTGCCCTGACCAGCCAGTCATGGAAATAGCACCTCAGGAGGATTTGTATGTTGTTCTCTTTCTCTCTCTGCTACTACTGTTTTTATTGATTTCAGAGAGAGGAAGGGCGAGGGAGAGAGAAATGGAAACATGAGAAACATCCGCCTCCTGCATGCCCCCTACTGGGGATGCAGCCTGAAACCTTGGCTTGCACCCTGACGGGGAGTCAAACTGGCAGCCTCCTGGTGCCTGAGACAACACCCGCCCGCCGAGCGACACTGGCTGGCCGCTGTGCTGTTTTCACCAACAGATTCGCCCTCCTCCTTGTGTTGTGTTTAACACCATTCGCCGGAGGCAGGTTCACTGCTCTCGGTAAGAGGAGGAGAGTGCCGTCAGAGCCTGGCCCTGGGTGTTGGGTGCTGGCTGGGAGGTGCCGTGTCTCTGATCTCCTCCCAGGGCGGGGTGAGCGGGCCTGTCTTTACTTGTGCATTGTTGGTTTGTGGACAGGTGTCTTGGCGGTGCCAGTGGCTAGTGTCCTCTGCCTTTCTTTATCTTCCACCCGGTGGAGAAAACCTGCCGAAGACGTATCCAGCTTGGGTGGCTTTCCTCCCCTCTTTTTCCCTTTGTGCTTTGGCTGGGGGGGGGGGGGGGGGGTAAGAATATTTTGCACGCTGTGTTTGTTGCATGCATTTATGGCCATGAGGGTCTCAGGCATCAAAGTTGGGGAGAAAGTAGTGGTAATGATGATCTTCATGACCACTAGCACTCACTGAGCAGTATTGTGTGCTGGACAAGGTGGTCAGGACTTGACATGTGCTGTTGGAATTCATCATCACTCAGCCCTGGGCAGTGCCTGCCGTGTGCCGGTGTTACAGGGGAAGAAAGGCCCGGAGAAGAGAATCGCTTGCTCAGGGCGGTAGCGGAAATGGTAGACCCAGGGCCTGAGCCCAGGTTTGTTGGAGTGAAGGATTCGCAGCTTCCTGCACGCGGCCGGGGAGGGCGCGCGGGCAGGACTGTGTTCCCAGCCTGTTGGGTTCCTGACGGGGCTGGCAGTGGGAACAGGGGAGCTGCCGAGGCTGAGAACTGAGTGCAGGAATAATGGACAAGGTGGACCTCAGTTTTCTCTGTGGGACAGGAGAGCAGGACCCCAGGATCCCAGGGAAAGCCAGCGGCCCCAGGGCAGCACGGAACCTCCTGGTGGAAGGAGCATTATTAGGGGGTAACGAATGTTCTCTCACACTAGAGCTGCCTCGGTGTTGTCTTTTGATCCTCTCCGAGGACTTATCTTCTACAGAAAGGACATTCCGCCCAGGCTGAGGTGCCCAGCCACTTACCAGTTCCCTGATGGGAATGCGCTTCTAGAGATCTGAAACCCCGCCGCCTGCAGCCCCGGTGCCTCCCTATCTCCGCTGCCTGGCCGAGCCCGGCCAGGCGGCTTTCTCAGTCCTGCCTCTGACGGAGGCCCTCACCCGAGCGCCTTCACTCTCCGTCCTGAAGCGAGGCCACTCTGTTGTCAGCCCCATCCTGGGCCCATCGACAGGGGCTGCTGTTCTCCACTCAGCCCTTATCTGCCCGCCTGCTTCTCTCCTCCCTGCCCCCCGAATGTGTGTACCTTACGGAGGCTCGGGTTCCAAATCAGTTTTTGTTTTGCTGATAAAAGGGGAGTGTCGGGAGAGCATGCTCCCAGCTCCTCCCGGGACACGCGTCGCCCCAGTGAAAGAACACGCAGTGCCGGCCGGCTGGGCTGGCAGCCCGCGAGTGTTCTGTCTGATAAGAGGTACTGTAAATAACACTGTACGCCGCAGAGTGCCCGGCTCTGTACTCATTGTTCTGACAGCTTATGCTTTTTTTGGGTCTGCTGTTTTGGTACACTCTGTACTTCCTTATGTAAGCAGGCATGCATATCTCATCAGAACATTCAAGATGTTTATTTTAAAATCTCAAGGAATTAAAAGAAAAAGGACACATTACCCAACACTAGATGCTGACAGACCTTGGGTGTTTTTTTTCCAGTGGTTCCCCGCCCCTTTTTATTGGGGGGGGGGGCGTGGAGAGGGAGGGGTTTCAAGCTTTTTTCTTCTTTCATTGGCTTCTGCTTTATTTATTATAGAGACAGTGACCCGCATCTGCTTGCGTTCAGCATCTTCACCCTTCCTAGATTCTTAGGGACCCCCCCAGCCCCTGCCCCGGTTCTGGTGGGGAGGCAAGCAGGAGGAGGACCCTTGTCCTTTGCCAAGAAGGGGAGGCCAGAGTTGTGTGGGGAGCTTGACGCCCCACCTTCTGCTGGATTTCAGCTCTGTTGCCCTTGGAATGCTGGCCATTTAGAGAAAGCTTTATGGCTTTGAGAGTGCTTTCCTGGCATGTCCCTCTAATTCCTGCGAGTCGGGTGATCCTTAGCCCGGTGTGAGCGCGGCTGCCACACAAGGAGGCCTTAGACCAGCTCCAGCCTCCCTGTGGGCTGCAGCGGCCGCCTCCTTCCTCTTCACCTGCTTGAACCCCCTCCTTCCTGCAGCCCCTGTCTAGTTTTCTGGAAGCATCAGGAAGTCGAGGGAGACCTAGAGGCCTAGGAAATGCACTTGGTCGGGCGGAGCCTGCTCCCCCCCGTGTAGTGCTTAAGACATCCTTGAGCCCCCACCTGCAGATTCCTGGGAGGCTGGCAGGGGCAAACATGTCTGTCTGTCTGTCTGTCTGTCTGTCTCTTTCTTTAAAGTCACCCGAGAATATGTTTTGTTGATTTTAAGAGAGCGAGAGAGGGAAAGAGAGAAACTTTGATCGGTCGCCTCCTATACATGACCTGACCCAGCACGGAACCTGCAACCTTCAGGTGCTCAGAACAACACCCCATCCAACGGAACCGCCTGCCTGTCTCTGTAGCGCTGACTTTCAGATAAACTCTGCCCGGGCTGGGAGTGGAGGCACAGCAGCCCTGCCCGCCCGTGCGGGTCCGCTCTGGCTGCAGGCAGCTCCCTGGACAGGTGGCTCCTGTGTGGACTGGAGGAAGGGTTGCTTCTTTGCTGCAAGGGCGTGAGGCCTGGGCAACGGGACGGGGAGCTGAGGGCTGATGAGAGGGAGATCTTGCTCCAGAGGAGGCAGACGGCCCCACTTCTGAGCCTCTCCTTTCTTCTCCCCTCAGTGGCCTGGGTTCCAGCCAGAGACTGTGGATGGGAGCTGTGAAAAGGAGGCAGTAGAGAACCCAGCAGCGTGTGTAGAAGGACTCTGCCACCCCCTAGGGGACAGCCTGGCAGTGCCCGGAATGGCCACTGTCCCTTCCCAGATCAGTTCTGCTCCCAGGAGCCTGGCGGAGGGTTTATCAGGCACTTTGTGGACAGGGCGCGGGGGATAGAGAGCAAACAAGATGGGCCAGGCCGCTCAGGGGGCTTGCCTTCTGGGGGGGAGGGGGGGGTGGAGCGGAGCCCAGCAGGCGGGCGGCAGAGGGGCTCCCAGGCTCGGCGCTGCTCCTGGCCGGGCCCTGAGGAGCTGCCAGTGCTGGCAGGTTGGTCCTGTGACAGATAATCCTGCTCCCTCAACGAGACAGCCACTCGCCTTTAAGTCAGAGGACAAGGTGTGTGAGAGAGATTGTAGTGAAATATGTCTTTACGAATGTGAGCCTCGCCTCACAAAAGATGGACGACCCCCGATAACTGAACCCAGAGCGTCAGTGAGCAGCCGTGCTCTGCACGCGGGGGTTCTTCCAGGAGCCGCGGCCCTGGTGGTGCCGAGGGCGGCTGCTCCCGGCTCTGCGCCTCTGCCCTCAGGCAGGCCGGCCCGTCCCCACCCCGCACTGCCCTCCGGGACTGTTCCTGCTGCTCCCACATCCCGGCCGACGCGACAGCCCGTGGAGATCAGGCCCTTTGCTGAGTGGTCACACCGGTCATGAGCTTGGCAGGGATTTGAACTCTGATCCCTCTGGCCCGAATCCGAGCTCTTAGCCCAGTGACGGGCAGCCTTTTGAGCTTGGTGTGTCAGAATTCGCCAGAAAACCGAGCATAACTCGGGTGGTCGGGTGGTGTGTCACTTCGAGAAAAAAACCATGCTTCTCTATATGCGACAGCATGCGGCCGCGTGTCATGGAAAATGGCCACGCGTGTCGGTGCCGACACGCGTGTCATAGGTTCGCCATCATGGTCTTAGCCGGACTCTTGCTTCCTGGGGTAGAAATGACATCAGGGCTCTTACATCTGCGATTGCGTGGGGAGGAACCGCATGGGATGTTTGTTAATGTCCGTGATCTGCTTCTGAAGTCACACCGCCGTGAGCGGGGGCAGGTACGGCCACCCACCTCACAGAGTGTGGGGTCCGCAGCGGCGTGTGGCTGAGCTGGGTGCGGGGCCCAGCCCTCCGCACCCACAACTCTCCTTTAGCTCACCGAGATCCGCGATGGCCAGGGCGGAGGGCAGGGGTCTAGCCCAGCTCATCCCGTGCTTCTCCCTCCTTGCTATTTAAGTTCTCTCTCTGCAGCCCAACCCTGACTTGACCCCGTTGCTCGCTCTATAGCGGCTCCATTCCCACAGGGCCCCCTCGCCCTTCCTGTGCTGTGATGGGCTTTCCCACGTAGTGGCGTGAGTCTGCGTCCCTTGCCGGCGCTTCTCCGTTGCCGTCAGGGCACACGCGGTGCTCCCTGGCCGCGCCGGCGCTCTCGGGCCCTCTTCCCTTAAATGTATTTCCTTTTATCATTCGTCACCGCCTACGTTACGTTTCTTTTACTCTAAAAAATGTGCCTTCTTTGCCCTAACCAGTGTGGGTCAGTGGCTAGAGCATCAGCCTGCGGACTCAAGGGTCCCAGGTTCAATTCCGGTCAAGGGCATGTACCTTGGCTGTGGGCACATCCCCAGGAGGAGGTGTGCAGGAGGCAGCTGATCAATGTTTCTCTCTCATCGATGTTTCTGACTTTCTATCCCTCTCGCTTCCTCTCTGTAAAAAAAAAAAAATCAATACAATTTATTAAAATAAAAACAAAAAATGTGCCTTCCTCTCTAGAATGTAAGCTCCTTGCAAACAGGGATTTGCCTGAGTTCCTGACTGCAATTCCCCTTTGGCATAGATTTAATGGACCCCAAGACACATCCCCTTGCTTATAGGGAGGATGTGGCCAGGAGTGCCCATTCCTGAGCCTTGCCCGGGAGTTGTCCCTTCTCCAGCAGGAGCCCCGGCAGTGCTGTGGGGGTGAATGCTGCTCCTGTGTCCATATGAACCCGCTGTGGGGCACGGACACCACCTCCTCCCTCCCCGGCACCCTCCCAGTGAGGCTGTGTCTGGGCACTAGTGGCTGCGTGATGTCACCGTGCTGCATTTTGGGTTCGTGGACACTTGAGTTGCTCTGAATGCAAACCTGACATCATCCTGAGGGAGCAGCGAACAGCATGTGCACAGTGAACAGGCAGAGACCGTCTCATCGATTAACAGATGAGGCCTCTATTATCGACCAGAGCTTGCCGAGGACATTTATCACTTTTACTTTCAGGGATGCCAAATATTTCTGCCCCTCTGAGCCAGCCATTCCAGAGACAATTTAAAAGTGCAGGCCTCCCTGCGAAAGGGGGGTGCCGCCTCTTTCTGCCGGCCTGTGGGTCCTGGGACTGCCTGCCTGAGCTATTGGGCTCTCCGGGGGGTAGTTGGCGTTGGGGTGGGGTGTCCTGGGCTCGATGAATGGGAGCTGACATCCAGGGCATCCATGTGTGAGGAAGGCTCTGACGGAGTGGCTGAGGGTGGGAACTTGCACACACTCAGCTCAATTTTGTGACTTCAGCAAGACAGGCTTGGAGGGGGAGGGCTTGGAGGACGCCCAGCTGTGGTCAGGTTGAGCCCAGCCAGCGGCTGCCTCGCAGCGAGTGCTGAGGTGCTGCCTTCCTCTGCACTGTCTGGCGCACACATCCGGCCCTTGATCTCCTACCTGCCCCTTCCCTCTCTCGGTTATTGAAGCAGCCCCGACACCACATCCAGGGCGTCTTCTAGGAACTCCTCCTACCACATCCCTTTGAAGCGGGGCTCTGGCTTCCTGGGGCTTCCCGGGCCCCACAGGGAGCCCTTTCTTTCTAGTCCCCACTTCCCTCCTCAGGCCCCTTCCCCTTTTCTAGGGAGCCATGAGAACTGATCGAACCAAAGAAAGAAACACAATTAAAATCAGATCCCTTACAGACCCACGGCAAAACATCCTGGCCGACGATTTGGGGCTGGGGCAGCTTCTCTTTGTGAAGGACTGGGGCCACCCCGCCCGGCCTGGTCTTCCCGCTCCGGCCCGTCTACTCTCTGAGGCTCACGCTGCGTCTCCAGGGTCAGTGTCTGCCAGCTCTGTGACACAGGGTGGCTGGTGGACATCAGGCTTCCTGGCTTTCTTCAAAGCTCTGTAAGCCCCTCCTAGGCCCTGGGGCGCAGGGATGCCCTCCAGCTTGAAGGGAAAGCCAGAGGGGTCATGCTGTTCTCCCGCCTCCTGCAGAACTCGGCTCTGGCCACCTAGAGCAGATGCAATGCTTGCTTTTAAAGCCCTTAAGGAGAAGTTCCTTCGTATCGCTCCCGGGGCACTTTATCACGCGTTCATTCTGTCAGTCAGCTAATACTGACTGAGCACCCACTGAAGGTCAGTGCCCTATGGGCCTGATAGTCCAGACCTCTGGGGTTCCTTATCCCCTTCACTGGTGAGAAATGGTTACTGGTGTCTAAGTTTAGACTGATTTAGTCCTTAAGGGTGTGCTAATACTTCTGGTTTTAAACTTTTAAAGAGCAGTAGAACAATCTTTCCAAATAGAATTTTATACAGAACGTGGATACAGTCAAGGGCTAAGTTGGATTTTCACTTCTTTGATTGGAGAGAAGGCAGCCCAGAGCTCACCTCCCTACCCAGGAGGCATGTCTGCAGGTGGCACCAGGAGGCAGGAGGGCATGGGCTGCAGAGCAGAGGTGCTGACATCCGCTGCCAGCTTTGGCTCCAACTCTGCTGCTCCTGTGGGACCCGGGGCTAGCTGCTTACCCTGCCCAAGCTTGTGAGAACCTGCAGGTGAGAACCTGCTAAAGGGGGTAGCAGTGGTATGTGCTTTAAGAGGTGTTAGGATCGAATGAAATGATATGTCCTAAGGACTTAGCGTCGTGCAGTGTATGATCTGAGATGCTTTGAAAACACTCTGGATTGTTTCCGCTACAGCATTCTGCCCCCTATGAGCCCTGATAGAAAACTGAAGCACAGGCACCCTTCGGGAGCTGCTAAGTCACACCGAGAGGACAAAGGCAGCGGCAGGGGAGGGCAGAGCAGCGAAGGCCAGGGTGCTCGGTGCATGCTTTCTCCAGTTTTGAAAATAGAAAGGGCCTGGAATAGACAAGGAGTGAGACCAGGCGTCACTCAAGCCCAGACTCGGGGAGGGTCGAGTGGTGCACAGGGGCCAGTGCGGACAGCTCCCCGCGGAGGCCGGGAAGCCAAGGAGAGGAATTGAGAGTCAGTGAGGGCCACTGAATCTTCTTGAGCAAGGAAGTGTGAGGAGTCACGTGACCTTCAAGGGGCCTGCGTCTGCTGGTTGGCTCCGAGGGCAGCTGGTGGTGTGGCTACCACCCTGAGTCTTGGGCACGGCCCCACAAGGGCCTGGTTGGAACAGTGATGATGGACAGGCAGAGGAAGAGAGGCATCTAGCAGACATTTGAAAGAAAACCGCCAAGGCTCACACAGGTGCTCCCTGGATGAGATAACATCTTGAAGATGACGAGCAAGCGGTAAAAGGTCCTGTTTAACTTGACGTCGTGACGTCGCTTGGAGCCTTGTGAATGGTGGTTCTAAAGAAGTTTACCAAATTGAATTGCACTGAGTTGATGAGTTTCTTCCACAAGTATGTACAGTCATAGGTCCCCCTGGGAGTGGAGCAGATGCCTGCTCTCTCCCTCGGGAACCACATGTCTGGAGACAGAGATGGGCCCACAGGCCTTGGTAAAGGAGGAGCATGTGCGGGTGGAACCGGACCATACGGGGGTGTCGGAGCAGAAAGCAGGGCTCCCTCCCCCAGACAGTGGGACAAGGGTAGGGAAGCTGACGGGTGAATGAGGAGTAGACTGCTCATTCCCGGGGGGCCAGGGTGAGGGGCGAGAATGTCGGAGACGGAGGTGCAGAAGGGTGTGCAGAGCCTGTGATGAGGAGGACGGAGCTCCTCCCACAGCCAGAGCAGCTCTCCCCAGGGTTGGAGCCCGGAGAGCAGAGTGAGGAAGCAGAGACGAAGCAGGAAATCGAAGCGCACCAAGAAGCGCTTTGTGCCCTGGCCGGCGCTCAGTGGTTAGAGCGCTGGCCCCAGCACCGAAAGGTCACTTGGTTTGATTCCCAGTCGGGCGTGTGGCGGGGTTGTGGGTCCAATCCTGGCCCCGGTCGGTGTGGGCAGGAGGCAACCAGTTGACGGGTCTCTCTCGCATCAGCGCTGCTCTCTCCCCTCCTCCCTTGCTTTCCACTCTCTAAAGAGTCAAAGGGTGAGGATTTACAGACAGACAAACAAAAAAGAAGCACTTTGTGAGCTATCAGGAGGCGGTTGGGCTTTACCCAGAAGACACTAGGGAGTCATTCCCGTTTTTAAGTGGTCAGCTGTAGGAGGTGGCTGGGGAAGCCGTGGGTGTAGTTTTGGACACACAGAGGTAGGGGTTTATCCAAGTAGATGTATTGGCAGTAATTCCCTTAAAATATATTCTACGCCAGTGGTCAGCAAACTGTGGCTCGAGAGCCACATGCGTCCCTTTGGAGGGCTGAGCTGAGCTGGCTGCTGGGGCCTTGGATTCGCCCTGACATATCACAGGTGTTCACCTCCTGCAACAGGTCCACCTGCACGGTGCGGGCCCAGGTCCCCACTTCATAGTGGAATGTCACTCTGGGAAATTAGTAACCACCTCCCCTTTCTTTCAGCGGGTGCCAAAGCCTTTGTCTGCGATCAGTGCGGGGCCCAGTTTTCGAAGGAGGATGCTCTGGAGACACACAGGCAGACCCATACAGGTGAGTCGGCTTCGATACCCGTTCTCCAGCTCCCCCGCAGTGTGACAGCATGGATGTGAGGCATCTCGCCGCACCGCTTCCAGCAGGCGATTCCAGCCATCTCCTGAGGACCAGCGGCTGGGCAGGTGTGACTTCGCCCCCGAAGAGCATTGCCCTCGATTAGGTGCAAATCTCTGTCTCTGTCAGGCCACTGAGCTCCGTCTCCTCAGAGACCTCTTGTACTCTTGTCAGGATCTTTGAAAGTCCCGTCATGTTGTCTAAGGATCTCCTTCCTCGGGAGGGTCAGGAAACCTTTTATCCCCTGTGGCTAACTCTGACCTTCTGGCGTGGCCCAGTGGCTGGTTTCTCTGCAAGGGTGGAGTTATGGTCTACAAGAAGGCAGTCTATACACAGGGTGAACAAGCAACAGTTTCAGGTTATTTGATTTCAAAGCATTGATTTCACAGCATCAGCCACATCTCATCACTGTGACCGGCGCTGTCCTTGTCGTTGGTGTGCTGCCCACTCACTGGACACTCCTGAGGTGCCAGGCACCAGTCGCAGGGTCCCTGACCTCACCTGGCCAGTCTCTTGTAAACGTGTAAGGTCAGAGGCGACTCCCAGGTCAGAGATGAGAAAACTGAGGCTCAGAGAAGGGGACAGTAGCTCACCACAGGGCTAGAATGGGAGGGTAGCATGACTCAATGGGGACCCCAGGAGGGTTTCCATTGTCGGCTGCTGTACAGCAGTTGATAGAAGCAGCAGTGTCTTATTTTGGGCAGTTCTGTGGGTTGACTGGTCAGCTGGGCACTTTTCACCTGGGGTCTCGCGTGGGTGGAGTTGCGACCAGGGAGTGTCTGCCTGGGGTATTGTGCAGACTCGGCCAGCCTGGTTCTCCAGTGGCCTCCTCAGCCCCTCGCAGGCTATCGGTGCTCCCCCATCTGCCCTCCTAAAGCTGGGCGGGGCTGCAGCATCGCTCCACCTTGCTTTAGTGATTGCAGCAGGCACAGGTCAGCCCAGGCTCCGGGCGAATGGGCAGAGTCCCTTCTCGGAGGGATGGCACGCAGATGGAGAGGAACCGCTGGCACTCGTCTCCGGACTCACTGCTGAGCCCCCAGGGGGAAGGGCAGGAGGAGGACTGTAGTGGAAGAGGAGAGCCCAGTGAGCTGCTGCCGTTACAGTTACTGTTGAAAGTACGTCCTTGCCCTGCCTCCTCATCAGGTCTGCTGTCTTGAGTGGCCTGTGGCAGTGGGAGGAGGGCCTTCTAGGCGGGCTGGTGCTTCTGCTGGTGCCTGCCTGGCTCCGTTGGAGACCGTGATTGGACCAGGTGATTTTTTCCAGGGTCCCAGAGCTGCTTATCTTGAAAGTCTCCCTAGCCCAGCCAGTTTCTAGACCTCACGTCACCGAGGACCCCACTTTGGAAGTGCTCTGGGGCTGGGAGACTGCGTGTGGGCCAGTGTGCCAGGCAGTGCATCAGGTTTGTGTGCAGAGCAGGGAGCAAGCTGCCGCTCAGCCAGGCCTGGGAAGAGGCACTGTCCCGAGGGGGGAGCAGCGGGACTCTGTTTGCAAGCGGACCCCACACTCTCCGGTCTGGCACTCGCTAGGGACATGACAGTAACCAACACAGACACCTTCCCTCCCCCCCCACCCCCCGCAACAGCTTTCTTGAGATATAACTCGCTGTACAGCTCACCTGTGTAAAGTGTACAGCTCAGCGGTTTTGGGATATTACTCTGTTAATTTTTAAGGCAGTGGTAAAACATCTGTAGCATAAACTCGCCATTTTAACCACTTTTAACTGATGACCCCAGCCTGTTTTCAGAGTTTGGGTTTTGCTTTGGCTTTGAAAGTCAGGACGTGTCCTCGGACCAGTGACTTTCTAGGATGGGTGAAGAGACCGGAACCTGAGAGAGGTCAGCTCTTTCCGGGAAAGGCTGATTTACTGTTTAAAGAGAGTGATCGGCAAGAGCCTGGAGCTGGAGTCAGAAGCCTGGGGTGGGGCTCTAACTCTGCCCTAAGGATAGCTGTAGGTGAGTAACCTTGCTTTGTTGCTGGTCTTTCTGCCCTCCAAGTCCCCTCACCGGCGAAAGGAGTCTGGCGGGACCCCTCCTGTGGCACAGGTGGGCCCAGCCCCCTCAGCCTTGCTTTTGCTTCTCCTCCAAGCTGAGTACTTGGAGCTCCTGAAAGGGGAAAACAGTTGAATCCCAGTTAAGGATGAAAGACCAAGGTGGGTGCTTTGAGAAAGGCGCCCTCCCCGAATGGGTGTGAGTGTGGGCACGCTCCCCCAGCGGAGAGGAGCGCCTCCTTCTGCCACTGGGCCGGCTCACCTGCGGCCTTGTCCTCAGCCGAGGGTTGGCACCCAGGCGGCTCCTCCTGACACGTGGCCGAGCTCCAGTGTCACTTCTAGCACCGTTTCCACGGAACCCTCACAGGGCTCCAGGCTTCTCTATAAGCAGTCATTGGACAAACGCAACTTAAAACTCGGTTGTCATTTCTGTTCTCAAAAAGGGACCCTAGGACGGGGAGAGGCCTGATGGTGAGCAATACTGGTAGGGGTGCTGGGGAGGCCAGCGGGTGCCCGGGCTAAGAGAGTAGGGAGAGAGCTCTGGGAAGGAGGAGGAATCGAGACCCCAGAGAGTAAAGTAATGGTAGTGCCACCTTATACTTCTTTCCTGTAGTGTACCCATTTAGCAGATGAGAAAACCAAGGTCTAGATCCCACCCAGTAGGAGGTGGAGAGCTGGAACCTGACCCAACTCCAACTTCAGTGCTCTTGCCACGACTCTTCAGCTGCCTGCACATTGATTTGCTGTTTAAAGAGAGCATGTCAGAGACCATTTAGCTCATTGATCTCTGACCCGTTTGATTAAGAATCCTCAGCATGCCCTCGCCCTGGCCTGTCGCTGGAAGGGTCCCGGGTTTGATTCTCATCAAGGGCATGTACCTCGGTTGCAGGCTCCGCCCCGGCCCGGTTGGGGTGTGTGCAGGAGGCAACCAATCGATGTTTCTCTCACATTGACATTTTCCTCTGTCTTTCCCTCCCTCTTCCACTCTCTCTAAAAAAAAAAAAAAAAATCAATGAAAAATATCCTGGGGTGGGTGAGGATAAAAAAAAAAATCTTCAGCACCTTGATGCCCATGTCCCCCTCCTGAGAGGATACAATTTCCCTGAGACAGACTGGGTGTGGAGTTCCTGCCCAAGGCGGCCGTGGGGGAATTCACAGAGCTGGCGAGGCATTGTGTCAGATAGGTGATGGTGGGCCGCACAGGTATTCTTGACACTGGAAAGTGAGTTTAGTAAAAAGTATTTCCTTTTATTTTAGCCAAAAGACTGTCATCGTTTGACCCTTTGGTGGTGGTTGTTAATATCACCTGAGGATATTTTTTCCCATTGGTATTTAGAGAGAGTGGAAGGGAGAGGGGGAGAGAGAGAGAAGCATATTGACAATATCATCTGAGGATATTTTTTCCCATTGGTATTTAGAGAGAGTGGAAAGGAGAGGGGGAGAGAGAGAGAAGCATATTGACTGGTTGCATCCTGCAGGCGGCCCCAGAGATTAAGACTGCAACCAAGGTATGTGCCCTTGACCAGAATCAAACCCAGGATCCTTCAGTCTGAGGGCCAACACTATCCACTGAGCCAAACCGGCCAGGGCCAACATCTGACCCTTTTGACGCCACTTAGTCTGGATATCTGTCACGGTGTGTGTGACCCCACATTGGCCCCTCCTTCCAAGATCTTGGTGAGCTCAAGCTGGGGCGCTGGGAGGCAGCACTGTGGTTGGGCTGGGCTCAGGTTTTGTTGCCACACTTCGGTTTTCTGTTTTGGTACAGGGAAGACATTGAGGAGATAAACAGAGATCACTTTACACCTTTTATATTATGACAAATACATATTGCAAAACACTGCTGCTTCCAAAATGTTTGGGTGGCAGAGCAGCGAGGAATTAGCAGCTACGCAGCTCCCGAGATGCGTGTACTTCATTCACACATCAGAACTTTTTTACACTTTCCAGCAAAATAAAAAGTGGGAAAGCAGACACACACACTCGCACACGCACACGCACACGCACGAGCGCGCACACACACCACTTAGATTCTATATCAGGAAGGTCTTAAATTAGTAAGGAGTTCTTTAAATGCAGATAAACTGATAAATACCATTAATGGCTTAATTTATACTCTGGGTTTGAAATTTGACACATGGACACTATCTTGGCTCAGGAAATACAAGTGGGTTTGTGCCAGAGGTTTTAATGACCGATCAGTAATGTAAATTGCTGCATCACTGCACAGAAATAGCTTCTCCATGTCATTTGATCTGGAAACTTCTCTGGCCAGGCAGCAGTTAATAAATTTAAAAATAATTACCCTCTTTATTCAAAGTCAAACTAATGAAGAGTTGTTTTTACAAATCATAATGTTGTCTAGGCCACTGTACACCCCCATGGGGGACTTGGACAGACCTGGGGGCATGAATTGGAGGGTAGCTGAGTGAACGTGAGGGGCTGGAGCAGTCTTCAGCATGCCCTGTGGAGTGTGGGGGGGGGGGGCGGTCAGCGAGGAGGCCTTGGGGGTGATCTGTAGGAGCCTTTAACTCTTAATCCATATGTAGGGGACTCAGAGCAGCCACCCTTCCTGTGACCTGCACATGGGAGATGGGTCAGTGCTGGTGGTAGGCCGGGCCAGCGCCCATGAAGGAGGAGAGGCATTGTGTGCACACGGCTCCCGTGGGACAGTGGACCTGCCCAAAGAAGGGAGTGGATGGGATGGGACAAGTTTGGGCCCTAACAGGGCAGAGCTGGTTTGTCTTGCAGGCTTCAGGAGCTGATGTCAGAGTGTGAAGTTCAGATTCTCTGTGCATGGTGACACCTGAACTTGGGAGCCTGCACTTCGTTTAGGCAAATACTAGCCCCATCACTTTCTCAGTGTATGATCTTGGGGAGGTTGCTTAACTTCTCTAAGCCCTGGTTTCCTCTTAGTCATGTGGGCAATGGTGGAGTCTGTCCTGTAAGGCATATTTTGAGGATTAACTTGATAGTTCAGTGTAGGCCTGGTGCAGAGTAAACACTCGCGTGGTGGTATCATCATCATGCTTCATCGGTGGCCGTGGGGGGCACACGTTCCCCACCACAGGGCGGGAGCGGTGAAGGGCCAGGTTGGTGGCAATGGTGGTGGAGGAACAGGATCCTAGGATCTCCCAGGATCCCTGACTTGTCCTCTGACTGGGCCGTGTCCCCTGTGCCCACAAACCTAACAGCCATCGGGCCCATCCAGGTGCAGTTGGGAGAGGTGAGGACAGATTGAAGTTCTTCTAAATGCTGAACAATCTCACAGAGCAGATTCTTATTTTAAGGCTCTGGTGTGTGGAATGCCCCGGGAGACCATCCCTTACCAATACCCCAACAGAGGGCACAGACGCCCAGGTCAGACACGCTGCGGAGCTGGGGTCAGCACAGCACTGAGGAGGTGTCTGCCCTGGAAGAACATCTCACAGGAGGCCTCCTTGGTTAGGGCCCTGGAAGGCTCAGACATCCCAAGTCCCCCACTGGTGCCCTGACCCCTGCCTGTGACTGCCAGGAACCTGGGTATTTGGGAGCTTCTGCGTTCTGTATTCAGGCTCAGACCTCCTAAGTCCCTACTAGTGCCCAAGAAAGGAGAAAAGGGGAAAAGGCAGATGGCTAAAGTCACCGTAGGTTAAGAGTTCTGGGGCTAGGAGTCTTCAGGGAAGCCTGGAGTCCCCGGATACTGGTTTGAACTAGATCTCTAGGCTTGCCCCAAAGCAGTTCTACTCTCTCCTCCAGCCCCTCACTTGCCCCGTTGGCCTGCAGTTGGTGACCTGGATGTGCCCCTGATCAGAGTATGCTATGCAACTGGTTCATTGAGTTATTTCTTATTCACTTCCCAAGTTTCAAAGTACCTACTATGTAAAGGGCCTTGGTAAATCCAATACTTAATGGTGAATAAAGCTGCCTTTGGGTGGGGGGGGGGTTAACAGTGCGGCGAGGGAAATGAACGTGCGGGGTGAACCTGCCTTGGGAACAGACAGTGCATAGCTGTACTCTCATGGACACTAAGAGTTAACGATTCATTAAGGCCTCATGGCAGCCCTAAAACATAGACACTCTTTTCTCCCTGTTTTTCGCTACAGAAAACAGACCTGGACATGGTAAGGAAGGCCAGCCCAGGAGGGAGCTAGAGAGCGGGCCTCAGGCTCCTGCACCCGGAACCCGTGTTATCCCTCCCCGTGGAGTATGAGCATTGAACCTAATGTGCAGACCAGAGGGTCAACTCCGCCCGGCCAACAGCCTGGGGAACCAGGGCTCAGAAGCCCATGTTTACAAAAGGGGTCAGTTAAGAACAAACAAGCCAAGCAAGAGTTAGGACCCACAAGTTCTTGCAGTCCAAGATCCCCTCCACCCTGACTACAGAGTAAGGGCTTTCTTTCAGTGGCCTAGAAAAGGTTGCTGAGTTCCCGCAATCCTGTGTCACACAGGAAGCCATTCAGGCAGATGCAAATGTTGAGATGCTGGTTCTTCCCCTCTCTATGTGGGCTGTAAGAGGGTCCTGCAGACCAGAAACCGCTAACACACCTGGCGAGGGCAGCAGCTGTGCTGTGGGATCTGCTGCCCCTCGGGCAGGGAGCAGGGGCTGGAGGGAGCCCAGCCCGGGGCCCTCACGCTTCCCCTGCGAGGGAGACTGGGAGGCACTTTACCGCAGCATTGGAAGGAGGAGGTGGCGAGGCACACACTCCACAGGCTGCACCCACTCTGTGGTGTGCTACCTGCTTACCCTTCCCCCCCTCCGGTCTCCTGATGTGTTAACATCAGAAAAGCTTCGGGGTCTGTCTCTGGCTCCGAACTCCAGAGTGGAAAGTGAAGTCCTTGTCTGGAGGACTTTCTGTGGCAGTTGAGTGTGGGAGGGGTGGCAGGAGCAGCAGGCGGGGAGCGGACCTAAAGGGTAGCAGTAGCATCCCTTCCCTCGGGGTGGCTGCCAGCTTTGCTCCTCTCCTGTCTAGGCCCTGGCATGAGGGGCAGCCCTGGCACTGAGCGACTGCCTCAGGGTGGCTGGCCCCGGTCCCACAGCAGTAGGAAAACCAGCAACTGTTCTGGCCCCTCCTTCCAAGGCCAGGCTCCTGGTGCCCGGCCCCAGAGAAACTGGGGAAGGGAGAGGGGCCAGCTGAGGAGAAACAAGTTAATCTGCTTAAAACTTCAGGTGGAGAAAAAGGCAGGGCGGGCTTCCCCTGCCTGTGCCAGAGGGCAAGGTCATCCATAGACACGTGGGCTCCTCACGGAAAACATAATAGCATTTGACTTTTCTAAATATCAGGGGTGATTTGTATAGCGTTTCATGCGGCGTGCCAAGAAATCGAACCTGAGAGAGCTCAGGGACGGCCCTGAAAGGGACGGCGAGGTGCTTTCGGAGGGACAGCCATGTGCTGCCAACAGTAGACCCAGTCTTGACCTCGTTTGATGCTGTTACCATAAAGGCATGCTTCATGCCTAATACAGACTTCTGTTTCCCAGCACTGGGTGCTTGGCTCTGCTGAGCTGCTCGCTGTGGGGTAGGGCAGGACGGCCAGCTGTCGCCTGCTGGCCCAAACAAGACCTTCTCCTCTACTGGTCACCTTAGTGGCTCCCGGGCCCTTCTAGCCACCTTCTGGATGGGTCCCTAGTGCTGTTGTTAAGTGAGTCAAGTATTTTGGGGGGCAATTTTAAGTTTGCTCCTGCATGGGAAACTAAAACTGAGCAGAAGGTGCTGAGTCCTCAGGCCCCTGCCCCACTCCTGCCCAGCTTCCCCGCCATGAGCATCCTCGCCCGAGGGGCAGGTCACCACCCCCCGAAAGTCAATATTAGCATTATGGTTTCGTCTCGTACCCACCATAGTTGCATCCTACAACATAGTTTGACTGTCCTGAAAACCCTGCTTGCTCTGTTCACACCCCAGCGGTTCTTGTGACACATCACTGCTTTGGCCACCGATGGTTCGATGGCCTTGCGGTTTGAGGAGGAAAGCTGGCCCCAGGCGGGTTGGGATAAGAAAAGGTTATAACTCACACACTCACAGAAAAGAGTGTCTGCTTGGTGCCAGCCGCATCCTCACCAGTGCCCGTGGCAGCAGAAATGGCACGAGCATTGGCGTGGGTTCGGAAACAATGATGAAGTAGGAGCAAGAGGAGAACCGAGTTCTCTCCCTGGCCCTGTGGCCTGCTTTATGATGTGGGACAGAATCCTCTGTTTATCTGCCTCTCAAATGTGGGGTATAGAAATTAGGGGCAAGTGCTGTTTGGTGGTTTTGCAGTTCCAAGCACAGCCTGAGATCCTGACCTTGTATGATGGTGTGCATTTTTCTCAGCCTCGGTTTCCACATTTGTAAGCCCTGTTAACAACATGTGCTGTCATAAGGACTGAGTTAAATAACAGGTGGACAGAGCTCAGCCCCGTGGCTGGGAGGCAGCCACCTGCCTTCAGTGCGGCTGCTCCGTCATTATTTTAATGTCTCAGTCTCTGTCCCCCCTCAACTGTCTACAATCTCTGTCCCTCCTCAACAGGTAAGTATGTGCTTCCTTGTATTTAGAAGCTTTTTCAGTAAAAATTTAAGTGCACAATGTGTGTGACGAAGGGACTAAAGATGATCTTTTGCCTTTTATTTTTTACTAGAGGCCCTGGGCACAAAATTCGTGCACGGGAAGGGGGTTGCCTCAGCTTGGCCTATACTCTCTCCAATCTGGGACCTCTGGCTCCTAACCACTCACCTGCCTGCCAGCCTGATCCCCCTAACTGCTCTCTCCTGACAGCCTATTTGCCCAAACTGCTCTTTCTGCTGGCCTTGTCCCCTAACTGCTCTCCCCTCACAGCCTATTTGCCCTAACTGCTCTTTCTGCTGGTCTGTTCCCCCTAACTGCTCTCCCTTGCCTGCCTGATCCCCTCTAACCTCCTCTGCCTTCGCCCCACCAACATGGCTTTGTCGGGAAGGACGTCCAGAAGATGTTCAGTCTAATTAGCATATTACCCTTTTATTAGTATAGATGCACCTTGTCCTAAAGATGCAAGTTGTTCCCAGGTTTTCCTATCGTGAAAGGGGAGCCCGCAGTAGCATCCTAGATTCTGAGCAAGGCTTATGCGCTTGTGCTTTATCTCAGCAGAGGTGATTCTTAGAAGAAGACTCTTGGATGTACCTTGAACATTTCTATCGAATTTGCCAAATCCTCCTTCAAAAATGTTGAACCACTTTAAACTCCCACCAGCAACCATGCATGTGCCCACCATCCCACTTTGATGCCAAATATCATTGATTTCTCCCTAGACGCTTCCCTCCCGTCAGCTGGGACTGCTTGATACTTGAGCCAACCTCATTGTTCAGCTGGGGACTTGATTTCCCATGATAGAATTATGGAGGAGGAAAAATAGTTTTCTTCTACCTTTCTGAGTTCTTAGTGGAGACCCTTGTAATGAAAGACAGATCGCCAAGAGAAAAACAAAAGTTCATTAACATGTGTACCTTGTGTATATGTGGGAGATCCCAGGGAAAAAAGAGTAACTCCCCAAGGTGGCCTAGAATGCAGATTTGAACACCTTCTTCCTAGGGAAAGGGGACAGGAGATACAGGCCTCTCAGAGGAGAGGAAATGATATTTAGGAAAGATGAATGGGGGTGGGGGATATAGTTTGTAGCAAAGTTTGGGTGTGATGTCAACTTCTACTCTCCTGTCCTGTGACAGGAGTCCATCTTCTCTGCCTGATGACACTTCTCCCATCAAGGGGACCTATGACATTTATGCTCCTTTGGGGGGGGGGGGTCTGATTTTAGGCAGATCAGGAGACTTCAGTGAAATCCTCTGTGTGCATTTGCTGTTTTTCCAGCATCTACAGCTCAAGATCATCAATATAACAACACAGCATATGTTGGGGTGGCATGTTCTCTGACCTTCAGAATAAACCCAACAAAAGCTTGTTTCCTCTCTTAGATGATTTGCAACAGTAGTGTTATTCCCTGGAGGTGGTATTCTGACCAGACCTTCCTGGGAGTGATCATAACATTACCCTGTGTTTGTAGGAAGGTGTTGGCCACAGCACTAAGTAATCCAGGGGCAGTTTTCTCATCTTGTGGAAAGGGGGATAAAGTTATGATAGTTTATCTTCCTTTCCACAGGTTTCTTGCAGTTTGTGTCTCTGCCGCCCCAACTCACACCCCCTCAGCAACCCAAGCGCCTCCACCTCAGGCCTCGGGGCTGCTGGGTGCCAGGCCTGCAGGTTATTGTCTTCATTCCACCCCCCACCCCAGCTCCCCAGCCCCAGGTTTGCCATGGCTGGGCTTTGGGCAGCGGCGGGGCTCCAGATGCCCTGCTGGGTACAAGGCTGTGATAGGGACCCCTGCCGCCTGCAGCTCTGCCATGGCCGGCTCTGGGTGGAGGAGGCCCGCCGCCATCTTGCTTTGGGGTTAATTTGCATATTGCTCCTATTGGCTGGTAGTGTAACGAAGGGATGGTCAATTTGCATGTTTTTTTAAAAATTAGATAGGATATCTTTTTATTGACTTCAGAGAAGCAGGAGGAGAGAAACATCAACGATGAGAGAGAATCATGGATCGGCTGCCTCCCGCACACCCCCTATTGGGGATTGAGCCCCCAACCCCGGGCACACGGCCTGACTGGGATTGAACTGTGACCTCTGGTTCGTAGGTTGACACTCAGCCATTGAGCCGCGCTGGCCGGGTGGTCTTTCTCCTTTCAAGCCTGTGTTAGAGTCTGAGGGGAACGGCAGAACGTGACCCGAGGACCGTTGCTTGGGGCTGGGACTGTGCTTAGAGACAGTCTGTGGGGAGAAGGTCGGAGGCAGTCCTTGTCGCTGCGCCTCCCAGGGCGGGTCACTGCCTGGCTGGCGGGAATGGGGCTCAGAGAGGCTTAACTTCTCCTTCAACAGAAGGACTGGGGTCTGGGTTTGGGGACAGTGGTGAGTCCAGTGGGACTTTCTGGGCACCCAGTGTCCTCGCTGTCCAGAGCTGCGCCTTCCCTCGCAGCATCGTCCTTGCTCCAGCTCCCACCTGTCTTCAGGCCTGATGCCAGCCTCTTTAGCTCTCCACCCGCTCCGTGCCCACTCAGCCCTCCGCCCCGTCCACCCTCCGCCCCCTCCGCCCTCCGCCCCCTCCGCCCTCCGCCCCCTCCGCCCTCCGCCCCCTCAGCCCCCTCCGCCCTCCGCCCCCTCCGCCCCCTCCGCCCTCCGCCCCCTCCGCCCACTCAGCCCTCCGCCCCCTCAGCCCACTCAGCCCTCCGCCCACTCAGCCCTCCGCCCCTCAGCCCTCCGCCCACTCAGCCCTCCGCCCACTCAGCCCTCCGCCCACTCAGCCCTCCGCCCCTCAGCCCTCCGCCCCCTCCGCCCTCCGCCCCCTCCGCCCTCCGCCCCCTCAGCCCTCCGCCCCCTCAGCCCACTCAGCCCTCCGCCCACTCAGCCCTCCGCCCACTCAGCCCTCCGCCCCCTCCGCCCTCCGCCCCTCAGCCCTCCGCCCCTCAGCCCTCCGCCCCCTCAGCCCTCCGCCCACTCAGCCCTCCGCCCACTCAGCCCTCCGCCCCCTCCGCCCTCCGCCCCTCAGCCCTCCGCCCCTCAGCCCTCCGCCCACTCAGCCCTCCGCCCACTCAGCCCTCCGCCCCCTCCGCCCTCCGCCCCTCAGCCCTCCGCCCCTCAGCCCTCCGCCCCCTCAGCCCTCCGCCCACTCAGCCCTCCGCCCACTCAGCCCTCCGCCCCCTCCGCCCTCCGCCCCCTCCGCCCTCCGCCCCCTCAGCCCTCCGCCCCCTCAGCCCACTCAGCCCTCCGCCCCCTCCGCCCTCCGCCCCTCAGCCCTCCGCCCCTCAGCCCTCCGCCCCCTCAGCCCTCCGCCCACTCAGCCCTCCGCCCACTCAGCCCTCCGCCCACTCAGCCCTCCGCCCCCTCAGCCCACTCAGCCCTCCGCCCACTCAGCCCTCCGCCCACTCAGCCCTCCGCCCCTCAGCCCTCCGCCCCCTCCGCCCTCCGCCCCCTCAGCCCTCCGCCCCCTCAGCCCTCCGCCCCCTCAGCCCACTCAGCCCTCCGCCCACTCAGCCCTCCGCCCACTCAGCCCTCCGCCCCCTCCGCCCTCCGCCCCTCAGCCCTCCGCCCCTCAGCCCTCCGCCCCCTCAGCCCTCCGCCCACTCAGCCCTCCGCCCACTCAGCCCTCCACCCACTCAGCCCTCCGCCCCCTCAGCCCACTCAGCCCTCCGCCCCCTCAGCCCTCCGCCCACTCAGCCCTCCGCCCCTCAGCCCTCCGCCCCCTCCGCCCTCCGCCCCCTCCGCCCCCTCAGCCCACTCAGCCCTCCGCCCACTCAGCCCTCCGCCCACTCAGCCCTCCGCCCCCTCCGCCCTCCGCCCCTCAGCCCTCTGCCCCTCAGCCCTCCGCCCCCTCAGCCCTCCGCCCACTCCGCCCCCTCCGCCCTCCGCCCACTCAGCCCTCCGCCCCCTCAGCCCTCCGCCCACTCCGCCCTCCGCCCCCATACCCGGCCCTACAGCTCTCCTGTCTCCCTTCTCTGCTGTCTTCCAGCTCCTGCCCCTTCCTGCCCTCTGCCCCCCTTCTCCCCCGAGACACCACTGCTGCCCCGTGACAGAAAGGAGTTAATAAAAACCAATGTGTAACCGAAACTTGAAAACCCATAAATCGCCTTGTTTTTTCTAGGATGTTGGTAGCATTTTGATTTAATAGTTGGACAAACACAAGGGCCTATTTTATTCAGAGTTTACAGGCCTCAAGGCTGTTATTCCTCCAAATTTAATGGCATTGAAATTGCAGGGTTTGCTATAATTTGCCTATCGCTTTCTGCTCCGCCATTGATGTTTATTGTCGGCAGGATGGAATCTCGCTCCCACTCACTTAGATAACATGTCTGTTAAACATTTAGATAATTGTACCATCATTAACTTGTCACAGCATTTTAGAGACTCAAAACAGAAGCAGGGTAAGTAGAGGTACCAGAGGGGAGGGGTGGGGGAGGAGGCAGGGGAGGAGGAGGGAAGGAGCCCCTCCTGAGTTAAACCACAGGAGGTGAGGGTTGTTTCGGTCTTGGCATTGCACGGGGCGTCTGAGTTCAGGTGTGCGCTGCAGAGCTGTGCCAGCCCGGGGCCCGTGCGGCGGGTGCTCCGAACCCCTTGGTGGTCCTCTCATCCCCAGCGTTGGCCTTCAGGTACCAAAGACCAATTTTCTAGCTTCCCTTAGGGATGCCGAGTACAACATGATATGTAAGGACAATGCATGGAGAACAGCCCACATGTCCAAAAGCAAGGGATCTGTTGATTATGGTACCTGAGTTAGAAAGATGTCCATGGTGTTCGGTGATCAAAGCTGGTTAGAGAAAACAGTTTCATAGTGTGATCCCATTCAATATGAAATACGGAGCCTTCCTGTAAGATTATGGAGGGTGCTCTGCATCTGTTAACGGTGATAATCTTTAGAGAAGGGAATCCCAAGAGCAAAGAGGGCTTTACTTTGCTTTATCTGCTTCTGAATAATAACTGTTAGTATTGCCCTGGCCAGTTTCGCTCAGTGGTTAGACCGTCAGCCTGCGGGTCGAAGGGTCTCTGGCCCGATTCCCGGTCAAGGCCACGTACCTCAGTTGCAGGTTTTCCAGCCCTTCCTCCCTCTCCTCCCTCCCTTTCATTCTCTCTGGAAATCAATGAAAAAAAAAAAAAAAAAAACCTTCCGGGGGATTTACAGAAAACATACCAAAAAATAATAGTATTTACTTTTATTTATTACGTAATCATTACTTACAGGCATGTATCATTTATATAAATTTAAAAAGTAACTTCACACTATAAGTAAGAAAAATATCACCCTTGAATCTCATTTTTTCCACGGAGAGGGGCTTCTTAAAGCAAAAGGCTGTGAGAAGAGAGATTTTGAGAGAGACCCAGCACATCAGCGTCTCAGCTTCACAGGCAGGTGCCTCCGTGTCCCACGGTGAGGACAAGTAAACGCCAAAGGGAGCACTCAGTGCCCGGGTATGGGCCCGTGCCCGCACGCCCAGGGCCCAGCAGCTGTCCCAGCTCACTGAGGGCCTGGCAGACGGAGTGGGTAGCAGAGACTCTTCTTTTTTTTTTTTAATATATTTTATTGATTTTTCACAGAGCGGAAGGGAGAGGGGATAGAAAGTCAGAAACATCGATGAGAGAAAGACATCGATCAGCTGCCTCTTGCACGCCCCTACTGGGGATGTGCCCACAGCCAAGGTACATGCCCTTGCTGGAATCGAACCCGGGACCCTTCAGTCCGCAGACCGCCGCTCTATCCACTGAGCCAAACCAGTCTCGGCGCAGAGACTCTTCTTACACCTCAGTGAGGACAAGTCACACCTGGATGGGTGACAGGCCTCGAGTAAATAGCAGTGAGCTCCCACTCCTCAGAATGGGGAATTCTGGGAGCAGCTAAATGTCGCAGAGCATGACCTCCCAGAAATTCTGTGATGTATGTCCCCTGTCCCCATGTGGGTGGCAGGTGTGGCTGCGGTCTGTCTGCCTGAACGTGGACACCATGCTCTCTTCTGCATCCCGGGGCCTGTTCTGTGACTGGGGCAAAGAGAACTCACTAATTGCTTCTCATGGCTGGTGCACACAGCAACAGGAAAATGCGCAAGTCCGTTTCCATGATTGTCCTGTAAATAATGCAGGTGTTTGGGTCTGTAAGGGGCAACAAGGTGAATATTTTATAGACTGGAAGCTAAATATGCTTATATTTAGAAAAGCAGCTTAAATATTTCATATGATGCAGCTCAGATTCCTGCTTAGTGGATGAACAGGACTGGTGAGGCCCACGGGGGAAGGTGGGAATGCGGGAGAGCCTGAGTAGAGGGGCAGAGGAGTAGAAAACTTTGCAGTAGAACAATACTTTGCAGTAAAAGCATGTGTATGAGATTGGGGTGCAACAAAGACAGGCAGCTCTCAGTTACTGTGAACCCAAGTGGTTGGAAGGCTCAGATTTTTAAACCCTTGTTAAATACCCTGTGTTTTTCTTTAATGTGAGACACAAATGACAACCTAATAAGATTTTATTTTTAAAAAGCAACTTCCAACCCAAGGGAATTGAGACCATATTTCCACATAAAAACGTGTAGTTGAGTGTTCATAGGTTCATAATAGACCAAAAAAAGAGAAAAAAGAAGAAACTATTCAAATGTCCATCAACTGATGAGCAGATAAACAAATGTGTTCTATCCACACAATGGAATATTATGCTAGGCTAATATGCAAAAATTGACTGAACTGCAGAATGACCAGTCCCTATGACATGCACTGACCACAAAGGGGGCGCTGCTCAGCCAAAAGCTGGGCTCACGGCTAGCAAGAGCAGTGGTGGTGGCTGGAGCCTTGCCTGCCTCTGAAGCAGCGCTAAGGATCCCTCAAGGGATGTCTGCCTGCCAGCTTAGGCCTGCTCCCTGCAGGTGGACATCCCCCGAGAGGTCCCAACTGTGAGAGGGTGCAGCTGGGCTGAGGGGACCCTGTCTCCCCCCGCCCCCGAAATGTCGTGTATCAGGCCTCTAGTTCAGCCATAAAAAGGAGCTTGGTACCAACTCATGTTACAACATGACGAATGTAGAAACCAGCATGGAAGAAGCTGAGCACAGAAGGCTTTGTACCATATGATTCCATGCCTATGAGATGTTCAGAATAGGCAAACCTCTTGAGATGCAGCACATTAATAGCCGCTAGGTGGAGGCGAGGGGAGAATGGAGAGTGACGGTGGATGCGCATGATTTCTTTTGAGGTGAAAATGTTCTGGCATTAGCTAGTGTTGCTGGTGTTTGTACAACTTTGTGAGTACATTCAAAGCCATTGAATCATATACTTAAAAGATGGATTTTATGATTTGTGAATTATGTTCCAACTAAAATGAAGAAACAGATTCCAGGTATTTGTTGGATTTCACAGACTCAGCACGAGCCTGACTCTAACCCTCACACTGCTGCACCACAGGCCTTTCTGAACAGGGGGGGTTTGTGTACCAGTGGGCGACCTTCCAGCCAGTCTGTCCAGTCTGTCAGTCTGTCCAGTCTGTCCTCGCAGGCAGCAAGAAGTAGGGTGGCTCAGGTACCCTAGTCCTCCATTTTCAGAACTGGGAAGAAGGAGAGAATCCAGGCAGGGCCATCGATGAGAGAAGGATGTGCCTCCGATGTCTGCAAAGCCGGGGGGCAGGGAGGTGCCTGCCTTCTGTGTAGGTCTTGGAGGAGAGCCAGGCTTCCCCGCGCCTGGTGGAGCACTCTGGCCAAAGGCAGGCCGGGACAGCCGGGCTGGTTTTACAAAAAGAATCACTCAGGCAAGTGATAAGTGTTCAGTGTGGAGTACGTAGAAAATATATGCAAACAAAAGAAATGTGTCCCCTGAAGTCTCACCGTCTTTGTCAGCTTTCTCGTGAACAATACTCAGGTGGTCGCTGTTTCGTACTCTGTTCCTCTAGTGCCAGCAAACCTGGGTCTTGCTGGTGTATTTTCGTGGTTTCCTTGCAGTGTCCCCAGCCCTGTTCACCTTTTTCTGTAGGCCTGGGGTGCTGGCTTGAGTGCTGGGACACCCCTGCTTCATGCTTGGGGGAGGGAGGTGGAGAGCGCCAGGCCTTACGTCTGAAGGACCTTCCAGGGACTGCAGGCAGGAGTGGAAACAGACAGAGGCAGCACGGTACCGCCTCTTACCCGCCACTGCTCTGTCCACCAGACAAGCTGCGCTGGCCAGGCGTACTAGAGGCAGCATCCACTCGGCCAGTCGAGGCAAGCTGGAGGTGTTGGGAATGTCCCCGGTCCTCCCATTCCATCTTCATAGAAGCTGTTCCCCTTTGGTTTTCTAGCCTTGCAAATGGCTCCTCGCCTGGGCAGGACCTGAGCAGGTAATCTCATCTCCTTTGCTCAGTTAAGGAGGGACACTGCGCCCATCGATGTTTTTGCCGAGTTAAAATCCAGAGTTAAGTACCAAGTTAGGCATCTCCATACGTTAGGTGTGCCAGGCCCACCAGGGAAGCTGTCCTGCAGGACAACCCAACAGGTGTCAGGAAAGGACTTTTCTTTCCAAATTTCCTTCTCGGAACAGTTGACAAAGTAACTTAATGGAGGGTTGCAGGTTTGGGTCAGACGCAATGTTCCCTGCTCTCCACTAGGAGAAGATCCATTTCAGATTGGAAATGGATTTGTCGCTAAGTGCCCATTGTCAGATGGGATGCTCATTCCCCTCAACCAAACAAATATAACATGTTCCAGCCCCGTCTCGAATTTTCTATTACTGTTTCACAGGACTCCAGAGAGTTTTAAGATAGCAATTTGATTAAGCTTATGGGGAAGATCCCATCAGATAACATTCTTTTTCTGCAGGTAGAGATAATGTGTTGGAGTATTAAGTATGTTTTAAAGGTAATTATCTTTTCCATATTCATTTTAGTTACAGGAATTGAAAAGGGGGAAACTTTGCGTCTGAAAGCTGCCCCCCCTCCCCCCGCCCCGCCCGGGCCTGGAGCCGCTGGGACACCTCTCCTCTGGGAAGCACACTGGAGGTTTTTGACGAATGAATGAGTGCCAAGTATTTTTCTATTTTGAAATGTCTCCTGCTCTGACTCCAGAAGGCAGGTTCTGGGCCTGACTTCAGCAGGCCCCCTAGCTTTCATTCTCGTTCTGGAATACTTTAGGGCTCCCGTTTTATGCTCCTGCGTGCCAGGAGGGGGCCTGGTGCTACTCGGAGGACTTGCCTTCCAAAAGCAGAGCTTGGGAGGATCATGTCCATATACCAGACCCAGGTTGGGAAAGACTAACTCATGGTCTAGGCTTCTAACATGGGGAGGCTCCTGGACTTCATGGCTGGAGAGAGGGCACAGGAAGGATGATCCTGAGCCTCAGCAAGGTCCAGGGACTTTTCCAGAGTCACACGGGACATTCGAGAGACAGACACACTGTGCACTGGATCCCAGGAGTCTTGGTCTTGAATCATCCCACCTGTCCCCCAGACAATAATCCTCGTCTTTCCTGGAAATCTCCCGAGTAAGAGATGCTGTCCTTTGTGGTTTCCTTGGCAACCCGTTAGTCAGGGTCTGCCCCCAGGGAGAGCTGCCAGAGCCCCTTCGGGCTTGAGGAGCCCAGAGCAAGCCCAATGCTGACGCTCTCATCCGCCTCAGACCTCCTCCGTCTACCAGCCGTGCTGTTCTGAGCACTCTGAAATATTTCAAAAATAGGAAAATCAGACCCAAGTCCTGCTTTCAGACTGCTAACCAGTGCTAGGGAGGAAAACACAAAAAGATAAGTAATGCTGCAGGGCAGCCAAACATGGCGTGTGTTGGAGGTTAGTGTAGTGTGTGTAGTGGGACAGGTCCCTTTGTCAACCTGAGATCCTTCCTTCTGCCACCCGAAATCCCTGGTCCCATGTTTGCCCACCTGGCATCTCTGCCGATCACCTGGGCACCTGCCGTTGGATGGCTGCAGCCTTGGTCTGAAGGCAGCTGACTCTGGAAAGGAGCCCAGATGACAGGTTTATTGGACATTTAAGACCCCGGGCTGGTGGCGTGCAATGCCCATTGTCTCCAACTCCCGCCTCATTTCCATAAGACCCCGTTGGCGTGAAGAGGCATCCGACTCAGTGGCCCCAGGCAGGGTGAGTGCCTGGCCCCAGTGTCCAGATTCTAGGCACAGATGTCTTTGGCATCTTAGGTGCCCACCCAGTGTTGCCTCTCCTATGCGTATCCCTCCGAATACCCTCATCGTCCTCCCCAAGCGGCACATTAAAGGCTCTTGAGGAAGCTTTGAAATAACAATAAAGGGCTCCCACTCCAAACCTGTTAAGTCAAAATCTGGCCCCAGGTGAGAGGTGGTCTTTCACAGGTCCGGGGAGATCCCAGGCCATCTGGCCAAGGTGAGGACTTCTGGATGGGGGACATCAAAGGCTACTATGTCGCCCCGAAAGTGTGTCACAGCGTTGGGCCTTACCTCTGTGTCCCCTACAGTGTGTTCATAAGGAGCCACATACAATTTCCCATTCTCTACTACTGTTATCTGTTGTTTCCTCCATGTCTTCCCTACCCCACACTCTTCCACGTCCCGTCGGTCTGCCTGCCCTTTCCATAGCTCAGATGTTTCCGTGATGGACTAATGTTTGCAGCCCCTCCAATGGGATGGATTTGCAGGAGTGGGGCCGTTAGACAGATGGAGATGAGGTCATGGGGGGAAGCCCCCTCGGTGGATTTGTGCCCTTATATGAAAGGGAAGAGCCTAAAGCGCTCACTTTCTCTGCCATGTGAGGCACAACTGGAACATGGCTGTCTGCAAGCCAGGAGGAGAGCTTCACCGAGAACCCAGCCATGCTGGCCCCAGATCTCTGACTTCCAGCCCCCAGAACTGGGAGAGAAAAAGGCCTGTTGGTTAAGCCACCATCATGGTGTTTGTTGCAGCAGTTGGAGCAGAGCAAGACCCTGTTCTTCTCCGTCACACTCTTCCCTCAACTAAGCAATGAATGTGTTCCCTCCTTTGGGGCCATCTTGCTGCTCCATGGCTTGGGGTCTAGAGCATTGGTTCCTGAGCCCTTGTGCTGTGTGAGTATAAGTAGTCACTCAGTAAATACTTATTGTGTGTTTAACTAAAAGCAGTAAAGGGAGGTCCCTGGTTGGCAGCCAGCAAGTGGAATCTGTTCTCATCTGAATTTCGAGTTTTGCTCTTTACTAGCCAGATGTGTGGTCTTGGACAACTCACTCAACATTTGCAAGGTTCATGTTCCTTGTCTGAAGTGTTAGAGCACCACACTTGATCTGTAGACCTCAAAGGTGGGTGTGAGGCCGGAATGATCTTGGACAGAAGTAACATCTTTGCAAGGTGTAAAGTACAATTAACATTGAAGGTATTGCTATAATTGCGATATCTCTTACTGCCCTTGGGGCTGTGGCTCCAGGATGCCCTGCTATGCCAGTGCCCCCAGCCTGTACTCTCTGCACCACCTCCCCTCCCTGCCCTCTCAGGCCCTCCCTTTCTCTGGCTTCCCCTGTTGTACCTGCCGTGCTCTCCTGCACACACAAGGAATGCTGTATGAAAGCATTATAGCATATTAATTACAGAGAAAATAAACAGGTAAGCAGGCTGGTCCATTCAGTAGTTAACTATTCAGTCACCTGAGGGACAGAAGTTTGGAGGAGCAGTATCCTAGGATGTCTAACGAAATGTGGTCGGAGTAGGACATTGAGACAGACTCCACCCGCAAGCCATTCCACCTCCATAACCTCCAGTGTGGAGAAGGTTCCAGAAGGAATTGATTCCCTAGATGATCTCTCTTTCCTCATTTATCAGTAGGATTAGAGCACCCACCGAGGGCATCGGTGCCAGCATCCAAAATAGCCTGACACCCCCCACCCCCGGCTTGGAAAAGGGCTGTGACAGAGGCGTGCCCTGGTAGCACGCAGGGAAGCAGGTACCCGGCTTTAAGGAGGCATTGGGCAGGGAGGCTTGGAGGCCAAAGGGGGAGGTTCAAACAGAACTTTCTTCTCACCTTCGTCTCTTCTGCTTTAGGGGGCACTTATTTTGTGGGGGTGGTGAATGCTTTGTTCCCTGCGTCTTGTAGAAGGAACCTTTGTGTGTTACTAATCCCCTTCCTTTCTTGGGTTCCTGTTTCTGGGCTAGTGGTCCCTGGCTTTGTGGAGGGTGGGAGGGAAGGAGGGAGGGAGGAAGGATATAAAAGGGCAAGACAGGAGACTCCAGTGCTTGGACTCAGAGCCTCCACATTCCAGAGACCCCCCCAGGGGCCCCTCTCCCTGGACCCTTCAGCTCCAGAAGGCCATTGTGCGCCATCCTGGCCTCTGACCCCGGGTCTCTGGGAAGCAGCAGGTTGTTGACACTTGGACAATCATTTCTTGCAAGGCAACTGCCTCCCTCTCTGCCTTGGGGTGGTGACTGTTCCCCTACCCAGGAGGGGAGGGGGTGACGAGGAAGGAGGGAAATTAGCTCTGGGCCAGAGTGGGAGAAAGGAGGGGGCTCCTCGGTCTCAGCCCCCTAGGCAGCTTCCCCAGTGCTTTCCACAGTTCACTCCTCTCACCTGTCAGCTCAGAAGTGCACCCTCCCCAGGGGTCAGCTTCGGGGGCACATTTCTGGCCTGGAGTTCCTCCCAGCTTGGGGAGGGTCTCATGTTCTCCTGGGAGCCCGTGTGTCTCCAGGGAGGATGCCCGACTCTTGTCTCCTGCAGCCACAGGAGCAGAGAGGGTCACCAGCCCTGGCACTGCTACTTATTAGGGCAAGACTTCGGGCAGCCACTTGCCCTGTGAGACGTCCAGTTTCCTTTAGCAGAATGGGGTTAAAAACCTACACTAACCTCATGGGACCGCAGTAAACTCTTGAATGGCTGTGACCGCCAGCCCTTTGCGCGGTGGTGCACACGTGTGGCGTGTTTCTCCCAGAGCCGAGGCTGCATCTTGTGTGTGAGCCCACCGTTTCTGATTGTGGGCTTGGCAAGCATTCTCTTCTCCCTTCTTTTTCCTAACGCATTTCAGGAAGCATCATTATTCAGAAGAGGGTGAGAGGTGACGCAGGGACGCTTACATTTTTCAAGTGCCACTTGGCATTCCTTTTGCCTTGGCCCTAATAATAAATAACTCGAACTGCACAGCCTGGAGCTGGGATGTTCGGTCCAGACGAACCGAGTGTGTGTCTCCACAGCCAGGCGTCCCCGGTCGGTGCCATTTCCCCAGCAATATGCAAAAGCCCTCTTGCTGAGCTACAGAAAGTCTACCTGGTGCTTTAACTCTGGAATAAGCGGATTAGTGTGGTTATATTTAACTTTTGACCCCAACACAAAAGCATTATCAAAATTAGTCACCAAGAGGCTATGTCTTCCTCTCCCCACCCCCATGTCCCTGTTGGCCTGGGCCGGTTTAGCATCTTGGTGAACTTCTTTCGAGTAAGAGTCTGGGTCCAGAAGCACAGAGGCTCTGTCCGGCTGGTCCAAGGTGGGTGCGGGCAGAGGCAGAACCTGGCCCTGCAGTGGGGCTAGAATTTATGGGTTGGATTTCAAAACGCTCTTCTTGGCTGTGTTGAAAACTGGAGTCTATTCAGAGGCTGTAGTGATATTTATTCATCAGAACTTTCTTTAATGCCACCTTCCACCCAGCTGCTACATGGCCCAAAAGGACTGTTTGCTCTGCAGGGATCTGTGGGTTTGGGGTCGAGTGGAGGTGTATCCTGACCTGGGTCATTTCTCTGGGTTTAAATCCCATCCTTCCTGTCATTTCTTCATTTTGCCTTCGGGGAGATCATTGGAAACCTGCAACGTCCTCATCCTTAGGATGGGCCTAATAATAATGGTGCCCACCTCTTAGAGTGCTTTCCGAGGATTGGTGTCAGTATACACGTGAAGCGCTCAGAAGGGCACTTGGCACTTCCTCCGAGTTTAGCACTTGCGGTCATCGGTATCATCATTATCGATTTCTCCTCGCCCTCCATGTCTGGGCTGGCTCCTGCCTCCTGTATTCATCCTGCGGGACCCCACCCCGTGAGCCTTCGCTGGCGGCCGGTCCCATCGCCTGCCCCTTCCTGCCCCAGCTTGTGTTTGGAGTCTCCTCGTGGAGGCGGGAGGGGGAGGAATGCTGGCTTCGTTTCTTACCAGGAGCCCAACTTGCATCGGGGACTGGGAGGGAAGCGCTTTATAAGCTCGCGATGAAAGCTGTAAAGCGAGATGGTCAAGGATCCGGCTGGCCAGCCCGGGATTATGGCGGCCCTGGAATGCCGGGGCCTCTTAAGGAGCCAGTGTCTATTTACAGTGTATCTCTCATAAACCGCCCTGGCCAGGGCAGGGGACGCGCCCTCCTGGCATGTGATTGATTATCCGGTATTTGTGCCATTGAGGACTTGTCAGCGGTCCAGGGTCAGAGGGTCATCTCATGTGTCTTGCCGCCAGTCCACCTCCTTTTGTACAGTGCGGACGGGCGAGCTGTGCACAAAACAGCTTTTTCTTTGCCTCGGGAAAAGAGGGAGGGGTGGGGGCGTGTCAATGAAAATTTTTTTCAACCTTTTCTGAATGGTGTCCTTTAAATTCTAAAGAACTTTTAATTAAAAGTAGAAGGAAAATTCATCTTGAGAAGGTTTAACTTACCTTAACAGATACTTTTGTGTCCCAAGAAGCTGGGAGTGACTTTCGGGAAAAGAGTGTAAAGGTTTTTGTTGAGTCTCTCCCCCTCCCCAGACATCTTCAAAGCTCCCCGGCTCGGGGGAGCGGGAGGAAAGAGGCTGTCCTTCGTGGTGGTGTAGACATAACATTCAGAAAGGGGCCTCGGTCCCTCTGGTCCGACTCTTGCTTATTGTAGATGGGGAAACGGGCCCCTAACAGGTGAAGAGACTGTCCCGGAGTCAGGCGGCGTTGGTGGCCAAGTCGGGGCCGGAATCTGCCCTCCTCTGCCTTCTCGGGCTCCGTCGTGCCGTTGAGCTGTGTCCCAAGGCTAGGACACCAAGTGAAGATGAATGTGCTGTGGCTGTTGTTGACTTTAGGCCCGAGGGATTGGAGACTTGGGCACCACTCCTGAGGGACCACCCAGCTCATTCCCCTGCCCGAGCGGGCCGTCCTAGCTCATGGGTCCCAGGGGAACTGCTCTGTGCCCCCGTCCACAGAGAGAGGGGGCCTGAGCCCTCTGCTTATAGGAAATACCAGTACCCCATGCCCAAATCCCGTCGCTTTGAGCGTCCGGATGTCCTGAACAGTTAACTCGGTTACCTCCTGTGGCTCAGTCGTGGCTGAGTGGGAGCCCTCTCTCTGGTCACCGATAGGGGACAGTCCAGAGCTGGGACAGGCCAGGACACTTCATTCTTCAGTGCTGCTCCCCACCGCCCCCATTGCCACTGGGGGCTGTTTATCCTTGAAAACCCCACCGAGGCTCCTCCTCCCCGCGTGGTGCCCCAGGAGAGAAAAGTGAGACCGGATAGGGGACTCTGCCCTGGCGCTCAGCTCATCAAACGAGTGGAAACCAGGAGGAGAAATGAGTTGCCTCGACAGACTTATTGCTGGGGTCACGGGAACTCATGCTCCCTGTATTCCTAATTTTGGCCTTCCCAACTTTCCCACTAAAAAAAATAAAATTAAACAACAACAACAGCCGAGACCGGTTTGGCTCAGTGGATAGAGTGTCGGACTGCGGACTGAAGGGTCCCGGGTTCGATTCCGGCAAGGGCATGTACCTTGGCTGCGGGCACATCCTCAGTCGGGGGTGTGCAAGAGGCAGCTGATCGATGTCTCTCTCTCATCGATGTTTCTGACTTTCTATCCCTCTCCCTTCCACTCTGTAAAAAATCAACAAAATATATTAAAAAAAAACAAAAATGAAACAAAACAAAACAAAAACAACAACAACAACAACAACAAAGAATCCTCTCCTGAAGGATATGTTTAGAAATCCTAAATCTGTTCTGTCCCCTCGTTCCCTTTCCATTAAGCTAGTGAACGCTCATCGGACTGATGGGGCACCGCCGTGAGGAAGATGCTGAAGTTGTGTGAGAACTGGTTCTTGCTCATGAGTGGGGAGCCGTGTGTGCTGAGTTCTTACAGAATTCGCTGAGTGCTACACTGCACCCATGCTTCACTGAGGTCATTTTAGTTCGTATACCAGCTTTGCAAGGTGAACATTCTAGTTCCAGGTACAGAAGATGGAGTATGTGTAACCATTATAGCGAATGTGTTCTGATCATTTCCTTATTATGATAGGCAGTGTTAACCTCTTTGAATCCACATAAAACCCCAGTGAGATAGGTACTATTATTATCATGATTTTACAGAGGATGAAACCAGCACAGAGGAGTTAGGTAACTTTTCTGAGGTCACACAGCAGTAGTAAGTGGCCCAGCTGGATGTGAGCCACAGTGAATGGTTGCACAGTTCACACTTTAACTATGTTACACTCTGCCTCGAGGTTTCAGCGCTGGGCTGGGACCCCAGGCTTTGTAATGCCAGCGCTCACATTGTGGTCTTCTCCCACTGTCCTCACATCAGCGTGCTGGGGCCACACAGACACATACAAATCAGCTGGCGGCCAGCAGAAGGTCACTGTGTCACCAGGTGGCACGTGGGGAGGGACAGGCTCACGAGGACAGTGTGGGGTCTCACATCTGGAAGCTGCAGTTAGGGCCCGGGTCCTCCTCCCTCTCTTCACTCCCAGGGCCAAGTACACATGAGATGTCCCTGTAATGCTGGTCTAACTACTGGGGAGGGTTAGTGGGGAAGATGGGGTTGAACTGAACGTAAGTTTGAGGAAAAGGATGTTGAAAACTCTCTCTTCATTTTGTGCTGACCGGGTGTCAGGTACTCGATACTCAGTGGCTGTATACTCTTGGCTGTGTTTAGCTCTTGCAACAATCCCGTGGCTATTATTCCCCTGGAGTAAACAGGGAGGCTCTGTTTCATGCCCAAGTTTTCAAAGCCTTTTATTTTTCCCTGGTTTCAAATCCTACTTTCTTTCCCGAAGCAGAGGAGAAGGCCCAGGTGGAAGGGAGAAACGTGGGCGTGAGCGAGGCTGCAGATCGTGCGTGTGGCCCAGGTACATGGAGCTCCAGGGCCGAGTGTCCTTGGTTTTCTGCTTGTGGTGGGGAGCTGCCTCTTTATATAAGGATTTCTGGGTCTATGATGTTAACCATGTCCAGTTCATTGAATTGATAATTCGGCACCCAAATGCTGGAAAGAACAGTCTTTTATGTCCCTTAATGAGTGCTATAAAAACAAGTGGTGAATCTAGTTTTATGAACAATCTTTATGACTTACCTGATAACTAGTAGTAGTTCAACGCAAAGGACTCGTAACTCAGTCCGGCCCGCAGCTGGCTGACCGTGGTGAAGACTTGTCTTCAAGTTGCCGTCTTGTTCCTCAGGAGCGGCCCGGTGTCGCGCTTGCCCTCCCTGTCTCCTCTGGCAGAGGAGGTCCTGGCTCACTCTGGGGTTAGGGAGAGGACCACCTGGCCTGCCCACCCAGGATGCCAAGGACTCACCTCTCAAACCAGCTCTCCCCAGAAGGGGGAGGAGGACATGGGCTCACTTCAGTCTCTCTGTAGGGGGGAGCTAAGCCCACCTCAGTGTTGCAGGCTGTGCTGGGACGAGAATAGGAATGCGGAGGAAGATGTGCAGGGATGTGAGAAGGGTCTGGTGTTATCTGTGCCCCACAAGAGGCAGTGAGTGAGCCAGAGAGGGGGAGGGGCAAGCAGCTCAGGTTAGATGCTGCTGGGAATTGCTGATACAATGCTATCCCTGAGACAGGAGCCTTCAGCTCTGAAGCTGCTGCTGTTGAGCATGTAAACAACCTTGCACCCTTTGCTTTTACAGATTTTCTTCGTCTTTTTTTTTTAAGTGGAATTCAAATGACTTTGTGATTGCAGATCTTAAAAATAATAGATGAACATAAAACGTAAGCATCGTCCATGAATACAGGTTAAGAAAGGTGGGTCCTCCCACCTGGGAGTCAGAGGCCGGGGCCAGTGTCCGTCCCCCTGCCCCCCCATGTGGCAGCCCAGGAGTGGAAGGGCTTTGGTGGAGGGAAGCCCTTGAACAGAGCAGCAGGTGGGTGTGGGAGCGTCAGCGAAGCAAGGCCAGGATGAGGCTGTGGTATCCCCTTGTCATCCCTTCCCCTGTTTATCTCGGCTGAGAACAGGCCCTGCAGCCCTGCCTGAACCTTTGCATGGGGCTGCTGAGCTGAGAGGTGGAGATGTGGACACCCCATTCTCTCCCTTCCCAGGCCCCTTCCTTCCTCGAACGCACCTGCTCCTGTAAAGGCAGCGCTGGTGGAGGGGTCGTGGGGGTAGTGCAGACGTCTCCCTGAGTGGCTGCCATAACTTCCTAGCAGAGCTGGGGGTGGGCTGGGACTCTTGTTGCCCTGACGTGCGTCTTGCCCCAGCTGGCCTTGTGCTGGGCTGGCTGGCGGGCCTTCCCCTCCCTTGCCCCACCCTCGCCGGCTAATGAATTGGTGTTGGTCAATAGGAGCTCTGACTTGGCCATTATCTTTGGTCAGAGGAGGCTGGGTGACAAGGACAGGGATAATGACTACTGGTGTAGCCTGGCATTTGGAGACTGATGGACCCAACCAGTTCGGAAAAGTCTACTTGGGCCCCAGGAAAACCTGACAAAACTGGATGCTGTCAGCCTCAAAATATCTATACCAAGGCAGCCTGCAGCACACACATTTCTGAGGCTCATGAAAGGCTGGCGATGGAGGGGAATAAGAAGCCCCCCCCCCCACACACACACCCCAAATCCAAATCTCACTGAAGAACCAAGATAACTGGTCATTCATTCATTCAACATTCATTGCACGCCTGCTAGGTGCTTAAACGCCAGGCGTACAGAGCTGAATGAATCCTGGAGTCCTGATTCGGGGAACTCAGAGTGGGGAAGACAGACACAGAGGCAGGGATTATCATGTACAGCACTGAGTGCGGTGGTGGTGAGATGTGTCCACAGGGTAGGTTGGGACCCAAACGAAGGGGGTGCATAGCAGACACCCAGGGAACACTGAGCCTCTTGGAAAAGAAGACAACGTGAGGTTTTTAAAGAACGGAAACCAGCCAAAGGAAGGGAGCTCAGCAGCAGAAACGGAACTGTAAGCTCGAAGTGATGGTGATGGTGTATACGTCACATCGGAGGCAGGTGCGGAGTGAGGGTGGGGGGTGGGCAGGCCCAGACTACAGAGTCTTGTTAGGCCATCAGAAGGCCCCTAGATTTCGTTCTTAGTGATGGGGAGTCTTGAGAAGCCTTTGAAGGCAGTTACGAGGTCAGATTGGTTTGTGCGGGTCACCTGAAGGGCTAGGCTGTGTCTGGGAGCCTCTTGCAGGAATCCCAGTGAGGATGCTGGTGGCTTGGATGTGGCAGCACCTTTCTGGAATAAAGAAGGGAAAGAACTTAGGTAATAAAAGATGAGCTGAATTGAAATAGGAGGAGAAGGAGCTGAGCCTCTGGGGTGACACAGGCGTCTGGCTTGGGCGACAGGGTGGATGTGTGTGCTAATAACAGACAAAGATCCAGGAAGGGGAGCAGGTTTGGGAGCAGAAGATACGGTCTTGGGTTTGGACACATTGAGCTTAAGGTGCCTATGGAACATCCAGCTTGGGCTTACGGATTTGATCTGGGCAGGAGGTGTGGTGTTAGCCTTGAAATGGCCACTGAGACCCTGAGAACAGAAGTCGCCAGGACAGATGCGGGGGGCAGAGGGGACAGGACGCCCTGAGGCGTGGGGCCCTGTTCTGCAGAGATGGGCCTCACCCTGTTAGGCCCTCAGCTTCACAGACAGAAGCTGGCCTCCGCTGCAGAGGGCTTTTCCAGAAGAACCTGAAGGCATGGCCTCAGGTGGCGGCTCTGCGGGCGAGAGGTGCTCTGATGGCCCAGCTCTGGGCAGCCTCAAACCCCAGGGACCACAGGGCCAGGCCTGGGGTGGGAGGAAAGAAGCTGGCAGGTGAAGGAACAACCTCAGGACTGCTGGGATCTTCAGGCTCACCAGTCGATCCTCCCGCTTCTCGGGGACTGGATGGGCAGTCGTCCATGCAGTCCCGGAAAGTTCTTAGAGAAGGACCTTCCTGAAAGACACGCCCAGGTGACTTCCTGTGGGCCCCATGCCCTTGCACACCAGCCCTTTGCATGCGGGTCTGCTTCCTGACAGTAAGTGCACCGATTCCGCCTTACTCTCTGGAGGGGGTATAAGCACACCGTCTCCTCCAAAGGAAGAGAGAGCAGGGCCTCTGGACCCTGCCCCACTCAGACGCCCCTTTCCCTAAAAGCCCTTCTTCCACTCTCCCTCTCCCACACTGATCCCACACCAGCACTTCATCCCAGACTCATGCCCCCCCCCCCTCCCCCCCCGTGCCCTCTTCCAGGGGCCTGGCATTTTGGGACCAGCTGCCAGAATGATTGACATAAAGCCAATCTATAAATAAAGTCTTTTTCTTTTCTCATAAAGACTTTGTGGTTGAGTTTGCCTTCAAGGTCAAGATCAGACCTTTCTAAATAAACACATATCAAAGGATCATTAGCAAAGCAGCGCTGTTAAATTGAGATATTAACTTCTGTCAACTGCCTGTTTCTTTTTGTTTTGTAACTCGCGGCTGCAGTAGGCTTTTATTATTTTGTCCTTAGGCGGTCGCATCTGGCTTCTGTGGAGACTGTAAAAATTAAAAAGCAACACAAATCAAGGCGAGAGAAAAGCAGTAAATTCAATGATAAAAATTTAAAATTAAAATGTTTTAGTGCTTTTATATTCTGCAAAACATGAAATGAATGTTTGCTGCCTGTTGCCATAAACCTAACAGCTAATCGTCCGCTTGAGTTTTTTCCCATCTCCTTCGCTCATCACCATCAATTCTGTCTTGGCACGAGGCGAGGCATAAAGGGGAAGCCGTGTGTGTGTGTGTGTGTGTGAGTGAGAGTGTGTGTGTGTGTCTGAGTGTGTGTGAGTGTGTGTTGAGTGTCTCTGTGTGTGTGTGTCTGTGTGTGTGTGTGAGTGTGTGTGAGAGAGAGTGTCTGTGTGTGAGTGTGTGTGTGTGTGTGTGAGAGTGTGAGAGTGTGAGTGTGTGTGTCTGTATGTGTGTGTGTGTGTGTGTGTGTGTGTGTGTGTGTGTGAGAGAGAGAGAGAGTGTGTGAGTGTGTGTGTGTGAGTGCGTGAGTGTGTGAGTGTATGAGTGTGTGTGTGTGTGAGTGTGTGTGTGTGTGTGTGTGAGTGTATGTACACGGACGCACAATAGGTTGGGGCAACTCTTCACTGAGATGCACCTCATTGGAGTAGTGGAAACAACAGGAGATGCATCTCTTGGGAGCCTGGGTGGGGAAGGAAGGGTTGAAGACTGGTTCATCCCCATAAATCAGAATTCTCTTTTTTCTTCACTCTTGTAATTTAACATTAAAAACAAAGAAACAACAAAACCCCCAGGTCATCAACATAAGCGGCCACTTATAGCATCCGAGTGAAATTCTACAAAGGAACTTCCAGAGCAGGTGCATGGTGCTGGATGAGGGGTCTGAGCAGGTGCTGCGCCCCCCCATCCCAGGGAAAGCCCAGCCTGGGGATGGGTGCAGTGGGATCCTGGTCTCCAGTGCAGCCAGAGTTCCAGGTTTCTGTCCTGGGTCATTAACTCCTCATGCAAAAATCAAGTGGGACGCTGGGCCCCGCTACATGCTAGGCCATGCGGGAGATAAAAGTGGAAGTTCATTTTTCTTCCCTGCTCTGGAGCAACTGTAGCTTGAAGATGAAATAGATATGAGGCTCCCTGTTGTTAAACAGCTGGAAGATAGGGGGAAGCGGGTGTGAATAGGGGCGTGGATGTGTATGAGGCATCCGCAGAAGTGCTAGCAAGGGTGGGGTTATTCGTAAGGAGTGTCGCCAGTTCAGCAAGAGCTTTTGGGGTGTGAACTGCCTTAAGCTAATTCTTGCGTCCACCTGCTTGGGGCCTGGAAGCTGGGGTGAGCATGTCAGGGGAATTTATCCCCATGTCCAACCAGGGCAGTCAGGGCCGTGAGGGTGGGGTGGGGGTCGATGGCCGCAAGTCCCTTTCATGCTGCCTGTCCCAGTTTGACTGCTGGACCCACAGGCATGGGGGCAGAGCTCTTTGTCCCGGGTGAACTTCTCCAGCCCAGGGAGAGGCGAGAAAGCCAGTTGTGGCCTCCGTCAAAGGAAATGAAGGAAAGTGTGAAGATTAGGGGACGGAGGGGTCGTGTTAAGAGGGTATGACTAATAGGGCCGGTCATTCAGATAGGAGAGCGCATTGTTCTCCATGCCCAGATGGTTCTCGGAATAAATCAGCTCAGGCAGGAGAAGACTTCCAGGACAAGAAGGTTGGAGCCGCTGCTTGCCCGCTGTTCTGCAGGGACATAGCCAGGCCCCGCCCAGATGGCAGCCCTGCATCTTCCTCCTGTGTGGATTGGGAGCGGGGATGGCATGTGTGTGCGTGTAAACGTGTCACTTTATAGCCTCCCATTCTTCCAGAAGAGTGTACAAGGGTTTAGGCTGTGAGGGGAAGCTTAGGCTCATCCCTTCTCTACTTTAGCTTCGGGCTGGGGACTCTTACAGGCAGTCGCTTGTTTAAGTCCGTCTCCGCCAAGGGGTGGGAAGCTCTGAGGGCAGAGCCTGTGACCGAGTCACTCGTGTACCTTGGTCCCCATGCCGCTCAGCGGCCGGTTCCTGAAGGTGCTTATTTAGTAAATATCAATGAGAGGAAAGCTGTAGCAACATTTCAATTTATTGCTGTGTGGTAACTGCCCATTCATTCGTTAAGCTAATAGTTAGTACACAAGTAAATCAACTAAGAGTCCAGGTATTCCTCAGAGGGTTTCTGTCTGGGGACAGTTGGGGTGGTGCAGGGCTTTCTCTCCAGCGTTCCCTGACGGGGGTAGCCCTGTCCCCTGGTTCCAGGTTGCTATGCACCTAGGACCGCAGACGTGATGGTCACAGTGCCCGGGCAGCCTTTGTGCCGGGCGGCCCAGCCCCTCCTCTCGCCCTCAAGCCTCTGTCCAGCGCTGCATGGTTTCCTTTTCCTTCGCAGAAGCCACTTAGGCTCACTGCGTAAATAAGAGTAAGCACGCAGAGCCTCCCTGGAGACAGTTTACTTTCTGTGAAAATGTTAATTAATATGACGCTCTGTCATTTCTGCACAGACTGTACGAGGCTGCCAATCCCTTGGTGGACCTTGATCCTTAGGATCATGAGCTGCTATAGGGGAATCAAGTCAGGCCCTGCTCTTCAGAGTAAATAAGTTGATTTTGCTCTGGTCAGTGTTTCTCGGTGGTTAGAGTACTGGCCCATACACTGAGGGGTAATAGATTCGGTTCCCGGTCAAGGGTTGCACAGGCAGGAGACAACAGCAATTGATATGTCTCTTTCACACCTATGTTTTCCTCCCCCTCCCCCACCCTCTTTCTACTCTCTCTTATAAACAATGGGGAAATGTCCCTGGGTGAAACTAAAATAATAATAGTAAGTTGGTTTTTCTAAAATTAAGTGTGTAGTAAACAAAGGACTCTGCCACCCTCCCTGTGTTTCAGAAGACCCGGGCTTGAGTGTCCCAGTGGGGAGATTAGAGGGTTGTTCTGTCCTCATAGCCTTTCCTCATGCTCGGTCCTCCAGGCCCCTCCGGCGAAGAGGTAGGTGGCCTTAGCGTTCTCTGACCATGCTGGGATTAGGAGGAAACCAGTCTTCTCTGGACAGACATTGTTTCAGAAAAACAATCACTACAAAATACCCATTAGTCCAACCAGAATGAACAGGAACCGAATTTTCTATGTCCCCTTGTACTAGTCTAAACAAAAATCATGGCTCCCTCCACTCCAAAAAGCAAGCTAGGAAAGAGGCATAAATGACTGGGAAGACATTGCTTACCTTTCTCATTTTTAAAGGTTCTTTGACTTGGGAGATGGGGAATCGGGAAGTAGGCGTGAGCCTGGTGTTTGGACAAAGGAAGGGACCTAAATGGACATGGGCAGGGTTGGGGTGCCTTTGCATGGGAGCTAGTATGTCTGGGGCTGTCGGTCCTGGCACATTTGTACTGCATTCACCCCTGACAGTTCATCCCCAAATCCACAAGAACTGGGTAGGGTCTCTGCCCAGGGCTGAGAACAACATTGGACCCAAATCTTACAAAAGCCTGTTCAACTCCTTAAGAAAAAGCAATCTTTGTTTTCCTAGCAGGATGGATGGAGGACACAATTTACGTGCATGTTAGTGACGTGGCCTTGGGCATTTCCAGAAGCAGCTCTGTTTTGGGGGTTTTCCATCTGCTGTAGAAAGTGAATCTGCGAATAGCCTGTTACACGTTATCGCTACCTGGAAAGGGATGAAACCCACCAAGAGTGACTTTTCGGGAGCTGTTTCCCGGGCATAGAGGGCTCTGGTGCTGGCCAGCCTGTGTGCCGGGGGCGGCTCAGAGGCGCTGCAGGAAGAGCTGAGGGCCTGTGGACTTGGAGGAGAATGCCTGGCCCTGTTCTGCCCCTGGCCAGGAGGGGCCAGGTTTGACTTTGGGCAGCAGCCTGTAGGTGCTTGCTGGCTGCCAGCTCACCGCGTGGCCGGGGAGTGATGCTTGGTGACTGCATTCTGAAGCCCTCTGGTTGGGGTGGATGACTCCCCATCGTGGAGACATGTCTGGATGGTTCCGCACACACGAACCAGCACTTCCAGGTTGGGAGGAGAAACTGAGCTCAGGTGAGCCCCGCCCTGGTTCTAGAGCGTGTGGATACGGGTGCACCCCTCATAGTCATGTGTGGTAAGGGTACAGGAACCTGTGGGCCCAGGTGCCTGCAGCTCACAGGGTGGCTGGAGAAGGCAAAGAGGTGTGTTTACTCAGAGTTGGTAAGTAAGAGTCAAATATTAATGTCTTGGGCTTTAGAAAGCATAATTTGCCAAAGGTATTAATAGGTTACATTTTTAAGTATTTATTTATTTATTTCCTCATTTATCCATTCAGGAAATACTTATTGAATACCCATTATGTACCTAGTAGTATATTAGGCTCTGGGAATACAATGGTGAGCAAATCAATGGTGTCGTCATGGGGCTTATGCCTTGCATGGAGACACACACATAAGTAGGAAAGTCACACACAGGACAAGTATTGCTGTGTTGGAGGTGTTGGTGTGACAAGAGCCCACAGGAGGCCTCTGCCTTGGATGGGGAACGGAAGGCCTTCCTGGAGGTGGTATCGTCTAAGTTGTCATCTGAAGGCTGAGGAAAAGTTGCTAAGTGCAGAGTGTGGTGTCATGGAGGAAAAAGGAAGAATGCCGGCTGAGGTCAGCCTGAGTGAACACTGGAGCTGGGAGAGGTTAAGGCAAGGTCATGGCACTGAAAATGGGAGTGGGGGAGCGGGTCAAGACCTGGGACTAGAGAGGGAAATGGCCTTGCTGCGAAAGGCCCAACAACCCCTGGAAGTAGTTCTTTTTCCTGAGGGCAGTGGGGAGCCATGTACAGTCTTAGGGGAGTGGCATCAGATTATGTTTTAGAAAAATGACTTTTACTATTTGGTTGTGAATAGACTGGAGAGGTTTAAACTGAAGGCAGGGAGATGAGTTAGAACATTAGTGCCATAATCTAGGTCGGAAGTGATGGTAGCTCGAAGCAGCATAGTTGCAGTGGGGATGGGGAAGAAGTGGAAGGGATTCAAGACATTTACGAGCTGAAGAAATCTGGTGATCTGTTCTGAGGGTTGATGGCCCCTTCACTTGCCTGGGTATTGGGTGACGGAGGTACTCTTTCCTGGAGTGGGAACAAAGGAGGCAGAACTTTCTTACTGTTGCTGCTGAGATAAGGAGCAGTCCTGCCATGGACACCATGAGGTGTCCGTGCATCGGTGAGGAGCGAGTCGGGGCGCATGTGGATGTGCATCGGTGAGGAGCGAGTCGGGGCGCATGTGGATGTGCATCGGTGAGGAGCGAGTCGGGGCGCATGTGGATGTGCATCGGTGAGGAGCGAGTCGGGACGCATGTGGATGTGCATCGGTGAGGAGCGAGTCGGGGCGCATGTGGATGTGCATCGGTGAGGAGCGAGTCCCGCATGTGGATGTGCAGTTATGTTTGGGATCCAGAAGACCCTCGCTGGATGGAGTTGTTTCAGAATCATCAGCTTATCAATGAGCCCTGGAAGTGGGTGAGTTTGCAAAATAAGAGGGTGTAGAAAGAGAAAAGAGCTTAGAACAGAGTTCAGAAGAACCCCAACATATTCTGCTCATTCCCCCCTGCCCCCAGAACAATCACAACCCACAGCGGAGAAGGAGAAGAGGTCCCTGGAGGAAAGAAAGGACCGTGGGGTCACGGAAGCTAAAGGAAGAGGCTTCAGAATGAAAAAGGTCTGAATGCTTTGTGAAGTCTTCCAAGAGGAACACTAGAAAACGTCCATTGGTTTTGGTGGCACGGGCATCGTTGGTTACCAGAGCCAGCAGTTGTGATTTGGGAGGAATGGTGGGAGCAGGAATGAGGCCATGGAAGGCAGAGGAGTGGATACATGCTTGGGAAGCAGAGCTGCATGTGTGGGAAGCTAGGGTTTGACAGGATGGATGGAAGCATTGGAAGGATAATAGGCAAGAAGGTTCAGGAATCCGCAAGGCGGCAACTGGAGGTTGAAACATGGGCCTTGAACTGTGGACTGAATGGAGAAAGGAAGGGAAGGAAGGGCCTGTGAGGGATGTTAGGAAATCCAAGAATGGTTCTGGTGAGAGTGACTGGATGGGAGGACTTAAAGGGTGGGGAGGAGGATTAAATTTAATGCTGAAGAGGAGCTGCTCTTACTGGTGGTGAAAGGCCGGAATGTTCTCTAGAACCACCTCCTGGAGGGAGCTGTTTAGTTCATGGACCTGCGTTCCAGTACCCCGGTCCCTTACCTACATGCCTGACTGACTCCACAGCTAACCCCTCCACCGAATCAGCGATTTTCAGCCGGCATGCCGCAAGAATCTTCACAACATGCAATACCTGTTTAGTCAGGGGCACTGACTTCTTTTCCCTTACACTGTCAAATTTAAAGACATGACAGCAGCCAACACTACAATAGCCACCTGGTGTGAATAAATCAAAATTATACCCTTTTTTTGTCAGATCGGCAAAAAAATTTTTGGTGTGCTGCAAAATTTTAATAATTAATTTATGTGTGTCCTAAGATGAAAGAAGTTAAAAATGGCTGCCATTTCTCGATTCCCTGCCATCTGGCACTGTGGTAGACAGTTTTCATATATTACCTGTAATCTTCCCAGCAACCTTGCCTGATGGATATTATGACTAATAGGGAACTAGAATTTGCATCTGGTTCTATAGCTAGTAAATAAATGGCAGAGCCAGGATCTGAACCCAGTTTTGTCTGGCTTCGGAGTCCTATATTGCTCTATATTTTTTAAACTATACGCTTCTTGGGGGAAGAAGTGTCTTCTTAAGGATTTGATGCCTGTGCAGAGTTGGAACTCAAGAAATGATAAGTGCATAAATGAGTGAGTGAGTGAGTGAGTGAGGAATGATGCTACAAGCAATTCCCATACTATCTCCCAAGGGAAGTAAAACTACTGCCCTCCAGAAAGAGGAATGGAGGTTATCGGAAGGGGAAGAACAGAATTGAAGGTTCTGCCATCAAGTGATGCTAGTTTTGGGGAAAGAGAACGAGATATGTCCTCTGGCTACTGTCTATGGCCAGGGTACGGGGTGCCTGGATGTGGCATGAGAGAGTGAACCATAAGGTTTCCCATCTGCTTTGGGGCTAACCTTGGCTGCAGCCCAGACACTCCAGAGGAGGAACTGAAAGGGGAGGTACTTAGGAATCCAAACCTACATGGGAGGAAAGAAGAACCCAAATCACTAAGTGACACTTAGCCTATTCCCTTTTTAGAACCTGAGGCTGGGGCTCCTCTCATGCTTTCCTAGAGAATTTAAGGGGGGTGTGCACGTGTGTGCGTGTGAGGCCTGGAGGGGAGGGCCAGTGGCCCTCAGTGGTCAGAGCACACACCCACCTCCACGGCCTTGTGGCAAGCCTGTTAGGTGCCCCACCTCCTTTCCCTGAGAAAGGCTGGCAGACAGGGTGCCTTTTGGTTTTAATCTGCCTCAGATTCCTCCCTCTACCCCCTCCCTAAGAGCAGGTTTCTCTTCAGGTGGTAAAAGTCACTGGCTGCCACCTGACACCGCGTGAAAGCATCACGTGGCCGCTTCGCCTTCCTCGTGTGCTCAGCACATCTACGTTCACTGGCCCCGTCCTGCCACCGCCCCCAGCTTACCCTCCGGGATGGCAGGGATGTGGCCCCACCCTCAGGATGCCTCAGTCAGCCTGTCCCCCACCTGTGCATACCCACCCACTGTCTCGTTCTGGGGGACAGGGGTGGCAGCAGCAGAGCATGATGAGCCCCTGAGGGCTGAGGGAGTTTTAAAGGATCATAGAGCCTCCCCTCTTTATGTTACAGATGAGATTGGGGTCTAAAGGGAGAAAATTCTTTATTGAGTCCTTCATCTGCCCATTTGAGCTTCCATCGGGCAAATACTCACCAGACACCTGTCGGATGCACAAGAGACTGGGTTTAGGAAAGAAATGCGTTCCCTCCTCTCAGGTGGCTTTCATGTCGAAGGAGGAGGAGACCTCCAAGCGAGTGACTCTCCCTCCCAAGGCTGGTGGTTCAGATCCGAGGCGAACCTGGATGCCCCAGCCTCCTGCCGCAGGACCCTTGCAGGGCAGCCCGCCTGCTTCTGGGAGCCCCAGCCTTCAGTGCTGTCCCCCTGCAGGCGGGAAAGCTGAGACGATGAAATAGGATTCCATTGTGCACTTGTGGGCAGGAGAGGGGTGGAAGAGGAACAAGTAACTTTTGACCAGACTAAGGAGTCTTTTTTTTTTTAATTTGGTAAAATGTATGTATCATATAATTTACAATTTTACCATATTTCAGAGTACAGTTCAGTAGTATTAAGTACAACCATGTCACTATCACTACCGTCCATCCACAGAACTTATTTATCTTCCCGAACATTGTACCCATTAAACAAACCCCCCACTCCCAGCGCCAAACCAGGGGGTTGTAGCAGGTTGTGTGGAGACCAGGGTTTGTGGTTTGTGATCAGCAATGGAGAGCTTAACTACAAGTACCAACATGTCTTCTCATGTGTAATGAGTATGTGCGATCCTGTTAGTAGCTCCTCGGATGTCTGTGGTGTGCATAAATATTTTGAGATAACTTGCAGCATTGCCAATGCAGTATGACAATATGGATGACCAAGTCACAAGTACAGGCTATATGATGACTGGTTTGTTGCTTTCATTCCCCATTGAAGAAACTGCTAAATCTCTTTAGAGGTGTGGGAATGAAGGTGTGATGATTTCTCCGAGTTCACCACCATTCTGGGTCCTAACCCTGGGCAGGCGGGAGGTATGCAGTCTCGGGGTTAACAAGTCCCCCAGGGCAGAGCTTGCCCACGCTTTCTGCTGGGAAGACAGCGTGCTGGGCCAGGAGTGCCCTGGGGAGTAGCACGCAGTGACACAAAGCCTCCCTATGCACAGGCTGTGGAGGGAGGGGAGGCAGGGACATCGCAGGAACTCCCCACCCCCGCCCCTGACGGGGAAGGTGCCCCTGTGGTCCCCCAGCCGCCAGCCTGCTGTCTGAGGGGGGCAGGGCCAGTGCCCCCTGGAAGGGTGCCTTCTGGCAGCTTCCCACTCCCCTCCCACTCCCTTGTCCAAAGGCTCCGTGCAGAAGGAAGCCATATGGTCCTTTGTGGAACACATTCTCCGGGCACAGTATCTTCCCGGGGAGATGCAGGCCTGGCTTCCCAGTCAGCTGGCCTCCCTTCCCGCTGCCTCCTCCCCCACAGCCAGCCCAGAGAGTGGAAGGTTGTGGGGGCCAAGCTCACCAAGTCGGGGAGCCCTGCCGAGTCAGGGTGAGCAAGGAGTCTTTTAGGAACACCCACCCACACGCTCACAGAAAACTGTTGAAGTCGAATGTCTCAAAGTCAGACCCCTTTTTAGTATGAATTTGCTGTGTCTCATTCTGAGCACTAATTCCAATTTAATTGCAAGTGGCCTGAAGCCTCTTCAATAGGAGTAACAAATGGTTTGATTTTGTAAACTTCATCAGACTGCATTTTAAATGCGACACAGTAGCCCAGCTCGAATGCCAATGAAGCACTGGAGTGGCTCTCTGTTTACTAATTATCCGTTTTTACTCCAAGCCACGCTGGCTGGCTTGTCTGATTAAATCGGATTTGTGGGAGAGAGAACAGCTAGCAGAGTTTTCTCCATAGTAAACGAGATTGAAACTATGGGCCGCCTGGCTGCACACTGTAAATTATATTTCCTTTTAAAGGGGACGTATCGCTTTTATTCCTCTGTCGTCCCTCCTGCATATTAAACTTTACAGCACAGAAATGCACCCGCTGCTTCTAAGGCCAGCCTCCCTCTCTCCACCTGGTAGCCAGCTCGCTTCTGTCACTTTCCACCTTTTCTCTGAAGAACTGGACAGGAAACTGGTAGCTACATCCCATAGGCACCCCCTCCACTCCTTTTCCTTTTCAATCCTCCCCGCCCCCCCCCTGTCTGGGGGTGAGATTTCATGATTCCTCTGTTCTAAAAAGTACCTGCGATGATTTGGATCCTTAGAATCCATATTGAGCTGGCTAACACAAAGTTCTAGTAATAAAATGTACTAGGATGTAATAGGACTGGGTGCTGTTACATCTTTCTATCAGAAAGACGTGAGGATTGATGCTATTGGGCAGGGTTGGCCTTGAATTGGTAGTGACAGTGTAGACAGTGAAAAAACAGTTGATTTCTGGAAAATTAAATTGGTTCCTTTGGTCCACCCTACACTGAAATTCTTTCCTCTGAGCTCAGTGACATTAAAATCACCTGGCTTCTACCCGTGGCCCAGCAGGAAGGCCATGAAATAGCTACTGGCAGGGTGGACCTGGGTGGGTGTTGCTGGACAGGTGCCCACAGGTGAAGCCCAGGATGGGGCGGCTGGTGTGTCTGTCCTCCTCCCCACTCCCTGGCCAGTTTTGAGGTCGGAGGTCAGGCCTAGAGTTCTCTCCTTCCCCTCCTGCCCTCCCTCTCTCCCTCTCACCCTCCCTCTCTCCCGCCCTCTATACACAGGTGTGGTCAGGTTGTGCTTAGATGCCAGGGTTTCTAAGACTTGAACTCTGCCAGCTTGCCCTGCCCTGCCCTGCCCTTACTCTTGGTATCAACCGTCATGCGGGAGCTTTTCAGTTTAATTTGCTCTGAAGGTCTTGCAAAATTAGCAGAGTGCGCACTTTCCCCCATTGGGCCATTGTGTGCGGTGCAGTCCAGGAAGGCCTGGCGGTGCTTCTGATAGCCTGGTTACCGTGGGAATGAATGGCCACCACACTCTCAGGCTCACCGCCCTGCTTTTAATTGTTGACAGTAAAAAGCATTTAAATGCTGCTTAATTTGTAATCATCTTCGGGGGGGGAGGGGAGAAGGAGAGGAACCATTAAAATGTCAGTAAAATGAATACGCCCTTCTCTGTGTTTTTGGTTTGATTGTGTTATGTTTATAGGGGGCAGGTTTTCTTTTCATTGCCCAATGTTTGTCAGATCTTTACATGGCTCTGAAATCAGTATTTCATTTTATTTTTAATTTCCATCTCCCCAACCCCACCCCTCCCCACCCTATTCTGTCTCGGGGTCTTTGTCTTGCCTCTGTCTATCCTCAACTGTCCCTTCTCTTCTATGTGCCCCTTCTGCCTTCGCCTCACAGTCCTGGGAACACACTGGGGGTTACAAGAAATCTTAAATAAGACCACAGCCTCATCCCCCCCCCCCAGACTCCTCTTCTGGGTCCCCAGGGGCCTCAGGCTGACTGTGGGTGCCTGGAACCAGAGACAGGGAGTGTCTATAGAAAATGCCCTGTGCACAGAACCAGAGATGAAAGCGACCTGCTGGTACTTAGTGTGCAAATAAGGAAATTGAAACTCACCTTCAGGGGACCCTCTGTTCCCTCCCACCCCTCAGAACGCAAGTGCCTATGAAGCATTGGGCACTGTGCTAAAGACCTGACCCTGGATTCAGGGGGGCTGGTGCTCAGCTCACTCTCAGTGCCAGCCCATTGGGTGTCCTGTCTGTCACCCCAGTGTTGAGGCTACGAGAGAGGAAGTCCCTACTCCCCATCCCCACCCCAGCAGCCAGGCCAGGCTCTGCCCCTGCCAGAGAGGTTAGCGAGTACCCTCAGACCCCAAGACTCAAGGATTGCCCTTCTGGGTGTACGGCCAGTTCTCGGAGGTATTAGCAGGGAACGGGTGGTTCCTTGAGAGAGGGCATGGCAGGTTCTGTCAGTCTTGCTTTCTCCATCTCCCCCAAACCCGTCCCCAGGGCCGCCAAGAAGGGTCGAGGTGAGAGGCCGCACTGGCCTCTAGCTCATTGAAGTTCAGTCTTCCTTTGCCTTACCTATGACGGCTCCTCTGGGAGCCTGGCGGTGGCTCCCGCTGAAGCCTCGAGAGTCTCTTTAAAGGGAGGCTGCTGAGGCAGACTTGTCAGTGGGAGAAAGGACCTTTCTGTCTTCAGCGCCCTCCTCAGTAGGCCGAGAACCACTGGCTGCTGGAGTGTCTGGTGGAGGCCCGTTAAGAAGCATTTACTTCACCTTCATTTTTCCAGTGAGAACACGCAGGCTCAGAGAGGTTTAGTAACCTGCCCAAGAATGCACAGCAAGCTAGTCACTGAACCGGGACTCAGAGGCAGGTCTCCAGCTGAAGACTCCAGTGCTTTCCACTCTTCGCACCCCCTTCAGCTGGAGCCTGTAGGGAAAGGTCCCGGGAAAGGATAGGGAAGAGGACAGCAGCCAGACGACTTTTCTCGCTGGCCTTTTCACCTGCCCGACAGACTGCCACCTCACACTCGGTTCTTTGCCCAGAAGCCTAGGGGCCAGATGAGCCTGAGACCGAGGGGCCCCACTTCCTTATAGTCCATCTGTAGGCCTCCACCCTCTGCAGGCGGAGCTGGGCACACACCAGGGAGGGGTACCGAGGAAGGAACCCGCTGCAGCTCTGTTTGCTCCTCCCCAACCCCCTCCCCCAAATGAGGGAAGCAGAGCCCATTGGCTTGGGAACCCAGAGAGCAGACAGGACTCTCTCCTCTGAACTTGGTTCCCGCAGAGCAAGCAGTGTGGAGACCCTGAGGACGGTCGTTCTCTTCTCCATCTTGGGAGGAGACATGGGTCCCCGGAATAGCAGGATGCCCACCCCGCAGCCGTCTTCTCCCAGACTGGCCTCAGCCCAGAGGCACCGACCCCAACGCACAGGGCATTACCTGAGAGGTGCAGCTGTTGCAGGTCCCCCAGGACAGGACAGGCTAGGTGACTGTGGGTGCCCTCTGCTCCCGGACTTGCTGAAGTTGGTCCAGTTTTTCAATCGTGGGCCAATTAGTTTCACAAATGGGGGCCCCGTGATGCCAGGGCACATTTGTTCCGGGCCTGCGCACTGGCCGGGCCCCATTGTCCTGCCTCCCAACCCCAGTGGGCCTATTGTCCTCGTCCCCAGCAGGGGCTGTGTGCCGCTGATTTATCCCGGCGGGCGTCCTGCGGGCTCACGCCACAGCTGGCGGAGGTGCTTAAGGCCTGGGACCTCATGACCTTTGCCCCAGTCCTGCTGTCATTTTGAAAGTTACAGGCCATAGGCCTGCATACTTCTCCGGATTTACTCCCCACCCCGGCCCTCCAACACACACACGCACACGCACACACACACACACACACACACACACACACGCACTCCCTTTCCTTCCTTGCTCTTGCAGTAGAAATTTGGATTCATTCTGGAATGCGTCTGGAAGGGGCTGTGGGAGGTACCAAGAGGTCCTCATGTGGGGGACCTGCTGTTTCCCTCAGGGGGGCTTCCCACTCTAGATTCCTTAGTCCTCACTCTAGGCAGAGTGGGAGGAACAAGGAATTTGTCCCGCCAGTGAGCCAGACCAGGGCGTGGCATCTCCCAATTGAATTTGCCCCTGGCCCCTTTGTGGCCAGGGGTGCCTGCACCCTAAAAAAGGTGTCCTGGCTCGAAGTAGGTGGAGATGGGCTTGTAACTAGGCAGCAAAGCCTAGACCTGGCTCCGTCTTAACCGTTTACGCTCTGGGGAACCAAACTCCACTTTCCCTCCTTTTATCTCCTTTCCTTTCCTCCCACCCCATTCCTTGTCCCCTCCCCCAGTTTCTTCCCCTCCTGGCTGGCTTGTTGGAGTGATTGACAAAATTAGCAAATCCATTCATGTTATTTTGTTGTGTGGGTGCACGGTAATGAGCTGGCGAGCTGACAGATTTGTTTACTGTAGCTGGAGGTGCCTGCAGCTCGCCTCTAGATAGAGCCAGTCGCTAGCTGCAGCCTGAGGATGAGCCCACACTCCCTAGAGACTGAGGGGTGTGTGTGTGTGTGTGTGTGTGTGTGTGTGTGTGCGCGCGCGCGCGCGCGCTCGCGCATGCATGGGTGTATGTGGATGCCTACACATACGTGTGTGCTTTGAGACGTTATCACACACCCATGCATGGCTTAGTATTAAAACAAATTTGAATCAGCTGTGTCAACTCCTCCCCTTTTGGACTATTCATTAAGAGTTCTTTGCTTAGGAAACCATAACATTCCCACCCCCTCTCCCTTGAGGAAATAGAAGGTTATGTACATGTATAGGGTGCCTTCCAAGATTCTAAGCAGATGAGAATGAAAGGAAAAAGGGGTAGGGAGGGTTGGGTCAAGAGACTGGCATCGACAAGGCTGGAATTGTCAAGAAGGATTAACGTTCAGGATTTTAGCTCTTGGCTTGGTTTGGGAAGATGTAACTGAGCATGTGGTTAAGCGTGCCCAGCAGCCCCGGCTAGTATGACTCCGTTGGTTGGTGTCATCCTGTACACCAAAAGGTCTCGGGTTCCATTCCCAGTCAGGGGCACACCCATATTGCAGGTGTGAGCCCTGGTCAGGGTGGGTATGAGAACGTGTCCAGCAGTGAGTGACTGTATTGCAGGGGCACGCACCCACGCACAGGCTTACAGCTAAGCTGGTTTGAGGCAAGTTCCCAAGCTGTTTGCTCGGCCTCTCTACCCCTCCCGGGAGGAGGCAGTGGGCACTAAAGGAGACAGCGGGATTGGCTTGAGCTCTAGCAGCCGTCACTCCAGGGTCAGTGGGAGGACACCTTCCTGGGCAGCCTGGGCCTTCACTGCATGCAACTACCTTGCTGAGGACACGCAGGAGCGTATCCCAAATGGTCCTGCAGCCTCGCCCAAGAGGAAAACCAGAAGGGGCCCTCTTGGCCCTTTCTACGGTGGGCCCTACCTGATGGCACAGAGGGAGCCAAAAGCAGCAGGCGCCTGCCTGCATCATGGGCGGAGTGTTTGGCTCCTCTTGTCACCTCCCTGCCCCCCCTCCACACACACCGCTGGTCCTCCCCATCCTCTTGAGATGCAGACAGAACCTCCCTGCCTTCAGTGTGAGTCAGCCCCAGGCTGCTTGCCGGTGTCTGTCTCTTTCCCCGCCTCACAGTGGACGATGCCTGCATCTTGACTTCATCTTTAACGACAGTGTAGGAAGGAGGGGGGCAGTGTGAATCAGGGGCTTTCACACACCCCTAAGTTTGATACTTTCTCCGGGAGAAGAAGCTCCTGGGGTAGCGGGAAAGCAGCTCTCCCCTTGGGGGTGGTTGGGTGGTCGGACATGGAAGCCCATCGTGGTCCATGTGCATGGACGTGCACACGCTCTGGCACGCGCGCGCACACGTACACACACACACACACACACTGCTGTCACTTGCGGCTTACCAAAAAAAGCCAGAGTATATTTAGATTCCTCTGCTCTTTTGATTGAGAAACGGCTTATAGCTGGAGATAATAAGAGCCTTGCTGCAAGGTGAGGCACCTGAGCTTCTCCCCAGCTGTGTGCCTCTGCGCCTGCTCCTTCCTTCCTGGGAGCGCTCATTGGCATGGAGATCGTACAGGTGCATAAACACAGGGTGCCTGTGCCTCACAGTTTCACACCCAGTCGTCACCTGGGCGAAATAAGCACCCTGGGTCTATGTCACCCCTCCTGCCTCCTTGGCTTTCTCCCATTTTTTGGCTAAAATTAAACTCGTTTTAAATTGCGAGTCTGTGAGCCGTGCATGCCGTGTGCCGCGTGGAGGTGGAGCGGTGTGGCGGCCACCCTCTCCAGGGCCGGACCTGAAGCAAACGGGGCGGGCGTTGGCCCGGCCCTGCCCACCTCCCCTAGAGCCCCCCTGATTCCGCCTGCCTCCCCCGTGCCCTCTCCCTCGTCCTGCTTCCCTCCTGGCAGGTAGTGCTATGGTTTGACCTGGTAAATGGTTTCCTTGGGCCAAGGCTAACTTACCCATCTGATTTACGTGGACATTTACAGATTGATGGGAGACAACACATTTCTAGGATTGGCGGGCTCAGAAACGCCCATCAGGTGCCTCGTCCCAGCACGGTATAGTTGGTGCTGGAAAGGGCAGGCGAGTTAGGAACGCTGTTTCCACAATCAGGAAATGAGGCCCAGCAACAGCTGCACGGAGCCAGGGAGGGCCGGCCCTGGACCGGAACCAGGGGCTTCTCGCTGCCTTAGGGGTGATGTGCAAAGCCCATCCTTCTGTGGTCTGAGCAGTAGAGTCGGACAGGGCGTCTACCCACACAGACATGAGGGGCCCGCAGAGGTCAGCGCCGGCGGGTCTCTGCCTGACTCATTCGAGGAGGGTCTGGTTGGAAGCTCTCGGCGTTGGGTCTGCACTTCCCCCAGCTCTCGCCGCTGCCTCTGTGCCGCGCCTCCCACCCGGTCCCCTTGCCCTTTGTGATCGCCCCACAGCTCCTCACTCTTTACTGCTCCTGGCACGCAGTGAGTGCCCGCTCTCTGCCAGGCCCTGTGCTCTGCAAAGATAAAGGGAATAAATAGCTCACGCTTTAGAGGGCCCACAGTCGAGCAGGCAGAGCCTCGTGTCAGAAATAAATGCGACCCGGGGTTTTTACGTGCTGTAAGCGCCAGGGCGCGGAGGAAGATGTTGTTGGCACTGAGGACTAAATGGCGCCACTCAGCCAAGATGCCTTCTGCAGGGTCAGCTTCCTGGAAGAAGCGGCCCGGAGTCGATAAAACAACTTGGCCCGTGTGTTGTGCGGGCCGCGTGAGCCGGGCCGGGTGGTCCACGGCCTGCGGACGCCGGGCCCGGGGGTGGCGGCTGGAACCCAGCCCGCTTTGCTCGCGGGGCTGTGCACCCAGGCAAGCGAGGATCCGTGTCTGCCCAGAGCAAGAGACACAGTTTGCTCATCCAGACAGAGGCGGCGTCTGGGCTGGCACCGGTCTGCCACCGCTTTATAGCTGTAAAGCTTTCTCTCCTGGGCATCTTATCAGGTGCTCTCAACAAGGCGAAGGATGGGCACACTCCGGCCCGGAGGAGTGCGGTGACTTGCTGAGGGTACAGGGCAGGGATGTGACAGAGCCCGGCGGCCCGAACCGTATGCTGACGCCGCCCCTGCCGCGCATCTCGCTGCAGCGAATGAATTGCTAACGTAATTTTCTAGATAATTTTATTTTCATAGTCCCACATTTTAGTGTTTCCAAAAGCCTGCATTTATTTGCTTAATCTCCCAGTGTAATAGAATCTGCCCTGACTCATCCTACATGTGGACAGTCAGCTGGGCAGAAACTATAGCAAATTGGTTAATAGCTTGGATCTGGTCTCGATTTTTAACCTGCTGCCCCAGCAGCTTTGCTGGTGTCTCCTCCACATCTCCTCTGCCCTTTCCTTTTTTCTTTTAAAATATCTTTTCATTCTTTCAGCTGTTGGTGTCCAGACACAAGGCTGGGGGGGGGGGGGCGGGGGATGCGGGGCCTGAGAGCCCCCTGGTCTGTGTCAGTGGCCAGAGAGAGCCCGCGCCTTGCTGGGTGTCCCAGGAGGTTGGGAGGAGGGGCCCGGGGAGGGGCTCCGCTGCGTTCTCTTCCTGGGTGGCAGCTGTATAATGTTAAACCTGCGGGGACCCCAGTGCTTCCTGACTTGAGCCTAGGCCCCAGATCCTGCTGTGCTACTTCCTGGGTGTCATTTTTCCATTCATGTCCTTGTAGCTCCTGCCCTGGCCTGGTTCCCACCCTCCTCTAGTCAGGGCACCAAAGCCATCAGCTCTCTCCCTGCCTTCAGCCACTGTCCCTGTTGTTGGCCCTCGTGCTAGAAGGATCATGCCAGCACCCCCAGCCTTCGAGGCACTGAGTCGCCTTAGAATGGAGTCTGATCTCCCCCACCCCCGGTAAGGCCCTCTGCCACGGGGCCCCTAGGAACCTTCCCTGCTTTTCTCTCTCCCAGGGCCTGTCCTCTGCCCTGCCTGCTCTGAAATTTGCTTCTGGTGTTTCCTTAGCTCAGTGCCCCACCTCCGAGTCCTCACTTCTGAGTACTCTTCATTGTTCGGAGCCACTGAGAAAGGGTCTCAAAGCCTCTGGAAGCCACCCTGCCTTGTCCTCGGGGTGGTTGTGACTGGGCCCCCCAATAGCCTGGGAGCTCCGTTCTCTGGTTGATCTCGGCATCTCCCTGGCCCAGTGTCTACGCCGGGGAGCATTCTCCGTCAGCTTGGCGGACCCAGGCGGGTTCAGACCTCCCAAGAAGGAGAGTGGCATTGTGGGGCAGCCTCCCGGGCCGAGGGAAGGCCGAAGGGGCAGAGTGCTGCCTGTGCCAGGTGGTGCCCACCCTCAGAGCTCCTCTGGGCCTGGCTTTAGGCTCAGTGTGTCCCACTGGCAATGTCCTCATGTTCCCTCTGACCCGGGCTCTTCCACCCTGGCGACTCCAGGGGCTGCCTGAGGAACAACCTGGGCATGGCTCACCCCGCAGGCTGGCTCCATCTTAGCTGACTTGAAGCAGTTGTTCGACATCTGGCTTAATCGGGTTCTCTGTGGGGCAGCGTTGGGGACAGAGGGGGTGCTGGGGCCTCGAGATGAAGCAGCCAGGGCTGCTGTGTCACAGGACATGTGGATGGACTCCACTCCTGGGTGCACTGGCCAGGGTGGGCTGGACTCTGGGACTCAAGGCTGGTTCACTCCTGCATGTACAGCCGACTCCCCCTGGTGTGCCCCCTCCATCAGGGAGCCGAGTGCCCCTGCCTCTCGGATCTGGCTACTGCCAGGGTTCGGAAGCCTCCAGAGAGTCATGCTCGTGACACGGTCCCAGCTACCCCTCCCGCCCAAGTCCTGAGCGTTGCTGGGCGAGCGCGAGGTGCATGGAGCTCCTGGACCCATGGCTGGTGCTGGCTGCTGCCTTGCCTCCCCGGAGAAGCCCAGGCAGACAGGTGGCAGCCCCAGAGGTAGACGTGGGCCAGCCCTGTGGTTTCTGCCTCCTGACGGATCTCGGCATTTCTAAACCTCGGCTCTGCCTCTTCCTCACTGTGTGGCCTCAGGCAGGTTACCTCATCTCTGTTAGCCCATTTGTAAAAAGGGACTCGAATGCCCACGTGGAGAGCGGTTAATGTTAATGAGACGACAACACAGATACATCGCCTTGCACAGTGCCCGGCCAGTTCCCCGCCCTCTCCTCCTCGAGACTGGGAGCAGATCCCCTCCCTGTCCAGCCTGGCCCGGTCCTGGGTGCAGGCAGCATGAGGTGAGCGTGGCTGCAGGTGCCTCGTCTCTGAGTGTCTACACAGGTGGCTGTGAGGGGTGGAGGACTATGGGGAGTGAGAGGTCTTGCCTTCCCGTTATTCCGTCCCCAAACCAGCCATGAGTGGGACTGAGGCATGAGAGCACACCTCCTGCTTGCCGTCCCCAGTGGTGGACCGGAGAGGCAGCTGGGCTCTCTGCGACTCCTCCCCACCCCACTTTCCACCAGGAGCCCGATTCCACACTGAGCAGGCCACAGCCCCTGGCAGCCACAGCCCCGCCCCTTCTTCCCCTGGGGCTGGGTGGACAGATGCCAGGCCTGCCCACCTTTCCCACTCTGTCACTCACACGGGGCTGAGCACAGGTGATACTGCCCAGATGCCAGCAGAGGGAGGCAAGCAGATGGGCTTGCTGGGGGAGCTTATGTGCTTATGGAAACAGAATCCAAAATGGTGGGCGATGAGCCACCAGTTAGGACCCAGACGGGGGTCGAAGCTTCCTCGGGGGCTGCTGCACCCAGAGAGGCCGTGACTCAGAGCAGCACTGGGCAGGCGCTCAGACACACAGGAAGTGGCGGCCAGTCTTGGAGGGCACTGTGGGCACCTACCTAGCTGTGCCCCGGGTCAGCACAGGATGGCTGGACTGAGTTCCTCATTAGCTTAAATCCTTTGAAAATTGTCCTTTGGTCTTGGGATGAAATCTCAAGCTCTTAACCTGGTTTTCAAGACCCCACACGGCCTGGCCCTACTGCTGCTCTGGCTCCGTCCCCTCTGCCTGCCTCCCAGCTGCCTCGTTCTTCTGTCTGGTCCTCCGGCCTGCATGCTTCTCCCCCGCCTGGGGTGTCTGCAGCTGCTGCCCCGCCCTCCGGGAACGGTCTCCGCCCTCCCCGTGTGCCCGGGAGATCTGTGATGAGGGCCGGGGCTTGTATCCGTTTCCACGGTGACAGCCCCGGTGCCATAGAGAGGGTCCTGCTTGTAGACGGCACCAAAACAGTCTATTGAGCGAATGGACCCTTAAGACACGTGCTTTCCGGCCAGCGACTGGAGCGTGGGGTCTGACAGAAGCAGCTGGAAGGAACCCCTCCCGGGCAGGTGCGCCAGCTCCGCCGCTCAGGACTCCATGGGACTTCGCTCTCGCTGCGCTCGCTTCCCTGTCTGAAGGCTGCGGACGGAGCGCCTGCGGTTTGGTGATGCGATTTTATGTTAGCTACAGCTGAACCATGGCTGGCAGACGTTATCTTCATTATTGCTATCCTCATGGAGGCCACCCCGATCTCCCACCTCCTGCCCCAGACTCCACAGAGGCCCTCGATAGATGTGGTTTCAGTGCCGTGCCCTCGACAGCACTCCGCACAGCTGCCGACTCGCATTGGCTACTGTGACCCGTGTTGTCAACGCTTCCCTTTCTCCGTTAGACTTTGGGTTTCGTGGTGCCGGGAGGTACCGTGGCCCCACTGGACCGCATACTGGGTGCTCCATCCACATGGCTTGTTCTGGGCCGCCTCTGCTTTGGCCCCTGAGAGCGGGGGCTTGAGGGCACCAGTCCTGACGCGGACCCTTGCGCTAGCCTGGATGGGTAAAGAACGGCCTTGCGCTCCCGCTTGCTGAGGCTCTCCCCGCTCTGTCTCCCGCAGGCACAGACATGGCTGTCTTCTGTCTGCTGTGCGGGAAGCGGTTCCAGGCGCAGAGCGCCCTCCAGCAGCACATGGAGGTCCACGCGGGCGTGCGCAGCTACATCTGCAGCGAGTGCAACCGCACCTTCCCCAGCCACACGGCCCTCAAGCGCCACCTGCGCTCACACACAGGTAGGCCAGCACGCGACGGGTGGGTCAGGGTCTCTGGGAACCAGTGTATCTACCTCCAAACACTTAAAGTGAGGGTGCTGGGCAGAATTAGCCCTCAGCTCTTGGCTCAAGGATTGGGCGGTGCAGGTAAATGTTGATGGTTCTCCCATCCATCTTGGGGAACTTGAGTTCTCCATCTCTCTTTGCCCAGCAGGGGGGTGCTCATTAGAATGCAGTCTTGGGTCCCCCTCTCAGAAACTTGGATCCATTGTGTACGGGCTGAGATGCAAGACTTCAACGTTGCTCATAGATATTCCCAAGGGACCTAAAACACCTTTGGTGAAAAACCTACCTGCTGGCCTCTGGTTTTCTCGGCCACACACCCCTTCACTCTCCCAGGCCCCCACCCCATGGGCACATGTTCCCCCAGTCAGCCTTGGCCTCCGAGGGAAGTGGTCCCAGTTGCTCCACAGTAACAGAAGCCGTTTCTATCCCGAGGCCTTCACCTTGTTAGCGGGGGGTAAACAAGGAGGCATGACGTGTCTCTGCTTAGCCAGTTCCAGACACCAGCGAGGAGAGGGGCTGTGCACCAGCGAGCCTAGCCCGTGTGCCACCACACTAGGTTTGGGGGTGGCATGCTTGGTCCCTAAGGGCCAAGAGAGTCTGCTTCCTTGCAAACGGCCCAGACCCCATCGTAAGGGCATGGATGACTTAAATCCTTCCCTTTCTCTAAGACAAAACTGGGTCCCGGTTGCCTGTCCTGGATACAGGACTCCCCACGCCTCTGCTGTGTGTTCCAGGCTGGGTTTGGGGTGAGAGGGCAGGGCCGGGCGACAGGCAGGCGGGCTCTCTGTCAGGTTTGTGATAGGGTGTACGTTCCTGTCTGCTGGCCAGGGCACAAGAACTGTGTCCAGACAGGTGGTGGAGCCCTTTCTCTCCTCACCCCCACGTCTTGTCACAGCTCCGGGGCTACGTGTGCAGGCCAGGCCTTCCACGGGTGACAGGCTCAGCAGAGCAAGGGAGGGGCTTTCTTTATTGCGGACTGAGTAGCCTGTCCTGCTCACCAAAGAGCCTGCCTGGGCTCTAGCTTGTGGATGCCACTCTGTTCAGGGGAGCATGTAGCCCGCGCATCACCACATTTGCCGAGAGCTCTTTAGAATTGCTGGCACAGGACAGGGCAGGTCCCAGAGAGGGGGGGCCTGGCGAGAAGGGCTCGGGCAGAAGGAATGCCGGCAGCACTGTCTCTGCACTGCCTCGTAAGCATCCCTCCCAGGTCCATGCGCCTTCCCGTCAACACCATCCCCACTGTGGTCCACGTTCAGCCTTCTCCATGATGGCCAGTCACCTTCAGCCGGGAGCTTCCTGGGACTGAATGACCCAGCCCCACTGAGTCTACCCAGGGCACACCCTGCTCTCTCACGCCCCTTCAGAGAGTTCGGCTGTCTGCTGTCGCAGGCCTCTGTGTCGGGGGCTCAGACCTGTGGGGAGGAGGCATCATTTGGGAGAAGCACTTGCTTAATCTCAGAAGCATGGCCCATGTACCCGCCTGTGCACACGCACAGACTCGGTGATGGCCACCCGCGAGGCCCGTACACACAGCCACACACAGGCGGAGCACGCCCCACACAATGCCTCATTAATATTCCGTTGTTCTTGGCCCGCTTGCTGCTGGGGCCTGGTGTTTAGCATCCGCAGCTGTGTTTGGTAAGTTAGTCCAGCCGCGCTCTTGGCATTGATGGATCCCTGATTCACGCGGCTCGTCATATAATAAGCTCTCAGCTGTGCTGCATGCAGGGCCCCGAGGAGCCGATGGGCTGGGGCTGGGCTGGGGAGGATAATGCCAGGCCCGCCAGCGCCGGGGAAACCACAGGTGAGGACAGGCCGCCAGGGTCACAGGTGCGCTGGGCAGGCCGGAGGGGGCCCTAATTAGTCTCATGTGTCCTGTACTTAATGTCAGGCTCATTAAAGAGGCTCCAGAGTTAATGAGCAGACCACAGATTGGATTTGGAGTTGTGCAGCCAGGTTTGTGTACACGATGGCAACACTGACACAAGACACGCTCAGGGTAAGGATTTTGGACCAGGTCCGTGGCCATGTTTCCAAAGGGGTGTGTGTGTGTGTGTGTGTGTGTGTATGTGATGTGAGTGTGTCTTCTCTAAGTTTTTCTTATTCTTTCCCTGGCTGCCTCTGGAGGTTTCCTATTTAAACTTATTTAACATGTGTTCCACTTCATAATTAAATTCATAAAAATCTGATCAAACAAGCCTCTGTCTTCGCCCTGTGTTTTCAAACGCGTAGTGCCCCCCCTGCAGGGGAAGGGCAGACGCTGGCTCCCCAGCCTGGTGGCTGTGGCGTACGTTTTAATTACCAGCTCTGGCTTAAGTCTCAGGTGGCCCTGGCTTTATTTATTTATTTATGTCTTGATGAGGATTCTGAATCCTTGATTAAAGTCGTAATCATTGCGGATGCGGTAAGGAGGGGCAGTTGGAAGTCACACGGGCTGTGTGTGCAGCGTCTGCACAGAAAGTGGCACACGGGCACTGACTGACCTCACACAGCTAAGGAGGACCAGGGTCTGGGTGGGCATGCCCTCCCCTTGGGTCAGACGAGGCTGGTGGCTGGCAGCGGGCAGGTGCTGAGAACCCCCCCTTCGCCCCCAGGTCTGCATGTGAGAGCCTCACTGGGCCAGCTGTGCTCCCTGAGCTTTTCCAGTTCGACTCCTCGGTGGAGCTGCTCCTCCCCACCCCGCTATGCCCTGGGGCTTCTTGCAAATCTTTCACCCCTGAGAGAGCCCGCCAGTGGGCAGAGCCCAGCATCCACTCCCCATAGAGCCTTAAAAACCCCTTCAGAGCCATCAGAACTGATGAGAATTTATGTGGATACAGGGGCCTGCAGTCAAGAGGAGGGAGCTTGGGGTAGCAGCCTGAGGAGGGGAGAGCGGGAAGAGAGTAAAATATAATTTTAGAGAAGAAGCGAAGGCACAGGCATGCGAGTCTATAACGAGAGGGACAATTTATGCCCAGGCACGCACGCAGTTTGACATGGGGATAATGAAAAAACGTAGGTCATTGTAGATGACTTAAACCTTCAGCAGCTGAAGAAAATGTATGAAATGCAGAGGACATTACACGGTTGGCAGCCCCGCACATCTGCAGGGGGACAAGTGAAATACAGTGGGCCATTCTTTACCATAAACTGTGGTTGTTGGAGATGCAGCCCAGAGAAATTGTAATTACAGTGACAAGACGAATCAGCGATATTTAAATATTCATGAACAAAGTCTGGGGTGATCAATCTATCTTTATTGTCTGTGCCTTCGCTCCTGTAATAAATAAGTAGCTCAAGTCTTCACCTTTCAGCCCCAGAGCCCCCACTTTAGGTACAAAACGAAAAGTTGTTAACCCCCACCACCCCACCCCAACCTCTCACCTTCAGGGGATGCGGGGATGCACCAAAAGGAAGCTGGTGGGCGTGGATTCCAGGCGGGGAGAACCAGTTCTCCCGAGGTCCGTCCTGAGGCTCCAGGCTGAACGGAGCTCCGCTTTCCCGGCACACATTTCCATTTGGAAGCCTGGTGGGCGTGACGTGGAGCCAGTACCCTGTCCGTGAGCAGTCTGAGATGGTCCCATGTCCAGACTAAAACAGACCAGAATCTGAATCCTGACTCAGCTACTTACTCGCTCTTTGACCTTGAGGACCATATTTAAGCATCCCTAAGCACCTCAGTTTTCTCATCTATAAAAAAAGAATAAGAGTAATACCTTTCTTGTAATGTTCTTACAGTGATTACGTGATATGAGCCATGTGAAGTTTTTCATCAAAAATGTGGGCCGTTTTCATCAGAGAGTGCCATAAAAATTATACCACTGCTGCTAAAAGAACAAAATGCTGGACTTTTTTCTCTTTGGGGACAGAGAAGAAAGTTAACCTTGCTTTGCCAGGGTGCGGGGGTGGGAGGGGAGGACTGAAGAGAAGCTTCCAAACAGGTGATTTTTGATCTGGGCTTTGAAGGGTGACTAGGAGTTTGCTGGGGAGAGAAGAGAAAACCAAGTGGAGAGAACGGTTGTCTAAAACTGGGGGGAAGGGAGGAGTGGGAAGGGTCAGAAGGCATTTTGGAAGAATACTCTTGTTCCCAAATTGGAGGAATTTCTTAAGGGCGGGTCCTCAGGCTGGAGTGGCTTTTGCCCCTGACCTAGAGGAAAGGAAGGGAAGGTAGCATAAGAAGCTGAAAGGCCAGGTCTCAGAGCCCCATACCTGCTCCTCAAGGGGGCCTGCTCTCTGGGGACTGTCGTTTATCTCAAGCAAATGGGCTCCCTTTTCCTGGGACTGGCCTGTGGCCCGTGGGCCACAGTAAGGTACAGATGTGTGTGAACGGGTCTCCCTGTTGATGCCCTGGCGACCGGCAGAATTTGGGGTCTGACCTTCATGGTGTTTGCGGGTGGTGAATGCAGGCACTCATCCTCCCGCTATCCCCGAAAGCAGGGCCCGGGATAGGCAAAGCCCCGAACCAGCCCCTTGTCCCGTCCCCACAGGCGACCACCCGTACGAGTGTGAGTTCTGTGGCAGCTGCTTCCGGGACGAGAGCACCCTCAAGAGCCACAAGCGCATCCACACGGGCGAGAAGCCCTACGAGTGCAATGGCTGCGGCAAGAAGTTCAGCCTCAAGCACCAGCTGGAGACGCACTACAGGGTGCACACAGGTACCGGGGCAGGAGCGGCGCGGAGCTGCCTCTGGAGCTGCGCGAGCGGCGGGCGGCGGGCGGGTGGCTCCCAGAGGAGCCAGGGCTGAACGGAAGAGTAGGGAAGGTTCTGCCAAGGGTTGTGTGCTGACCTGCGTGCCACTGACCCTTGCAAGATTGAGGCAGGCACTCCTGATCAGCCGCAGCCCTTCCCCGGGGCCCAGGCAGCCCTCCCGGCAGCCCTAGCCAGTGGCTCCCAGATCACGCCGGGTGTCGTCTGTCTGCGAATCCCGAATTAGGGTTCCCCGAGTGACTACTATGCTGCAAGTGACTATGCTGCAAGTGAAGGTTAGGGTAGTTTTTCCCGGACAGAGTAGGAATTAGAGGGCATTGTGTTAGGTTGCCATGCGGGTTGAAAGTCCTAAGTTGGAGTTAGGTTCTACGATTGGAGGAGCAGATATATTTAAAAAACCCAAGTGTTGAATGTTTTGCCATTTCAAAGGGACTTCACGTTCCTTTTTACATAATAGGAACACGAGCTACACTTTTCCCTGGGGTCCATCCGAGGACCCGCAGAAGCATCCCGGTGCCCCCAGCGGGGGGCAGTGGGAGCTGGGGCTCTGCTGGTGGAAGCCCATTTTGCACATCTCCTCCCAACTGCAAGTTCAGCGGCGTCACCTCGGTTGCTTAGCGTTGGCCATGGTGGGGGAGACGGCGTGGCCGTGGCGAGGGCTGCACACCCAGCTTGCAGAGCGCCGCTTGCCGCAGGCTCCTTCGCCAGCCCACCACTGGCTGGGGGGAGGGCTTCCTCTGAGAATAAGGTGCAGTGGAAGGTAGTCTCGCCGCCTGGGAAGCCTCCTGTGATGAGGAGAGGTAGCTGCCCTTCTCAGGGGAGGGCAGAAGGGACAGTACGTAGAGGACTTGTGTCATCATCGCTCTGCTTTCTCGCATCGGCCACAGGCGAGAATTGGGTGCTCATTGCTGGCCACTAGAGTGACCTGGAGATTCCCTAGAGGCCTGGGCCTCCTTAGTCCTTGTCGGGATGTGGCCTGGCAGGTGGATCATTACATGCATTGGCAGTGACTATTGTAAATAGCAGGTCGATAGTTAGATCACTTTGGCTGTTCATTACTTCATTATCTGCTGGGCCCTCTGCATGGAGGAGTATCGATAGTGAGATGGCTGGCCAGTTAATTACTGTATCGGAACAAGGTTCCCTCGCTCCTCAGCTCAGCTCCAGGGGACTCCAGTGGGAGGCCTCTAGCCGTTCTGTCCCCCATTCCAGCCCCAGAGGGAAGGCGGAGGCCAGTGCATGTTCTAAGAGCCTGTGACGCTGTGCAAGCCCAGATGCAGATGTTTGAAAGACGAGGTCCCTCATCTCACCGCACCCCTACTCCCCACCATCTGGAGCCCCTCTCCCCTGGAAGGAACTGCTGAAGGGCCTCCCTGCCCCTTTTCCAGACCCCCATGCTCCTCCTTTGGGAGAGTGAAGAAGAAAAGGCCAGGCAGGGACTAGAGCTGTGCTGCTACCGCCGCCGCTGGCTGCATGCATCTGTTCAATTAGTGACAGGAAATGCTACGGAGACTAGGCCGCAGTCGCACTGGCATATATTTCAGGCGCTCGGCTGCCGTTTGTGACTACGGCTACCATGTCAGGTGCATCCACGGGGCTGGGAGGCGTGACCAGGTGGGCGAGGGCCCAGTGTGCCCCGGGCGAGGCGCTCACGGCTCTCCCTCTGCCCTCCTCCCACAGGCGAGAAGCCCTTCGAGTGCAAGCTGTGCCACCAGCGCTCCCGGGACTACTCGGCCATGATCAAGCACCTGAGGACGCACAACGGTGCCTCCCCTTACCAGTGCACCATCTGCACCGAGTACTGCCCCAGCCTGTCCTCCATGCAGAAGCACATGAAGGGCCACAAGCCCGAGGAGATCCCGCCCGACTGGAGGATAGAGAAGACGTACCTGTACCTGTGCTACGTGTGAAGCCGGGCCGAGCCGGGCCGGGCGGGAGCAGAGGAGCAGGAGCGAGAGGAGGAGTTAGAGCAGGATGGAGTCGAGGAAGGATTGTGCAAAAAAAAAAAAAAAAAAAAAAAAATACATGTCTATCTATAAGGGGGGAAAAGGGAGAAAAAGGAAACCTGATAGCTGTCTGGCCTTGGAGTCTCTGGGGCTCCAGGTGACCAGGATGCCCGGCCATGGCCCCTTCCCGGGCCTCCGTCCCTCCTCTCCTGGCTGGAGGTTGGCCTAATTTCTTGAGTGGGGGCGGAGGGGGTTTTGTTGAAATGGAGTCTGGGAAAAAGGTGAGGGGTGTTTGGGTCAGAGCCCGTCTCTGCCTGCCATCCTCAGCCTTCTCAGAAGGTGGAGGCTTTGGGGGCCCGGAGGGGCCTGCAGATGGTGGGGCTGGACTGGGTCGCTGGCTGACAGAGCAGCAGCTGGTTTTCTGGGGGCAGATTGGGGTGGGGAAGGGCGCCTCTTCCCCTCCCATCACTCATTTCACCTGTTGCTTCCCTCTGCTCTGCTCTGCTGCTCTGCATGTCCCTCGTGGTCTTCAGGAGCCTCGAGGCTCCTGCTCCTCCCCCAGCCCCTGGTCCCCGCCTCCCCCCGCCTCCTGTCCTCCAGTTCAGGGAGTGCCCAGTCTCTTCCCACCACCACCCCCAGCTCCTTAGTGGAGAATCTGTGTCCGACCCAGAGTCCCACTCCCACCCTTAGCCTCTGAGAACACAAAGCAAACGGAAGACCCCCCTCAGCCCTGTCCTGAGAAACTTGCCTCCCAGATGGGAAAACAGCTAAATACATACAAATACATGGGTCCCCCAACACCCTCCTTCGGTCCCTCGGAGAAGGAATCGGTGAGAGGGCTCTGTCCCAGGGGAGGCCGTAGATGTCCTTCTGCAGGTGTGACCCCCGGAGAAGGGGGCACCTGTCTGAGTCGGGGTGCCGGCGAGTTATTCTGGGGGACCTTTTAAACACCCCAGGCCTGGTGAGCACAGTGGGAACCCCGGGCCAGAGAGGGCAGGGAATTCCCGGCTCCCCGCACCACCGCCCCCAGCCAGGCCACAGGAAGAGGAGGAGTTGTTGAAAGCGCTTCAGCTTGTGTTACTTCTTTTGCGTCCCGGTTCCCCTGTTAGCACATTGTGCTTGAATTACCTCAGTTTTTGTGACCTTGTGAGCTTTTGTAACCCCTGCATCTCTCTCTTTGGTTGGGGGTTGGAGGAATGGGGAGGGAGTTCTTTTCTGTGTCTTGTGTAAATTAAGAGTTGGCTTAGTACCTGTTCACTGGCCAAGACCCCCATCCCGGAGCAACCGTCTTCCAGCTGCAGGAGCTGCGCAGAAGGATCGAGTCCTCGGGACCTGGATGTGGGTGGGGGCTGGGTCCCCAGAAGGTGGGCTGAGGAGGAGGTGTATTGGGGGCCTTGGGAGTCACTGTCGGCTCTGCCCACAGCACGAACTCATCGTGACCCGCATCTGTTCAGTCTAAAACATCCTGGACACAATCCCCCCCTTTCTTACAGTTTGTTGGGTCTGAGGGCTTGTGGTATTCAGATCCTTGCATCTGTGCAACCCGCCCCTGCGTGCGACCCCACCTCTGTGCGCGTTGTCATTGCCAGAATCGGTCTGTTTCCTGGCTGCCAGGGGTGCACCTGTTGCGGGTCTGCTGCGCTGGGTGGGGTGTTGTTTCTGAAAGCTACCTCTTACGTTCGTCCCCTCCCTATGTCCCCCGTGTCCCCTCCGCCGGCCTGCGGCGGGCGGCCCGCCTTCCCCAGCCCCGCCCCGAGCTTCGGAAAGCACGTTTGCCATGTCTGTGTTCACTGGGGCGGGCCCTCTGTTTCATCTCATGCTTTATTTGTAAAAGTTACTTTCTTTCCTTTCTCTCTCTGAGAAAGTGGTGGCTGCATTTTTAGCTTAGGTTTGAAAGGTGGTTTAGGGAGGCGGTGGGGGGAGAAGCGTTGGGAGGAGTGCAGGGCTGTCGGAGGGAGGGGTGCTGCTGTGACCAGCCCCTGTCCCTTGGCCCCAGCCCTCCAGCCTTGCCCACCCAGTCTGAAGGCCTTAAACACTGTTGGGGGTATAGTAGTGGGGATGGGGACATGTCGCTGGACTGTTGATTGGGGATGATAAACAGGGAGGATGCTACTTTGCAGTTGTAATAATGGGTTAGTGCTTGGGAAAGGAAAAAGCTAAACTTGAAATCCGTGACTAGAGCAGTTGTGTTTATAATGTGAAGCGGGAAATCTTTGGGGAGGGGCAGTCTGTAGGAATTCATTGTGCACTATGGCTTCCTCCCCCAGTCTGGGAAGAAAGGGGGACTGGCTGGCCCCGGGATCTGGTAGTCCCAGGACACAAGATGTTGAACTTCAGTGGGGAAGGAAAAGAAATCAAACTATTCAGCTAGACCTGGCTGACACTCGCTGGCCCCACTGCCCAGCCACTGGGGTCTCCTCCCCTTTGCATAAAAGCTGAGAGGGTGGAGCTAATCCTACAAATTGTAATATTTTTGTAATGTTTGTCAGTTCCTTCGTCAGCTCTACAGGCCCTTGCCCTTTCCTTTTGTAATGTGCATAGGAAAAAAAAAAAAGACAAAAAAAACTACTACCACCACCACCAAAATGTCCCTTTGTGTGTGTGCGTGCGGTGTGTGAGGCCAGGCAGTGTGGCGTCCGCTGGCGCAGCACTGGACGGTACTAAGTCGGACCTGTGTCCCTCGGACCCCAGGGAACCCCAGGAGGGAGGCAGGGAGAGGGCCCGGACTTCGTTTTCTGAAGGGCGCTGGAGGGAGACCTGTAGCTTTGCTTTATTCCCCCTCGGCCTCCACAGAGCCTCAGACACCCTGCGCAGAGGCCAGCGCGTCTCCTTTTCGGTTCCTGCTCACGAGGATGAGGATTCTGATCTTACCAAGGCGTCTGTGGCCAGGCCTCAGGGCCTGGAATGGCCAGGAATCCCTCTCATTTGGACATTTTGCTGTGTCTGAATAGAGGGGGCTTGGAGAGTAAGAGGGAGGGGGCTGCGGGCTCCCCCCCCCAGGTGAGGTCTGGCGGCTTTACTCCCCTTATCTCTGCCGTCCGGCCCTCGGCCGGCTGCTGCCCTCGGCTGTGGACCGCAGCCCCCGCTCGCCGCCGCCTTATCCAGCGGTTTACGCTCCCGTCTGCGGAGTCCAGGATGGGCACAGTCCCTCCCCTGGGTCACTCCCTCAGGCGGGTCCCCGATGTTTCCAGTGACATTCCCCAGTCCCTCCTTTACCCGCTCGAAGCATTAAGATCCTCCGTGTGTAGGATAGGCAGATATATATAGAGAGATATATAGCAAGAGAGATATAAATAGTAAATATCACTGCTGCTCTGGAGGAGGCCAGGGATGTGAGGAAGGTGGGTCTGGGGTGCGGGGGCAGGGAGGGGGGCTGGGGGCCCAGTGGTTCAGTACAATCCAGGGATGCAATGTGGGCTTGTTTAATGTTTGTGCCTGAGCAGTTTTCCGTGTTTAGAAAAAAGAAAAGGGGAAGGCCTGCGCGGTTTATCGCAGGTGCGTGTCACCCTTTGGGGCGAGGCGGCTGCGGGCGGGCGCCCAGCGGGAGCGGCGGGGGGTCTGGCCGGTCCCTGCCCGCCCAGCGGGAGCGGACGCACGGGGTGAAGACAGAAGCGGGAAAGGGAAGCTGTCTGGTCGTCTCTCTGGGCCTGTGGCGTGTTGTCCTCCCCTCCCATCTCATTCGCCCCTTCGGGGAGCTTCGTGGCAGCACCTGCCCGACATTTCAGTGGGAGGTCAGCAGCCAGCCTCACGCTTCGCGGGAACGGAGGGAGGGCGGGGAGGGAGGCCGGGGAGCGGGGTGCGGGCCCCGCCGGCCTGTTGGCCAGCACCTGCTCCCCGCATCCCGGGGCCCCTTTGCGACAGGGTCCCTGCCCCGTGGCGTGTGTCCCAGAGCTTGTTCGCTTAGTGTTATGCATGACCTGAGTAAGGCGACGGGCCGTGTGCGCCGCGACACCCGCCCCTCTATATAAAGATAAATATATATAAATATATACATATATGTGTGTAAAGTGGAGCACTGGGGGCCCCGGCCCTGCTGGACCAAGTGACGCCCGGCTTCGGTTCGGGCGTTCCGTTCCGTTTCGTTTCGTTTCGTGTGTGTGTCTCTGTGGCGCGTCGTTTGTGGTGACAGCACAAGTGCCAGTCCGGTCGCTGTGTTACCGATAGTGTTTAATTAACCGCTGTTCTAGTTCATGTCTACCTCAGCACCTCCTCTTAGCCTAATTTTAGGAGGTTGCCCAATTTTGTTTCAATTATACTGGTTACTGTTTTGTGCAAATCTCTCTCTCCTCTCTCCCTTCCGCTGCTTTGTCCCCCCCCCCCCCTTCATTCCTGTTGCTTTGTTTCACTCTCCTCCACGCCCCCCCCCCCGTGCCCGCCCCAGCCTGGTGACCCCAGGTTTGCTTGCCAGTCTGGTCTGCCCGGCCCCGAAGCCGTCCCCTCCCAGTTGTGCGGTCCTGGGGGAGCTCTGCGCCTCTGCCTTCGTTTCGTGTGGATGGATGCGTTTCTTTGTAATTCCAGTGTTCTGACAACATTGAAAAGAAAAAAATGAATTTACTGCTGCAGGTTTCTCTCTCCATGTGTCACTAAGTGAAGTTGTGCCTTCTATAGCAAAGAGAATATTTTTTACATCCTACTAACAGTAGATTTTTTTGTAGTGGACATTTTTTTGTATTTTTATTTATAAGTCTCATAAGAAAAATAGCAGTGTTCAGTTGTATACCTTGAATCTGCAGTTAGAAGAGAATAAAGTTAATTCAGTTGTCTCTGGCATGAAGTGTCCGTGTTTGTAAAGTCTGGTTTGCCTTCTCTGCCTTTTTCTGGGTGAGGGACACGGGGAGCGGAGGGAAACCGGGCGCGACGGCGCCCCCCCCTGGGCCCGGGGGCCGGTGTGAAGCAGGCCCGGTCTTCGTTCCTGCCTGGTGCAGTCCTGGCCGCGCCTCGGGGCCGGCGCCCGCACCTGCCCTCGGGGAGCTGGCCTGGCCGCGCCTCGGGGCCGGCGCCCCGCACCTGCCCTCGGGGAGCTGGCCTGGCCGCGCCCCGCACCTGCCCTCGGGGAGCTGGCCTGGCCGGCGCCCCGCACCTGCCCTCGGGGAGCTGGCCTGGCCGCCCCGCACCTGCCCTCGGGGAGCAGTCCTGGCCGGCGCCCCGCACCTGCCCTCGGGGAGCTGGCCTGGCCGCGCCCGCACCTGCCCTCGGGGAGCTGGCCTGGCCGCCCCGCACCTGCCCTCGGGGAGCTGGCCTGGCCGCCCCGCACCTGCCCTCGGGGAGCTGGCCTGGCCGCGCCCGCACCTGCCCTCGGGGAGCTGGCCTGGCCGCGCCCGCACCTGCCCTCGGGGAGCTGGCCTGGTCGGCCACGGAGGCTCCAGAGCTCGTGCCGGCACAGCTCGCTGCGGATCACACGGCCATGAGGAGCCGACTCAGAACTGGCTTCCACGTCTGATACCAAATTAGGTCTGTCTCTCCGGGACTCCAGAGGCAGGGCTGTTATTAATAGAGACATTTTTACGTCTTAGCTTCAGCGAGCGTCAGAGATTTCTCGGCAAGAAGCTGCCACACACTTTTTAAGGCTCCTGGGTCGGTGGCAGCCAAGCCCATGCAGGAAGGAGATTGGACCAGAAGGAAAGGCACAGGTGGGAGGCGGGGGGCTAGCGTCACCACCAGCAGAATAAATAAAGCGTTCCCGCAGAACTTGGGCGGCAGCCTCCCCCCTTCCTCTCTCTGTCTCTGCGCCAAGGCGTCCTCTCAAGGCCTGCCTTTTCCCTCTGAGGCTGGGAGCTTTGCCCTGGTTGTGGAGCCAGGAACCCAGTTCTCCCCAGTCCGGGACTTGCTGCTCAGCACCTCTGCCCGAAGCCTTCTGCCTGCCCTGCCCTACCCTGCTTCTCCCACCTCCTCACTGAAACCCAGGACACAGCGCCTTCCAGTGTTGGGGCCCACCTGACCTGGTGATGGCTGCAGCGGGGAAGGGGGGCGGGGGTGGGGGCAGGAGGCGGGGAACCAGTGCTCAGGGCCCACCTGACCTGGTGATGGCTGCAGCAGGGAAGGGGGTCCGGGGGGGGGGGGGGGCAGGAGGCGGGGAACCAGTGCTGGGGCCCACCTGACCTGGTGATGGCTGCAGGGGGGAAGGGGGACGGGGGCAGGAGGCGGGGAACCAGTGCTGGGGCCCACCTGACCTGGTGATGGCTGCAGCGGGGAAGGGGGGCGGGGGGTGGGGGCAGGAGGCGGGGAACCAGTGCTCAGGGCCCACCTGACCTGGTGATGGCTGCAGGGGGGAAGGGGGGCGGGGGTGGGGGCAGGAGGTGGGGTACCCAGTGCTGGGGCCACCTGACCTGGTGATGGCTGCAGCGGGGAAGGGGGGCGGGGGTGGGGGCAGGAGGTGGGGAACCAGTGCTGGGGCCCACCTGACCTGGTGATGGCTGCAGCAGGGAAGGGGGACGGGGGGGGGGGGCGGGGGGGGGGGCAGGAGGCGGGGAACCCAGTGCTCGGGGCCCACCTGACCTGCATTACTGGGGGCCACTGGGAGCCATCGCTCTGCCCCCTGTGAGGAGCCCTGTTTTTGCCTCACCTGCCTGCCTGGGCTCGGACTGGAAGAGGGGCTCCATCCCTTTGTCCCCGAGGGGCCGAGGGAGCCGCACTGAGAACACATCTGTCTGCTCCTCTCTCTCGTCTTCCCTTCAGCTCTCTCTCTCCCTTTCACCCAATCTTTCTTCTCGGTCTCCACTCCTCCTTTCTCTTGTGTGTGTGGTTTTTTGTTGGTCTTTTTTGTTTTTGTTTTTCCTTTTGTGTTCGGTCTCACGTTCATCCTCTCTCCCCATATTTCTCATCTTGGAAACAATCCCTGGCTGAAAATACATTAGGTTTGATGTTGAGCCCCGTCTCCATTCCAAGCCGTCCATCCATGCCTTTCTTCTCTGGCCCTGGGCACTCCCCAGGCCTCACCCCTCCTGGGGTCTCCCTTCCCCCGCTGGCTCCCGGCCCTCCCCCACGCTCCTCCCCACTTAGGCCTCAGCTTTCTCCTGACAGATGGGAGGGAGGGAGCGCTGGCTCTTTAAAACAACATTTAATCGCCGTTTTCTGTTCTCGGACATCAAAGCTGGGCTTAGGCGCTGCGCTGGGGTCGCTGCGGTGCAGGCTCGGGGAGAGGGTGCGTGAATAGGCCCTGGCTGAATGGGCTTTGTGTGGCTGCCGGGGTCTGCCTGCTTTACATGCTCTTTGACCCAGATATGATCTCATGGAGAGAAAGGGGCCCTGGCGGGGCCAGCCTGAGAACGCTCCGTGGCCCCGCTCCGTCCTTCTCCCTCCCCCGGAGCCCTGGCCCAGCTGCCCTCTGCCCCAGCCCCAAGCCCTGGGCAGCCTCCTCCTGGACAGGACTTGCCAGAAGGGCACTCGGCTGGGGTCAGAGGAGGGGTCAGGCAGCTGGGGGAGGGGCCACATTCCTCCTGAATGTGTCTCCAAGGCTATGAAGCGGGGCCCCCTCCGCACAGTGTCCCCCTGGCCGAGGCTGACTGGGTCCAGGTGGGCCCCAGGGTCGCATCCTGTTGGCCTTCACAGCTCTCCCTGCAGCCGTCCCGACGGCCCCCCTCCGCCCGAAGCCGGGAGCCGGCGGGGACCTGCTGAAGGCCGGAGCAGGTGGTCGGCAGCCGTCCAAGGCCACGGCCTCCTCCGTCCCGCTTTACGTCGCCGGCTCCCCTGGCCCCCACCAGGAGGAGAGCAGGCGGGAGCGCTGGCCGCACTGCTCTGCCTGCCCCTGTCCCACCTCTGCTTCCTCTGAGCAGCCAGAGGGGTCCTCCAAAAGCGCAGACAGCATCGTGTCTGTCCTCGGGCTGAAGGCCTGGGTGGCTCCTCATCTCTGGATGGAATCTGAGCTTCTCACGAGGCCGGCGAGACCCGTGCTGATAGGCCCTGCTCTCGCCACCCCGCCTTGTCTCAATCACCCGCATGGCCCTTGCCCCCACCCTCCCCACCCCCGCTCCGGACAGCTGGACCACATGATTCTGAAGACGCGGAGATCTGCCCCCCGTCCCCCGTGGGCCTTGTACATGCTGTGTCTGTCCTCTGGGGGGATCGGCGCCAGCGGGCACCCTCTCCTCCCTCCGCCTGGCCACCTCAACGTCTCGTTCCTCAGGTCGCACTCACACCTTTCTCTCGGGGACCCTTCACGAGGCTGGGCTGGACGGTGCCCCTGGCTGCACCTGCCGTTGTGCACGCAGTCCCCTGCTTTCTCAGCTGTGGCCGTTGCCCGGCTGGATGCTCCCCGCAGGCAAGCACTGTGTCTTGCCCGTCTTCCCGTGGCCAGAGCCTAACGCTGTCCGGTGCGTGGCTCACACCCCGTGACCCTGCGTCGAACAGACAGATGGAAGGAGGGTGGAGAGGGAGGGAAGGAGAGGCAGTGCGCATCCACGGCTGAGGTTGCGGTGGCCACGGATGATGAAACCGGTGACTCCGTGTGCACGACGTGCCCGCCCAGGCCTTGTGCACGCGTGTGCACCCCTCACGTGAGTCACGTCAGTCCACAGACATCTGCACGGTGTTCCCATGCGCAGAGGGAGGAGCAGCCAGCACAGGACACTGGTCGTCACAGGCAGGGTGCTCTCCGAGCATCGTGTGTGTGTGTACGAATGTGTACGTGCGCACGCGTGTGCATGCGGACACCTGGTCTCCTGCCACAGCAGTTCTGGGCCACCATCCACACCCAGGCCGAGGCCCGCCTGGGCTGTGGGAGGCGGGCTTCTCCGGGCTGTGTCTGCGGCGCTCTGGGGTGCCGCAGTGAAAGTGAACTCACTCGTTTCAACCTGCCTGGCAGCCCCGCCGCGCTAATTGCCCTGTGGCTCTGAGCGGGCTGCAGTGCCGAAGCTTAAGCCCTCCTTTGCTTATTTACCGACTACATTAATAGCAAAGCCGCTGCTTTCAGCTGCTCCCGTCTGTGTGCCGGCTGGTCGCACCCCATTCCTCTGCATCTCCCAGGGAGATGGGGTGCAGAGATGCAGCAGAACCCCCGAATCTGCCACCCTCCCGGAGTCCCTGGGGCCCGATGACAATGAGAAAGTCATTTGCCTTTGTCCACACGGACTCCAGACTGGAGGGAGGGGCTCCTTGCTAGCCCTCCCGCCCCCCCGGACAATCTAGCTGCGCACACTCGCAGCGCCCTTCGGTGTCCACAGCTTCTGTGAGGGGTGCGCACCCAGCACCCCTTACAGGCTGGGAGGCTGGGGCTGGGACTCCGGAGCTGTTGGTGCTGACGGTGAGACTTGGCAGCCAATACCGATTTCCGGCAGCTCTCTGTCCTCTCCGCACACTATCTGCCCAGGAGCTGTCTCCCCTCTCCTGGCCCCACCCACCCAGGTCTGCTGACTGCCTTCTAGTTGTATGTTCTCATAACTTCTGCTCTATGCCAAGAAGTGGACCTGTATTGAAGCAAAACCTCCATCTCCCAACTTTGCCTTGCTTACGTGCTTGCCAGAATTTGCTGGAAATTCAGGTACTGGAGCCTTTCCTTCTTGCTCAGCCTTTCCCAGAGCAGACCCAAGTCCAGCCTTAGCCACACCCCACCTCCCTCTTCCTGGCGATAGGGTCCTGCCTATGCTCTTATTCCAGGGGGCATGCGTGCCCACACCAGGCACTGCCGTCCCCTCAGCGTCCTGTGCCCCAATGGCAGAGCAGGGCCCTGCACTGAGGGTGTGGCAGCATTCTGAAGACCAGATGGGCCCCTTCAAGGGTGCCATGGATGGATCCCTGGGGTCAAGCACCCAGGCTCTGCTCTATTTGAGATGGCACAAGTGACTGCTAAGGAAAGAGGGCAGTGGAGGCTGGCAGAGGAAACCTGGGGTTCAGAATCCAGATGACCTTGGTTGGAGGTCAGCTATGCACTTACTGTGTGGCCTGGATTACATCTCAAAATCGTCCTCAGGTTCTATTTCCTCAACTGTAAAATGGGTGCAGGAATGCCCGCCCTCTACACTCAGGACATCCACCAACTGAACTATAAGGCACAAGAATCGGCTTTCTAAACACGACACTGCTGCAAAAATGAAAGTTACCAATAGTGGCTGGCTCAAGGGTGGCCAGGGAGAGGAGGTGGTGGCCTAGACACTTACTTCCCAGGCAAGAGCCCCTCAGCCAGGCCCCGGGAACCTGGGGTCTGGAGTGGACGGGGACTCAGCTGGCATCGCCGGGAGTCTGTCGCCACCTGGTGGGCACTGGCTGCAGGTGCTTCTGCTACTCAGCTGGGTCTGGAAGTGGGAAAAGCACAGCTTCCTTTCCTTCCCTGCTGCACCAGGTGTGTGGCTAAGAGGAGAAGGTGGTCTAGATTGATGCCAGAGAAGAAACGCCTTAAACTACATGGCAGAAAGTTCAGTTGGACTTTCTAGAAGTTCTTCTGAGTTCGTTATTATTTCCATCCTGACCCTTTTCTCCTGCCTTTCCCCCACGGGCTAACTGGCCTGGTCAAATGCAGCTTCTCCGGTTCCCCAGGGCTGGGTTGGAGGTTGCTGTCAGCCAGCCGCTCCCCAGGGATGACTGGGCCTCATCTTCCTGAGGGAAGACCAACCTCAGATGGAGCCCAGCCCCTCAAAAGTGTTGCCACTGGAAGAGAAGCAGGCCCATGGGGGAAGGGTCACACAGAGCAGCTCTCCAGCCTGGCTCACGGGGGCCTGAGAGGTGGCCCTAGGAACCAGAGGCTATGGAGCATCTCTCTCCTCCTGAGAAATGTCTGAGAGCCTGGGACAGCCACAGTGGACGGTGGCTAAAGCCAGCTCCTGCCTCTAAAATAGAGCTACCCTTCTAATGTAGGGAGTGAGCCTGTCCCCCACACCCCACAGCCCCGCTCTGGCTGCTCACATGGGATGCTCAAACTAACACCTGCGTTCTCCGGGAGACAGTGGACTCCCCATCCCGTGGGCAGGGTCTAAGGGTTGCTTGGTTGGAAATGGTCTTAGAATCATTTTGTCTCTCTCGCCCCTTGGCACCCCAGCCATTTCAAATGGATGCAACTTGATGGTTTGGAAGACCCTTCTCAACAATGGACGTCTAGGATTCTGACTCTCGCCAACTGTAAAGATACTCAGAGCGAAGGGGTGCCTCTGGCTCCATATCACCTGCTAGCGCTTCTTTAAAAAGCAGTGAATCCCTGTCTGCCCCTCCTGGAGCAGTATGGCCTGCTGCGCAGAGTGGGCTTCTGATGACACCTGGTGGTGAGAAGGGGAATGCACGCATGAAGGTTGATCTGATGGGCAGCGGAAAGCGCCTTCCCTGATAAACCCCATTTGGGAAGGGAGGAAGTCAGGAGGTGGCCAGAGCAGAGTAGGGGGTGGGAAGGGCTTGACCTCACAAATTTGACTTGACTAATATTCACCTTATTCTCAAAAGTCTCTTACCAATTAGCATTCCTCCTTGACATCCTGGCCCAAGCACACCCCCTCCACACACACACACACACACACACACACACACACAGTTTCCCTAACTCCCCAGAGCACAGCTGAGAGCAGGCTGGGACACGGGAAGTCACTTTCTCTGGTATCAAGGACGACAAATGAAAATGCAGCAAGGACAACAGAACAGCAGCCGGTCTCCGCCTGCCTTCGGGAAACAGGCCGTCTGCCGTCCCAACCAGCACGGAGCCCGGGGGGTGAGGCCCACGGGGAGGTGTCTGATGAATTCCGCGGCCCTCCTCCTACCCAAAGTCTCTTGGCCCTGGGTCTCACCCTGTGTCTTAGCTCTTTGCTGCTGCGCTTTTCTCGTCTCTCTGCTGCATCCGTTTTTCCCTCTCAACCTGATTGTTCCCATCAGCACACAAACATCTATTTTACAAACCTTTCCCTGGCCCCACCTCCCCCTTTAGTTACCGTCCAAACCCTTCTCCTTGGAACAGCCAAATTCTCGGCAGAGCTGTGATGGGCACTGTCCTCTTCATGTTCCTTGCAGCAGCTTCTGGCCCGAGTTTTATCTCTTACTGACTGAAGCTGTCTTGTCGAGCTCAGCATGGCTCCGTCCTCCAGAACACCGGCTGCTTTGCTGTCTCACCTGATCTCCAAGCAGCTTTCACATAACTGTCTCCTGTGAAGATACTCACTCTCCTGGCGTCTCCTGGCCACATGCTGCTGCCCAGTCTCCCTGGCTGGCTCCTTCGTCTTCCTCAGCGGGCACTGTGGATGTTATTTCGATGACCTCTGAATGTGTCTGTGACCCTCTTTCCCTGTCTACCTGCTCCCCACTTTGGGGTCTCATCTGCTTCTGTGGCTTTTATTATGTGCTGAGGACACAATGTTTTTCTCCAGTCTTGAGTTTTCCACTGGGTTCCTGGCTCAGCTGCGTAGGTGACACAAACATTTTAATGTCTAACAGGCATTTTCAACTAAACATGCCCTTATCAGAAGCCTTGTCCACACATATCCATGCCTGTCACTTCGACTGGGCACATAGGGTAATGCCAGCTGCTAGAACAGATTCGAAATAGGCAGTGGTTCAAATGCAGTGGAAGTTTCCTTCTCACTCCTTTCACTGTCCGAGGTGAGTGTGTGTGGTTGGCAGGTGGCCCTTCCCTACATGCCATGGTTCTGCCATCGCTGGAGGCCTTGTCCTCCTCATCTTCGTCTCTCCAGAAGGGGAGAGAGGGTGTGAAGGGAGCTTGCCTGCTTTTAAAAACCAGGGGCCAGTAATGACGTTATCTTTCCCGCTTTCATTCCATTGGACTGTACTTAGTCACATGGCCATGCCTAACTGCAAGGATGGCTGGGAAATGTATTCTAGCTATCTTCAGAGAACGAAGATATTGACTTTTGGTAAAGAGCTAGCAGTTTCTGCCACAATCTGCCCTTCTAGTCACCAGATACTTGTTAACACTCTTCTTCTGATAAATAGAACACACCTACTCCCAAAGAGAACCAACCCAAATTCTACCCTGTCATTGCCTCCGTTCCAAAATGCAGGCTATCGGGTGCTGTGCAGTCCCCCACCAGCTCTGTGAACTGAGAGCAAGTTATCTGCTCCCTCCCCCCATGCTCTGGGTAAACGCCTGAAATGATTGACGGCCCGTGCTATGCAATGGTGAACCATTTCACAAAACGTCCTTCTGCAATGGTCTCCTGTTCTCCTTTGGGACAAATTAAGATTCTTTTTCTTGCAGTTAAGAGTAGCCAGGGACTGCTTTCTAACAATCAGAGTGAGCAGGAATCATGTGTATCATTGGCGGGCAGAGGCTTTAAGAGGCAGCACCCCCCCACGTGATTTCTTAAGGCTGCCGTGACAAGTTACCACTAGTTGGTGGCTTGAAGCAGAAATTGATTCTTCTCCAGTTGTGGAAACCAGAAATCCCAAACCAAGGTTTGGTAGGACCACATTCCCTCTGGGGACTCGGTAAGGGTTTTTTCTTGTCTCTTCCAGCTCCTGGAGGTTTCTGGCTTTCCCGCTGTGGCAGCACCTGTCTCTGCCTTTCCGTGGCCTTCCCTGCGTGTCTGTGTGCTGTTTTCTGTCTCCTTTAAGGATACTCATTTATAAAGGGCCTGCCGCAGCCCAGCACGCTCTCGTCTTAGTCTTTACCTTAATCACACCTGCAAAGGCCCCATTTCCAGTAAGGTCAGATCCTGAGGTTACAGCCGACATGAATTTTTGGGAGACATGATCCAATATACTAAAGCTCCCTTTACAATAAAAATCCCCTCCAGCAGTGGGAAGAATGGGGCGCGTGTAAGAATCCCTGGTCTACACGATGTTCCCCAGGTGTGTGGGAAGGCCTGGGCATGGTAGTGGAGAAAGTAACTTAATTAGACTCTTTCCGTCTTGGAGGAGTTTCTTATCTGTTGTCCTCTGAAGTCCCCAGCTCCAGTCCCTAGGAAACAGTTTCTTGCTTGTCATCTATCCTGGCCACATCCTGGGGGTGGGGCCTCCCTTGGGACTGCACAGCTTCCACCGTTAGCCTGATTCCTACCTGGGTAAGCTGGGGGTACGGAGTGTACCTTTAGGCTCCAACAGCCCAAGGCTTTATTTGGCCACGTGTGTGGGTCTTTTGGCAATTCCCTTCTTCTAAAATAGCCTTTGTATCTATTTGCTTCCAGTCCGTTCCTCATTCTCATAACCAAAGCTAAAGTTCTTTCCTGGACACAGTTGTCAGACCTACTTTTAGTATTGTTTTTGCTGTTGACTTTTTCTTCCTCAGATCCAAGCCCCCTTGTCATCTTCCTGTTGCTTACCTTGGGCCATCTGAAGGAGCCTTTCAGTCTTACTTCCTGTAATCAGGGCACAGAAGCAGTCAGCTTTCCTATATCCATGGAAACACAAATGTCTAGATTCCCCCTATTTTCTTTCAGTTCTCCTTGGAAACTTGTCATTTTCCCCCTGAACTTAACTCTTTAAAAAAAAAAGTTTTTAAAATTGATTTTAGAGAGAGAACCAAGATGGTGGCATAGGTAAACACCTATTGTTCTGCCCTGCGCAACGATTCAGAAACTACAAGATAACAACAAAACAAACATCACCCAGAAGCACCAGAAAGCTGGCTGAGTGAAAACTCCACAAATAAAAGTAAAGGTGGGACACTGAGACTCAGAGGAGCGGCGGGAGCGCAGCCTTGAAGACGAAAACAGGTTAGGAGCCGTCCTGGTCACGCGCAAGCGGGCTGTAGGGCTGGAGCAGCAACCCCGGCTGGATTTCGCCAACGGGGAGGGCGGAGACGTCCCACTACATGGATTCCCCAGCGCCAGGCGAGGTCCGAGATCCAGGGTACGTGGAGACGTCCCACTGCACAAATTCCCCAGTGCCAGGCAAGGTCCGAGGTCCAGGGGATGCACCCTGGAAGCAAGGCGTGGCAGAGGTCTCCTAGTCTGCGGAAAAACCCGGTAGCTGGGAAAAGAAGTTTGCACGCAAGTGTCGCACTAATGCGCGACTGGCTCCCTGGAAACTTGTCTCCTGGCCCCGGAAAGCACCTATTTTACAACCCTGGGCTAGACTTTGGGTGTGCAGACTCATTTGGAGAGAGGCAGAGTTGTCTGGCAAGGGGAAGAGACTGGCGGCTTTGTCTTGGAGGTGCCTGCAGCCATTCCCATCCAACAGAGACCTGCACGCGAGTGCAGCATAGGACGTAGCTGACACTGAGGCTGCCAGCTCAGCTCAGAGACTCCGCCCATCCAACCTGAACACAGTCTCCCTTCACAGCCAATTGGCCTGGAGGTCAAACCCTCCTAGGGCTAACAACAACAAGTTGGGTTTAAATTCAAAAATACTGTACAACCCATAAAGGATTGCAGTAAGAGTACCCATCTCAAATAACTGGGGAGGCTGTGCCACTGACCCTTAGAGGACATCTACCACATAAAGCAGCCACCATGAAGAGATATGGAAAGAAATCAGGAGTGAAAGAAATGGAGGAGAAAAGACAACAAGACATAGAGCTCAAAACCACGGTTATAAGGCTTTTCAAGAGGCTCCTACAAAAGGCCGATCAACTTAATGAGAACTATGAGGAAATAAACAAGACCAACCAGGAAATGAATGAGACTTACAAGGAAATGAATGAGACCCTCAAGGAAATGAACAAGACCTCTGAGGATATGAACCAGACCCTCACGGATATGAAAATGGACCAACTAGAAATCAAGCATACACAGACTGAAATACAAAATATTACACAAAGTCCTAAAAGCAGTCCAGAGGGCCACAAGAACCAAGTCAAAGATTTGAAATACAAAGAAGCAAAATCCACCCAGCTGGAAAAACAAGAAACAAAAATAATTCAGATAATTGAAGATAGTGTAAGGGGCCTCTGGGACAACCTCAAGCATGCCAACATCCGAATTATTGGGGTGCCAGAAAAAGAGAGAGAGCAAATTAATGAAAACATACTTGAAGAAATAATGACTGAAAACTTCCCCCACCTGGTGAAAGAAACTGACTTAAAAGCCCAAGAAGTACACAAAACCCCAAAATATAGGAATCTAAAGAGGACCACACCAAGACATATCATAATTAAAATGCCAAGAGCAAAAGATAAAGAGAGAATATTAAAAGCAGCAAGAGAAAAACAGTTGGTTACCTACAGGGGAGCACCCATAAGACTGTCATCGGATTTCTCAACAGAAACGACGCAGGCCAGACGGGAGTGGGAAGAAATATTCAAAATAATGAATAGCAAGAATCTACAACCAAGATTACTCTATCCAGCAAAGCTATCATTCAGAATTGAAGATCAGATAAAGTGCTTCGCAGATAAGAAAAAGCTAAAGGAGTTCATCACCACCAAACCAATATTATATGAAATGCTGAAAGATATTCTTTAAGAAGAGGAAGAAGAAAAAGGTAAAAATATAAATTATGAACAACAAATACACATCTATCAACAAATGAACATAAAAATCAAGTGAATTGATAGGCTGATGAACTGGTGAATATAACAGAAACATGGACATAGAAAGGGAATGGACTGACAATTCTTGGGGAGAAAAGGGTTATGGGAAGTACAGCAAGAGACTGGACAAAAATCTTGCAACAACGGGAGAGGACAGTGGGGAGGGGGAGGTGAGGGTGGAGGGTGGGATGGGTTCAGGGTGGAGGGGAGATATAGGGGGATAAAAAAGGGGAAACAATGTAATTAATAAACTGAACAATAAAGATAAAAAATTAATAAATAAATAAAATAAAATTGATTTTAGAAGAAGAAGAAGAAGAAGAAGAAGAAGAAGAAGAAGAAGAAGAAGAAGAAGAAGAAGAAAGAGAGAGAGAGAGAGAGAGAGAGAGAGAGAGAGAGAGAGAGCGAGCGCACAACTTCGGCCAGTTGCCTCCCATACGTGTCCCAATGGGTATGTGCCCTGGGTATGTGCCATGACCTGGAATTGAACCCGAGACCTTTTGGTTTATGGGACAACACTCCAATCAGCTGAGCCAGGGTTCATCTCTTACTGATAATATCTTCTTACAGACGCTGGAGAACAACCAACATACACTAACATTCTGGTTCTTTCCCGGTTTCTCTTAGAGCTGTGGTCCAGTGGACACTTGGTCTGCCTTTCAAGGTACTGCAAGGGTTTTCCTAAATGTGTTATTCCTGCCTACCCTGGGACTCCATTTTTCTAGCCAAGCACTCCTGCTGCCAGCAAATGTCCTAAGTAATGTGGCCACTGCCCACTTCTCTGACCCACCTCCTTCTACCCACTTCTGCCTCTGTACCAGCCTCAGCCTCCCACCTGCTCCCAGACAGGACAGGCCTTATAGGTTCTGGTCCCTCTGCCTACAATCTCTGACCCTAAACCTTTGCTTGGATTCCCCTTCACATATAATTCAGTCTCCACTCAAACATGGCCTCCCCCGAACATCCCAGCTCATTTATTTTTTCATAGCATTTACTGCTACCTGATTCTGTCTTCTCTATTTGTACCTGTGGTGGCCTGTGTCCCGTTCCCCGTGCATGGAACTTTTGTGAGCACAGTCCTTTGGTCTTGTTTGCAACTGTGTCTCGGTGGCAGCTACTTGCTACACAGTCATTATGACAATGTGCCGATACTTGTAAAATGCCATGTACCCGGCACAACTTTAGTTCTTTTTTGGAAACTTTTTGAAATAAAAAATTTCAAAGATACACAAAAGTAGAATATGATACTTTAAGTATTAATGTTTATTGCATGTAACATTATTATATTTAAAATTATTTTTCTTGAAAAATAAAAAATATGATAAACTCCTCAAAAAAATTATCACCCAGATTCAACATTATCAAGATTTTGCCACACTTGCTTCATCTATTCTTTCTTGTCTTCCTTCTTTTTCTTTCATTTCTCTTTCCCTTGTTTTTGTTGAAATATTTTAAAGAAATCCAAGGACTCAGGCCATCCATACTTTAATACGAGTGTTTTTATAATTTCAAGGCACTCATACACCTTTCAGAAGAAGCAATGGCCCCTTACTGTCATCACAACCATACTCAGATTTTCCTGGTTAATTTGTTTGAATTAGAAGCCAGACCAAGTCCACACACTGCATCTGCTGTTTCTCTTAAGTTTCCTTCCCCAAGCTGTTGACTTGCTGCTGTTGTTGTTTTTATTACTGTTGTTTTTTTTATTTCAGAGAGGAAGAGAGAGGGAGAGAGAGATAGAAACATCAATGATGAGAGGGAATCATTGATTGGCTGCCTCTTGCACATTGGACCGAGCCTGCAACCCAGGCATGTGCCCTTGACCAGAATCGAACCTGAGACACTTCAGTCCCCAGACTGACACTCCATCCACTGAGCAAAACCAGCCAGGGGAAGCTGCTGACTTGTTGAAGGAAGGGGTGATTATTATGAACTATTTAGCTGAGATGATGAGGGCCTAAAATGGGACTGTGCAGTGGGGATGAAAAGGAAGAAATGGTCTGAAGAGACCACTTGAGTAGAGTCATTTGGTTGATGTTGCTTCAGGCATTAGGGTGGTGACATTACTGACTTCTTAAGGCACAGGCGTGATAAGAGCAGTGGGGAGGGACCTTCTTCTCTCTCATAGGGTCTCTGGTATGACAGTTGAAAGGAACCCTTAAATCAGCTCTTTGTTTGTTTTAGTCACTTGCCAGCCTCCTCATAGTGGGCAGAACATCTGTACAACCCTCCCACTTCTTCACAAAATTCCCTCTTTCTCTGGCTACCTCTGAAACTTGTTAGGAGAAGGTTAATCCTCATACACTGTACTTACCATGGTTCCCAGACCAGCTGTGCACCACAAGTCATAGAGTTTTATTTTACTTCTTTAAAAATATGCTTGAGCCCTGGCTGATGTAGCTCATTTGGTTGGGCCGCACCAAGAGGTCGCTGCACCAAGAGGTTGCTGGTTTGACTCTCAGTCAGGGCACATTAACAAAGGGTATTTTTGCTGGATACAGAATTTTGGATTGACAGTTACTTTGATTGTATAGAAACCTTAGGGATGTCATCTTCTATCTCCTGACCTCCACTGTTTCTGATGAGAGCACAGCCACTAAATGTGTCATTGTTCTCATGTCTGTAATATGTCATTTTTCTCTGGATGATTCAATAATTTTCAGACATTTGACTACAATTTGCCTACCTGTGACTTCTTTTTGCTTGAGCAAGTTCAAGTCCCAGCCAGAAATTGAACCTAAAATCTGGGTATGTGCTCTGATCTGTAAGCTTCCCAGATCTGTAGTTTGATGTGTTTCACGAAATTTGGGAAAGTTTTGACCATTTAATCTTCATTTAACTCTTTCCTTCAGGAATTCTAATTTCATATATGTTAGACAGCTTTATATTTTCCTATAGGTTACTGAAGTTCTGTTTATTTTATTTCAATCCTTTTTCTCTGTTCTTCAGATTGGATAATTTTTATGGTTTTGTCTTCAATTCATGGATCCTTACTTCTTATATTTCCAACCAGCTGTAAAAACCCTCCAGTGAATTCTTCACTTTCAGACATTGTGTTTTCAGTCTAGAATTTCCTTTTAAAAATAGTTTTCATTTTTCTGTTGAGATGGTCTGTTTGCTGCTCGTTAAATATATATATCTAGGCCCAGGCCAGGTAGCCAAGATGGTGGGTTTAATACCTGGTCAGAGCATCTAGAAGAACCAAACAATGAATGCATAAATAAGTGGCACAACAATCAACTTTCTCTCACTCCCTCTTTCTCTCTCTCTCTAAAATCAATAAAAATATTTGTTAATATATTTTTCTTTAACTCACACATACTTATTATAACTGCTTTAAAGTCCTAGTCTACTGGGGCAGCATAAGTGCCAGTACTCACATCTTCCCACAACCAGATCAAAATTACAGCTAAAATAAAGAACAATTATCATTCAGAACCACCTGAAATCTGGCTGAATGGAAATCCTACAACGAGAAGTAAAGAAGAAAGCACATTGAGACTAGTAGGAGAGGTGGGGGCTTGGACTGGGCTGGTCTGACACCACGTGTGTCGTGTTCTTAATCTGGAGAGATATCTCCTAGTCTGCTGAGGAGGCCTCCTGTGAGAAACAAGAGGTCCCACCAAACTCCAGAACTATCAGCCCAGGCTTCCAGTGCCAGGGAGAGACGTTTCCATAACTTTGGGCTGTAAAAACCAGTGGGGATTGTGGCTGAATGACACAGAGGCTGCCAGAGTCCCAGGCAATTCCCCTTAAAGTGCCTGCACACAGACTTACTTGAACTCACCTCCCTCTGAGCTCCACCACTGAGGCAGCCGTTTGAAAAGACCCAGGGACATACAAGGAGGAACTAAGTTTCTGGCTCCTTCACATTGGACCAAGGCTGCAAGAATTCAGGGGCAGCTTTCTCCCAGATCAGAGTGCTGGGACCTCCCCTCAATAGAACTGACTGGCAGCCATAACTGTGTCTCCATCAACAGGGTCTGCACTGTCAGCCCACCCTAGTAATTCCCTGAGACTTGCCCCACCCAATTTGCAGCCCCACTCAAGCTGTTTGTGGTGGCTTTTCCATAAGAAATGCCTATCCTGGCTCAGGCTTCAGACTTTTCTAAAATCTCTCAAATGAGCAGCAGCTTGTGTCAGCATGTCCCATACCTCTCAATAAGTAGCCCTAGGCCCAGTACTAGCATCATTTTGTCAAGGTTCACAGCTTGGCCTCTGCTGGGCATCTCCAAGTTTAACACAAGTAGCAGCCGTCTGCAGATCACTCCGTAGCTGGTACTGGGTGGCCCCAGGCAGGGTGCAGGTAGTGGCTGGCTTTGCATATCCCCAAGGCCCCAGAGCCACTGCACCTGTAAGACAGTTTCAGACCATGCCAGATTACAACTGTACGCATTCATGAGCAACACAAACTCAGTGAGCACCAAAACCACACTGAAGCAAGTTCTGCTCCATTGGGTGAACTCCTGCACAGCAGCTCTTCCACTGTAGCCACAGCTGGTCCTCACAGCCAGCTGGCCTGGAGGTCAATTCCTCCCAGTGATACCAATAGGCTCAACTACAACAAGACTGTGCACACAGCCCACACAGGATGTGTCCAGCTCAGGTGACTAGAGAGGCCAATCCACTAGGCCCTACAGGACACCTACTACACAAGGCCACTCTACCATTCTAAGAGATATAGCAGCTCTACCTAATAAATAGAAACAAACACAGGGAAACAGCCAAAATGTAGAGACAAAGAAACATGTCACAAATGAATGAACAAGAAATCTCCAGAAAAAGAACTAAGTGAAATGAAATCAAGCAGACTATTAGGTACAGAGTTTAAAACAATGGTTATAAATTTGCCTAAGGAACTTAATGAGAGCTTCAAGGACCTTAGTGATAATTTCAATGAACTTAGTACCAGTAAGACCATCAAAGACATGCAAAAGGAGCAGTCAGAAATTCAGGATATACTAACTGAAATGAAGAACAAATTACAGGTATTAAATAGTAGAGTAGAAGATGCTGAGAATCAAATCAATGATTTGGAATATGATGAAGCAAAAAATACCCAAGTAGAAGAGCAAAAAGACAAAATAATCCAGAACTATGAAATTAGTGTAAGGAGCTTCTGGACAAATTCAAGTGTGCCAGAAGGAGGAGAAAAGAAGCAAGAAATTGAAAACCCATTCCCTACCTGGTAAAAGAAATAGACTTACAAGTCCAGGAAGTGCAGAGAATCCAAAACAAGGTGAACCCAAAGAAGCCCACACCAAGACACCTCATTATTAAACTTCCAAAGGTTACATACAAAGAGAAAATCTTAAAAGCAGCAAGAGAAAAGAAGGTAGTTACCTACAAGGGAGTGCCCATACAACTGTCAGTTGATTTCTCAACAGAAACTTTGCAGGCCAGGTAAATATTCAGTGATGAAAAGCAAGGATCTACAACCAAGATTTCTTTATCCCACAAAGCTATCATTTAGAATTGAAGGTCAGGTAAAGAACTTCACAGATAAGAAAAAGCTAAAGGAATTCATCATCACCAAATCAGTATTACATGAAATGTTGAAGAGTTTTCGTGAAGAAAAAAAGCAACAATGAGAATAATAATAATAATAAGATGAATAAAAATCAAAATTATGAACAATAAGCTTTATTCAAAAATATGAATGGTATGTGTGAGGGAGGCAACCAAGTGATATGTCTCTCTCACATCAATGTTTCTCTGTGTGTGTGTCTCCTCATATCTTCTACTCTCTAAAAACCAATGGAAAAAATATCCTTAGGTGAGGACTAAAATATATCTATATCTATATCTATATCTATATCTATATCTATATCTATACTATATCTATATCTATATCTACATCTATATCATCATCTATAATATGAACAATAAAATGGCAATAAATAAATAAATAAATAAAGGTCTGTTAATTTTAACATCTAGATGAGCTCAGAATCTGTATCTGTTGATAACTTTTTTTTATGGGTAACATTTTTCTGCTTCTTGGAATATTTAGTAATTTTTTAAATATATATTTTATTGATTTTTTTACAGAGAGGAAGAGAGAGGGATGGAGAGTTAGGAAAATCAATGAGAAAGAAACATTGATCAGCTGCCTCCTGCACACCCCCTATTGGGGATGTGCCCGCAACCAAGGTACACGCCCTTGACCAGAATCAAACCTGGGACCGTTTTGTCCTCAGGCTGATGACGCTCTATCCACTAAGTCAGACCAGTTAGGGCTCAGTAATTTTTTATTGTAGGCTAGATATTGTGAGTGGCATATCAAAAGGAGTCTGGATCATGTTGTTTTCCTTACAGGGTGTTTTGTTTTGTTTTGTTTTGGCAGTCAGTTAATCTATTACAGGGTTTCCTTGTCCCTGTCAAGGCTTGGTTTTAGGCTTCTTCTTCTTCTTCCTCTTCTTCTTGTTCTTTTTTAAATTAAATCTTGGTACTTGAATTATATATGTCCCCTATTTTCTCCCATTAGTTTCTCATAGCCTGGCTATGTCCCCCACCCCAGGCCTTCACCACCTATTGCCTGTGTCCATGAGTTATGTATATATGCATACAAGTTCCTTGGTTGAACTCGTCCCACCTTCCCACTTATTTCACAAGTGAAATAATCTAAGTAGCATGATACTCTTCAGGTTCCGCCATGCTGTCTCAAAGGGTAAGAGACCCTTCTTTTTTACTGCTGCATAGTATTCCATGGTATAAATGTACCACAGGTTTTTTTTGTTTTTGTTTTTGTTTTGGTCTGAGAAGCTCCCTTAAGCTGTCTTTCTGATTTTTCTTTTTGTTCTCTGATAGAGTGATTTTTTTGTACCCTGTCATCTAATTCACTGATCTGAACTTTGGCTTCCACTAATCTGTGGTATATTTCTTCTACTGTGCTCTTTATTAAGGCCATGTCATTCTTCATAGTTACTATATCTTTTCTCATGCTATTGAATATCTTTGCCATTATTCTAAACTCTATGACTGATAAATTTTCTTATTTCCATTTCATTTATTTCTCCTTCTGGATAATTCTCTTGTTCATTCCATTGGGGCTTGTTTCTTTGTCTCCCAATTTTGGCTGTCTGATTGGGTTTGTGTCTGTCTTTTAGGTAGATATCCTTTGACTCCCAATCTCTAGTGCAGGACAATGTCAGATGCTGTTTGCTACTGGCCCTGAGTGCCCTGTTTGGAGCTATCAGCAATACACAGCTTATGGCTCCCTCTGCTGGGTCTTGGGGGAAGGACCAAGATGTGTACCAGGGTCTTCTTTTTCTAGCCCTGTTCCCAAGATTATATTAGGCAAAAACTCAAAGCCTTCAGAGACCTGCCTCTGTTGTGGTCCCATTGACACTCAGACTTGAATAGCCTCAGGCTATTGACCACACGGTAGAGTGAGAGGTCTTCCAATAGGGTGGGATAACTGCCTACCTCCCAGGCAAAAAACATCTGGATAGCAAAGTTTTGCCACCAGAGAAATATTTTCTCCACAGAGTGAGGGAGTGGCTCAGCACAGGAAACCAGGGTGGCTTGCCCTCCAAAATCTAACCCCAGACCCCCCAATCATAGATTCTGCTCAGACAGTTCCAGTCCACTCTTCCCTCCCTCTGCCAGAGCCCAAAATGAGTGGCTACATATCAAATTTTGTGAATTGTCCTGCATTTCCATCCACCTTTTGCTTTTAGACAACAACCCTGCTGCCTTTCACAGCCAGATGTTATGTGTGCTCTGGGCTGGGGAGCCCAGATTGGGATTTAGTAAGACCTCAGGGTTCTCAGTGGGAAGACCCCATGGCTGAGATATCCATCCATAACTTTATCTGCTGAGTATGAGAGCCCAGCCAATCCTTCCAATCCTGCACTGCCTACCTGTTTCATGGTCTCCACTTTGCATCCCTGGTTATCAGGGTTCTATGCAGCTAGTCTTCAGTTGATTTTTAAGAGTGGTTCTTCTTTGTTTTACTTGTATTTCCAGTTTGGTCCTCAGAGCATGTCAGAGTAGCTTCCACTTACAGTGTAACCACCATTTTGGAATCTTAGTTTTAGGCTTCTTTAGGATGAGTCTAAAGTAGCCTTTATCTAGGACAGTGATGGGCAACTTTTTGAGCTTGGTGTGTCAAAATTTGACAAAAAACTGAGCATAATTTGGGTGTTGTGTCACTTCGAGAAAAAAAACCCCCATAATTTTGTGATATTTATAGTTTAAATAACAATAATGTATAATTGTAATATATAACTGTATTTAATAAACCAAAAACTAATTATTTAACTTACCTGCTTAGTGACTTCTTTGTTCATCTCTCAGTTGGTTTCTTTTGTTGGTCTTGATATTGATATTGTTTAACTTGTGTGGGGTGCCATGAACTAAAATAAGTGAGGGGGAGGGGGATTCTTTAATTAACCTGCCTATTAGTGACTTTTTGTTGTTGAATTTCATTGGCTAAATCTTCAACTGAAGGTTGGTATTTTGTACACTTCAAGCCCAAGCAAGCGCTACTAACTTCATCTGACAATCTGTTTCTTTTGTTGGTTTTGATATTATTTAATGCTGAAAATAACAGTATGTAGAGGGAAAAATTGTGAGTAAAGCCATTGCTATATTTTTCAGGGTGCTAAAAGTGTCTGGTAATCAGTTCCAGGCACTCCAAATTTCCTGTTCGTAGTGGCACTCCTCTTGATTCTCCAAGCAGCACCTTTCCAGATTCTCAAGCTTTGACTTCAAGTAAACAAACACGTGAGCCCAGATGCTGTCTTGAAATTCTGCAAGTTGCATCTCCAAATCATCAATTCGCATCCATTGGAAACCATTTAATTCCAAACTACTGTAGACTACCACATCAGGATACTTCATTATTTTTATGGTCTGTTCTAGGCTTCTAGATTGATTAAATATATCACTGAACTGGTCAAGTAACAAGTCTAAAACATGCTGGTACTTTATATACAAGGGTTCCATTCCATTTTGTACAGCTGCACTGGCCTTCTCAAAATACTTTGTTACTCGAGGAAAATCCATACAAGTTTTAGTTTCTACATCTTACTTAAAAATTTTAAGTTTACTTTCAAAAATTTTTATGTATTCAAAATAACATTAATACTTTTGCCAAAACCTTGTAACTTTAAGTTCAGTTCATTAATATGAACAGAGAGATCTGTAAAAAAAAAATCAAAATATTGACCTACTTACCATCATTGAACTGAGAAAAGTTTCCCAGATCCTTATCCTCAGGAAATACCTTAATTTCTTCAAAGCACTCCACAAAGAGCTCAAGAACTTTGCCTCGATTCAGCCGTCTTACATTATTGTACATCAGCAGTCCACTGTAGGTAGAATCAACCTCCAGTAACAGTGCAGAAAATTCCTGCTTGTGAAGGAGGTGAGCAGCTATTGAATTAACTATTTTTGTTTCAACTGACATTAAGTCATTTAAGTCGGTGAATCCTGCCTTGGCACATAAAACCTCCTGATGGACAATATAATGAAAAGGCTCAATCGGATGTGCAATAGCTTCTGTAAACAATTTGACAAATCCGACTTTTCCCCCCACCATATTTGGTGCCCCATCTGTTGTCACTGACACAACTTTAGAGATATCAATGCTTTGGTCACAGAATGTTGGTATAACAACCTTCCTTATTTCACTTCCTGATGTACTTGTTGGCAATGATATTAACTTTGTCAACTCTTCTCTCATTGTGAGACCATCAGAATATCGAGCAATTATGACCAATTGAGCATGTAATGTGACATCAGTAGTTTCATCAAGAGAGATCAAAAATATTTACAATTACTTATGTCTCTCTTTAATTGATGTTGTACACTTATGTTCAGTCTTATTATTCGGTCTTTTATGATATTTCTATTGAGTGGTAACTTAGATATTCTCTTAATAATTGCATCTTTATTCTGCATATTGTGAACTAGAACTGGTGCACATCTTAGGAGAGTTTCTTTAATAAATTCTCCCTCACTGAGTGCTTTTCCATGCTGAGTTATGGAGTGAGCAATGCTCACACTTGCAGATGTTAAATTTGTAAAGCCTTTTATAAATTTAAGGATGGAATTAGATTGGCTCTTATAAAGGTGTAGCTGCCTGGAAATGTATTCCTTCCTTTCATCCTCACTTTTTTTCAAGAGCTGGGAATGATTAGTTTCAAAATGTCTATTTATATTCCACATTCTGCTTACTACCTTTTCAGTACATAGAATGCAAAATGATCTGCCATTTTTTTCTATAATGCCATACATGTTGGTTCATGTCTCTTGAAAGGGTCAGATACTGCTACTACCACTTTCTTTACTTAACCTTGTTTTTTTATTTTTTGGGTTCTCCATCAGGGGGGCAGTGACAGAAGATAGAATTATAGATAGCCTGTTATCCCTGCAGGCAATGAGGGGTTAACTAGCCTAACTGACAACAAGATGGCACATGTAACTGTCTTTTAGAAAAGGGTAGGGTTAATAAGCAGAAATAGGGTTAATAAGGATGCACAACAGTAATAGTGGTGAAATGGAGTCTGCACTATGCTGCAAAATGGTGTTCCTTATATAAATTAAGATGGCTGCCACTATTTCTAATGGCGGGAAATGGCACCCATAGCACAGGCCTTTGCCTGTCCCAGCCTCCCCCTCACTTATCTCAGTAATGATGGTCAATTAAAAATCCACGACACCCCAAAACAGTAGATTGGATGATGGTTGCTGTGGTTATGTGGTTGCTGGTAATGGCAATCACAGAGCCCCCAGAAATGCGTTCCACTGCTCCCTGCTCCTCCGGCCTGAAGTGAGGTCAAAGATCCCCTAATGGCCTAACTGGAAGTCCCAGAACTAGACGCTCTGTGCTGGAGCTCTGTTATTTTGGCCTACAGAATGTCTACACTACACTGCAGCAAATGTTTCATCCTCAGTATGCAACCCCATACTTCTCTGTATGTGACCACATGCAGCTGCGTGTCATAGAAAATGGCTACGCATGTCAGTGCTGACACATGTGTCATAGATTCGCCATCATGGATCTAGGACATAATCCTTCTTCCCAGAGCCTGACTTTTCTGGTTTCTCAGCTAAATGCTGAGATAATATGTGCTGTGCCAATAAGATTTCTCTCCTTTGGCTGGAAAGGACTCTTGGCACTGGGTGACATCTAGTATTTCCATTCTGTTAGCAACCAATATCTTACAAGGTTGATACTGTACCTATGCAATCCAGTTCTTGACCAAAAACCAAAAGGAAACTTGTGTTTCCCCTTCAATATATTTTGAAGTCTTAATCCCCAATACTTCAAAATGTTACCTTTATATGGAAAGTGGGTCTTTATAATGAAACCAGAGGCCTGGTGAAAAAAATTCGTGCATGGGGGGCAGGGGGCTGTCCCTCAGCCCAGCCTGAACGCTCTCCAATCTGGGATCCCTCGAGGGATGTCTGACTGCCCATTTAGGCCCGATCCTGGTAGGATTGGGCAGTCAGACATCTTTCTCACAATTCAGGACTACTGGCTCCAAACTGCTTGCCTGCCTGCCTCCCTGATTGCCCCTAACTGCTTCTGCCTGCCAGCCTGATCACCCTTTAACCACTACCCTGCCAGCCTAATTGATGTCTAACTGCTCCCCTGACAGCCTGTTTACTCCCAACTTTCCTCTTCTGCTGGCCTGGTCACCCCTAACTGCCCTCCCTTTCTGACTTGATCACTCCCAACTGCCCTCCCTTGAAGGCCTGGTCCCTCCCAACTGCTCTCTCCTGCTGGCCATCTTATGGTGGCCATCTTGTATCCACATGGGGGCAGGATCTTTGTGTTGGAGTGATGGTCAATCTGCAAATTACTCTTTTATTAGATAGGATAGAGGCCTGGTGCACGGGTGGAGGCCAGCTGGTTTGCCCTGAATAGTATCCCGGATCAGGGTGGGGGTTCCCTTGGGGCGTGGGGCAGCCTGAGTGAGGGGCCTGTAGTGGTTTGCAGGCTGGCCACGGCCAGTGACACAAGTGGAGGCCCTGGGATCTGGGATTTATTTTATGTTCTACAATTGAAATTTTGTAGCCTGGAGTGGAGGCCTAGGTGCTAGGGCTGCAGAAGCTTGGCTTCTGCCATTGCCCAGGCAACCCTAGCCTTTGCTCTCTCCAGCTCTGTGGCTGCTGCCATTTCTGTTGGGATTATGTATCTTCTATAACTGAAACTTTGTAGCTTTGAGTGGAGCCCTAGGCTGGCAAGGGCAGGCGGAAAGCTTGGCTTCCTCCATTGCCGGGGAAACCCAAGCCTCCCTCCTGCTCTCAGTGGCTGCAGCCATCTTGGTTGGGGTTTATTTGCATAATTTGCTCCTGATTGGCTGATGGGTGTGGCTGTGAGCGTGGCTTGATGGGAGGTACAGTGAATTTGCATATTACTCTTTTATTAGATAGGATTAGGTTATTCAGATAACTTAAACCAGTATAACTTGTGTCCTTACAAAAAGGGAAAATTGGATCCAAAGACATGTACAAAGAGGGAAAGCCATGCAAAGATGAAGGGGGGGACCAAAGTGATACATCCACAAGCAAAGGAATGTCAAAGATTGACAGCAAACCACCAGATGCCAGGGAAGAGGCATGGAACTGATTCTCCCTCCCAGCTCTCAAAACAAACCAACCCTGCTGATACTTTGATCTCAGACTTCCAGCCTCCAGAACTGTGACAGAATATATTTCTGTTATTTAGGCCACCCAGTTTGTGGTACTTTGCTACAGCAGCTCTAGAAAATGAATCTATGTCCACATAGACTTTTGGGGTCCCCACTATATGACTCCCTCTTCCCTGTAGCCAACCCCATGAGTTCCATTTGCTTTCATAGCTCCAAACTCTGGCCTTTGTTTTCTCAGCTCAGTGGGATGCCAGACTCTTCCCGGGCTCCACCTACCTGTGCTGTCCTCAGGAAGCTGTCTTCAGCCAGTGCACACTGGGCTTGTTTTATGTGCTTCCTCCTCTCAGAGACTGCAGTGCACTGCCTGTGCTCCTATACTTAGAAACAGTTGTGTCATACTCTTTGTTCAGGCTTACAGTTGTTTATGGCGAAAGGCAGTCCCATAAAGGGAAGGTGGCCATAAATGACATTTCTGTTCTAAAATCTTCCTTTGAAGTAATCCTCTCAATAACTCTGTAAGGGCAGGCTGTCACCCACGAGTCCCAGATAAAAAATGGAGGCCATGAATAAATAACTTTTCCAAAGATATATCTATAAGTGGTGGAGTTATATTTCGAATGTAGGCAGTTTGGTGGAGAGTCTATTTCCTAAACTTTAACATATTTCCTTACCTAAAAGGTGCTCAATGAATACATTTTGAATAATTAGGTAGGCTCTGTCTCCTATACCTTTGTTGGCCATTTACCCTCTGTTCCACTCACTCAGGAAAATCCCAACATCACATCAATCCACTATCTTCACTCCTCCTGCATTCAGACTTTTAAGCATGCTGGAGAAAACCACACTTCCAGGGAGAAGTTATCTGGGCCTTTGAAAATATCTAATAATTCTGTATTTCCCTAGTCTTTGTGTTCCATTTGCTGTTGGTTCTCACCTCAAATCTCAAATAGCTCTTTCTCCCTACTAATTATTTTCAGGAAAAACACAATTTTCAGCTTCCTACTCATTGCTATAAATTTGACGTGTATTGGCACCCAGCCTTCTCAAAAATAGTGTTTCTCTATCAAAGGCTCACCCACTTTTAGCTCTGCCCATGTCTTTTTTTCCTTTCACAGCCGAGCTTGGGGAAGTTTTTACATCTGTCTGCACTTCCTCACTCCCCCTCACCTGCAGCTCACTCCATCACCCAATCTGGCTTCTGTATATATTATTTCACTCACTCACTAATGTGGCTTCTAGCTTCACTAATTTTATCCTCATGCTTTCTTTAAATGTGTTTGTTATTCTTTATTAACTTTTTGATTTGGATGCTTAATACATTTTTCTATTTATTAATATAAACACTTAAGATCATGAATTTTCTGCTTTATTTGTGCCTTATAGATTCTTAAGGATTTTTTTCTATAGATTTAAAAATTTTGTTTTGTTTTCCTCATTGATACAAAAGTATTTAAGAGCTAATTTAAAATTTCTGAGTAGCACTCTTTTGTTTCCTGGTTTTGTAATTAATATCTATTATATTGCTTTTTGTTCAAAGTATGCTATTTTATATTACTTCTACTTTGGAGACATTTTATAATTTCTATGTGGTTTTATATACAGTCAATTTTTTGGTATCCCATGAACAGCTTTTTTTCTAAGTTTTTTGTTGTTGTTGTTATTCCTCACCTGAAGATATTTTTCCCTTGATTTTTAGAGAGCATGGAAGGAGGAGAAAAGACAGAGAGAAACACTGAGGAGAGAGACACGTCAATTGGTTCCCTCCCTACTGGGGCTGGCCCGGAACAAGTACATACCCTTGATCAGAATTGAACCTGTGACTCTTTATATCCAGAACCCACACCCACACCACACACCACACACCACACACTTACATGCACATATGGGAGGGTGTCTGGGGTTAGAGTTTGGAGGGCAATCTCACTCATCCGTCACCCCATGCTTCAGTTTCTCCGTCTGCAACTGAGGCCAACCAGCTAGGGCCCCATGAATAGCATTTAGAAAGCCATTACTTTTGGCTGTGTCCACAGGTGTTGAAAGGAAGGGGCTTGGGGCTGCTAGCCGTCACCTTTCCCTGGAGGAAGCCCACCTGGGAGTAGGCACAGCCAAGAAGAGCCTAACTGGGGGTGAGGCCAAGGTACCACCTGGGCCCCTGGATCCAGCCATGCCTGAAGGTGGTAATATCTTCAGACTTCCCAGTGTTTGCTCTGAGTTGGGGGCAGAGCCAGCCTGCGCTCACCTTCGCCTCCCCTCTGCCTCCTCCATGACAGATGTCCTGTGGTTGGTTTTTGTTTTCTGATTACAGAGTTCAACATATAAATAACCAAATTTATATTATTAATTACGTTCTTATTCCTCCTCCATTTTCACTTATTTAGGCAAATGTGAGCACTAGAAACAATGTGATATAGACAAATATGGGGCCATCCAAAGAGGGGAACCATTCCCCTAGTGTCCTGACACAAGCTGCCTGAATAAACATGTATATATTAGAGGCCCATGCACAAAATTTGTGCAAGAGTTGGCCTTCCTTCCCCCAGCTGCCAGCACTGGCTTCCCTCTGGCACCTGAGACCCAGGTTTCCCTCCAGCCACTGGCAGACACCAGGGACCCAGGCTTCCCTCACAGCCCTGGCCTCACCTGGAAGGTTGTCCAGAAGGATGGCCAGTCTAATTAGCATATTACGCTTTTATTATTATAGAATAGTGGCCCGGTGCATGAAATTTGTGTACACTAAAAGGGTATTAATTAGAGGAAATCCTATATAATAAAGAGCTAATATGTTAATTAGACTGGATGGCAGAACAACCTTCCAGAAGGACCAGTGGATGGGGGGGGGGTGGAGTTGCAGGGGCATGAGACAGCTGGGGCAGCTGTGAGGGCCAAGGCAGCAGCCGGGCCTGAGAGGACCTACTCTTGCATGAATTGCATGCATCGAGCCTCTAGTAATTTAATATTGCTATTTGCTCTTTCTCTATAATACAAGTATCAGAGACTAAAGAAAATTAGTAAAATGTATATGAAAACCTTCCTCCTATCAGAGTCTGGGGCGCACCATGGGACCCAGAGTCAAGTCCCCACTCATTCATATGTGCCTCAAAATCATGTGAGACCCAGACCCAGCCATCCTCTCTCCCTCCACATTGGGGTAGATTCAGGTCCACCAGTCCCACCCTTGTCAAGCCCCGCAGGGCAGGGGGCGTTCTCGGGTCCCCTGGCCCAGCCCCAGGATGGGGTGTGTGGCCTGAGGTCCCCCATCAAGTCCCACCAGGTGGGAGACACGACCCGAGATCCCCTGTCAAGCCCCACTGGGTAGCAGACATGGCCTGAGGTCCCCTGTCAAGCCCCACCAGGAAGAGGAGCACAGCCTCAGGTCCCCTGGCCCAGCACCAGGAGAGAGGCGCAGCCTCAGGTTACCCATCAATCCCCACTGGCACGGGGGCACAGGCTCAGGTCCCCTGTCAAGCCCAGCCAGGCAGGAAGGGCACAGCCTCAGGTCCCCTGGCCTGGTGCTGTGGCAGAGGATATGGTCTGAGGTCCCCCAGCCTGGTGCTGGGGCGGGGGTGTGGCTTGAGGTCCCCTGTCAAGCCCTGTCAGGTGGGGGTGCAGCCTGAGGTCCCCTAACCCAGCACCAGAATGGAAAGTGCACCTTGAGGTCTCCTGTCAAGCCTTGCAGGGATGGGAATGTGGCCTGCAGTCCCTTGTTAAGCCGAACCAGGTAGGAGGCACGGCCTGAGGTCCCCCAGCCTAGAGCTGGGGCGGGAGAGCAGCCTGAGGTATCCTAGCCCAGCACCAGGGCGGGAAGTACACTTTGAGGTCCCCCGTCAAGCCCTACTGGGTGGAGGACATGGCCTCAGGTCCCCTGGCCTGGTGCCAGGGTGGGGGTCGAGGCCTGAGGTCCCCTGTCAAGTCCCTCTAATTGGAGGAGGGTGTAGGCCTCCCGTCCCACTCGCTGGCCACACCCCTGCTGGCTTCCTGTCCTGCTGCTACGACCACCGCACACTCTCCGTGAGCAGGAATGCATAGGGAAGGCTGGGCCAGGATAATTGGGAGGGGGTGATGGGGGGCCAGCATCCTGTGAGCTGGGCCTCACAGCCTCTCTGCTTCAGCTCCCAGCACCCCGGACCTTAGGAGTAGTGCTTTCACAGGGTCCTGGCAGGCACTGGACATGGCGATGCCTTAAAAACAGAAGAAGCCCCCTTTAACTCTGGCTGGAAGTGCATTGGGAACTTATGGTCGGGGGAAGCAGCCCAACATCAGGGCTGAAATAAGACCTTGGGCAGCCTCCGGAGGGGGCAAACCAACAGTAAAAGGCATCTTTGAAACAAAGACATTTGAACGTACAGTGGATATTAGGTGATATTAAGAATTACCTTAACTTTTCAAGGTGTGACAATGGCTGAATATTTACTACTTTTTAAAAGATACTCATCAGAGGATATTTAAGTGGGAAACAACTTGCTTTGAAAGTATGGTGTTGTCTGGCCCAGCCCTCCCCACACCATGGACACCTCAAGGACCGAGCCTCTCCCACTCGCTAGGCCCTCGAAAGCACCGTGTGCGTGGTCTGTGCTCCCTGGGCCCACCTGCTCGGCCGACCCAGCGCCTGGCCACCACGCCCCGGCCACGCTCCCTCCTGATTGGCTGGTAGCGTAGCGGAGGTACAGTAATTTGTATGCTTCTCTTTTATTAGGTTGGATATGTATGTATTTTTTTCCCATAACATTTTGGACAAAATTTATACTGACTCTAGTTTAAAAACAAAGCGTGTGACTGGAAATGTTTGCAGAGGCTAGTGTACCAGGGCGGATGTGGGGCTGTGCGCACGGGTGAGGAGTATGCATTCTGGGCCTGGAGCTTTCCTGGTGAGGTGTGCCAGTGTGCACAGATATTTAGTGACACCGTGTAGAGAGGCAAAAAAAAGGTAAACATTCCAAATGTATATTTTTTCTTATGCCCCTTTCCTTGCCCCCCAAATCATCACTTCTTGCTCCTGAATCACCCTGTTACGGGAACTCTAAGCCATGTGCAGCACCATCTTCCCTGCTACCACGGATGCTGCCAGGCCCCTTGGCTCTTGCTGTGACAGACAACTCCAGCTACAAGTGTCTGGTATTCTTAGCTTCCCCGGCTCCCACTTTGCTGGGACAGTGCTCATGCTCAGACAGTGCCTCGTGCTGGTAAAAGTCAGATGTAAGACTATGCTTTAGGGTCCTTGGTCTCTGTCAAGGCAGAGATCAGAGGGAAGGGACTGGGCCAGTGTCTCCAGGAGAGCAATTTGGACAGGTTCACCAGAGGCCAGCTGTGTGTGGCCAGTAACTTGTCTTCCCTGGCCCTGAAAGCAATGTGTGCGTGCGCATGTGGGTGTGTGCATGTAGGTGTGTGTGCTGGCGCGCGCGCGCACGTGTGTGTGTGTGTGTGTGTGTGTGTGTGTACACGCATGTGAGTGTGTGATGTAGATGTGTGGGTGTGGTGCGTGGGTGCGGGTGCATGCATGTGGGTGTGTGTATGTAGGTGTGTGGGTGTGGTGCGTGGGTGCAGGTGCATGCATATGGGTGTGTGCATGTAGGTGTGTGGGTGTGGATGTGTGCATATGGGTGTGTGCATGCAGGTGTATGGGTGTGGATGTGTGCATATGGGTGTGTGCATGTAGGTGTGTGGGTGTGGATGTGTGCATATGGGTGTGTGCATGTAGGTGTGTGGGTGTGGATGTGTGCATATGGGTGTGTGCATGTAGGTGTGTGGGTGTGGATGTGTGCATATGGGTGTGTGCATGTAGGTGTGTGGGTGTGGATGTGTGCATATGGGTGTGTGCATGTAGGTGTGTGGGTGTGGATGTGTGCATATGGGTGTGTGCACGTAGGTGTGTGGGTGTGGTGCATGCATATGGGTGTGTGCATGTAGGTGTGTGGGTGTGATGGATGCATGTGGGTGTGTGCATGTAGGTGTGTGGGTGTGGATGTGTGCATATGGGTGTGTGCATGTAGGTGTGTGGTGTGTGTGTGTGTGTGTGGATACTTAGGTGTGCTCTGCACCGTGAATGCGCGGGCTGGAGGCATTCTGGATAACAAGGGTTTTGGATCACAAGGTCTGCCCAACATGAAGTAGTTAACATTCTCCCCGCTCTTAGAAATGTACATTTTTAAAACATAAAAACCGTAATAAATGTTTGGAATATTTTGAAAAATTAACCTACTGAGGAAAATGAATGGAGAAAGCAATTTGCTTCATATGTTTTCCATGATTGTTGCTGCTCCTTCCCTCTTACCTATGGGACGCTCATGAATTAAGTTTTGTTTTTATTTCTCTCCTCTAGCCCAGAAACAAGCCTGTTCATTTTTCTTCCTTCTCCTCCGGCGCCTGCATGGGGAATCCCTTCTTGCATGATTGGTTGCAGACAGCCTTGTGTGGGTGTTGCTGCATACAGTGTAAGCCCGGGGACCGCCAATAACTTCAGTGGTAGCTATGAAACAGAAGAAACCTGTGTGGCTCCCTGAGGACGGGCTAGGGAGAGTGAGACGCAGCCTGTCCTTACTGTCAGCTCAGCGAGGAGCAGAGCCGCGAGTGTGGTTCTCTCCAGCCCGGGCACCCTTAGCAGTGGGAGAGGGGTTCCTTTGCTCCCCAGTGAAGTGTTGGAAAAAGGGCTGAGAGAGAGACAGGCACGGAGGTTGAGTAAAGGGGATGTCGCAACACTTGTTAGGCAGTGATTTTAGAATTAACCAGATTAACAATGTAATCTCAGCAGGTGTCAGCAGCTGGGGCAAATGCCAGCCCCGTGCCTGGCACCAAGTGGGCCACCCTTAAACCTGCTCCGGCCCCACATTCTGGTGAAGGAAGACTAAGTGGTTGAGATTTGATGTCCCCACCCATTTGAATGGACTTAAAGCAGAAATTCAACTCAGTTAGAGAACAAGTGTTTCCTGAATACTCGGCCCACAGCATCTGTAGCTCCAGCTCAGAGCTCCTGTGAGTTCTAGACTTGTGTCTGAATCAGATCTCTCAGCCTCCCTCTCAACATGCTCAAAACAAAACCGCTGTTTTTCATCTTCTCATCTTCCTCACCCCATAACTAAAACCCATTCTTCTTGTCTTCCCTACTTTAGTACATATTGTCAACATCCAGTTGTTTAGGGGAGATTCTAGGACCGTGTGTTGGGTGGGGGCAGGGTGTAGTTCAGAAACGCTGAAGATTAAAAGCCAAGTAAGTGCCTGGCCGGTATTGCCCAGTGGTTGAGCATCCACCTATGAACCAGGGGGTCGCGGTTCGATTCCTTGCAGGGCACATGCCCAGGCTGTGGGCTCAATCCCCAATAGGGGGCATGTGGGAGGCAGCTAATCGACGATTCTCTCTCATCATTGATGTTTCTATCTCTCTCTCCCTCTCCCTTCCTCTCTTTGAAATCGATAAAAACATATATTTAATTTTTTTAACCTGGGATTTAAAATCTTCCGGCTGATGTGCACGAGGGCAGGAAGAAGCCAAGTTGACTGTGCTGGCCCCAGTGATAGCCGCTTTCCGCAGCCGGGATCTGAGTGACATGCCCCACGCAGGCACTCCCCGGGGGCAGGCCTCTAGCCTGGCCTGAGAAACAGGCCTGCACCGCGGGCTGGCGGGAGTGGCTCCTGGCTGAGTCCTTGACATTCTGTGGCAGCCAGGAGAGGCCTGGCATCTGGAGTGGGGCTGGGAGGAGGCAGTTGAGTGAGTAACCAGGTCGGAGTCCTACCTGCCTGGCCCCCCACGGTTCAGAGTGTGGGAGAGCCACATTCTGCAGCATCGGGAAGCCTCCTGCTGGTCAACCTGCTGACCTTCGGCCTGGAGGTGGGTCTGGCTGCAGGATCACTTCTAAGCCACCCCTGCCGCTGGAAGAGGGGGTAGGAGAGAAGGTCATGGCCACGGTGCGGGGTGGGCCACCACCTCCTCCAGTTCCAGATCCCGGCCACCTGGCATAGGGCAGCAGTACCTCTGCCCAGAGAGCGGCTTGGAGGGAGAGGTGGCTGTCTGCTGGGGACAGGGGTGACCCTGGGCTGAGCGGGTCCGAAGAGGAAGAAAAGGGTACAGGGACATGTTCTGATCCCCACTGTACCCCTGGCCCTGCATCCCGACTGGCTCCTATGAGACAGTGCAGGCCCTTCCCCTTTGGCTGGCCCTTTCTGGTTTCTATCTATCACCTCCAATGCTTGCAGCCAGCCTTGGGGCGCCTGCTCCACAGAGCAGATAACAGACGTCTGTCAGTTGGTTGAACTAGGCAGCTGCACACTAGCTGCTGGGCAGCAGGGTCAGGCTCTCCAGCCAGGGCTCCCGCTTCCCTGTGGGCCAGGGCCGGGCTCCTGGCTGCAGGTGAATTCTGCGAAAGCCACAGAGCCAGTGGCAGCCTTGGGCGACTCCCAGGAGGAGGGGCTCTGCCAGGGTGACAGGCTCTGGGTCAGACCGCCTGTCCCAGCCCTGCCTGCTGCCCTCCTAGCCCTGTGCCTGGACATGAGTTTCACTCATCGGTCGCTCCATGCCTCGGTTTCCCCATCTGAAAAAGGGGCGTTAGTGATCCCAGCTGTGAGGAGTCAATCAGAGTCCCTGAGTACACAGCACAGTGCCCGGGACAGGAGAGGTCCTCCCTGTGAGAGTATCAGTCATTTCCATCCTTCCCAAGGTTCCCCGGCCCCTGCCCCGTAAGGGCCCCAGCCTCTGGCTCACACTGCTTGCCCTTCTTGCAGGCATCGGTCCAGGCTGGGCCTGGTCTCAGTCCCTCTCCTAGGCTCAGCCAGGGACCACTGCATGGCCGCTATGGTTGCCGGAGGCCCTTCATCTGGGCCCTGTCCCTGGGCATCCTCCTGAGCTTCTTCCTCATCCCGAGGGCCGGCGGGCCGGCGGGGCTGCTGTGTCCGGACACCCGGCCCCTGGGGTTGGCACTGCTGATCCCGGGCGTGGGGCTGCTGAACGCCTGCAGCCGGGGGTGCATCTGCCCTCCGGAGGCCCTGCTCCCTGACCACTTCCGGGACCCTGACCACTGTCGCCAGGTCTTTTCGTCGGTGCTTTCACGACCAGACTCAGGGACTGCCTGGGCTCCCTCCTGCCTGCCGCTGACTGGGACGCCAGCGCCCTGGCCCCTACCGGGGCCCCAGGAAGAGTGTCTCTGTGGCCTGCTCACTCTCATCTTCCTCACTGGCGTGGCAGCTGGGCCCCGCCGAGCCAGCGGAAGGGCTGTCGGTCCCTCCAGCCTGCCCGTGTGGCATCTGCCTGGCTTTCCGGCACCTGGCACCCCATTTCCCCAGCTGCACCGGCTCGGCTGCCATGTGCCACATGCCCTGCGCCAGCTCTTCGTGGCCAAGCTGTACAGCTGAGCAGTGTTTATGACCTTCGCACTGTTTTACGTGAACTTTGTGGGCGAGGGGCTGTACCCGGTGTGCCCAGGGCTGAGCCGGGCACCGAGGCCGGAGACACTGCGATGCAGGAGTCCAGGTGGGCAGCCCATGCCGTGGGCCACCTCCCTGCTCTTCCCTCTGGCCATGGACCAGCTGGGGCAGCCAGTCTGCACCTGGGCAGTCTATCTGGCGGTGTGGTGGCCGGCGCCTCGTGCCTGTGGTATGACTTGTGACCGCCTCGGCTCACCTCTCCGCCCACAGATCCTGCCCCACGAGCCAGCCTCCCTCTGCCACCAGGAGAAGCAGGTCTTCCTGCCCACGTGCTGAGGAGATGCTGGAGGGGGTGCCGGTGATGGCAGCCGATGGCTTCCCACTGGGCCCCAAGGCTGGGTCTCCTCCTCCCAGTGGACATGTGGGTGCTGGAGGTGGTGGCCTGCTCCCTCTACACCTCGCCATCCTGACAGTGCCTTCCTGCTGCCCCAGGTGGCCCCATCCCTGGCCAGCTCATCCAATCCATCATCCAGCTCAGCCAATCTGTCACTGCCTGTATGGGAACAGCCTCAGACCTGGGTCTGATCACCGTTGATTTTGCTACACGTGTAGTATTGGACAAGAATGGCTTGGCCAGATATTCAGTGTAGAGTATTTCCCACCCACTGAGGGAGGGCCTGCCTCACCGAGTCCCAACTCCCCCTGTTCCAGGCTCCATAGGGCTGTGGGGCTGGCTTCCCAGTTTCTATTGCTGCCCAAGTGGTGTGGCTCTCTGCTGCCACCCCATGGTGGTGATGTGCATAGCGGCACAGAGAAGGCTTCCCTCCCACCTCTCCTGTCTTCAGGGCTGTGGTCTGAGTCCAAATAAGGGCTAAGTCTGGATTTACAGGGAGCGCTTGACTAGCACTGAGCACTAGAATTCAGGACTCAGGCGGGATCACCCGGGCTCAGGGGTAAGACCTAGTGTGCTGACCATGACATGCCAAGAGAAGGTACTTGGGGAGCTGGGTAATTCAACCACCAGGGACCCCCTCTCCAAGTCCCCATATCCTGTAGGTTCCCCCAGTGTTGCTCTAGTGTGAAACTCCTCCGCAGGATTTGAAAGTATGGGGGCAGATTTCTGAGGGGAGAGGGGACACTGCCTGGCCCACAGCACTGCCTTTCCGCGGATTCCTCCAGCCCTGGACCCAGCTTGTTGCCCTGTGTCTCCATCACAGGGGACACGGGCCTTTAAGCATGTCTAGGAGGTGACATCCCCACCGACTGCGTCTCCTGAGGTGGCCGGAATCTCCTTTCCTGGGGTGATTGGTCTGGCCTCTGAACTGTCTAACCCAGAAACTCTGCTTACCCAAAGCTGGGTGAAGGTGGAGGCTGAGCTTCAGGTCTCAGCAGCCTCCCCGGGCTCTCCTCCTCCTGCCCCACCGTCCTGTCCCACTCCCCTCTGCTCACTCTAGGGCTGGGCTGATGACCCCCCACCTTTTCCCACTGGCTTCACAGCCTCTTTGGGGCTATTTCAGGACCAGAAGCAGCCACTGTGCTCCTGAAACCTCTAACTGCCTCAGCCCCAGGGCACAGATTCTCAGGAGCTGTAGGCTAAGGAGGGCATATCTCTTGGGGAGTGGGTGGGGGTGGGGTGGGGTGGTAAGTCCATTTGCAATAATGTCATGCCATATTTATTTAGCGGACTAAATATTTTATACTGTATGTGAACAATCAGTATAATTAAAGGCTTCTTACATGTTTTTTAAAAATAAAAATAAATCAAAATTAGGCATGCTTTCTAAATATTTGCGAAACCACTGTAGAGGGGAATGCAGTACAGTGGAGCAGAAGAAACTAGAAACCCTTCTATACAAGCCAACACCTCCAAGAAGCCAGAGCAGGGGTGGGGGCAGAGGCTGGTGACTGGGAGGACCTGGGGACAGGGTGGAGGAGGCAGTGTGGCCGAGGTGAATGGCCAAGGGGAGGAGGGTCAGGAAGTGGCTGGTCTTCACCTGAGTGTCTGAGGCTGGGCATGGCTGAGCCTGCGGGCCGGGGAACCAGACCGCTTGCTCCTTTGGGCAGAGCTTCCTGCTCTCCAGGCTTCTCGGGAATCCATGGGCCCTCCGTCAGATGGACTCTGCCCCACAGCCTACCTGGGCCACTTCGAGTCAGGCCAGAGTCCCTTGGGATGAATTCCTGCTAAAGTATGGCAAAGTTACTCTTAAGTCAGATGCTGGCCTCCTTCAACCCTGAGGTGGGTTTGGGGTGGGGGTGGGGGTGACCAGACACCTGACAGGCACTTTGGACCTTGGGAGTGTGTTGAGCCACCTGATGGCAGGTGCACGGGGGTGGGGGGTTTAGGCGGTGGGGGTGGAGGGGTTGAGGGAGAACCCCTCATAGTGAAAGCGCCTGAGGTCTCCAAGTTCAAAATTGTCTCCTGCCAGAGTTAGGAGCTGTGGTCTCCGAAGGTCCTGGGCGGGCCTGTCTCCCCAGCAAAAGAAGCTGCAAGGGCCTCAGGATGTGATGGAAGCCTTGGTCCTGAAAGGACAAAGGACTATCCTCCATCTTGAGGGGCTGGTCAGCCTATCTCCCCTTTCCCCCTGCTGGGAGTGGCCACAGGGGTGCCAGGAATGTCCTGACTCCCCCAACCACTGCCTGAGCAGACCAATGTAGCCCAAGGACATAGCTTAGGTCCTAATAAGGCATAACCAAAGTACTGGTAACTCCCTGATCCTTGTACTGTGAGACCCCCGCTGAAAAACCCTGACCTAATAAGGCTATCTCTGTAACCCACGTCACTTCCCTAAGACCACCCAAATGACCAACCCTTTATAACCTATTGTTCTTGCTGGGCTCGCTCTCTCGCCTCGCTGCTGTGCCAGATGAAGGTTGAGGGCCAAACCTGGGTTTGAATAAAGGTTCTATGCTATTGCAGCCGAGTTGTGCTCCCTGGTGGTCTTTGGGGATCATGAAATCTGGGCATAACAATCCAAAGTCAGGGTGGCCTCTGTTCTTTGAGCTGATGCCCCCCTATACCCATGGCTTACTGCGGGTGGGGTGGCTCTCAGATTTGCCTCCAGGGAAACTAGTGCTAGGCAGGCTGGACCGTAAAATTCAAATAATGGGTGTGTTTCCATGATTTTCATATGAGAATACAACCCAATAGCTAGAATGCCCCATTAAAATGTTCTGCTATCACATTTTCTTAAACTCTTGATGTCAACCTCAATTTATCTGCCTATTCCTTTTGCTTAAGACTACGACTTTTTATCCAGACCCTACAGATACACAACAAACACGGATCACGTGTAGCAGCAGACCCCAGAACCAAAGGAGCGGGCAGAGTTGGCAGGACCCCTGGGCCCCATTTCCTCCCCTTGCTGTCTTGCTGTTTATCTTGGAAGCCCCTTGCCAGAGTCCAAACCCTACGGGTATTTTGCATCAGCCCAGTTTCTCCCTGGGTTGGGAGATCACACACACTGAGCAGGCCCTACATTTCCACTGTAGCCCCCACACTGCTGAGCAAGTTTCCTGAAATATTTCTCAAGAAATATTTCCTGATTGATCTTTGGAGCGCTACAGGTGGCCTCAGCAGGCCACAGTGCACTCCAGGGGAAAGTGCTTGGAATAGGGAAACCCGTGTCTGCAGGTATGTGGCCAGCTTCCTTCTCTGTCAAAGGACAAAGCTGGCTCTCTAAATGCCACCTTCCCCAACAGGCTCTCCTGCTAACTCTCCTACCCACAGTGCTGGGGACTGTGCAAAGCAGTGCCTGCGGCTGTTGTGCAGGCAAGCTTCCTAATCCTGGAATCCTGTAGTGACATGCCCCCAGGGTCTGCTCCCCACAGCCTCTCCAAGTGGATGGAGAGAGTAAAGCCTTGGAAGGTATGGACCCAGAGCCCAGCTTTGGTCCTGATGATTTAGAATGTCCCTGTTCTAAAGCAGGGGTCCGGGAAGAAAAGCCCTGATTGGCATTGGCTCTGGGCCCAGCGTTAGTCAGCTGCTGTTGGCCTGCAAGTCTTTCAAGGAGATCATTGCCACTGACTACGGACAAAAACGGCTCAGAGCTGGGAAATGGCCAAAGAACATGCCCAGGGCATTAGGCTGTCTCCAGTGCTTGGGGGAGGAGGTTGGGTGTGTTGTTTGAGTTGGATCTCCATGGATTCCAGAAGTTCATTGACCTCTCTGCATCAAGAATTTTCTGTGAGGTTCATGTGGAAATAGCAAAGCAGATGGAGACTAAGAAGGACAAAAGTCAGTGTGGCCCCAAGAAGAAGAAGGAAAAGTGAGATCTGAGATCTGTGGGGATCAAAAGAGGCACCAGAAATAAATGGTCAGAGACAGCCTGGGAGCCAGAAAGAAACTGTCACAAAAGTCTACCCAGAATGCCTCAGTGTGAGCCCACGTGATGTAAACCAGGCCCGGCAGCCAACCGGTGGGTCATGGCAGGCATCCATTCTGATTGGCTAGTGCCCCTGTTGTTCCGCCTCCAGGTGGCTCCACACTTATGGAATCTTTCTGGGATCACACCAGGTGGGGGATAGACTTGAGACTACTCTTGCCCACAGGTGGAACAGAACTTATTTACTTTGTGTGATGTCAGGGCATCAGGGAGGTACACCCCGACACTTGCATTCCCCAAACAGCCCTCTTCCTAGTTAGATAAGATGGCTGCAGTTGTACATTACATTCTATTCTCTTTGCTTAAGACTATGACTTTTTAAACTGCAGAAGTCAAATAAGGAAGCCTTAAGTTCTAATCCTTCCTCATAGCTCAGTAAGGAGCCCCACATGCTAAGATCAGGTGTAGGTGAGAAGAGAAGAGAAGGCAGCGAGGAGGTTGAGTGGAACAGCTGGGGCAGGAGTGAGAGGAAATGGAGAAACTGGAGGTGCCTGCAAAGGTTACCGAGCTGCTCTGTAGTCTGGCTTGGCTGATTCCAGGCGGACTCCCTCTGTCTCCCTGCACTTGCCTGGGTTGTGCTCAGTGTGGGACTAGCAGAAAGAGGGGTAACACTAGGAGCACCTTGTCAGAGGGGCCTGCAGTTGGAATGCGTACTGACCACAGGGTAGGCAGGTCCTAGAGTTCACTTTGTCAACAACTGGCTTCATGGTGTGTCTCTCCGAGACTCAGTTTCTTCATCCATAAAACCAGTGGCCTGCTATTCTGGAAGCCTGCATAAAAGGCAAAGAATGGCCAGGAGTGATGTACACATCTCACATGATGAGCATGACCAAGCCACTCCTCCCTCTTCCAGAGACAAGGGCTGAGCAGGAGACATGGTTAGGAGGCTGTCTGCAGGGGCTCAAGTGTGACATTGGAAAAAGTGGCCCTGGGGAGGCCTCAATTCTTTCCTGTGCCTCCAGGCTACCTCCTTGCCCTGGTGCTACTCAGAACCCTGCTCGCGCCAGGGGCCACCTGGGCTTTGAGGCCAGCTTTTACAGGGCTGGGGAGAGTGGGGTCTCCGCACTGCCCTGGGGGAGAAATTTCCTGTGGGAGGTGGTTGGACAAACGTTTTCCCTCACAACCCAGAGGAGGGCCTGAGACATTGGACTCAGATGGAGGAAGGGGCCCAGGGCAGGATTCCCACTGTCATTGTGCCACCTCATTTGATTTCCTCTGTATTTAGTTGGTTTTATTTAGAACCCTTACCAACAAAGGCTTTTAGAGTCTTATTATACACTAGAGGCCAGATGCATGAAGATTCGTGCAAGAATAGGCCTTTATTCCCTTCGCTGCCAGTACTGCCTTTGCTCTGGCCTGGAGCTGCCTTTCTGCCTTCCCATGCTTCCCAGAGGCCCAGAGTGGTGCCTTTGTATGCAAATTAACCTGCCAACTTTGTTGGGTTAATTTGCATGCTCACTCATGATTGGCTGGTGGGCGTTGTGAAGGTAAGGTCAATTTGCATCTTTCTCTGTTATTAGTATAGAAGACTGCCAGGTTAATAGGGAAGTTTACCTCAAACAGAGGGTTTATAATATGGTAGAGCCTGGTGCATGAAATTCGTGCACTTGGGGGGTGGTCCCTCAGCTCAGATTTCGAGAGGGTGCAGGCCAGGCAGAGGGACCCCACCAGTGCATGATCAGGGCCAGGGAAGAACGCAGAACGCAGGAGGTTGGCCAGCTGGGGGTGGGGGGACCGTGGGAGGGCTCCAGGGCAGTCCAGCCTGTCTCACTTAGTCCCAATTAGTTGGCCAGAGTAGCAACCTAACCTACCAGTCAGATCTTCTGCCCCTGGTGGTCAGTGCATGTCATAGCATATCATTAGCTTTGATTGGTTGAAAGGTCAACTAGACACTTAGCATATTAGGCTTTTATTATATAGAATTCCACAAATAGCTCAGGGTTGGGGAAGAGAGTTGGACCAGAGAAATAGAGCTGTGCCATCCCTAGTTCTGCAGGCTCCTCACGGAAGGGAGGGAGCCCCATGATCCCCCATGTCAGGCAGTTTGGAGCTGCCCAGCATCCCTCAGCCTTCACCTCTGCTGATCCTTGGCTCTCTGGCCTAGCTGCTCCTGTGACCTTAGGGAGGCCTTTAATATCTCAGAGCCTTAGCGCCCCACTCTGAAATGGAAATAATAACACCTCTCCCTAGGGTTTGGTGAAGGCACTGTTAAATAACTATATGTGCAATGCGTATGAATCTGGGCTGACCTTGTATGTATGTGACAAGCAATTCTAAACAGAGTGGAGAAGTTGCTTTCCTTTTTTTTTTTTGGTGCCGTTTAGCCCTCCTAGCCCAGTTTGGGATGGATAGGGAGCTTGGGAAAGACTTTCTGGTGGAAGGAACAGCAGATGAGTGAGTTCTAAGGGGACCAAGATTAAGCCTGGCGGAGGAAGGGGGCAGGTGGGGTGAAGGGCAAGTGCTGACACCAAGAGGAGAAATAACAGGCTGTGTTTGCTGAACTTCAAAAAAACTGAAGCTCTGGTTGGGCGCTTCAGTTGGTTGCAGCATCGTACCTTACGCCATAAGGTTGCGGGTTCAGTTCCCAGTCAGGGCACATACCTAGGTTGTTGGTTTGATCCCCTGTCAGGGCAAGTATGGGAGGCAAGTGATAGATGTTTCTCTCTCTCTCCACACCACCCTCCCCTCCTTACTCTCTAAAATAAAAAATCATGTCCTTGAGTGGGGATTCAAAAAAAAAAAAAGGAAAAAGAAAGAAAGAAAAGAAAAGAAAACTGAGGACCCTTGGTACAAAGACTGGGCCCCTGTTCCTGAGGGCACTGCTAACACACTGGTCACTTGGCGTGATAAAAGCGCCAGTGTGCCAAGTGGGCAGAGAGTGCCCAAGCAGTGACGATGATGGGACATGGGAAAGCAAGTAATTTATTCATTCAACAAATATTTATTAAGTGCCTGAGCAAAGCAGGCATTGGACTGAGTGTCAGAACCTTTCTGGCCCTCACGCTAAACACAGTTGCCCTTGATCACATTCTACCCTATGTGTGCATCTGTGTATATTCTTGTGAGTATATGTGGGCATGTGCACGTGTGTGTGTGTGTGTGTGTGTGTGTGTGTGATGGTATAGAGGGTGGGCAAGCCCTATCTGCAGTCCCACCACTTGAGTGACAGGTGAGGTTGACTCTGGAGGCTGGGATCAGATCAGGGGTTAGCCACCAGGAACTGCCTGCAGTGGGTAGAGCCAGTGTGTCAACACCCATCCAAGGAGGGCTCTGAAGTGTGTGGCCAGGAAGCTGGAACAGGCTGGGAAAACATCAGGCAAAGAAGCAGGTGGGTGGGCCAAGGGCTGGGCTGCCCAGTGCTCCACTGCACCGTGTGCAGTGTAGGTGTGCAGCCTGGAGTAGGTTCTTTGGGGGCCCTATTACAGTCACACAGGCATTCACACCAGGGAGCTATTGGCTCTTCTACATGATATTCAAGCTACCACATAATTTTGTGGGTTGATTACAGGTAGGCATTGTGTTTGGGAGAGAGACACCAATGCGTGCAAGACGTGGCTAGCATCTAGAAAGGGTTTACAATGTGCTGAAGTAATAAGCAACACACTTTTTAAGCACCCACTGAGCAGGCCCGGTATGCCACTACCAGGGGATCACAGGGGAAGGTTCCCGGAGGAAGTGGCAGCCAAGATGTGTTAAAAAGGAGGAGGTGGCTGGAGAGGCCTGCACCTGGGGGAACTGCAAAAAACAACACCCATGGGCAACCCTGGGTGAATGGAGAGATGTTTCCTTTGCCTGGAGGGTGGGCTCCCTCTGAAGGAATGGGGGTTGTGGTATGGGTGGAGGTGGGCAGTGAATAGAAGGCAGCTCCAGGCCTTGGGTACAGAGAGCCTCTCTGGGGTAATCCAAGTTCGTCAGTAAATATTTACTTAGCACCTGCCAAGCACTGGGAATGTGAGAATCATGTGACTCAAACCCTGCCCTTGCTGGGCCCATAGGCAGTGGTGACAGCAGTGTTCTGGGAAGTGAGGGCAAGCAGAAGGGATTGCCTAATGTGGGGAGACTGGGGTGGGCTCACAAAGAGGCCATGTTTCAAGTGCCCTTAAACCAACAGTAAGTGCTGGGCTCCAGGCAGACAGTGAGGTGGGTGGGTGAGCTGAGCTGGTGAGCGCGCACCAGGTGGGGGCCCTTGGAGGACACCAGGCACATGGGGGAACTTTATCAGGAAACACGTACCCCGTAACCACAGGGTGTAGGGCCTTTTCTATAACCTGGGGGTGAAGTTGAGGAGTCCACCAAGGCCCTGCCTTCCTTCCACTTGAGAGCAGCAGGGAAGCGGGCAAGAGTAGACAAGCTAGGGACACTGTCGGAGCCTGAGGAGGGGAGGAAATAAGGCCCGGCCGGGGACCCAGTCGGTTAGAGCAACGCACTCTATACCAAAGGCTGCAGTCGATTCCAGCCAGGGCACATACCTAGGTTGTGGCGGCCATCCCTGGCTGTGGCACCCACGGGAGGCAACTGATTGATGTTTCTCTCTCATCCATGCTTCCCTCCCTCTTTCCCTTCCTTTCTCTCTAAAATAAACAAACAAACAAACAAACAAATAAGTAAATAAATAAGCAAGCATATCCTTGGGTGAGGATTAAAAAAACCTTTTTTTTTTTAATAAAAGAAGGAAATAAACAGGGTGATACTATGGGGAGTAGGGCAGAGGCTCTGGCAGGTGCTGAGATGCGTAGATCAGACCGGAACCTGTACTATGGACAGTGTGTGAGCAGGGGCTGGGCAGGGGCCAAGCTCGGCAGCCGCCCTCCCTATAGCCGTGCTCCCCAGCACTGGCATGGAGAGGCCCTTGGAGCAGAATCTGCAGGCAGAGGGCGGCTGCTCCTTGCCTGTTTGCATTCTGCCTGTGGGCCTTCCCTGGGGAAGCCCTCAGCAATGTTCCCACCATCCCCTCTGCTTTCCAAAGGAGACGCCCGGCACTCAGACCTGGGGAAACACTGGGCATGAGTGGGATGGGTGGCACATCCCAGAGGACAAGGCAGGCATCTTGGTGTGTGCGTGCGTGTGTGCATGCCTGCCCGTCAAGAGGAGGGATGCAGTCCATGGAGGGCTCCCTCCAGACTAGTGGAGACCAGTTTGGATTTATGTTTCCCTAATCCTTCACTCTCTGGACACAAGGGGGCAGCAGAGACTTGGTTTTGGCTATCTGCAGTGCCTCTTCTCTCAAGCTGGCTTGTCTACCTCCAGCTCCTTTGCCTGAGGCCTTCCCGGGGTTCAACCTGGAATCTGAATGGGGAGTCAGGAAAAGGAAGGCCACTGCCAGTACAGGGCACCCTGGTTTCCACTGCCCCCACTCAGTCACAGCCCCCTTCCCTCCACAGGGAAGCTCAGGCCCAGGAAAGCTAGCCCAGATCTGCCTGCTCCAGGGCCACGCTGGAGACTCGCTGCCATTCAGTAGCCTGGATGACAGACAGGCCAAGTGAGAGAGGCGCTGGTTGGTCCCGGAGAGGAGTTTCTCTGGGCCTGGCTGCTGTAGTGAAAACCTCCCCAGAGCCCAGGAAGCTGAGGCAAGAGGGTCAAGTGCAATGGAGGGGTGAGAGATGTGCAGGACAGGACACTGGGGACCACAGAGGAGGTGTGTTAACCTAGACTTCGGTTGGGGTAGAGGGAGGTCAGAGAGGGCTTCCTGGAAGTAATGCTAAGGTTGAGTCTTGAGGATAAAAGGGTTTAGCCAGGTAGAGAGAGAGGGCTAACAGTATGAGCAAGAGATACAAGTTAAGAAGCAACATGGCAGCCTGGCTGTTGTGCTCGATGGTTGAACATGGACTTATAAACCAGAAGTCATGATTTTATTTGTGGTCAGGGCACATGCGTGGGTTGCAGGCTTGATTCCCAGTTGGGGATGGGCAGGAGGCAGCCAATCAATGATTCTCTCTCATCATTGATGTTTCTATCTCTCCTTCCTTCTTCTCTGAAATCAATTAAAATTTTTTTTTAAAGAAGCAACATGGGAGGGAGATCAAAAGTTCCTGCATCTGACAAAGTTCTTACAACATCTTTAATGTTGCACCTTTTAATAGGCACACGCTCGGTGACCTGGCTCTCGCCGACCACACTGGCAGTTCGAAGAGCTTCCTGGACAGTTTGGTCCATTTGCATAGGAGATGCGGGGAACCAAGTTCTTCCAAACCAAGGTACACAGGATTAGGGGAACCTGGATGCTGGAGGGGAGACTTGGAGGCTGAGAAATTAGTTTCCGGTTGGACTTTCCCATTGGGGATCTTCCTCTTCCCTGGGCCTTAGCAAGTGACTCCCCTTCCAAGTGGAGGGAGACCAATGGGGAAACTGACAATGGAAGTAGTGATGGTTTCATTCCAGAGGAATCCCGAGGTTAAGATGGTAAACAAATAACAAATATCATTCTGAAAACAAAAACTGGAGGCTAACCGTTGATGAACCAGAGCACGTAAAGGTGAGATGCCTGCTTGAGTCAGACAGAGCAGGAGACATGTTTGTCTTGGATAAAACCAACAGAAGAGGAAACTCCAAAGTTAGCAAACATTCTGCACAGAGATGATCTCTCTCTTTACCAATTCCTTGTCTTCTCTTCAGCGCACAGCTAATCTACACTGTTCAGTCCCCTGGCCTCAGGCACGCAACTGGAAAATAAGCATTTGTTTTGTAAAGCCCGTGACATTTGGGGTTTGGTACATCACCTAGCCAGCCTCATTAATGCCCATGTTTACATGTTCTCAAACTGACCTGAGACAGGCAAAACTTAAAAGGGCTACAACTTCACTTATTTCCATTAGACTGGCGAAAATTGCAAGAACTGCCAAAACTGGTTTGCCTCAGTGAAAGGTCCCAGGTACAATTCTGGTCCAGGGCATGTACCTTGGCTGCAGGCTCATCCCCGTTAGGGGGTGTGCAAGAGGCAGTTGATCGGTATTTCTCTCATCGATGTTTCTGACTTTCTATCCCTCTCCCTTCCTCTCTGTAAAAAAAAAATCAATAAAATATATTTTTAAAAATTGCAAGAATTGTGGAAAGCTTTGAACATGTGTATGTGTGTGTGTGGTGATATAGGAACTACATCCATGTGGAATGTAGACTGATGCAGCCTTGTTGAGGACAATATGGGATTCCAACTAACATTAAACACATGGATAGCTTATGACTCAGCAATTCTACTCCTGGGAATACACCCCATAGAACTTCTCACACAGAGGAGACGTGGATAGCTACAGAAACACTGTGTTGGGGGCATTAGAGGCAATCTGGGTGTCCTTCATGGAGGAGTAGATAAGTAAATGAGGGGGACACATACCTGTCATGGAGAATGTGCAGTGACAAGTAGTGGACCACACATACGCATAGCAGCATGAATGGGCCTTAAAAGCAAAGTGAAAATGATGTAAATAAAAACATATGCATGCAAACCAACACTACAAATTTTACAAATCTATATACATAAAGAATCTACTCTCTCATCATTGATGTTTCTCTCTCTCCCTCTGAAATCAATATTTTTAAAAAAAGAATCTACACTAAGTAAATTAGGTGGGGAGAAAGAGAGTGGAAACAGAGGGAGAAAAGAAAACAGGATTGAATGGATGCTTCTCCACCAGGTAGACTGCATACACTTTCCGCCTCTCCTGGGGCTGGTTTCCTTCCCAGAAGCTGAGTCCTGGGAGGCTGCTACAGCTACCCTCAAGGTTTCCAATTTCACACACAGCCTCTTTTCCTTGCCTGACCTCATGCTTCAACAGCTACCCAAAACAATAAAAGAGGAACAGAATTAAAAGATCCAATCTTAGTTAGTCCAAACAGCTTTTACTCAAAACATGACACTATATGCTTTTTAGATATATAACAAGCGGATGAAGAAAAGAGTGAAATACATCGTCCTTCTATTTGTACAGCATTATGAGCCGCAAATTCCCTAAATATCTATAAGATAGCACCACAGTAACTAGTAGGAGGCAAGGAAAACATCAGCGGACCCTGGATCAGGTACTAAGTTTTAGTAAGCATGAGACAAAGGAACCTCCCACCAAGCAGGGAAGGAGCCAAAGCAAAGCACCCAAGAAGCACAGGGTCTGCTTCGGCTCTCAGACTTGCCCCGTGGTGTGCGAGGCTCCACACTGATATTCATTCCCACTGTTACATCTGCTGGGCACACGGGTTTTGCTGTTACATCTGCTGGGCACACGCTGATCTCCAGCAGGCTGGCGGCCTGCCACCCCTAAGCCCCGGTCCCTGGCTCGCCAGAGGCCCTGATGCCATATCCCTGCAGTTCGCAAACCTGCGATGGGTGGGCTGGGCTGTCCACCTCTTGGTGGGAGTATGGAATTGGCCCTTTTGTCCCAAGTAGCCCTTAGCCACCCCTACTGCACATCTACCCCCACTCCCATTATCTTTTTCCCCATCACTCATCTTTAGCCTAGCAGTTGGCCACCTTGTGGCCTGCCTTTCCTTCCCCTCCTTAGTATCGTCTTCTCCCTAGGCCTGGGCAGTGGATTCAGGGGCCAGTTTAAAACTGGGAGACGCCTGAGTGTAGATAACCAGGTAACTGGAGTTTCTGGCTGAAGCAGTACCTGTGTGGCCGCATGTTCTACCCAGCGTTCAGTGAGGCGGTGCCCTGCAGGAGGGAGCCACGGGGAGCACAGCTGTGTGCGCACAGCGCCCTCTCCTGGTGGCCCAGCCTCCTTTTTTCTCCCCAGCCCGCAGGACTCCAACAAAAGGAGGAAGCCAAGGGCTGTGGACTCCAAGAAAGGGCTCCCGCCTCCCTGCAATCAAGGCTCAGTTTAAGTCCTCGGGACTCGCCATAGGCGTTCATTAAAATCTAAAGCAGGCCCCCGTGGGATCATTTGGCTTGTAATTTTTTTAAAAAAAAATTAATTACTGAGCACATGGAACCAGTTGCTGATTCCTCAGGCTGCAGGGGCTGCTTAGTTTGGCTTGGCCTTGGGTTCTGACCTGGGCTCACAGCTGCCTCAGGCCTGGTTTGAGTCCAGAACTGGGAAGAGGCCAGGTGGGGAGCTGCTGGGCTGCGTGAGCGAGCCCCGCCCCACGCCCCAGGGAGAGAGGACCAAGCGGCTCCATCGCCAGGTGTTCATGGGCGCCCTTCCTCGCCGTGATGGCTGGGGTGTACCTGGGCGCACACTTCCTTATTGGAGGTAAGCCTGGAGCCGCTGCCTGCTGGAGTCTGCGTCATGTCGGAGCGTCCCACGAGCCTCCTGGCCCCTGGCCTCAGCAGGCCTGGCTGCCCAGCGCACAGAAAGCCTCTCCAAGGACTGGAAAGAGGAGCTCGGAGGAGGGACACTTGAGGGGCAGTTTCTGAGTGCTCCCCATCATCCTTGCACCTTTCTGCTGAGCTGCTCGGTTATCCTCTAACCCCATCGGATAAAGTTGAGTAAAAAGAGCACGCCAGGCCTGCTCACAGAGGAGACCCGGGAAGACCTCTGTGATCAGGTGCCTACCCTGGATGTCACATCAGTGCTCGTTGCAAAAGGGACCCATCTGCACAGGCAGGTGCTTGTTTTGAGTGTGAGACAGCTCATATGTGAAGGCGTGTGCATAAGACATTTACAAAGTTGTGAAGAGTAATGTAAAGTGAACACCAGGTGACCACCCCCAAGCTGGGACTCAGGACCCAGAAGATCCCAGCAGCACCATTCTCGGGTGGAGCACCCCCCCTTCACCCCTGTCCTGATGTCTAAGTAACCCTTTCATTGTTTTGTGTGACAGTTTACTCTTATGCTTCACTAAATAATATTGTTTACTTCTGCCTGTGTTGAACTTTATGTCCTATCTAATAAAAGAGTGATATGCAAATTGACCATGCCTTGTTATACCCACCAGCCAATCAGGAGCAATATGCAAATTAACATCCAACCAAGATGTCTACTGCCCAAGGCCAGAAAAGGCCTCACAAGAGGCTTTTCCCGGCCTTGGGCAGGCCAGGGCTGGGGCAGAGCCAGCGATCAGGCCCCTACCGCAGGGCGATTGCTGGGTGCCCAAGGCCAGGGCTGGAGCAGAGTCAGGAGCCAGCGATCAGGTCCATAGGAGGGCCGGGGCTGGGGCGGAGCCAGGAATCAGACCCCAATCTCAGGGTGATCGCTGGGAGCCCAAGGCTGGGGCTGGGGTGGAGCCAGGAGCCAGTGATCAGGCCCAATAGCAGGGCTGGGGTTGGGCTGGAGCCAGGAACCAGCGATCAGGTCCGATTGCAGGGCGATTGCTGGGTGTCCAAGGCTTAAAGCCTTGGCCAGAGGCTTTCAGTCTGGGGCGGGCCAGGGATGAGCCATCAATAGGACATCCCCTGAGGGCTCCCAGTATGTGAGAGGAAGCAGGTTGGGCTGAGGGACCACCCTCCTGTGTACGAATGTCATGCACCGGGCACCTAGTGATGGAATAAAAATGTAGCTCTTCTTTATGACTTGCTTCTTTCACTCCACATCATTTGGAGAATCATATATTTTAATATCTATAGTAATAATTGGCTCATTTCCATCGCTATATACATCAATTTATTTATTTATTCTGCTGGACTTTTAGATTGCTTCCAGGTGGGGGCTATTTTAATCAGTGATGCTAAGAACATTCATGCGTGGGTACCAATTCTATCTAGGTATGCCCTGGGCACAGGCTCCACTCCGAGAGTCAAGGCCATTCTCCTGAATGGGGCACGGATTCCCACGCCACCAGAAATGAGCGAGAAGAGCTGTGATCCAGGCGGGTGCTGCTCAGATGTTATTTTTGTCTGTTTCATGGCTGTGAAACAATTTGCATTTCACTAATGAGATTAAACATCTTTCCATAGGTTTGTTTGCCATTTGGATTTCCTTTCAGTAACGGGTCTGTTCGGGTCTTCTGTGTTGGTCTTTATTTTCACTTTGATTCACAGAATTTATTTATAGAGTCTGGATCCTTGTCCATTGTCAGTTTTCTGTGTTTTAGTATCTTTTCCCACGCTGGCTTATCTCCTGGCTCTCTGAATGTTTCCTTGATTGAACAGACATTCTTATCTGTAATATACTCAAACTTACAAAGCATTTATTTACATGACTGGTTTTTGTGTCTGGTTTAAGAAATTTTTTTCTATACTCAAGGTCACAAAGATAGTCTTCTATATTACCCTCCAAAGCCTAAGAGTTTTGCCCTTCATATATAGTTTTTAAATCTTCCTGAACCGATTTTTGTGTATAGTGTGAAGAGATGTTCTAATTCTATTTTCTCCCCTATGGATACTCAATTGGTGCAGCACTACTCACTGAAAGGTATTTCTCCCTGCAGAGCTGGAATATCACCTCTGTCAGATATCAAATGCTCATAAAAGTGTGGGTGTGTTTATGGGCTCTCTACTGTTCCATTAGTCTATTTATCAGTCCTTGGGCCAATACCACACAGTCTTAATTACTTTAGCTTTATAATAAGTGTTATTTCTGATAGAGCGAGTCCTCCTACCTTATTTTTCTTCTTTAAGAGTAGCTACTCTTGGCCCTTGGCACTGTCATATAAATTTTAAAGCCAGCTTGTCAAGTTCCAACAAAAATCTATTGGGATTTTAATTGGGACTTTACTGAGTCTATAAATCAATATGGAGAGATATGACATCTTTATAATCTTGAGTACTCTAATCCATGAAATGGTATATTTCTCCATTTATTTAGGTCTTCTTTAATGTTTTTCAATAAAATTTTACAATTTCTCCATCAATGTCTTGTACATACTTTGTTGGATTTGTTCGTAGATATTTCATATTTTCTAATGCTATTCTGTGTGAAGTCTATTTTAAATTTCATTTATAACTGTTGCCTGTTAGAAATGAATTTAATTTTATACTGATTTTATATCCACAAGCTTTGCTAAGCTAATATTAATTCTAGTAAATTTATAGATTATTTTTTATTTTTCATACATACCATTATTATTGTCTGCTTATCGTAATAGTTTTATCTTTTTTCTTTCCAATCCTTATATTTTTTATTTTCCTTATCTACTGTGTTGTCCCAGACTATAGTAGAATATTGAATAAAACTGGTAATCATTAGCATTCTTGTTTCTGTCCTCAAGTCTAAAGAAAAGCTTTACAATGAGTCATTATAAGGTATGATGTTTGTTAAAGTTTTTATAGATAATCCTTATCACATTAAGGAAGTTCCATCCTATTCTCAGTTTGGTAAGAGCTGTTTTTATTATGAATGGATGTTGAACTTGAGTTTTTTCCCTCTACATATCTATTGATTGGATCAGAAGGTATTTTTAAATGTAAATATGATGATTTATATTAATTGATGATTATTAAGTGTTAAGTCTTCTTGTATTCCTGGGATAAACCCACTGTGGTCATAGTGTAACTACTAAAGAATAGGCTTTTGAGTTGGAATACTTGAGTCAGATCTATGAAACCTGACTGTGCACCATCTAGCAGTGTGACCTGGCAAGTCACTTAACCTCTCTGTGCCTCAGCCTCCTGGTATGTTGAAACAAGGGTAGCAATAGTACCTAACTCACAGAACTGCTATAAGTTTTAGGAATATGTCCAAAATGCTTAAACCAGTGCCTAGAACTAAGTAGACACCATGTAAATGTCTGTTAGTTTGTTAGCTAGACAATAATTTATTTATGAAGTTAGTACTTGTGTTCATGAGTGATTTCAACTTACAGTTTTTCTTTCTCATAAATAAACTTGAAATTAGGGTTTTGCTAAACTTCTAAAATAAGATGAAAGGTGTTTTCTCTTTTTCTATTCTCTGAGAGATTTTATGTAAGATCAGAATTACTGGTTCCTTGAATATATGGCGGAACTCATTTGTGAAGCTATTGTAAAATTTTATTGAACGCTGAGTAATTGAGCCAGTCCAGTTACTCGGCAGTTGCTAGCCAAGAAAACTATGCCTAAGCATCCAGGAGAACGTCATCATCACATGCACAGTTAGAAACACGCCTGTGCAGACATCACCTGTTCAGAAATGGTGGGAAATCTCTGCTGGGAGGAGAATTGGGTATTTTAATGAGAAAAGTTTATGCAGAGGTCAGTGTAGACTCCTGCAAGCTGCTGTAGGGGGCCATGGCTGGTTTGAGCCAGATTAGGCCCCTCTACCCCCCTTCTGCAAATCCTCTTGGCTTCTCCCTGAAAACAACAACAACAACAACAACAACAACAACAACAACAACACACACACACACACACACACACAGTTCTGGCATTCGGTTCATCAATAGAGGGCATTTTTCAAGGAGGAAAATTTAAGTCTCAGGCCTTCGGTTAAACTCTGAGCAAACTACAGAATATGGTTAGGGTGACCTGAAGGGGTTTGCAGGTTAATCTAAACAAAGTTATGGATTCCAAATAAAAGCTGTTCTATGCTAGGCTGTGTGTGTGTGTGTGTGTGTATGATAGGTTATACCATTTGCCCTGAAGGTTTTATGTAGAAATAATTTTTAGTTTAAATTCTTGGATGGTCTCTTTGGGTTTTTATAAGTGTTATATATTTACTTAAGACCTTGTAAATCTAAAATTTCAATACATTGGCATAAAGTTATTCACAATATCTTATTATCTTGTGATTACCTGCAGCATCTGCCACGAGGTTCCTTTTTCAAGTCCTAAGATTGGGTATATATGCCTTCTCTCTTCTTCTGTGATCATTCTAAACAAAAACTTGTGAATTTTATTAGTCTTTTCAGGGAGCCAACTTCTGGGCCTTGCTGATCCTCCCTATATTGTATCTTAGTTTTTTATTTCATTAATTTCTGTTCTGTATTATTTTTTCTTTCTATGTATGTTTTTTTGCTGTTCTTTTGTAACTCCATAAGCTCCTAGACTTTCAGTCTTTCTTTTTTAGTAGTATACATATTTGAGAAATAGAGTTCCCTTTAAATACTGCCTTAACTTCACATTTTGATATGTAGTATTTTTTATTATCACTCAGTTCAAAAGGCTTTATAATTTTCAATATGATTTCTTCTTTGACCCATGGGTTATTTATGAGTACATTCCTTAAATTCCAAACAAATAAGGTTGTTCTAGTTATCTTTTAATTTTTACTTTTAACTTAAATGCATTGGTCAGAGAATATATTCTATATAACTTTATTTCTTTGAAATATGTTGAGGCCTGTATAGTAATTATTAATGGGCTCAGTATTGTTGAAATATATGTGTAGGTGTTGGATGCAATATTTTATGTATGCCCATTAAGTCAAGTTGATTAAAGCTACCGTTCAAAGCACAGAAAGTTAATCTATAATAATAAAAGCAAAATATGCTAATTAGACTGGACATCCGGACAAAGCTGGGGCTGTGAGGGAAACCCAGGTCCTGGGTGCCAGAGAGAAGAGAAGGAAAGCATACTCTTGCATAAATTTCATGCATCGGGCCTCTAGTATTATCATAATAACTATGCATGGTGTCAGGTGGTTACTAGACTTATTGTGGTGATCACATCATAAGGAATATAAATGTTGTACACTTGAACTAATATAATATTGTATGTTAACTACACTTTATTTTAAACAATCATGTTGTTACATATTTTTACTGTGTTTTTGTAAGTTTTTAACTGTCCATAAATGACCTTCTTAATTTTTACTTTGTATTTGCTCTGATAGGTGTGTGTTTCTTTGTCTGCCAATTTTTGCCTTCTTCTGAATTGATATGTTTTTAGTCGCTCCGTTTCCTCTCCACTATTAATTCAAAGCTAATGCAATTTGATTATTTTATTTTTGTGGTGTCTAAATTGCTGTGTAGGTATTTTACTTTGGATTCCATGAAGCACTAAATGAGTGAATAAGAAAGTGAGACAGAAAGAAAAAAGCCAAAGCAGGCTACATTGGTGAGCCAGTTACTGCTATGGGCAGCTGGGACCTCTGGGAGAGTATGGAGAACATGTTTCAGCATTCCCATTCCAGAAGCAAGGAAGCTGGTATATTTATTCAGAACTAATCTTTCACAAGCTGCATTAACTCCCTAGCTTTACTGGCCTGCCCTGCATGGAGGCTGAATACACTCCTGCAACCAGAGAATCCCTCAGGCAGAGTCTCAGGTGCTTGCTGTAGGAAAACATTGACATGTGTAGCTGTGGTAAGTGCTGACAGAATGTGGGCAGGCACCATCATCTGCTTAGAATGACATCATGCATAGCTACCTCATCAAAGTCTAAAGACAATCAACACTTTACCCTTCCTGGGTACTACAAAGGTCTAGAACACTTCGACTCCATATAGTCACTCTCCCCTGAAATTCTTAGGTTATTGTTATTGTGTATTTTAATCCTATCTTGCTTATTTTTAACCATATATGGCATTATCTTTCAAATGTCTATTAGAATTATTCACATATTAGCCTGCTTACTTGTTCTTCATTCTTTCTTGCATGTCAGTACTTCTATTTGGGTCACATTCCTTTTGTCTGAAATATGTGACTGGTATATTGGAGAGTTGCAAACATTCGCCTTTTTGGACTGACATGTCTTTATTTTGTCCCAAATCTTGAAAGACTTTTTCTGGCTATATAATTCTAAGTTAACAGGTATTTTGTTTTAACCTATTGACATTATTCTCCTGCCCTCCCCTAGGCCTCATTCCCCCTCCCCCTCCTCCCAAAAAAGTTAGCTCTCAGTGTACTTGCCACTCTTTAATGGTAATTGGTATTGCCCTAGCTGGTTTGGCTCAGTAGATAAAGTGTCGGCCTGTGGACTAAAGGGTCCCAGGTTTAATTCTGGTCAAGGGCACATGCCTAGGTTGTGGGCTCAATCCCCAGTAGGGGATGTACAGAATATAGCAGATCAATGATCCATTTTCATCATTTATGTTTCTATCTCTCCCTCTCCCTTCCTCTCTGAAATCAATAAAAAAAAATATTGCTATGAAAAATGGCAGATTTTAATGCCAATGTTTTCATCTAGGATTTTTATGGGTTTTATTCCAACATTTAAATCTTTAAATTCTTTTGAGTTTATTCTTGTGTATGGTGTAAAAAGGTGGTCTAGTTTTATTTTTTTTTGCATATGTCTGTCTAATATTCCCAACACCATTTATTGAATAGACTGGTTTTACCCCATTGTATGTTTTTGCCTCCTTTTCCAAATATTAATAAACTATAAAGGGGTGGGTTTCTTCTGGGTTCTCTATTCTGCTCCATTGACCTATATGTTTATTTTTATGCCAGTACCGTGCTGTTTTGATTACTATGGCTTCATAGTATAATGTGATGTCAGGCAGCATAATTCCTCCAACTTTGTTCTTCTTTCTGAATATTAGTGTTGCTATTCTGGGTCTTTTGTGGTTCTATGTAAATTTTTGGAATGTTTGTTAGTTCTTGTTCTGTAAAATACTATCTTTATAGAAATTGCAATGAATCTATAAATTGCTTTGGCTAGTATGGACATTTTTATGATGTTAATTCTTCCTATCCATGAACACTGTATATGCTTCCACTTACTTGTATCTTATTCAATTTTTTTAGTGTCTTATAATTTTCTGAGCACAGTTCTTTTACATCTTTGGTTAAATTTATTCCTAGATATTTTATTGTTTGTGAATGGAATTATTTTCTTAGTTTTACTTTTTGATAGTTCATTATTGGTGCATAAAAATGCAACTAATTTCTGCATATTTATTTTGTATTCTTCAATTTGATTAAATTCATTAATCAGTCCTACTAATTTTTTGGTGGAATCTTTAGGGTTCGCTATATAATGACAGTTTTACTTCTTCTTTTCAATTTTGATGGCTTTTATTTCTTCTTCTTGCCTGATTGCCATGGTCAGGATTTCAAATACTATGCTGAATAGGAGTGGTGTCTATTTAGGTGCCCATTTTTTAATTGGGTGTGTTTTTGTTTTGTTTTTTGGTGTTGAGTTTTATAAGTTTCTTTTAAATTTTAAATATATTTTTTATTGATTTTTTTTTACAGAGAGGAAGGGAGAGGGATAGAGATTTAGAAATATCGATGAGAGAGAAACATCGATTGGCTGCCTCATGTACACCTCTTACTGGGGATGTGCCCGCAACCAAGATACATGCCCTTGACCGGAATCAAACCTGGGACCTTTCAGTTTGCAGGCTGACACTCTATCCACTGAGCTAAATCAGTTAGGGCTAAATTTTAAACATTAGCTCCTTCTCAGATGTATATTATTGGTGATTATGTTCTCAATCTTAAGGGAAATGCTTGTAGTTTTTAACCATTTCGTATGATGTTGGCTGTGAGTTTCTCATGTATGGCTTTTATTATGTTAAGGTATGTCCCTTCTATACCCACTTTGCTGAGAGTTATCATAAGTGGGTGCTGGAATTTCTCAAATGCTTTTCTGCATCTATTGATATAATTACATGGGGTGTTATTTTTTGTTTTTAAAATATGTTTTTATTTATTTCAGATAGAAGAAAGGAAAGAGAATCATTGATCAGCTGCCTCTGCACACCCCTTACTGGGATTCGAGCCCACAACCCAGGCATGTGCCCTGACTGGGAATTGAACTACAATCTCCTGTTTCATGGGTTGACACTCAACCAGTGAGCCACACTTGCCAGGCTAAGGTTGCATTTTTTAAAATGATCTTAGCAAGAGAGGGAGATAGAGAGAGAAAGTGAGAGAAACATTGATGTGAGACAGAAACATCGATCTGTTACCTCTTGTACATGCCCCAAATGGGGCTAGAACCCCGCAATCTGGGTATGGGCCAATCTGACTAGGAATCGAATCAGTGACCCTTCACTGCATGGGATGATTCTCAACCAACTGATCCACATCAGACAGGGCTCAAGGTATCTTTTGATTTCTTCATTGATCTCATTGTCAACCCATTCATTGTTTAGTAACATGTTATTTAGCCTCCATGTCTTCGTGGGTTTTTCAGGTGTGTTTTTTCTCCAGTAAGTAATTTCTAGTTTCATATCATTATGGTCAGAGAAGATTTTGATATAATTTCAATCTCCTTAAATTTATTGAGGCTTGTTGTGTGTTATAACATGTGATCTATCCTAAAAAATGTTCCATGTGCACTTGAAAAGAATGTATATTTTGTTGCTTTGGGGTGAAATACTCTGAGGATATCAATTAAAGCCATCTGATCTAGTGTGTCATTTAAGGCTGCCATTTCCTTATTGACTTTCTAAGATCTATCTATTGATGCCAATGGGGTGTTAAAATCCTCTACTATGATTGTTGTATTACTTTTGAACTCTACCTTTATTTCCATCAAGACCTACTTTACATTTTTTTTCTGGTTTCTTTTTTAAATTTTTTACATTTTTTTAATTGTTCAGTTTATTAATTACATTGGTCACCCCTTTTTCCTCCTATAGCTCCCCTCCACCCTGTACCCATCCCATGCTCCCCCCTCACCTCCCCCGCCGACTGTCCTCTCCCACTGTTGCAAGATTTTTGTCCAGTCTCTTGCTGCACTTCCCACACCCTTTCCTCCCCAAGAATTGTCAGTCCATTCCCTCTCTATGTCCATGTTTCTGTTATATTCACCAGTTTATCCTGTTCATCAGATTATTAATTCCCTTGATTTTTAGATTCATTTGTTGATAGATGTGTATTTGTTGTTCATAATTTATATTTTTACCTTTTTCTTCTGCCTCTTCTTAAAGAATATCTTTCAGCATTTCATATAATATTGTTTTGGTGGTGATGAACTCCTTTAGCTTTTTCTTATCTGCGAAGCACTTCATCTGACCTTCAATTCTGAATGATAGCTTTGATGGATAGAGTAATCTTGGCTGTAGATTCTTGCTACTCATCACTTTGAATATTTCTTGCCACTCGCGTCTGGCCTGCATCGTTTCTGTTGAGAAATCCGCTGACAATCGTATGGGTGCTCCCTTATAGGTAACTAACTGTTTTTCTCTTGCTGCTTTTAATATTCTCTCTTTGTCTTTTGCTCTTGGCATTTTAATTATGATGTGTCTTGGTGTGGTCCTCTTTAGATTCCAATATTTTGGGGTTCCGTGCACTTCTTGGGCTTTTAAGTTAGTTTCTTTCACCAGGTGGGGGAAGTTTTCAGTCACTATTTCTTCAAGTAGGTTTTCATTACCTTGTTCTCTCTCTTTATCTGGCATCCCCATAATTCGGATGTTGGTATGCTTGAGGTTGTCCAGAGACCCTTTACACTATCTTCAATTTTTTGGATTCTTTTGGCTTCTTGCTTTTCCAGCCAAGTGGATTTTGCTTCTTTGTATTTCAAATCTTTGACTTGGTTCTTGCGGCCCTCTGGACTGCTTTTAGGTCTTTGTATAATATTTTTTATTTCAGTTAGTGTATGCTTGATTTCTAGTTGGTCCTTTTTCATATCCTTGAGGGTCTCATTCATATCCTTGTAGGTCTTGTTCATTTCCTTGTAGGTCTCATTCATTTCCTCGTAGGTCTTGTTCATTTCCTCGCAGGTCTTGTTCATTTCCTTGTAGGTCTTGTTCATTTCCTCATAGTCCTTGTTTATTTCCTTGTAGTTCTCGGCCTTTTCTAGAGGCCTCTTGAAAACCCTTATAACCGTGGTTTTGAATTCTATGTCCAATCGTTTTTTTTTCCTTCATTTTTTTCGCATCTGATTTCTTTCCATGTCTGTGCATATTGGCTGCTTTCATGAGTTGGTCCATTAGCTTTGTGTGGTAGATGTTCTTTAAGGGACAGTGGCTCAGCCTCCCCAGTTACCTGAGGTGGATACTCTTACTGTAATCCTTTATGGGTTGTACAGTATTGTTGGAGTTATGCCCAGCTAATTGTTGTTAGCTCTAGGAGGGTTTGACCTCCAGGCCAATTGGGTGTGGAGGTGAGCTGTGTTCAGGTTGAATGGGTGGAGTCTCTGAGCTGAGCAGGCAGCTTCAGCGTCAGCTAAGTCCTATCTGTGTTGGGTGGTAATGGTTGCAGGCACCTCCAAGAGAAAGCCGCCGCTGGCTGGTCTCCACCCGTTGCCAGACAACGTGCCACTCCCCAAATGAGTCTGCACACCCAAAGTCTCGCCCAGGGTTGTAAAACAAAGAAGTCCAGTGGTCTTGGTAACGAGGGGGCTCGTCGCGCATCTGTGCTGTCGCACACTTTACTCGCGCAAACTGCTGTTGTAAGCTACTTGTACTCTCCTCAAACTCGGAGTCCTCTGCCACATCCCGCTTTTAGCGTGCGTAGCTCAGTCCTCAGACCTCACCTGGTACTGGGGAATCTGTGCAGTGGGACGTCTCCACCCTCCCCATTGGAGAAATCCAGCCAGGATTGCTGCTGCCAGCCCTACAGCCCGCACGCACTCAAGGCTCCTAACCTCTGATTCCGCAAGTATCTTCAAGGCTGCACTTCACCACTCTTCTGCATCTCAGTGTCTCACCTTTACTTTTATTTGTGGCATTTTCACTCAGCCAGCTTTCTGGTGATTCTGGATGATGTTTGTTTTGTTGTTATGTTGTAGTTTTGGAATTGCTGCACAAGGCAGCACAATAGGTGTTTACCTATGCCGCCATCTTAGTTCCTCCCTACTTTACATTTTTAAATACTCCTATATGGCCGAAAAATGTTTGCAAGGATTATATCTTCTTGTTGAATTGCCAACTTTATCATTATTTAGTGTTTTTTCTACAGCCAAGATTACTCTATCCAGCAAAGCTATCATTCAGAATTGAGGATCAGATAAAGTGCTTCACAGATAAGAAAAAGCTAAAGGAGTTCATCATCAGCAAACCAGTATTATATGAAATGCTGAAAGATATTCTTTAAGAAGAGGAAGAAGAAAAAGGTAAAAATATAAACTATGAACAACAAATACACATCTATCAACAAATGAACATAAAAATCAAGTGAATTGATAAGCTGATGAACAAGATAAACTGGTGACTATAACAGAAACATGGACATAGAGAGGGAATGGACTGACAATTCTTGGGGAGAAAAGGGTTGTGGGAAGTACAGCAAGAGATTGGACAAAAATCTTGCAACAATGGGAGAGGACACTGGGGAGGGGGAGGTGAGGGTGGAGGGTGGGATAGGTATAGGGTGGAGGGGAGATATAGGAGGATAAAAAGGGGAAACAATATAATTAATAAACTGAACAATAAAGAAAAATAAAAATTAAAAAAAACACACATATTTTTGCTGACTTTTTTCAAAGAGAGAGGAAGGGGAAGGGAAATAAAAACATCGATGAGAGAGAATATCAATTGGCTGCTTCTTGCATGCCTTTCACTGGAGATAGAGCCTGCAACCTGAGTGTGTCCCCCTACTGGGAATTGAACTGGTGATCTCTTGGTATGTCAATGCTCAGCCAACAAGCCACACTGGCTGGGCAGTTGTGTCTTACCATAAAAATTTGCCTCTTACCATAGCTTTTGTTTTAAAGTCTATTTTGTCAGATATAAGTATAGGTACTCCAGCTTTTTTTTTTCATTTTTATTTGCATGAAATATCTTTTTCCATCCCTTTACTTTTAGTCTGTGTGTATCTTTTTTTCTGGAGTGAGTCTCTTGTAGACAGCATATATATGAGTCTTGTTTTCTTATCCATTTAGCTATCATATGTGTTTTGATGGAAGCATTTATATTTAAAGTGATTATTGATAGGTACGTATTTATTGCCATTTTATTCTTTAACTATATTCTTCTATTTTTACTTTTGTAGTACTGGTTTGGTGGTAACAATTCCTTTAGCTTTTTCTTGTCTGGGAAGCTCTTTACTTTTTATTTAATTTTAAGCGATAGCCTTGCTAGGTAAAGTAGTCTTAGTTGTATGTCCTTGCTTTTCCTCACTTTGGATATTGCATGCCAATCGCTTTTGGCCTGAAATGTTTCTGTTGAGAAATAAGCTGTCAGTCTTATAGGAGCTCCCTTATAGGTAACTAATGGTCTTTCTCTTTAAACTTTTAAGATTCTTTCTTTGCCTTTAACCTTTGCCATTTTAATTATGATGTGGGCCTCTTTGGGTTCTCTTGTTTGGAACTCTCTGCACTTCCTGAACTTATTGTTATTTTCCTTCACCATGTTAAAAAAGTTTTTAGTAATTATTTCTTCAAATAGGTCCTTGATCCTTTGCTCTCTCTCTCTCTCTTCTCCTTCTAGGACCCCTATGATGCAGATGTTGTTATGCTTGATGTTGTCCCAAAGGTTCCTTAGACTATCTGCATTTAAAAATTTTTTTCTCTTTTTGCTGCTCTGATTGGTGTGCTTTTTTCTACCTTGTCTTCCAAATCACTGATTCAGTGCTCTGCTTCTCCCAACCTACTCTTTATTCCTTTCAGTGTATTCCTCATTTCAGTATTGTATTAAACATTTCTGGCATTTCCTTTTATTTTGGTGGTTTCTCGGCCATTTTTTATGCTGTTGGGCATTCTTATGGCCATTACTTCAAACTCTATATCTAATAAGTTGCTCACCTCTATTTTATTTAGCTCTTTTCCTGGAGATTTCTCCTATTCTTTCATTTCGGGCCTGTTTTCTTATCTCCTCATTTCAGCTGACTCTTTGTATTTGTGTCTATATATTAGGTAGATCTGCTATGACTCCCCATATTCATTGGGTGGCCTTATGTAGTAGGTGTCCTGTGGGGTCCAGTGGTGCTGTCTCCTTGATCATCTGAGCTGGGAGCTCCAGGAATGCCCCTTGTGTGAGCTATATGGACCTTCCTGTTGTAATTTAATCTTGATACCTATTGGGCCATTCATGTGTGGGATTGACCCTATGGGTGGCTGACTGGGATACTCAACCCTGACTATTGTATATGAGTTACTGTGCAGGTGCTAACCACATGAAGCAGAATTTGCCTCAGTAGGGCCTGCTGCCTGCTGAGATACTCCTTTGGATATGCTGCTCTGATGTCTGAAGGCGGCCACAGGATGTGTTGATTCTGAGCCTCTTGTGAGAGACTCTGGTGCAGGCCAATATAAGATGCTGCCTGTGACTGGTCCTCAGCAACTTGTTGGAGCCACAAGCAAGCTACAGTTTGTGGCTACCTCTGCTGGGCCTGGGTGTGCACAGGAAGGACCAAGCTGTACACCAAGGCCAGCTTTTAGCAGCACCAGTCCAGGGTCAGGTCAGCAAAAGTCCTAAGGCACCCCAAGATCTGCCTCTGCCTACCTCCACATACTAGCTGCCTGTTAGGCTCAATCACTAAAAGAACCTCTTCAGCAGGCTATAAGCTCCACATGTGGATGAGAGGGAGACCAGAGGATGGGGCTATTTCTTTCTCCCAGGGTGATGCCACACAGAGGGGAATGCTCCACTCAAGAAAGGTGGCATTTGTGGTGTGGGACAATGACCCAGCACAGGGATCCTGGCAGCTATCCCTTCAGCTCCCTCCCCAGAGCCTCAAATCCCAGTCTCTCCTCATGCAATTCTAGTCTACTTCACCTCCCCTCTGCTGGAGCCCAGGGTGAGTGGCAGTGTCCATGTAGCTTTTTCTGTAATCCTTGGTTACAAGACTTCCCTTCAGCTAGTCTTCAGTTGGTTATTCAGGATGATTATTCTTTAATTTAGTTGTAATTCCAGTTTGGTCCTGGGAGGAGGTGAGTGTAGCTTCCACCTATTCTACCACCATATCACATCCCCCCTCATTCAGGATTTTAAAATTGTTCCTTTGCTTTTCCTTTTTCCAAACCTCATCTGAGACTCCTTCTTTTGCCCACATTCCTCAGCCCTGAATACTTTTCCTATCCTTGTCCTTCTCCTATTTTCTTGAACATGTTTAAATTTAAACCCGTCTTTGTGACTCTCTTTCCTGGGATAATAACTGTAAGAAGAGAAGAATGACGCACCGTGGGGAGATGACCCACCTCTCTGGACTTAGTAGTTCTATGAGTTAAATCATTTCCCCTATGAGCTCAGTTGATCTCTCCTGTCTATAATCTCTCCAAGCTGAACTTTGCCCCTTGGCCAGTATTGCGTGCAACTCATGGCTCTGCCCCTGCCCCCCCCCCTCCCTTTGCGAGGATCCCTTCCCCAGGAATTTCATCACTTCCTAGAACAGCCAAACTTTTTGGGTATATTTTTCCCAGTTAGTGTTTAACCAAACACCTCTCTTCAAGGGGTGGGCTGACCTGACAGAAGAAATGTTAAAAACATGAGACTCAGGAGGAAATTTCTGCAGGGACTCCCTGGCTTCTGGAGGAGAGGGAGGTAGGGCAGTGGAGAGGTGGCATAGGAGTGAGACACAATGGAGTCTGGCTTCACCTCCAAGGACACCTATCTGAGCCATTTTAACCCTCGAGATTACCTAGAAAAGTATTACAGCTTTGGGTCCACACACACTGCAGAAAACCAGATTCTTAGGCTTCTTCTGAAAAAGCTTTTCAATATATTCTGTGTGGGTAAGTTTGTCTGTTGTCTGTGTCTCCTATCTCCTCTCCCCATCCCAAAACGTGAGTCCTATAGATAAGTCTCAGGACATGACTGTGTATTTTGTCTAGTCATTACTATTTAACAGCCCTTTGGTATCACCTTCTTATGTAGCTAAGATAGAAAGTAATGCTGGTATGGATATTTTACAGCTTACAGAGTGCTTTTATATCCATTATTTTGTTTGGTCACACTAAAGGGAAACCAGAAGAAGGGAGTTCTGTCCTTGATTCTACATGGATTTGCAATGTCACTAGAGTCAGCTATTTAACCCTTCTGATTGACCACATAAGAAATGGAGGTTCTAATACTTATTCTGTTCCTAATTTAATGGACTATTGTGAATATGCATGAGACAGACTTCCCAACATATGAAGAACTGGATGAAGATATTATATAAACTCAAATTTTAAAAAAATACTTTCCCCAAAAGTGTTCCTTAATAGTTTTAAGCAGCATGCCTCCACCCTAGGTGGGAAAACAGAAAATGAAAATCTGTTTGAAAAAAAGACTGACTGAATAGTAGTAAGTCGTGATGATCTAAGTGGTGAGAGAGGTGGTCTGTCTTTGGGGCTCTCCCTGGGCCTCTCCATCCTAATGCTGGCAAAGACAATACAAGTCAGCTCTACCACCACCATATGAAGCCTAATTCCCCTTCCTCATTCCTTCCTCTCAACAGCTGGTGTGAAGGGAGACCTCCTGATTGACATTGGCTCTGGCCCCACCATCTATCAGCTCCTCTCTGCTTGTGAATCCTTCAAGAGGATCGTTGCTACTGACTACACTGATCAGAACCTGCAGGAGCTAGAGAAGTGGCTGAGGAAGGAGCCAGGGGCCTTCAACTGGTCCCCAATAGTGGCCTATGTGTGTGAGCTCGAAGGGAACAGGTAGAGAAACTGGGCTCTGCTTCTGGGCTTTCTGAGGGGACTTGGGTAACCATTTGTTTTTCAGAACCAAGAATTATCGTTAGACTCCAAGTTGAAAAGCAAAGGAGAGAGAAATCCAAATGGAGAATGGGAGAGCAAGAATGAGCTAGGTGGCCCTAACTGGTTTAGCCCAGTGGATAGAGTGTCGGCCCACAGACTCAAGGGTCCCAGGTTCAATTCTGGTCAAGGGCATGTACATTGGTTGCAGGCACATCCCCATTAGGGAGTGTACAGGAGCCAGCTGATCGATGTTTCTCTCTCATTGATATTTCTAGCTCTCTATCTCTCTCCCTTCCTCTCTGTAAAAAATCAATAAAATATATATATTTTTTTAAAGAATGGGGTAGATGCATGTGTGTGGGGGGCGGATAGGTGTATGTGTGTGGGGGCGGGCAGTGGGAGGAAGGCGTGTGCATGCACCAGAACACAGGTAGAGAGCTGAAGAGATGCGCACTGAGCCAAGAGGAATAGAGCTTTCCAGGCCTGTGTGTAGGCTCAGTGTCCTGGCCAGGTACCTCAGGACCTTGTTTTTAGGACAACTTCAAAGGCAAAACCAGCTCCTCACCAGAAGCTCTTGGGTGTCAGAACTGCCCCCCTAGTGCCATCCTGTTGCTAGCCATTCAAGCAGACAGGATTCTGCTGTGAGGGTGGCTAACGCTGACACCCCAAAAAGCTGACTATATTTTTAAACTGAGATTTGCAGCATAAAGGGATTATTTGAAAGGAACTTGTCACCATCCATAAAATGAGAGCTTTATATAGTCACAACTAATGACCAAAACCTGACATCACCTTATTGACAAGTAAAATTACGATACAAATCTAGTTACTCTTTCTCCCCACATGAGAAATTGACAACAGTCCACCAGGCAGAGGGGACAGTTCTGTGTTTTGCTGTCTTGTGCTCCTGTCCTGAGGTGCCCCCGCTCTGCTGCCCAGTGATCTCCAGTTATCTGGGCATCATGTCTGTTGCTAGGCATACTGCTGAGACCCCAACAACTCCTTTGCTAACTGCACTGAAATACTATTTTAGTATTTTTCCTAGGATCCTGCTGGCCCTGTCTGCTGCTCACTCAGTTTACTTACCATTTTTTCCTGCTTTTGTGGTTGTTTTATGTTTGTGTGTGTATTTTTGGCGCATTCTTTTTGTCTTTCCCCACTGCCCTTACCAAGGACTTAATTTTAACATGAACTATCTCTCTTCCTTCCCCAGTCCATTCCCTGTGTTTCCCCCTTTGCTCATATAACGCACACTTGGTGTGTTGTACCATATCCTCTGTCTTTCCTTTCCTTTCACAAGGGAAAGCATACATATTTTAACTCACATATCTCAAGATTTGGACTAGAAAGAGCTCTAATTTCCTGGCAAGACAAGGCCCCTCAAGAAAGAAGTACTGACATTTTTACACATGATTTAAGGTTCCTCCCTCCCTCTCTCCCTTCCTTCCTTCCTTCCTTCCTTCCTTCCTTCCTTCCTTCCTTCCTTTCTTCCTCCCTCCCTCCCTCCCTCCCTCCCTTCTTCCCCCCTCCCTCCCTCCCTCTCTCCCTCCCTCAAACCTGTATTGATCACCTGTGATGCGCTACAGTGCTACTGGGATAGAACGGTGTGAGATGGAGTAGGCCCTGTCTCACAGAGCTTACATCAGGAAGGCACACAAGTGCCAGGTCATTTGTGTCCTCGGGACCAAGTTAAATACTGTTGACTTCAGATACAACAGGAATGCATTAGACGTATAACCAAGACAGTGCTGTGACCCCGTTTGCATTTTAAAGTTCTCTCTGGCTGTTGTGTGGAGAATGGATGAGAGGGGCTTAGAGGAGAATGAGAGATGCAGAAAGGAGACAATTTAAATCCAGGTAAGAGATGATGGTGGTCTTGACTAGGCGATGGAGAGAGGTAGATGATTTTAAGGTGCACTTTTGAAATGGATAAACGTTTGTATCACATGTTAATGGTGACTTCCATATTCTTGAACTCAAAAAGCAGGATTGAGGCAATAGTCCTGAATCTCAAGGGAAAATATAAGGTAATGTGGTCTTCATATGTCCCTAGGAATGTGCCACTTCTATCCTCTTCCACTGGAGTGATGGTCATTTTCCTGTCCTGTACTTACCTCTGGCTGCCATCTAGTTACCAGCCATGCTCATTTCCTTCTAAAGCTAACTCTCAAGTCTGTTCTTTAACCCGCCCATGTGCTTTGCACTGTTTGCCAACTCTGAGCTATTAAGGACCTTCTACACTTTATCTTCATTTTAGGAGAATGGATTTATTGACTCTTTAGTGCATGAGCATGGCCTATTTCTTCATTTATTTAGGACTTCATTTTCTTAGCACTATTCTGTAGTTCTCACATTTTATTTTGCTAAAATTTCCCTTTGTGTTACATTTCAATGCTATTGTTAAATTTATTTTATTAATTTTGTTTTATTTTTATTTTATTAATTTCATATTTACTTCATTAGCTATTATATAGAAATACAATTGATTTTTGTATATTGGCCTTGTGTCCTGTGATCTTGCTGACTTCATTTATTAATTTATGAGTGTTTTTATAGATTCCACAGGGGCTTTTTTTCTTAGAATTTTATAATATACATTAGACATTTATGTAAGAGGTATTCCATTTTTCAAAGAAATTTTCTTTAGCTTCTGTTTTCGCTATCTTCTCCAGAGCAGTAAGCAGTAATTATTACTCTTATAGATGAGCTGCTCCATTGTGTTGGGCAGTGATTATAACTTTATGTTTAGAGTCATTATCATCTCCCAAAACTCATTTCACCACACCATCTAACTGCACTGTTTCACAGTAAAAATATGCTCTACTCAAATTTGAAGCACCTACTCCAAAGCTAAAGGCCTCAAAGATGTTTGGGTGCTGACTTAATAAGTGTTGACTGGCACCAATGTCTGTTTGTTCAATTATTAAAATTACAATAATAGAAATGAAAGCCAATTTAATGAAAAAGGAACTCAGGAATGAGATCATTAAATATAACTAATACATTTTAGATACAAATACTGTCTATGTCCTAATTAGTATCCGGTAAATATCTAAACTATCCAATATTTGGCCTAATGAGAAAAGGTCAGAGACTCTCAGGTCCATTGTGAAAACCATGAGATCTTCTGGGACAGTCACTTGAGTCTTTTCTCAGAGACTTCTGTTGGTCCTTTTTTGGTACCCATTTGTGTCTGCATCTTTGGAGTCTGGCTTGCCTTTGCTTTTATCATTGGATTGGTGGGTAGCTTTTCTAGGCCACCTACGCCACCTATGATTGACAAATGGGGAGACCACAGGGTATGTGCATGGTGCCAGGAACTTTTTGTAGATCCAGAGCAGAACTGGGATGAGGATATACAGGAATGCACACCACTGCCTCAGGCCAGAGGTTCTGAATGGGAGAGCCTGAGGCAGGAGAGCAGTCACCAGGCTGGACTCCTTGTGCGTGGTCAGGCTAGAGCCTGCAGAGGAGCTGACAGTGCCCAGGCCCGCACCCCTGTACTGCCCCTCCTCAGCCGAAAGCCTGAGGTCAACTGGGTTCATGGGGTTTTATGCGTATAATATATATATATATATATATATATATATATATATATATATATATATATAGAGAGAGAGAGAGAGAGAGAGAGAGAGAGAGAGAGAGGAATTTAATAAATTTTGACTCTCAAAGTTCTTCTGGCAAATCTTTTCCCAAAAAGATTTCCTAAAATTGGGGATTTTAAATTCAAATATTGTTATTCAAAGTACTATTTTTATATTTCCTTTCAAGATCAATTTGGACATTTGCAATTATGTAGACCGAGTTTATGCTCACTTTATATGATTTTTCTAGTTGTTAGAATTCTTTATTCTGATTTACCTCTTAGTCAGCTAGTCTTCAAATAATTTTTCCCAAAGTGCACAGTGTGCTCTGAAGTTTGGCTCAGAGGTTGGCCCTTGGACTGAAGGTCTTGGGATCAACTCCCAGTCAAGGGCACGCACCTCGGTTGCAGGCTAGATCCTCAGTTGGGGTACAAACAGGAGACAACCAATGTGTGTGTGCACGTCTTTCCCCCACCGCCACCCAATTGTCCCTCTCCTCCACTCTCTCTAAAAAAATCAACAGAAAAAATATCCTTGGGTGAAGATTAAAAATAATAATAATGCCCTAACTGGTTTGGCTCAGTGGATAGAGCGTCAGCCTGCAGACTCAAGGGTCCCAGGTTCGATTTCGGTCAAGGGCATGTACCTTGGTTGTGGGCACATACCCATTAAAGAGTGTGCAAGAGGCAGCTGATTAATGTTTCTCTCTCATTTGATGTTTCTAACTCTCTATCCTCTCTGTAAAAAAATCAATAAAATATATTTAAAATAATAATAATTCAAAAAAGAAATACACATAGTGACATATTTTCTAAGTTCATGCATATATAGGAATGGATTTTTACTACCCTTCACATGAGTAACAAAGTAAAGCCGTTTCACACTGCTTAAATATTGCTCCATTTTTCCTGGCATTTAGTAGAAAGTTGAAAAGGTCTTAGTGTGGCTCAGTGTCATCCTATACACTGAAAGGTTGTAGTTCGACTCCTGGTCAGGGCATGTGCCAGGGTTTCAGGCTTGATCCCTGGCAGGGGCTGTATGGGAGGCAGCTGATGGATGTTTCACTCTGACATGGTTTTTTTTCTCTCTCTCTCCACCTCTCTTCCCCCCCTTCTCTCAAAAAGAGGCTACTTTCATATGCCATTTTAAACTTGTAAACCCCCTTAGAATTTTATGCTAGCTATAGCATTTAAATTGAAGATATCTTCTTCAAAATAAAAGTAATTTGAAACTTTTGTATTAACTATGTCTTCCCAAGAATTAAATTAGTATTAGCTAGAAAAATAACTGTAGCTGTAAGGATTTGAATAATATCTAAAATTACTACTAAGTAAACAAGAAATTTCCCAGAGTTTGTAGAATTTCAGAGAAAGTTTGTAAAAAATAAAGTTCTCAGTTATTGTCAGACAACACACCTTTCTGAGGTCCAAATCACTTAACAAGAAAGCTTTGATAACTTGCTTAATTTTTTTAGCCATCACAAGCCTTTACTTCTCATCCAGAAATGAACCCTTAAAATCTGGCAGAGTACTAAAAACATTACTTAACTCATGCAGAATCAGCAGCTTATAACAACGGGCTCTTAAGACACTGTCCCTTCCCAATTGCTCTGTTAAACTAAAGAATTGTATTTTGGCAGGAATTCTGCATTCTCATCCTTATCCTTGTGCTAGATCCTGTGGCTTCAACTATTTTGAGAATGATAGTGATCCCATTCAATTTATATCTTCCTTGAATCTTCAAGTACCTCTATCAACCCACAACCTATTTCTCCTGAGAGTATTTCCTTTTTATCTGAAGCTATTTCTTATCCTGACTGCCTCCAAAGACAATTTGAGCTGTCTCCCGTTCTCCTGCCTTTGGAGTATGACTCATACATTTCAATATCACTCATTTTTATAACTGTCCTAAAACTTATAAGACACTGGTACCAAATTCTTTTTTCACACTATTCACTTATCAAGTGAGAATGTCAAATACTAACACAGTACTAATTACTCAAGCATGAACTGAGAAAAATGAGGTTTTACCTTACAAACTCCTAAAAAGAGCATTAATTAACCGCCGGCTCCTGGAGCTTGGAACACATTGCCTTGTGGCCCCAGGCATCAGCTTCCACGTCACCTGGGAGCTGGTTAGAAATGTAGACTCTTGGTCCCCAACTCCCTATCTACAAAATCAGGATCTTTGTTTTTGAAAGGTCTGCAGGGAGCGTCTTACCGTTTGGGAGGCCCAGTGTCTGGAGCAGAGCTTCCCAGCAGGGCGCCAGGGCAGATGACAGGTGGGATGAGAACCAGGTGTGCTCTGCTGATGCCTTCTCAGCCCTCAGGACAGCCAGAGGCTGGGGAGGCCGAGCCCCGCCCTGCCACCTCCTCCAGAGCAGCTTCTTCACTTACCCCTGTACTTGAGAGGGGCAAGCTCACGCCTGCAGAGGTGGTGTTTCTCTGAAGTAAATGTCCTCTCTACACAGATTTCCAATCTGCTTAAAAAGATGTTTGTCTGTCGTCCCAGATGGACACAGTTGTGCCAAATCTGTTCCCTAAACGAGTGAAATGGCTCAATTCCAAAGCACCTCAGCTCTCATGCCTTGTGAAGGCTGATGTTCTTTCTGGACATCAGGAGCCTGATGGTCGTGATGGTTGTTTTGGGGCATCTGGGAAAGCTCCTGCCTTGTGTAAGACTGCCCTTCTCTCACCTGGTGCTCCGCCACGACCTCTTGGGGAACTTAGCAGGGCAGGCTGGGAGCCTTCAAATGGCCAATTTCCTTCTACCTGTACACACTCATGTCCCAGAGTGTTTCGAGCCCAATGTGCTCCCGTCGAGCCAGGATCCTCCCCAGATCGGCTCCATTGCTGGTGTTCGATCTCCTCCAGGGCACCATCATACACGTGGACAAACCGGCCCGGAAGCCAACCTTGCCACCTCCCTCACAGTCATGTTCCGGGCCCGGCACCATGTTCTGTGTTACTGCCTGAACCGTATCTTTCTTCCAATGTTTTCCATTGCCACTGGTCTAAGCTGTTATCCTCTCCCTCCCAACTGGCCTTCCACCTCCACTCTCCTCTTAACATAGTTAACTCAAGAGGAGTTGAGAAGATGGCGGCATAGGTGAACACCTGTTGTTCTGCCCCGCGCAACGATTTGGGAACTACAACATAACAGCAGAACAGACAGCACCCAGAATCGCCAGAAAGCTGGCTGAATGAAAACCCCACTAATAGGAGTAGAGGTGGGACACTGAGACTCAGGAGCGGCGGGAGCACAGCCTTTCAGACGGAAACAGGTTAGGAGCCGTCCTGGTGGCGCGTGAGCAGACTGGGGCTGGAGCAGCAACCCCGGTCAGCGCCAGGCGAGGTCTGTCCCACTGCCCGGATTCCCCAGCGCCAGGGGAGGTCCATCCCACTGCCCGGATTCCCCAGTGCCAGGCGAAGTCTGTCCCACTGTCCGGATTCCCCAGTGCCAGGCGAGGTCCATCCCACTGCCCGGATTCCCCAGTGCCAGGTGAGGTCCGTCCCACTGCCCGGATTCCCCAGAGCCAGGGGAGGTCCATCCCACTGCCCGGATTCCCCAGTGCCAGGCGAGGTCTGTCCCACTGCCCGGATTCCCCAGCGCCAGGCGAGGTCCATCCCACTGCCCGGATTCCCCAGTGCCAGGTGAGGTCCGTCCCACTGCCCGGATTCCCCAGAGCCAGGCGAGGTCCGTCCCACTGCCTGGATTCCCCAGCACCAGGTGAGGTCTGCCGAGGTCCGGGGGACGCACCCTGGAAGTGGGGCACGGCAGAGGCTTTAAGGCGGCGAAAAGAAGTTTCCCTGCAAGGGTCGCGCAAACCCTCGACTTGCCCCCTGGAAACTTGTCTCCTGGTTCCGGAAACCACCTATTTTACAACCCTGGGCTAGACTTTTGGTGTGCAGGCACATTTGGGGAAAGGCAGAGTTGTCTGGCAAGGGGAAGAGACTGGCGGCTTTCTCTTGGAGGTGTCTGCAGCCATCCCCATCCAACAGAGACCCACGCGCAAGCGCCGCATAGGACGCAGCTGGCGCTGACGCTGCCTGTGCAGCCCAGAGACTCTGCCCATCCAACCTGAACACAGTCTCCCTTCACAGCCAAATGGCCTGGAGGTCAAACCCTCCTAGGGCTAACAACAACAAGCTGGGTTTAAATTCAAAAATACTGAATACAACCCATAAAGGATTGCAGTAAGAGCACCCACCTCAGGCAACTGGGGAGGCTGAGCCACTGTCCCTTTGAGGATATCCACCACATAAAGCAGCCACCATGCAGAGATATGGAAAGAAATCAGGTGTGAAAGAAATGGAGGAGAAAAGATGACAAGACATAGAGTTCAAAACCACGGTTATAAGGCTTTTCAAAAGGCTCCTACAAAAGGCCGATCAACTTAATGAGAATTACCAGGAAATAAACAAGACCAACCAGGAAATGAATGAGAATTACAAGGAAATGAATGAGAACCTCAAGGAAATGAATGAGACCCTCAAGGAAATGAACAAGGCCTCTGAAGATACGAACCAGACCCTCACGGATAAAAAAAAGGACCAACTAGAAATCAAGCATACACAGACTGAAATAAAAAATATTACACAAAGTCCTAAAAGCAGTCCAGAGGGCCACAAGAACCAAGTCAAAAATTTGAAATACAAAGAAGCAAAATCCACTCAGCTGGAAAAGCAAGAAACAAAAAGAATTCAGATAATTGAAGATAACGTAAGGGGCCTCTGGGACAACCTCAAGCATGCTAACATCCGAATTATTGGGGTGCCAGAAAAAGACAGAGAGCAAGTTAATGAAAACCTACTTGAAGAAATAATGACTGAAAACTTCCCCCACCTGGTGAAAGAAACTGACTTAAAAGCCCAGGAAGTACACAGAACCCCAAAATATAGGAATCTAAAGAGGACCACACCAAGACATATCATAATTAAAATGCCAAGAGCAAAAGATAAAGAGAGAATATTAAAAGCAGCAAGAGAAAAACAGTTGGTTACCTACAGGGGAGCACCCATATGATTGTCAGCAGATTTCTCAACAGAAACAATGCAGGCCAGAAGCGAGTGGCAAGAAATATTCAAAATAATGAATAGCAAGAATCTACAACCAAGATTACTCTATCCAGCAAAGCTATCATTCAGAATTGAGGATCAGATAAAGTGCTTCACAGATAAGAAAAAGCTAAAGGAGTTCATCATCACCAAACCAGTATTATATGAAATGCTGAAAGATATTCTTTAAGAAGAGGAAGAAGAAAAAGGTAAAAATATAAATTATGAACAACAAATACATATCTGTCAACAAATGAACATAAAAATCAAGTGAATTGATAGGCTGATGAACAAGATAAACTGGTGACTATAACAGAAACATGGACATAGAGAGGAAATGGACTGACAATTCTTGGGGAGAAAAGGGTTGTGGGAAGTACAGCAAGAGATTGGACAAAAATCTTGCAACAATGGGAGAGGACATTGGGGAGGGGGAGGGGAGGGTGGAGGGTGGGATAGGTACGGGATGGAGGAGAGATATAGGGGGATAAAAAAGGGGAAACAATGTAATTAATAAACTGAACAATAAAAAAAAACATAGTTAACTCAAGATGTGAATCTGTTTGCATCACTCCCTTCCTTAGCATCTTAATGACTTCCCATGGCTTTCAGGACAAAAAGCACAATTCTTGCCGAAACTGGTTTGGCTCAGTGAATAGAGTGTTGGCCTGCGGACTGAAAGGTCCCAGGGTCGATTCCGGTCAGGGGCATGTTCCTTGGCTGCGGGCACATCCCCAGTGGGTGGTGTGCAGGAGGCAGCTGACAGATGTTTCTGACATTCTGTCCCTCTCCCTCTCTGTAAAATAAATAAATATATATATATATATATATATATATATATATATATATATATATATATTTAAAAGCACAATTCTTAGCATGGCCCATAAAGCCCTGCCTCCTCTGGACCTGTGACCCTGCTTGCCTGCCTTCATTCCATGCTCTGCTTTGCCTTCGGAGACCCAGCCTCACTGGCATTGTCCTTTCTGCGTCCCTCGGCTTTGCGTGCGCTCAGCCCTTCTACTGGAATATTCTCTTGGCCTAGTCAGCACTCCCTTCTGTAGCCTCTCTGTCTCTGCTGACCTGGCTCCTTTGTGGAGGAGCTTTGCTGATACTCTGACCAAGTCGAGCTCCAACATTCCTTTGTTGGTGCCAGACCCCTCCCCTTCCTAGCACTTGCCACAGCTTTAATCTTTCATTTTTGTGGATGATCATTGCATGAGCTCTTCCTGGCATCTAAGAGAGGTTCAAAAGACCCCTGTAAAATACTGACTGCGTGCGCCCTCTCTGTAGATGCTCTCCTAGAACTGCCTTCACCTGACCCAGCTGGCCACGCCAAACGTTTACCAACGATTATTCCTTGTTCTTACGATCCTTACATTGACATCCAAGCTTATTTAGCTTTTTATTTCCATTACACGTCTGATGGCTCTCCCTCATGAAGTCCAGGTGGAACCTCTGGGGTGGGGTTTGGGGGAGGTGAGTATAATAGAAAATAGCTTGTGGGGGGATTCTGATTGGCCACCTGCCTTGCAGAGATGGGGCAGAAGGGGCCTCCCACAGATCTCAGGATGGACACTGGTGTGGGAAGACCTGTTTCAAAGCCTTCTTCCCAGGAGTGCTGCTCTATCTGTTCACCCCCTCCCTGCTCCCTCTGGCTTTTAGAGGTGGCATATTTACAGGGGAAATCGCTGCCCTTTTTGCATATTGATTCATTTGAGAGTGTTTCTTCAGAACTTAGAGAAATGGCCACACTGCTGTTAGCTTTCTGTAAAGCTACACATGGCTTTTCTGTGTGTGTTTATTATGCGCCCCTTGAGCTGACTGTGAGGCTGAGTGTAATTGCGAGTCCATTTCCCTGCAGGGGAACTTGCCGCCCTGAGGAGCCCTGAGGTGTAATCTTTACACAGCTGCCTTGGCAACGGAGTTCACCAATGTTTGCTATCCGTCCAAGGACAAGCAAACATCCACAAGAGTGGCTGTTTTGAACAAATTTCCCTCTCAAATTGCCACATTCTCTGTGAGCTTTCTAGGCTTCACAGCGTGCCTCTCACAGTTAGGGAACAATTGCCATCTTCACCTGAGCGGCAAGTCCTGGTTCTGTGGTGACTGTGTCTTTAAGAGGCCACAGAGGTCCAGCCTCCTCTGCCATAATCACTTAGATACACATCCCCCAAATGTCCCCAGGATAAAAGATCACCTTTAACACGTTCAAACATCACTGTTGTCACTTCTTAAGCTTTTTGTGTACACTTAAGTTACCCACAGGGTACTTGAAATTTTTTATTCTATATTGATTTACCAATTCAAATCCGTGTTTCATACAAGACTTCCATTATGTTGAATTGTTGTTGTTTATTCTTAAAATGTCCTGTCAAAGAACACCTCCATATTCTATCAGGGCAGCTGGCAGTTTTGTCACTGATTTCCCCACTTTTAGAATGACCAACAGTCCTGCTTAGACCAGGCTGAGAGGGGTTCCCAGGACCTGGATTTTCACTGAGAAAACCAGAAAGTCCAGACCAATCAGGACAGATTGGTCACCCTCCTACCACTTTTACCCAATCAAAGGTAATTCTTCCCTGTGTGTTTCAGTTCATTGATTGGCAGGAATTCCCTGAAACCAATAACTTGCTAAGCTTTCTCTCTCTTAAGTCTCTGTCAATCTCTCTCTCATATAACACTTTACTGAGATAAAACTCACATAACATACCATTCAACCATTTAAAGTGTGCAATTCTGTAGTTATTAGTATACTCACACTTCAACACAATCTTAGAACATTTTCCTAACTCCCACAAATACCCAGCGCATTAGCAGTCACACCCATTTCCCCATCTGCTCAATGGCTGGCAGCCACGGGTCTGCCTTGCCTTTTCTGCACATTTCCTGTACCTGGAATCATATAATACGTAGTCTTTTGTGCCTGGCTTTCTTTCACTTAGCATAATGTGTTAAAGGTTCTTCTATATTGTAGCACATATCAATTGTTTATTCCCTTTTTAAAAAAATCACTGAATAATAGTCTATTGTATAGATAGACCACATTTTATTTATCTATTCACAAGTTGATGGACACTTGAGTTGTTTCTATCTTTGGCAATTATGAATAGTGCTGCTATAAATACTTATGTACAAGTTTTTGTGTGACCATATTTTTCATTTTTCTTTAGTAAAATCCCATGAGTGGAATTCCTGGGTCATGTGGTAACTCTAGGTTTAATCTTTGAGGAACTTCCAGACTGTTTTCCAGAGTAGCTGAACCATTTTAGATTCTCACCAGCAGTGTGTGTAGTTCTAGCTTCCACACTACCTTGTCAACACTTGCTATTACCTGTCTTTTTTATTATAGACATCCTAGTGGGTGTGAAGTGGGAGCTCAGAGTTTGATTTGCATTTCCTTGATGGTCAAGGATGTGAAGCATCTTTTCATATGTTTACTGCTAAGTTTCTTAAACAGAAAATTATAATAAATATAAAGGATGTTGCAAAAACTGATTATATGCTGCAGGCTTAAGATTTAAACTAAGTATTTATATAAGATGTCCACAACTAACTGCTATTATCTCAGATCATTCCACCTGGAGGTGAATCTCCACATTTCATTTAAACCATTGACTTTTCCTCACTCTCCCTCACCTGCTCTGATGTTGGGCCATCCTCTGCTGTCTCCACCAAGCCTGTTGGCCAAGTGACCGCTCTCTCCTGGAGCCAATAAACTATGTGTTCTCTGCACAGAAGCCTGGATTTGCAACCCGGTGCTTCACCGATTAGCTTTCACTGATTAGCTTCCTCAGAGGTTGGATACCCAGTCATCACTCCTATTATTCGGGCTCCGAGGCCTTCTGGGCACTTTGCACCCTCACTCCTTCCCTTCTCTTATCTCCCTGATTTGTTGCTTCCTCCTTCTCCTTTGTCTGTTTCTCCAATTTCTCTCATGCATTCTATATTTTCTTAAATTTACCAATTCCTTCCTTCCTTCCTTCCTTCCTTCCTTCCTTCCTTCCTTCCTTCCTTCCTTCCTTCCAACAATTTATGAGAGGACCAGGCACTCTGTTCCTTCACCTGTCTTTGCCTCCTCTGCTCCCGTCATTGACTGATTTTCTCTCAAGAAACCCCACTGACTTGGCAGAGGAGGACAGGACTCCTAGCTAAGCCCCTGAGAAGAGGATCTGACTTAGAAACACACTCTACTGCAATCTGTTTTGGAGCCTGAGAAGGGCAATCAGTAGTTTTCTCCTCTCTAGAGAGGTCCTGGCCTCAGTGGTGTGATAGTGATTAAGAGTTTCTAAAAATGTCTATGGATGACCCCACTCCTCTCATTAATCAGCCGCTACTACAAAATACCATTTCAGCATTTTAAACCCATTATTGCATGATATGTGTGGGTCAAATGGCCATACCTTGCAACTTGGTAGAGGGGACAAGAGTAATAATAAATAAATAATAATCCTATCTAATAAAGAAGTAATATGCTAATTGACCCTCACACTGTTGCAAAGATGCCAGTGCCCACAGCCAACAAGGAGGGGATATGCTAATTGACTGCCACACCCTCAAAGATGGCGGCACCTAGTCTACTCAGCTCCACTGGGATGCCTGCCTCCAGAGTCCCCCAGTTCCTCAATCCCCCAGTTCCCCAGAGCCCCCCGAAGCTCAGGTAACCAGGACCAGCTGAGGCTTGTGCTGCCAGCAGTGGTAGCAGCAGAGGTGTGATGGGGCATCACCTTCCCCTTATAGCCAGGTTGCCTCCTGCCCCTGAGGGCTCCCAGACTGTGAGAGGGGGCAGGTCGGACTAAGGGACCCCCTCTCCAGTGCATGAATTTTCATGCACCAGGCCTCTAGTTAATAAATAATAATCAATGAGTCAGGTACTGATTTAAGCAGTGGAGGAAGAGTAATTTCATGGGGGCAGGCCAGTGCAGAAGTGGGCAGCTAGGTATTTTCATTATCATTTCCGGATAAAGAGATTCAGGGGAATGTGTCCACAATTCAGATACAAAAGTGGTTTCTCATCATACTTATCGGGAGGGGGGTGGGGGGAATGGTAGGGAGTACCATGATCACAAAGGTGAGGCTTCCCAGGGTGGGGCTTATCCACTGCATTCTGGATGTGCTGACCCCTGCGATTTCCCTACCTGTGGGAAACTCCGCTGCAAATTTGGGGGACTGCATTTGCACTCTCCCTTGTAAACAAAATAAAATGAAATATAAAGAGATTTCTGGTTTCTCCTTCCTTAAAGATACAAACTTGGGACGACACTGAGATTTTCAGCCCCCTTGAGTGAGATAGCACAATGTTTGTTGATTTTTATGTTTCAGAATGAAGGGGCAAGAGAAGGAGGAGAAACTGAGGCGGGCAGTCAAGCAGGTCCTAAAGTGTGACGTGACCCAGAGCCGGCCGCTGGGCGCCACCTCCCTGCCCCTGGCAGACTGCCTGCTCAGCACGCTGTGCCTGGACGCCGCCTGCCCAGACCTCCCCACCTACCGCACAGCCCTCAGGAACCTCAGCAGCCTGCTCAAGCCGGGAGGCTATCTGGTGGTGGTGGATGCCCTGAAGAGCAGTTACTACATGATTGGGGAGCAGAGGTTCTCCAGCCTCTCCCTGGACCAGGAGACAGTCGAGGCTGCTGTGAGAGAGGCCGGCTATGCCATCAAACAATTTGATGTGATCTGGCAAAGTTATTCTTCCACCGTGGCCAACAATGAAGGCCTTTTCTTCCTGGTGGGGCAGAAGCTGAGCAGATCTGCATGACACTTTGTGACCGCAATTGATGGCACTTCCTTGACTTACCCAGTTGACTTCAATCCTTGGTTCTAATTGTTGTGGTCACTATGCTGAGTAGAGGCTAATGGCTGGGGCGCTGAGGGTTTATCTAGGACAAGGTTGTAGCTGTCAGTAAACCTAGAGGCAATTGCTTGACTACCTACTCTGTGTCTAGTCTTCACTACCTGTGATTATAAAAGAAAATATAATGTTCCTTAAGCAACTTGCTTATGAAGGCTCAAGCCCACATCTCCCTACAGAGAAATGTCCGAAGTTATTCAGCATTCATTTCCTTGGGGCCTGCTTCCTTCTCTCCCACAGACTTCTCCTCCTCTTCAACTCTTGCCTTCCCTAGAGACCCCATCTTCAGCCGGGGTTCCCTGGTACCACCGCTACCTCTGGGGTCAGACAACAGCTGTTGCTTTGCTCCTGGGTGCCAAGAATGAGTCAGGCTCTTCTCTTACTTCCCTCAACACACCTATCTGAAGAGAAGCTAAGAGTTAGCAAGCGTGATAGCAGGAGCTAATTACAGCTGCTGTCAGAAACAGTCTTCAGAGCCCGCCTCCTGAGAGGGTTCTGATGGCATAGCTCTCAGCCAAGTATCTCCTTAGAGTTAGCTTATATCCTGATGGCATGCCTATGCTCTCTTCCTAGACACCATCACCCATGATGCTCTAAAACAGAGGTTGACAAACTATGGCCCATGATCCAGCGCCAGCCTGCTGCCTGTGTTGTAAAATCTTACTGAGACATGACCATGCATTTACATATCGTCTGTGGCTGTTTTGGTGCTATAATGCCAGAGTTGAATAGTCTGACAGCAACTGTATGCGTGACCCGTGAGGAATAGAGTAAAGAAGTAAGGTGGAGCCGAGACCAGTTTGGCTCAGTGGATAGAGCGTCGGACTGCGGACTGCGGGGTCCCGGGTTCAATTCCGGCAAGGGCATGTACCTTGGCTGCGGGCACATCCCCAGTGGGGGGCGTGCAAGAGACAGCTGATCGATGTCTCTCTCTCATCGATGTTTCTGACTTTCTATCCCTCTCCCTTCCTCTCTGTAAAAAATCAATAAAATATATTTTTTAAAAAAAAGAAGTAAGGTGGAGTCACCCTGCTAAATGATTAACTTCAAGTGGGCTGAGGCATAGGGAAATGATTATTTTTGTTTTAGATGACTCTGGGCTTAAACTTTTCAACTTTCCATTTTGTGTCAATTCCTGGAAGTACACCAGTACACTGTGTGTTAATGACTGGACATGCAGCAAACCTCCAGGTAACCAGCTGAATGACGTCAACAAGAAAATGTTCCGATGTCTAGGCCACTGGACATCTGCTGATTACCACCACACATCTGACGATAACCATCCTGAACCAATTCAGGGGCTAGGAATGTAGAACTGATTTTCCTCAAGAATGTACTTTTTATTGTAAGAACCCGCAGCTATTATTTCCCTTTCAGAACACTCTAGATATTGCCTCGTTATGTTTCTGGTATGCAAAGACTAAGACCATTGAATAAATCTTTGTCACTTATTTCTAGCCACAGTTCCAGACTCTATTGAGCTCAGTTGACATTTAGCAAAGCCCAAACTAGCTATTATCTGGATCATTACAGAAAAAGTTTGCTGATCTCTATCATAACAGAGAGAGGAGTGTCCTTGCCCACTCTTTCCATCCCAAGATTTCCCTTTTCTTAGGATTACTGATAGTGGACCTCCCACTCCCTCCACATTCACAGACAATCACATCAGAGCACAAGAGTCCAACATCAGTACATTTTTGTTTACATGGTTGTTGAGGACAATGGTGTCATAACACAAAATGGTCCATTTCCAAGATAGTTCAATCACTCAAGCTCATAGGGCCTTTGGATCAAAACACAATATTCTAATCTGATTCCGTCCTGAAGGACACGAACCGGCTAGTCCTGGATCGGGAAAGCCAGGTCCAGCTCTTTTCCATTAGCAGGTGCTAATGTCTGTGCCTGCACATCCCTCTGCAAACAACAGCCCCAGAAGAGCACACTTAACCCACAGGAGTCAGCACAAAGCACCGGCTGCTGAGAAGTGCCCGTGTCTTTAGAAACGGGGTTCTCTTCCACATGTGCCATATCTCCCCACCCACAGGGCAGGCCACAGCTTTGCCCAAAACATCTGTATTTGGTTACCTCCCAAAACAATAGCTCTTGCTTATTTATTTTTGCGTATAACTGTAAACAAAAATACACATTTTCATTTAAAAAGGGATTTTCTGGTTTAAAACTCTTAAAAATAAGCACTCTTCACCATTCTTTCCATTATTGAAAATACAGCTCCTTGGATTGAATATTGCCTTCAAGACATTTTAAATGAGATGTAGCACACCTGCCTGGCCAGTGTGACTCAGTGGCTGAGTGTCGGCCTATGAACCAGGAAGTCGCTGTTAGATTCTGGGTCAGGGCACATTGCCTGAGTTGCAGGCTCGATTCCTCAGTGTGGGGCATGCAGCCAGTCAAAGATTCTCTCTAATCATTGATGATTCTATCTCTCCCTCTCTGGGGAAAAAAAAATGTAGCGTCCTTGAAAATTAAGAACAAACAACAGTTTGCTGTGGTCTGACATAAAGGATGTAGGGAAACTAAAATATAGCCTCGCCTATGTTTCGGGCCAGAGAATTCGGAGCAGACAGACTGTCCGTTAAAACTAGCTACGCTGAAGACAGATTTATAAGAAAGAAACATAAGACTAATTAAATAATGTAGCATGAACAAGAAAACAAACAAGAAAATCCCCCAAGTGGTGTCTATTTAAGAGAAGTTTCAAAATAACAGGTTTTCTCCTCTTTGCTGTAAAAGTCTGGGGAAGGGGAGAGTGAGTCTGAGGCCAGACAGGCAACAGCAGCCTCACCCGGCACAATTCCTCAGCAGACCTCGTCCCCGGGGAGTTTTGCTTCCAGCATGGCATTTACTATGTTGTGTTATAACTTTACTCTTCTGATTCCCTGCTGAACTGTGAGCCTCTGGTTTACATTTAGATTCCCTGACACTTTGACCAGACATGGTCTGGGTGCTGGAGACAGAGCAGTGCATGGTGGAGGGGGGAGCCCTGTTCTCCCGAACTATGTTCTAGAAGAGGGAGTGTGGCGTGATGGGGAGGGGGCAGAGGGTAGGGGGATGGGGAAGACCAGGAAGCTAACTGGTAAATAAGAGACTCTCTGATAGTGATAAGATCCACTGAGGAAATACAACTGGGTGATGGAGAGGAGAATGTCTGTGTGACAGAATGAATATCTGACTAAAAATGGTTTCAACAAGAGGGTTCATCAATCTCACTGATGAGAGGTTCTGAGGTATGCACTCTGGGAGGGATGGTGGCTGGGCAGCTGGGAGCCCTGGGCCCAGGTGGCATCTTTCCCATCTGTGGGTGGGCCATTCCTGGTTGGAAATCTTCAGACGCCTCCGCAGGCGTCTGGTTGCCCAGAACTGAGTAGCATGCCTGCCTCTAGACCAGTTACAGACAAAACAGGAAGGCACAGGCACATCCTTAAGATTTGTTAAAAGAATGAACAAATTCTTAGATAACAACAAAAAGAAAAAGAAAGTTCAGGGATTCAGTGAATGAGCCAGCATCTCTGAAATCCTAGCAATCCATTTCCCCCCAGCTACAAAGATCATCCTATTTTCCAATTCTGGTTCGGCCGCTAGTAAGTGGGCAAGTTATCTAGTTCCTCTGCACCTCAGTTTCCCCATCTGTAAAATGAAATGAAATTAGAACTTCTTGCCAAGAGAATAAAAACAAATGGCTTTCTGTAAAGGACCTAGAACAGTGCTTAGCACTTGATATGCACATACCTGTCTACTGTAAGTTATAACCATTATTACATCACCTCCACCTGTGGTGGTAGTTGCCTACGCAGCTGAGAAGAACTGTATTATCTCCAAGGAGGAGAGGAGATTTCAGTTCTGGGCTGCAGGCCTCTAGGCCCTTTACTGGCAATGCCTTCTAGAGGGGCTCTGCTGAAACTCAGCTTCTGCACCACAGGTCCCCAATTCCTTTCTCATTTAAGTAATATTTAGCAAACATGTATTCAGCACCCTCCCTTTCCTACCCGAGGAACTGGGAAGGCAAATACAACTCCAGTTTCAGCCCGCTCACAGTCCTGGGCTTGCAGGCACGATAGCATCCCCTGTTTCCACAGGCATTCTGCCGGCTGCAGCCTTGGTCCCATCCAGAGCCCCCCACCCAGCTCTGCTCACTGCGCGGGGATGGCTTGGCCTGTCTGGAGAAAGGTACTGCGCATGCCAGTGCTGTTTGGCTGCCTCTTAGCGCGCTAATTTCTTCCCAGGGAGGGAGAGGACGCTATGTCTATTCTGAGTGTTCGTGAGCTTTTTCTGCGAAGGGCCACAGAGTAGATGTTTTAGGCTTTGCAAGTCTTATTGCCCGGATGGAAACTGCTCAAGTCTGCAGTTACACTGAAAGCAGACCTGACAATATGCCGATGATTGGCCATGGCTGTGTTTCAATAAAACTTTATTTCCAAAAGGAGGTCGATGAATGGATTTGGCATTTGGTTCACGAGTTGTAGTTTACTGATGCCTGATCTTATCCCTGAAGCAGCCTTGCTTGTGCCCAAGATTTTATAAGGTTTCTCGTGGACATTGTGGTTAGTGTCAAACATCAGTCCTCGTACAGGAGTTCAGGCTGGAGCTGGAAGGGGACTAGAAGAACATTGTTCCTCCATGGCTCCATCACTCTCCCCTGCTGCTTCCCGCAATCAGAACTCTGCTCCTCCCCATGTGAAGCATTCAATAGTTATAGACAGAAAATGCGGGGGAGGGAGGGGGGCAGAGGAAGCCAGTTTCACTAATAGTTTTCAAACTGCAAGTTGGCCTTCAACAGCGTATCATAAAATCAATTCAGTACCCCACCACAAACATTAGGGAAAAATAATAGTAAACTAGAAGACAAAATTCCAGATGTAGCATTTCATGTGGTATTATTTTGTGAAATTTTGCATATTTACATATATGTATATTTGTTACTACATCATGATATTATATATACACACACACACATACTAGAGGCCCAGTGCACAAAATTCATGCACGGGAGGTGGGGGTGTCCTTCAGCCCAGCCTGCACCCTCTCCAATCTGGGACCCCTTGAGGGATGTCCAATTGTCTGTTTAGGCCCAATCCCACAGGCAGTCGAACATTCCTCTCACAATTCAGGACTGCTGACTCCCAACTGCCCGCCTGCCTGCCTTCCTGACTACCCCTAACCACTTCTGCCTGCCAGCCTGATCACCCCCTAACCACTCCCCTGCCAGCCTGATTGATGCCTAACTGCTCCCCTGCCAGCCTGTTTGCCTCTAACTGCCATGCCCCATAGGCTTGGTTACCCCTAACTACCCTCCCTTGCAGTCTTGATCACCCCCAACTGCCCTCCCTTGCAGGCCTGGTCCCTCCCAAATGCCCTCCCCTGTTGGCCATCTTGTGGTGGCCATCTTGTGTCCACATGGGGGCAGGATCTTTGTCCACATGGGGGCAGCCATCTTGTGTGCTCGAGTGATGGTCTGCATATTACTCTTTTATTAGATAGGATAGAGGCCTGGTGCATGGGTGGCGGCTGGCTGGTTTGCCCAGAAGGATGTCCCAGATCAGGATAGGGGTTCCCTTCAGGCATGGGGCAGCCTGGGTGAGGGGCCTGTGGTGATTTCAGGCTGGCAATGCCCCCCAGCAACCCAAGTGAAGGCCCTGGGATCTGGGATTTATTTATCTTCTACAATTGAAACTTTCTAGCCTTGAGTGAAGCCAAGCCTCCTGTTTGCTCAGTGGAGGCAGCGATTTCTATTGGGACTTATTTATCTTCTACTAGTGGCTCGGTGCATGAAATTCGTGCACGGGGGCCAGGGGATGTCCCTTAGCCCAGCCTGCACGCTCTCTAATCTGGAACCCCTCTAGGCATGTCTGACTGCCCGTTTAGGCCCGATCCTAGTAGGATCGGGCCTAAACGGGCAGTTGGACATCTTTCTCACAATCCAGGACTGCTGGCTCCAAACTGCTCACCTGCCTGCCTTCCTGATTGCCCCTAACCGCTTCTGCCTGCCAGCCTGATCACCCTCTAACCACTACCCTACCAGCCTAATTGATGTCTAACTGCTCCCCTGTCAGTCTGTTTGTCCCCAACTTACCTCCTCTGCCAGCATGGTCACCCCTAACTGCCCTCCCTTGCAGGCCTGGTCTCTCCCAACTGCCCTTTCCTGCTGCCCTGAACGCCCACAACTGCCCTCCCTTGCAGGCCTGGAACCTCCCACTGTCCTCCCCTGCTGGCCATCTTGTGGTGGTCATCTTGTGTCCACATGGGGGCAAGATCTTTGACCACATGAGGGCAGCCCTCTTGTGTGTTGGAGTGGTGGTCAATCTGCAAATTACTCTTTTATTAGATAGGACAGAAGCCTGGTGCATGGGTGGGGGCCAGCTGGTTTGCCCTGAAGAATGTCCCAGATCAGGATGAGGGTTCTCTTTTCTCTTGGAGTGAGGGGTGGCCTGGGCGAGGGGCCTGTGGAGGATTGCAGGCTGGCCATGCCCCCCAGCAACCCAAGAGAAGGCCCTGGGATCTGGGATTAATTTATGTCTACAATTGAGACTTTGTAGCCTAGAGTGGAGCCAAGCCTTCTGCTCACTCCGTGGCTGCAGCCATTTCTGTTTGAAACCTTGTAGCCTGGAGTGGAGGCCTAGGCCAGCAACAGCAGGTGGAAAGCTTGGCTTCCTCTGTTGCGAGGGAAACCCAAGCCTTCCTCCTGCTCTCAGTGGTGGCAGCCATCTTGGTTGGGGTTTATTTGCATAATCTGCTCCTGATTGGCTGGTGGGTGTGGCTGTGGGTGTGGCTTGTGGGTGTAGCAAAGGTACAGTCAAATTTGCATATTACTCTTTTATTATATAGGATAATTGAAACTTTGCAGCCTTGAGTGGAGGCCTGGGCCTGCCAGGGTGTGCTGAAAGCTTGGCTTCCTCCATTGCTGGGGAAACCCAAGCCTCCCTCCTGCTCACTCTGTGGCTGCAGCCATCTTGGTTGATGTTAATTTGCATCCTTGCTCCTGATTGGCTGGTGGGCATCACTTGTAGTAGAGTGATGGTTAATTTGCATATCATTCTTTTATTAGATAGAACTAGGGGCCCAGTGCATGAAATTTGTGCACTGAAGATGGGTGGTTCCTCAGCCCAACCTGCCCCCTCTCACATACTGGGAGCTCTCAGGGGATGTCCTACTGATGGCTCACCCCTAACCTGCCCAAGGCCAAAGCCTCTGGCCGAGACTTTCCGTCCTTGGGCAGTGGACCTCGGCCAGAGTACCCCAGCCAGCCATCACCCTGCGGCGATCAGGCTGATCGATGCCTGGCCACGCCCCCAGCCCGCCTGTCCTTGCCTGCCATGGGCAGCAGCCATCTTGGTTGTGTGTTAATTTGCATATAGCTCCTGATTGGCTTGTGGGTATGACTTATTTGGTATGGCGAAGGTACGGTCAATTTGCATATTACTCTTTTATTAGATAGGATTACTTCAGGTTGTGATAAAAAATGTTTGAAAGTCACTGGACTGTACTCTGGGTTCTGGAACTCATTCCCAGTAGCCAACATTTTCCTTTCAAACAGAGATGAAAGGCATGGCCCCTGTTCTTTAATAACCCCCAGCCACAGGGACATGGACACGCACACAGTTAGCATGGGCACAGCAAGGGCTCTGGAATGAGTAAGCACATGGTGCCATGGCGGGGGTTGTCCAGAAAGGTGCTGTTTTCTCTGGATCTTGTGAGCTGACCAGGGTTGTGTTTAGCAAATGGGAGGGGGCAATTACCCTTCTCATAGGTTTGTTGTCCAACTGAAGCTGGGACCTAAGCAGATATTTGGCTACTGATCTTGTGTTTGTTTTCCCTGAAGTCAAACAGGTCAACCCAGGCACTGGTAAACACTGGCTGTGGGTCACTCTGGTACTTACTTATAAATATCTTTGACTGCTGATCCTGCTCAGTCATTTTTTGGTCCACTTTCCGGGAAGGTGTTCAACAGTCTCATCCTGAGCAATCTGCTGTGACGTAGGAACATGCACATTATGCAATCTCCTGGGCGAGGACGGGAAGGGAACGCTGTTAACAAGGCTGTTCACCGCTGGGTCCTGTGCGGCCCGTCCAGCCCAGCTTCCATCATGCCCCTCATCTGGCTGTCAAGAGGAATGAGGACAGTCCATGATAGGACTTACCAGGCAGATCTTTAGAAGCCAGGACCACCCCCGTCCCCTCATTTTAGCCTCAGCAAATGGAGAATGCGACATGACCACTAAGTCTTGTGGAGACTACGGAAAGGTGGGAAGAGCTCAGGATTGCAGGGTCGGCCCAGCCGGCATGGCTCAGTGGTTGAGCGTCGACCTATGAACCAGGAAGGAGCTCACGGTTGGGTTCCTGGTCAGGCACGTGCCCAAGTTGTGGACTTGCTCCCCAGTAGGCTGTGTGTAGGAGGCAGCCAGCCAATCAATGATTCTCTCTCATCACTGATGTTTCTATCTTTCTCCCTCTCCCTTCCTCTCTGAAATCAATACAAATCTCTTTAAAAAGATTGTGGGACAGGTGCTCGCTTAAGCAGCACATATACTAAAATTGGAATGATATAGAGAAGATTAGTGTGGCCCCTGCATAAGAATGACATGCAAATTCATGAAGCATTCCATATTAAAAATAAAAACAAAAACAAGATTGGGGGACAGAAACTGCATGTGAATCTTCACCTTATGGCTTCCTTGCTATGAAAGCATCATTCCACCTGTCTCCAACAGTCACTTCTCAGGAGGACTGAAGTCAAATGAGATGCCTGAGGCCAACTTATGACCTGTTAAGTTATGTACAGCTATGAGATCACTTTGGTATTATTAACCCTGTCTAGGAAGCTGCTGTGCCCAGGGTTGCTACACTCATTAAGATTCCTTTCATGACCTGAGTGGGGTGGCCTTCAAAAGCTCTTGTAAAGCTGGATCGCGTCATGTAGAGGCTCCAGCCTGGCTAGGGAAACCCGCTTTGTGTGTGCTTCATATCTAAGTCAACACCAACCACCTTTATAGCTACTCATTTGGTCCGGAGGTATTTGCTGTGCCTGCTGGGTGCCAGACATTGGGCTTGAGGGTGGAGGATGCAAGACTGAAGGTGACGTAGCCTCATGGGATTATGTCGCTGTGCTCTTACAGACTGTTAAAATAAGTACTAAAAAGGAGAAAAGGAAAGGAAAGGGACAAAATGGAAAGGAAAGGAAAGGAGAGGAGAGGAGAGGAGAGGAGAGGGGAGGGGAGGGGAGGGGAGGGGAGGGGAGGTGAGGGGAGGGGAGGGGAGGAGAACTAAATTTTTTTGTTTCTCAAGACAGGTTGCCCTTTCTGACAGAGCCCATCAAAACGAGAAAACAAAATCAAACAACCCTCCCTCTATGGGTCAGCTGATTAAGAAAAATGATCACAGCCCTGGCTGGTGTTGGTCAATGGGTAGAGCGTCGGCCTGTGACTGAAGGGTCCCAGGTTTGATTCTGGTCAAGGGCACATGCCCAGGTTGTGGGCTCAATCCCCAGAAGGTAGCCAATTAATGATTCTCTCTCATCATTGATGTTTCTATCTCTCCTTCTACCTTCCTCTTTGAAATCAACAAAAAATATTTTTTTAAAAAAGAGAAAGAAAACATTTAAAGAAAGAGGATCACAAAGACAAACAGAGCGTGAGTGGAATAAGAGGTTGCCTACGTATTCCTTGAGGAGCAGGGACTACCTCCTCCAAGCCCACCACTCACCCTCCCCCCTCGCTGGCAAGTTTTGGATGAAATGCTTTGCTTGGCCCTCGACAACCAGAAGAGGGCAAGCGCGGCTACCACTGGAGCATTTCCTTCTTGAATTTGCCCTTTTATGCGGCGAGGAATTTAAATGGAGTGAAGCCTTTCACAGCCAGGCCACAGTGCAGCCTTTGTGCTCTCTGCTCGTGGCTGCTAGGGAAAGGGGAAGGGAATCAGTCTATTTTTCCTTAACAAAAAATACGTATAACTATTTTCACAGATGCATACATTTAAACCTTTCCCCCTTTGATGTCTATGCCCAAAATGCAAATTTTAATAAACCATTCAGAGGCTCTGGGCCAGGTAAATATAAGAAATGTTAAATATTAGATTATGCAGTTAACTCACCATCATCTCCTATTTCCTGTGTATTCAAAGAAGAAACAAAGTTTTTGTGCTTTTTCAAAACTCAGTTTTTTATTATTTAAAAAATAGCCTTTCTATGGTTTGGGCCAAACCATGTTTAAAACTTGAAATTTCATTTTCATACCATCTGATGGATTCGGGGAAAAGCTGGGGTTGCGTTTCAGACCCTCAAGAACTCCTTGTGCATAACGCTTCTGTTCTGCCCAGTGCCAGAGGCCAGGACAGGGTTTCTTCCCTGACAGTCTACTGTCTCTCTCCCGCCACAGACAAGCCTGGGCACCTTTAAACAGAAGAGGATAAAACACGAAACTAAAACATAGCTCAGTTGCTCTCACAAAGATCAGCAGCAACCGGAAGCGCTCATTTGAAAGCCTTCCACCAGTGACTGGCCATTTCCTCTGGCCATCGCTCTCCCTGTACAACAAGGGGGAGGAAGATGTTTCTGGAAGACAGGTAAACCATTTGCTGCCCCTTTTTCCTCCAGGGCTCGTTTCTGACCCTCCTCATCACCATCTAACATTCAGTAAATGCCATGGAAATCCCAGTTACTCAATGTGATCCTTGTCCTATAGAATGTATATCTTACTTGTGAATTAAAATTTACAAAATTAAAAGTCAAAAACTCCTGTTTCATAGGTGAAGACTTTAAAACTGACCTGGGCAAAGAGCCTTTACCTTTCTATGCCTCAATCTCTCCTGTGAAATGAGAGGTTGAATTAGCTACCTATAAAGTCCAACATTTTACGATTTATGAATCAGAGAACAAAGCTGTTGAAATGGAATGCTATCACGTGCCAGCTAGCTAATCCCATTTTAAAAGATTCAATAGAAATTGGCTCAAAACCCTATTCTTCATGCAACCCATGATCCCTCTACTGTTCCAGGGAATGGGGAGGGGGAGACAGTGGCAGCTGTGTCTCCCGGTGACTCCTGGGTCTGAGGTCCTCCCAGTCGCTGGGTTCTAGTTTGTAATCATCTCACTTCAAGCACATGCTGATCTCTCTCTGTGTCACATGACCCTTGACCAGACTCATCTTCAATCTCTGAAAATCCACTGGCCCCGACATATGAGATTCAGACATTACACAAGTTTCAAGACAATGGGAGGAGTTCGCACAGTAGGAACGCAGCAACTTAAAATACCCAGCACCCTTGTTTTCACCTTCTGGGGTGACTTGCTTTCTCCGCCTGCCCTTACTATGTTGCTCTGCTGTTTCCAGCCCTGTCCTCGCTGGCTCCCCTCCCAAATGTCTGTACCTGTGTTTGCACATCACTTGCTTCTTCAGGTCCAGCCCTGGGGCTTCACCTCCCTCAAGCCTTCAGGGTGCTGTCCTTCATAGACACTTTGGTACCTGAATTTAATTAGAAGGTTCATCCCCCTTTTTGGTTTGAGCTCTGAACTTCCTAGCACCCAAAGCCAAAAAAAAAAAAAATTAGTTACAAGGTTCCCTGTATTTACAAATTCCAAACAAACCAGCTGTTGTTCGCATAAGCTGGACTTATCCTGGCCCTGCACACTCTCCTACTGCTCGTGGTCCCGGGGGGCGTTGTGCGGTATCACGCCCACCTGCTGCCTGCAGGGTGTTATGCCTGGCTTCGCTCAGGAAGTAATTGTAGCTTTTAAAGACTTTTTTCAAGTTTGGAAGCTCAAGAAAAGCACTATTGATTCCTGTGCACAAAAAGCGTTTACTGAGCCTCAGGAACTGTTCTAGGTGCTGGACAGCCCGAGCATGGCCCTGGCCTCCAGAGCTCACAGCCAAGGTGGGCACAGGCAAGCAGGCCAGCCTCAAGACGCTAGTGTCGTACAGAAGGGAAAGCAGAGGAGAAAGGAGTCTAGTCTGAAGGGCTGGCAAAAGCTTCCTGGAGGAAGTGAGGCCTCAGGTAAAACTTAAAGGGAAACTAAGGTTTACCTGTGGAAACAGGAGGGAAGCAAGTTTGGGGCAGAGAGAAGAGCACGGGCCAGAGGTGAGGGGAACAGCAGGGTTAGCGCCTGCAGTGGTAGCTGCAGTGCCCACCCAGACCCCTTCTCCAGGCCGCACGCCCGCCCCTACCTGATGGGAGTGCTGGCTGCCCCTTCTCATCTGGAAAGTTATGAACCATTACCCCCTCTCGCCCCATCCCCAGGGCAGCCCACACACTGGCTGATTCTGGGTTTTAAAAGGCAGGTGTTCTTGTTTTTCTATCTTGCAAGATGGCAGGTGAAAAGAAAACTGAGAAGCCAGATACTAAAGAGAAGAAGCCTGACACTAAGGAGAAGAAACCTGAAGCCAAGAAGAAGGCCAATGCCAGCGGCAAGGTTAAGACCCCTAAGAAGGGGAAGCCCCACTGCAGCCGAAACCCTGTTCTCGTCAGAGGAATTGCAGATATTCCCGGTCGGCTACGTATTCGCGAAAAGCCATGTACAAGAGGAAGTATTCGGCCCCTAAATCCAGGACTGAGAAGAAAAAGAAGGAGAAAGTTCTTGCTACTGTCACAAAACCAGTCAGCGGCGACAAGAATGGTGGAACCCGAGTGGTTAAACTCCGCAAAATGCCTAGATCTTATCCTACTGCAGATGTGCCTGGAAAGCTGTTGAGCCAGAAACCCTCCCCTCAGCGTGTGAGGAGACTGCGGGCCAGCATCCCTCCCAGGACCGTTCTGATCATCCTCACTGGGCGCCACAGAGGCGAGAGGGTGGTCTTCCTGAAGCAGCTGAGCAGTGGCTTGCTACCTGTGACTGGACCTTTGTCCCTCAATCGAGTTCCTCTTCGGAGAACACACCAGAAATTTGTCATCGCCACCTCCACCAAAATTGATACCAGTGGTGTGAAAATCCCCAAACACCTCACTGATGAGTAAGTACTTCAAGAAGAAGAAGCTGCGCAAGCCCAGACACCAGGAGGGTGAGGTCTTCGACACGGAGAAAGAGAAATACGAGTTACAGAATAGCGCAAGGCTGACCAGAAAGCTGTGGACTCGCAAATTCTGCCAAAAATCAGAGCTGTGCCTCCGCTCCAGGGCTACCTCCGCTCTCTGTTCGCGCTCACCAACGGGCTTTATCCTCACAAACTGAATTTCTTATAAGAACCTGATTAAATAACTGGAAAAATAAAAAAATAAAATAAAAGGCGGGTGTTCTTGCTGGAAGTGGGGGTGGGGTGGGGGGCTCACTTGTCAGTGCAGTTTATGCTCCAAGCTCCTTTTCCCTCATGGATCAGGCCAAGGCCAGTTTCACTGAACCCACATCTCCCTCGGCTCCCTCCTCCCTTCATAAGCGGTTTTCCCTGCAGAGCACTCCCTCAGCAAGTTACACGTTCCCAAGCCCCTGACCTTCTTCGAAGGAACCTAAGCTTAGACAATGACGAAGGTAAAATTGTAGAGACTGAATTCTTTCTATGCACTTGGTTCAAATTTGAGCCCCATTCATCAGTAGCTTTACCTACTTAAGTTACTCCTGTTCGCAATAAAAATTCTTATGTGATATTTCCATTCAGATTTCTGATGACTAGGATTCCAGTTAAAACAGCCCTGATCTAAATTTGCCAGTAAATTGCCCAGTAAAGCATGATCTTTATCAGGGTACATACCTCAGAAAAATATCAAATGTCCTTTGACCTCCTGGGGTTTGAGGACACATATCCCAGGATGACAACCAATGATATTCTGAGTTCTGGCGATACAGACTCCTCCCACCAAGTCAAGAGTCCATGTTCTGGTTATGACTCAGTCTCTTATGAGTCTGGTTAGTGTGAATCAGTATCCAAATTAAATGTCTGACCCTGGCCAGTATGGCTCAGTGGGTTGAGCATTGTCCCATGCACCCAGAGGTGGCTGGTTCAATTCCCCATCAGGCCCATGTTGCAGGCTTGATCCCCAGTAGGGGACAAGAAGGAGGCAGCTGATCCATGTTTCTCTCTCACATCGATGCTTCTCTCTCTCCCTCTCCCTTCCTTTCTCTATAAAAAAAATCAATAAAAACATTAAAAAAAAGAAAAAGAAAAAATAAGTTTCTGAACCTACAAGACTAGACACTCTCTGACATAACCTAAAATAGTCTCACATTTTCCTTCCTGCCTTTACCCCCTGGAGATGAGGGTGTGTGACTTACCACAGTGGGTCAGAGTGGGAGACGAGTAAAAAGAATTTCAAAATCCACTGTAAAGCAAAGCAGGGAAGTACCTCTTCTGCCAATGCACCGTGGCTGTTTTTTTTCATTTCTTGCTCCCAGGCAGGAAGTATAATCTATGAATTAAGGATGATTGTTGTCCTTTAGAAAATGCAATTGTAATTATAATAGTTAAGTGCACTTAGTCACTGAGTCCTTAGTACCAGAGTCCATTGTTTCAGTTTACAGAGGGTCCTGCTAGCCAGGGCCAAAGGCAGCACCTCAGCAGCTTGATAGTTTTCCGCGTGCCTGGGGCTTAAGGAAAACTGGATCCGCAGTCCAGGATTGTGAGAGGGATGTCAGTCGGACATCTCCCAAGGGGTCCTGGATTGGTGAGGGTGCAGGCTCAGCTGAGGGGAGCCCCTGTGCACAAATTTCATGCACCAGGCTTCTAATATATATATTTCAGAGAGAAAGAGAGAGATGGAGAGAGATGCAAACATGAATGATGAGAGAGAATCATTGATCACTTGCCTTCTACATGCCCCCCACTAGGGATTAAGACTGCAACCCAGGCATGTGCTCTGACCTGGAATCAAACCGTGACCTCCTGGTTCATAGGTCAATGCTCAACCACTGGACCACACCAGTCTGACTGGGAGAAAGTGACTTTGAACCTGAGACCTAAAGGATGAATAGAGTAAGCCAAGCATATGTTGCTGGTGGAGGACGGGGGAAGAGGACCCATATTCCAGGTAAAATGCAGCCAAGACTGAGGAGAGGGAGAGGGAGAGGGAGAAACAGAGAGAGAGAGAGAGAGGCTTTGTCTTTGTTAGGCTCAGGGTATATAATTTCAGGCTTGGTAACCAATCAACTTCCCAAGGTTTTGAGGGCTTCTGATGGGTCCACCCCGTAACCAATCCATTCTTTAGATCTTTGGGGCTTCATGTCCCCTATCCAATCCAATCCCTCTCCCAGGCTAGATTGACAGGCTGGTAGGATCCACATTTGGCTCCTATTGTGCATGTACCTCTCCCTTTATTGTTCTATCGGTGCAACTGTTAATTCCCTGGGGAGTGTGTGAAGCTGTAACTTCCTGGGGAAGCAAGCTTGTGCTCCCTAGTCGAATACACAAAATAATGTCTGGGTTATTTTGCTCTCTTCCTTTATTAATATCTAACTACCTACTCGAATAAGCAGAATGACCAAATACATATTTCTTATAAATCACAGTATCACAGTAGTTTATGTGTCTCTTTCTTCCACACAAATCTAGTGACTACTACGCTATGAGCTTAGTGAAGAGTTATCATTTAGCAAGAAATAATAGCAACGACTAAGAGATATTACTGAGATTTTCCATATGGATTTTCTCACTCAATTCTCACAAGAATTCTCTGAATTATATACTATTATTCTCACTTTACAGATGGGGAAACCAAGGCTTAGAGACTATAATAGTACTTGCTTATGAAGTAATAGAGGCAGAATTTGCACACAGGCTGAGTCAGAAGCCCACATGCTAATTGCTGGACTCTCCTGTGAATCTAAGCTCTTGTGGAGAGATGTTTGGAAAAGAACTACAAAGTCTTCAGCGTAATTGGATGGTCAACTCATTGTTTGAGAAGGCAAATGGTCAAGGCTATTATTGTGTGGGAAGGTTTTCTGCTTATAGGCGAAACAAGAAAGGTCTCCACTTAGCTGTGGCAAGTGAATTGTCTCAATGGGACCTATTTGCCTGAAGGCAGTGTAAAGGCAGGACAGGACTGCAAAGACCATTTTGGATTGTGTGACTTGGCAGCCGCCATGTTGGACGCGTGAAACTTACCTGGGGGCTGCCATCTTAAAATCACAAAGACCAACCCATAAACTCGGATGATGAGGGGGGACAGCAGGAATCAAGGATTTGATTCCCCGATAAGACCAGTAGGGAATGTGATAGCCAGACTCAGAGGGGGGAGGAGGACAGGAGAGAAGGACGTGGTTCATCATGCTCAGACCAGACACCACCACCGAAACCCCCTTTAGCTGTTTGTGACATTTACTCAGCCCTCCCTTGCCTGAGGACATCCTGCTGCCAGAACACCGCACGGCCAGATACCGGGTCAACAGGACCCACCAGCCTGGGAAGAAAATTTAAAATTTCCCGCTTCCCTGTACTGTAACTGACCTTATGCTACCTGTCTTTGTGTGAAACCGGCTAATCACAAATTGCCAAATCTCCCTGCGTTGGAGATAAAAAGTGCTCGCTACCGAGGTTCGGGGCTCGCGCTGCTCACTGCTGTGACAGTGGAGATGTGGGCCCGGGCTTGAGTTCGTTATTAAAAGGCTTCTTAAAATTTTGATCTGGCTCCTTGGTGGTTGTCACTCTCGGTTGGTCCATAACAACAGTGGTATAGGCACTGCAGGGTCCTGGGGGTTGGGGGGGGGGGGTGGTTCTAGACAGCACTGGGTGATAGGCTGGTGCCAACCAGCAAAGTTGGGGCCCAGAGAGGATATGACCTTTGGTATGAAGGTCTCTCGGGTAGTAGCCAGGAACCTGGTTATGTTGGAAGTGATAAGATCATGCTTCAACCACCCAGGATCTAGGAGGCATGCATGTGCAGCGTGAGAGAAGCCCATGGAGGAAAGATGTCTCAGTGCTCATCCCTCATGGCTCAGGTCAGAGTGGGACACTCAGACAGGCCAGGCTCTATGTCAGGTTATCTGCCATCATCTGCTGACTGAGCCCAGGCTGCTGACCCTTGAGGAAACGGTTCAGGGATGAAGGCGTGTGAAGAACGGCCACCTAGGTACAGAGCCATCCACTGTCCTCTGGCCAGAGGGGAGCTCCTTCCCGCTGGGGGAACTGAGACTCAAAGCGCAATTGTGGCCTGGATACTCTGGTTCTGAACATAGCTACATTTTGTTCTCAAAAACACTGTCCCCATTCACACCACAAGCTGCCCACAGTCCTCACTGGAGGTCCTCCAGTGGCCACCGGAGTCTAGGGGAACCAACAGGAAGGTCTGAGACTGGAGGAGACTCTGGCATGTCCCCAGCATCCACACCTAAGAGCAAGTTGTCAGCCATTTCCAGGAACAAAAAGGCCAAGGTCTCTAGAGAACAAGGACCACGGCCTGTGCACAAGTTCTCCTGCTGCCAGAGGCAGTGCTTGGATCTGTCTCCCAGCCCCCACTCCCAGGAAAGATAAAGAAAGAGCTCCTCCACCCCCAGTGTCTTCCTCACAGCGCCCCTGCCTGCCACCGCTTGGATGATTTCGTCTCAGGGAAGACCAACCTCCCCCACGAGCATCCCTAAAGCAGCCTGCCTCTCTGAGGACCGTTCTGCCACCTCGGCCCCTTCTGAGGAGCCTCTGAGGATGTTGACAGTCTTAGCACAGCCCAGCGCGTTGGGTAATGTTTTCACCTTTAACAAAGTTCTCCCTTGACTGTCATTTATATTATGCAGGTCTAATCTAATTCTCCAAGGCCTTGGCCTATGGACTTGTGACCATTTGTACAACGAGAATGGATCTGGTCAAAATGATGAAGTGAATGAAATTTGTCTCCATTAACCTCGTACCACCCAGCTCTCTCCTTCTCTAGCTCCTTCCTGCTGCCCAGGGCCCGCAGTCTGCGCCTTTGCTCCCTCTCACAGGGTCCCTTTCAGGGTTGTGGGTGCTTCACCCTTGCAACTCTCGCTGTTAGGAAACAGTATATGAATGTGCAACCCAAATAAAACTGTGGCCAGCCTCCACTAATACTACTCTAAAATGAAAAATTTCAAAATCGGACTTCTAAAGCATTGAAAGCAACAAGGATCGTATCTGAGTTGTCCTGAGGCAGTGGGGTGTGGCTTGTACAACACAGAGCAAGACTTCCCCAAAACCCTTCTTCTGAATCTCCTTCTTCAGCCCCATCCCTCCCAACAGCAAATGTTCCTCCTTTCTCTTTCCTTTTCTCCCCGGAAGCTTTTCTGCCCCAAGCCCCTGGCTGTCACTTATGCCTCCTGGTGCAGCCCCCCAGCTTTCACCCCTTCTCCTGCCTCCTGCGCAGTCTCCCTCTGCAGCCCATTTCCCAGGTTTCTTCAGTTTTGGATTTTCACCAGTTTTCCCACTTGCAAAGTTCTAAGGTGGTAAGAGGAATGGGTCCCAGCAATGATGCCCCCAGATAAGACGCTCCTCTCTCAGGAGGATACTCTGGTTCTGAACATAGCTACATATGTGTTGGTGAGACATAAGCAAAATGTTTTGTCCCACTCAGAATCTATGACTTCTTGGAACTGTGCTGGTGTTTCAAATAGGCAAGGGGAACAGAGATTTCTTTTCAGGAAAATATTTTATTACCTTAAAATCATCCAGTGAGCACATTGCTTCTAAGGCTTCAAACTATTTTTGCAAAGCTCGGAATCTGACTCCTGACTACTGTATTAGCACTAACTACTTGCCTAGATGTTTCCTCCACTCTTATTTTAACTGATTACTAGCATCTTTTTTATTTTTATTCTTTTTTGTTAATCCTCACCCAAGAATACTTTTTCCATTGATTTTTAGAGAGTGGAAGAGAGGGGGAGAGACACACAGAGAGAAACATTGATGTGAGAGTGACACACCAATTGGTTGCCTCCCACACACACCCAGCCAACCAGGGCCAGGAATGGAGCCTGGAACCAAGATACATGCTCTTGGCGGGAATCAAACCCATGCCCTCAGTACACTAGCTGATGCTCTAACCACTGAGTCAAACTGGCTAGGGCTAGCATCTCTTTTGATGTATCGTGCCATTTTATGTCAGCATGCTTCGATCCCTCCCTTCTCCAGACTGTGCTCTCTATAATAATTGCCACTAGACTGTAAAACCCGAGTGCCTCACAAGGAATTGGATAGATAAGGCGTTCTTAAAAATATTTCCTGTATGGGATGAATACAATAATGAGTTAATGAATAAAGAGTTAGAAAATGATTACAGTGTATTTCTAAGCTTTGATCAAAGCTTTTTAAAATCATTATTGTGAAAATTACTATTGCAGGTAAACTGTACACTGGATTAAGTTATTTTCCAGTCTAAGGATTTATAGTTTTTCTTTAATTCTGGAAAATTTTCAGTTTATTATCTCTTGTAATATTTTCTCTCCCTCATTTTAACTATTCTCAGCATTTGGAACACCAATTTTGTACATGTTGGAGCTTTTCAGACCAGCCTCTGTGATTTTTAAAAAAATCTTTATTGTTGAAAGTATTACATATGTCCTCCTTTTTGCCCATTGACTCCTTTTAGCATGCCCCCTACCCCCACCCCAGGCCTTCAGTACCTTATTGTCTGTTTCCAAAGGTTATGCATATATGCATACAAGGTCTTTGGCAATCAAAGAACTTCTATGATTTTATTTTCACTTTTCTATGCATTTATCTTATTTGATTGCAGTCAGGAAATCGGTTTTTTTATTTTGGCTATATTTTTACATAAGCCTTTTCCAACTTAATAACCTGTTGCCATTTTGAGTATGCTATTTCATCACTCATCTCTGAAGATTCCAAACAAACCTGTTTTAAACACCTTGGCTAGTTGCACCATTATTTCTGTTTCCTCAGGTGTGATTTTTCCTATGTCCTGGTTCTGCCAACAGCTTTAATTATTATGGATATCATTAAGTGCTTTGTAATTCTGTATGAAAGCTGATCATGATGGGAATTCTTTCCCCTGCTTGCTCCTCCCTATTGAATGACTTCATCATTGCATCAGCCTGGTCCTCTGAGATTCACAGCTCTAAACTAAGTCTTTGTATAAGAGTTTGGGCATTTGGGTCAATTATATGTAGTATAGCCACTTGATCCAATGGTTGATTGATTGTACATAGTACCATTTTTGGATGCCATACACAGGCCCAATTCCTGTTTTTATACAAGAATCATAGCTTCCGGTCTAAACAGAAAGGTTCTAAAAATTTAGTAGGCTCTATGCTATCTTAGTTCCCATTCACTGGGAGATACCTTTGGCTTGGCCCTAGGGTTCAGACAGGAAGCTGGATTCCAGTTTCCATGTGATGCCCTTAGGTGAGTTCCTCACTGAATGATTACAAACCAGCCTCCACACCTTGCTGACCCAGCTTTGCTTGTATTGCCTGCCTTCAGTTCCTTTTGTAAAGCCTTCCCGTCTTTCAAACAATTAAAGGTGCCCTCTTCTGTGTTGCCCAACACATTATTTGGGTAACACAGTTATCCAAGACTCTGCCTTCTTAACTAGACTGTAATCACTCTGAGGGTGGAGAGTAAGTCCTGTTACCTTGCTGCCCCGGTGCCTAGCATTACGGCTGCAGCTTAGAGATACTCCACATTGGTGAAGTTGAATTTGAAATGTTTTAGGGACTTTTGAGAAATCTAATTTTTATTGTAACCCAGAAATGATTCTTCAGTGATATAACCTGATGTTTATGGTAGATAATTTCAGACATGACCGCAGGCATGCATTTGGACACTATCAGTGATGTCCTGGTCTGTTTGTTTGTGTGCTAACTTGTGCAGGGCCTTTTATTTGCTCCCATTTTGCTCCTTTGAAGATATAATTGCTTCTTGGTTCTATATTTCTATTGCTCATTACACTGTTCCATACCATTTCATTCTGAAAATAAAAGAAAATAGGATATTTAAAATTAATGATGTGGGTCACCCCCCCCTTTTTTTTTGCTTTCCCTCTACCTCCAGGCAGAATTAGCAAATGGCTTGAACACCAGTCTCCCTCCCTTTTTTCATCAGAATCATCTGGCTTGCATTACAGTCAGAAAAATCACTGATTATGAGGTGAGAAGCCTGAGACTTCCTTTACAAAGGATCCTTGGGATGTTTATCGGCTCCTACCACCTCCTTGCCAAACCTGGCAGGCTTGTGGAAGCCACTTCTGTTTAGGAACAAGTTGAAGAGTCACCCTCATTGGCTTGGGAATTTGGAGATTCCCAGTATAAGACTTCCCTCGTCTTCATTTTTGAAGATTCAGAAAATGGCAGTTCCTTGGATGACACAAGTTCCTGTATGGCAGAGCTCTATGTCTTTTGCAACTTTCCTTGTTCTTGAAGAAACTGTCATATCCTTGCAGTCTATTGGTCATGTTCTCAAGGTTTATAAGGGTAGCTGAATGTTTGTCTTTTCCTTCCCAAGCACTGTAACGGAGTTAAAACAGAATCTGCAGCGCTGGCCAGTTTGTTTCGATGGTTAGAGTATCCACCCTCAGACTGAAGGTTCCCAGATTCAATTCCAATCAAGGGCACATATTTCATACTTCAGTTGCAGGCTCCTCATCAGCCTTGGTGGGGGTGTGTGCAGGAGGCAACCAATTAATGTGTCTCTCTCTCACATCAATGTTTCTCTCCCTCCTCCCCCTTCCATTCTCTTTAAAAGTCAACGGGAAAATAACCTCTGGTGAGGGTTAAAAAAAATAAAAGGAATTCGCAAAGACAAACAACATACAGTGAGAGGTACTACAAAAGTAGTAGTAATAATAATATTAGTATTTGGTTTTGGTTGTGACTTTATATACCAGACCCTCTGCTTATCTTATTTCCTTTGGATATATGTATGTTGGAGGAATGTCATTAAAGATCTTTCTGTTTACCTGAGCTTGGCTCTCTCTTCTCTCCCATCTGGATGATGTAGGTAAATCTGACTTTCTATTCTGGGGACCACCTCTTTTTTTTAAAAAATATATTTTTGTTGATTTCAGAGAGGAAGGGGGAGGTAGAGATATAGAACATCAATGATGAGAGAGAATCATTGATCAGCTGTCTCCTGCACACCCCTACTGGGGATCCAGCCCACAATTCGAGCATGTGCCTTTGACCAAAAAACAAGATCCTTCAGTCCACAGGCCTATGCTCTATCCACTGAACCAAACCAGCTAAGGTTGGGGATCACCTCTTCCTTTGAAAACTCTAGTAGGATTAGGGAAACCATGAAATAGGCCTCCTAAACTCATATGCGTATGTGTCATAGTACATGTTAATTTTAAATATGCAAATACTGAAAATGCAACACAAATTGGCTTAAACATAAAGGAAATTTATTGGCTCATATGCCTGAACAGATTAGTAATACCAGGCTTCAGCCAATGCTTCTAGCAACAGGCAGATCCAAGGGTTGACAGGCAGATCCAAGCCCTTTTTTCTCCTGCATCCAAAGCATACATTTCCACTCGTGGCCACTAGATGGCTGCAGGTAGCTGTGAGGGCTAAGTATGTCCCTCTTCACATCCTAAAGAGAAAGTTCCAAAACAAAAACCAAAAAATAAGGGGGAAAGTTCCTCAAGTAGTTTCTAAAGAAGAGTGAAGCCGTTTTCCCCAGAATTCTCCAGAAAACCTGTCTTTTATTCACCTTAATTAGTATATGTTCAATCCTACCTGTGATGATGGGAAGGGGTGGGGCACACCCTGGGTTAAAGTCAGTCTCCCCAGCACCAACTGTGTGAGGGAGGGAGGGATGGAAACCAGGTCCCTGGGTCAGAGGGCACCGATGACAAGCACTCCAAAAGGACCTACTATACTTTCTCAGGAGAGAAGCACCTGGCTTTCTCTTGTCTAGGCTTGCAGGGGAAAGACTGGGGGACTCAGCACCAGGATGAGGCCCGGAGGAAAGGAAACAGGGAGTAGACCAGCCTCTCATCTAGCTGGAGTTGAAGAGACAAAAAGGCTCACCTGTGTCCTCCCAGCTCACCTGGCAAGAAGACCAGGTCTGAGAGGAAGGCTCTACCTAGTGACAGTGGGCTCTGGAGTCACATGGGGCAGCAGCAAGGAGCTGATAAGCCGGTGTTGGTACAAGAATCAGAGATTCAGAATGTTGGCCACCTTCTTACCTTTAGCACCACTAACTATTAGGGTTTCTTTATTTCTTCATATGTACAATGGGGATAATCTATACTAATAAAAGGGTAATATGCTAATTAGACCAGGAGATTTCCAGGAGACCTTCCGAACAAAGCCATGGTGACAGGGCTGAGACAGAGGCTCTTTGGGGTGATCAGGCCAGGAAGGGAGGGCAGTTAGGGGTGATCAGGCTGGCAGGGAGGGGGCAGTTTGGGGCCAGCAGGCAAGCATGCAGAGTGGTTAGGGGCAATCAGGCAGACAGGCAGGTGAACAATCTGGGAGCCAGTGATCCCAGATTGCAAGAGGGAAGTCCGACTGCCTGTGGGATCAGGCCTAAACCAGCAGTCAGAAATCCCCCAAGGGGTTCCAGATTGAAGAGAGTGCATGCTGGGCTGAGGGACACCCCCCCACATGAATGAATTTCGTTCGCTGGACCACTAGTAGGATCATAATAACCTCCTTGCCATTTTGTGTGGAAGAAAGAGGAAATGTTTCTGTTCTTAGTCCCATGTTTTAGTCTTGGCCCATAAAAATGGGAACTATCATCTCCACCCCTACCCATATGGCCTCCCGCTCTTCCTCTTTATTAGCTTCTCCCAAAGGAAGGAGAAACTCCAAATTTGATTGGTCAGCTAGTTGTCATTGATCTAGTTACTCTAGAAGGTGGAGTTATATATAAAAGTGCTGAATGAAGGTCAGTCCTCATATATGGCACGGCCCCTTTCTTCTTTCCTTTCCCTTTGTGGGTAAGTAGACACACCCAAACATCTTTTCCCATCATGTCTTGTGGTGAAATTGGTCAACAGAACCCTTTTGGGATCTGATCAATTCTCCATCCACAGGTCCCCTAAGAGTGCTGCTCTTAAATGTGAATATGAGTTGGAGAGAGGAGCCTCGCTTTGACCTGGGCTTACCACTGCCAATTCAGCCTTTACCAGACCTTCACATTAGAATAGTGGGTTCTTGTCCTGGCAGCTGTAATAGCATGGTACTCTTACCCATCTGGCTGTTCTTTGTGTCTGCGCTCCTTTGGTAGGAAGCCAGGTGAGGATCTGGGGAAGGTGGGAAGGGAGGTGAAAAGGTAGAGTTGCAGAGATGGATGAAATGATATAGATGAAACTGAAAACTGAACACAGATGAAAGGTGGCACTTACCTCTTCACAAATAATGTAGGAGTGATGTTCTCTCCTGGGAACTGCCTTGTACAGTTATCAGTTCTGTAAAGGAGTGTTCTGACTCCAGACACCAGAACTGTGACTGTTAGCTGGGCGATTTTTCCTCCCAGCTGTGGCTTGAACAAAAGTGTTTAATGTCATAAGATAGAGGCACTGCTCAGAAGTTGGGACTGATGTTCAACTTGGAGGAACAATTAGTATTGTTACTGAATTGCTTCTGCACCAGGCATGGCCTGGGACATTTTGCATGTCAGGCAACCTCCAGGTTCTTGACTCATGCAGGAAAAATTTCAATACATGAGTCCCAGTGAAAGTGAGAGTAAGTTTACTAAAGCTTGGGATAGTGAGACAAAGGAAGGGCCACTGGGGACAGGATTGGGGGTAAGCCTGGGACCAGCAGCCACTGCCCATAATCTCCCTAGGACCTTTAGAGCTTAGACTAGAAGCAGCAGAGAATGCGACTGAGAAAAGGGGGGTATGGGTGTGCTCAGAGAAGAGCATATGCTGGCATCCTTTGTCCTTGGGGTTTTAATTATCTTCCATAGGCAGAAATTTTAGGGGTACTCCCAGGGGAGGATCTCAGCAGAATATTCATTACACCTCCAGTCGTGTCATTTAGTATGCCTTGAATTTCGGAGTCTCCTGTGTCTTTGATCTCTCCACAAGGACTCTACTATTTTGAAAGATACTTTGTTTTAACCCTGCCTTTCTCTTGAGCTACTGCTCCCTCTTCTTCTCATCACTTCCCTTTACTATGTACCCCATGTTTCTTAGCAACAGAATGATCGTCATGCCTATGGCTTTTCTAAGGTGTTCTCTCTACTGTCACCAATGATGTCATAGTCATCACATTCAAATTCAAACATAATCTTAGTTCTCACCCTCCTTGATGCTCCTGTTATTGTTGTTCACCATTTCTTTCAAAATTATTTAATATTTTAGTAGCTTATTTTCTAAATCACATCCACAATTTTACCATAATGCAGCCATATCCTATATAATAAATAGGTAATATACAAATTGACCATCACTCCAATACACAAGATGGCTATCCCCATGTGATCAAAGATAGCCACCCCCATGTGGATACAAAATGGCCACCACAGCCGAGACCGGTTTGGCTCAGTGGATAGAGCGTCGGACTGCGGACTGAAGGGTCCCGGGTTTGATTCCGGTCAAGGGCATGTACCTTGGCTGCGGGCACATTCCCAGTAGGGGGCATGCAAGAGGCAGCTGATTGATGTCTCTCTCTCATCGGTATTTCTGACTTTCTATCCCTCTCCCTTCTGCTCTGTAAAAAATCAATAAAATATATTTAAAAAATAAAATAAAAATAAAATTGTTTAGGGTTTTTTTAAAAAAACAAAACAAACAAAACAAAATGGCCACCACAAGATGGCTGACGGGAGAGCAGTTGGAGGGACTAGGCCTGCAAGGGAGGACAGTTCGGGGAGGGGAGGGACCCAGGCCTGCAGAGGAGGGTAGTTAGGGGGAACCAGACCCTCAGGGGAGGGCAATTGGGGTGACCAGGCCAGCAGGGGAGGGCAGTTAGGGGCAATCAGGCCGGAAGGAGAGCAGTTAGGCATTGATCAGGCTGGCAGAGGAGTGGTTAGGAAGTGATCAGGATGGCAGGCAGGTGAGCAGTTGGGATCCAGCAGTCCTGGCTTGTGAGAGGGATGTCCAACTACCTGTTTAGGCCCAATCCTACTGGGATTGGGCCTAAACACACAGTCAGACATTCCTTGAGCAGTCCCAGTTTGGAGAGGGTGCTGGCTGGGCTGAGGGACATTCCTCTCCCCATGCACGAATTTCATGCACCAGACCTCTAGTATATATATATAAATTCCTAGTCCTTAGCCATATTTATATTTTCATATAGTTGGACATGATGTTCAAAGAATTATTTGTCCTTTCACTTAGTATTATTTATAGACACATTATACAAAAGTACAGATGAGGAAGACCTAAAGATAGGGGATCAAACCCTCAACCTAGTATGTGCCCTGACCTGAATCAGACCAGTGATCCTCATTGCACAGGACAAGGCTCAACCAACTGAGTCACACTGACCAGGTCATGTGACTTTTATAAGAAGCCATCTGGTTTCTAGACTTCGAGTTATGGGAGAAAAGAGGGAAAGGAGGAATAGCCCAAGAGAGTTGTGAAATAGCTATTAGCAACACCTAAGAAACATGTTAACACAGTGCAGTTATAATAAAAATCATTATCATTGCTTTAGCTGGTGTTGCTCAATGCTTAGAACATTGGCCTGGGCACTGAAGGATCTCAGATTTTATTCCTGATCAAGGGCACATACCTCAGTTGCAGGTTTGTTCCCCACCCTCAGTCAGGGTGCATGTGGGAGGCAATCAGTTGATGTCTCTCTCTCTCTCCCCACTTTTCCCTCTCTCCTTTCTACTCTTTCTAAAAAAGCAATGAAAAAAATATCCTCAGGTGAGGATTAACAGTAACAAAAGAAATCATTATTCCTTCTGACATATATATCCTATATTTAGTTGGATCAAAAGGTTGCATGACTACTACAGTTATTGTCATCTATGGCTCTATTTTGGCCATGACCTTTATTAGAGCTTTCTTTGGGTGTAATGTGTGTGTGTGTGTGTGTGTGTGTGTGTGTGTGTGTGTGTCTGATTCAGGGGGAAGGTATGGATGTTAGAGAGAGGTGAGAGAAGTATTGGCAACAAACTTTGAGGAATCCTATAAATGAGACTGGTGTTTTATGAACTGATGGTTGTGATATATTAGTGGGTTTGAAATCATTACATTTTAGTGACTAGCATTTTTAAATGGAGTAGAAAGAAATGAAATGGAGAATAAGACAGAGCATCATGTGCTATTCTTAGTAAGAGAGAGAGAGAGAGAGAGAGAGAGAGAGAGAGAGAGAGAGTTCATAGTGGATCAGAATGTAAAATTTCTTTATTTTCTTTTAATTTAATAAATCTTTATTGTTCAGATTATTACAATCGTTTCTCTTATTTCTCCACATAGCTCCCCTCCATGTGGTTACCACCCACCCTCTGCCCTTACCTTCCCCCTACTGTTCTCATCAATAGGTGTATGATTTTTGTCCAGTCTCTTCCTGCACCCTTTATACCCTTTCCCCCCTGAGAATTATCAGTCCACTCCCTTTCTATGCCTCTGATTCTATCATATTCACCAATTTATTCTGTTCATCAAGTTTTTAATTCACTTGATTTTTAGATTCACTTGTTGATAGAAATGTATTTGTTGCTCATAATTTTTATCTTTACCTTTTTCCTTCTTCTTCCTCTTCTTAAAGAATACCTTTCAGCATTTCATATAATACTGGTTTGATGATGATTAACTCCTTTAGTTTTTTCTTATCTGTGAAGCTCTTTATCTGACCCTCAATTCTGAATAATAGCTTTGCTGGGTAGAGTAATCTTGGTTGTAGGTTCTTGCTATTCATCACTTTGAATATTTCTTGCCACTCCCGCCTGGCCTGCATAGTTTCTGTTGAGAAATCAGCTGACAGTCATATGGGTGTTCCATTGTAGATAATTAACTGGTTTTCTCTTGCTGCTTTTAATATTCTCTCTTTGTCTTTTGCTCTTGGCATTTTAAATATGATATGTCTTGGTGTGGTCCTCTTTGGATTCCTTTTGTTTGGGGTTCTGTGTGCTTCCTAGACTTGTAAGTCTATTTCTTTCACCAGGTGGAGGAAGTTTTCTGTCACTATTTCTTCAAATATGTTTTCATTGTCTTGCTCTCTCTCTTTTTCTGGCACCCCCATAATTAAGATGTTGGTACACTTGAGGTTGTCCCAGAGGCTCCTTACACTATCTTCAATTTTTTGGATTCTTTTTTCTTTTTGCTTTTCCAGCTGAGTGTTTTTTGCTTCTTTGTATTGCAGATCTTTGACTTGATTCTTGTGGTCCTCTAGTCTGCTGTTAGGTCCCTGTATAATATTTTTTATTTCAGTCAGTGTATGTTTAATTTCTAGTTGATCCTTTTTCATATCCTTGAGTGTCTTGCTCATATCCTTGAAGGCCTCACTAAATTTATCGGCCTTTTCTAGGAAATTCTTGAAAAACCTTATAACTGTGGTTTTGAACTCTGTATCCAGTCATTTGTCTTCCTCCATTTCTTTCATATGTGATCTCTTTCTTTCTCTCCACATTTTTGCTGCTTCCCTGAGTTGGTAGGATAGCTTTGTGTGCTAGGTGTGCTTATGGCCCAGTGTCTTGGCCTCCCCAGTTTACCTGAGGTGGACACTCTTGTTGCACCCCTTTGTGGACTGTATGTTGAGCCTTGTTGTAGTTAAGTCTTGTTTGTTGTTGGTATCACTGGGAGGAATTGACTTCCAGGGCAATTGGCGGTGAGGATCAGCTGTGTCTACGCTGTGAGAACTTCTGTGCTGGAGACAGACTTATGAGAAAAGACTTGCAAAATTGCAAAAGCCTCTCTGCTTAGCTTGGATGGGGCAGAGTCTCAAGGCTGAGCAGACATTCTTGGCTTCCCATCAGCCCTGCCTTATGAGGCCTTTGGGACTCAGTGTCTCTTGGTAATCGCTGGAAGCACCTCTGAGAGAAAGCTGCCCTTGAGTTTTGCCTGCTGCCAGACAGTCCAGTTTCTCTCCCAATGAGTATGGATTCCCAGATTTTGGCCAGGAACTGGAGTGTAGTCAGGAACATCTGTTTTTCTCCTGCTAGAGAAAGCCAGAGGCACACTCAGCAGTCAGTCCTCTCTGCGCGCACTCGTGTGCGTACCTCTAGACCTCTACCTTTCTCAGCTCCCCTGAGTTTCTGCCTGACAGTCCAGTTTCCCCCTTGTCTGAGCTTGGGTCCCCAGAGTCACGTCCAGAACTGGGGTTCAGTGCAGTCAGAACTGGGGTTCAGTGCAGTTGGGAGCTTCCTTCTCTTTCCTGCCAGAGAACACCAGCCAGGCACTCAGCCACCCTTCCTCTCTGCGTGCATGTCTCCGTACCCCAGCCTTTTTGCAGCTCCTCTGATTCTTCGTGAGCTTTTCTCTTTCCTTCTAGTTGTAAAATTTCTACTCAGCCAGCTTTCCTGTGGTCCTGGATGATGTCCATTTTGAAATTGTTGTACAAGGCAGCAGTTTAGGTATGTACCTATGCTGCCATCTTAGTTTCTCCCTCTTTCTAGCTGTTATCTTGGGTTAAGTCTGACTTTCTCTGAAGAAAAGTTCCAACTCAAATTTCTTAATTAAAAAAAATTTTTTTTATTGTTTTTTTTTAGAGAGAGAGGAAGGGAGAGGGGAGAGAGATAGAACATCAATGAGAGATAAATGTCATCAATCAACTGCCTCCTGTGCACCCCCTACTGGAGATCGAGTCTGCAACCTGGGCATGTGTCCTGACCAGGAATCGAACCTGTGACTTCTTGGTTCATAGGTCAAACACTCAACTGCGGAGCCATGCTGGTGAGGCAAATTTCTTAATTTTTATAGTAGTCAAAACATATGAGAGCTGCTAGGTTGTCAAAAGAACTGCACTGAGGGAGAACCAAGATGGCGGCATAGGTAAAACACCTATCTTGCCGTCATACACAGCAATTTTAAAACTACAACTTAACGAAAGAACAAACACCATCCAGAATCACCGGAAAGCTGGCCGAGTGAAAATTCCACAAATAAAAGTGAAGATAAGACACTGTGACTCAGTGGAGTGGCTGAGGACAGCGTTGAAGATGCACGCGGAGAGAGGTTTGGAGGAGCCGCGCGTGCCAGCGGATAGGGCGGGTGGCAGAAAACCAGCCAGTTTTCTCAAACAGGGGAGACAAAGATGTCCCACTGGACTGATTCCCCAACTCTGGGCGAAATCCAGGGAACCCACTATCATACGGGGTAAAAACTGGACAGTGGGAGGGCACGCCGAAGCTCGGGTGCTGCAGGGGCCTGCTGGCTTGTGGAGAAGGCGAGCTTCTGCGGAGTGCGCGTGAACTTGGGAACAGCGCAGCTGCGTGACCACGTAGAGAACACTCGTGACTTGCTCTCTAATTTGGGAAACCATCAGACTGCATTGTTTTATGACCCTGGGTGAGACATTGGGTGTGCAGATTCATTTGGGGAGAGTCTGAATTCTCCCGCAGCCAGTGGAGCTCGGCAGTGGCTCTCTATAAGAGGTGCTGGCAGCCATTGCCCCCAGCACAGAGTCCCTGGGGCCACATAGGGCAGAGCTGACGCTGTCTGCTTGGCCCGGAGACTCCGCCCATCCAACCTGAGCACAGCTGAACTTCACAGACAATTGGCCTGAAGGTCAACCCCTAACAACGATTAACCTGAGCTTAACTTCAGCAAGATTGTGTAACCCATATCCACCTCAGGTAACTGGGGAGGCTGAGCCACTGTCCCTTGTAGGACGTCTACCACACAAAGCTAATTGACCAACTCAGGGAAGCAGTCACCACGCAGAGACATGGAAAGAAATCAGATGTGAAAGAAATGGAGGAAAAAAACCGACTGGACATGGAATTCAAAACCACGGTTATAGGGCTTCTCAAGAGGCTCCTAGAAAAGGTCGAGACCTATAAGGAAATAAGCAAGACCGACAAGGAAATGAACGAGACCCTCAAGGATATGAACAAAACCTGCAAGGAAATGATTAAGACCAATGTGGAAATGAATGAGTCCTACAAGGAAATGAACAAGACCCTCAAGGATATAAAGGAGACTCTCAAGGACATGAAAAAGGACCAACCAGAAATTAAGCATACACTGACTGAAATAAAAAATATTATACAAAGACCTAACAGTACTCTAGAGCACCCCAAGAACCAAGTTAAAAATTTGAAATACAAAGAGGTAAAATCCACTCAGCTGAAAAAGCAAGAAACCAAAAGAATCCAAAAAATTGAAGATAGTGTAAGGGCCTCTGGGACAACCTCAAGCATACCAACATCCGAATTATAGAAGTGCCAGAAAAAGAGAGAGAGCAAGGCAATGAAAACCTATTTGAAGAAATAGTGACCGAAAACCTCCCACACCTGGTGAAAGAAATTGACTTAGGAGTCCAAGAAGCACACTGAACCCCAATATATAGGACCCTAAGAGGACCACACCAAAGCATGTCATAATTAAAATGCCAAGAGCAAAAGACAAAGAGAGAATATTAAAAGCAGCAAGAGAAAAACAGTTACCTATAAGGGAGCACCCATAGGATTGTCAGCAGATTTCTCAACAGAAACGATGCAGGCCAGACAGGAGTGGCAAGAAATATTCAAAGTGATGAATAGCAAGAATCTACAACCAAGATTACTCCATCCAGCAAAGCTGTCATTCAGAATTGAAGGTCAGATAAAGTGCTTCGCAGATAAGAAAAAGCTAAAGGAGTTCATCACCACCAAGCCAATATTATATGAAATGCTGAAAGATATTCTTTAAGAAGAGGAAGAAGAAAAAGATAAAAATGTAAATTATGAACAACAAATACACATCTATCAACTAATGAATCTAAAAAGCAAGTGAATTAATAAGCTGATGAACAGGATAAACTGGTGAATGTAACAGAATCATGGACATAGAGAGGGAATGGACTGAACTCTTGGGGAGAAAAGGGGTGTGGGAAGTGCAGCAAGAGACTGAGCAAAAATCATGCAACTATGGGAGAGGACAGTGAAGGGGGATGAGGGTGGAGGGTGGGATGGGCACCAGGTGGAGGGGAACAATGTAATTAATAAACTGAACAATAAAGATTTAAAAAAAAAGAACTGCACTGAGAGAAGACTAACACGGTTGAAGAAGTTTGAATCACTAGTGTAAGGTCATTTGATTTTAGGCCGCTCCACTACCCACCCACTCAGCGAAGCCTGCCCTCCCTCTGCATGCAGAGTCCTCATGGGCTTCCATTTCTGCTGGCAAATATTAAATTAACCTAACATTGCTACTTCCCTACTTGAGTATTTCATTTTTAGCTATTATAAATAATTCTGCTATAAGTATTTTTATAATTATAGGTTTGTTCTCTTTTGAGTTACTTAGATGGGATATGTTTTCTGGTATGATCATTTATATAACTCTTACTAAAAAACACACACAACCAATTTACACTTCCACCAGCAATCATTTCCCGTTAGTCTCACTGGTACTGAATTTTATTATTTATTCTTATCCTTGCTTATTGGATATGTGTTAAATGGACCCTTATAATTGTTTTCATTTGATTTTTTAAAATTACTTTTGAGGTTTAGTGTTTCAAATGTTGGTTGATGATGCCTGTTCCAGTGAATGAACTGCCTATGTGTGTCCTGGACTATGTCTCTACTGGGAACCTGGTTTGAATGATTCAACATATTTTAGCCATTAAACTTTAAGTAAGAAGCCATATTTATAACAAACATTTTTCTTATTCTGTTTCTTTTTGTTTTGGTTTTGTGGAATTTCATGGTTTTATATTTTTATATAATTCTATACATCATTATTTTTTACTTTGAATTTCTTCCATTTTGTAAAAAAAATGTTTTTTAAATTTCAGAGAGAGAGGAAAGGGGAGAGAGTGGGAGGGAGTGAGGAAAGGGGAGAGAGAGAGAGAGAGAGAGAGAGAGAGAGAGAGAGAAGATAAGTACATGTACTGAACCCAAAACCTAGGCATATACCTTGACTAGGAATCGAACCAGCAATCTTTTGTACACCAGATGATACTCAACCAACTGAGCCATACCAGCCAGGGCTTCTTCCTTATTTTAAATCATATAAGAAAATAATCTCCTAGTTGTTAGAAAAAGCATTCTTTTTCTTTTTGTAACATGATTTTTAATTCTGATAAACATGCACAAAATAAAGAACGCCTTCCTTTTGCAGAATGTGAAGAACAAAGTTGGTTTTTTAAAAAGGAATAAAAAGAACAGTTATCAACCCTTTTGTTCTTCTAAATTGGTTGTTCTCCACCAACAGCATCACATCACCTAGGAACTTGTTAGAAATGTATATTCAAAAGCCTCATTCCACACCTACTGAATCAAAAGCTTGGAGGTGGGGGGCCCTTAATCTATGTTTTAATAAGCCCTCTAGGTGATTCTGATACTCAAGTTTGAGAACCACTACTTTAGATCAATCCTAAGGCATTTTTATTTAGGTACAAACTCAGCCACAGTTATACTTGCTTCTAACTTTTAATTAATGGATAGTGGAAATCATCTGCCTTTACTAGGCAATTCCCTTGGCGCCCTCAGAGAATCGTTTATTCTGTTTATCAGAATGTTGAAATACAATACCCCTCTACTCCACCCTTTATTAGAGTAGCCAATTATGTGCTATGCCTACAATTCCTAGTTTTGCTTGTAATTATTCTCCACTCAACACCCCCAAATAATACTTTATACTCTTTAAGGTTTGAGTGAAACTATTCTCCCAGTTACCCTCCAGGGCTATTAGCTTTGAGACATGATGTATATTTTTGTCTTTGCTTATGGAGAACTCAGCTATGCTTTCTGATTATTTCCTGCTCTCCTGGATCTATTCCAAGTGGCTTCTCTGCTGGTCTTTTTCCTTCTCCCAAGGTCAGTTTCCAAAGACCCTTCAATAATACATGAAATTGGCAAAAGATAATATTCTTAAGATATAATTTTAAACTATCAGAGAATGTTTCAGGGAAAAAATAAATATCACTGTTGCCATTAGATAGACAGGAAGACTTTCTGATGGCAGGTTGTTGATGGTGTCATAGGAAGTGACCCAGATTGTAGCCAATCAATGTTCTCTCTCCCATCAATGTTTCTCTCTCTCTCTCTCTCTCTCTCTGCCCCCTGCTCCTTTTTGTTCCTCTCTCTCTAAAATCAATTAATATATCCTCAGTGAGGATTAAAAAAATATAATCCTATCTAATAAAAAAGTAATATGCAAATTGACCATACTTCCACTAGAGTCACAAGCCATGCCTGCCAGCCACACCCATGGGCCAATCAGGAGTGATAGGCAAATTAATCCCCAACCAAGGTGGCTGCTGGCCACAGAGAGCAGAAGGGAGGCTGGGTTTCCCCGGCGATGGAGGAAGCCAGCTTTCTACCTGTCCTTGCTGGCCTAGGCCTCCACTCAATACTACAAAGTTTCAATTATAGAAGATAAATATAATCCAACAGAAATGGAGGTAGCCATGCAGCTGGAGAGAGCAGAGACTAGGGTTGCTCCTGGCGATGGAGGAAGCCAAGCTTCTGCAGCTCTGGCCGGCCTAGGCCTTCACCTAAGACTACAAAGTTCCAATTATAGAAGGTAAATATCCCAGGAGAAATGGCTGTGGTCATGGCCACGGAGCAAACAAGAGGCTTGGCTCCACTCCAGGCTACAACATTTCAATTGTAGAACATAAATAAATTCCAGATACCAGGTACTCCACTTGGGTCACTGGGGAGCATGGCAGGCCTGCAAACTATCGCAGGCCCCTCATCCAGTTGCCCCACACCCCAAGGGAACCCTCACCCTGATCCAGGACACCCTTTAGGGCAAACCAGCTGGCCCCAACCCATGCACCAGGCATCTATCTTATCAAATAAAAGAGTAATATGCAGATTGACCATCACTCAAATATGCAAGATGGCTGTCCCCATGTAGTCAAAGATCCTACCCCTATGTGGTCAAAGTTGGCCACTACAAGATGGCCAGCAGGGGAGAGCAGTTGGGAGGGACCAGGCCTGCAAGGGAGGCAGTTGGGGGCAATCAAGCCTGCAGGGGAGGGCAGTTAGGGGTGAGCAGGCTGGCAGAGGAGGGAAGTTGGAGGCAACCAGGCCTGCAGGGAAGGGAATTTGTATGGGACTTAGGCCTGCAGGGGAGAGCAGTTGGGGGGGACCAGGCCTATAGGGGAGGGCAGTTAGGGGCAAACAGGCTGACAGGGGAGCAATTAGATATCAATCAAGCTGGCATGGGAGTGGTTAGGGGGTGATCAGGCTGGTAGACAGAAGCAGTTAGGGGCAATCAGGAAGATAGGCAGGCGGGCAATTGGGAGTCAGCAGTTCTGGATTGTGAGAGGGATGTCTGACTGCCCGTTTAGGCTTAATCTTACTGGGATTGAGCCTAAACGGGCAGTCAGACATCCCTCGAGGGATCCCAGATTGGAGAGGGTGCAGACTGGGCAGAGAGACACCACCTTCCCTCCCGTGCATGAATTTTGTGCATCAGGCCTATAGTAATAAATAAATAAAAATAAAATTGTCAAAACAAGCTCACTGAGATTTTCTCCTATGGTATCTTCTAAGAATTTTATGGCTTTGCATTTTACATTTAGATCTATGATTCTTTTTAAGTTAATTTTTGTGAAAGGTATAAGGTTAATGTTAAGATTCTTCGTTGTTGTTTGTGGATGTCCAGTTGTTTGGCATCATTTGTTACAAAGACTATCCCTTATATATTGTATTGCCTTTGCTCCTTTGTCAAAAATCAGTTGATTAGATTGTCATCTGACACAAGATTGAGGGTTCAATCCCCAATTAGGGCACATTCAAGAATCAACTAGTGAATGCACAAATAAGGAGAACAACAATTGATGTTTCTCTCTCTCTTTTCTCTCTTTCGCCCTTCTTCTGTCTAATATCAATTTTTAAAAATCTGTTGACTGTGTTTGTGTGGGTGTATTTCTGGGCTCTCTATCCTGTTCCATTGATTTATTTGTCTTCATTTTACCAATATCACACTGTCTTGATTACTTAGTTTCATAGTAAGTCTTGAAATTGCAGAGTTCAGTACTCTGACTTTGTTCTTCTCCTTCAATATTGTGTTGGCTGTTCTGAGTTTTATGCCTTTCCACATAAAATTTAGAATAGGTTTGTTGATAGCACACATATAATTTTTGAAATTTACAACATTTGACAGAGGTATGGAAAAGGAGGATTTTCCCAGTGTTGGGCAGGGTGCAAATGCAGGTCTTCTACAGTGTTTCCTTTCCATGTAGGTCTAAAACAGCAGGATCAAATGTGTATATATTGGCTTCAAAGTGAGTTGGTTGTCCAGTACATACCTGGCCTGTGTGCAGTCCCCAGTTCTTATCAGGACCACAGGTCTACTGCACAGCAGCCTCTTACAAAACTACCCCCAGTGCCGAGTGACAGGGAAGCTGACAGCTTGTGGTGTTCAGAGTACTGGGAGCGAGGAGGTTGGCACCCTTCATGTCAGAAAGGAGAGTGGTCACGCTGTTAGGATGTGGCTGCCTGAACCCTTCTTTAACAACCAAACATGGCCCATGGAAACTTTCACCAAAACACTAAGAGGCCAAGTACATTGTCTGAACTAAAGCACAGGCAACCCTTGATCTGAATCTTGGCTATTTCACAAGCACATCTTTGAAGCTGAGTGGAAAATTATTCTCTTCTCTCATGCGACACACTTCCCAGGCCAAGTCTTTTAAAAATCTATTTTTCTTATTAGAAAAATAATACAGGTTTTAAAAAATAATTGAAAAGTACAGAAAATTTTAAGAAGAAAAAAAGTACATATATTCTCTTCACACAGAAATAACCTCCATTACCAGTTTAGTAATTTTTCCAGCATTTATTCTGTGCATGTATACCTAGTGTATGAGGGTTGGTATTTTTAATTAATTATTTTCCTTTGTCCCACAATATTTGAATATGTGTGTATGGACTTTTTGTTACATTTTATCACAGCATTTCTTTTTTAAAAAATATATTTTATTGATTTTTTTACAGAGAGGAAGGGAGAGGGATAGAAAGGCAGAAACATCGATGAGAGAGAAACATCAATCAGCTGCCTCCTGCACACCCCCTACTGGGGATGTGCTCCCAGCCAAGGTACATGCCCTTGACCGGAATCGAACCCGGGACCTTTCAGTCCGAAGGCCGACGCTCTACCACTGAGCCAAACCGGTTTCGGCTATCACAGCATTTCTTATAACATTGCATATGCTTCATGAATATAACTTTCTGGTTGTATTATATATATTTTATGTCTTTTTTAATAGTCCCATTACTAGTAGAAAATTATGATTAATTATAAGGATGACCAGATGAGCCAAAAATCTTTTCTTCCAATCCCAGTATGTATGTCTTTGTCTATCTCTCTGATTTCAAAATTGTCCTTCTTGAATAAGGACAAGGACACTTTTTGTCTCAGTGTCAGGCAGGCTCAGATCCAAGAGGCAGCCACTTCAAAGATCTTGTGTCAGTTTTGTCAAAACATGTGTTTTTAACACGTTAGTGTCATATTCTTCCCTGTCTTCACATCTGAAAACAATGTGAAACACTTATCTTGTCTCTTTTCCATCAATTTGTTCATTTTTTTATCCTTCTAGTTCTTAGCCAGATATAACTATTTCCCCCATCCCCAGTTAAGATAATGATGTGGGACACAGGCTTTTAAAAAAGGCCCTCAAATGAAACTAGGCCAAAGACCTGTCGGAAAAGCCCATCCCACCCTGTTGTTTACAAGGACCCCTCAGCCGCAGTGCTGATTTTGCAGATGCTGCTCTGCATAAGGATGACCCAGGTGACCCAAAACCTTCTCTTCCAATCCCAGTAAGTTGATTTTCCTCACTTTGAAATTTATAAATCTAAATGCAAGAAAATTATAATGAAATGGGGAAAAAAAGCTTCTGGCTCTCTCTGTTTCTCTTTCTCTCTTTCTTTCCATCTATATCTATATCTATCTATCTATCTATCTATCTATCTATCTATCTATCTATCTACATTGAGTGTCCAGATTATTATGATCTCTGAATGCATAATAATCTGACCACTCAGTGTATATCCTATATAATAAAAGGTTAATATGCAAATTATTCCCTTGACCAGGAGTTCAACCAGCAGGCAGGCCAGCCAAACACCCATGTCCCCTCCCCCTGGCCAGGCTGGCTGGACCCCACACATGCACAAATTCATGCACCAGGCATCTAATATATATTAGAATGAAACTAGGCATTATTATGTATTCAGAGATCATAATAATCTGGCTACTCCGTGTGTGTACACACACACACACACACACACACACCCTATCTAATAAAAGAGTAATATGCAAATTGACTTACCTTCACTACACCCACAAGACATGCCTACCAGCCAATCAGGAGTGAGTATGCAATTAACCCAACCAAGATGTCTGCAGCTATGGAGCCAGTAGGAGGATTGAGTTTCCCCAGTAATGGAGGAAACCAAGCTTTCTGCACACTCTGGCCAGCCTAGGCCTCCACTCAAGGCTACAAAGTTTCAATTATAGAAGATAAATAAATCCCAACAGAAAAATGGCTGCAGCCACAGAAGAAGCAGGAGGCTTGGTTCCACTCAAGGCTACAAAGTTTCAATTATAGAAGATAAATAAATCCCCGATATCAGGGCCTCTGCTTGGGTCGCTGGGGGGGGGGGGGGGCATGGCCAGCCTGCAAATAACTATAGGCCCCTCGCCCAGGCTGCCCAGGTCCCAAGAGAACCCCCATCCTGATCCAGGACACCCTTCAGGGCAACCCAGCCAGCCCCAACTCATGCACCAGACCTTTATCCTATCTAATAAAAGAGTAATATACAAATTGACCATCACTCCAACACAAAAGATGGCTGTCCCCAAGTGGTCAAAGATGGCTGCCTCCATGTGAACACAAAATGGCCACCACAAGATGGTCAGCAGGGGAGGGCAGTTGGGAAGAACCAGGCCTGCAAGGGAGGGCAGTTGTGGGTGATCAGGCCAGCAGAGGAGGGCAGTTAGGGGTGACCAGGCCTGCAGGGGAGGGCAGTGGTGGTTTTCAGGCTGGCCACGCCTCCCAGGCATGCAAGGGAGGACAGTTGGAGGCAATCAAGCCTGCAGAGGAGGGCAGTTAGAGGTGACCAGGCCTGCAGGGGAGGTCAGTTAGGAGCAAAAAGGCTGGCAAGGTAGTAGTCAGGGGATGATCAGGCTGGCAGGCAGAAGGGGTTCAGAGCAACCAGGAAGGCAGGCAGGTGATCATTTAGGAGCCAGCAGTCCTGGATTGTGAGAGAGATCCAAAATTGGAGAGGGTGCAGGCTGGGCTGAGGGACAATCCCCACCCCTCACCCCCCGCATGAATTTCATGCACGGGGCCTCTAGTATGTGTGTGTACACACACACACACACACACACACATCTGAATTCTTTGTTTTTCCATTTTTGTCCAGTTTATTAAATCTGCTGTGCAATCAATTGAATTGAGTCATTGAAATCACCTAAGATACTATCCCAACTATATTCATATAGCAATGTTAAATATACATATATATACCATGCATCTTAAAGTACTGTGAGTGATTGTCTACTGATATAATTTGAGAGTCACCAAAAAGCCTACCAACCCTCAATATACCCACTCATAACTCCAATCACTTCTATATTAGTTATTCATGAAAATAGAGTCCTGCCTGGCCAAGTGGCTCAGTTGGTTGAGTATCGTTCTGTGCACCGAAAAGTTGTCGGGTCGATTCCTGGTCAGGGCACATACCTGAGTTGCAGGTTTGATCCCCGGTCTGAGTATGTATGTAGATGGTTCTCACTCTCTATCTCTCTAAGCATGTCCTCAAATGAGAATTTTAAAAAAGTAGTCCTCATTATAAGGACAGAAAAAGGCCTCTCTTTTTCTTTGCTGTGGCCTTTCACAATTTATGAGAAGCACCTAATAATTAAACCCCAAGATTGTTGGCTCCTCTGATTCAAACACCTTCTCTTTTCAAACTTCAGGACAAGATAAAACTGTTCTCAAGGTTGCATTCTTTCATCCCCTCCTCCTTGCTCTTTTAACAGCTTCAGGATAATTTGCTCCTCCTCATCTTCCCTTTCCCTACCCCTCTCCCTTTCAGACAAGTATCTTTTGAATTTCTCATACCTTTTGTTTTAAGCTTGTTTTATAGGTTTGGGGAAAATACTAAAACATCTGCCTGACTTCTGGAAAGCAAACAAAAGGTAACTTTTCAAGACAAATTAATCAACTTCAACACAACCTCCCCCCAACCTCTTCCTTATAGCTTAGCAACATCAACTGCTTGCTCTTTAAAAGTTCAAGCCACATTTCTTCCCTGCCCTGCATTGACTAGCCATACGCTGGCCCTTTCCTCTCTTGGGAAGTACAATAAATTTTCTCCCTGCATCTATCTCTTTTCTCAGTTGTGAATTCTTTCATAGCCCACATCACCAGCCAAACCCTAACACTTATTACAAGAAAACAGCAACAACTACAGGCTAAAATTTCTCATGGATAAATGCAAAATATCCTCAACAAAATATTAACAAATCAAACCCAGAAAAATGCATAAAAGATAACAGATAGTGACAAGTGGGTTTCATTTTAAGAATACAAAGTTTAGCATTTAAAATCAATCAATGTAATTTATCATTTTAACAAAATAAAAAAGAAAAGCAATAATGCTCATATTGTCTTAGTAGATGAAGAAAAAGCAATTAACAAAATTTAACATCAATTTATTATTAAAATTCCTAGAAAACTGAGACTAGAAGGAAGCTTCATCAATCTAACGAAAGGTGTCTGAAAAACAGAACCTACAGCTGGCATCATAGTATCTGAACTCTGAACTCTTTCCCACTAAAATGAGGAACTAGGTAAGGATGTCTGCTCTCTGACCCAGTGCAAAAGGCAAGAAGAAAGGAAATAAATTTCATTGGCAAAGAAGTAAAACATTCTCTATTTGCAGATAACATGATTGTTTATGTAGAAAATCCTAAAGATCTAAACAAATGAACAAAGAGTTGCTAGAACTAAGACAGAAGGTCTCACGCTACAAGGTCAACATATAATAATCATCTGTATTTCTATAACCTAGCAGCTTATAGAAAATTTAAATTCATTTACAAGTGTCAAAAATGAGTAAGATACTCATGAATCATTTAATAAAAGATATACAAAAACTTAACTTGGGGTGGTGAACACACAACACAGTGTATAGAGGATGTTCTGTAGACTCGTGCACCTGAAACCTGTATAATTTTGTTAGCTAGTATCATCCCAATAAATTTAATAGAAATAAAATAAATCAATAATATAAAAAATAAAACGGGTATTTCAAATAAAATAAAAAAGGCATCATGTATAATAGCTATGTTGATTGTGGAAATAGCCAGAAGAAGGAGGGGCAGGCACTGAGTGGAGGTGGGTAAGGGAGAGGGGAATAGGGAACATCTGTAATAGTGTCAACAATAAAAAAATATGTATATGTCAAAAACTATAAAGCATGACTGAGAGAAATTAAAGAACTAAACAAATGGAGAGATATATCATGTTCATGAAGCAGAAACTTTGTAATGTTAAGATGTCACTTCTTCCCATATTGATTTGTAGAGCCAATATAATATCAATGACAATACCAGCAGGCTGTTTATTAAAAATAGAAATTAACAAGTTCACTCTAAAATTGATATGGAGCCGAGACCGGTTTGGCTCAGTGGATAGAGCGTCGGACTGGGGACTGAAGGGTCCCGGGTTCGATTCCAGCAAGGGCATGTACCTTGGCTGCGGGCACATCCCCAGTAGGGGGCGTGCAAGAGGCAGCTGATCGATGTCTCTCTCATCGATGTTTCTGACTTTCTATCCCTCTCTCTTCCGCTCTGTAAAAAATCAATAAAATATATTAAAAATAATAATAATAAAATAAAATTGATATGGAAATGCTATGCTTCTAGAATGCCTACACTACCTTAGAAAAGACTAGCAAATCTAGAAGTTTTATGCTAGTTGACTTCAAGACTTATAAAGGTACAGTAATCACATCTAAGGATAGACAAAGAGATCAATGAACTAGACCAGTGGTTGGCAAACCACAGCTTGCAAGCCACATGTGGTTCTTTGGCTCCTTGACTGTGGCTGTTCCACAAAATACCATGACCTGGATGAGTCTATTTTGAAGAAGTGGCGTTAGAAGAAAAGTTGAAAAAAATTGGCTCTCAAAAGAAATTTCATTCATTGATTGTACTGTTGATATTTGGCTCTGTTGACTAATGAGTTTGCCGACCACTGGACTGGACCAATGAAACAGAGCCCAAGATAGACCTATATTTATATAGTCAGTCAAAAGACAAGTTTGTTCACCAAATGGTGCTGGAACAACTAAACATTCATATACAGAGAAAAAAGAAACTTTGAATTATATTTTATATCATACACAAAATTAATTTGATGTATGTCTTCTATATAATAAAGAGCCAGGGTCTTAACAACCATTATGACTGAAGGCTTGACCAGACTGGAAGTCAGTGCAGGGTTATTGTGGCAAACTAGCACTGACTGGGGCCACTGCCAGAAGCCTGACCTAGCACTGACTGCCTAGAGGACTGTGGATCAGGGCCAGAGGGAGGCCTGTAGAGAGAGAGGCAGGGTCTGATCCATAGCCTCTGTAGCAGCCATTGATCAGAACTTGCCTCTCTTTCTCTCCCAGCCTGGCCAACAACTACACCTCCATTTCTTTCCAGACCTCCATCAGGGCTGCTGATCAGCCCTGCTTTTCTGATTAGGCCCCATTAACAGACCCAGAGACACCGACTGGCATAGAAACTGACCAATCAGAACCAAATCTGGGTGAATAAAAGGAGCCAATGGTTGCCTAGGAGGCAGAGTTTTTGACTCTAGGGCTGGCATAGAAACTGACCAATCAGAACCAAGTTGGCCAGCAAGGGAGGGCAATTAGTGGTAATCAGACAGGAAGAGGCTGTTAGGGGCGATCAGGCCAGCAGGGGAGAGCAGTTAAGAGTGAGATCAGGCTGGCAGGAGAGGGCCATTGGGGGCAAGATCAGGTGAGCAGGGGAGGGCAGTTGGGGGTAAGATCAGACCAGCAAGGAAGGGCAGTTAGGGGCAATCAGGCAGGCAGGCAGAAGGGTTAGATGCAATCAGGCAGGCAGGCAGGTGAGTGGTTAGGAGCCATCAGTCCCAGATTGTGAGAGGGGTGTCCAACTGCTGGTTTAGGCCTGATCCCACAGTGATCAAGCCTAAACCAGTGGTTGGACATCCCCCGAGGGGTCTTTGATTGGAGTGGGCTGAGGAAACCCCCTCCATGCACAAGTTTTGTGCACAGGGCCTCTAGCTGTAAATGTAAGAACTAAGACAATGACAAGTGTGGTAAAAAGCACAGGATAACATCTTCACAATCTACAGTAAGCAGATAGACAAGACAAAGAAAGCAATAGCCATCAAAGAAAAATATTGGTGATGAAGTCCATCCCATTGGAGCAGTTATGCTCATCAAAAAACATTGTTAGGAAAATGAAAAGGCAACCAACTTACTGGGGAATATATTTACAAAGGACTTACATCTAGAATACCTAGAATAGAATAAAATGTGTCAAACAAGAGAAAGACAAATACTGGATGCTTTTACTTATATGTGGAAGCTAAAACAAAATGAAACACAAACTCGGAAAAAGAGACAGAAATCAGATTTGTGGTTACCAGAGGCTGAGGATAGGGAGTGGAGAAATTGGAGGAAGGTGGTCAAAAGATATAAGCTTCCAGTTGTGAGATAAAGAAGTAGTAGGTATGTCATGTACAACATGACGACTATAGTTAGCACTGTTGTATGATGTAACTGAATGTTGTTAGATCCCAAAAGTTCTCATCACAAGAAAAAAATTATTCCTTTTTTATATCTATATGAGATGATGGATGTTAACTAACCTCATTGTGGTAATTATTTTGAAATATATGTAAGTCATTATGCTAACATCTTAACCTTACATAGTGCTGTATGTCAATTATATCTCAATAAAACTTGAAGAAAAGTATAAAACAGCTCAGTTTTTTAAATGGGTAAAAGACTAAAGCAGACACTTCGCAAAGAAAAACATATGGGCCAATAAGCAAAAAAAGTGCCCAATATCATTGGTCATGAGAGAATCGCAAATTAAAACCACAATTAAATAATGGTACATACTAGAGTGACTATAATGAAAGATACTGACAATACCAAATGTGGGAATGAAACCGAGTAAGCAGAACTCTGAGACATCGCTAGTGGGAATGGACAATGGTAAAACCACAATGGAAAAGTTTTGACATATTAAGTACCTCTTAAGCTAGCAATTCTACTCCTGTTCACTCAAGATAAATGAAATATATGTGTTCAAAATGACTTGTGGCAACTTAATTGGAAGTGACCCGAAAGTACATTAACAGTGAAAGGATAAACAAACTGGGCTGCAATCTAGAAGAGAGTCCCACTCAGCAGTAAAAGGAAGGGAAGTTGTTAACACAACGGTGTGACTGGATCTCATAGACCTTATGTTGCATGAAAGAAGCCAGTCATATTGCGTGATCCCACGTATATAACATTCTAGAATGAAAAAGTAAACTCATCTAAGGGGGAAAACATCATGATTGCAGATTTTAAGAGGTTGGTGACTAAGAAGGACACAAGTGGAACTTCTGGGAGGCTGAAACTGACACGTATAGGTGCATCCTATTGTCACATGGGACATCCAAGATTTGTGCATGTTGATGTATGTAAATTTTACTTTAAAAAGAAGTAAAATTATATTATTTCATTGGCAAGGGGGAGTGTTTGGCAATATAGATAAAATAAGAATGGCAAAATAGTAATTGCTGAAGCTTCATGGTGGTTACCTGAGGGTTCATTATACTCTATTTACTATTTGTGCACGGGGTTGGGGGTATTGTCCCTCAGCCCAGCCTGCACCCTCTCCAATCTGGGACCCCTTGAGGGATGTCCAATTGTCTGTTTAGGCCCAATCCCACCGGCAGTCGGACATCCCTCTCACAATGCAGGACTGCTGGCTTCCAATTGCTCACCTGCCAGCCTCCTTGATTGCCCCTAACTGCTTCTGCCTGCCAGCCTGATCACCCCCTAACCACTCCCCTCCCAGCCTGATTGATGTCTAACTGCTCTCCTGCCAACCTGTTTGCCCCCAACTTCCCTCCTCTGCTAGCCTGGTCACCCCTAATTGCCCTCCCTTGCAGGCTTGATTGCCCCCAACTGCCCTCCCCTGCAGGCCTGGTCCCTCTCAACTGCCCTCCCCTGCTGGTCATCTTGTGGTGGCCATGTTTTGTTCACTTGGGGGCAGGATCTTTGACCACATGGGGGCACCCATCTTGTGTGTTGGAGTGATGGTCAGTCTGCATATTACTCTTTTATTAGATAGGATAGAGGCCTGGTGCATGGGTGGGGGCCAGCTGGTTTGCCCTGAAGGGTGTCCTGGATCAAGGTTGGGGTTCTCTTGGGGCGTGGGACAGCCTGGGAGAGAGGCCTGTGGTGGTTTGCAGGCTGGCCACGCCCCCTAGTGACCAAGCAAAGGCCCTGGGGTCTGGGATTTATTTTATGTTCTACAATTGAAACTTTGTAGCCTGGAGCAGAGCCAAGCCTTCTGCTTGCTTCGTGATGGCAGCCATTTCTGTTGGGACATTTACCTTCTATAATTGAAACTTTATAGCCTAGAGTGGAGGCCTAGGCAGGCTAGAGCTGCAGAAGCTTGGCTTCCTCCATTGCCTGGGCAACCTTAGCCTTTGCTCTTTCCATGTATCTTCTATAATTGAAACTTTGTAGCATTGAGTGGAGGTCTAGGCCAGCAAGGGCAGGCGGAGAGCTTGTCTTCCTCCATTGCTGGGGAAACCTAAGCCTCCCTCCTGCTCTCAGTGGCCACAGCCATCTTGGTTGGAGTTTTATTTGCTCCTGAGTGGCTGTGGGCGTGGCTTGATCAGAGGTATGGTGATTTGCATATTACTCTTTTATTAGATAGAATACTTTCTGTAATTACAAAATTAAAAGTTATAACTCTTGCATTCTCAGACTATAGTAATCCAAGGATGACAGCCAAGGAGATTGAATTATAAAAATAGGTTTTGGCCCTGGCTGGTTTTCTCAGTGGTGAGAACAGTGGTCGGCAAACTGCAGCTCACGAGCCACATGTGGCTCTTTGGCCCGTTGAGTGTGGCTCTTCCACAAAGTACCATGTGTGGGGTGCACATACAGTGTGATTGAAACTTCATAGCCCGTGCGCAGAAGTTGGTTTTTAACCTGGACAAGAAAGAGTCTATTTTGAAGAAGTGGCATTAGGAGAAGTGGGGGTATCTGTTGGTAGGGAGACATGGCACAGGTGGGGTATGGGATATGCAGCACGGGGGAGGCGCAGTGAGCCAGCCAGTCAGTGGTCTCATTGGTCAGTGGTTAGTGCTAGTCGCATCTGCAATTCGCACGCAGGTGACAAAAATACCTACTTGAAGCATAAAGTTACCTGTATTTTTCCAACCAGCTGCAAATCCTACAGGTATTTTTGTCATCAATTTAAGAATTGTAATTATTTTGTGTTGGTGGCTTTATTATTATAAAATGAAACTTTTTTTAGGTGCCCTGTTTGACATGGCTACAAAGAAGAAGCAAAGAAAAACAGAAGACAAAAACCGTGAATTTAAAGTTGAATGGACTGAGACTTTTGCGTTTATTCAAAACTTAAATGGCCTTCCGACCTGTCTTATTTGTCAGGAAAGATTGGCACATAACAAGAAATCAAATTTGGAGAGACACTTTACAACTAAACACGTGTCATTTAGTACTAAATATCCTGTCGATGATGCAGGAAGAAAGCAGTTGGGGAATTTCAGAAGAGTCAAGAAAAATCAAGCTCTGTGTTTAATTACTGGACGCAATCTTCCAATAATGTTAATATTGCAAGTTTTGTGGTTGGTCAAGAGATTGCTAAGAGAGGAAAACCATATACAGATGGTGAATACATAAAAAGTTGTTTTATAAATGCATCCGAAGGGCTATTTTGGGATTTTTATTCTAAAAAAAAAAATTAAAGAGTTACCATTGTCTGCTAAAACAGTGAAAAATAGAACAGTCAAATGTCTTAGAATATAACTGACCGGCAAGTCGAAGATCTTAAATTGGTTTCAGCTTTATCAATAGCAGTTGACGAGTCTTGTGACATAAATGATACAGCGCAAGTTTCACTTTTTGTACGATTTCTCTCATCTACAGGTCCTAAAGAAGAACTGTTAGGATTATTGCCACTCAAAGTCAGGCACATGGCGAGGATATAGCAAATGCTGTAATTGAGTGCATTGAAAAACATCATAGTCCACTCGATAAAATTGTCTCAATTTCAACAGATGGGGCGAAAAGTATGAGCGGCGTAAGAAACGGGTTTGTTGCTATTTTGAAAGGAAAAAAATTAATCACGAGATACTTACCATTGCATCATTCATCAAGAAGCCTTTGTGCGCAGACATTTCCAGAAAAAAATTGTGAAATTATAGAATTGGTGATTGACGTTGTCAACTCCATTATAGCTACAGCTCTTAATCATCGCCAATTTAAAGAATTTTTAGTTGAAATGGAGAGTGAGTGAGTACAGAGATCTTCTGCTGCATAACAAGGTACGGTGATTATTAAGAGGAAACGTTTTGAAACGTTTCGCTTCCTTATTAACAGAAATTAAAGCATTCTCCTTGAGAAGGGTGTTCACTATCCAGAACTAATGAATGATCAATGGATCCAAAAATATTATTTCATGGTAGACGTTATGTCTCATCTTAATCGTAAACTACAGGGAAAAGGAAACACAATTTTTTCGATGTTAGAACAAGTTATTTCATTCAAAAACAAATTATCTCTTTTTGCTCAAGATTTTGAAAGAGAAACTTTGATTCACTTTCCAAGCCTGTTGTAACATCACCAAGAAAATAATTCTGATATTGACATTTGCTCTTTCAAAACAACACTTTTAAATATGAGGGAAGCTTTTCTCAACAGGTTTCAGGAATTCAGAAACAGCAAAGCGACGTTAGCCTTTGTTGAAAAACCTCTTAATGCTACTGTAACAGAATTCATTTTTTCTCCCTTTAATATTGACATTGGCAACTTTGAAAAGCAATTGCTGGATTTAAAAAACAAAGAATTGTGTAGCTCGAAATTTGAACGTCTTTGTGCTGATACAGAAATATTGGAGAAAAACAAAAGTGAACTTAGTTCACAGCAGAAGTGGTCTGCTTTGGAAGGCATGGAGAAGGAAGATATGTTGATTTTTAACACCTGAAATAGTATTTCTGACTCATATAATCAACTGAAAAAACTAGCGTTTGCTGTTCTTTCCTTGTTCAGGTCTACATATTTATGGGAATAATCATTTTCAAGCATGAACTTTATCAAGAGTAAATTGAGAAGTCGTCTTATTGATGAGAACCTGGAATCGTGCCTAAAATTAAAAACAACAACATACAAACCTGACTTACCCAAACTTTCCAAGGAGATGCAAGCCCATTGTTCACATTAGTGCTTGCCAGTCATTGTCATGATTTAATTTTATGGATATTGTAAGGTAAATTGTAAGGAATTCAATTTTATCAATAAATAATATCGTTATTAAGTATGATACCAAGTTTTAGTCAACATATCTATAGTTTAACTAAGACTTAAAACTTTAAGTTAATTTATTAATTTATTAAGTTAATTTTAGGGAACGTTGTGGAGTGAAAGAAGATATAGTGCCGAGGATTGAGAAAGGTACGTTGAGATGGTTTGGACATAGAGAGAGGATGAACAAAAAGAGGTAGATGAAAGCAGTATACAAGACAAGTGTGGATGGGAGAGTTGGAAGGGATCGACCTCAGCGAACATACCTCAATCAGATTGAGGATGTTTTTAGCAAAGGCCGGCTTAGGAGTACCCTAATTAAATTAATAACAATGTACTTACATATATAGTCTAAGTTTTAAAAATTTGGCTGTCAAAAGAAATTTCAATCATTGTACTGTTGATATTTGGTTCTGTTAACTAATGAATTTGCCAGTCACTGCGTTAGAGCATTGACCTGTGTCGAAGGGTCCTGGGTTTGATTTCCCGTCAAGGGAACATACCTGGTTGCAGGTTCGATGATTCCTGTCCCCAGATGGGGTGCATGTGGGATGCAACCAATCGATCTGTCTCTCTCACTTCTCTCTCTCTCTCTCTCTCTCTGAAAATATATCAGTGGAAAGAATAGCCTTGGGTGAGGATTAATTACAACAATAAAAATCGTTTTGATCCAGGGTTATCTTTTGGTTTAGTTTCAATCTAAGTGTCCTAATGTCAAACCATCTGTCTTCCAGAGCCCACTAGTCCTATGCAAACAGGCCTCCAAAAGATCCATCCTAGACAGTCAGGACTTTCCTGATAGTGGAATCGTAGGTCTGTGGGATGCTGAGAGGACTCCTCCTCATGCAGCAAACCCTGTCAGAGGCTGGGTGGTCAAAGGGTCTACACTGAGAAGCAGCACAGGGGAACTAGGCAAGGGAACTAGAACTTGGGCGCCTTGAATCTGCATCCAGAATTAAAAGGCTTATCTATAAGCATGTGCTGTTATGAAGGATGTTTTGTTTTAAAGAAATAAATTTAGTGCAAACTAGTTTAAACTCCAAGTGGAATTATTGGAAGGATACTGAGGTAGTTTACAGAATCAAAGGAAAAACACCCACAGAAACTAGAATTGTGGACTCAAATATCTTTGGCAGGTTATGTTTCTTCTTTGATTTTTGTTTCCTTTTCTTTCAATGATAGTCCCCCAGAAATTTGATATTAATGTTAAAGTCCTAGAGATTGCTGATGTGTCTTAAAACTAAATTAGAGAGAATTTGCGCGCGTGCACACACACACACACACACACACACACACACACCAAAAACAAAAGAGAATTCAGTTATTCTAATAAGCTAATTAGAGTTACTTATATTTATATTGCGGTGCACAATTTTAATTTTTTCCTTATGAGTATTATTGTTGGAAAATTCACTATTCCAAGCCATTGTAAAAGGCAACTTCTTGACGCTTAATTGTATAATTTTCCTGAGGCAACTTCTCACGCTGCTTTCAGTCCACCTTCCATTGGTTTAATTATTAAATTCCTCCACTCCAGATATGCTACTACCCTTGAGAATGACTGTACTTTGTTTATGTCCTCACCAGCTAAGAAGCTTACGTTGAACTTCTCTCTGCATCATTTATATTACAAAAACAATGGGTGTTTTCTCACATACACCCTGCCCACCAGCTTACTGCTCCTCGGTGAGTGAGGGAGGTTGGAAAGAAGTCCTGCACTTGCTCAACCTCTGTGTGGCTGCAGCAGAGTGTGCCTTGAGCCTGACACTTATCCTTATGGAGATGGGGAGTGCTCAGAGCCTGTGCTGGGCTGAGCGCCTTGTTTGGGAGAATCTTTCCTCATCCTGGGCCTGGTGTGCACTCCTTCCTTCTGCTTAATGTGTGTGCATTGTATGGCACCCAGCCAACCTGCTATGGGTGTCCTGGAGGGAGAACACAGGGTCTCTGCCTGAAGCACAAGAGGGATGCTGCAGACCATCACCCTACACTGGCCGTGGGAGGAGACCCACTGGCCATGGAAGACCAACGCTATTGAACCTGATCCTGCTCTTCCTCTTCTCCATTCGAGTCAAGTATTGCTCCATCCAGTGCCTGAGTGATGTCTTTCTTGGCAACTCCGACACCGGCAAACCTGTAGTGGGTGGCATCTACTCCTGGTGACAGGCATTGTAAGTGCTTTGCTGTCCTCCACATGGGGGGACCCTGTCAGAACCATGCCAGAGTCACCTGACAGCCAAGGCCACTCAGAGTGTGAAAGGCCTTGTTGTTAGTATGCCAGCCCGGCCAAGGCCGCTCTGAGCCCAGCAGCAAGGCCACAGCGATCTCACGGTCACTGTGTCCTACTACAGCTGAATGACTGATGTCATTGCTGGCAACCAGCCTCCTTTGTCTAAGTAATATTAAAAGTATGTTATTAAGGCTAGAGAGCTCAGAGCTGAGAGCTGGTATTGCTGTGATGTAAGGCTAAGAGCTCACAGAGAGCCTAGATATAGCTACCACGTTAACCAGCCAGTGTGCTAACAGTGAAGCTCAGAAGCAGTTACTCTGTGAGGAATCAGGGACCAGCCAGTGTGCTGGACCAGGGAGACAGGAAGCTGCTGAGCCAGAGAGGTTAGAGAGGCTACTGAGGCTGTAGCGTTAAGGGAGACCTCAGGTACTATTGCTATGTAAAGCTGTAGGTCCAGAGGCAGTGTGCAGCTGCACAGATAACGGCTGTAGGTACAGAGTAACGCTGCTTTTGTGGGAAAGATGTATCTGTTCACCAGCAGTGTACAGCTATTTTGTGAACTGCTTAAAGAGCTGTTTTGTCTGATAGTTATATGGGCACTGGCTTCTGCAATAAAGACTCATTCTCATATACCCACAACCTCTCATGGCTTCTCTGTCTACCACCCGGTGTCCAAGAAGGTCCAGTCCCCTGGCAGAGGAGCTAGGCCCTGACAGTGCAATGGGCAGGGTTTGAGAAGGAACCTGCCCTGCTACTTGGCTAGTCGAGGAGAATTTAGAAGAATAGTATATGGACGCAGAGGAACTCAGAACACCTATGCTTTGGCTATCTCTAGTATACATCTACTCTGGAAGTGGGAACAAGTGTCACTTGTTAAAGGACAGGTATCCTTCCATACTTTGAGAAATACCATAGAAGAATACATCTATTGTTTTAATCCCTTACCATCCCTAGTCTATAACAGATCCCAACCAGTGCTTGTTGTGCTGGTTGGCATATAATAAACACTAGAGGCCGAGTGCATGAAATTTGTTCATGGGGAAGGTGTACCTCAGCCTAGCCTGCACCCTCTCCAACCTGGGACCCCTCGAGGGATGTCCAACTGCCCATTTTGGCCTAATCCTACCTGGATCTGGCCAAAACAGGCAGCCGGACATCCCTCTCACAATCCAGGACTGCTGGCTCCCAATTGCTCACCTGCCTGCCTTCCTGATTGCTCCTAACCACTTCTGCCTGCCAGCCTAATCATCCCCTGTCAGCCTGATTGATGCCTAACTGCTCCTCTGCCAGCCTGTTTGCCCCTAACTTCCCTCCCCTATAGGTCTGGTCACCCCTAACTACTCTCCCCTGCAGGCTTAGTCACCCCTAACTGCCCTCCCTTGCAGGCCTGGTCCCCCCCCCCCCCCGCACCAACTTCTATCCTCTGCAGGCCTGGGTCCCCCTAACTGCCCTTCCCTGCAGGCTTGATCACTCACAACTGCTCTCCCTTGTAGGCCTGGTCCCTCCCAACTGCCCTCCCCTGCTGGCCATCTTGTGGCAGCCATCTTGTGTCCACATGGGGACAACCATCTTGTATGTTGGAGTGATGGTCAATTTGCATATTAGTATTTTATTAGATAGGATAGAGGCCTGGTGCATGGGTGGGGGTCAGCTGGTTTGCCCTGAAGAATGTCCCAGGGTGAGGGTTTCCTTGGGGCATGGGGCGGCCTGGGTGAGGGGCCTGTGGTGGTTTGCAGGCTGGCCACACCCCCCTGTGATTTATTTATTGTCTGTAATTGAAACTTTGTAGCCTTAAGTGAAGGCCTGAGCCTGCTAGAGTGTGCAGAAAGCTTGTCTTCCTCTGTTGCCTGGGAAACCCAAGCCTCCTGCTCACTTTGTGTCCACAGCCATCTTGGTTGGGGTTAATTTGCATACTTGGTCCTGATTGGCTGGTGAGCATGGCTTGTGGCCATAGCAGAGTAATGGTTAATTTGCATATTGCTCTTTTATTAGGTAGGATTACTCCAAAGATCGGTTGTGCACTCCTGAGGAGCAGCACTCGTTGATCGGATTCTGTGGCTGGCACAACGCTCCCGCACCAAGGCTCTGTGTCTCCAGGGACAGTGGCTACGTGAGGCAGTCAGCCCACAGCCCAACACCACAGTGGCTCCTGGAAATGGAGCCACTGACCTAAAGAGGGCAAGCACTGAGTTTCCCAGTCTCCACCTCAGCTGCGTTTTCCGAGACAGCTAGGAGTGGATTTTGTTCATTCTAGCCAGGTTCTGGTCTAGTAGCAGCACATGTAGAAGGTTGGCACAGTAAAGCACCCTTAGTAAAGATAATAACTAAACCAGTCAATGACCTGCTTTCCCTACAGCCCCTACTTGCTTGTGCAGCAGGTGAAAAGAGGGGAGTTGGGGACAGAGTGGAGCCCACACTTGTTGGCAGACCAGACTGCCCTGTATGTGGAGCACTCACAGAGAAAAGGAACTTGCCTCCCTTCTTGGCTCTGGAGGCTCTCTTATGTGGATGCAGCTGTTTGGCCCGTAAGTACCTCATATTCTAACTCAGAGCTGTCTTCCTTCTTCCTACCATGAATGCACGACTTACTCGGAGAACAAGTCGTGGAGCTCAGGTATGAATGCTTTGCTCTCATAGAAACACATGCAGAGAAGCTGTCTTCCCTGCTCTGTGCCCGTGTCAGGCAGCTCCCTGACCCTCAGAGGATGGGATGGAGATTGCCCACACAGAAGAGTATGCTGTTAGTGTATTAGCTAGAGTGATCCATTCTTGTAGGCTATTCAGAAAAATAACTGTCATTTTCTGTGGTTGCAGCCAACCACTCTATCATTTTGTGTAATTGGGACAGCATTTTCCCGAGGGTGGCAGAACACAAGGCCGTTGGGGCTCCCCACACCCTACCCCCACCCAGGATAGAATCTCCATTTCTGAAGCCCTCAGAGCATGAATGGTCTTTGGGTGGAGTGAGCCATTGAGGCAGCAGCATCTGAAACATCTTGGAAGCTGAGAGGAGAGACGGGTACAGACAACATGCAATCAGCTCTGCAGCAGAGAGAGAGGTGACAAAGCTGCTTGCTGATGTCCTACCTGCCCATCACCTGGTGTCACATGCCTCGTGGACATTTGGCCTCTTAGTTTTCACCGGGGACAGGGGCCCTAAGGGCTCTGAAGCTTCTGTGTTTTGACAAGTCAGAGCAGAAAGTGGTTAAGTAAAATGTTCTTGCCACACAGGTTGAAGGGAACTTAAATATGTCATTGTTTGCAGCTCCTGAAACGACTTCACTTAGCCAAACTCTCCCTCTGCCTCCACCAAAGGCAGTTTTTCATTAGTATCTTGTTTGGGCACCAGCAACACTGATGATGTCAGTCATTGCTCTGGGAGTGTGGTTTGTTTATGCATTGACCGTCCTTAGGAACAAACAGCAAACAGCTTTTCTCAGGAGCAAAACTCATTCCCTGCAGATGCAGCTCCTTCCAGGGCCGGAAACCCGAGGCTTACCCTTTCCTCTTGCTAAGGCAGGGGTGCTCCTGAGCCTAGACACCACCCTGCCATGGAGAAGGTGCTGTTGTTATTATTAAGATTCTCAAACAGCATCCTCTCACTGCCGGTACCAGGAAGTCCCAGAACGTTCATTTTTCATGCTTGGTAGCTGTATTAAGTTGTCGTTTATGTCATGGACAATCATGTCCGCAGCATCCTGAGACGAATTTAAGTCTTGGTTCTCAACATTTCCATTTACACAGCTAAAATTAAAATAAAAATAAAAAAATTTTAAAAGGACATATACATTCAAAATGATCTGTTGTAGCTCTGCTATCTAATGATGGGTTTTGACATTAAAAATTAAACCCTTCCATTGCTAACATTTGAGGATGAGATTAAGAATACTTTCAATAGCAGTTACTTTTTCAATAGAATTTCCTGTGGTTTTATTTATCTAATGTTGAAAGACCAACTTCTGAGAAATGATGTAGAATGAACGTGGCTTCCATGAATCCAGTCCTTCAGCTGGATTCACTTTCCCAGACACACCACGGTCACCTTGCCTAGAATCTGTCGATTAACTGAATTGTCAATCCCTTTTACCAACTAATTCACATTTTCTTTCTGTTTGATTGATTTCTTTGACCACTGATAAAACAAAAATGACTCTAAAACAGTAGATTCCCTGAAACACACAGATATGGCCAAAAATCTCTTTGATCATCTGTAAAATATAGAAAAACACTTTATCTGTGATCTGAACTGTCCTATGAATAAGTGACCCAAAGGATTAGACATATTTTTCTAGCTAGTGCCTCAGGGACAATGACAGGGACAAATCTCTTTCTGCCAACAGCCCACAGCTGCTCGAACATTTCCTGATGTGGCCAAGCAGACCACTGCACTGGGACTGAGAGCCTGCACTGGGCTGACAGCCTGCACTGGGCTGACAGCCTGCAGGCCAAATGTGAAAGCAGTCTTCAGGGAGAGCCTTCCCATCCCAGAGAGAAGCCTGGATTGCAGACCTCTCTCTGCAATTGCTGGAGTAGCTCTCCTCCCTGTGGAGAAGCTGGTGGTTGGAGACAAGTGATGTCTGCATTCTCCGCTACAGTGTCACAGCCTTGACCTCTGGTGGGTGTGAGGTCTACCACAAGTTTGCAGGTTTGTCCTTACGAAGCTTGATTTTTGGAGGTTATCTGATTCAAGCCAGATTTTTACTAATATATCCATAATTTACCTAAACTGCTGGCAAGCAAGGAGTGTCCTAAAGCAGGAGTTAGCAAATTTTTTCAGTTTTGTGGGACCTACAGTCTCTGTCACAACTTCTAATTCTGTCAGTGTAGTGCAAAAATGGCTATAGATAACGCATGTGTGTAGTTGTGCTACAATTAATTTTACTTACAAAAATAAGCTGTGGGCTGGGTTTGATCCATGGGAGGGAGTTTGCCAACACCTGGTCTACAGGAGTTGTCTCTAATTGTTTATGCTGTCAGTTTAAACAAACAAAGCACAGCGCCAGCCAGTGTGGCTCAGCTGGGTGGAGCATCCTCCGGTGGACCAGGAGGCCACTGGTCTGATTCCAGGTCAGGGCACATGCCCAGGTTGCGGGCTTGATCGCCAGTGTGGGGCATGTAGGAGGCAGCTCCTGCATCACTGATATATATATCTTTCTTTCTCCCTCTCCTTTCTGCTCTGAAATCAATTAAAAATAATATATATGTAATATATAATATTTAATATATAATGCAATACATATATTTTTAAAATGAGATTGGATTCAAAAATGCTTTCAATATAATTTTAATTGTGATGACTTCATACTGTCATTACCCAAGGTCTAAAGTACAAAGTATACTGAGGGAATAGGCTCATATTTAGTGACAGTAGATTTAAATCCATTATTCAAATAGTCTTGATAATTAAACATTTTTTGGCTAACTTTTTATTATAACGTAAACAAATCTTTGTTGCCCTCGCCGGTTTTGCTCAGTGGATAGAGTGTCGACCTTTGGACCGAAGAATTCTGAGTTCAGTTCTGATCAAGAGCATGCCCCTGGGTTGCAGGCTCCTCCCCAGCCCGGGCTGAATTGGGGCTCGTGCAGGAGGCAACCAATGGATATGTTTCTCTCACCTCGATGTTTCTCTCTGCCTTTCCCTCTCCCACTTTCTCTAAAAAATCAACAGAAAAATATCCTCGGGCAAGGATTAACCATAAATAGATCTTTGTTTTTATTTTGTAATATTGCTGGCAAATAATTCAAATTTTTTTTAAATATACTTGTATTAATTTCAGAGAGAAAGGAAGAGGGAGAGAGAAATAGAAACATCAATGATGAGAGAGAACCATTGATCAGCTGCCTCCTGGACACCCCCTACTGGGGATCAAGGCCTGCAATCCCGGCATGTGCCCTTGACCGGAATTGCACCTAGGACCTTTCAGTCCACAGGCTTACGCTCTATCCACTGAGCCAAACCAGCTAGGGCTCAAAATATTTTTTTATTTTAACAAACTCATTGTTTGCCTTATGCTAGGCATTCTCCTAAGTATTTAAAAAGTGTTAACTTACTTAATTTTTCTAAAAGCCCTGTGGGATGGGTACTGTTATTATCCCCTCTTTAAATATTTGAAGCCTATAGCACAGAGATTAGGTAACTGGCCCAAAGTCACACAGCTGCTGGCTCCAAAATTATTGTTCTTATCTACCGAACTAAGCTGCCTCTCCCACTTTTTTGCTGTTATTATTTTTGAGAATTAAACTTCAGTCTACATTTTATTTTCAAGAATACTTGAAAGTTACCTATTTAGGGTGTGGTGACTTTAGGTAAAACTAGATAAGGTCCAAAATTCTACTTATGCAGGCACATGTAAACTACAGTACCTTGCAACAAAATGATGGGACTAAGTGGATGAGGGCTCCACTGCTAAACCCTGGCCTTGTGGAATTTCCCGTCCCCTCTAGGGAAACCAGTGAAATGTGTTCATCTGACAGATGGAGTAACAAACTGAAAGTGCCAAGGTTCATTTGCATATTAAGGATTGGTTCATTATTTTTGAAATCTTAAGTCCTAACATATTCATTCAGTCCTGAAATGTGCCACCTGTGCTTGTCTAAAGGAATGCCTGTCTGTCCCAATTATAAAATACTATGTCTCTAATAAAATATTGTCTTTGTTTATACTAGTAAACATGATAAAAATTAATATCTATGATTGTCATTATCTACCTGATAAGAGTAACATGCTAATTGACCATATCTTCACGACACCCACCAGCCAATCAGGAGTGAGTATGCAAATCAACCTAACAAAGCTGGTAAGTTGATTTGCATATGCAGGCACCAAGCGACCTGGGGTGGGGCAGGCATTCTGCACCACCCCAGCGGCTCAGGGCCTCTGGGCAGTGTGGGAAGGCAGAAAGGTGGCTCCAGGCCAGAGCAGAAAAGCTGCTCCGGCCAGAACAAAGGTGATGCCGGCAGCCAGGGGAAGGAAGGCCCATTCTTGCATGAATCTTTATGCATCGGGCCTCTAGTATTAAAATAAGTTGAAATACAAAGATTTAGTTAGATGCCATTGCACTAATTAATCTTCAGCTGTTATTAATCACCTTGTTAACTTAAATCTTGGCTTCTCTCTTCTGGACTTAAAGGAGAAATCATCCTCACAGCTCTGCATGCCACCTCTGGGCAGTGGTTGCTATGAGATGCCCCCTGGCCCCTGCAGCCCTGGGCTCCTCCTCACCCCTGAGCACCTTCCACATTTAATTTCTCAGTTTGCAACCTGGTGCTTCTCAAATGTTAGTGCACACTGTGATCACCTGAAGAGCTACTGGAGCACAGTGTTGGGCCCTGGTCCTGCATTCCTCAATCAGTATGTCTGGAAAGGGCATGGGAACTTATGTTTCTAATCCCTGAGACCACCCAGGTGATGCTGCTGCAGGTCCAGGGGACCCACTTTGAGAACCACTGCTTTGAATAATGATCCATTCCAGGTCATTCCAGGAAGCAGAAGCTGACTTTCTGATGTACACATGGTTTTCTATTCCATATGACTTTGCTTATTACCCAGAAATCTCAATGCCTCATCCAACCCCATATCCTTAGGTAGACCATTATGGGCTTATTCCTGCTGTCAGCCCTTATCCCATGCCAATTCTGGGTCCAGTTCTTACCCACCACCAAACCCACCCTCAGTAATTCTTGGCCTGGCCTTGAACAGAGGCTGGTATTAATTATAAGAAAAATTACATTAAGTTGTATTCTTTTCCTTCTTTCCATGCTATATTCTTTCTCTGACCAATTTTATATAGTCGCTCACATGTTTCAAATGCCAACTTAACGTGATGATTCTTCAACCATCATCTATAACTCTGACCTCTCTCCTAAGCTCCAGCCTGCACATCTCAACTTGACACTGTACAGCTCTAACCTTGCCGGACTATCAGTACTAGAAGCTCATTGTTATGGGTTACATGGAGTCCCCCCAAAAGATGTTGAAGTCCTAACCTCCTAGTTCCTGTAACTATGACCTTATTTGGAAATAGGGTCATTGTAGATGTAATTGGTTCAGGTGAGGTCATACTGGAACAAGGTGAACCATTCATCCAACAGTATGTTGTCCTCAAAAGAGGAAGAGAGGCACACACTAGGAGAATACCGGCATGAGACAGTGGAGGTGAAAATCGAAGTGATGAAGATAGGCTGAGGTAGACCTAGAATTGCTGACAAGCAGCAAATGCAAGGAAGTCTTCTTCCTGACAAAGAGGGAGCCTGGGCCAGCTGACATTTTAAAACATATATATCTTATTGATTTCAGGGAGGAGGGGAGAAGGAGAGAGAAAGAAACATTAATGAAGAGAAAGAATCATTGATCGGCTGCCTCCTGCATGCCCCACACTGGGGATTGAGCCTGCAACCTGGGCGTGTGCCCTGCCTGGGAATTTAACCATGATCTCCTGGCTTATAGTTGGACCCTCAACCACTTGGTCACACCAGCCTGGATCCTTTACCTTTCTTATATTTCCAAATAGTTATTTTTTGTTGTTGTTAATTTTCGTCCAAGGATATTTTTCCTTCAACTTTTAGATAACGTAGAAGGGAGGGGGAAGAGACAAACATTGATGTGAGAGAGATACATCAATTGGTTGCCTCCTGCATGGAGGCAAGCCCTGACCAGGGCTTGGGATTGAGCCTTGCAACTGAGGTATGTGCCCTTGACCACAATTGAATCAGAACCCTTTAGTCCAAGGGCCTGATGCTCAATCCACTGAGCCCAACCTGCTCCAATTAGTTCTTATATCTACTGCAATAATCTGTCATATTGTTAAACTACTTACACTAGCAACCCTTTATTGGAAGCATTCTTTGTGCCTAGAAATGGGTTAGGTTCTTTCACATGTATTTGATTTTCAGATGGGAATTCCAGATGGTCTCTGACTGACGGTGATTTGACCTGCAGTTTTTTACTTCACAATGGGGCCAGAGCAATGCCCATTCAGTAGAAACTGTGCTTTGAATTTTTATCTTTTCCTGGGCTAGCAGTACATGACATGAAACTCTCCTGTGGTGCTGGACAGAGAAGTGAGCCTCAGTGGTCGGGCCCATAATCACTGTAAACGCCAATACTCTACAGTGCGTGTTGCCAGTGTTTTTAGGACATTGTGTTCTAAGCACATTTAAGGTAGACTAGCCCAAACTACGGTGTTTAGCAGGTTAGGTGTTTTACATGGATTTTTGATATATGGTATTTTCAACGTACAATGGGTTTATCGGGTTGTAACCCTATTATAAAACAAAGAGCATCTGTACTATAATTATCTTAGATTTATGGGTCAAAAAAACTGGTGCCCAAGTTCATGAAGCTATCAAACGTCGGAGTTGGGTTTTAAGTCTTACCCCTCTGCTACACTCCTTGTAGTGTGTCATGGCACCGCCTGAAAATACAAAGTTCTGGGATGGCACTCAGGCCAAGCCAAAGCCCATTTCCTGCCTGGCCCCTGCAGCCCTGGGCTCCTCCTCACCCCTGAGCACCTGCCTCCACTTCCCTGCCCTTAGGGCTGTGATGGTACAGTTCCTTCAATCCAAATACCCCAGGGTTTTTCACTGCCCAGAACCCTTCACGCACCTTAATGCCAAGCATAGCAGTAGCCTCAAAGTCAGAACTTCCTGTTCCTCCCTCTGGCTTGCTTCCTCAGAATGTAGGTCATTCCACCTTGCTTTACAAGTAGCCATTTACCTGATGTTATTGGCCACTAAATTCAAGAACTATATCATTTAATGTTGTCACTTATGTTCCTCCCATCTTTTATTACAGTGCCTCAATAAATGTTTGTTGATTTGAATTACTAATAAGAGCAACAGTGATCACAATAGTGATGCTAGCAAGCCTTTGCTAGGCATTCATACTCAACAGTTCAGTAATATTTAAAAAATAAAGTCTTGCCCTAGCCAGTTTGGCTGAGTGCATAAAGTGCCAATTTGTGGACTGCAGGGTCCCAGGTTCGATTCTGATCAAGGGCACATGCCCGGATTTTGGGCTCCATCTCCAGTAGGAGGCATTTAGGAAGCAACCAATCAATGATTCTCTCTCATCATTGATGTTTCTATCTCTCCCTTTCCCATACTCTCTGAAATCAATAAAAATATATTTTTTAAAAAATAAATTTATTTTAAAACATTGCATCAATTTTTCTTTTCCCACAACTGAAAATAAGAAATTTCTTATTTTAATGTAATCTTAGAAGCTTCATTTGAAACATCGAGCCATTTCTAGTCAATTTGATGTTCTGTGTGATACTCATTTATTGTCTGGAAATATCAAAATCTGTCCATTATCCTTAGAAATAAAATGCTCTAATAGGGGAGGGGAGCATTCACTGTATTCCCTACCCTCCAGCTGCTACTCCCTCTGGCCCTGGCCCTGGCCCTGGCCCTGGCCCAGGTCTGCTCTGATAGTGACCTCAGGTGATGTCCCAGCTGTGCAGACCGACCTTGGACTCAGTTACATTTCATGAAAGAGCATCAAACTGAGTTGAAAATACACCATTCACCTCACTGCCCTCAACATGCTGGCAGCTTAAACTGACTTCACTTATTTTGGAATCTCTGAGAACTGACATGAGATCAAATGTCTATACTTTGGGCAAATGGTGGGAACCCAAAGAAGGAAGCAGAAAAGAAACTAAATGAGCCCCAGGGGAAATCAAGCCAGACTGGACATCCCGGCAAAGCGACAGAATAACTTTCGGCTTAAATGAGAAACTATTTAGAAGTCAGTCATGAGCAAGAATTAACCAACATGGTTAAATGTGGGTGTCGTCATGGGGTATACACTGAAGAAAATTGTTAGGGAATAATTAAAACAGTATATCCCACAAAGCAGAGAAATGTGATGAAAAATAAAGTGATCACTCTTCCCTCTTGGGCTTTTTAATTTTTTCCCAGTTGGAAAAATATCCCTGTTTCTGCCCCTAATCTGAAATATACAGAACACCGAATTTATCGACAGAAAGTGCAGTTACCATCTAATCAGAGAAATCCTCCAGGGAAAGGAGTGCTGTGTACACAGCAGAGGCACCCTAAAGACCCAGCTATCCTAACTGCGCCAACAGGGGAGGGGTGTCACATTCCCATTAAAGACCAAAATGGCTGGTTAAAGAATGAGCACAAGGCAGCAGTTCTTCATTAGTGTCATTGCAGGGAGCTGACACTCTGCAAGTGGGAGGCCATCAAATGGGATACTGCAGCAATAAAACGCTGGGAAAAATGAAATGCTCCATTCTTGTCAACCTCATAGGTTGTCTTTCTTTTTAATAAAGTAGGTACTACCCTGGTAAGCATAGTTGCAGTTTAGTTTTGTGCTTGGTAATTGTGCTATGGGCACTTATTCATTTGACAGAATTTGCTTTAAATGAAGGGAACTGGCAGGTTGGAAGAAAAAAAAAACAATGTTGCCAAATCACCAATTAAGGAGCCTGCCAGAGGGGAAACTGGTCCCAAGACCAGTATTAATGAAAAATGATATAATGATGCTGGGCTTCAAAGGACATTTGAAGAGACTCTTAATGAAGAAGATCAGAGAGTTGGATTACAGGGTGGCTACTATATGTGACTGCCAAATTTAGACCAGGAAGGTAGATACAACAGGTAATTACAGACACTTTTACTAAATTTTATACAGCTAAACAACAAATGTATCCAATCATGATGAGTGGAGGAACTCGGCTTCACGTACAGTTCTGTTCATAACTCCCTCCTGTGAAGGGATGTCACCTTGGCAGGCAGTAAGGCACCAAAAGTGAGAAGCCATAGTCCTGGCCCACACTCTTAGATCTCATAGTCTAGCACAGGAGCAGGCAGGCACACAGGATAATTGCATGTAGTTCAAAAGGATGAAGCAGAACATTACTTTTCTCGTTGAGTCACCCACCATTCTCCTGTTAGGATGACCTTTCTCCAGTCTCCCTCACCCTTCTTCCCTACAATCTCCCTGATTTTATTCAATTTCTCTCATTTTCCCCTAGACCCACCTTCATCTGGGGGATAACATCAACTCCTCAGTGGTTTGCAGTTGCTGGGGAGGCTCTAGTGCCTCCATATTCATAAATAACACACCTTTCCCCTCTCCCTAATATGATTGCTTCTCAAGGCTTAACTTCAATGAATTAGTACATTAATCACATTCTTGTCTCTTCACTTAGTTTTACTAAAGACCTGCGACTCCCAAGAAATTGTAAAGGAGGAAAAGAGGGAAGAAAGCCCTATCCTGCCACAGCTAATGAGCAAAATAGTGGGGTGAACAAAGTCCCATAAAATTACTGAGAACGTGTAGGTGGTATCATGAGAGACTTCATGGGAGAGGTGATATTTTTCAATTGTGATATTTATGCTCAACACTGTGCTATGTACTTTCAAATTACCTAAGGCAAGCAATGAAACTCTGGTCCTGAAGAAGCTCTGAATTTAGCCAAGGAGCTAGATAAACATGCATGAAATAAAAAGTACAAGACAACCTATGTGTGGTACAAATGCACTGAAATTTTTTGGAGTGGAAATTTATTTCCCTATTTCTGTGGTGTATTAAAGGACTAGGCAAAAGTAACTTTGCTGCTTGTTCCAGGTGTTAAAGACCAAATTCAACTGAATAAATATGAACATCTAATTGGCTCTATTAAGTGATTTATGAATCAGATGGCATCCCATCTAGCAACTAGAAGGGCACTCAAATGAGCTGTACAAAATGAAGGGTTCCTATAGGCAGAAAGAGGGTGAGACTAGAAGCTAAAAGAATGGACTATTTTAGGCCAGGGCACTTCCTTTAGTCCCCACTAAAGGCAAATTACCTCTCTGCAGTTGATCAGAAAACTCCAGACTAATTTATTTAAAATTCCATTTCTAGGAGAGGCTAACTTTGCAATTCAGTTAGTTATTAAGTTTTAGGTTTTTTGACATGGCTTAGCAAAGATGACTCCATTTTGATCTGTTGTTTCTTTTATTTTTTTTTAAAAAATGCATTTTTTATTGATTTTGGAGAGAAAGGGAGATGGAGACAGAGAGAAACATCAATGATGAGAGAGAATCATTGATTGGCTGCTTCCTGCATGCCCCCCACTGGGGATCCAGCCCTCAGCTTGTGCGTGTATCCTGACCAGGAACCGAATCATGACCTCCTGGTTCTTAGGTCAATGCTCAACCACTGAGCCACAACAGGGCCAGGCAAATTCTTACTTTTTATAGGCTGATCGTACTGGAGACACACGTAGTCAAGGGCATAAGGAATTTCAGAATAATAGAGGCCAGTGGGTGCGCTGCCCCGTTAGAGCATCATTCTGATACACCAAGATTGTGGGCTTGATCTCCAGTCAGGGCACATCCAACAATCAACCAATAAATAAATGGAACAAGTCTCTCTTGCTCTCTTACTCTTCCTTCCTCTCTCTCTCAAATCAATTTTTAAAAATTAAAAAAAAAAAGCCAGGAAAACATTTGTGGCAGAGAAAGTTGGCTTAAGAAAGGTAGTAGGGAGAGTGTTAATGAGAGGAGTTAGCTTGACACACAGACAGACAGAACAGATGTCCAAAGGAAAACAAAAGCAGGTAGAACATTGTCAGGGTAGACACGGCAGTTTGAGCAACCTAACTACAGAAACAACCATGCAGAAATAACAGGGTGTTTGTAGACTCAGAGCGGGAGGCATGTGAAACTAGGGAGGGTCTGCAACAACAAGGTGAGCTGAGGCATAGAAACAGGGACAGTTCAGGTCTGTTGCTGGGCAAGAACAATTGAGGGAATCAACCACGTGTAGATACAGAGCAGGCTTGTAGCAATTATATGCCCCTAGACCACAAGGCTTCAGCAGAAACCCATTATTGGGCCGCTTCCCTGTGCAGGGAGTCTAAATCTGCTTGAAATAATTTTTCCACTCTTTTGCTTAGCTCTTCTGCTCAATGGTTTTATTCTTCAGCTTCATGAGACATGGGGGGGGGGGGGGCAGGGAGAGGAGCATCGGCTTGCCGTTCCTGATATCATTAGCACTCTCTGGTTTTGTGTGCACACACATCCACTGTCCACAGGCTGGGACTCCAGCACACAGAGCAGTTATCACCTCAGTCTCTGTGCTTGGGGCTAGGGGAAAGGCAGAGGCTCTGGACACAGCTATGTTACCATTTGACACTTAGACCCACTGGCTCCATATGCTGATAGTGATACAGCCTAGCTTTTCCAGGGCAGAACTTTCAGATGACCTGCATCACTGTCCTGGGAGAATCGTCTGGAGAAGGAAAAGAATTGAGGTGCCAAGCTATCCGTGCTATGGCTCCAGCACCAACTCTTAACCTTGTGTATCTTTGAATAAGTCCACTCTCTCTCTTAATCTGTTCTTTGTGAAAAAGGGAACTGGTGTCAACCTCATGTAAGTGTGGCACCCCCTGCTGGCTTTCATCTTTTCTTTCTCTCACAGTAACAGAAATGTACCAAGGCGCAGGGCTGCCCAGTTACACTCTTTCCCCACCTTCCCTTTGGACAATGTGACTAAGTTCTCTCCAGGGACGTGTGACAGGAGTGACATGTCCCTTTATAGCTGGTATCTTGAGACCAGACCAAGAGAGGCCATATGCTTTTCCCTTTCCACTGGCTACAACCCAGGTGACATGCCCACTCAAAATTAGACAAAGAACCAAGATGGAGAGAACTTGTCCCTGAATTATTGTGCAGAGGACAATGGCCTGCTGAGCAAGACTCTTTACATGTGGGAGGAATAAAGTATCATACTCAAGCTATTTATTTTGGGGTTTCCTGAAGATTAACCTTATCCAAGTTGGACACTGCTAGAAATGTAGAACCATTTGAAGTAAAAAATGAATAAATAAAATAGAGGCAATGCCCTGGCCAGTGTGACACAGTTGATTGGTTGGTTGGTTGCATCATCTGTGCACGTGAAGTTGCTGATTCAATTCTCAGTCAGAACACATGCCCAGATTATGGGCTCAATCCCTGGTAGGGGTGTGCTTGAAGCAGCCAATCTGTGTTTCATTCTCATACCGATGTTTCTCTCTCTTCCTAAAAATCAATTAAAAATTTTAAAAAATAAAAGAAAATAGAGGATGTGACATCTCCATATAAACAAAAGTGTTTTACAAATAGATTATGGCTGCCACATAATTGAATAAGACATCAATGGAAGCAACAATTCAGAAAAACCAAAAAATGGCAAAGTGTATTATCCAGCCTAAATTTGAAACCAGACAAAAAATGGGTTTGGGTTGCCTGTCACTACTTGAGCCAATTAAGCAGAGAGAGGGTTGAATAATATATGAGCATTTATTCCAATACCGCTGGCAGTATGGGAGAGCAGCAGGTCAGCCACAAAAATCTGCTCTATACCGTCTCAATAAGCCAGCTGCTTTTATTGAGTAGAAGGGCAAAAATTGCCTAGGGAAGTAGGCAAAGGGAATAGAATGGGCATGCAGGCATGGGGAAATAGGCAACAAGGGAATAAAAATGGGTATAATAGTTACATATTATAGTCAGTGTGGGCTGAGGGTTTGCAAAGGGCAGGCACCTCTGATTTCTGCACCAAGGTCGTTAATCTTTCCATGGCAACAGGCAACTCTCCAATCAAGAGGATGGCTCGCTACCCCAGGTCCTATGTGTGCAACTCTCAGCCAAGTTGCAATGTGCTTTATTTTATCAGAACAAAACAATTATGGTTAACAGAGCATGATTAATAATTCTTATAACTATAGCTATTCTGCACTGTTCTATTTCTGACCCTAGCAAATTTACTAAGCAGAGCAAATTAAACAAGAGCAACATACACTTTGCTATCTGAGTGTTGGATATCAACCCTTGCCTCCTGTTAACACATCTTCTCTTTGGTGAGTCTTGGGAGGTAGTGGCCACATCCACTCTGCTGGCTTCTGCACATAACCAGCCTGATACAAGCAGACAACACCTCACCTGGGGCCTGTCCTTTGCCACCAAGAACCTTGGCTGATGCCCCAGGAAACTGTCAGCCCTCCACATCTAAGCTTACCCACAGGCACTACTTAAGCTATTAAACAATATATGTCTCAAAAATTTCCCGGTTCCCTTCATTACAGCCCTTCCCAAATCCTCTCAAGTCTTTGAGAAAGTGGAAAGCAGGTGTAGCTTTCCTAACCTGACAGCAAGCAGATGTTTGGGGAAGGAATTAGCCAGCCCACAGCGCCTGGGGGAGCAGAACAGAACTCGGCACGGCTGCCCTGTGCACCCCAGTTTGACCAGGGCTGCTCAGCCCACTCCCTACCCACAGGGAGTGTCCTCTCTGCCCACTGGTGGTCAGGGCACTTGGCATGTCTGCTGTCAGAGATTAGAGACTCATCCCTTTGTATTTTCCAGGAATTAGCTTTTTGTGCAATGTAGAAAGTCCTGGGGGAGGGGTTCTCACATGTTCCATTATTGCTTAAGCTGCTGAATTGTGAAAAATGGCTCACCATTCTGAATTCAAATGATGGGCTTGGAGGAGACAGAAGTATGGTGAAAATGAGACCTTCAATATACTCTCATGAGCGGGCAGTTGTCTCACATGGAGTAGCGATTATAGCTGAGTACTCTGAGGTCACCTGTTTCCTGTCACCTCGGTCTTGCTGTCTCCCCTTGGGCCATTTAAAATATTGGGTTGAAACTCCAAGACCATGTGGGTTCCTGTGACAGTGAGGAACTGATGGGTCTGTTCCAGTCACGAGGATGATCCAGAGATGGGGGACACTGATGACATCTTGCCATGCTAGCAGTTGGCAGCTGTGTATGGCTGCAGGCGGCCCAGGACCAAACCAGAGAGGATGGATCTTGCATTGCCACGATGTGTCCACCAGCTGGATACTATTGCTGACATGTACACATAAAGAAATATTTGACATTGAAACTGGGACTCAGAACAGTTGGACACTGAAATAAGACTCAAACATTTGTTGTTCTTGTACGTTTATTTCTAGTATGCAGATGCAAGATATTTTTGAAGAAAAGAAACAGGGGAGAGTGATTGATATAGAGGCAGGGTGGCCTTGAACAGGCTGTCAAGCTACAGGGGGAAGGCTGCAGAGGGTGGGGGGTGGGTGCTGTGGGAGATCAACCGAAGGACTTGTATGCATGCATCTGAGCATAACCAATGGATGAAAGACATTGGGGCGGGGAGGGGGACAGGTGGGGAAATGTGCTGGGGGGTAGAGGAGACTGGGGGGAGGAAAATGGGGGGGAGGAAAACATATGTACTACTATTAAATCTAAGTTATACTGAAAAAAAATTAAAAATGTTTTTAAAAATAAAATAAAATATTGGGTTGAGGCCTTTCTAGCTGTCTCCACCTCCTGTTCAGCGAGGCAGACACCTTGGGGGTTTCCACCAGGTTGGCTCACATGCACAGCTCTTTCTTCCTCTTCCCTCTGCCCTACATCCTGTTTGTCCTGCGGGAGTTCAGTAAATTCCATCAAAAGCCCACCATCTGGTGATGGGGAACAGAGGTCCATTTCCTAGAATCACTGAGCTCCGGGGAGAGGGGCACACAGAGCTCCCTGCTGCCAACGACAGGACTGGGAGGGAGCCAGCTCTCCCCCCAGGCACAGGAGGCCTTTCCTTTGTACCACCTTGGTCCCCAGAGCTGCGGAGGACACAAGTCAAGAACATTAATTGGATCTGATTTCTGAAATCCCCTGGTGTACCGCAACTTCACTCCCTAAGAAACAATTTTTTTTTTGACTCAGGTGCTTCTCCTTTGGGTCTGGATTTTCCTGTTTCAGTGTGTCCTCCTCGGGACTTCCTGTTTATCCTTGAGCCCTGCAAATGACCCAATCTTTCCGGTAGCCGCAGCAATGGGAAGCGGTAAGGGCATGGAGTGCAGACCTCTGGGCGCAGCCTGAGACATGTTTCTGATCTGGGCTCTGAATTGCTGCTCTCTCCAAAAAAAGTTGCACAAACTTTCCCTTCCATTCATATTCAACCCACCTACAGAAATCTGTTCCTTTCCCTCCAACGTTCTACTTGACACACTTCTGCAGGATTCTGATCTTTTTAATTCTCTGCCTGCCTCAGACCAGCTTCCCTCCCAGCCTAAGATTACTTGACCTTTTGTTAGGGACAGTACTGGGGACTAGCTATTAGTTACAAGGAATACTAATCATGCTCTGTTAACTATGACGGTTCTATTCTGATTAGAAAGCACACTCTCACCTGGCTGAGAGTTGAGCACCCTGAGACTTGGGACCTAACATCGAAATGCAGTCCATCCTCTTATCCCAACTGCCTATCATTATGGAAAGACTTATAACCTTGTGGCTTAGACCATCTAGTATCGGAGGCACCTGCTCTTTATGGGCCCCTACTACATGTAATCTGGTCCCAGTGCCCAGGGGTGCATGTCCCCTTGCAAGCCCTCCTTAACCCTCCAGCCCGCATGCCTAGTAACCTTTAATGATTATCCGTGCCCACTTTCCCATACCTGTAATTCCTACTGCCCCATGTAATCTTGACCTTCTACCCAATATAAGCAGCTGGCTTATGGTAGGGTGCAGAGCAGATTTTTGTGGATGATCGACTGCTCTCCCCATACTGCCAGCATTATTGAAATAAATGGTCATATATGATTCAAACTTGTCACTGCTTAATTGGCTCAAATAGTGATAGGCAGCCTGGACTGCTTGGTTGTCCAGCTGTACTTTCTTTGAAGCAAATGTCATTTCTTTTTTGGAGGGGGAAGGAAGATTAAAAGCTTGGTTTTCATGCATACTTTCACTTGATTCTATAGCAAGACAGAAACTTCCTTATGAAAAGGCAACTAATCAGACAGGCAGAGTCTTGAAGGTGGGATTCTGGGGAGGCAGTGCCTTAAATGAGCTCTCAGCAGGAGATCTGGACCCGAGTCCAGCTTGGCTACTCACTGAGTGTGATTATATAGGCTGATCATTGTGGATGAAAGGGGGCCACATGCTATACCTGACAAGTTCAGGGAGGCCTGCTTGGTGACCTTAAAAACTCAGAGACCTGCCCTAGCCAGGTTGGCTCAGAGGATAGAGCACTGGCCTGTGGACTGAGGATCCCAGGTTTGATTCCAGACAAGGGCACATGCCTGGATTGAGGGGGGCTATATCCCCAATAAGGGCCATGAAGGAGGCAGCCAATCAGTGACTGCTTCTCATCATTGATGTTTCTACCTATCTCTCCCATTCTCTTCCTCTCTGAAATCAATAAACATATATTTTTTTTAAAAACCTCAGAGACCTAAAATAACCACAAAGGATAGAGTGAAGTTAACACTTTTTAAAACTAAAAGCAATTTATGGTGAGTAGTTATGTCCTAGGCCAGTGATAGGCAAACTCATTAGTCAACAGAGCCAAATATCAATAGTACAACGATTGAAATTTCTTTTGAGAGCCAAATTTTTAAAACTTAAACTTCTTCTAACACCACTTCTTCAAAATAGACTCGCCCAGGCCATGGCATTTTGTGGAAGAGGCACAGTCAAGGGGCCAAAGAGCCACAAGTGGCTCGAGAGTTTGCCAACCACGGTCCTAGGCCGGTATCTTCCTTGACAAAGGTCAATCTTTACCTTAATGAGCTGTCTATTGTCTTTTGCGTCTACCATAACATTCCTTTGGAGACCCCACAAGGCACAGCCAGGTGGTGGAGGACATAAATCCTCTCATTGTTTTATCATGTTAATTGTTAACTGGTAACTGTCCGATACCCACCTGTGTAAAAGATGTATGTGCCTATCATTTTATTTTTATCCAATCCCAGAGATTCCCCCACCTTTGCTTTCTCCCACCTCACCAATGGATTTCATTTAACTCCTCTTTTTATTTTAATCTATATATACTAGAAGCCCATTGCATGATATTCATGCAAGAAGGGGCCTTCCTTCCCCTGACTTCACTCCCAGGCCACCCGAGAGCCTGCAAGTCCCAGGCCAGAGCATTCCCTCTGCCGCTCCCCCCTTCCCCTCATAGCAGGCATCCTGTTCCTCCAGGCTGCTCCATGCCTGCATATGCAAATTAACCCACCATCTTTGTTGGGTTAATTTGCATACTCACTCCTGATTGGCTGTGGGCATGGGCATAGAGGAACAGAATGAGCAGTGGGCTGCATGGAGTGACCAGGTTGGCAGAAGGGGCAGTGAGGGGTGGCCAAATGACCAAAGAGCAGGCTGCATGGGGCAACCAGGTTGTGGGGGCAATGAGGGATGATCAGGAAGGCATGAAGGTGAGCAGTTAGGAGCTAGTGGTCCTGGATTGTGAGAGGGATGTCTGACTGCTGGCTTAGGCCCGATCCTGGAGATCAGGCCTAAACCAGCGGTTGCACTTCCCCCAAGGGGTCCTGGGCTGACAGGACACTCCCTCCCTTTCCCCCCCATGCACAAATTTCATGCATGGGGTCTCTAGTGTATAAAACAAGGTGCAAAACTGCCATTCTCCAGAGTATTGTCTCACTATGGTTTTGTTTTTGTTTTTTTCAAATTCTGTTGAAATTCTTCTTCCCAGCATTTGCTTCCCACTTTGGCTCAAAATTCTTCACAGGTTTGAGTGTTTATTACATTAACATTTACTAAAGAAGATGTCAATATCAAAAGACAGACCAAGATGTGTACAGTGATTTGGGGTGGGAGAGACAAAATGTTTACTGATACATCTCCTAAGACATCTCTTGTAGCAATATGTTTACTGATAGATCTCCTAGGATAATATATCTCCTAAGCAGAAAATAAACAAATGGGACTACTTCAAAATAAAAGCTTCTTCACAGCAAAAAAAACCAAAAACCAAAAAACACACACCCATCATAAAAATAATAAGAGAGCCCACTACAGAAGAGAACATATTGGCCAATGATACATCTGATAAGGGGTTAATCTCCGAAATACATAGGGATCTCATACAAGTTAACAAAAGGAAAACAAACAATCCAAATTGGAAAATGGGTAAAAGACCTAAATAGACACTTCCCCAAAGTGGACATACAGAAAGCCAAGAGACATATGAAAAAGTCTTCAGTAACTAATCATCCGAGAGAATGGTTTAGAGGTTATTGCAGTATTATAGACTAGACAAGAGGTGATTGGTTTGGACTAGAGCAATAATAGTAGATACAATAAAAATATAGATGAGGTAGAATAGACTTGATATTAACTAAAAGGGGCAGACAGAGGTGTCAAAGATTACTCTCAGTTTTCTGATATGAACAACTGGATAGACAGAGATGTTAACCATCCTCTGGGATGACCCCAATGATCCTGTCTCTTGGTATTTAAACTCTTGGGTAGTTCCCTTCCACACTGAATCATAGGTAGCCTGTGTGAACAACAGAATACTGACCAAGTGTTTACCTTATAAGGTTGAGTTATGAAAGATATAGCTTCCTCCTTGCTCTCTTTTGGATTATCTGCTCTGTTGGATAAGCCAGCCTCTGTGTTGTTAGGACATTCAAGCAGCTCTAAAAAGCCTATGGAGAAGTTCATGAGTGAAGAAACTGAGGTGTCCTACCAACTTAGCAGACATATGAGTCACTATCTTGGACGGGAACTTTCCATACCCATTTGAGATCTCAGATGACTGTAGCCCTCACCAAGATCTTGACTGCACACTCATGAGAGAGTTTAAGCCAGCATCACCCAGCTAAACTAATGTCAAATTCCCAACCCACAGGAACTGTGAGACAAGAAATGTTTATTGTAGCTTTAAACCACCAGATTTTTTGGCAATTTGTTTCATAGCAATAGAAAACTAATTCAACAATAGTGCCAGGTTTGGGTTTTTTGAAGGAGGGGTAATGATTTTGGTTTGGGCATGTTTAGTTTCAGATGCCATCTAAGTGGAGATATTGAGTAAAAAATCCTATATAATAAAAGCCTAATATGCTAAGTGTCTGACTGTTCAACTATTCAACCAGTTGCTATGATGTGCACTGACCATAGGAGGCAGATGCTCTGACCGGTAGGTTAGCTTGCTACTGGGGTCCAGCTGATGAGGGATTGGACGAAACAGGCCAGACATGCCCTGGAGCCCTCCCTCGATCCTTTCCTGGCTGCCACCTCCCACAGTCCCTCCCTGGCTGGCCTGCTGACCAGTCCTAATCAGGACTGGGCGAGATGAGCTGGCACGTCCTGGAGCCCTCTCACATCGTGCACTAGTGGCATCCCTCGGCCTGGCCTGCAGGGATTGGGCCAAAACTGGCTCTCCAACATCCCTTGAGGAGTCCCAGACTGTAAGAGGGCCTCTAGTTACACAGAAATATCTGAAGCGCAGAAGAAAGCTGGACAAGGAAGAGAAGAGTGCAAAAAGGCTTCTGGGAGGAAGTGACAGCTGAGCCCAGTGTTGTTATACGACTAGGGGTTAGCATCAAGTTCCTGGGATATGAACTGGAGGTGGGAAAGGTCATTTCAGGGCCTCAAGGAAGCTAGGATGTGAATAAAATGCTTGTGGGGAGTGGTGTCCATTTAAGGCTATTTCCAAGTGTCTTCTGACTGAACCATAAAGTTCTGTCCATGTATATCCCCCTTCCAAAGGCCATCCCTATTTTGGTGTTAAAGGGTAAATGAGATTGCAACATAAATATAAACAAAATATTTGTGGTTAATGAGAGACACACATGCAATAAAAGAGCCTATTTTGCAGGTGAAAAAAAATAAAATTAGCAATAACAAAGGAGTTGGTAATGCTTTCTGCGCCTCCTCAAGCATCCTTTCACAAGCCAGCTGGTTTGAGGAACAGGTCCTCTACCAGCTGACTCTTATTTTTCTCTGTGTGTCCTGGTTGCTACATTTTTCCTATATTACAAGTAAAGATTTTATATTTATACTAGAGGCCCGGTGCACAAAATTCGTGTATGGAAGGGGGGAGGGGATGTCCCTTAACCCAGCCTGCACACTCTCCAATCTGGGATCCCTCCAAGGATGTCCGACTGCCCGTCTAGGCCAGGATCGGGCCTAAATGGGCAATCGGACATTCTTCTTAAAATCCAGGACTGCTGGCTCCAAACTGCTCACCTGCCTGCCTCCCTGATTGGCCCTAACCACTTCTGCCTGCCATCCTGATCACATGCTAACCACTATCCTGACAGCCTAATTGATATCTAACTGCTCTCCTGCCAGCCTATTTGCCCCCAACTTCCCTCCTCTGCCAACCTGGTCACCCCTAACTGCCCTGCCCTGCAGGCTTGATTGCCCCCAACTGCCCTCCCTTGCAGGCCTGGTCCCTCCCAACTGCCCTCCCTTGCTGGCCTGATTACCCACAACTGCCCTCCCTTGCAGGGCCTGGAACCTCCCAATGGCCCTTCCCTGCTGGCCATCTTGTGGTGGCCATCTTGTGTCCACATGGGAGCAGGATCTTTGACCACATGGAGGCAGCCCTCTTGTGTGTTGGAGTGATGGTCAATCTGCAAATTACTCTTTTATTAGATAGGATAGAGGCCTGGTGCATGGGTAGGGGCTAGATGGTTTGCCCTGAAGAGTGTCCCAGATCAGGGTGAGGGTTCCCTTGGGTTGAGGGGCAGCCTGGGCGAGGGGCCTGTGAAGGTTTGCAGGCCAGCCACACCCCCCAGTGACCCAAGTGGAGGCCCTGGTATCTGGGATTAATCTATGTCTACAATTGAAACTTTGTAGCCTGGAGCGGAGTCAAGCCTTCTGCTCGCTCCAGGGCGGCAGCCATTTCTGTTTGAAACATTGTAGCCTAGAGTGGAGGCCTAGGCCAGCAACGGCAGACTGAAAGCTTGGCTTCCTCCATTGCCAGGGAAACCCAAGCCTCTGTTCTCTCCAGCTCAGTGTATGCCGCCATTTCTGTATCTTTTATAACTGAAACTTTGTAACATCAAGTGGAGGGCCTAAGCAGGTGGAGTTTATTTGCATAATTTTCTCCTGATTGGCTGGTGGGCATGGCTGTGGATGTGGCTTGTGGGCATGGCAAAGATATGGTCAAATTTGCATATTACTCTTTTATTAGATAGTATATAGAACTAGAAGCCCAATGCATGAAATTCATGCAGGGATGGGGGGAGGAGGAGGGTTGTCCCTCAGCCCAGCCTGCACCCTCTCCAATCTGGGACTCCCTGTCACAATCCAGGACTGCTGACTCCAAACCGCTCACCTGCCTCTGCCTGATTCCCCTAACCACTACTGCCTGCCAGACTGATCACCCCCTAATCACTCCCTTGCCAGCCTGATCAAAACCTAACTTCTCCCCACTGGCCCAATTGCCCCTAACTGCCCTCCCCTGCAGGCCTGGTAACCCCTAACTGCCCTTTCCTGCAAGTCTGCCCCCCTCAACTGTCCTCCCCTGCAGGCATCATCCCCCCTCCTCAACTGCCCTCTCTTGCTGGCCTGATCTCTCCCAACTGCTCTCCTCTGCTGTCCCAGTCACCCCTAACTGCCCTTCCTGCTGGCCTGATTGCTCACAACTGCCCTCCCCTGCAGGCCTGGTCCTCCCCAACTGCTGTACCCTGCAGGCCTGCCCCCCCAACTGCCCTCCCCTACAGGCCTGGTCCCCCACAACTGCCCTTCCCTGTTGGCCTTGTCCCCCCAAACTGGCCCCCCCCATGCAGGTCTGGGTCCCCCCCAAACTATCCTCCCCTGTAGGCCTGGTCCCCACAAACTGCCCTCCCCTGCAGGCCTGGCTCCCTGCCAACTGTCTCCACTGCAGGCCTGGTCCACACACCCCCAACTGCCCTCTACTTCAGGCCTGCACACACACACCCAACTGCCCCCCACTGCAGGTGTGGTCCCCCCCCGCAACTACCAACATGTGCAAGCCTGGTTCCCCCTCCCCCTGCAACTGCCCTCTCCTGCTGACCTGGGTCCCTCCCAACTGCCCTCCTCTGCAGGCCTGGGTGCCCCCAACTGTCCTCCCCTGCAGGCCTGATCTCCCCCCCAACTGCCCACACCTTCAGGTCTGGTCCCCCCAACTACCCTCCCCTGATGGCCTGGTCCCTCCAAACTGCCCTCCCATGAAGGCCTGGTCTCCACTCCAACTGCCCACACCTGCAGGCCTGGTCCCCCCCAACTGCCCTCCTTGCTGGCCTGATTGCCTATAACTGCCCTCAACCACAAGCCTGGTCCCCACCAACTGTCCTCCCCTGCAGGCCTGGTCCCCCACAAATGTCCTTCCCTGCAGGCTTGGGTCACTCCCCCCAATGCCCTCCTCTGCTAGCCTGGTCACTCCTAACTGCCCACAACTACCCTCCCCTGCTGGCCATCTTGTGGTGGCCATCTTGTGCCCACAAGGAGGCAGCCATCTTTGACCACCTGGGGGCAGCCATTTTGTGTCTTGGAGTGATGGTCAATTTGCATATTACTCTTTTATTAGATAGGATAATACATAAGAAATACCAGGAGAGATTTCAGATATGAGTTAGATTGTCAGAATCAAATAAGAAGCAGAGGGGAAAGTAACCAGAAAAAAATGTGTGTATATTTACAGACACTCGCTACTATGAGAGTAACTCAAATGGCATGGTCTGCACATACAATCCCTGTGTTCATAGGAAAGAAGAACGGTTTTCTTCTCTGGCCATGGACATGGGAAAAAGGATTAACTCAGCTACCTGGTTTTAGAAATTTAATGGATGTATTTATAGAAGAATATTAGAAGTGACTGGTCTTGGTTCAAAAATTCTAAATTTCCTTAACCTGGACTATGTTTTCAAAAATTCAAGATGCATTTAGCAAAGCCAGGGAAAATAAATTCAGGCTACTAGTTTGGCAGCTGGTCTGGATACAGTATTTTGCTCTGTTTATTCTGTCAGGAAGCCAGTTCCATTTGATTAAATTCTGAAATTAGAATGCATGCACTCTGGAAGATACCAGGCAGCTTCATGCTTTTACCCATATGGAAAATGTGATTAAGAAAATAAACTCAATGGCTATAGCATCAGAAGAAATCAATGCAACAGCTGTATTCACTAGACTCAATGGGCTAGACCTTTACTTTATTAAAATGGATGGCTTTACCATAGAAACTGTGGCCACATCACAGAACTGCCACATTGCTCTGAACTCAGGCCGAGGAAGGAGCCAAGTAAAACTGGCATCAAATGTCATGGCAGCAGTGCACAGGCAGAGCCTCTCTCATGCCACAAAACTCAAATTTAGCCAAAAGGAGATATAATTAAAGAATTTATATGCAAGCCTTCCCACATCAACATACTGGATTATTTTTAAATTGCTGGTATGTCCCAATTTGGCAAGTTTTACAGAATTCCTCCCCAACAATCCTGAAATTCTCTGTGGGGTGACAATGTCTTTTGCTTTGCCTGAATTGAAGTGGGCCATGAATAATAATGTACAGAGTCCAGATAACCTAGGCCAAATCAAGTAGAGAAATAAGTTAGCCAAAGAAGAATATGTGTAGTATAATACCATTTATATAGTTTTTAATTTTTAAAAAGTCTTCTTTCAGCTGTGCTACTGACTTATTTATTTTATTGTTTTTATGTTGTTGGTTATTGTTTGTTTTATTTTTTCCCTGGCCAGGTGGCTTAGTTGGTAGAAGCCTCATCCTCTGCACCAAAAGGTTGAAAGTTTGATTCCTAGTCAGGCCATATATCTAGGTTTTGGGTTTGATCCCCAGTCAGGGTGCATATAGGAGGCAACCAGTTAATGTCTCTCTCTCTCTCTCTCTCTCTCTCTCTCTCTCTCTCTCTCTCCCTCTCTCTCTTTCTCTTTCTCTCTAAAAAAATCAATAAACATATCCTTAAATTTTTTTTTTACTGATTTGAGGGAGAGAGAAACATTGATTAGTTGCTCCACCTATTTATGCATTCTTGTTGGTTAATTCTTATATGTGCCCTGTCCAGGGAATTGAACCAGCAACCTTGGTTTATCGGAATGACACTCCAACCAACTTAGCCACCAGGCCAGGGAGTGCCACTGAGTTATTACACAATGGGCTTAAAGACTGCACTTTTGTTTTAATATTGCACTGTAAATATATATATATATATATATATACACACACACACACACACATTTTTTATTTCAGAGAGGAAGGGAAAGGTAGAAAAAGAAACATCAATGATGAGAGAGAATCATTGATAGGATGCCTCCTACATGCCTCCTACTGGGGACCGAGCCTGCAACCCCAGTATGTGTCCTTGAGTAACATTGAACCTGTGACCCTTGAGCGTGCAGGCTGATGCTCTATCTACTGAGCCAAACCAGCTAGAATAATATTGCATTTCTTAAACTCAACTATCACACCATTTACATTGTTTTAAAACAGTAAAACATTTTTTAAAGATACTCTAGTACTAAAAATAAAGCAAGACAGGAGAAACCAATATGGCAGCATAGGTAAACATCTAAACTGCTGCCTCACACAACAATTTCAAAACTACAACTAAAAGAAAATACGGATACTATCCAGAAACAAAGGAAAACTAGCTGAGTGGAAATTCTAGTAGAAGAAAAGAGAAAAGCACATTGAGACTCAGAGGAGCTGCAAAAGGCTGAGGTTCAGAGATGCATGGGCACATGGAGAGGACTGACTGCTGAGTGTGGGCTGACTTTCTCAAACAGGAGGGAAAAGGAAGCTCCCAACTGCATGGAACTCCAGTTCTGGGTGAGAATCTGGGAACTCAGACTGATTTGGGGAGAAATTGGACTGTCTGGCAGCAGGCGAAACTTGAGGGCGGCCTCCTCTCAGAGGTACTTGCAGCAATTACTGAGATACAATGAGACCCATAGGCCTCATAGGGCAGAGCTGATGGGAAGCCAGGGCTGTCTGCTCCGTCATGAGACTCTGTCCCATCCAAGCTAAGCATAGAGGCTTTTGAAATTTTGCAAGTCTTGTCTATTAAGGGTGTCTCCAGCACAGAAGTTCTCCCAGTGTAGACACAGCTGATCCTCACAGCCAATTGGCCTGAAGGTCAATTCCTTCCAGTGATACCATCAACAATCAAGGCTTAACTACAACAAGACTGGGCACGCAGCCCATAAAGAAGTGCACCAAGAGTGTCTACCTCAAGGACCAGGAGAGGCTGAGCCACAGGACCCTATAGGATACTTAGCACACAAAACTACTCTACCAACTCAGGGAAGCAGCGAAAATGTGGAGACAAAGGCAGATCACAAATGAAAGAAATGGAGGAAAGCAAACAACTGGATATAGAGTTCAAAACCACAGTTATAAGGTTTTTCAAGAATTTCCTAGAAAAGGCTGATAAATTTAGCAAGAACCTTGAGGATATGAAAAAGGACCAACTAGAAGTTAAACATACACTGACTGAAATAAAAAATATTATACAGAGACCTAACAGCAGACTAGAGGACTGCAAGAATAAGGTTGAAGATTTAAAATACAAAGAAGCAAAAAACACTCAGCCAGAAAAGCAAAAAGAAAAAAAGAATCCAAAAATTTGAATATAGTGTAAAGAGCCTCTGGGACAACCTCAAGCATACCAACATCCGAATTATGGGAATTCTGGAAAAAGAGAGAAAGAAAGATACTGAAACCTATTTGAAGAAATAATGACTGAAAACTTACCCCACCTGGTAAAAGAAATAGACTTACAAGTCCAGGAAGCACACAGAACCCCAAACAAAAGAAATCCAAAGAAGACCACACCAAGACACATTATAATTTAAAAACCAAAAGCAAAAGACAAAGAGAGAATATTAAAAGCAGCAAGAGAAAACAGTTAGTTACCTATAAGGGAGCACCCATACAATTGTCAGCAGATTTCTCAACAGAAATGATGCAGGCCAGACGGGAGTCACAGGAAATATTCAAAGTGATGAATAGCAAGAATCTACAACCAAGATTACTCTATCCAGCAAGGCTATCATTCAGAATTGAATATCAGATAAAGTGCTTCGCAGATAAGAAAAACCTAAAGGAGTTCATCACCACCAGACCAATATTATATGAAATACTGAAAGATATTCTCTAAGAAGAGGAAGAAGAAAAAAATAAAAATATAAATTATGAACAACAAAAACACATCTATCAACAAATGAATCTAAAAATCAAGTGAATTAATAATCTGATGAACAGGATAAACTGGTGAATATAACAGAATCATGGACATAGAGAGGGAATGGACGACAATCCTTGGGGACAAAAGAGGTGTGGGAAGTGCAGCAAGAGACTGAACAAAAAACCTTGCAACAATGGGAGAGGACAGTGGGGAGGGGAGGTAAGGGCAGAGGGTGGGATGGGTACAGGGTGGAGGGGAGCTATAGGGAGATAAAAAAAAGGGGGGAACAATGTAATTAATAAACTGAACAATAAAGATAAAAAATTAAAAAAATACTATGAATAACTCTATTCCAACAAACTACACAACCTGGGAGAAACGGACACATTCCTAGAAAAATACAACTTTCCAAAACTCACTCAGGAAGATCAATAAGCTGGTAACTATGGAAGAAACTGAAGTAGTCATCAAAAAGCTTCCAGCAAACAAAAGCCTGGGGCCAGACAGCTTCATAAGGGAGTTTTACCAAACATTCAAGGAAGAACTAAAACCTATTGTCCTCAGACTATTTTAGAAAATTCAAGGGGAAGGAACACTTTCAAGCTCCTTCTATGAAGCCAGCATCACCCTAATACCAACACCAGATAAAGATAACACAATGAAAGAGAATTATAGGCCAATATCCCTCATGAATATAGATGCCAAAATCCTCAAAAAAATTCTAGCAAATCGAATCCAGCAGTACATCAGAAAGATAATACACCATGACCAAGTAGGATTTATCCCAGGGATGCAAGGATGGTACAATATTCTCAAATCAATAAACGTGATACATCACATAAACAGACTGAGAGATAAAAATTATATAGTCATATCAATTGATGAAGAAAAAGCATTTGACAAAATCCAACACCCTTTCTTTTTTTAATTTTTTTAATTTTAATATTTTATTTTTATTAATCTTTGTTGTTCAATTTATTAATTACATTGTTCCCCCTTATTTTTCCCCCTATAGCTCCCCTCAACCCAGGACCCATCCCACTCTTCACTCTCACCTCCTTCCCACTGTCCTCTCCCATAGGTGCATGATTTTTGTCCAGACTCTTGCTGCACTTCCCACACCCCTTTCCTCCCCAAGAATTGTCAGTCCATTCCCTCTCTATGTCAATGATTCTGTTATATTCACCAGTTTATCCTGTTCATCAGATTATTAATTCACTTGATTTTTAGATTCATTTGTTGATAGATGTGTATTTGTTGATCATAATTTATATTTTTATCTTTTTCTTCTTCCTCTTCTTAAAGAATATCTTTCAGCATTTCATATAATATTGGCTAGGTGGTGATGAACTCCTTTAGCTTTTTCTTATCTGCGAAGCACTTTATCTGACCTTCAATTCTGAATTATAGCTTTGCTGGATAGAGTAATCTTGGTTGTAGATTCTTGCTATTCATCACTTTGAATATTTCTTGCCACCCCTGTCTGGCCTGCATCATTTCTGTTGAGAAATCTGCTGACAATTGTATGGGTGCTCCCTTATAGGTAACTAACTGTTTTTCTCTTGCTGCTTTTAATATTCTCTCTTTGTCTTTTGCTCTTGGTATTTTAATTATGATGTGCCTTGGTGTGATCCTCTTAGGGTTTCTATATATTGGGGTTCGGTGCTCTTCTTGGACTCCTAAGTCAATTTCTTTCACCGGGTGTGGGAAGTTTTCAGTCACTATTTCTTCAAATAGTCCTCCATTGTCTTGCTCTCTTTTTCTGGCACCCCCATAATTCGGATGGCCCCACCTCCCTATAAAATCGCCACGTTATTGGATATTTCCTCTCTTTTGCTTCCTGCTGCTGCTGCGGCGGGGGCAGAGAGCCAAGCTCGGACTTGTAATATAGTCTCTATGCTATTGAATTGGACTCGGCTCCTTGATTGTCTTTCAGGATCATGAAATCTGGGCATAACATTTGGGGGCTCACTGGGATCCCCAAGACCCATGAGGGACCCTGACCCGAAGAGCCTGACTGACGGCGTGGTCTAAGTGGATGCACTGGAGGACCACAGGCCAGAGGACTTGGGAGATGTACTGATCCTCCTGTCTGGAGGGACATAGAATCCTCTCACCCTGGAGTGACGTGGAATCCCCTCACAAATCTGAGATGAGGTGGGTCGCTCCTGCCAGTCAGCGTGAGGCCATCATCTGGAGGGACGTGGAACCCCCTCACTCTGGAGGGATGTGGAACCCCCTCATTTTGGAGGGATGTGGAATCCCCTCACAAATCTTAGCTAGCATTTGGTTTTGCTTCCATGGAGTTGGAAGACAGGTTTCTTTGGGGGCCCCTTTGTCTGTTTGAGTAACTCTGTTTTATTCTGTGGACTTACTGGATGGACATTATGGGACAGACTTGACTACTTTAAGTATTATGATTGATCATTTCAAAGAGATTAGGGAAAGAGCCAACGACCTCAGTGTGGAAGTCCAGAAGGGCCGGTAGACCTCTATTCTTGCTTTGCAGGAGGAGTTTCCATGGAAAGCCCACCCTGCTCGGAGAGAGCAGTCTGCCTCCGTTGTCGCTCTGAAAGTGTGACAGGGCTCATTGATTTACTAAATTCTGTTCTTTTCAGCAGCTTTTGCAGGTCCTATTCACCACTGAGGAGAGGGAGAGGATCCTTCCCGGAAGCTAGTTCCAGGCGTGGATGGGAATCCTACACCTTTTTTCCTCTAACTAAGCCTGAATGGGATTTCAACATGGCAGAAGGTAAGGAGAGGCTCTGAGTCTACCACCAGGCTCTAATGGGGAACTTCGAATGGCTGCTAGGAAGCTGACTAATTTGGAATGGAAGAAGAAGGGTAGTTACCCTTCCCCCCCCACACACAGCTTACAGGTAGACGGCTTCTGCCATTTAGCCATTTTAAAGAAAGAATGTGGTCATTTGCATTTGAATACCTCCAGGTTTTCCACTCAATTTCCCCAGGCAAAGAGAAAAAAAAAGTGGTCAGTTTAAAGTCAGGTTTACTTGCCGCTGTAGTAACAGTGGGGAATAAGAGGTGTTATAAATGTGGAAAAACAGGACATTTCCTAAAGGAATTTGTGGACCTGTGCAATGGGGAACTGTAGGATTAATTTTAGGGAGGAGTGGAGACACCCTTAAGAGGACTAACTGTTTTGCCTGGAGTCATTGATTCAGATTATGAAGGAGAAATTAAAGCTAAGCTAGAGGGTAATCATGTTATGTAAATTATTCCAGGGCAAAGAATTGCTCAGATACTACTTCTACCTTATGTTGAGCAAGGTGAGGCTAAAAATAATTTTCTACTGTGTGGAGGGCCCCTTGGGTAGGCACTTGAGCATTCTATGTCGGTCCTTTTGCCAAGAAGGGACCCTCTTCTCACAATCCAATTGCCCACAGCTGTTGCCTGAGTTTTCTGTACATGCTGAGGTTGAAGCCTCATGGTGGCTGGTACCATGGATCTGTCTCTTGCCCAATGATGTGAATTGGGCCCTCCCTGGAGAAAAAAAAACCGGGTTCCCCAAGATATGTGATCAAGTGCCGGGGCCCTGCCAGCAGGCGAGGGGATCCCAAGGCAGACACTGGGTGTGGAGGTCACAGGAGCATAGGCTAACAAGGAGACAGAAATAAACCTCACAGCACCCTGCTTGGCCCCAGAGGATGGCTGGTTAGTCAAAGACGGGTAAGATTCCTCATGGGAGGGACAATCTAAGACAGGCACAGTCATAGAAGGGCCATCAGGAGAGAACATTGGGGCCAACAGAGATGGCCATAGAACCTTACCCCCCTCCAGCATTGCAGGGGCTTGAACACTTGCCCCTTCTGAGGGAGGTCTCCTGCCCCATGGCTGCTTCGCTTCCCACACCCAGCTCAGATTGGGACCCAGGTAACAGACAAAGACTTGGATCAGCCCAGATCAGGACCGAGGCAACAAACAGAAACTTGGCTAATAGCAGCTCACCAGGGATGCTCAGGGCCTACTCAAGACAGGGTAAACTAAGATTGTTATTAGAATATTACATTTGACAGTAATATAGCAGTCAAGTTTTCAGATTAATTTAAATTGGCTAAGGTAGGAAATGTACAGCAGGAGGACACCTTTTCTGGATGGGTGGAGGCATACCCAACCAAGCATGAAATAGCTCAGATGGTGGCCAAGAAACTGCTAGAAGACATCCTATCCAGGTATGGATTCCCTGCTATGATAGGGTCAGACAACGGACCAGCTTTTATTTCACAGGTAACACAGGCAGTAGCCAAGGCTATAGGGGCAGATTGGAAATTGCATTGTGCTTATAGGCCCCAAAGTTCAGAGCAGGTAGAAAGAATGAATAGAATTCTAAAAGAGACCCTTACCAAATTAACCATGGAGACTGGCGGGGACTGGGTGGCTCTCCTTCTGTATGCCCTTTACCGGGTGAGGAACTCTCCCTGTACCCTGGGTTTTAACTGAATTTGTCTCTTAAGAGGGCTCCAGAGGGCACATGAGGACATTTGGCCACACCTCCGTGATGAGGCCGGCCTGGTCCCGATGCCTACAGACCGGGAGACTGGGTTTTTGTCAAGAGGCACCACCGGGAGACCCTTGAGCTGCATTGGAAGGGCCCCTAAGTCATAGTGCTGACTACACCCACTGCTCTCAAGGTAGACGGCATCACAACCTGGGTCCACTACACCCACGTCCGACCAGCTGCAAGCTCAAGTTACAGCACATTCGACCCACCTGATGTCGGTAATTCTGTTGACTCTGTTTGCTGTCATCCACACTGCCAGGAGTCCACCCTTTTTCCTGGCAATAGTCATGGCCTGCCTCTGTATTCATGCAGCAAGGAGGCCTATGCGCAGCCCTAGGGGAAGAATGTTATTTTTATGTTGACCATTCAGGAGTTATAAAGGAATAAGCTAGAGAGGGAGCCAATTTGTCAAAGAGCGCATAAGGTTGGTTCAGTTGATAATTCTGCATGCCCAGGAAGGCAAGGTATAAATGAAGTCCATCTCATGATTGAACCGTAAGTTCCAAGACAAGGTGGGGATGAAAGGACAGAGCAGGACTGCAAAGACAGCTGCCATTCTGGACTGTGTGACTAAGCAGCCACCACGTAGGCCGCGTGATATGTAAACTTACCTGGGGGCTGCCATCTTGAAATCACAAAGACCAACCCCTCCTTTTGAGTTAGCCAATCGCAAAAGACTGTGTGTTTGAGCTCCAATCAAGAGCAAAGGACAGGACAGGTCACGTGTGTTAGGAATTATTTTCATCACTAGCCCCAGCCCTCACCTAACCAATTGAAATCGGCCAACTCATTGGTTCGTGTCTGGCTTCACCTCACTATAAAATTGCCATGTTGTTGGATATTTCCTCTCTTTTGCTTCCTGCCGCTGCGGTGGTGGGGGCAGAGAGCCAAGCTCAGGCTTGTAATAAAGGCTCTATGCTATTGCATCAGACTTGGCTCCCTGGTGGTCTTTGGGCATCATGAAATCAGGGCATAACATAAGGAGCTTCTGGGACAATCTCAAGCATACCAACATCAGGATTATGGGGGTGCCAAAAGAAGAGAGCAAGACAGTGAAAACCTATTTGAAGAAATAATGACTGAAAACTTCCCACACCTGGTGAAAGAAATTGACTTACAAGTCCAGGAAGCACACAGAACTCCAAACAAAAGCAAACCAAAGAGGACCACACCAAGACACATTATAATTAAAATGCCAAGAGCAAAAGACAAAGAGAGAATATTAAAAGCAGAAAGAGAAAAAGTTAATTACCTACAACAGAGCACCCATATAATTACTAGCTGATTTCTCAACAGAAACTATGCAGGCCAGATGGGAGTGGCAAGAAACATTCAAAGTGATGAATAGCAGGAACCTACAACCAAGATTACTCTAGTCAGCAAAGCTATCATTCAGAATTGAATGTCAGATAAAGAGCTTCACAGATAATATAAAGCTAAAAGAGTTTATCACCACCAAAGCAGTATTATATGAAACGCTGAAAAGTATTCTTTAAGAAGAGGAAGAAGAAAAAGGTAAAGATAAAAATTATGAACAACAAATACATGCCTATCAACAAATGAATCTAAAAATCAAGGAATAAAAAATCTGATAACAGAATAAACTGGTGAATATAATAGAATCAGGGGCATAGAAAGGGTGTGAACTGATAATTCTCAGGGGAAAAGGAAGTGTGTGAGAAGAGACTGGACAAAAATCATACATTTATGGATGAGGACAGTGGCTGGGAGGTAAGGACAGAGGGTGGGGTGGGAACCAGTTGAAGGGGAGTTATTGGAGGGGGGGAGAAGAGGAACAATTGTAATAATCTGAACAATAAAGATTTATTAAATTTATTTTAAAAATACTAGAGTCACTATTTAAGGAAATTAATTTTTAAATTTAATTTAATTAAAATATAATTTAATTTTTTTTTCTGAAAGATATATCCTGTGAAGTCAGTGGGATGTTATAGTCTACTACTATGACTGTGTTGTTGTCAATTTCTCTTTTAAAGTCTTCCAGAAGTGTTTTGATATATTTAGGTACTTCTATATTGGATGCATGTTTGTTTAACAGGGTTGTATTGATCCCTTTAGTATTATAGTGACATTTGTTGTCTCTTATAATGGCCTTCATTTTGAAGTGTATTTCATCAGATATGAGTATTGCTACTTCAGATTTTTTTTTCTTTTCTGTTTGCATGAAAATTTTTTTGCTATCCCTTCAATCTCATCCTGTGGGAGTCTTTTGTTCTGAGGTGGGTTTCTTGTAGACAGTATATAGTTGGATTATATTTTTATCCATTCAGCTACCCTGTGTCTTTAGATTGGAGCATTTAATTCAGATACATTTATGGTTACTAGTGATAGATATTTATTGCCATTTTAATTCTATATGCCTAGGTTTCTCTATTTCTTCTTATTGCCTCAGTCCCTTTGCCATTTCTTATAATGCTGGCTTGGTGGTGATGTACTCCTTTTGCATTTATTTATTTATTTATTTATTTATTCATTTATTTATTTATTATTGGTCTTGGAAGCTCTTTATTTCACTATTTTGAATGATAGTCTTGCTGGATCTTGGTTTCATTACCTTGAGTATTTCATGCTATTCTCTTCTGGCCTGTAAAGTTTCTGATGAGAAATCATGTGTCAGTTTATGGGAGCTCCTTTGTAGATAATAATTTGCTTTTCCTTTGCTGCCTTTAAGATTCTCTCTTTGACTTTAATTTTTGGCATTTTAAATAATGTGTCTGGGCATGGGTCTGTTTGGGTTCTTCTTGCTTAGGACTCTCTATGTCTCATGAACTTGTATGATTTTTTTTCCTGAACTAGATTAGGGAAGTTTTCTGCCATTATTTCTTCAAGAACCTTTTCTATCCCTTTCTCCCTTTCTGCCTCTTCTAGCATACTTGCTATTCAAATATTGTTACATTTCATGGAAATATATATATTTCCTTTATTTTTGATTCTCTGATTGCATGATACTTTCAACTCTATCTTCTAATTCACTGATTCGATCCTCAGCTTCCCTTAATTTGCTGTGGATTCATTCCAATGTGTTTTATTTGTGCTATTTCATTATTTATTTCTGTTTTCATAGTTACTATATCTTTTCTCAAGCTGTTGAGCATGTTTACCATCATTATTCTGAACTCTATAGCAGATAAATTTCTTATCACTATTTCATATATCTCTTCTTCTGAATAATTCTTTTGTTTTTTTCATTTGGGGTTTTCTTTGTCTCCTCATTTTTGCTCCCAGTTTAGGATTGTGACTATGTATTATGTAGATCTATTATGCTTCTCAAACACTAGTGCAGGACAGTGTCAAACTCTGTTGTGACTTATTAGAGCAGAAAAAGACTCAAAGCCTCCAGAGACTGTCTCTGCCCACAGACTGACAGGATTCCATCTTGAAAAACCCTCAGAAAATCATCTACAGGTGTGGTAAATTTTTTTAACACAGTGGGGCAATTGCTTCTGTCTGGATGCTGTTATTCTCAGTCTCTTAATGGGCCTCAGATACTGTGTACAATGGGCAAGGTGTTTTCCAATATGGTGGGTCAATTGTCTTTACCCCAGGCAAAGCCGCCTGTATTGCAAATTTCTGGATGAGAAAGATGACTTCTGCAATGTGAAAGAATGACTAAGCACAGGAAACTGGGGTGTCTGCCTTCTAAGCTTTAACCCCAGAGCCCCCCAGTCATGGCTTCTGCTCACACAGCTCCAGTTCCTCTGCTAGAGAACAAGGTGAGTGGCTCCACAGGGAATTTTGTGCATTGGTCCTTTAAGAGAGTGCCTGCTTTCCAGCCATCTCTCCCTGACAGACAGCAACCCTGCTGCTTTTTATAGCCAGATGTTGTGTGGGCAACCTTCTCAGTTCTGGTGCTCTCTGCTGGGAGGGCCCAACTTTGGGACTAGACCCCAGAGTTCTCAATGACAACCCCCACAGCTGAGATATCTCTTCAGAGCCCTTTTGCACCTCTGCCCCTTCTACCAGTCTCTATGCCATCTGTACTTTCTGTACTTTCTGTTCTCTGTTATCAGGGATCTTTCCAGTGCATCTTCCATTGAGTAGTCAGGAAGTTTTTCTGTAGTTTGGTTGTAATTCCAGTTCAGTCCTGGGAATGTGTCTGTGCAGCATCCACTACTTACTCTGCCACCATTTTTTTATCTAGAATTCCTCTTATCCAATCTAATAAAAGAGCAATATGCAAATTTGACCATACCTTTGCTACAGCCGCAAGCCACACCCACAGCCACACCCACCAGCCAATAAGGAGATTATGCAAATAAACCCCAACCAAGATGGCTGCCGCCACTGAGAGCAGGAGGAAAGCATTGGGTTTCCCTGGCAACAGAGGAAGCCAAGCTTTCTGCCTGCCAATGCCGGTCTAGGTCTCCACTAAATGCTACAAAGTTTCAATTATAAAAGATACAGAAATGACAGCAGCCACTGAGCTGGAGAGAACAGAGGCTTAGGTTTCCCTGGCAATGGAGGAAGCCAAGCCTTCTGCCTGCATTGCCAGCCTAGGCCTCTGCTCTAGGCTACAAAGTTTCAAACAGAAATGGCTGCCGCCATGGAACAAGCAGAAGGTTTGGTTCCGCTCCAGGCTACAAAGTTTCAATTGTAGACATAAATTAATCCCAGATCCTAGGGCCTCTGCTTGGGTCACCGGGGGATGTGGCCAGCCTGCAAACCTCCACAGGCCCCTCGCCAAGGCCACCCTTCATCCCAAGGGAACCCCCACCCAGATCTGGGACACTCTTCAGGGCAAACCAGCTGGCCCCTACCCATGCACCAGGCCTCTATCCTAATAAAAGAGTAATTGGCAGATTGACCATCACTCCAACACACAAGAGGGCTGCCCCCATGTGGTCAAAGATCCTGCTCCCATGTGGACACAAGATGGCCACCACAAGATGGCCAGCAGGGGAGGGCTGTTGGGAAGTTTCAGGCTCTGTAAGGGAGGACAGTTGTGGGCGATCAGGCCAGCAAGGGAGGTTGTTGGGAGAGACCAGGCCTGCAAGGGAGGGCAGTTGGGAGTGATCAAGCCTGCAAGGGACAGCAGTTGGGGGTGATCAAGCCTGCAGGAGAGGGCAGTTAGGGGTGACCAAGCTGGCAGAGGATGGAAGTTAGGGGCAAAAAGGCTGGCAGGGGAGCAGTTAGACATCAATTAGGCTGGCAGGGTAGTGGTTAGCGGGTGATCAGGTTGGTAGGCAGAAGTGGTTAGGGGCAATCAGGGAGGCAGGCAGATGAGCAGTTTGGAGCCAAAAGTCCTGGATTGTGAGAGGGATATCCGACTGCCCTTTTAGGCCCAATCCCTGTACCCTCGAGAGGTCCCAGATTGGAGAGTGTGTAGGCTGGACTAAGGGACATCCCCCGCCCCTGTGCACGAATCTCATGCACCGGGCCTCTAGTTTAAAAATAAAACAAGAGACCTAGACAGGTTGGCTCAGTGGATAGAGGATTGGCCTGGGGACTGAAGGGTCCCAGGTTCAATTCTGGTCCAAAAGGGCACATGAAATCTTGTTGCCTATCATGTAATCCAATCCCCACATTGCTTTCTCTCAGCTCCATGTAACCTTCCTCACTTTCCCTTCTTAATTTCAAATGCATAAAAGAAGCTGCAAAGCTGTTATTCTCAACAGCAGTTGAGATCTTGTGAGACAAGCTACTAAGCCAGGGCAAGTGGAATAGGGAAAATAGGACAATAGTCAAATGGCTAAGCAGTTTACATCCATCTAGTAAATTGAAAAATCCTATCTTCCCTAATCACAGATGCTTAAAAGTAAATGGTTTATACTCCTCCCCACCCAGAGGATAAATAGCTTAAATCACCCTAATCAGAGAAATAGCAAAAATCCAATTAATGGTGCCATTTGTGCCACCCAAGAAAGGATCAAGTTAAGGGAATAAATCTAATTTTTATTCATTAGTATAAAGCTGATGAATATTCTATTACCTCCCCTAAGACCTCCCCTGAACTCCAAGCCTTTTAAAATATATATATATATTTTTATTTCAGAGAGGAAGGGCGTGTGAGAAATAGAAACATTGATGTCGGCTGCCTCCTGCACGCCTCCCACCAGGAATTGAGCCCCACAACCCGGGCATGTGCCCTGGCTGGGAATCAGACCTTGGGACCCCACTGAGCCACACCAGCCAGGCTGAACTCCAAGCCTTTAAAACCTTCCAGACCAAAAGGCCCAACTGTACTCTCCCGCCCGGGAGCAGGCCCGTGCCCTTTCCTTTCACCTCTCCTCTCACAGGCGTGTCTCCTAAACTCTAAGGCTACCCATAAGACTGGCACCCAGAGGATCAGCTGGCAGGGGCCACTTCTCCCGGCGTAGCCCCGAACCGATCTTCAAGGCCTCCTTTTCTCTGACTTTCCAGTGAGCTGACAACAGCCCCGCCTTGGCTCACTTCCGTGCCTGCCGCTGCTTCTATCTCAAGCAGCAGCAGGGACAGAAGTGGTAAACATACCCTTAAAATTGACTCCTGTGAGGTCTTTTCTGCATGAGAATAAAAACCCACACATTACCCAGCTGGAACCTTTCTGATAACACTTGCTCCCTGGCACGTGCCATCAGTTTGGCTCAAACGAACTCTTACAGAAAACTTGTCTACAGTCCTGGCCAGCGTGCTCAGTGGTCAGAGCACGGGCCCATGCACTGAAGGTTTGATTGCAAGTTCAATCCCACCCGGTTGGGCATGGGTAGGAGGCAACCGATCAACGTGTCTCTCGCACACTGATGTTTCTCTCCCTCTCTCCCACTCTCTAGAAATCAATGGGAAAAAATACCCTTGGGTGAGGATTAACAACAACAACAAAAATTACCTACAGTTTTGGACATTTCTTACATTGACAACTACAAAGTCTTAAAAATTTACTATCTGGCTCTTTACAGAAAATGTTTGTCAGCCCATCACAAAATGATTGTGAAGACTAAATAATCCCTATGAAAGTGCTTAGTAGCAACCTGACATATATTAAGCACTCATTTTTTTCTTTATCCATCATCTATTTTGGATATAGAGTTTCCATATTTTTTATTATGTGTAGGTAAATTTTAAAATGCATTAAATACTTAACATGCTTTAAGTATTTGTCTTTGATTTAGATCTGTCTTTAGGATGTGTTCCTAGAGGCAGATTCATTTCAATTGAAGTAAACTTCATTTGTCTTACCATATTACTCATGCCTGTCCCAGCAACTAGTGAAATTTAGATCCTTAAAGAGATCACAATTCCTGCACCTGCCTTCCTGGAATGTTCCATTTATGTATTTTGATTCTAAGGTGTGAGCCTATCTATAAAGTTCATTCAATCATTTAACAGGCATTCATTAATATGTACTCTTTAGATACTTAATAGGTACAAACAAATACAGTATAAATTTAAATATGTCATCTGCCCTTGGGGAGCTTCAATGTAATAGGGAAGATAAAACTTAGATTATACCTGTATCCCTAGGTATGAAGTTCTCCTCAAATACATGAGGGAGAAGGCTCCAAGGGGGGGAAAATCTGAAGTGTTAAATATGAAGGAGAATTGCTAGGTAGACAGAATATCAGACATTCACCATACTTTTCCAGCTCTATAAGTCAATAAAGTCCATTTTTTGCTTAACCTGATTAAAATGGGTGTGTGTTTTGCTATGTAAAGACCTTTGACCAATATGGATGGCAAAAATGAGACAAGCAATTTAGTTAAAATGACTATAATAGCATAGACAAAGGCAGAAACAAGCATCAACCACTTGGGGGAAATAATGAATAAGAAAGAAGGATGGCAATACAACTTGGTCAGATTATGGAAAGTCTTGAAAATCTGCTTATGAACTGTGCAGTTTTTTAGAGTTACATTACTTCAATTACTCTCAGGTCTTTGGGAAGCTGAAGGCAATGTTTTCTCCCCCTCTGATTTACAAGTGATTTTGAAGTAGCTCTGGCTTCAAATACTCCAGTGCAATAATAAAGTTATTTATTACCTTTTTGTAACATTACATTAGCATATTAATAATTGCACCTATCTGTATTCATCAAAGGATGTTCCTAATGCCTTTAATTAGTAACAATGCCAGTCGTGACTTCAGTGATTAGGAATCTCAGCTGCATGCTTGCCTCCTTCCTCCCACCCACTTGCCAAAGACATCATTTTGAATAAAGATGGGGTTGAACCTTGTCAAACCATGAGTGGGGAAACTAATTTGCCTAATTGATAACATTCTGAAAGCTCACCAAATTCTGCCATACTATATAAAAATCCATTTCTAATAACTGACATGAGGAGCAAATGGAACTTTTATTTCCTTTTTTTTTTAATTAAAGTACTTGAGGCCTGGTGCACGAAATTCGTGCATGGGGGTGGGGGATGTCCCTTAGCCCAGCCTGCACCCTCTCCAATCTGGGACCCCTTGAGGGATGTCTGACTGCCCGTTTAGGTCCGATTCCGGAAGGACAGTCGGACATCCTTTTCACAATCCAGGACTGATAGCTCCAAACTGCTCACCTGCCTGCCTCGCTGATTGCCTCTAACCGCTTCTGCCTGCCAGCCTGATCACCGGCTAACCACTACCCTGCCAGCCTAACTGATGTCTAATGGCTCCACTGCCAGCCTGTTTGCCCCCAAATTCCCTCCTCTGCAGGCCTGGTCACCCCTAACTGCCCTCCCCTTCAGGCTTGATCATCTCCAACTGCCCTCCTTTGCAGGCCTGGTCCCTCCCAACTACCCTCCCCTGCTGGCCATCTTGTGGTGGCCATCTTGTGTCCACATGGGAGCAGGATCTTTGACCACATGGAGGCAGCCCTCTTGTGTATTGGAGTGATGGTCAATCTGCCAATTACTCTTTTATTAGATAGGATAGAGGCCTGGTGCATGGGTGGGGGCCAGCTGGTTTGCCCTGAAGAGTGTCCCAGATCAGGGTGGGGGTTTCCTTGGGGCATGGGGTGGCCTGGGCAAGGGACCTGTGGTGGTTTGCAGGCCAGCCATGCCCCACAGCGACCCAAGTGTAGGCCCTGGAATCTGGGATTAATTTATGTTCTACAATTGAAAGTTTGTAGCTTGGAGTGGAGCCAAGCCTTCTGCCCACTTTGTGGCAACAGCCATTTCTGTTTGAAACTTTGTAGCCTAGAGTGGAAGCCTAGGCTAGGGCTGCAGAAGTTTGGCTTCCTCCATTGCCCTGGCAACCCTAGCTTCTTCTCTCTTCAGCTCTGTGGTTGCCTGCTCTGTTGGGATTATGTATCTTCTATAATTGAAACTTTGTAGTATTGAGTGAAGGTCTAGGACTGCAAGGGCAGGCTGAAAGCTGGGCTTCGTTTGTTACCAGGGAAACCCAAACCTCCCTCCTGCTCTCAGTGGTGGCAGCCATCTTGGTTGGAGTTTATTTGCATAATTTGCTTCTGAATAGCTGGTGGGTGTGGCTCTAGGTGTGGCTTGATAGGAGGTATGGTCAATTTGCATATTACTCTTTTATTTATTTTTTAAAATATATTTTATTGATTTTTTACAGAGCAGAAGGGAGAGGGATAGAAAGTCAGAAACATCGACGAGAAACATCGATTAGCTGCCTCTTGCACGCTCCCTACTAGGGATGTGCCTGCAGCCAAGGTACATGCCCTTGCCGGAATCGAACCCAGGACCCTTCAGTCCGCAGTCCGACGCTCTATCCACTGAGCCAAACCTGTCTCAGCGATATTACTCTTTTAATAGATAGGATAAATACATTGTGGGAATAAAATGGGCAGGACTTTTCAGTTAAATGAATGTAGGCAATGAACACAGGTAATAATAGGTGGTATGGAGTCATAAGTATTCAAGCTTATACATTTGGTCAGAGTGCTTTTCATGGAAAAGGAGGGGAGAACAGTTAGGGCCACCAGGCTGGCCGGGGAGCAGTTAGGAGCCAGTGGTTCCTGATTGTGAGAGGGATCCTGGTTTGTGCAGGCTGGGCTGAGGGACATCCCACCCTCACTCACCCCTTCCCTCCACATGCACAAATTTCATGCACAGGGCCTCTAGTATATTATAAATTAACATATATATATATATATATTTTAATGGTAAAACACCTTTGGGCAAGTCTTAGAGAGTTAAAGCTTCCTTTGGATCTTTTCTTTTTTAAAAAAAAATATATTTCATTGATTTTTTACAGAGAGGAAGGGAGAGAGATAGAAAGTCAGAAACATCAATGAGAGAGAAACATCGATCAGCTGCCTCTCGCACACCCGCCACTGGGGATGTGCTCGAAGCTAAGGTACATGCCCTTGACCAGAATCGAAGCTGGGACTTTTCAGTCTGTCTGCCGACACTATCCACTGAGCCAAACTGGTTTTGGCAAATTAACATAGTTTTAGATATCTAGCAGTGTATGTTATATACTACCCTTGAGAAAATTGAGAAAATAGTTTCCCAAAACTTATTTAGGTTGCATGGGTCAAATGAAAAACCTAGGTTGAAAGGCTTAAGGTTCTATCATTTACTAGCTGTATAACGTTGGAAAGTTTACTTCATTTCTTTGTGCCTGTTTCTCAGCAAAAAGAAAAAAAATGTGTAATAGCTCTCAGGGGCTGTTGCGAGAATTAAATGACATATTTAAAAGCAGAGACCTTATCTATCTTGTTCACAACTTTATTCTAAGTGCCTAGCACAGGTAGTAGCAAGCACAGAATTAAGTTCTCAATGAACATATGAATAAACACTGAATAGAAGCCGTGGGCACAATGCCTCGCACATAGCACTCAATAAAAGACAGCTATTACTATTCTCTCATTTTTCCTATGACCCGGTTTTCTGACCTTACTATATTAATCACCCTCTTATGGGAGCTCCCCGGTTTATCAACATTTTCCGTAAAATGTAGATCTAACAATTCAGTTCTGTGTGATGTGTGGTAATTTAGCTGTTTGAAGGGTCCACTGGGAAAAAGCTAGTCAGTCTACTTGCTTGCATAAAGAGTTGCTCTTATAAAATCTACTTTCTCCCAATACCATCCTTTAAACTTTGAGAAATATATGGTTAGGAAATAAAACTATTAGCCAATAAAGAGTAATCAGCCAAGTAAGAGAACACCATAGTGCAATGTTACGGAAAGCCATCACAACCAGTGCTGATTATCAGTGCACCTAATGACCAGTCTGGTGTGCAGATTACCTATTTATTCATTAGGCTCTCCATCTGGAGTATACTCCTCCATGGCAAGACTGCATCAAGTTCAACCATATGCTTATCAAAGAGATCTTCAAATACTGTGGGATGGTTGAATAACTAAGGACAAAAAGAAAGCCCAAGGAAGGTGCCGAGTAGGTGAACAGCTTAAGAGAGGCTGGAAGACCAATTTAAGGAATTTTGAGACAACAGGTTTTGATTAAGGAAGCTGGAATTGGATACAAATATTAAAATGACAAATATAAGTGCAAAAATTAATTGGAGCTTTTGGCAGAGATGTAAACTGATTTAATAATTTGAGAATATCGAGGTTTTAGGTTTTGCTTTTGTTTTTAATATGGTTGAGATGGAAGTTTGTAAATACTCCCTAAGATGACGAGGGAGAAGGAAGAGGGTCAATGTTAAGATAATGGGATTACTGGGCCATGGGGGTGATGAGCTGAGTAAATTCGCCCACAGAAGTAAAGGCAGAGGGGATGTGAGGAAAGGCAGGCAGTTAAGAAAGCTCAATTACAAGTCCCAAGGTAGGATACCCTGCCAGGGAAGAGTTAAGACTTGTGGAGAGAGAAGTGTGGGGCCACTGTGGGAGGTGGCCTGCACTAAGGGTGAATTACAAGGATTGTTGACCGTGGGAAGGGTGTTCCCATTAGTTCAATTTTAGGGCTAAAAAAAAATCTCCCTCCTTCCCGACCTAATCATTTTAGCGGCTTAAACCCATCTGAATTCAGCAATAACATATTCCTAAACTATATTAACAAGACTCGTACGTATGTCTACATTCCCCTTAAAAACGAGATTTCGCCTGCACCAACAAAGGATTTCAGAGGCCTGGTTCACGTGCTAATTGATGGGACGGGGCGGAGGCGTTTTAAGGCGAACTGCGGGGCGTGATCACACTCGGAGGGTCACACGGGCCGCGCCGCGCGCTCCGCAGCAGGTCCAGTTCCGCGCCGGGGGTCGGGTACGGGGAGAATCTCGCCGCGCGGCTTCGGCGTCGCCCATCCGGGTCCCTTCCCTTCCCGGAGCGCAGCGGGCTCCAGCCGCTGCCAGTCGCCTGACGGCTCTCGGTCCGGACGCCTGGCCGTGCGGCCTGCCAAGGAGGAAGTCCCGGGTGGGTCGCCTGGGGTCTGGCCACGAGGGCGCTGTCTCCAGAGACCGTCGCCAGCGCTGAAGCCGGCGGGCTGAGGCCGTCGCGGGGAGCGCGGTGAGCCATCGCGTTCCCTCGGTCGCCGGCGCTCAGGGACACGTCGTGAAGGGCCATCTTCAAGCGCGGCCGCTGGCTCTGCCTCACGTCCCTCTGCTCAGGGAAGTCTCCGCGCTCCGCCGGTCAGTCCAGGGCGCGGAGACGGCCTGCCCCGCGAGCCATGCTGGGAGCCGCAGCTTTCAACGAGCGCTCTCCGCGGGAGCTTGCGCACTCCGTCAGCACACGTCGACGCCAGGCGGGAGCGAGCGTGACTGACGTTTACGTCGGCGACGCCGGGGAGCGCAAGGACGTGAGCTTTGGAGAGTGCGCAGTGGGAACCTCAGTGACGACCCCTCGGCCTCTCACGGGAGGGGGCGACGCCGAGATGGGGGCGGCGGCGGCGGAAGCGGATCGTACCCTCTTTGTGGGCAACCTAGAAACTAAAGTGACCGAGGAGCTTCTTTTCGAGCTTTTCCACCAGGTAAGCGGCTGGAACCAGCCTTTTCCTTTCGTTTTCCGCTCGCGAAGGGCCGGGCCCCATGGCTCCCGGCTTCTTTGGTGCCAGCCGGGCTGTCGGGACGAGCACCCTGCCTGTGGGCCGCGTTGGGCGTCGGTGGGTGTCGCCGCATTGAGGGAGCCCCAGTTAGCTCTCGCGGGAGTGAGGGCTAAAGGTGGGGGAGGATCCGCAGTAAAGCATTTCCGAGGCAAACATTCGGGGGGGGTCAAGGAGGAAATACACATGGGTTCTCCCTTGAGCAGTGTTTTTTATTAGTTTTTAAATTATAGTTGACAAACGATATTAGTTTGAGATGTACCACACAGTGATTAAGACATTTATAGAGAACAGTGTTTTTTCCTGTTCCTCCTTTTCTCGTCTTCCCCTTAAGACATGTCTTTAGTTTGTCTGACAAATCATTTTTCAATTTCCTTGTCAGTCTGTCTTTTCCGATTAGTTTCTTTAAAAATGGCAGCATTAAGATATTTAAAATAGTCATAAACCCCCCCCTGGGAAAGTAGCATGGTGGTGTTTCCATATTACAATGTATTAAAAATTTGAAGTATCCGGTTCCCTCCAACCACTGGTAAGTTTGATTAAGCCATACAAAACTGAATTTTTGGTCCAAAGAGAACTGTTGATAAACATTAATTTCTGTAGAGGGATTGCCGATGGTTGTTGGCCACCTTCTTAAAGTTGTAAAGTGCTGAGAAATGTAAATTCAGTGGTTGTTTCTAGTTCCTTAAGGGTTCCCTACCCCAAATAAATTAATCTTCAGTAATGTGTCTGTAGGATCTTTATTCTAATCGAAATCTGTGTGTATGTATTTGTTAGAGTTCCTGATTACATTTCTTTTGTTTTCAAGTATGTAAAATTTAAATATTCTCTCGAAATTGTCTTATTTAAGCTGTAAACTCTTTTTTGTCTATAGGCTGGGCCAGTAACAAAAGTGAAAATTCCAAAAGATAAGGATGGTAAAGCAAAGCAATTTGCATTTGTGAATTTCAAACATGAAGTATCTGTTCCTTATGCCATGAATCTACTTAATGGAATAAAACTTTTCGGAAGGCCCATCAAAATTCAGTTTAGATCAGGTAACTCACTATTCAATTGCAGCATTAAGATATTTAAGTCTGTGTTGTTTGGGGAGAGGGATTATTTGCTTCTTTGGCTTTTTAAAATTTTATTCCGTTTTAAAGAACCTTTGTGGATGAAAATACTGTAAGCTTTGTGGGTAACACTGACAACATGAATTTTGAAAGTTGTAATTTAAAAACTTAGTTTAAAATTTCAGCTTGAGTTAGTTAACAGAACATAAACTTTATTGTTAGAAAGACTTGGGGCCCATATTCTGAAAGAAACGAATTATTTTTTGTTGTTAGTCCTCATTAGAGGATTTCTCCCCCCCCCCCCCCCCCCCCCCAATGCTTTTCAGAGAGAGAAAGTGGAAGGATGGGGGAAGCGGGGGGAGAAAAACAGCCATGGGAGAGACACATCCACTGGTTGCCTCTCTAACAAGCCCCAGTAGGGGCTCAAGAATCAAAACCCAGGTCCATGTCCTTGACCTTTCCCTGTGCTGCATGGGCGACAGTAACTACTACGCACACCAGCCAGGTGAAAATACTTTTCCTGGTTGCTTTGTAATTTACTTTTATAAGTTTTGATTCTTGATCATGTGGGAATGAAACTTTGCATGTGTCCAGTCTTAAAATTTTAGTGTGAGGATCAGAATATTATGATAGAGTAGATATTTATATAACAGATACCCCTTTTTGGGGACTGTTGGATATACCTGTTAATGAACATTTAGAATTTTCACTCTGATGAAACTCTAAAGCAATCTGTTAAAATTTGAGTTTATGTCTACCTTTTTGGAGTGATTTGGGGTGGGAGAGACAAAATTTCCAATTAAATTTTCTGTCAAGAAGAATTTCTCAAATTATTTTATTTTAGGAAGTAGCCATGCCTCACAGGATGTTAGTTTGTCATATTCCCAGCATCATGTTGGAAATTCAAGCCCTACCTCTACATCTCCTAACAGGTAATATTTCTCACCTATTATTAAATCCTTTATCAGGAGTTTTCTTAGATCAGGTAGTGATCTCAGAAAGCATAATGTTTGGTTTTCTCTTTAATGCTCCTATCTCTTTATTATTCTACTAGAGGCCCAGTGCACAAAATTTGTCCACGGCGGAGGGATGTCCCTCAGCCCAGCCTGCACCCTCTCCAATCTGGGACCCATCAAGATGTCTGACTGCCCGTTTAGGCCCAATCCTGTTGAATTGGGCCTAAATGGGCAGTTGGACATCCTTCTCACAATCCAGGACTGCTAGCTCCAAACTGCTTGCCTGCCTGCCAGCCTGATCACCCCCTAACTACTACCCTACCAGCCTAACTGATATCTAACTGCTCCCCTGCTAGCCTGTTTACCCCCAAATTCCCTCCTCTGCTGGCCTGGTCAACCCTAACTACCCTCCCCTGCAGGCTTGATCGCCCCCAGCTGCCCTCCCTTGCAGGCCTGGTCCCTCCCAACTACCCTCCCCTACTGGCCTGATTGCCCACAACTGCCCTCACTTGCAGGCCTGGAGCCTCCCACTTCCTCCCTTGCTGGCCATCTTGTGGTGGCCATCTTGTGTCCACATGGGGTCAGGATCTTTGACCATATGGGGGCAGCCCTCTTGTGTGTTAGAGTGATGGTCAATTTGCATATTACTCTTTTATTAGATAGGATAGAGGCCTGGTGCATGGGTATGGACCGGCTGGTTTGCCCTGAAGGGTGTCGGTTCCCTTGGGGTGTGGGGCAGCTTGTGCAAGGGGCCTATGGTGGTTTGTAGGTTGGCCACGCCCCCCAGCAACCCAAGCAGGGGCCCTGGGATCCGGGATTAATTTATGTTCTACAATTTAAACTTTGTAGCCTGGAGCAGTGCCAAACCTGCTCGCTCCGTGGCGACAGCCATTTCTGTTTGAAACTTTGTAGCCTAAATTGGAGGCCTAGGCTAGGGCTGCAGAAGTTTGGCTTCCTCCATCGCCCCGGCAACCCTAAGCTTCTTCTCTCTCCAGCTTCGTGGTGGCCGCCATTTGTGTTGGGATTATGTATCATCTATAATTGAAACTTTGTAGCATTGAGTGGAGGCCTAGGCTGGCAAGGGCAGGCAGAAAGCTTGGCTTCCTCCATTGCCAGGGAAACCTAAGCCTCCCTCCTGCTCTCTGTGGCAGTAGTCATCTTGGTTGGGGTTATTTGCATAATTTGCTCCTGATTGGCTGGTGGGCATGGCTTGATTGGAGGTACGATCAATTTGCATGTTACTCTTTTATTAGATAGGATAGGATATTATTTGCTATGTTGGATTATAGCTATTTATGTATCTACTAGGGGCCCGGTGCACGAAATTCCTGCACTTGGGGGTGGATGGTCCCTCAACCCAACCTGCCCCCTCTCAAATACTGGGAGCCCTCAGGGGATGTCCAACTGATGGCTCACACCCAGCCTGCCTCTGACAAGGCTTTAGGCCTTGGTTATCCAGCCATCGCCCTGCTCAGCTCAGCCTCCACTGCCTGTGACCACCCGGCCTCAGGGGCTGGGCACTTGAGGGCCAAGTGCTCCCTGCTGCCACCACCGCTGCTGCTGCCGCCACTTCCCCTCACAGCGTCGGGGAGCTGGACGTGGCACTCACGCCACTTGGCTCCTCCCCCGCTCCTGTTTGGCTGGTAGCATAGCCAATCAGAAGCTAAGATACGGTCACATTTCCATTTTTCTCTTTTATTATGTAGGATTGTAAGGGGACTGTAGATGTATAAGTTATATATAATCCTCTTAAAACATATATATCCTAATATATAAAAACCCTGAGTCCATTACATCTGCAATGACTGGAGGCTCCACCTTTTGCCAGGCAATGTATGCAGCAGGCAAGTGGGCTGAACTGCTGACTTCTCAGAGGAACGGGGCTGATCAGCAGTGGCAGTGGCTGCTGGCACAGCTGGGAGAGAGAAGCAGTGTGATCAGACCCTGTTTCTCTCTCCCTTGCCAGCAGCCACGCCTCTCTCTCTCCCCCAGAGGGCAGCAGTTCAGCTGCTTGCCAGCAGCCTAGGGCAGCTACTGATCAGCCCCGCCTCTATGATCAAGCCCAGAGATAGGCCCAGAGATGCTGACTGGCATAGAAACTGACCAATCAGAACCATATCTGGGTGAATTGCAAGGAACCAATGGCTGCTTAGGAGGCAGAGCTTTTGACTGGCATAGAAACCATCCAATCAGAATTAAATTTGGGTGAAGTGTGAGGAGCCAATGGCTGCCTAGGTGGTGAAGCTTTTGATGCTGATTGGCATAGAAACCCACCAACCAGAACCAAATCTGGGTGAAGTGCGAGGAGCCAATGGCTGCTTAGGAGGCAGAGCTTTTGATGCTAATTGGCATAGAAACTGAGCAATCAGAATCAAATCTGGGTGAACTGGGAAGGCAGAACCTAAGGTGGGTGCTGAGTAAGGGAAACAGCTAATTGGTGTAAGATTTAGTAAGAAAGTGATTCAATTTTTTAATGACCAGTTTGGCAGTATAGTCCATGTGGCTTGCTCTCAGTCCAGATACAGAGATTATGTGTTTTTGCTGCCAAAATCATCTCCTCCTGCTGAAATGGCTTTTCCCCCGCATTTAAGCAATCCTATCCTATATAATCTATTATAATAATAAAAGGGTAATATTCTAATTAGACTGGGTCAACTGGCCATCTTCCAGATGTTTGACTTTCTTCTGGACAAAGCCATGGTGGTGGGGGCTGAGGCAGAGGCAGTTAGGGGTGATCAAGTTGGCAGGAGAGGGCAGTTGGGGGCGAGACCAGACCAGCAGAGGAGGGCAGTTGGGGGCAATCAGGCCGGCAGGGGAGGGAAGTTAGGGGCCATCAGGCAGGCAGTCAGAGGCACTTAGGGGTGATTAGGCAGGCAGAGAGGTTAGGGCTGATACGGCAGTCGGGGGCAATGTAAGGGCGACCATGCTGGCAGGGGTCAAGGTAGGGGCGATCAGGCCAGCAGGGGGGCAAGGTCGGGGAGATGAGGCTGCCAGGGGGACAAGGTAGGGGCGATCAGGCCAGCAGGGTTAGGGGTGATCAGGCAGGTAGGCAGGTGAGTGGTTAGGAGCCAGTCATCCCAGATTGCAAGAGAAAGTCGCACATCCTCCAAGGGGTCCCAGATTGGAGAGGATGCAGGCCAGGCTGAGGAAACCTTCCATGCACAAATCTTGTGCACTGGGCCTCTAGTATATATATAAAAAACTATATTTTTACTTATAAAGACATACCCACACCCAAATAGACATCTATATAACAGAATTTCACAAAATATTACTTACACTTATTACTTGCAATGTACTCAATTTACATTTTATTTTTATCTTTTAAAATTTAAATTAGTTTATACCACTAATTGGTTATTTGCATTTAAAAAATACATGTTAATAAATAGACTATTTATTTAATACAGATATAAAACTGATTCAAGAAAACTCAAAAAAATATCTAAACTATAAGACAAATAAGTTGGTGACTGGATTCCAAAGACATGTTTTAAAATACAATTAATTTAAGTAAGATGTTCTGTAGAGCAAGTTATTTCTTCAGGAAGTGAGGAATAAAGTATAACTCCTTAACATTCTTACTTCCCAAAACCTTGCTCTCTCCTGTCTCAGTATGTCTACTTAGTTGCTTAAATATCGAGATTTTTAAATCTGTCATATCTAATTAATCAAATCTGTTTCTTTTGTTGTTGTTGTTAATCCTCACCTGAGGATATTTTTTGCATTGGGGGCTAAGAGAGGAGAGAGAGAAACATCAATGTGAGAGAGACACATCCATTGGTTGCTTCCCACACACACCTTGACCAACACCAGGACCAGGGATCAAACCACAACCTTTCAGTTTGAAGCCCGGTGATCTAACCACTGACCCATACTGGCCAGGGCACCATCAGACCTTTTACATTTTAGTTCTTTATCAAGGCCTTTCCACTAATCTAGGGATTGGCAATTTTTTTTTCCTATAAAGGTGCAGATAGTCAATACTTTAGACTTTGCAGGTCATACAGTTTCTTGCTCTGCCATTGTAGCACTACATAGATAATACAAAAAAGAGAATGGTTATGTTCTAATAAAACTGTTTGCAAAAAAATTATTTGATCACGGGCTATAGTTCGCTGGCACCTTACTACTCCTTCCGTCAGCTGGAATGTTTTTCTTCCCGGTAACTTTATTATTCAGCTCTTACTTCAAATGTCTTTTTACAAAGACTGTCCCTGACAAGCTAAGCAAAAATAGAATCCTCTCTCATCTCTACTTTCTCTTTAGTTATTCAGCATATCACTTACAGCTATGTGAAGCTGTCTTATTGTCTGAATCCTTACCCCAGCTACATGAGAGCAAATAACCTTGTCTTGTTTATTCCTTTGAAAGCTGTGTCTGCTCATGATTGTTATGTAGTAAATTCTTGTTGAATGAATGATTATATGTTGTTTTATTATTTTTTGCAGACATGAAAGGACTGTGGATAACATGACTCCATCACCACAGATAATCCAGAGATCTTTCTCTTCTCCAGAAAATTTTCAGAAACAAGCAGTGGTAGGCTGATTTTTCTACTTATTACTTAAAAAACAAAATACTTAAAATGTTCAGATGATTCTTTTTTTTTTAATGAATATTTGGGGGTGATATTTGTTAATAAAATTATATAGGGTTCAGGTATACAATTCTGTAAAACATAATCTGTACATTGTATTTTGTGTTCACCACCCCGAGTCAAGTGATCCATCATGTTTTATCCCCCTTTTCTCACCTCTCTTCTACTTCTCATCACCCCCCTTTTTTCTCTCACAGTTGTCATACTGTTGTCTGTGCCTATGAGTTTGTTTTTTCTTTGCTTAATCCCTTTACCCTTTTCACCTAACATTGCAACTCCCTTCTCCTCTGATAGCTATCATTCTGATCTCTGTCTCTGATTCTGTTTCTGTTTTGTTTGGTAGTTTATTTTGTTAATTAGATTCCACATATAAGTGAAGTCATGTGGTACTTATCTTTCTCACACTGGCTCATTTCACTTGCCATAATACTCTGGGTCCATCCATGCTGTCACAAAGGGTAAGATTTCCTCCTTTTTTATGTTCGAATAGTATTCCATTGTATCAAATGTACCGCAGGTTGTTTTATCTACTCATTTAATGATGGGCACATGGGCTGGTTCCACATCTTGGCTATTGTAAATGACGCTTCAGTGAACCATAGGGGTGCATCTATTTTTTCGAGTTAGTGTTTCAGATTTCTTCAGATATATTCCCAGAAGTGGAATTGCTGGGTATAAGAGTTTCATTTTTACTTTTTTGAGGTAACTCCATACTATTTTTACACAGTGGCTGCACCAGTCTGCATTCCTACCAGCAGTGCACAAGGATTCCCTTTTCCCCACATCCTCACCAATACTTGTTATTTGTTGATTGATAATAGCCATTCTGGCACATATGGAATTTGGATTACTGCTTCAGTTTTATTAGTTGTAATCTCTCTATTCAGATTTCTGATTATTCTGGATTCAGTTTTGGAAGATTGATTGTCCAATTTGTTGGCATATGGTTGTTTGTAATATTTTCTTACAATTCTTTGTATTGTAAGTTGTTACTTGTCCTATCTTTTCTGATTTTATTTACTTGGGTCCTCTGTTTTCTTGATGAGTCTAGTTAAAGGTTTGTCAATCTTGTTTGTCTTTTCACAAAATGAGCTCTTGGTTTCATTGATCTTTTGTTTGTTCTTTTTTAAACTCGTTATTTTTTTCATGTCTGATTTGATCTTTATTATTTTTTCCTTCTCACTTTGGGCTTTGTTGTTATTTTTCTATTCCTTTAAGTATAGAATTAGATTGTTTGAGATTTTTCTTGTTTCTTAAGGTAAGCCTAAAAATACTATGACTCCCTCTCTTAGGGCTGCTTTCATTATGTCCCAAAAATTTTGGTTGTGTTCTCATTTTTATTTGTTTCAAGGTATCTTGATTTCTTCCCTGACCGGGAATCAAACCATGTCCTCCTGATCACACATGTTAGTTTTCACTGACCTGAAATATATATTTAAGGATTGAAGATAGAGTTGCATTTCACATTTTTATTTTTCTTCACAGTAGGTCTGTGTGTGTTTCAAATACTCGAAATTCATTCTTGCTCTTGCAACCCTATGCTGAGTGACTTTTTCAAATTATATACTCTCTTTAATACTGAATATCAATACTTCAATATACTGAAGTCTTCTAAAGTAGCTGCCCCTTGAATGTTCCCCTTTTTTCTGTATTATCTCCAGGAGATGTTTCATTTTTGTTTCAGTTGCCAACTCCTTTTATTTTTTTTATTTTTCTTACTCTCATTTCTTTTTATTTTCTTTGCCCAAATTACAGTTTTGGCTTGTGGTTCCTACCCTTTTGGATTCCACAGGTCTACAAAATATAATGGTGAAATAAAGTAAAATTTTGAGACCAATATAAAGGAATTAACTTTTAGATACATTTTATTTGTCTCATTTTATTGTAGGCCATTAAAGAAAATAATCTTTGGCTAATGTCTATTCACACATAGAATTTGGGAACCACTTGCCTAGGCAGTTAGTATGTGTCTACATTTTACCCTCAGTAGTCCATCTCACACACTGTTTAATATAATTCTGCTTTGCTTATCATCCTGGTGATGTGACTTTTCAGTGTTTGCAAGTAAAATCAGTATTTTCTAGCCAACTTATTAGCACGTCCTCTTGTAATTCAAATAAATCTTTCTAGCCTTACTGTCCATTTACTGGTTAGGAGATCTTTATTTGCTATTCTGTGAACCCGTTCAGTGTTTCATTGTTTTGTTTTGTGGTTTTTTGTTTGTGCAGTTTTCTTTCCTTGGCATACTTAACCTCCTCATAATATTTTTCTAAAAATGGCTCATTCATGCTTTTGATACCTAGATCGGATGCCATCTTCCTGAAGCCTTTCCTAATAATGCTGAGCTCATGGCTCTTTATATGTTCATCACATAGTGATCCATATTATACTCATTTTGTAGGATTTCTTCCCTTCTAAGTCGTCTCCCTGTGGGCAAGGAGTGGTAGTTATGTACATATACCCTGTAGCTGTACAGTGGAGTGAATGAAGCTATTGTATTGTACTACTTTTAGTTAAACTAGAGACCTGTTGCAGGAAGATTCCTTCAAGAATAGGGCTTCCTGCGGCCTGAGCAAAGCTCCTTCCCATCTCTGCTGCCTCGCTCCCTTCTCTGCTGCCTCACTCCCTCCCTTCTCTGCTGCCTCACTCCCTCCCTTCTCTCTCGACCCACTTGCTTGCTTCTCTGCAGCTTTGCTCCCTTCTCCAGTGCTTGGCTTCCTTCTACACCGTCTTCTGCACCTTGATATGCAAATTAACTGCCATCTTGGGTGAGATAATTTGCATACTTGCTCTGATTGGCTGGTGGATGTGGCTTGTGGGTATGACTTGTAGGCGTAGAAGAGGTATGGCTAATTTGCATATTACTCTTTTATTATATAGGATTAAGATCCATTTAGGCAAGAGTGATTTTGCTTTTCTATTAATAGTTTGGTTATGTAGAAATGTTTGCAATTAATATTTCCTTGTTTTTGTCTTACTTTAGATGAACAACGTTTTGAGACAGATGCCATATGGTGGGAAATTTGGTTCTCCACATCTTGATCAATCAGGATTTTCCCCATCAGTTCAGTCACATAATCATAGTTATAACCAGTCTTCAAGCTCCCAGTGGCGTCAAGATACACCATCTTCACTGCGTAAAACCAGGCACAGTTCTCATCCCTACGCAGTAGACAGACACTACAGCCGTGAGCAGCATTACAGAGGACACAGAGACGATTACTTGTATGAAGACAGGAACCGCGATGGCTGGAGCCATGACCCCGGTAACAGAAGAGACAGCAGTAGAGCTGGAAGGTGGCATTAACCTCAAAACTAACAAGTGTTCAAAGGACATTGGTTTTATAGGGTCATCCCAGGCCCTTTGGACTAAGTTGGTCTGGGAATGTTTTGTTAAAACTGTACAAAGCAGTTTTATAAGTTGCCACATTTCTTTATAAAAATTTTTAAGCATAGCTATAGTCTGATACAGAAATGAGAATACTTGTGATAAGTTTTTACATTGGTAACCTTTCACCTCAGGGTTTCATGAAGAGGAAAGGGTTTTATGCAAAAGAAAGTTTCACAATTCCTAATCGTTTTAGAAATTGAGGAAGGCACATGTTATATGCATTGGTTGTATCATAAAGCAAATACTTTAATTATCTATTGTATTGCAAGAACCTGCTTATTCGTGAATCACATTTTGTGTATATGATAGAAAACATAAGTTGGTAGTCTAAAATACGGTAGTATTTTGTTAACAAATGAGAAAATGTAATTTCAGTGATTCATTTTACTAACATTTGAAAAAGATTATTGGTAAAGTTTGGGGATAATCACATTGTTTAACTTCATGGAGAATATTAAGTGTAAGTTCTGTGACATGCTCTTTGAGTTTTTCCCTAATTGAATATCAAGTATAAATCTACACTTCCAATTTCATTCTAAAATATTAGAATTTTCTCATTAAATCATGTTTGACTGAATAACTGAAGTCACTCAGGAAGTTAAATATCTCTAAATGTATTTTTTTTAATTAAAAATTCAGTATTAGTATAAATTCTCCTTTTCAAGAAGAACAGAAATGCAAATGCAGAGTCAGATAAAAGGATTTACTGAAAGTATGCTTGTTTGGGGAAATGTTCACAAAGCCTTGAAGTGCTGCCTCTATTACTCAAACTTTAAAAATTTACAGTTTTTTAAAGTGCCCAGGGTATGTGTGCAAGGACACATTTTACTATAGGGATTGTACATGTTGTCTTTATGTTTGAACATTTGAAAGAGTTAAGTCTTACACATTCTGATTTAAAAATTTTTAAATCCTGTTAAAACTTTTTATGTATCAAGATGTTTCCCTTTAATTGTAGAACTTGTTTATACAAATTCACTCCTTGATATATTTGGATCCTTTTTAATAACTAGCACTTTTGTACTGTTACTTTTTAATATATTGAAAACATGAAAAGGAGTATGTGTCTTCTTTTAAAAAATATTTTTATTGATAAGAGGAAGGGAGAGAGAGGAACACCGATAAGAGCAGAACATGGATCGGTTGCCTCCTGAATGCTTCCTGACTGGGGCTTGGACCCTCAACACAGGCATGTGTCCTGACCTGGAATCAAAACAGCAACCTTTCCATGGATAGGGCAACACCTAATCACCTGCCAAGGCTCCTTTTTTTTTTCTTTTCTTTTTTTAATGTCACTATAGAGACATTGTACACAAAAAATTAGCAACATAACTTTCTATTCAGTGATTGGTGTGAAAATATCAGTTCATCTGGCTGGTATGGCTCAGTGCTTGAGCGTGGACCCATGAATCAAGAGGTAACTGGTTTGATTTCCAGTCAGGGTACATGCCTGGGCAGTGTGGTCGATCCCCAAAAAGATCACGCAGGAGGCAGCTGATGGATGTTTCTATCTCTCTGCCCCTCTCCCTTGTTTCTGTCTCTCTATCCCTCTTTTTTCCTCTCTCTCTAAAATAAAAAAGCATGAAATTAAAAAGAAAATTAGTTTTTTAAGCATCTTAGAAATAAATGTTTTGTACATATTGAACTTAATATTTAGAGTCAGACGTCCAGTGACACATGGATTATTGTTCGAAGTACTATAGTCTCCCTGGTGTCTAGGAGTTGATGTACATACAAGTTTCCTCTTTTTAAATGCATGTCTTTTTCTGTCTAGGTAAATGGAGCTACTCAACCATTCAGCATAAAGAGCATTAAGATCAAATTTTTCATCTAGAGCAGTTTAATAGAAGCATTTGTTTCCAATAAACTTGTTTTCAAATGTCATGACAATTCAGTAGCATTTGTAGATAATAACAAAGGTTAATACTGCTCTATTGCCATTTCTCTGTAGGTCAGGTTCTTTAATATTGATTCATAGGTGATCCTGATTCAGAATAATCTTTTTCCAGTGTCTTTTGGGGCACACTTGTGAGGTTCCAGTAAATCTTTTTCACTTTAATCGCACCTCGTTGAAAGTAACTAAGCGTACTGTGTAAAGGGATAGAACAAGATATTCCTGAAGAGTTTAGACTAGTTGGACAATTTACGTAAGTGTTGAGAGGTGCAGGAGTAAGAAGGAGATTTTGGGAGAGCAGCTCCAGAGTGTTCCATGAAATACTAACGTTTTGTGAAATACGGGTTCTGTAATCAAATGTTTGGCAAACGTACTACTACTGACTCTGTTAGAGAATGATAAAGAACTGCGCCATAAAGCTGCCGACGAGCGCTTCAGTAATCTACTTGTGTCCTAGCCTGCTTCGCTCAGTGGATAGAGTTGGCCTGTGGACTGAAGGGTCCTGGGTTCGATTCTGGTCAGGGACACATACGTAGGTTGCAGGCTCTATCCCTGGCCCTGGTTGGGGCTCATATGGGAGGCAATTGTGTCTCTCATGTCGATGTTTCTCTGTCTTTCTCCCTTCTGCTCTCTCAAAATCGATGGAAAAGTATCCTCGGGTGAAGATTAACAACAACAACAACAAAAAGAAATCTGTTTATACTTAACCTTGTATTTTCCAAATTTGCCTGACCCTTATTTTATCTTCTTAGACATAACTAGAGGCCTCATGCATGAAGTTTGTGCAAAGGACTCAGCCCTCGCAGCGCTGGCTTTGTCCAGGAGGTCATTTTGACGGTTCTGCTGTTTGGTCATATTAGCTCTTTATTATATAGAATGTATATTAAGGCATCCCTCCCACCCCCCAAAGAATCTTTGACTCTACCCTTCTCCATCCAATCAACCATAAACATTTTACACCGCTTTCTAGTTATGTTGTAAGGCCCATGTTCCTTTTACCAACTTGGACTGGGCACTCTTCACAGAGTTATTCCAACAGTACCCTAATATTTAAGTTTCTGTTTATGTATTTTCGTACTACTCTATTTCTCTTTAATAGCCTTTATACTGTATTTTCATTTCTTTTTATTTATGTATCTAAGCTCCATGAAAGCAGAGATCATATTTTATTCACTACTGAAATTTGCAGTGTCCAGTGCCTAGCATAAATATACTTGGCAAATTTTTCTCTTCTTATTTTTTTGTTAATCCTCACCAGGTGATTTTTTTTTCTCATTGAGTTTTAGAGAGAGTGAAAGAAGAGAGGGGATAGAAAAAGAAACATCAATTGGTTGCTTGCCGTATGGGTCCCAACTGGGGCTGGGGCTTGAACTTAAAACCCAGGTATGTGCCCTTGACCTGAAATCAAGCCTGAGAACTTTAGGTCCACGGGCTGATGCACTAAATACTGAGAAACACTGACCAGGCAAATTTTTTATTTTATTCCTCTCCCAGGGATATGTTTTTCTTGATTTTAGGGAGAGAGGAAACAGCTGCCTCTTGCACACCCCCTACTGGAGATGTGCCCGCAGCCCAGGTACATGCCCTTGACCGGAATCGAACCTGGGACCTTTCAGTCGGCAGGCCGACACTCTATCCACAGAGCCAAACTGGTCTTGGCCCATTTTTTTAATTTTTGAGGAAACTCCATACTGTTTTCCACAGTGCTGCACCAGTCTGCATTCCCACCAGCAGTGCATGAGGGTTCCTTTTTCTCACATCTTTGTCAGCACTTGTCCTTTGTTAATTTATTGATGATAGCCATTCTGACAGGTGTGAGGTGGTACCTCGTTGTTTTGATTTGCATCTCTTGGATGATTAGTGACTTTGAGCATGTTTTCATATGTCTCTCAGCTTTCTGTATGTCTTCTTTTGAAAAGTGTCTATTTAGGTCCTTTGCTCATTTTTTTTTATTAGATTGTTTATCTTTCTTTTGTTGTATGAGTTACCTATAAATTTTGGAGACTAAATCCTTATAGGAAATAACAATGGCAAATATGTTTTCCTATGCAGTGGGCACTCTTTTTGTTTTGTTAATGCTTTCTTTGCTGTCCAGAAGCTTTTTATTTTGATGTTGTCCCATTTGTATATTTTCTCCTTAATTTCTATTTTCCTAGGAGCTGTATTGATAAAGATATTGCTAGGATATATGTCTGATATTTTGCTGCCTATGACTTTGTCTAAGATTTTTATGGTTTTCTGTCTTACATTTAAGTCCTTTAGCCATTTTGAGTTTATTCTTATGTATGGTATAAGTTGGTGGTCTAGTTTCTTTTTTTCTTTTTTTTTTTTGTATGTACTTATCTAATTTTCCTACTACCCATCTACAAAGGTTCAAGAACCTGGAAAAGGGGCTGTGTATAAATGAGTGAAGAGACTATTTGGGTGCTCCTGGGTTGGGTGAATCTGTTTACCAAAGTTATATCTTGTTGTTGAATTGCTCCCTTTAGTATTATGAAGTGGCCTTCCTAATCTCTTGTTATGGCCTGCACTTTGAGGTCTAATTTGTCAGATATAAGTCTTGCTACTTCAGCTTTTTTTTTCTCTCATTTCCATTTGCCTGAAAACATTTTTTCTCGCCCCTTCGCTATCAATTTATGTGAGTCCTTTGTTCTGAAGTGGGTCTGTTCTGAAGTGGGTCTCCTGTAGACAGCAGATATATGGGTCATGTTTTCTTATCCATTCAGCTACCCTATGTCTTCTGATTGGGGAATTTAATCCATTTACATTTAAAGATATTATCATAGGTACTTGTTTGTTGCCATTTTTATTCTTTATGCCTGTGTCCCTTCCTATTTATTCTTTTTACAGCAGTCCCCTTAGCATTTCTTGCATTGCTGGCTTGTTGGTAATAAAATCCCTTAGTCCTTTTTTGCCTGTAAAGCTCCTAATTTCACCTTCAATTTTGAATGATAGCCTTGCTATGTATTGTATTCTTGGATTCAGTCTCTTGCTTTGCATCACTTGGTGTATTTCATTCCATTCCATTCTATCCTGATGTCTTTCTGTTGAGAAATCAGTTGATATTTTGATGGGAGATCCCATATAGATAACTTTCTGTCTCTCTCTGGCAGCCTTAAAGATTCTTACTTTGTCGCTGGTATTTGCCAATCTACACTAATAAAAGAGAAATGTGCAAGTTGACCATCACTCCGCTATGCCCACCAGCCAATCTGGGGGTAATGTGCAAATTAGAAGGCCAAAGATGATGGATGCTCAGGTGCTCCAGGTGCTGAGTGGATGGGTGGGGGCAGGATGCCTGCTATGAGAGGAAGGATGGGGATTGAAGGGATTTACAGGAGCAGCACTCCAGCTGCAGTGAAGACGAAGACTACAGACTCCGGAGTCTGCAGTGAAGACAAAGAAGGCAGACTCTGGCTACAGTCTGCAGAAAAGATGGCAGTCTCCAGCTGGAGTGAAGACCTGGGTCCCAGGTGCCAGAAGAAAACCGGTGCTGGAAGCCAAGGGAAGGAAGGCCTATTGCACAAATCTCTGTGCAACGGGCCTCTAGTTTAATTATAATGTGTCTTAGTGTCAGTCTTTTTGGGTTCATCTTGTTTGGGACTCTGTGAACTTCTTGGACTTGTGTGATTTTTTTCTTCCCAATATCAGGAACCTTTTCTGTCATTTCTTCAAACAGGTTTTCTATTGCTTGCTCAGTTCCTCTCCTTCTGGTACCCTTATTATGCGGATATTGTTTTGTTTTGTGTTGTCCCAAAGTTCCCTTAGGCTATCCTCCTATTTTTTCAATTATTTTTTTTCCAGTTGCTGGTCTGCTTGGGTATTTTTTTCTATCTTGTCTTGTAGCTCACTGATGCATTCCTCAGCTTCTTCTAGTCTACTGTTGATGCTTTCTATTGTGTTCTTTATGGTAGCTATGTCATTCTTTATTTCTTCTCAGTTCTTCATTTCCTCTTGATTCTTACATGTGTTGTTCAATTTGTCTTCCATCCTTTTCAGGATCCTTATGACCATTGCTCTGAATTCATTCTCTGACAAATTGCTTTCCTTCATTTTGTTTACTTTTCCAGTGATTCCTCTTTTTCTTTCATATGGGGGTTGTTACTTTGTCTCCCCATGTTTGCATCTCTCAAGGTGTCTGGTTATATGGCTCACTCTCTACCACATTGACTTAAAGGAACAAAATATAACTTAATAAGACACAACCCAGAGGGCACAAAACATGAATGTATTCACAATACCAATAACCCTAAATAAAAGTGACCACCAGAGAAAAGAGAATTAGAGGAAAGCTAAAAAAATGATATTGAGAAACGGAAAAAAAGTTAGAGTAAAGAAAAAGAAGATAAAAAAGGCAAAAAATATATGTGTATGGGAAGAAAACACCAAGAAACAAACAACTAATCCAAAAAATGCAAACAACAAATACCCAGAAAAGGAGAGAAGCTGAATCTGAAGAAGAAGAGCTTATTTCCAGAAGGTAAGGTAAAGAAATCAAATGAATGGGGAAATGGCTATGGTTTAGTACAGAATATGTAGAAAGAGAATGAGTGTATAAGAAGGAAAGTAAAAAACAAAATACTAAAAAAATAGTATAAAATAATAATTAAAAATAATTTAAAAATACATATTAAAATCTATAATAATAAAAGCATAATATGCTAATTAGACCAGATAGCCGAGCAACCTTCCAGACGTTATTCCAGATATCCTTTTGGACAAAGCTGTGGTGGCAGGAGCCAAGGCAGAGATGGTTAGGGGTGTTCAAGCAATCAGGCAAGCGGTTAGGGGAAATTAGGCAGGCAGAGTGGTTCGGGGCAATCAAGCAGGCAGGCAAGTGGTTAGGGGCAATCAGGCAGCCAGGTGAGTAGTTAGGGGGATCAGGCAAGTGAGTGGTTAAGGGGATCAGGCAGGCAGGCAAGGGGTTAGGGGCAATCAGTCAGGCAGGCAAGTGGTTAGGAGCAATTAGGCAGAGAGGCAAGTGGTTAGGGGCAATCAGGCAGCCAGGTGAGTGGTTAAGGGGGTCAAGTAGGCAGAGTAGTTAGGAGTAAACAGGCAGGAAGGCTAGTGATTAGGGTGATGAGGCAGGCAGATAGAGCAGTTAGGTGTGATCAGGCAGGCAGGCAAGTAATTAGGAACCAGTGGTCCTGAATTGCCAGAGGGATCCCTGTTTGTGAGAGGGTGCAGGCCAGGCTGAGGGGCACCCCCCACACATCCACAAATTTTATGCACTGGGCCTCTAGTATATATATATAAAAGAAATATATATATAAATTTCCCTTTCTTTAATTTATTTATCTACCTATCTATTATCTATGTATTCATCTATTTTGGAAAAGGAGAATAGAAAGCAGATAGGCCTGAATTGGTGATTGAAACTAATTAAACTATTAGTAGAAGAAGAGAACAAGTGAGGAGAGAAAAAACAAAAGCATAAAATAAAAAAAACCAAACCAAAAAACTAACAAACAAAAACAACAAGAAAGAAAAATTTGGCCAGTGAAGAAAAAGATAAGTATGCATGGACTTGGAACAGGGGAGAGGAAATTAGATATATGAGTAGGCCAACAAAGACTACTTTAATAATAAGGTGTCGATAAAGAAGATAAATGATTTTTAAATTTTTTATTTATTGCATTTTAGAGTGAGAGAAGTAGAGAGGAAAGGGAGAGAGAGAGAGAGAGAGAGAGAGAGAGAGAGAGAGAGAGAGAGAGAGAGAGAGAAATATTCATTTGTTGTTGTTCCACTTATTTATGCACTCATTGGTTGTTTCCTGTATGTGCCCTCACCGGGGATGGAACCTACAACCTTGGCGTTTCAGGACAATGCTGCAATCAACTGAGCTTCCCGGCCAGGGCAAGGAGATCAATTTTTAACAAGGAGTAAAAAGAAAGGATAAAAAAAACTAAAGCAGGAATAGGAAAAGAGAAACAGGATGAGAAAGGGAAGACTGAGGAAGAAAGTTTTGGCATAAAAGAAAAAAATGAGTTAGAGTACAATAATGATAAAAATAGAATGTAGAACATTAATCCAAAAAATTTAAAGGTAAATAATAATAAAAAGTAAAATAAAGTGAAAACATTTTTAGTTTCTTATGTAAAAGATAAAAAATAAAAAAGTGAAGTCTGTTCACTTCAGCGGAACATCAATGTCCCATGGGGGCTGGATTAAGACCCCTCTCCACTGTTCTTCCTTCCACGTCTCAGTTTCCTGTCAGTCAGCACAGTGTTGAAGTTCCCAGCCATCTATCACTCCTCTGTGTCAGACGCCACAGCCTTGGCTTCAGCCAGGCAGGATCAATCTGCCCACCTTGTTTTTCTGCCTGCGTTCAGTTGTATTTACACAAGCATCTATTTTTGACATGGTCCCTAGGTGGCAGTGTTTCTGTATTAGTTTTGGGACCAAATGGCCCCTCAACCCAGTCCCTGAGGGCTCCCTGGGGGTACTTTGAATCTTAGTTTCCTTGCCAAGCTCAAGGCTAGGTGCAGCTGCACTGTTAGGAGGAGCCTGGTCTTCAGGAGAAAAATGTTCCCTGATCATCTCTCCCTATTCTGTTCCCCAGTTCCCACAAAAACCACCTTCCCCTGCAGTCTTTTTTTTTTTTAATATATTTTATTGATTTTTTACAGAGAGGAAGGGAGAGGGATAGAAAGTCAGAAACATCGATGAGAGAGAAACATCGATCAGCTGCCCTTGACCAGAATCGAACCTGGGACCTTTCAGTCCGCAGTCCGACGCTCTATCCACTGAGCCAAACCGGTTTGGGCTCCCCTGCAGTCTTTATCAATGTTTTTATTTGAAAGATCCCATGCACTGGGCTTACAAGGAAAAGCAAGGAAATGATAAAGATAGAGCTACCATACCACCTAGCATCTTTCTCCCCGGCACCGCAAGCCCAGTGTAGAACTTCAGGCTGCCTTTCTGGGCACAGCCTCCCATGGCTGTGAGCTTAGATCTAGAGTCCCCTACTGCCAGCAGTCCTGTGGACCCCCTTCCACATTTGAGGGCTACATTGACCCCAAAGGATGTGAATTTGGTTCAGCACAGTCTCCCTCTGAGACTCTAGACCCAGCTGTGCAAGTTTCTCCCTCTAGCCCAGACCCCCAATCCCTCCCTCTCCAGGCAATCTCTGACCTTTCCATCCATGGATTGCCTCCCAGCTGTGTTTAATCTGCCAATTTCAGGTGGATGTTATTTGATTCAGCTGTTTCTTCTATCTGCTGTGTGAGAAGGTGCAGGGCCTGTCCACCTATTTGGCTGCCACCTTGCCCCCCCAAGACAAACTTTTTAGGTGTCCGTGGCTGGGGAAGCTGGAGTCTCAGTGTTCATGGGTTCGCAGCCGAGGCAGCTGGACATTTGGCTGTAGGGTCTCGGTTGGTATCCGAGGTATCCTTGGGTGAATGTAAGTCTGGGCTTCTGATCACACCACTCTCCCTTCAAGATGACAAAGTCTCTGTAGTAGAGCTGGCCATCACAGGACAGATTTCAGCAGTGGTAGAGGCAGTCTGGCCTGGGGATCCTAGCCTGCCAGTCCCCAACAGTCCTGTGGATATATAACTGTCCCTCACTTACATATACACACACTCCCTGTACATCCACGCACTCCTTTCACTCTCTCATTCACTCAAACTATCTCCCTCATTGCCAGCTTGTCAGCCACCATCTCGGATTCTCCTTGAGCATTTTTAAAAATATATATTTTATTGACTTATTACAGAGCAGAAGGGAGAGGGATAGAAAGTCAGAAACATCGATGAGAGAGAGACATCGATCAGCTGCCTCTTGCATGCCCCGTACTGGGGATGTGCCCACAGCCAAGGTACATGCCCTTGCCGGAATCGAACCCGGGACCCTTCAGTCCGCAGTCCAATGCTCTATCCACTGAGCCAAACCGGTCTCGGCTCTCCTTGAGCATTTTTTAAAAATAGAAGTAAATTCAGACTTCAAACACGAGGGAAAAAAAAGTGTACAACCTAATGGTTTGATGTACATTGTGAGAGAATTTCCCCGCTAAGTTAACACATGATTTGTATATTTTGCCATGGCTGCATGGCTTAGGTGGTTGGAGCATTGTTCTATACAGCAAAAAGTTATGGGTTTGATACGTGATCGAGGGCACATACCTAGGTTGTAGGTTGGCTCTCCAGTCGGGGATGCGTATGACAGGCAACTGATCGATGTTTCTTCATATCAATGGTTTTTTTCTTTTTCCCCTTCCTTTCTAAAATAAATTTTAAAAAGAAAGAGAAAAAAAACAAACACCTGCCTGGCGTGGTTCAGTGGTTGAGCATCGACTTCTGAACCAGGGAGTCACAGTTCCCTTCCTAGTCAGGGCACATGTCTATATCCTGCTACTTTACTGAATTTCTTTATCATTTCTAGTAACTTTTTGGTGGAACTATTAGTGTTCTCTATATACTATATCATGTCATTGCAAATAATAACCATTTTACTTCTTCTTTGCAAGTAAGAACATAAGATCATATGATTTTTATCTTTAGGCCTGAACTGGCAGTCAGACATTCCTCTCACAATCTGGGACTACCAGCTCCTAACTGCTCACCTGCCTGCCTGCCTGATCACCCCTAACTGCCCCCCTGATGGCCTGGTTAACCCCAACTGCCCCCTCCCTGCTAGCCTGGTCACTCCTCACTGTCCCCCTCTGCCAGCTTGGTCACCCCTCACTGCCCTCCACTGTTGGCCTGATCACCCCTAACTTCCCCTCCCACTGGCCTGGTCATCCCACACAGTCTGCTGTTCGGTCATTTGGTTGCCCCTCACTGCACTCCCTGCCCCCTTCCGGCCGGCCTGGTCACCACATGCTGCCTGTTGCTAAGTCGTTTGGTTGGTCCTCACTAACGCCCCTTCTGGCCTGGTTGCCCCACACAGCCTATTCAGTCATCTGTTTGGTTGTTTGGGTTGTGACGGTCGCTTAGGCTTTTATATACATAGATGGGTGTTGAGTTTTGTCAAATGCTTTTCTATAACTATTGATAAGATCATATGATTTTTATCTTTCATTTTGTTTGTGTGGGTTGTCATGTTAATTGATTTGTGTATATTGTAGCAACTTTGCATACCAGGAATAAATCCCACTTGATCGTGGTAATGACCTTCTTAATGATGTATTGTTGGATTCAGTTTGCTAATATTTTGTTGAGGATTTTAGCATCTATGTTCATCAGGTATACTGGCCTATAATTTTCTTTCTTTGTCATTTGTTTTCTGGTTTTATAATTAGGATAATGGTGGCCTTGTAAAATGAGCTCAGGAGTCTTCTTCCCTGCTCTTGAATTTTCTGGAATATAAGACTTTTGTTTGTCAGGAATTTTTGATTACTGCTTCAATTTCATTTGTTGTAATCAGTCAGTTCAGATTTTATGGTTCTTTTGAATTTAGTTTTGGAAGATTGTATAATTGGAGGAATTTATTCATTTCTTCCCAGTTGTCCAACTTGTTGGCCTATAGTTGCTCTTAATATTTCAAAAAAAATAATTCTTTGTATTTATGCGGTGTCAGTTGTTACTTTTCTTTTATTTGTGACGTTTTGGGGGGGCCTCTATCTTTTTTTTCTGCATAAGTCTGCTTATACATTTTTCAATCTTGTTTATCTTTTCAAAGAACCAGATCTTAGTTTTATTGATTTCACTGTATTTTTTTAATTTACTTCCACTCTGATCTTCATTTTCTGATTACTTAGGGCTTTGTTTATTCTTCCTTTTCTAGTTCCTTTAGGTGTAAGTTAAGATGGTATATTTGAAATTTTTCTTGCTTGTTGAGGTTGGCCTATATTGATGTGAATTTCCCTCTTAAGATTGCTTTTGCTGTGTCCCATAGATTTTGTGTTGTTGTGTTCTTATTTTCCTTTTTCTTAAGGTTTACTACTATGTAACATATTAGATGTTCATGTTTTTATTTAATCATCATACCACTGGAGGGCTCATCCAGGGGACCTCAATCTGGCCTGGTCCTTGCATGGATCTCCAGCATTTTCTAGCAGGTTCTCTGGGAATCCCTGCCTCGCTATGCAGCAGCCTCCGGAGCCGTTCCCAGACGGAGACAGTGGTACTTGCCTGCTTCTGACAGAAAGTGCTCCCTGTTTGAGGGAAGTATCCGGGAGGCGGTGTGTAGAAGTTCAAAGACCTAAAATTGTGCTGTTAGGCTTGTAGGATACACTGTTTCACCTTAAGATTGTGTAAGTGAGCTGCAGCCACCAGCCATGCTTCCTGCCTGTGACCCAGGGACAGTCAAGGATTGATGGCTGACAGCAACAAGGACAGGGTTCAGTCTTGAAGGGGTTTTTGCAACGATTGCGACTAGGTCATTGGTCGCTGCTCTCCTCAGGCAGTTTCTCCATGTGAACTGTTTGCTGCATAGAGTCACCCTTCGGCCACAGAGCTCTGGACACAGAGCCCTGGACACAGACCCCAGGAGGATTCAATGGTCATGGAAAAAGTGCAATAAAATTTGAAACACATGCCATGCAAAACAAAACAACAAAACAAAACAAACAAACAAAAAAACCCACAAAAACATCATGCAACTCATTTCATAGAAGGAAATATTAAAGTTACCAAATGAACCATTAAAATCTTAAATACCTATAGTGTGTGGCATAATAAATATCAGCTTAATAAATGTATTTTTACTTTGGCATTCTAGCAAAGTGTTGAATACCCACCAAGTATTCTGTAAATGTTTGTTGAACTGAATGGAGATAAAATGCAATTCAAATTTTGTGAAAACCTTTAAGGTGTACATTTTGACCAAGGTGCATTTTGAAGATTATGTTTGTTTTATATATATGTATATATATAAACATATATATATGTATGTATAATTTTTCAGTGATATAAGGTAAAGGCAAAAGATTTATCATCCTTTATTCCTCCCCAGACCACTAGAAGGAAGTAGACAGTATTGGCAGTAAACTTGATGTCAACATTTCTCAAGAGAAAGTTCCACAAATGAGTAAAAGAAGAGATATTATCATCAGTGAGTGACTCTTGGTGAGGTGTCCACGGCCTATTTGAAAATGCTTTATAAACTGCACCACAGTTTACCGTTGTGAGATCACTCATTACTTTGGCGACTACTAACCAGTACTACTACTGTTATAATATGGCTCTGCACTAGTGCTATAAAGGTATAAAAACGCATATATTCTGGAAATGAAAGTCTATTTTAGTAGGAATGTGATAAAGCATATCAGATAAAACTCATTAGAAACATTACATTAACAATATTAGGTTTTTGAACTATGTAATAATTAACAAGAGAGGAACCAGAGACTTCTAAGAAGTAGAGAAGGATTAAAATAATAATAATAATAATAATAATAATAATAATAATAATGGTGTTATTCAGTGGCTCGTGCACTGAAGGCTGTGGATTCAATGTGCAGTCAGTGGCAGGTACCTGGGTTGTAGGCTTCCTCCTGAGCCACAGTCAGGGCACGTATGGGAGGCAACCAATCGATGTGTCTCTCTCACACGAATGTGTTTTTTTCTCTCTCTCTCTTTCCCTCTCCCTCCCCCCCCTCCACTCTCTGAAAATCAATGAAAAAAAAAGTAGGGTTTAGGATGATTCTAAAGAAAAATTAAGGGAAGCGAGGGTCATCTATGAATTGTTTTTACAGTAATCTTTCTTTAGGATGCAAGAGGAAAAAAGCAGAGCGGGGGAAGTCCTGGTAAGAAAGCAACAATAAAAAATAATAAAATTGAAATATTATTCAGCCTTGAAAAGAAACAAAATTCTGGCACATACTACAACTTGGATAAATCTGAGGATAATAATATCTTCAGATAAGTAAAATAAGCCATACACAAAAGGACCAATATTGTATGATTTCACTTATATGAGGTACTATGTGTAGTTAAATTAATAGGGATAAATAGAATGTTGGTGAACAGCTACTGGGCAGAAATGGGGAGTTAGTACTTAATGGATATGAAGTTTCAATTTGGGAAGATAAAATTCTGAAGATGGATAGGGGAGATAGTTGCACAACAATCAGAATGTACTTAATGCCACTAAACTGCACACTTAAAAATGGTTAAAATGGGAAATTTTATGTTATGTATATTTTGCTACAATTTTAAAAATGAAAGTAAAAAAACTGTAAAAAAAAAAGAGAGATATCTATAGATTTCTTACTATAAGGGAGGGTTTGTGTGGCCTTGGCCATGTCTGTTAGAAACATTGTCATAGATTCTGATAGGAACATTATAGCTTGACTACCCACAGTGTTGAGACATTGACGCAGGGTTTGTTTCCTTAGAAAATACAAAGTTAAGATAAATGGAATGCTACCTTAAGACTTTTTATCTGAATCTCTGCCCCTGGGTTAGAAATAGAGCAGCTTCTCTGTGTCAAAGTGACCTAATTGGCTTAGCCTCTTTCAACAAGAGGTGTTCTATTCTCACTGAAATCACATCAAGGAGCAGTTTCTCATTGATTTTAAAGAGCAAGATTTCTTGGTCCTATTCACTTGATGTTAATTAACAAAAGCAGTTTTTACGGTTTCACAACAGATTTGGAAAAAAAAAAAAGTCTCTTAGAGTGGTGTAGCTTTGAGATAAATTCCGTTAAGGAAAAGAGAACAAAATGATTGAGTCCACTGTAGGATAAGGCTGCTGTCAGAGTCTAGGGCTCCATTTTCCTGAGTCTGTCCTCTCTTATTTTCATGGTTTTGATTTGTTAATTTGACGCATGCATTGCTCTGCTTTGGGACATTAATATTGAAGATTACTAATCTAATGATATTACACACAAAAGCAGTAAACTGTAAATCTTACAATAAAATGCCATTCACCTGAAAGTAGGCTACAAATGAATAAAAAGCTGTAGCAAAACAATGTGACTCATCAGGCAATGCAGTTACAACTATACACAATCTGCTTAATGAAAGTCTTCATACTGTATGTGTAAAATCCGTGCACAAAATTTGATGCCTCTTCAAAGAGAGTTTCTCCGAGCCTGGGCTGGTGGGGGGGGTTGGGTACAATAAAGGAATTAAAAGTGAAATCCACTCTATTGTTACAGTCTCATAAGGCAATAAAGTTTCTCTCTCACAATGCCAGCTCACCATGTAGGAACCACTATGCGAAGGATCACAAGCTCTGTAATTAGTGGCAATACAACTTTCAGGAAAATATATAGAGGATATAATTCTAGACTGAATCCAATGCTTGTGACAAAGTTGCAATCTGCACAGAAATTTGCTACTGAAGAGCCAATATTTAAGAGACTTGAAAGGTCCTGTTGTAGGCATCTTTACTTGTGGAAATGATCGAGTAAATAGAGTTTCATTAAAATCAAAGCAACTCTGGCCTGGTAGCTCAGCTGGTTAGAGCATCCTCCCAATAAACCAATGTTGTCAGTTCAACGATGAGCTTGGAGCCACAGGCAATGATATTTCTCTCTTCTCTCGAAACAATAAAAAGCAAAGCAGATTACAGAGCGAATTTAACAGTTTTTAGTTCATTTTCACTTAATTTGCCACCTGGATTCGTCATACAAGGTCTAGATTTAACTTTGATAACTTGTAAGGGTGGAGGAGTAATCATTACCAGAGTTACTTAACAGCTGAACGAAATAAACATCCCTCTGGAAGAAAAATGGATTAACTCTTTGCCAATGAAAGAAAGGGACATCCACAACTAATACACATCAAATGAGAAAAATACTCAGTGTGTGTAGTGGAGGGGCAGGCAAGTAAAAGGAGGGTCGGGGCGATGGGGAGCGAGCATAAAATCAAAATATATTTGACCCTCCTAACCTAAAAATAGATAACCAGGCCATTTTTGACCAAACAACATAAGGAGGTTCGCTGACAACTAGGCAGTTTACAACTAATCCAAACTCAGGAAATGACTCTTTGAAACGAATAAACTTAGTTCTGAAAAAGAAGCGCGTCCAATAACATCTGAAAACACGTGGCGGGGGTGGAGAAATCGGTCTCAATAACAGGCGAGACTCTAAGTCCCATCATCCTAATCGGCAGTTAAGCCGGGCTGTTCAGGGCGAGCCGGCGCACTGGATGTTGGGACTTGTGGTTTTTGCTCCTGCGCCTCCCCGCGGGTTTGCGACGTTTAGCGACTACCGCGCCTGCGCCAGCGCCGGCTGAGGCCAGGGTAGCGGCTGCGCGAGCCGGGTGATGCTAGGCGGCTCCCTGCGCTCCCGGCTGTTGCGAGTTGTGGGTGGGAGCCGCGGGCAGTTCGGGGTGCGGGGTGTCCGCGAAGGTGGCGCAGCCATGGCAGCAGGAGAGAGCATGGCCCAGCGGATGGTCTGGGTGGACCTGGAGGTGAGTGAGGTCGGTGGGGGGTGAGGGCAGGCGAGTGAGGTTTCTGTGAGCCCGTCCCCGGAGAGCGGCGGGGTCTGGGTCTCCGATGTGGCAGGTGAGTGCCTCCCGGGAGTGGGCGGCGCGGGGCCAGTCGGGGGCAGGAGTTGTGCGGGTGTTGGGGTGTTGGGAACTCTGCCGGACTCTGGGGTTTCTTTTCAGAAGGGAGGAGTCATCCATACGGCTGCCCCCCTCCCCACCCCAACTCGCTAACTGGTCGCTTTGAGCTTTGGGTCACGGGTAGAGGCTGGGTGGGGCCGCGGCTCTGCCAGCCCCACACCCCCAGCCTTACGGGACCCTGGGTTGTTGGAGCCGGACGGGACTCCGGAGATGACTCAGCCTTACCCTTCATTCCATACCCAGGAAACTGAGGCCCAGAACGAGGAGCCCGCTCATTCCAGCCGGACTGTTGTGCGGATCTGAGCTGGGAGTAGATCCCACTTTTGTTGCTTTAGGTTTCCCACACGCCTGCCAAGAACATCCCCTTCCTTGAAGCCCGAGTTTTCTCGTGTATGAAATGAGGATAATAACAGTACTTTTTCTACATTTGATTTCGGTGAAGATCAAGTGGTGTAATCAGTGTGAAAACTTTGTAAACTCCGCAGTCATAGCGATGTTAGTTCTCTAACTCTGCCAAAATCAAATGCTGTCAGCACCCAGTTTTGCTTATTTTGCATCAGTCCTAGAGTAGAACCAGGTTACCTGACAAATGTGATTGAATAGACGACTAATGTTTAATGCTTTTGAGGGCTTGCCCAGGAAGCATTATTGTCTCATATCTTGGCTTTGGGATATGAATTGAATTTGCTTGAGGGAATTCCTGTTAAATAAACTTGGGTAAAGTAGTCCAGGAAGGTGTTTTTTTTGTGTGTTATGTATTATATGTATATATATTTGTATTACAGATGACGGGATTGGACATTGAGAAGGACCAGATTATTGAGATGGCCTGTCTGATAACCGACTCTGATCTCAACATTTTGGCTGAAGTATGCAATGCCCTCTTATTCCCGCATACTGTTTATAGTATACCACAAATTCGTGCACTGGGGGTGGGTGGTCCCTCAACCCAACCTGCCCCCTTTCACATACTGGGAGCCCTCAGAGGATGTCCAACTGATGGCTCACCCCCCAGCCTGGCAAGGCTTTAGGCCTTGGGCACCCTGCCATCGCCCTGCTCAGCTCAGCCCTGGCTGCCTGCGACCACCCGGCCCCGGGGGCTGGGCGCTCACCACCACTTCTGCTCACCGGGGCGGGCGCTCCCTGCCACTGCCACCACCACTGCTGCTGCTACCGCTGCTTCCCCTCACAGCGCCTGGGGCCTGTGCTCATGCCACTTGGCCCCGCCCCCACTCCTGATTGGCTGGTAGCATAGCCAATCAGGAGTGAAGGTACGGTCAAATTTGCATGTTTCTCTTTTATTATACAGGACTAGAGGCCTGGTTCACGAAATTCGTGCACGGACGTCAGGGTGGTGTCCCTCAGCCCAGCCTGCACCCTTTCCAATCTGAGATCCCGTGAGGGATGTCCAACTGCCCATTTAGGCCCAATCCTGGTAGGATCGGGTTTAAACGGGCAGTCAGACATCCTTCTCACAATCCAGGACTGCTGGCTTCAAACTGCTCACCTGCCTGCCTCCCTGATTGCCCCTCACCACTTCTGCTTGCTAGCCTGATCACCCCCTAACTACTACCCTGCTAGCCTAATTGATGTCTAATTGCTCCTTTGCCAGCCTGTTTGCCCCCTAATTCCCTCCTCTGCTGGCCTGGTCACCCCTGACTGCTGTCCCCTGCAGGCCTGGTCCCTCTCAATTACCCTCCCCTGCAGGCCTGTTGGCCCACAACTGCCCTCCCTTGCAGGCCTGGAACCTTCCAATGGCCCTTTCCTGCTGTCCATCTTGTGGTGGCCATCTTGTGTCCACATGGGGGCAGGATCTTTGACTACATGGGAGCAGCCCTCTTGTGTGTTGGAGTGATGGTCAATCTGTGTATTACTCTTTTATTAGATAGGATAGAGGTCTGGTGCATGGGTGGGGACTGGCTGATTTGCCCTGAAGGGTGTCCTGGATCAGGGTGGAGGTTCCCTTGGGGTTTGGGCAGCCTGGGCAAGGGGCTTATGGTGGTTTGCTGGCCAGCCACGCCCCCCAGTGACCCAAGCGGAGGCCCTGGGATCTGGGATTCATTTATGTTCTACAATTGAAACTTTGTAGCCTGGAGTGGAGGCCTAGGCTAGGGCTGCAGAAGTTTGGCTTCCTCCATCGCCCTGGCAACCCTAGCCTCTTCTCTCTGCCGCTCTGTGGCTGCCGCCATTTCTGTTGGAATTATGTATCTTCTATAATTGAAACTTTGTAGCATTGAGTGGAGGCCTAGGCCTGTAATGGCAAGTGGAAAGCTTGGCTTTCTCTGTTGCCGGGGAAACCCAGCCATTTTGGTTGGGGTTTATTTGCATAATCTCCTGATTGGCTGGTGGGCATGGCTGTGGGCGTGGCTTGATCAGAGGTATGGTCAATTTGCATATTACTCTTTTATTAGATAGGATTGGCATTCCAAAGATTGTTTTTCCCTATCTTTGTTTAAAAAATAAGATTAAGGTACAGAGTAATGAGCTATGTCATGTATGATAAGGTTGTTACTAGAACCAGAGTAATTCATCTCACAATCTAATTATTTTTCTATAAGCCATGGCCCAAACAGCACTTACTGTGTGCCAGGCACAACTCTTACATGGATTCATTCTTAACTGAAAGAATGATTATAAGGTAGGTACTGTTATACTCATTTTATAGAGGAGGACATGTTGGCACAGAGATGTTGGGTAATTTGCCCAAGGCCACCAGGCTAGTTAATAGCAGGAGCCAGGGGGTTTAACTCAGGCAGTATGAATGATGTGCCCCTAACCAGTAAGACAACCAACTAGACGGTACCACCAGGAGTGGTGACTTACGCCAAAGCTGACATCTTTCTATCATAACTTTAAATTTAACTTGACTCCATATATCCAGGTTTTGCCTTTTCAACTAGGACGTGATTTTTCTAGATCTGTATTGAGGTTTTAGAGAAAATCTGTTGATGTGGAATCATAAAACATTCTCTTGTTGACATTGGAGGTGATGAAACTTTTAACATGATGCCTTTAACTGAAACATTAAACAAAACAAATAAAACACACTTGTTGCCTTTTGGGCACTCATGAAACATTTAATAAGAGTGTGACAACACCTGATTGGTAGAGGGTGAAATCCCTGGCGTTGAATAACTCTGTTTCAGGTTGTCAGCAATAATCAGAGGCAATGAGAGACTAGAATAGAAACACAGTAGGTATGTTTGTGGGAAAGAGAGTCTTGTTACAATAAGTTCCCAGAGGGTAGGATTGATGTGTTACTGGCACTGGATAAGTTTAATAAGTCTATAGTTAAGACTTATTTTTCTGGGTGGGTAAGAGGGGAGAAGGCATTTATAGAGGAATTGCTACTTTTTTGGAGCAGCAGGCATCCATCCCAGAGTCCCCCCGCCCCCCTAGAGATCAGCTGCAGGAGAGTAGTTAGACTGACCTTGTAACAACTAGCTTTTAAAAAAACTTTAAATAAATAAGTAACGTAATGTCAATAAATAAACAAAGCCCCGAGTTTTAGGTTTGGTTGTTTTACCCTGCCACTTGGCGTTTACTACAGATGAATAGTGAAGAGAAGTGCCTGTACTTAACAGCCCTGCTTGCCCTTGGCTGAAGAAGAGAGTTTTCCGTAGGCTGTTGATATAATGTGAAATCCTGACAGTTTAATGGACTAGTTAGTTGATATGTACCCTGGAGGAAATTTGGGTCTATTCCCCAGCTGCAGATGAGTGCGACATTTGTAAATAGACTCAGTCAGATGAGGATAAGGATGTTAAAAAAAAAAAATGCTTAGGGGCTCTTGGCAGTAGAGGGTCAGTTCCATGGAAAATAAGTCTTAGTTTTGCATATGAGTTTGAGGGAAAATGTCTTATGCTGGTAGAAGAACAAATATCCTACTCCGGAAACTTTTCTGTGGGTGGCTTACTGGGGTCTAGACTAAGTTAGCCTTAGATTGATAGTAGTTTTTTTCCATCAAGTTCATTAGAACTGTTTTTTGCAATATGAGGTTTTTTTTTTGTTTGTTTGTTTTTTGTTTTTTTTTAAATGGTATCAGAGCACATTTTTGCTTCTTCATGGAGTTTGCCATTACCAGTTTTCTTATTTGGTTACAACTCCTTGTTAGTTGTAGGATGTTAGGCATATTTTAGTCAAATTTTAGCCATTCCTTTCAGTGACTGCAAATATTTTTACCACCTTAGTAGTAATAATACCTTGGATTTATAGTACTTTTATTCTAGAGAGTTCAAAGAACTTTCAGACCTATAATTTCTTTTATCTTGTTAAAATCTCTTTGAGGAAAGGGGGTCAGTTTATATCTCCATTGTCCAAAGGAGAAACCAGGTCTAGGTGACTTGCTGTGATGACTTAAGTTGTGCTGTTACTGCTGGGCCTCATCCAAGACACTTGCAGTTGAATGTTCTATTACATGGACTGAGAATTCAAAGGCACTTTCATTTTTCAGTTGTCAACAATTACCTTTTTAATATGAAAATACAGTTAAAATTAAACAATATAACTTTATCATATATATTAAGATACTGGTTTTTCTTTTTCTTTATTTCTTTTAAAATCTTTATTGTTGAAAGTATTACATATGAAGGTATTGGTTTTTCATCCTGTTCTTCTGGTCTATAATATTCCCCAAAGATTATGTACTTTCTTGGTATTGTGTGTGTGTGTGTGTGTGTGTGTGTGTGTGTGTGTGTGTATATATATATATAGTATTTTTACACACACACACACACACACACACGTGCGCATACTGAGTGGCCAGATTATTATGATCTCTGAAAGCATAATAATCAGGCCACTTGGTATATATTCTATATAATAAAAGGCTAATATGCAAATTGTCCCCTCAATCACGAGTTTGACCAGTAGGCAGGCCGGCCAACTGCCCATGTTCCCTCCCCCTGGCCAGGCTGGCCAGAACCCACCTGTGCATGAATTCATGCACCAGGCCTCTAATACACACACACACACACACACACACACAGTGGCCAGATTATTATGCGTTCAGAGATCATAATAATCTGGCCACTCAATGTATATACATATACATACGTATATAATTTATTTTTTAAACAACCATATATATATATATATATATGCACACACACACATATATTTTTTTTAAACAACCGTAAGTGAAATCATGTGTACACTGCTCAGCAATTTTCTTTTTTCAGTTAGTAATATAGACACTTCAAAATGAACTTCTAATCAGGGTCAGCAAGCTTTTTAAAAAATATTAAATATTTTAGGCTTACAGTGCCATATACCTCACTATTACCTGTTTAAAAGCATTCTTAGCTTTCTGGCAATAAAGCAATAAAGTTGCAAGCTGGGCTGTAATTTGCTGACCCTTGATAGATAACTAGTTCTTCTCAATAAGCAGTTGTTTGAGGTGTGTGTGTGTGTGTGTGTGTGTGTTCATTGATTCTATTTTGCCATTATAAACAGTGCTAGAATGAATGAGGACCATTTTAGAGTTAACAGAGTACCCTCATCTCTTACTTTCTCTGGTATATGTATTTAATCCATAAGATAGTTTAAACTTTACCTCAGAAACCAAGGTTATCCCTGTTGATTCTGGATGACTAATGGCTTTTCCCATCCACAGGGTCCTAACCTGATTATAAAACAGCCAGATGAGTTACTGGACAGCATGTCAGATTGGTGCAAGGAGCATCATGGGAAGGTAACACTATCAAATAGCAGGATTCCTGCCCTGGGGATCAGTAACGGCATCTGAATCCGATACCATTGTTGGATGGTATTTTAAAGCGGGTTAGCGGAAGATTGCTTGGCGAGCCTGGAAAGCTGCTTTTTTGTTTACTTTGTACCTCTGGGACCTCGAGATCATCTCCTCAGGTCCTCTTTTTCCTCTCCTGCATTCAGTCTGTCGCCACTACATTGTGGATTGTCAAGTATTGCTCAGATCAGTCTTTGGATAACATTAGACATCAACTTTCAGACAAGGGAGAATGCTGCTCTCCTGTTAGTAGTTGTTCTTCCCAGAGGTTATGTCCTTGGACTTCAAGTAGCACCTTTTTTGACTGTGTGGAAAGGCTATTAACTATTGGGAACATAGTTTGACTTGGATTCTTAAGAAAAAAAAAATCTGTGCAAAGATAACGGTTTCAGTTTAAACTTGGGCTCTATAAATGGTCTAAATATTTGCTCCTTTTAGAAGTGAAGTGTCATTTGGATGCCTTTGAAAATCGACTTGATGTGTTTTTGGTGGGGCGGGGATTCTCTCTTGCAGTCTGGTCTAACCAAAGCAGTGAAGGAGAGTACAGTGACATTGCAGCAGGCAGAGTATGAATTTCTGTCCTTTGTGCGACAGCAGACTCCTCCGGGGCTCTGTCCACTTGCAGGTAAAGTTCAATCCTATGTGTGCCTTGTAGGTAGTCTTCCATTCTAGGGGTCCAAGAGACTGCAGCTCCAGAAAGATCAGCCAAGACCTTCATGTCTTCCACTTACCCTGATTTGGATTATACATCTTACTTTTGTGTTTAAGTGTCCTTGTATAATTTATACATGAATATTGGGAACATGCCCTGAAACCTGATAAGAGATCTGAGGTATTCAGACTGACTCAATAAACATTTCCCCCATATTTTTATTACGGAGAATTTTCAAATATACAAAAAAGTTGGATTTAGTAATTGTTAACCTTATGCCATGTTTGTTTTACCTATATATTTTTTAAAATATATTTTTAAAATAATTTTTTAAATATGTTATACTGATTTCAGAGAGGGAGAGATAGAAACATCAGTGGTGAGAGAGAATCATTGATGTGCTGCCTCTTGCATACTCCCTACTGGGGATCGAGCTGGCAGCCTGGGCATGTGCCCCTGACTGCTTGACAGGAATTGAACCTGGGATCCTTAAGTCTGTAGGCTGATGCTCTATCCACTGAGCCAAACCATGTAGGGCCACCTGTCTATTTTTTGTTGGACATTTAAAAGTAAATTGCAGGCACTATGATACTCTCTTTCTACAGTAAATACTTCATCAAACATTTCCTGTTACTAAGGACATTTTCTTTTGTAACCACAATAGCATTATCACATTAAGATAATTAAAATTATTCAGTAACAGTTGCTATCTAGTCCATATCCAAAATGTCTAATTGTTTTTGAATCAGTATTTAATTAAGGCTCATGCGTTCATTTAGTTATTATGTCTCTTCTCTTAATCTAAAATGTCCATCTTTGTTTTTTTTCCTTGTGACACTGATTTTTTAAAGAAACAGCTAATTCTAGGTTTTTGAAAGCAATGCCTTATCAGGGAAGTTAATGTTTTATGGAGATGTATTTGAATTTGTATATGTAAAGTGATATAGTAACTAACATTTTTCTTAAACATTTATAAAGTTTTTACATTAAGTACTAGAGCATATATTGTATAAAATTTCCCTCTTGCCAATGGAGCTGATGTCTGTTTTACAGGTTCTCATTTAAAATTTAGTGTTTATAATAAATTACTGTATGGAAACACGAATAATATGGTTTGTTAACATTGGAATGTAAATAAATGTTTCAATTTATGTGATTCATTAAAAGTTAAATTTTTAGTGTTAGTGGTGTGGATTTTGTGACATTGGGAGAAAATTTGCACATCTGGTTGATATAAAAAAGTAACAGATAGATTTGTGCATTGTTTTAAGTATGTGTATGATAGATTTATCCTTTTATCCAGATTTATCCTTTTGTTCATCAATTTATTTGTGAGCTAGACTGACTAAATGTTCAGAATCTGCACTTATAACCTAATCAGACACACAAAATCTGAGGTGCTTTTAGGATGTATGAATTTAAAAATTATTTCCATTTCAAATATAGTTTATGAATTTTTATATCCTGTTGTATGCTACTAGAATACATAGATGCCATATACTTCGTGTCTTTCTAGGAAATTCAGTTCATGCAGATAAGAAGTTTCTTGACAAATACATGCCCCAGTTCATGAAACATCTTCATTATAGAATAATTGATGTGAGCACTGTTAAGGAACTGTGCAGGTAAGGGCTATGGAGGAACCATTAAATTGCCTCATTTAGCACATTTTTGTTTTTTTCCTAAGGATTTGTCTTTTTTTAAAATATTTTTTTATTGATTTCAGAGAGGAAGGGGGAGGTATAAATATCAGTGATGAGAATCATTGATTCACTGCCTCCTGCACGCTCCCTACTGGGGATCGATCCAGAAACCTGGACATGTTCCCTGACTGGGAATTGAACTGTGACCTCAGGTTCATGAATCAGTGCTCAACCACTGAGCCACACTCTCTGGGCTCATTTAGCATGTTTAATTGAGGACTTGTGGAAAGTTAATTGAATAGAGCTATAGAACTTGGAATGCAAAGTGGGCATTTAACTTCCTACCCATAGTCACTTGGACCTTAATTTATTCAATGCTGGTGAGAATTGGGGAAAACAATGTCAAAAATCTTCCATATAAATTTCACTAATTCAGAAAATTGAGTACCATTCTGTGCCACATGTTGGCTTATGTGCTGGGAAAAAATATACTAGAGGCCTGGTGCATGAAATTCATGCACGGGAGGCAGGGGATGTCCCTCAGCCCAGCCTGCACCCTCTCCAATCTGGGACCCCTCGAGGGATGTCCAAATGCCTAAATGGGCAGTCAGACATCCTTCTAACAATCCAGGACTACTGGCTCCAAGCTGCTCACCTGCCTGCCTCCCTGATTGCCCCTAACTGCTTCTGCCTGTCAGCCTGATCACCCCCTGACCACTACCCTGCCAGGCTAATTGATGTCTAACTGCTCCCCTGCCAGCCTGTTTGCCCCCAACTTCCCTCCTTTGCAGCCTGGTCACTCCTGACTGCCCTCCCCTGCAGGCTTGATCGCCCCCAACTGCCCTCCCTTGCAGGCCTGGTCCCTCCCAACTGCCCTCCCCTGCTGGCCTGACCTACCACAACTGCCCTCCTTTGCAGGCCTGGAACCTCCCAACGGCCCTCCCCTGCTGGCCATCTTGTGGTGGCCATCTTGTGTCCACATGAGGGCAGGATCTTTGACCACATGGGGGCATCCCTCTTGTGTGTTGGAGTGATGGTCAATCAGCAAATTACTCTTTTATTAGATAGGATAGAGGCTTGGTGCATGGGTGGGTGCCAGCTGGTTTGCCCTGAAGAGTGCCCTAGATCAGGGTGGGGGTTCCCTTGGGGCATGGGGCAGCCTGGGTGAGGGGCCTGTGGTGGTTTGCAGGCTGGCCACGCCCCCCCAAGTGGAAGCCCTGGGATCTGGGATTAATTTATGTTCTACAATTGAAACTCTGTAGCGTGGAGCGGAGCCAAGCCTTCTACTCACTCCGCGGTGACAGCCATTTCTGTTACCTTCAATAATTGAAACTTTGTAGCCTAGAGTGGAGGCCTAGGCGGGACAGGGCTGCAGAAACTTGGCTTCCTCCATCGCCCGGGAAACCCTAGCCTCTGCTGTGTCCAGCTCTGTGGATGCTGCCATTTCTGTTCGGATTATATATCTTTTGTAGCATTGATTGGAGGCATAGGACAGTAACGGCAGGTGGAAAGCTTGGCTTCCTCTGTTGCCAGGGAAACCCAAGCCTCCCTCCTGCTCTCAGTGGCAGCAGCCATCTTGGTTGGGGTTTATTTGCATAATTTGCTCCTGATTGGCTGGTGGGCGTGGATTGATCGGAGGTATGGTCAATTTAAATATTACTCTTTTATTAGATAGGAGATATGTGCGTGCACACACACACACAGTAGAAGCCCAGTGCACAAAATTTGTGCACTGGCTGTGGGTATCCCTCAGCCCAGCATGCACCGTCTCCAATCTGGGACTCCTAGAGGGATGTCCGATTGCCCGTTTAGGCCCAGTCCTACCTCGATAGACCTAGGCAAGGAGGCAAATTGATAGTCACAACCTAGATGCCTTTTTTAGTTAACAAGATGCTTAAGTTATTCACTATATTTGAGACGCCTGTGAGAGTTCCATTTTTGCTGTGTAGACGCTGGTATCCAGAAGAATATGAATTTGCACCAAAGAAGGCTGCTTCTCACAGGTAAGTTTTGCCTTCTACTGCTTGGCAATCTGTCATGTCAGATGCCTGGCTGCATGAAATAATGTCTCTTCTCCACTCCTTTTCCTTGGGGGAAAAGAAAGGACAACTCGCATAAGAATAACTTTCTTTTGCTAAGACTAGCAGAAATTCTGGTCAGGATTCTAGCATTCCATCTATATATATATACAAAAGGCTAAGTGACTGTCTGACCGGCTGGTACATATGATGCACACTGACCACCAGGGAACAGATGCTCAACACAGGAGACTTGCCAGGAGCGGTTCTCAGGTGACGCACCCCACAATTCCTCATGGGGCTGTGCGATTCCACCTTTGGCTGTGGGTTATGTTGTTGCTGTGGCACTATCAACCCCAAATCTGGTTTACTGCCAAGCTGTGGTGACTTGGCAGCAAAGGTTTTTGGGTGACACACCCTGGAACCAGAGAGGAGGGAGCTCGATTCCTCACGGGGCTGCGAGATTCCACCTTTGCCCGTGGGTTATGTTAAGAAAGGGCGAATAGTGATATTAAAATATTTCTTCTATTTTTTTTTTTAATATCTGTCCTCTGAGCCATCCTGAACTTTTAAAAAAATATATTTTATTGATTTTTTTTTACGAAGAGGCAGGGAGAGAGAAAGTGAGAAACGTCGATGAGAGAGAAACATCGACCAGCTGCCTCCTGCACATCCCCTACTGGGTATGTGCCCACAACCAAGGTACATGTCCTTGACCGAAATCAAATCTGGGACCTTTCAGTTCACAGGCCAACGCTCTATCCATTGAGCCAAACCGGTTTGGGCATTAATTTTCTTTCAGTGTGCATGAATCAATGCACCAGGCCACTAGTTCTGAGATATATAGGTCTTATGTCATATATACGTGTATGTACATATACATGTATATGTGTTTGTGTGTGTGTGTGTATGTTTTTATTGATTTCAGAGGGAAAGAAAGAGATAGAAACATCAATGATGCCAGAAAATCATTGATCGACTGCATCCTGCACGCCCACCCTAAACTGGGCATTGAGCCTGCAATCCGGGCATGTGCCCTACCTGGAAAGCAAACTGACCTCCTGGTGCATAGGTCGATGCTCAGCCACTGTGCCACGCTGGCTGGGCGGGTCTTATCTCTTTTTTGCACTTTTCAAACTTAGCGTGTAGGTATGTGAAATTGTCTAACTTTAGATAAGTTAGCATGTAGGTATGTGAAATTGTCTAACTTTAGATAACTTAGCATGTAGGTATGTGAAATTGTCTAACTTTAGATAACTTAGCATGTAGGTATGTGAAATTGTCTAACTTTAGATAACTTAGCATGTAGGTATGTGAAATTGTCTAACTTTAGATAACTTAGCATGTAGGTATGTGAAATTGTCTAACTTTAGATAACTTAGCATGTAGGTATGTGAAATTGTCTAACTTTAGATAACTTAGCATGTAGGTATGTGAAATTGTCTAACTTTAGATAACTTAGCATGTAGGTATGTGAAATTGTCTAACTTTAGATAACTTAGCATGTAGGTATGTGAAATTGTCTAACTTTAGATAACTTAGCATGTAGGTATGTGAAATTGTCTAACTTTAGATAACTTAGCATGTAGGTATGTGAAATTGTCTAACTTTAGATAACTTAGCATGTAGGTATGTGAAATTGTCTAACTTTAGATAACTTAGCGTGTAGGTATGTGAAATTGTCTAACTTTAGATAACTTAGCATGTAGGTATGTGAAATTGTCTAACTTTAGATAACTTAGCATGTAGGTATGTGAAATTGTCTAACTTTAGATAACTTAGCATGTAGGTATGTGAAATTGTCTAACTTTAGATAACTTAGCATGTAGGTATGTGAAATTGTCTAACTTTAGATAACTTAGCGTGTAGGTATGTGAAATTGTCTAACTTTAGATAACTTAGCATGTAGGTATGTGAAATTGTCTAACTTTAGATAACTTAGCATGTAGGTATGTGAAATTGTCTAACTTTAGATAACTTAGCATGTAGGTATGTGAAATTGTCTAACTTTAGATAAGTTAGCGTGTAGGTATGTGAAATTGTCTAACTTTAGATAACTTAGCATGTAGGTATGTGAAATTGTCTAACTTTAGATAACTTAGCATGTAGGTATGTGAAATTGTCTAACTTTAGATAACTTAGCATGTAGGTATGTGAAATTGTCTAACTTTAGATAAGTTAGCGTGTAGGTATGTGAAATTGTCTAACTTTAGATAACTTAGCATGTAGGTATGTGAAATTGTCTAACTTTAGATAACTTAGCATGTAGGTATGTGAAATTGTCTAACTTTAGATAACTTAGCGTGTAGGTATGTGAAATTGTCTAACTTTAGATAACTTAGCGTGTAGGTATGTGAAATTGTCTAACTTTAGATAACTTAGCATGTAGGTATGTGAAATTGTCTAACTTTAGATAACTTAGCATGTAGGTATGTGAAATTGTCTAACTTTAGATAACTTAGCATGTAGGTATGTGAAATTGTCTAACTTTAGATAACTTAGCATGTAGGTATGTGAAATTGTCTAACTTTTCTAGTAATAAGCAGTATTGATTCCTTCCCAGCACGACTATAAGCTTGTAGCCATTTAAAATTAGAACACTTTGTACACCTAACTTTGACACTTTAGTTTTTCAGATTGTTTCTTTCATGTTTGCAGCTTTAGGAACAGATACTTAAGGATTTTAAAGGTCTTATATATTTAGTGTCCTCTTATACTTTTTGATTTCTGTAATCTTTCAGGAGGAACATACAACTTGGTGGGGGATTTAGCAGCTGGCTTCTAAGGGTAGCATTTGGTTTATCCATTTACTGTGCTCCTACTCTGTGCCAGGAACAGGTATAGGCAAACATAGACAAAGTCCCTGCTCTAAAGAATCTGGCATTCTTAGTTTTTTGTTCTGGTTTTCCTTAATTGGACTGGCATAGACTACAGGACAGTCATACACAGGGAGAATATTTTGTCTGAAATAATTGGGGCTTGATGGGTTTTGGAATTTTTCACATTTTAGAGAGGTAATGTACACCTGTAGTGATTATTATGAAACACTCCTAACAAGGTCTGGGGAAGCACCACATAATCACAAACATTGATACGTCTGCAGTGAAATGTATGGGCATTCACACTGAATGGCATTACTGGTGACTATAAGTAGCCTCACATCAAGATTGGTCAGGTTTTACCATATCCTGGGTTATAAAAGTGCTTTGGGTTTTCAGATCTCTCTTGGGTTTCAATATTGTGGATAAGATGTTGTGTGCCTTGATTTAGCCAAAGGCTATATTTTTAAAAAACATTTTAAAATTATTTCAGAGAGAAAAGAAGAGGAAGAGAGATATAAACATAAATGATGAGAGAATTATTGATCAGATGCTTCTTGCAAGTCCCATACTGGGGATCGAGCCCACAGCCCAGGCATGTGCCCTGATTGGGGGTCAAACCATGCCCTCCTCGTTGATAGGTTTGATGCTAACCCACTGAACCACGCCAGCCAGGCCAGAGGTGGTATTTTTTGTGGATTTAGCGCTCCACCACATATCTAGGACCTGGGAAGAAAGCAGAATTGTTGCCATACCACAGGAATAACTGAAGTTGGTACAGTTTATTCTCTAGAAGAGATCCTTGGCCTGTCATTCTGAGCGTACTCCACACTTTTAATAGTGTTGGTACCTGATTTCTCAGACTATAGCAGATGAGAAACAGCTGTTGGAGGAGAAGAAAGGCAGTTAGGAGGAAGCAGGCTGCCCCCCAATTGTAGCACAAACCATCACAGAGAGGAGTAGATCCTCTTTCCTGGTTAGGTGTTGTCTGATAATTGATGTTTATTGTGATGATTGAGTCAGTGTGTTCCAGGATGTTAGTGTATTTTCTGCAGGGTCGTCACTAGGTATTGCTCATTGTTTCCCAGACTTCATGAGTTGTTAATTTTTCTTCTCCTTTTAAATTATATTTTGTTATTGATTACAGAGAGGAAGGGAAAGGGGAGAGAGAGAGAAATATCAATGATGGGAGGGAATCATTGATTGGCTGCCTCCTGCGTTTGGCTGTGCCTGCAACCCCAGGCATGTGCTCTGACCTGGAATCGAACTGTGACCTGGTTCATTCGATGTACCAACTTCGGAGGCACACCAGCCAGCTGAGCTGTTAATTTTCCCACAGATGTGGTCGATTAAGTTTTAGAAATACTTGGCAATTCACAGTGCATGTTGATGCATTAAATGCTTTGCAAAGGACTTCAAAGAGGAAATTTTTAATCTAGTTTTTCTTAAGCTTATTTGACCTTGGAATTTGGAATACTTCATCTTATGGAACTGTTTTGGAAAACTAATGTCATATATTAGAATTTTTAAAAAATCAAACATTTAAAAAAGTGCTTACACATGCTTTACTGAAATGTTCCAGTTTTTTTTTCCCCCTTGATTTTTAGGAAGAAGAGAGAGAGAGAGAGAGAGAGAGAGAGATAGAAACATCAATGAGAGAGATACATCCATGGACTGTGAGAGAGACTCATCTATCAGCTGCCTCCTGCACACCTCCTACTGGGGATCAAGCCTGCAACCTGGGCATGTGCCCTTGACCAGGAATCGAATGGGCAACCTTTCCATGCACAGGACAACGCCCACCCAACCAACTGAGCCACACCTACCAGGGCAAAATGTTCCAGTTTTTTATGTCGGATAGTGGCCTGCTCTTAAGTTAATCATACAAGGTTCTGCTTTGTAAAGTGATCATTGACTCTGTTCTGGGGCATTTCAATTCAGTATAGTATGTTTGCTCGTAGGGCACTTGATGACATTAGCGAAAGCATCAGAGAACTTCAGTTTTACCGAAATAACATCTTCAAGAAAAAAACAGATGAAAAGAAGAGGAAAATTATGGAAAATGGGGAGAACGAGAAGACTGTGAGTTGATGCCAGTGTTCGTGCTGCCACCACGGTTCCCTGGAGCAGCTGCTGGTGGTTTTGCTCACATGGAGGCTTGCAGAGCACCTATTCTCAGTTAACCCGCAGCTCCAGCTGTACAAGCAGACAGCACCTGAAATACTACTTTTCTCCTCACATGCCGTTTTCATTTATGACACAGCAGCACCTTTGTAAGTACCAGGTCTTGTCCACCCCTTGGTACAAATCTGCGTTTGCTTTTAGGTCATTTCTTTCTTTTTTTAAAAGAATAAACCTAGTTCTATTGAAATGCAAGCCTTTGTGTACCATCTATTTTTTTAGTAGTTTAATCATTGGAAAATGATGACCCTTTCTTTTTAACTGGTATGGCTAATGTTTAAGTCTTCATAATGCCATTAGGGACAGATTAAGTTTCTTATGTGAAACAAGAAGGGAACTTGTTCTGTTTTGCTTTACAAATCTAGAATAGAACAACTTGAGATAGATTCAGAGAAGCAGATTTGATTTCATTGTTATAGTTACCGAATTAACAGGCTTGGAATAGCTATTCTTCACTATATTCAAGAAATTCCAGTAAGTAACCTGACAGGGATTCTCTAGGTAATAACTCAGGTTTATTGAGTAGATGTTATGTGCATGGCTATCATTCTGCCATTTTTATAGAACATAAATAGGTGGCTGCCCTAGGTGCGATGGTCAGTAAGTATTTGAGAAGAGATTTCAGTTTGAATATCTTAACTCCTAAGAGCATAGTACTAAAGTGATTTCTTAGCCAGAGTGTCAATTAGAATCATGTAGAACACATCTCATTTCTTTTTTTTAAATACATTTTATTGATTTTTTCACAGAGAGGAAGGGAGAGGGATAGAAAGCCAGAAACATCGATGGGAGAGAAACATCGATCAGCTGCCTCTTGCACACCTCCAACTGGGCATGTGCCCGCAGCCAAGGTACATGCCCTTGACCGGAATCGAACCCGGGACCCTTCAGTCCGCAGGCCGACGCTCTATCCACTGAGCCAAACCCGTTTGGCAGAACACATCTCATTTCTCCTTAAGAAATCAGATTTGGGAAAAGCCCACGGGTGACCTGCCTTTCCTAGAGGACCATTGGACTGGGAGACTTCAGTAGAGATCTCCAGTTACATTCCCACTTGATGTTGGCCACTGTGTGAGTGAACATAGTAGTGGGACCTACTGTGAAAGAGTGACAGACACGGAAATCACTAGATGGCAGACCAGAATTCTCCCAGTTTTATTTCCTAAGCTGTTTTACTTATAGAGCAGCCTAAGGAGTGGAGAGAGATCTTAGTGTAACTTTTCCCACATGTGTAATTCAAGGTTCAGTTCACAGGTGTATGTGTGAATTGATGAAAACATGTCTATGGACCTGTCTGACAATTTGCAGTGGCCTGGGCTTCGGCCCCTCTACCAACTTCAGTGTTTTGGAAGACAGGACTGTGTAATGGTTAAGAACTGGGCTCTGAGTCAGATTCTGGGCTCACACCAAGCTCTGTGACATGCAGTCACTTGGGCAAGTTCACTTTTCCGGGCCGCAGGTTTCTTGTCTATACAATGAGGATGAATTGTTAGACGTAAATGAACTACTCACAGTAGTGTGGTGCTGAGCCCAGTGCCTGGTGCAGTGAGCACCCTCTGGGGATAGCCACTGCATCATGATAACGGGTGGTCTCAGTCTAGGATCCGGAAGAGGGGCTGTGCTGGCTGGGGCGTTACCCAGTCAGGGTTCACTCCATGCCTATGACTATGTGATGCTGAACTTCACTTATGAACTTCACTAACAGTGTGACTCTGATTGGCTTAGTGCGTCTCACTCAAATTTGGCAGGATAGTCTTTGTCCTTAGTTGACTCCCAGGAATGCTATAACTTGTAAGAAAAGATGAAAACACCATTCTTGCGAAAGAGGGTCACAGGAAGCAGATACTGCTGTTAATGCTGTAGGATTTCTCCCACATAGCTGGCATGTTTGTCAAGTTAACTGAGCCCTACCATTTAGTTTTCTTTCCTTTTTAAATCCTCACTCAAGGATATTTTCCCCATTGATTTCTTAGAGTGAAAGGAAGGAAGGAAAAGCAGGAGGAAAGGAGGAAGGGAGAGAAACATTGATGTGATCGATTGGTTGCCTCCTGCATGGCTCCGACTGGCCGACGGGCCAGGGATTGAAACTGGGACCCAGGTATGTACTCTTGATTAGGAATCAGACCTGTGACCTTTTGGTGTGTGAGCGACACTCTAACCACTTAGCACACTGGCCAGGGTCCATTTAGTTTTCTTAAGAGTCTTAACTCGTGGTGTTCATTTTTTAAAAATTTAATAAAACTTTATTGTTCAGATTATTACAACTGTTCCTCTTCTCCCCCCCCCCCCCCCTGCAAGTTCCCATCTACCCGATACCCCACCCTCTGCCCTTACCTCCCGACCACTGTCCTCATAGGTGTACGATTTTTGTCCAGTCTCTTTCTGCAGCTCCCATTCCCCTTTTCCCCCAAGAATTGTCAGTCCACTCTCTTTCTATGCCCCTGATTCTATTATATTCACCAGTTTATTCTGTTCATCAGATTTTTAACTCACTTGATTTTAAGTTTCACTTGTTGATAGACATGTATTTGTTGTTCATAATTTTTATATTTTTCTTCTTCCTCTTCTTAAAGAATACTTTTCGGTATTTCATATAAAGCTGGTTTGGTGATGAAAAACTCCTTTAGTTTTTTCTTATCCATGAAGCTCTTTATCTGACATTCAATTCTGAATGATAGCTTTGCTGGGTAGAGTAATCTTGATTGTAGGTTCTTGCTATTCATCACTTTGAATATTTCTTGCCACTACCATCTGGCGTGCATAGTTTCCCGTTGAGAAATCAGCTGACAATCGTATGAGTGCTCCCTTGTAGGTAACCAACTGTTTTTCTCTTGCTGCTTTTAATATTCTCTCTTTGTCTTTTTCTCTTGGCATTTTAATTTGATGTGTGTTGGTGTGGTCCTCTTTTGGATTCCTTTTGTTTGGAGTTCTGTGCACTTCCTGGACTTGTAAGTCTATTTCTTTCACCAGGTGGGGAAAGTTTTCAGTCACTATTTCTTGAAGTAGGTTTTCATTAACTTGCTCTCTCTCTTTTTCTGGCCCCCCCATAATTCGGATGTTGGTATGCTTGAGGTTGTCCCAGAGACTCCTTACACTATCTTCAATTTTTGGGATTCTTTTTGCTTTTTGCTTTTCCCGTTGAATGATTTTTGCTTCATTGTATTTCAAATCTTTGACTTGATTCTTGTGGTCCTCTAGTCTGCTGTTAGGTCTCTGTATAATGTCTTTTATTTCAATGTATGCTTAATTTCTAGTTGGTCCTTTTTCATATCCTTGAGAGTCTTGTTAAATTTATTGGCCTTTTCTAGGAACCTCTTGAAAAACCTTATAACTGTGGTTTTGAACTCTATGTCCAGTCGTTTCTTTTCCTCCATTTCTTTCAATTGTGATCTGTTTCCTTGTCTCCATATTTTCGCTGCTTCCCTGAGTTGGTCGAGTAGCTTTGTGTGGTAGATGCCCTCTAGGGGACAGTGGCTCAGCCTCCCCAGTTACCTGAGATGACACCCTTGGTGCACCCCTTTATGGACTGCGTGTTCAGCCTTGTAGTTATGTCTTGATTGTTGTTGGTATCTCTGGGAGGGGTTGACCTCCAGGCCAGTTGGCTGTGAGGATCAGCTGTGTCTACGCTAGTAGAGCCTCTATGCTCAGCTTGGAGGGGGCGGAGTCATCCTTGGTTTCCCGTCAGCCCCGCCCTAAGCGGAGCCTGGGTCTCTGGGTCCCGTGGCAATGGCCGCACGCACCTCTGAGAGAAAGCTGCCCTCAAGTTTTGCCCACCGCTAGATAGTCCAATTTCTCCCCCAATGGGTCTGGATACCCGAAATCTCACCCGGAACTGGGGTACAGTGCAGTCTGGAGGTTTTGTTTTCCTCTCGAATGAGGGAGCCAGCCACACGCCCTCTCTGTGAGCTCACACACCTTTTGAGCTCCCGAGTCTCAGTGTGCTTCCTCCTGACAGTCCAGTTTCACCCATATGAGTGTAGGCTCCCCAAGACTCGCCTGGAGCCTGGGTTCAGCGCAGTGGGGAGGGAGCCTTTGTTTCCCTCCCCGTTCGAGAAAACCAGCTGGGTATTCAGCCACCCGCTTTTTCTGCCGCTCACACGCGCGTCTCCGCACATCTGTCTCTGCATCTCCGCACCTCTGCCCTCCGCACCTCCTCTGAGTCTCAGTGTCCTTTTATCTTTCCTTCTAGTTGTAGAATTTCCACTCAGCCAGCTTTCTGGTGGTTCTGGATGATGTCCGTTTTGTCTTTTAGTTGTAGTTTTTAAATTGTTGTGCGAGGCAGCAGTATAGGTGTTTACCAATGCCACCATCTCGGTTACTCCCTGGTGTTCATTTTAAGTCTTGTGTCATGTGAATGGCCAGCTGATTTAAGTTTCTGTTTGGTATTTTCATTACATAGCAGAATTCTCCATTATCTCTAACGGAGTGTGTTAATTTTTAGTGAAATAAAATTGATGGCCTATGAGAGAAGCCAGTCCAGTCTGATGCAAGTCTGTGTGAAGACATGATGGTTCAGTGGTTAGTTCATTCTTTGTTTGCTTACAAATAGATATCCATCTGTAGTTCAGTTAACTCTGACTTCGCAGGGATTCCTGAAGCTATGAAGTAATTTCTGTGAAAGGAACTGCAATGCAAATTGGTATGAATGAATCTGCAGCCTTAAAAGTGATCAGTGTTTGTTTAGCAGAGTTTGCAGATCCAGTGCCCCTGGGGCTTTTCAGTCAGTGGTTCCTTCTGTCTATGCTGTAATTATCCTGCAAGCTCTATTCTTAAGATCACCAGGATGTCTCCCTTGCCGCATTCATGAGCTGAGTCTGCTGTGATGGTCTCAGTGCTCCTCCAGTGTTCATGATTGCCTAGCCACTGTATTGAGTGATTGCCTGGGCAGGAAGGACCCCCTTCCTTCAGCAGCTTAGCCATAGGAGATAGGAATGGAACCTGAGACACCTGTGATTTCTTGTTTACCAAATAATATATTCCTTTATTAATAAACTAGCTGACAAATTCATGGGGGAATTTGTACTTTCCTTTGGCAGAACTAGTGTTCTTAAATGTACAAGTCTTTTTTTTTTTAATCTTTATTGTTCAGATTTTTATAGTTATTCCTCTTTTATCCCCCATAGCTCCCTTCCACCCAGTCCCCACCCCACACCACCCCATGCCCTTACCCCTCCCCCACTGTCCTCATCCATAGGTGTATGATTTTTGTCCAGTCTCTTCTCGAACCCCCCACACCTCTTTCCCTCTGAGGATTGAGCTGAGGGAAAGGCACCCCCATAATTAACATGTTGGTACGCTTAAAGTTGTCCCAGAGTCTCCTTAAACTATCTTTATATTTTTGGATTCTTTTTGCTTTTTGCTTTTTTGGTTGGGTGTTTTTTGCTTCATTGTATTTCAAATTTTTGACTTGATTCTTGCGGTTCTCTTGTCTGTTTTGGATCTCTGTATATTATTTTTTATTTCAGTCAGTGTATGCTTAATTTCTAGTTGGTCCTTTTACATATCCTCAAGAGTATCACTAAATTTATCAGCCTTTTCTAGGAAATTGTTGATAAACCTTATAACCATGGTTTTGAATTCTATATCTAGTAGTTTGCTTTCCTCCATTTCCTTCATTTGTGACCTGTTTCTTTGTCACTGCATTTTGACTGCTTCCCTGAGTTGATAAGAGTGGCTTTGTGTGCTAGATGTCCTCTAGGGCCCAGTGGCTCAGTCTCCCCAGTTACCTTAGGTGGACATTTTTGGTGTTCCCCTTTGTGGGCTGGGTGCACAGTCTTGTTGTAGTTAAGCCTTGATTATTGTTGGTATCACTGGTAGGAATTGACCTCCTGGCCAATTGGCTTTGAGGATCAGCAGTGTCTATGATGGGAGAACTTCTGTTCTGGAGACACCCTTATGAGGCAAGACTTGCTTCAGTGGGCTTTGGTGCTCACTGAGTCTGCCCCCTGAGTGTGTCTCTTATGGATCTGAGGAGTTGTAATCTGGAGTTGTATTCTGACTCCTGGGTACACTGACTCTTGGATCTCCAAGGAGGTGCTAATTTAGCCTCTGCCTGAGGCCACCCAACAGGAGCTACAGAGAGATCTGCAGATTCTTCTTCTTTGTTTGAGTTCTGGAGGTGCCCAGATGAGGCCCAGCTGTGATGCAGTGCAAGCTGCTGTGGGGCCTTGGGCCTTCTTTTGGATGTTCTCAGTCTCTGTGACTCAGCTGCAGTTTGTTAGGTAAGTTTAGATTTCAAAGGATCAGGCCATTCATATGCAAAGGGCTCTGTGCACACCTTGGGTGGGGTGGAGTCTCAGGGCAGAGCAGACAGCAATGGTTTCCCATCAGCCCTGCCCTAAGAGGCCCCCGGGTCTTAGTGTCTCGTGGTAATCGCTGCAAGCACCTATGAGAGAAAGCCGCCCTCAAGTTTTGCCCGTTGCCAGACAGTCCAGTTTTTCCCCGTATGAGTCATGGTCCCCAGAGTCTTGCCCAGAACTGGAGTTCAGAGCAGTCGGGAGCTTGTGTCTTTCTGCAGATTGAAAAAGCCAGCCGTGTACTCAGTTGCCAGCCCTCTCTGTGTGTGCGTGCCTCTGTACCTCTGCCTTCCGTATCTCCTCTGGTCTCAGTGTGCTTTTCTCTTTCCTTCTAGTTGTAGAATTTCCACTTAGCCAGTCTTCCTGTGGTTCTGGACGATGTCCGTTTTGTCTTTTAGTTGTAGTTTTGAAGTTGTTGTGTGAGGCGGCAAGTTCAGGTGTTTACCCTATGCCTCCATCTTGGTTTCTCTTATGTGCAAGTCTTAAAAAAATAAAAAAAGAAAGAATAGCTTGTCATAGTGTTTAAATTCAATTTTTTCATTAAATAAAATTTGACACATTGTTTGCCTTGTGACAATTCATGAAAGTCCCATTTACATTTTAGCAAGGGCACTAGCAAATGGGCTATTGCTAGGATAAGACAGACTAATGAGAATAAAAGTTATGTTACTTTATGTCTATTGTTGAGGCAAAAGTTATTATGCTACCTATTGATACTGTGTTTCTGTGAAATAAAAATGAATTGATTTTAGTTATTTGAGCAAAGCTTTTAATTTTATGTGGGTCTTTGTTTTTTTACCTTTGACTCCCTCTTTATGTGGCTCCTGGTAAAACCTTTGCCATGCTGGTGAAAGAGTTCCTCCCTCATGATTATTTTCTGTTGAATAGAGGAGTTTTCTATGAGGGTGGATCTTAAATCTTTTCAACACACACACACACACACACACACACACACACACACACACACTGTACACACACCATACTAGGGTAACTGTGGATAGATTATTTAGCTTGATGGTGATTCACCCCGCCCCCAATATATACATTTACATAAAATCATTAAGTTGTGTACCTTAAATATATTTCTGTATTGAGTTGTCAAGTTGAATACATAGGACCTGAAACTTAACTTGGTCTTTGAGATAATTTAATTCATTTAGTTTTGTGCGTGGGTTATAATACCACTGGTAATCTATGATACAGAAAAGAAAAGTCTCCCATTAGGAAAAAGCCCTAGAGAATGGGAAGAACATTGAAAGATATATCAATGAAGTTGTTAACATACGTTTCAAACACTACTAACAAGAAGGGTGTAAAAATTTTCATTTACTAAAATGCAGGCAGTTGCTTTCATAATTGAGTTGTCAAGTTGAATACATAGGACCTGAAACTTAACTTGGTCTTTGAGATGATTTAATTCATTTAGTTTTGTGCGTAGGTTATAATACCACTGGTAATCTATGATACAGAAAAGAAAAGTCTTCCATTAGGAAAAAGCCCTAGAGAATGGGAAGTATGGGAGTGGGGAGCAAAAATATGTTCTTGTGCAAATGAAAACATACCATGACCAACCTACAGAATCCTTGGGGACCCAAGTAAGTTGCATAATTTGGGTTGCACAATAATGTGAATGCTCTCAATGCTACTGAACTGGATACTTAAAAATGGCAAAAATGATACAGTTTATGTTATGTATATTTTACCACTAAAAAAGATACACAATTTGCCATGACCCATTTTCAGAATGATCTGGTCTTAGGACCAGTGTATGATGGGACCCACCTTGGGGCCCTGAACTCTGGGACCCTCTCTTATGCCCTTGGGAGGAAAAACCAAGGAATTTACAGCATTCCTAGAATTGTTTGATTCCCAATGTGTAATAGAAGGAAGTGGGCAATTTAGGGCACTGCTTTCTGCTGTGTCAGCTTAAGGTGGTGTAAGGAAATGCTGGATTGGTCTACAAAGGAAATTTAACAAATTAAGATCCTTTGGGAGTATCTCATCTCCTTGTTTCTAAGTTTAGCCATATGTGTTGGGATAGAGATGTTTTTGAAATCTGAGGGGTACCTCTTGGATAATCTTGGATAATTTACAGGCTCATGTAGACTGCCCTGGAATACAGCCCTATTTTGTTTCTGAAAAAAACTTACTCGTTTTGCATTCCATCTCACCCCCTCACAACTTATATTGAACAATAGAATTCATTGTTGAATTGGAGACTATATCCTATCTAATAATAGTAATATGCAAATTTGATCATACCTTTGCTACACTACCAGCCAATCAGCAGCAGGGGGCAGGGCCGAGTACGTGGGGTGGGGCCGAGCATGGCGCCCGGGTGCAGGGGGTGGGGCTGAGTGCGGCACGCAGGAGGCTGAAAGAGCAATCAGCAGGGACCTGAGGCTACACCTTCCCCCAATCCAGAGGGGCTTGACAGGGGACCTCAGGCCTCGACCCCCATCCTGGCACCAGGCCAGGGGACCTGAGGTCATGCCCTCCACCCGGTGGGGATTTCAAAGTATACTTCCCATTCTAGTGCTGGGTAGGGGACCTCCAGCTGCTCCCCCTGCCTGGCAGGGCTTGACGGGACTACAGGCCACACTCCCCATAGCAGGGCTTGACAGGGAACCTCAAGGTGTGATTCCTGCCCTGGTGCTGGGCTAGGGTATCTCAGGCTGCTTCCCCAACCCCAGCTTCAGGCTGGGGGACCTCAGGCCGTGCCTTCCACCTGGTACGGCTTGACAGAAGAGTGCAGACCACACTCCCAACCCGGCAGGGCTTGACAGGGGACCTCAAGGTGCGCTTCCCATCCTGGTGCTGGTTTAGGGGACCTCAGATCATACCCTCCGCCCCAGCACCAGGCCAGGGGACCTGAGGCTGTGCCCCCTCCTGCCTGGCTGGGCTGGACAGGTGACCTCGGGCTGTGCCCCTCACCCAGCAGGGCTTCCTAGGGGGCCTGAGCCTGCACCCCCATGCCAGTGGGGATTGATGGGGAACCTGAGGCTGCAGCTCCCTCCCGGTGCTGGGCCAGGGGACCTGAGACTATGCTCCTCTGCCTGGTAGGGCTTGACGGGGGACCTCAGGCCATGCCCCCTACCCAGCAGGGCTTGACAGGGGATCTCAGGTCATGCCTCCCACCTGGTGGGACTTGATGGGGGACCTCAGGCCATGCCCCCCATCTTGGTGCTGGGCCAGGGGACCCGAGGATGCCTCCTGCCCTGCACGGCTTAACAAGGGTGGGACTGGACAGGTCTGGGTCTACCCCAATGCAGGGGAGCAGCTGTGTCTGGGTCTCACGTGATTTTGAGGCACGTGTGTGAGTTGGGGACTTTACTCTGGGTCCTGTGGTGTGCCCCAGATTCTGACAGGAGGAAAGTTTCCATATACATTTTACTAATTTTCTTTAGTCTCTGATACTTCTATTATAGAGAAAGAGCAAATAGCAAAATTGAATTATTTCCTGTAATTAATACCCTTTTAATGTGCACGAATTTCATGCACCGGGGGCCACTAGTAGTTTTATACTTTCATTCATCTTGGTTGTGTGCTCTTTAAATTATTTTTCTTTCTTTTAAAAATGTTTTTGTTGATTTCAGGGAGGGGAAAGGAGAGGAAGAGAGAGAGAGAAACATCAATGATGAGAGAGGATCGTTGATTGGCTGCCTTCTACGTACTCACTACAGGTATTGAGCCATGACCTGGTTATGTGCCCGAGAATTGGACCTGGGATGGCCTCACCTCTGGCCAGACTCATTTATTTTTCTTATACACACTCTTGTCTTTACTGTTCTAGGGATTCTAAAGTACTTTCTGAAATCTTTCTACTGCCTTATTTTGTCTTTAGAGTCTTGTGAAATAGGTTGACATGATAGCCCAATCAATTTTTTTGATATTTGAGGATATTTTTTCCATTGCTTTTTAGAGACGGTAGAAGGGAGGGGAAAAGACACAGAGAAAGAAACATCGATGTGAGAGAAATACATTGATTGGTTGCCTCCCACATGCACCCCGACTGGGATCAAGCCTGCATCCAAAGTACATGCCTTGACCTGAATCAAACCAGGACCTTTCAGTTCATGGGCTAACGCTCTATCCACTGAACCAAACTGGCTAGGGCTAGCCCAATCATTTTATGTTTATACTAGAGGCCCAGTGCATAAATCCATGCACCCTGAAAGGAACTGTGGGCCTCGAGGCTGCTGTGGTGGCCACAGGGGTGGGTCTTGGCCCATCTTCCATACCCCCACCTGGTTCCTCCCGCCATGCCCCCGGTCCCCCACTGCTGGCAGGGCAGCCCTGTTCCCACTGCCGCTGCCCCCATGCACTGATGGCGCTGGCCCTGCCTGCACCTGCTGACGGTGCAGAGCAGTTGGGGCCGGCGCCAACAGCGGGTGTGAGTGGTGGCTGCTGCCCCAATGGCCCCTCAGAAGCAGGGGATGTGGAGAAGCCCTCAGGTGGTCAGGGCCAGCAGCTGCTGCTCGTACCCCCTGATGATGCTGAGTGATCGAGACCCGCGCCAAGCATTGACAGCAGGTGTGAGTGGCAGCTCCGGTTTGACAGCAGGCGGGGGGGGGGGGGGGGCAGCACCAGTGCCGGCAGTGGGTGCGAGCGGGGCCAGCACTGACAGCAGGTGTGAGTATCGGGTGGGACTGCAGCACACAGGAGCAAAGGATTTTCAGTAACCACCAGAGGTTTGCACCAATGACAGCAATTGCCAATCCCCCTTGGTCTGGCACCCCCGGTCACCTGCTCCACCATCCTGCCACGGCCAGCACCTGCCATGTTCTGCACCGGCCCCCTGGTGGTCAGCATGCATCATAGCGACTGGTTGGTTGGTTATTCTGGTTGTTTCACCTTTTGGTCTATTTGCACATTAGCCTTTCATTATGTAGGATTTAACAACCAGGAGAAAGAAATGGTAGAAAAACTAGAAAGTAGGACAAATGAAAGTAGGACATATTAAGAAAAGTCCTAGCTTTCCCTAGAGTAGAATTGGAGCAAAAGTTGCTCCTGTTTGGACTATTTATCTATCTAATAAAAGAGCAATATGCAAACTAACATCACTCTGCTATGCACACAAGCCACATCCACTAGCCAATCAGGAGCGAGTATGCCAATCAACCCCAACCAAGATGCCTGCAGCCATGGAGAGAGCAGGAGGAAAGTTTGGGTATCCCTGGCGATGGAGGAAGCCAAGATTTCCACACATCCTGGCTGTCCCAGGCTTTCCCTTAAGGCTACAAAGTTTCAATTATAGAAGATAAATAAATTCCAACAGAAATGGCCGCTGCCACGGAAGGAGCAGACGGCTTGGCTCTGTTCCAGGCTACAAAGTTTCAATGGTAGAAGATAAATAAATCCCAGATACCAGGGCCTCTCCTTGGGTCACCAGGGAGCATGGCCAGCCTGCAAACCACCACAGGCCTCGCCCAAGCTGACCCATGCCCCAAGGGAACCCCCACCCTGATCTGGGACACCCTTCAGGGCAAACCAGCTGGCCCCCACCCATGCACCAAGCCTCTATCCTGTCTAATAAAAGAGTAATATGCAGATTGACCATCATTCCAACATACAAGATGGCTGCCACCATGTGGACATAAGATGACCACCGCAAGATGGCCAGCAGGGGAGTGCAGTTAGGGGTGACCAGGCCAGCAGAGGAGGAAAGTTGGGGGCAAACAGGCTGGCAGGGGAGCAGTTAGATATCAATCAGGCTGGCAGGGTAGTGGTTAGGGGGTGATCAGGCTGGCAGGCAGAAGTGGTTAGGGGCAATCAGGAAGGCAGGCAAGTGAGCAGTTGGGAGCCAGCAGTCCTGGATTGTGACAAGGATGTCACAGATTGGAGAGGATGCAGGCTGGGCTGAGGGACACCCCCACCCTTGTGCATGAATTTCATGTACCAGGTCTTTAGTATGAAATATTAACTTATAGAATGTGGGATTAGCATTCTATGCTCTGGGCCAGCTCTTTCCAGGAAACCTGTTCCTTGCTCAGGCTATCAGTATTTGTTTGAAACATCATTGGGTTTTATGAATAGCAAAAATGTTTACATTGGTTGGATGCTCCATAGAGATTGCCAACTTTTATTTTGCCAAATAAGAATGTTAAAAAATACCATCTCCTATCACTATCCTATATAATAAAAGAGAAACATGCAAATGTGACCGTACCTTTGCTACGCTACCAGCCAATCAGGAGCAGGGGGCGTGTCTGTGGCATGCCTGTGTGGGGCATGGACGTAGTGTGCGGAACAGGAGGCCCCAGTGCTGGGCAGCCAGGGGAAGGAAGGCCTAATGCACGAGAGTTGGGTGCAAAACTTGGAATGCCTCTGTGTTGTTCCAATTTTAATATATGTGCTGTCGAAGTAAGCATGCTACAAGCTCCTTCCGCATGGTATTAAGGGCCGGGAAGATCCCTCCTTTTCAGTTACAGTGACTGAGTCGCATCCTTGCGTGGTGACTTCGGGACAGTTAGGGGGATTTGATGCCATGGGATCCCCTCACAAGTCTCGCATGTTGGTTGCTCTGATAGTTAGGCTCCGACTGAGCTGCGGGGTTTACCTGTTGCGTGGGACATGCAAATGAGCGCCAGGGGCACCTTGGGTAATGAGCGTGAGACGGGGCTTTGAGTCGTCAGGCTTAGGTGCTGCGTCACGAGCTCTGAAGCCAAGCTGCAGTTTGGATCCACGCCCCCAGCCCAGTGCCCATAACAGGGTTGGCTGCTGGCCTCTGGAGCATGCAGAGACTCTGGTGTCTGCTGCTGTGTGTGGCCCAAGGATCCCTACATGGCCCCCAGCCTGGTGCCCACGACAGGGCTGACTGCTGCCCTGGCGGTCCTGGCAGGCCTGTGGCGCCCGTTCCCCAGGCCACAAGGAGGCCATGGGAAGGCAGGCCACCGCCCCGCTTCGCCACAGGCGCTAGGGTTCCCAGATCATAAAGGGCACGCTTGCGGGGGTCCCAGATCAGCGAAGGGCGGGACCACGGGAGGCAGGGGGGAAGACTGGCTACCACTGCGCTTTGGCATGCACGCCGGGGTCCCAGATCGCCATGGTGGCAGGGCCAAGGCAGAGGCCGTTAGGGGTGATCAGGCCAGGAGGGGAGGGCAATTGAGGGTGATCAGGCTGGCAGAGGGGACCAGTTGGGACAATCAGGCCAGCAAGAGTGGTTAGGGGTGATTAAGTGGTCAGGCAGGTGAGTGGTTAGGAGCGGATTGAGGTGGGGTTGTCCAAATGTCAGTTTAGGACCATTCCATAGGGGTCTCAGATTGGAGAGGATGCAACCCAGACTGAGAGACAACCCCCCTACCCCCCACGTGCCCAAATTTTGTGCACCTGGCCACTAGTAATTTCATAAAAGACATTTTCAAACATATAAAGGGATATAATTTCAAAATAGAGGACAGGTAATTTAAATTGAATACATGTAGTTTTGTGAAAAATCCAATTGTGTCCTTATATTTTGCATTGCACTTTATTTTTTTAGTTGTTTCCAGTTCTTTTATTTTTTTTAATTTTTAATTTTTATTATTGAGTATTATAGATGTTCCTCTTTTTCACTCCCCCCATCGCTCCCCTTTTCCCAGTTCCTGCCCTGCCCCAGCCCTGTACCACCATATTGTCTGTGTCATTAGGTAATGAATATATGCATATAAGATCTTTGTGTAATCTCTCCCTGCCGCCCCCAACCCCTACTCTCTAGAATCATCAGTCTGTTCCATTTCCATGCCTCTGATTCTATTTTATTTGCCAGTATATTTTGTTCATTATAGTTGTTATTCATTTATTTTGATTTTTAGATTCAGTTGTTGATATATATGTATTTATTGCCTTTTTATTCATATTTTTAAAAAATCTTTTTTCTTCTTCTTAAAGAATACTCTTTAGCATTTCACGTAATACTGGTTTGGTGGTGATGAACTTCCTTAACTTTTTCTTGTCTGTGATGCTCTTCATCTGACCTTTAATTCTAAATGAGAGCTTTGCTGGGTAGTGTAATCTTGGTTGTAGGCTCTTGCTATTCATCACTTTAAATATTTCTTGCCACTCCCTCTGGCCCGCATAGTTTCTGTTGAGAAATCAGCTGACAATTGTATGGGCACTCCTTGTAGGTAACTGACTGCTTTTCTCTTGCTGCTTTTAAGATTCTCTTTTTGTCTTGAAGCTTTGGCATTTTAATTATAAGATGTCTTGGTGTGGTCCTCTTTAGATTCCTCTTGTTTGGAAGTCTTTGTGCTTCCTGAACTTGTAAGTTTATTTCTTTCACTAGGTAGGGGAAGTTTTCTTTTATTATTTCTTCGAATAGGTTTTCAGTGTCTTGCTCTCTCTTCATGCTCTCTCTTTTCTTCTGGCACACTTGAAGTTGTCCCAGAGACTCCTTACACTCTCTTCAAATTTTTGGATTTTCCTCTTCTGATTGGGTATTTTTGCTTCCTCATATTTCAAATCATTGATTTGATTCTCAGGATCTTCTAGTCTACTCTTGAATTGATTTGATTTGATTCTCAGGATCCTCTAGTCTACTGTTGAATCCCTGTATATTTTTCTTTATTTCAGTCAGTGTATGCTTAATTTCTGACTGACCCTTTTTCATAATTTTGGCATTCTCACTAAGATCCTTGAAAGTCTCACTAAGTTCCTTGGAGATATCATGAAGATTCTTGAGTAATCTTGAAGATTCTTGAGTAAACCGTGGTTTTGAACTCTATATCCAGTAGTTTGCTTTCTTCCATTTCTTTCATTTGTGACATATTTCTTTGTCTCTGCATTTTGGCTGCTTCCCTGTTTGTTTCTATGTATTGGGTAGAGCTTCTGTGTCTTCTGGAATTGGTAGAGTGGCCTTGTATACATGTGCCCTATCAGGCCCAGGGGCTCAGCCTCTCCAGTTACCTGAACTGGGCCCTCTTAGTGCACCCCTTTGTGGGATGTGCATACAATCATGTAATTGAGTTTTGATTGTTGTTAGTGTCACTGAGAGGAATTGACCTCCAAGCCAATTGGCTGTGAGGACCAGCTATGACTACAGCAGGAGAGCTGCTGTGCAGGAAATATCCCTATGGAGCAGGACTTGCTTCAGCAGGGCCTTGGTGCTCACTGAGTCTGCCTCTTGAACGTGTCACTTATGGATGTATAGAGTTGTAATCTTGTATGATCTGCTGCTGACCAATGGATGCTCTGGCTCTTGGGTCTCCAGGGAGGTGCAAACTCAGCCACTTCCTGTGGCTACCCAGCAGATTCCTATTTGTATCAGGTTTGGAAGTGCCCAGGTGAGGTCCAGCAGTGATGCAAGGCAGGCTGGTCCTAGTGCTAGTTATTGGGCCTTTATTGATAGCTTTGGGGCTCTGTGACCCAGTTGCAGCCTATTTGAGAGATTTAGGGAAGTCTGAAGCCTGAGCCATGACAAGCCATTCTTATGTAAAAGCTGCTGCACACAGGTTGGGTGGGGCTGCATATTGGATGGGGTGGAGTCTCAGGGAATCACTAGGGTGGAGCAAACAGAAATGGCTGTCAGTCAGCCCTGTGACAGGGAGGCCCCACCCTTGTAACACTGACCCCTTGGAGCACCTTCGTCTGGGAGAAAGCCTCCCTGGAGTTCTGCCCCAATGCCAGACAATCCAGTTCCTCCTTGTATGTGTCTGTTTTCCCTTAAGCCCTGCCCTGGCGCTAGAGCTCAGAGGAAGTGTGACCTTGTAAGTTCAGTTTGTGTGCCAGACCTTTAAGAGGAACAGCTGTGTCATTGAGCTCCAATCCACACTGGCTTTTACAGCCTATAGTTTGGGGACTTCTCTTTCCTGCTCTGGGAACCTGGGCTGGGAGTCTGTTCTTTTTTTTTCTTGTCTGGGAAGCTCTTTATTTCACCATCTATTGCTGGATATAGTAATCTTGGTTTCATATCCTTGCTTTTCATTACTTTGAGTACTTCATGTCATTCCTTTCTGGACTGTGGAGTTTCTGATAAGAAATCAGTTGATAGCCTTATGGGAGCTCCTTTGTAGCTAACAAATTGCTTTTCTCTTGCTGCCTTTGAGATTCTCTCTTTGTCTTTAATTTTTGGGATTTTAATTATGATGTGTCTGGGCGTGGGCTTATTTGGGTTCTTCTTGCTTGGGACTCTCTGCCTCCTGAACTTGCATGACTTTTTCCTTCATGACAGTAGGGAAGTTTTCTGCCATTATTTCTTCAAACACATTCTCTATCCCTTGCTCACTCTCTTCTCCTTCTGGCACATATATTATGCAAATATTGTTGTATTTCAGGTTGACCCTCAATTCCTTAAGCAGTTCTTCTGTTTTTTGTTTTTTTTTTCTTTTTGGTTCTCTGATTGAGTGATTTTTTTCTACCCCTTTTTCTAATTCATTGATCAGCTTCCCTCTATTCTGCTCTATAGTCCTTCAGTTGTGTTCTTTATTACCGATCTGTCATTCTTCATAGTTACTATATCTTTTCTTATGATGTTCAGTATCTTTGCCATCATTATTCAGAACTCCATGTCTTATATATTTCTTATCTCTATTTCATTTAATTTTTCTTCTGAAGAATTCTCTTGTTCTTTCATTTGGGGTTTATTTTTTTTATTTCTCCATTTTGGTTGCCTGTTTGAGTTTGTGACTGTGTTCAGTAGATTGCTATGCCTCCCAAACTCTAGTACAGGGCATTGTCAAAAGGTGTTTCTGACTAATTAGATCAGGTAAATATTCAAAGCCTCTTGAGATTCCCATTCTGCCTGCAGACTGTATTCATTTGTGAGTAGCCTCAGGTGTGGTGAGAGGTTTTCCAAGTGAGTGGGAAAATTCCTTCTGCATGGAATCAAATTGTTATTCTCAGTCTCTTAATGGGCCTCAGAAACTCCACAGGGTGGGGCAAGGTGTTTTCCAATAGGATGTAGCAACTGCCTCCCCGCCAAGCAAAAACCTCCTGGATAGCAAAGGTCTGTCTGAGAAAGATGTCCTGTGCAGAGCGAGGGAATGACCCAGCACAGGAAACTAGGGTGTCTGCTTTCTGAGCTCTAACCTCAGAGCCCGAAACCCTGGCTGTGTGCTGTATACAGCTCCATTCCACACTGCCCTACCTCTGCCAGAACCTGAGGTAAGTGCCTGCACATGAAATTGTGGGTGTTGGCCCTTTAAGGGGGTGCCTGCATTTCCAGCCTTCTCTCCTTGGCAGACAGCAACTCTTAGGTTTTTCACAGCTAGATGTAATGTGGTCACCTTTCTTAGTTCTGTGCTCTTGGCTGGGGGGGCCCAATTTTGGGTTCAGACCCAGAGTTCACGTAGCCATCCTTCCACCCTCCCCAGCTGAGATACCTCTACAGAACTTCAGCTGCTGTCTGTGGGAGCCCAGCCCACCCTTTTGAGCTTCTGCACTTCTCTTTCTGTATGCATTTTCCTCTTTTGGTTCTCATTTATTAGGGTTCTTTCCAGCTAGTCTTCAGTTAATTACTTAGGATTTTTTTTTTTTTTTTTTGTATTTTAGTTTTAATTCCAGTTTGGTCCTGGGAGTATGAGTATGTCAGTGTAGCCCACCATTTTTAATCTCCTCAGTTTGTATATTATGGGATTTTATTATTTTTCAGATTTTACAAAATATTTTTACTTTCCTTTTTGGTTTTCACATTCACTAAATTGAATTAAAGGTACCCTCTGTTCATTTATGACACATTATTATTGGTCAATGCAAGAGCCTTGTTTTGTTTTATATTATTACATTCTTTATTTCTACTTCCATTCCTAACTCTAATTCCTAATTTATTGACTCCATGTTCCTCCATTCTACATTTTTAATTTTTATGGTTTTGTTAATCCTCACCCAAGGATATATTTCCATTTTTTGTTTGTTTGTTTTTTTAGAGAAAGTGGAGGGAGAGGGAGAAACAGGAGAGAAAAATCGATGCAAGGGAGACACATAGATTGGTTATCTCCCATGTGCGCCCAGCCCACAGCCCAGGATCGAGTGTGCAACCTAAGGTACATGCTCTTAAATGGAATCAAATCTGCAAACCTTCAGTCTGTGGGCTGACACTCTATCCACTGAGCCAAACTGGCTAGGGCTACCTTTTTAAAAAAATATTTTTTATTGATTTTTTACAGAGAGGGAGAGAGAGAAAATTAGAAACACCGAAGAGAGAGAGAAACATCGATCAGCTGCCTCCTGCACCCCTTCTACCCCCTTACCCCCCAGGGATGTGCCCACAACCAAGGCACATGCCCCTGACCAGAATGGAACCTGGGACTCTTGAGTTCGTAGACTGATGCTCTATCCACTGAGCCAAACCGGCCAGGGCTACCTTTTTTATTCTTAATGTATATTTGTATGTGTGTATTTTAATTTGGTATATATTGTATTATGATACAAATCTTATTTTACATCTTTTTAATGCCATATTGTGTTTATGAAGTTGTATATATCACTAAGTAGGTATATAACTTACTAAATATCACTTCTTTTTAAAAAAATATTTTTATTGATTTCAGAGAGGAAGGGAGAGAGAAACATCGATGATGAGAGAAAATCATTGATTGGCTGCCTCCTGCACACCCCACACCAGGGATCAAACCTGCAATATTGCCCTGACTGGGAATTGAACTGTGACTTCCTGGTTCATAGGTTGATGTTCACCCACTGAGCCATGCCAAATCTCCCTCCTTTAAAATATTTTTTTTATAGCCACATGCCTCATTTTACTTATTAGTACCACAATCAATATTGCCATCAATATCTTTGTACATGTGTCCTTCTGGGCATATCAAGAGTTTTCTTGGAATTACATGGGAAGGAGTTGGATTTCCAGTTAATTGGATAGGTCTATATTAATTCCCTAAGTACTGACAAAACATTCTCCATGAGTGCAGCAGTTTAAATTATGATCAGATATTCAATAGTATCATTTTCCTAGATCTGTGTCAGTGCGTGGAATTATATGAATTTATAATTTTTGCCACTTTGTATGCAGAGAACAGTATTTCCTTATTAAATTTGCATTTCTCTGAAAGTGTGTCAGTTTGAGGATGTCTTTACATATACTGCAATTGTTTCTTCTCTTGTAAATTGTTTGCTTGTATCTTTTGTCCTTTTTTCTATGGGACTTTTATATTTTTTAATGATTTTTTACTTCAGTTGTTAGGCCCGGTCTGTTATCCATCTATTGACATTTTGTGTGCTGACTTTCTTTAAGCAGGGACCTTTGATTTTATTATTGTAACAATTGTCAGTTTTCCTCCTTAAAGTTTGTTCTTTGAGAATATTGTGTGAGAGATCGTTCTCTTCCTCAAGATCATGAAGATATTCTCGTTTCTGAACTTTTATTAGCTTTGTATTTTAATTTTGCATTTTACGTTTTGGTTTTTAATTTATCTTGAACCTACATCTGCAGACTATATGAGGTAAGGATCTATTTTTTTTTCATAGAGCATGCAATTTTCTACCTCTATTTGATAAATACTAGTAATTCATCTTTTCCTACTGATTTGTGATACCACCTGTATCACATATTAAATTTTCATATACGTATATAGACAGGGATGTTCTGGGCTTTTAATTCCATTGTTCTTTGATCTTATACCACATTCTTTTTTTCTTTTTCTTTTTATGCAGGGGTTACAATTTTTTAAGTTACAGTTCACATTTAATATTATTTTGTATTAGTTTCAAATGTACCAAATAGTGGTTAGGCAATCATATACTTTACAAAGTGTTCCCCCAATATTTCCAGTACGAATCTTGGCATCAGACATAGCTATTACAATATTACATACTATATTTCCTGTCCTGTACTTTATATCCCTGTGACTATTTTGTAACTACCAATTTGTACTTATTTAAAAAACATATATATATATATATATATGTATATATACATATACATATTGATTTCAGAAAGGAAGGCAGAGAGAGAGAGAGAGAGATAGAAACATTAATGATGAGAGAGAATCATTGATTGGTTGCCTTCTGGACTCTTCCTACTAGGGATCAAGCCTGCAACTCGGGCATGTGCCCTGACCCGGAATTGAACTGAGATCTCCTGGTTCATAGGTTGATGATCCAACAACATATTAGAAAACAGACAAAAAAAACCCATAGATTGACACTCAACCACTGAGCCATGCTGGCCAGGCCAATTTGTTGTTGTTGTTGTTGTTCTTCTTCTTCTTCTTCTATAAAATGAAGCATGTTAGAGACAGATTTTTTAAATGTTTTTATTGATTTTAGAAAGGAAAAGAGAGAGAGATAGAAACATCAATGATGAGAAACATCAACACTAATTGGCTATCTGCTGCATGTGCCCCCAACTAGGGATTGAGGCCATAATCTATCTATGAGTCTGTTTCAATTGTGTTTGTTTATAAATACTGTTTTTTAGATTCCACATGTAAGTGAACTCATGTGGTATTTGTCTTCCTCTGACTTAGATCATTTAGCATAATAACAACTAGGTCCATCCATGTTGTCACAAATGGTAAGATTTATTTTTCTGACTAATATTCCATTGTTTATATTTTTCACATTTTTTTTTACCCACTCCTGTATTGATGGGCACATGGGTTGCTTCCATATTGTGGCTATCTTATAAAATAAAAGAGTAATATGTAAATTGATCATACCTCTGCTATACCCACAAGCCACACCCACCAGCCAATCAGGAGCGAGGATGCAAATTAACCCAACCAAGATGGCTGCAGCCACTGAGAGAGCTGAAAGCTTGGGCTTCCCTGGCAATGGAGGAAGCCAAGCTTTCCACACAACCTGGCTAGCCCAGGCCTCCACTTAAGGCTATAAAGTTTCAATTATAGAAGATAAAGAAATCCCAACAAAAATGGCAGAATCCACAGAGCTGGAGACAGCAGGAGGCTTGAGTTGCCCCCAGAGATGGAGGAAGCCAAGTTTCCACAGCTCTGGCCTGCCTTGGCCTCCACTTAAGGCTACAAAGTTTCAATTATAGAAGATAAATAAATCCCAACAAAAATGGCTCCAGCCATAGAGTGAGCAGGAGGCTTGGCTCTACTCAAGGTTACAAAGTTTCAATTATAGAAGATAAATAAATCCCAGATACCAGGGCCTCTGCCTGGGTCGCCGGGGGGCATGGCTGGCCTGCAAACCACAGGCTCCTCACCCAGGCTGCCCCATGCCCCAGGGGAACCTCCACTCTGATCCAGGACACCCTTCAGGGCAAACCAGCCAGCCCCAACCCCTGCACCAGGCCTCTATCCTCCTATCTAATAAAAGAATAATATGCAGATTGACCATCACTCCAACACACAAGAGGGCTGCCCCATGTGGTCAAAGATGTCAGACCCCATGTAGACACAATGTGGCTGCCACAAGATGGCCAGCAGGGAAGGGCAGTTGGGAGGGACCAGGCCTACAGGGGAGGGCAGTTGGGGGCAATCAAACCTGTAGAGGAGGGCAGTTAGAGGCAAACAGGCTGGCAGGGGAACAGTTAGGTATCAATCAGGCTGGCAAGGGAGTGATTAGGGGGTGATCAGGCTGGCAGGCAGAAGTGATTAGGGGCAATCAGGAAGGCAGGCAGGCAAGCAGTTGGGAGCCAGCAGTCCTGGATTGTGAGAAGGATCCCATATTGGAGAGGGTGCAGGCTGGGCTGAGGGACAACCCCCCCATGCACAATTTTGTGTACCAGGCCTCTAGTCTATCATAAAAACCCCTTGGTCGTGATGCCGTCATGGCGGATCTACCAAAGACTGGTCACCAGGAGGCTGCGTGCACAGCGAGGTGTGTGCAGGTGGGCAGGGGTGCGTGCATGGTGAGGCATGCGCAGGCGTGTGGGGACTTGACTTGGATCCCAGGGTGCGGTGGGACTTGACTCTGGGTTTCACGGCATGGCAGGAGTCAGGCTCGGTTCTGCTGGCGCGGCGTGTTTGGGTCTCGCACGATATTGCCGCTGGGCCTCTCGTTGTAAATCATGCTGCAATGAACACTGAAGTGCATGTATCCTTTTGAATTATCGTTTTGGGTCCCCTTCAGATAAATACCCAGAAGTGGAATCACTGGGTCATAAGGCAGTTCCATTTTTAATTTTTTTAGGATCCTACTACTTTTTATTGCAATAGCATCAATCTGCTTTCCCGCTAATGGGGCATGAGTGTTCCCTTTTTCCACATCCTCGCCAACACTTGTTGTTTGTTGACTTATTGGTGATAGCCATTCTGACAGGTGTGAGGTGTTATCTCATTGTGGTTTTAATTGTATCTTTGATGATTAATGACATTGAGCATCATATCATACATTTATTGACCATCTGTATGTCTTCTTTGGAGAAGTGTCTGTTCAGGTCCCTTGCTCATTTTTAATTGGATTGATTAAGTTTTGGTGTTGAGTAGTATGAATTCTTTATAAATTTTAGATATTAACCCCTTGTCAGATATATCATTGGCAGATATGTTCTTCCATTTAATAGGCTGTGTTTTCATTTTGCTGATGGTTTCCTTTGCTGTCAAAACTTTTTGGTTTGATGTAATCCCATTTGTTTATTTTTTCAATTGTTTCTCTTGGCCAAGGAGATATAGCAATAAAAATAGGAGAAATGTCTGAAATTTTACTGTTTATGTTTTATTCTAGGATTTTTATGGTTTTGTGACTTACATTAAAATCTTTAATCCATTTTGAATTCATTATTGTGTGTGGTGTAAGTTGGTGGTCTAGTTTCATTTTTTTGCATGTATCCAATTTTTTCAACACCATTTATTGAAGAGACTTTGTACTCCATTGTGTGTTCTTGTCTCCTTTATCAAATATTAATTGACCATAAAGGTGTGGGTTTGTTTCTGTGCTATCTATTCTGTCCCATTGATCTTTATGCCTGTTCTTGTGGCAGTATCATGAAGTTTTGATTACAGTGGCCTTGTAATATACAGAGTGGCCAGATATTATGATCTCTGAACTCAGTGTATATCCTATATAATAAAAGGCTAATATGCAAATTGTCCCCTCGACCAGGAGTTCGACCAGCAGGCAGGCTGGCCAACCAGCAATGTTTCCTCCCCCTGGCCAGGCTGGCTGGACCCCCCACCCCCCCATGCATGAATTTATGCACTGGGCCTCTAATATATATATATCCTATCTAATAAAAGAGTAATATGCAAATTGACTGCACCTTAGCTATACCCACAAGCCACATACACCAGCCAATCAGGAGCAGGGGCGTGGCTGAGGCACCTGGGCCAGGGGGTGGGGTCGAGGTGGCCAGGGCCATGGGGGGCAGGGTTGAGGCAGTTAGCACAGGCTGGCCAGGGCTAAGGCCCGGGCCTGGGTGAGGGCAGAGGGGGGCATGTGGGGGGCCTTGGCTGGCAAGGAGCCAGCCATTGGCCCCATTTCAGGGTGATGGCTGGATGCCCAAGGCCTAAAGCCTAGGCCAGAGGCTTTAGGCCTTGGGCAGGCTGGGGTGAGTGGTTAGTAGGACATCTCCTGAGGGCTCCCAGTATGTGTGAGGGGGCAGGTGTGGGCTGAGGGATCACCCACCCCCAATGCACGAATTTTGTGTACCAGGCCTCTAGTACACACACACACACACACACACACACACACACACACGCACGCGCACACACACACACACACACACACACACACTCACACACTCTGAGTGGCCAGATTATTATGCATTCAGAGATCATAATAATCTGGCCACTCAGTATAGTTTGATATCAGCTATTCTGATAACTCCAACATTGTTTTTCATTCTCAAGATTGCTGAGTCTGTTGTGGTTTTATATCAAGTTTTGGAATATTTGTTATAGATTTGTGAGATATGTCATTGGTATTATAATAGGAATTGCCTAGAACTTGTAGATTACTTTGGGTAGAATGCACATTTTAGTGGTATTGTTTTTTCCTGTCCATGAACACAGTCTATGCTTCCACTCATTGTGTCTTCCTCAGTTTTTTCCTTCAGTATCTTATGCTTTTACAAGTACAGGTTTTTTTTTATCTCCTTGGCTAAATTTTTCCCTAGGTACCTTATTTATTTTGTTGGTGCAATAGTAAATGGGATTGTTTTCTTTTTTAAATACACACCTGAGTACATCTCATTGACCTTAGGGAGAGGGGAAGGGGGACAAAGACAGAGAGAGAGAGAGAGAGAGAGAGAGAGAGAGAGAGAGAGAGAGAGAGAGAGAGAGATATCAATCAATTGCCTTCCTGTATGCTCTCTGACTGGGGATTGAACCCACAACCTAGGTATGTGCCCTGAATAGGAATTGAACCTGCAACCTTTTGGTGTATAGGAAGATGCAGGGTGGGAATTGTTTCCTTAATTTCTCTTTCAGACAGTTCATTGTTGGTGTATAAAAATGCCACTGATTTCTGAATATTAATTTTATATCCTGCCACTTTGCTGAATTCATTTATTTAGATCAAGTAGTTCTTTGGAGGCGTCTTTTAGGTTTTCTATATACAATATAATGTCATCTACGAATAATGACAGTTTTGCTTTCTCCTTTTCAGTTTGGAATCCTTTTATTTCTTCTTCTTGTTTGATTACTATAAATAGGACTTCCAGTACTATGTTGAATAAGAATAGTGAAAGTGGACATCCTGGTCTTGTTCCTGATGTTAAAGAAAGCGCTTTTAGTTTTTGCCCAATGAGTATGATGTTGGTTGTGGGTTTGTCATATATGGCCTTTTAAATGTTGAGGTATGCTCCTTCTATTTCTATTTTGCTGAGTTTTTTTTTTAAATAAAAAATGGGTTTTGCATTTTATCAGATGCCTTTTCTGCATCTATTGATATGATCATATGACTTTTATCCTTCAATTTGTTTATGTGATGCATCATGTTTAGAGATTTGCAAATATTATACTAACCTTGCATCAAATAAATTCCATTTGATCATGTTGTACGATATTTTTAATGTACTGTTGTATCTGGTTTGTTAATATTTTGTTGAGCATTTCAGCATTATGTTTATCAGGAATATTGGCCTATAATTTTATTTCTTCATAGTGCCTTATCTGATTTTAGAATTAGGATAATGCTGGCTTTGTAAAAAGAGCTTGGAACTTTTCTCCCCTCTTGAATTTTTTTGAGTAGTTTGAGAAGGATAGATGTTAGTTCTTTGAATGTTTGGTAAAATTTGCCTGTAAAGTCCGCTGTTCTAGGACTTTTGTTTGCTTGGAGTTTTTTTGTTTTGTTTTGTTTTTAATTATTGCTTTCATTTCTTTAATTGTAATTGGTCTATTTAGATTTTCTGATTTTTCCTGATTCAGTTTTGGAAGATTGTATGTTTCTAGAATGTATACATTTGCCCAGGTTGTACAATTTGTTGACGTATACTTGTTATAGTGTTTTCTTATAATCCTTTGTATTTCTGTGGTGTCACTTGTTATTTATTTCATTTCTGATTTTATTTATTTGGGCCATGCCCTCTCTCTCTCTCTCTTTTTTTTTGATGAATCTGGTTAAAGGTGTGTCTTTATCTTCTTAAGGAACCAGTTCTTGGTTTCATTGATCTTTGGTAATTTTTTTTTTTTTTTAGTTTCTATATCATTTATTTCCACTTTAATCTTTATTGTTTCCTCCTCTACTTACTCTGGGTGAGCTTTGTTTGTTGTTCTTTTAGGTGTAGGCTGATTATAAGGATAAACCTCAATCACTATGTATGAGTTGTTGTTTAGGGGCTACGGGGTTACCCCTGAAGTGGAGCTGTTTCAGCAGGGTCTGGAGCCTGCATCTACTGGGCCTGGATGTGTGGGAGGGGCCAATCTGTGTACAAGGGTCGGCATCCTTCTGCTTAGAGCTGGGGGCAGATCTATAAAAGGTCCGAGGCCTCCACTGTCAGCTACTCCACCTCCCCCTGAGTTTGCCTGGTTTTCCTCCAGAGCTTGCCAAAGAAACACTGTAAAGTGGGCCCTACACATAGACCCGACACAGGTTGGAAGCTCAGTAGGCCGAGGTAACTGGGTTCAAGAGGATGGAGCTCGTGTGTCCTCTACTTGGGGTCTGTGTGGTCAGGCACTCAATGGGAGAGTGGCTACACCACTCCAGATGCACACCACTCAGTCTCTGCCAGAGTCTCCAACTCTAGCTCCCTCAGGACGTAAGTATAGTATTTCATATAATAGAACTTTGCTTTTTAAATCCTTGTGATAGTTATAATTTTCCCCTGACCTAAATGTATTATTTTTATTTGCACTTTATTATTTTGTTAAACAGTCTTTCCTAAAATTGTCTATAGTAGTTTTTTGTTTGTTTGTTTGTTTTTGTTTTACCGAAAGACCTTTTGGTACTATTAATATTTTTTCTATCCATTTTATTGTTTTAAAGTTGGTTTTGCCCTCTATTCTAATTTCTTTGGGTTTATTCTCTTGCTTACATTCTGTTATGCTTGGTTACTTTTCGACTTTTTTTTTTTTAATATATTTTATTGATTTTTTACAGAGCAGAAGGGAGAGGGATAGAAAGTCAGAAACATCGATGAGAGAGAGACATCGATCAGCTGCCTCTTGCACGCCCCCTACTGGGGATGTGCCCGCAGCCAAGGTACATGCCCTTGCCGGAATCGAACCTGGGACCCTTCAGTCCGCAGTCCGATGCTCTATCCACTGAGCCAAACCGGTCTCGGCACGACTTTTCTTTTTTTAAAAAATATTTTCTTATTGATTTCAGAGAGGAAAGGATAGAGAGAGATAGAAATAGCAGTGATGAGAATCATTGATCAGCTGCCTCCTGCACGCCACCTACTGAAGATTGAGCTTGCAACCTGGGCATGTGCCCTCGACCAGAATCAAACTCAGGACCCTTTAGTCTGCAGGCCAGTGTGCTCTATCTACTGAACCAAACCAGCTAAGGTCAACTTTTCTTATTTGTTAGAGCCAAAATTTTCTCCTAACAAACTTTTCCTAATGAGCATACATAGAGAACATTGCTACCAACAACTTCAGGATAAACCTTCTTTTCAAGCACTCAATAGTGCAGACAAATATTAGAAGATTGAAGTCATTGAAAAAAATGTTATAACAATTCAATTAAGCTGTCAATAATTGAAAGGTAACTAGAAACATTTATTATAGGTCCCAAAAACTGAAGTCACAGACTATTTTAAACAGCAGTTAGAAATTATTTGTAATTGAAGATTCCTGGGAACACTACATATAGAAAGTTTAGCTAAACAATACTTTGAGGGAAAATTATAGCTATAAATCCATATATTAGAAAGGATAATAGACAAAGGGAATAATAAGTTATTTCAAAAATTATTGAAATAGAAATGAATATTGAGTAGGCAACATCAAGTAAGCTGGAAGAAATAACAAAATGGACAAATGCTTGTTAAGATTATTCAAGAAGCCTGGCCGATATGGCTCAGTGGTTGAATGTTGACCCATAAACCAAGAGGTCATGGTTTGATTCTGGTTGGGATAGTGCTTGGGTTTTGGGCTTGATCCCCAGTGGAGGATATGGAGGAGGCAGATGATTGATGGTTCTCTCATCATTGATGTTTTTACCTCTCTCTCTCTCCCTTCCTCTCTCAAATCAATAATAATAATAATAATAATAATAATATTCAAGAAAAAATGAGCCCTAGCTGGTTTGGCTCAGTAGATAGAGCGTCGGCTTGCGAACAGAAGAGTCCGTCCTGGGTTCAAGTCTGGCCAGGCCATGTACCTCAGTTGTAGGCTTGATCACTGGCCCTGGTCTGGGCAAGTGTAGGAGGCAACCAGTCAATGTGTCTCTATCACATCAATGTTTCTCTCTGTATCTTCACCTTCTTTCCATCTCTCTCTCTCTCAAAATAAAATAAAATAAAATAAAATAAAATAAATAAAATAAAATAAAATAAAATAAAATAAAAAAATAAAAATAAAAATAAATAAAATAAAATTCTTTTGGGATAGATGGCTCAAAAGAATGTATAAAATATTTTTTTTAGAAATGATCAGAATGTAGCAAGTTGGCTGGATTAAAAAAAAATCAATGTACAAAAGCAAGTTTTTATGTACCATCAAGCATTAGTTAGAAAGTAAAACTTTAAAAGCATGCCATTTACAATAGCACAGAAAAACATGAAAAGCATAGGAATACATTTAACAAACATCTTTACAGAACTGGAGAAAATGATAAGACTATGTTAAAAGAAATTAATGGATACTTAAATGGAGAGGTACAAGAAAGACTCAGATTGTTTTGGGTAGTATGGACATTTTATTTTATTTATTTATTTATTTATATAAAATATATTTTATTAATTTTTTTCAGAGAGGAAGAAACATCAATGAGAGAGAAACATGGATCAGCTGCCTCTTGCACACCCCCTACTGGGGATTTGGCTGCAACCAAGGTACATGCCCTTGACTGGAATCGAACCTGGGACCTTTCAGTCCGCAGGCCAATGCTCTATCCACTGAACCAAACCGGTTTGGGCTAGTATGGACATTTTAATGATGTTCATTCTGCCAGTCCATGAACATGATAGATTCAATTCAATCCCTATTAAAATACCAACAGCATACTTCAAAGACATAGAACAAACTCTCCAAAAATTCATCTGGAATAAAAAAAGACCTCGAATAGCCACAGCAATCTTGAGAAAGGACAAAGTTGGAGGGATCACAGTACCAGATATCAAGTTATACTATTAAGCCACTGTTCTCAAAACTGCCTGGTACTGTCATAAGAACCAGACATATAGAACAATGAAACAGGATAGAGGCCCTAGATGTCGACTAAAGTCATTATGCTCAATTAATATTTGACAAAAGAGGCAAGAGCATAAAATGGAGTCAAAACAGTCTCTAAATAGTGTTGGGAAAATTAGATACCTGCAAAAAAAAATGAAATTAGAACACCAACTTATACCATTCACAAAAATAAACTAAAAATAGATAAAGGACTTAAACATAAGATGGGAAATGATACAAATCTTAGAAGAAGCCATATGCAGCAAAATAGCAGACATTTTTCGTAGCAATATCTTTACTGATACAGCTCCTAGGGCAATGGAAACTAAGGAGAAAATGAAGAAATGGGACTACATCAATAAAAAGCTTCTGCACAGCAAAGAAACAACAAACCAACAGGAAAGTCCACTGCAAGGAAGAACATATTTGCCAATGTTATCTCTGATAAGGGTTTAATCTCTAACATATATAGGGAACTCATACAACTTTACAAAAGGAAGATAAATAATCCAATCAATAAATTGGCAAATGACCCAAATAGACACTTTTTGAAAGAGGACATACACAAAGCCAGGAGACATATGAAAACATGCTCAAAGTCACTAATCATCTGATAGATGCAAATCAAAACAACAATGAGATACCATCTCACACCTCTCAGAATGGCTATCATCAACAAACAGAAAAAGGAACCCTAGTACACTACTGGTGGGAATGCAGACTGGTGCAGCCACTGTGGAGAACAGTATGGAGTTTCCTCAAAAAACTAAAAATGGAACTCCCATTTGACCCAGTGATCCCACTTCTAGGAATATATCCCAAGAAAACAGAAACACCAGTCAGAAAGGATATATGCACCCCTGTGTTCATAGCAGCACAATTTACAATAGCTAAGATTTGCCCATCAGCAGATGAGTGGATTAGAAAACTGTGGCACATCTACACAATGGAATACTACGCTGTGGTAAAAAAAAAAATTCTTACCATTTGCAACAGCATGGATGGAACTGGAGAGCATTATGTTAAATGAAGTCAGTCAGAGAAAGATAAATATCACATGATCTCACTCAGAGGAATATATATAATGAACAACATAAACTGATGAGCAAAAATAGAACCAGAGTCATTGAAGCATCAAACAGACTGTCCAACCTATGAGGGAAGGAGGGGGTTGAGGGGGTAAGAGGTCAACCAAAGGACTTGTATGCATGCATATGAGCATAACCAATGGACACAGACGGGAGGGAGGAAGAGAACATGTGCTGGGTGGTGGAGACAGCTGGGGATAGGTCAGTGGGGAAAAAAGAAGACTTATGTGAGGAGAGGAACCAAGATGGTGGCATAGGTAAACACCTATTTTGCTGCTCCATACAACAATTCCAAAACTACAACTTAACAACAAAACAAACATCATCGAGAATCACCAGAAAGCTGGCTGAGTGAAAATTCCACAAATAAAAGTAAAGATAGGACACTGTGACTCAGAGGAGCAGCAGAGCGCAGCCTTGAAGATACACGAGGAGAGAGGTTTGGAGTCGTGCATGCAGGAACGGTAAAGGGCAGGTGGCAGCAAACCTGGCTGGGTTTCTCCAATGGGGAGGGCGGAGGCAACCCACTGCACTGATTCCCCAGTTCCAAGCGAGGTCGGAGATCCAGGCAAGGCACGCTAAAACCCGGCGCGGCAGAGGTCTGCGAGTTTGTAGAGAGTGTGCATAAACTTGGAACAGCAATTTGTGCATAAACTTGGGGACAGAACTGCACGACCGCACAGAGAGGACTCGTGACTTGCTCCTTCGTTCGGGAGACCACTGGACTGCTTTGTTTTACAACCCTGGGCGAGACTTTGGGTGTGTAGACTCATTTGGGGAGAGGCAGAGTTGTCTGGCAACGGGTGAAGACCGGTGGTGGCTTTCTCTCAGAGGTGCGTGCAGCCATTACCACCCAGCACAGAAACCACCTGCCACATAGGCCAGAGCTGAGACTGCCTGCTCAGCCCAGATACTCCACCCATCCAACCTGAACACAGCTTACCTTCACAGCCAATTGACCTGGAAGTCAAACCTTCTAGTGCTAACAACAATAAGCTAGGCTTAACTTCAACAATACTGTACAACCCATAAAGGACTGCAGTAAGAGTATCCACCTCAGGTAACTGGGGAGGCTGAGCCACTGTCCCTTAGAGGACACCTACCACACACAGCTCATGGACCAACTCAGGAAAGCAGCCACAATGCAGAGAAATGGAAAGAAATAAGCTGTGAAAGAAATGGAGGAACAAAGATGACTAGACATAGAGTTCAAAACCACAGTAACAAGATTTTTCAAGAGGCTCCTAGAAAAGGCCAATGAACTTAATGAGAATTACAAGGAAATGAACAAGACTTACGAGGAAATGAATAACACCAATGAGGATATGAAAAAGGACCAACTAGAAATCAAGCATATACTGACTGAAATAAAAAAAAAATTATATAAAGACCTAAAAGCAGTCCAGACGACCGCAAGAACAAAGTCAAAGATTAGAAATACAAAGAAGCAAAATCCACTCAGCTGGTAAAGCAAGAAGCACAAAGAATCCAAATAATTGAAGATAGTGTAAGGGGCCTCTTGGACAACCTCAAGCATACCAACATCTGAATTATAGGGGTGCCAGAAAAAGAGAGAGAGCAAGACAATGAAAACCCACTTGAAGAAATAGTGACCGAAAACTTCCCCCACCTGGTGCAAGAAATTGACTTAGCCCAAGAAGTGTACAGAACCCCAAAATATTGGAATATAAAGAGGACCACACCAAGGCACACCATAATTAAAATGCTAAGAGCCAAAGATAAAGAGAGAATATTAAAAGCAGCAAGAGAAAAACACTTAGTTACTTACAAGGGAGCACCCATACGATTGTCAGCGGATTTCTCAACAGAAACGATGCAGGCCAGACGGGAGTGGCAAGAAATATTCAAAGTGATGAATAGCAAGAATCTACAACCAAGATTACTCTACCCAGCAAAGCTATCATTCAGAATTGAAGGTCAGATAAAGTGCTTTGCTGATAAGAAAAAGCTAAAGGAGTTCATCACCACCAAACCAATATTATATGAAATGCTGAAAGATATTCTATAAAAGAGGAAGAAGAAAAAGGTAAAAATATAAATTATGAACAACAAATACACATCTATCAACAAATGAATCTAAAAATCAAGTGAATCAATCTGGTGAACAGGATAAATTGGTGTGAATATAACAGAATCACGGACATAGAGAGGGAATGGACTGACAATTCTTGGGGAGAAAAGGGATGTGGGAAGTGCAGCAAGAGACTGGACAAAAATCATGCAACTATGGGAGAGGACAGTGGGAGGGAGGTGAGGGCAGAGGGTGGGATTGGTACCGGGTGGAGGGGAGCTATAGGGGGAAAAAGGGGGGAACAATGTAATTAATAAACTGAATAATAAAGATAAAAAAATAAGACTTATGTAATACTTGTGACAACAAAGAATAAAAGAAAGACAGTATATATGAAAGCCAATTTTCCAAAATATGGATCACACTTGAAGAATGCATGTGTGTGTGTGTGTCTTGTTGAGGAGATTCTTTCCTACCTGGAAAATGCAAGGATATTTTCCTGGAATTTATTGAAAACCACCTTGTTGTATATCAAGTGTCATTTAATGTGTGGTTCTGCTTTTGGATTCTGTATTCTGCTCTATTGGTCTATTTTCCTGTCTTTGCAACAATACTACACTCACCTAAATTTTATAGCTTTATAAATCTTATATCTATCTCCTGTGAAGTCAGTGAGTTACTTCTGCAGAGGAGGGAAAGGATGTGATGGGGAGAGGGGCACACCAGAAGCTTCTAAATTTTTGGCAATATTTGCTTTACATAAAATGTGTTTACCTAGGTGTTTCGCTTTATAAAAATGATATTCTTTGAAAAGTATGTGTTTCATTTTCATCAGTTATATTTTACAATAAAAATACAATTAAAAGTTTAAAGGACCTGGCCTGCATGGCTCAGAGGTTGAGCTTCAACCTAGAAACCAGGAGGTCCCAGTTCGATTCCCGATTGGGGCACATGCTGGGTTGCTGGCTTGGACCCCAGTATGAGGCATGCAGGAGGCAGTCAATCAATGATTCTCTCTCATCATTAATGTTTCTATTGCTCTCTCCCCTGTCTCTTTTTCTTTGAAATAAATAAAAATATTTTTTTAAAAGTTTCAAGGACAAGTACCATATGATTTCACTCATATGTAGAGGTTAGTGAACAAACTGAACTACCAAGCAAAATAGAGACAGACTCATAGATAGAAAGCAGGCTGACAGCTTGGGGTGGGGGGATGAGGGGGAGTGGGTGGAAAGGAATTGAGCAAAAAGAAAAAAAAGAGAACTCAGGGACATGGACAACAGTGTGGTGATAGAAAGGTGGATGGAGGTAGAAGAGGGCATAGAAGGGATAAATGGTGATGGAAGAAATAAAATAATAAAATTTCAAAAAGAAAAAAGTAAAAATTAAAAAGTTTCAAGTATAGCACATAAAGTATATTACCTTATTGTTAATTATTGGTATCAAAATGTTCCCTTCTAAATGTAGTTGTTTGTTTGTTTGTTTGTTTATTATTGTTTAAAATATTACAAATAGTAGTACATATGTTTCCTTTTTTTTCATCCTTGACCTCCCCCTGGGTTTCCCAACACCCCAGCACATGCCCTCACCTCCCTCCAACCCCCCAACCAGTGTCTTGTGTCCTATGGTTATGCTTTTATGCATGCATACAAGTCCTTCAGTTGATCTCTTGCAGCACCCCTTCCCACAACCTCCCCTGCCTTCCCACTGTAGTCTGACAGTCTGTTCCATGCTTCTGTGCCTCTATATCTATTTTTATTAAAAAATAAAAAATAAATAAAATAAAATAGTTGCATTATATAGAGCCAGAGCTCACTTGGGAAAAACAACTACTTATAAGCACCACCTGTGAAACAAATTAATCATTATGGAATAAAAAATAAATAAATGTAGTTGTATAATTGTGGCTGTATCTCACAAAATTTTTACATGCTTTTTGAAAAGCATGAAGTCTATTTAAAATTTCCTTATAATTTTCTCCTTAAAACAAATATGATTTAGTTGAGTATATTTTAGTTTTCAGGCATGTAAGATAGTTTAATCTCTCTCAGTATCTTTTTTATAATAGTGCCACTTTATACTCAGCAAACAGGTCTCTGTAAGGTAGGGGTTTTTTTTGTTTGTTTGTTTTGTTTTAGACATTTGTTGAATGAATTTGTTATTTGTAGCTTGAGTAACAAAATGTACTTGGATGGATGAGAGGAACCAAGATGGCGGCATAGGTAAACACCTATCTTGCTGCCCCACACAGCAATTTCAAAACTACAACTTAACGACAGAACAAACTTCATCCAGAATCACCGGAAAGCTGGCTGAGTGAAAATTCCACAAATAAAAGTAAAGATAGGACACTGTGATGCAGAGGAGCGGCAGAGTGCAGCGTTGAAGACATATGCGAAGTCAGAGGTTTGGAGTCATGCACACATGCCAGCAGATAGGGCGGGCGGCCGCAAACCCGGCTGGTTTTCTCGAATGGGGGAGACAAAGGCGTCCCACTGTGCTGATTCCCCAGTTCCGAGCGAAGTTCGCGAACCCACACTCATAAGGGGTAAAACTGGACAGTAGGGATGCACGCTGAAACTCCGGTGCTACAAGGGTCTATGAGCTTGTGGAGGGGGCCAGCTTGTGTAGAGTGCACATAAACTTGGGAATAGCAGAGCTGTGCTAGCGCGTAGGGAGGACTTGTGACTTATCCTCTCCTTCGGGAAACCAATGGACTGCATTGTTTTATGACCCTGTGTGAGACTTTGGGTGTGCAGACTCATTTGGGGAGAGGCTGAATTGTCTGGCAGCGGGTAGAGCTCGGCTGCAGCTTTCTCTCAGATATGCTTGCAAGCATTGCCACCTGGCACAGAGACCCAGGTGCTGCATGGGGTGGGGAAATCAAGCTTCCCTGCTCAGCCTGGAGACTCTGCCCATCCAACCTGAGCACAGCTGACCCTCACAGCTAATTGGCCTGGAGGTCAAACCCTCCTAGTGCTAACAACAGTAATCCAGACTTAACTTCAACAAGACTGTGCAGCCCATAAAGGGCTGCAGCAAGAGTATCCACCTCAGGTAACTGGGGAGGCTGAGCCACTGTCCCTTAGAGGACATCTACCACACAAAGTTAATCAACAACTCAGAAAAGCAGCCAAAATGCAGAGACATGGAAAGATATCAGATGTGAAAGAAAGGGAGGGAAAAAAACGACTTAACATAGAATTCAAAACCACGGTTATAAGGCTTTTCAAGAGGCTCCTAGAAAAGGCCAATGAACTTAATGAGATCTACAAGGAAATGAACAAGACCCATGAGGATATGAAAAAGGACCAACTAGAAATTAAGCATACACTGACAGAAATAAAAAATATTATTTAAAGACCTAAAAGCAGTCTAGAGGATCGCAAGAACCAAGTCAAAGATTTGAAATACAAAGCCAAAAAAGTAAGAAGCCAAAAGAATCCAAAAAATTGAAGATAGTGTAAGGGGCCTCTGGGACATTCTCAAGCATACCAACATCTGAATTATAGGGGATCCAGAAAAACAGAGAGAGCAAGACAATGAAAACCTATTTGAAGAAATAGTGACCGAAAACTTCCCACACCTGGTGAAAGAAATTGACTTAGGAGTCCAAGAAGTGCATTGAACCCCAAAATATAGAAATCCAAAGAGGACCATACCAAGGCACATCATAATTAAAATGCCAAGAGCAAAAGACAAAGAGAGAAAATTAAAAGCAGCAAGAGAAAAGCAGTTAGTTACCTAGAAGGGAGCACCCATACGATTGTCAGCGGATTTCTCACCAGAAACGATGCTGGCCAGATGGGATTGGCAAGAAATATTCAAAGTGATGAATAGCAAGAATCTACAACCAAGATTACTCTATCCAGCAAAGCTATCATTCAGAATTGAAGGCCAGATAAAGTGCTTCGCAGATAAGAAAAAGCTAAAGGGATTCATCACTGCCAAACAATATTATATGAAATGCTGAAAGATATTCTTTAAGAAGAGGAAGAAGAAAAAGGTAAAAATATAAATTATGAACAACAAATACACATCTATCAACAAATGAATCTAAAAATCATGTGAATTAAAAATCTGATGAACAGGATAAACTTGTGAATATAACAGAATCATGGGCATAGAGAAGGAATGGACTGACAATTCTTCGGGAGAAAAGGGGTGTGGGAGATGCAGCAAGAGATTGGAGAAAAATCATGCACCTATGGGAGAGGACAGTGGGGGAGGGGAGGAGGTGAGTGAGGAGAGTGGGATTGGTACTGGGTGGAGGGGAACTATAGGGGGGAAAGGGGGGGGAACAATTTAATTATTAAACTGAACAATAAAGATTAAAATATTTTTTTTAAAAAGAGAAAAAGAAAAAAATGTACTTGGATGAATAAAAATACCTTTATTGAAATTGCTGCAGTGGAACTGATTTTGGTGTTACAATCCTGAAACTCTCCACTCTATTCCCACTCTCCCTTTAATAGCCTTGATTTTAATATATATCTTTGTTGTTGTTGTTAAGCCATACCTGATGGTACTTTCTCATTGATTTTCAGAGGGAGAGTGGAAGGGAAGGGGAGAGACAGAGAGAAAGAAATATCGATGTGAGAGGGACACATCACATGTGACATAGGACCAGGGATTGAGCCTGCAGCCGAGGTACATGCCCTTGATCAGAATTGAACCCAGGACCCTTAAGTCTGTGGGCCAACACTCTATCCACTGAGCCAAACTGGCTAAGGAGTTAATATCTCTATTTTTGATAAGCTGAGGTTTCTTAGTACTGTGTCCATATGATCTATCTATATAATATCTATCTATATCTAATATGCAAATAGACCGAACAGTGGAACAACTAAATAACCGGTCACTATGACATGCGCTGAAGAGCATGGTGGGCATTGGCAGCAGGCAGCGGAGCGGGGAATATGACTGGTGTCGGCCACAGTGGGATGGTGGAGTAGGTGAGCAGGGGGACCCGACCAAGTTGGGGCACTGGTCGCTGTCATCAGGGTGAGCCTCTGGTAATTACTGAAAATTGTTTGCTCTCACATGCTATTGTCTCACCTGGTACTCACACCTCCTGCCAGTGCCAGAGCCGTCACTCATACCCACTGCTGGTGCCTGGCACCAGCCCTGATCGCTTGGTACTATCAGTGGGTGTGAGTGGTGGCTGCCAATCCCGATGGCCCCTGAGGGCTTCTCCACTTCCCCCTGCTCCTGAAGGGTGATCGGGGCCAGCAGCTGCCTCTCTCACACTCGCAGGTGACACTGGCCCCACTCATACCTGCTGCTAGTACCGGCCCCAATTGCTCAACACTGTCAGTGGATATGAGCAGGGCCAGCACCATCAGCATGTGGGAGCAGTGGTGTTGGGAGAGGGGCAGGTGGCAGACGGGACTGGGGCTGCAGCAGGAGGGGCCGGACAGGGGCACAGAGGGTGGATTGAGACCTGCCCCTGTGCCCACCGCAGCCTCGCGGCCCACTGTTTCTTTTAAGGTGCATGAATTCGTGCACTGGGCCCCTAGTATTACATAATAGACTGATTTTTGTGTGTTATTTAGTGTCAATTTAGACTCCCCCAGTAGTGTATTAGAGTACTAATTTCCTTGTTCCTTGGTGAGCGGCACGGGATAATATAACAATTTTTGGCCATTCAATGTGAATTGTTCTTGTCCTTATTTTATATTGTTGAAGCAATGTGGTTTTTCCCCAAAATTAATATTTAAAACCAATTTATATCCTATATAATAAAAGGCTAATTTGCAAATTGTCCCCTTGACCCGGAGTTTGACCAGGGGGTGGGGCCAGCTGGCCCACCGCCTGTGGCCCCTTCCTCTGGCCATCCTCATCCCCAGTTGTCTTCCCTAACCCTGATCTGGCCTGCCAACCACCTGCAGCCCCGCCCTTGACCATCCATGGCCCCTCCCCTCAGCTTTTCCTGCCCCCAATCCTCTCTTCCCCCCAGGCTTCTCATATTTAAGGTGATATTATCCCTTGCTATAATTTCCCCCCCAATTTGGTATTTGCTTTTCATTTCAACTAACTCTTTTTACCTTTCCTCTTTTCTTCCTCTTTTTCAGGAACAAATATCCTCATCTTTTCCCTCTTATTTTATGTAGAGCAGTTTAGTCTTCTTTTACTGCAGAGAGAAGATGACCATTGGGCAGAGATAATGTGTGGAGGCAGAATTCGGTTGGAGGTCGAAGTATGTGAGCTCCAATCTTCGCCAGTTTCATAAGTTAATGACTATCACATCTGTTATGACAGCTTCCAAATAATAGATAACTCCGAAATGTAATCATCCTTACAACATAATAGTGACCCCAAATTTAAGTGTGTCAAGAAAATATAACCTTCTGACTCTGACAGTTTTATTTCAAGTGGTTTCGTAATGCACATTATCAAGCATCTGAGGGAAAATGTGTCTTCTGTATACAGTGAAGAAATAACATTTACCTTAGCCAAGGTCAGGGCTTCAGTTAGCTTATTAATACATCTGTGAGCAGCTAGTATTTTTATGTTGTGGTAGTAAAAAAATAATTGCGAGATTTTTTATAAAACATGTCTTAGTTCCTATCAAGAGTTTCTGAGCACATTATTTTCTGCTAAGATCCAATTTGGTCCACAGTTTTGACTAACAAAAGTTAAATCTTTTCTTTTTCGAAAAAAAGAGGTCTGTTTTTTTAGGAGGTTTATATAGAATAGAGGTCTAGGATATATGTAAGCCTCAACACAGGCTTCCCCACATTCCCCAAGCTGACTTAAGATGACCCCAGAATATGACAAGTTTTTAATGGGCCCTGGAAATAGGGAAATACACATCCACACGCCACAATCTTAGAGATTATTTACTAAATGCAATACTGGAGGAACTGTGTTGAAAGAAGACATTAGAATTGGCCTGTAATACTGTTTTTTTTTTTAAGTCAACAGAATCACGGTAAGTGAATATAGGAAATTCTGGGAGCACCCCACTGGTAGCAGTTAATTTAGAGAGGTGGGGCTAGAGTTGCGGGGCTGTAGGACAGACAGTGAGCATGCGGTGGTCGGAATCGATAATTGGCGTAGCACAAGCTGCAGAGTTGGTTGTGGTGGCCCTTTCTAGTTTCTCCCAAAGATAAGACCCTGCTCTTACATGTCCTGGACCTTCTATAGTGAGCAGTGTTGGGACTAGATATGGCAGTGCCCCTTATCCATGGTTAGTTTTCTGCAGTTTCAGTCACCCATGGTTATCCATAGTCTGAAAATATTAAAGGGGAAATTCCTGAAATAATTCATGAGTTTAAAATTGCTCGCCATTCTGAACAGTGTGATGAAAGCCTGCGAATCCTGCTCCAATCCACACTGGTGCTCCCCTCCCATTAGTCACTTAAGTGTCGCCATCTGGGTCATCAGATCATCTGTCTTGGTATCACAGTGCTAGTGTTCAAGTGACCCTTATTTTACTCAGTACTGACCCCAAAGTGCAAGAGTAGTGATGCAATTCAGATATGCCAAAGAGAAGTTGTAAAGTGCTCCCTTTTAAAGAAAGAAAAGAAATGCTATGCTGAGGTTGTAAGATCTATGTTAAGAGCAAGTCTTACATCCCTGCAATGGAGAAGGAGGAAAAAGAAATCTGTGCTAGTTTTACCATCATACTGTTCCTGGTGAGATGAGGAGAACTTGGTTATTTTCTTCTTGAAGGAAAGATTACAATCACGAGGCAAAATGCAGCAAACCAAGGAAGAATTTATTGGCCAAAGCAAAAATAGGACAGTGAAACAAGGAAGCTTAACATAAAAGTTAGGGAAAAGGGGGCCTTGGAGACAGGTTCAGGGGCTCAGTCAAGAACAAGCTGCCGCTGCCCATTGCTCCCCTGGTTGAAAGTCTTAACAGGTCCCTTAGAGCTTAGGAGATACTTGACTCAGCGGAAGAGTGCAACCTGGGTCCTTCATCCTGAGTGTATTTATCTTTCAGGTGGAAATTTTAGGAGAGCTCTCAGAGGGGGAAGGGGTCTCTATAGAATATTCATTAGCTTTCCAGGTGTGCTTTTTCAGGGTCATGGTCTCCACTGATTGATCAGCTCAACACAGGGGAACCATTAGTCAATACAGTTGGTCACTTGTCTGGTTTTGCTGCTTTTCTGGGCCTGGACATGAAATACAACTGAGGTCTAGATGTTATCTCTAGAGAGGAAAAAATCCAAAGTGCTTGATATACTAGGGGAGGAAAGCTAGCCTGCAGGCGAGATCCTTGTTTTTCCAGTTTTGCTATTGCTAGGCGCCCGGGGCTTTCTGCTCTGGTGACCTTCTGTACCTGACCCATTGTCCTTGCTCTGCTCACATCTGTCTATTACAACACCTCAAACTGCACCTCGAACCACAGTGCCTGGTAAATGCTTAGTTAATATGGAAAAGGCATTATATCTTAGAGGGAAGCCAAACAGAAGATATATTTTGACTAACACCCATATTTGCTCCAGAAAGCATTGAGCCTATATGAATACTTCAGCAAGGGGTGCCCTGACACAGGGGACATCAAGTTGTTCACTGCAAGTGAGCGATGGTCACACAGATCCAGGACTGCATTTGGCATTTTAAAAAAGTTTTTATTTTACCTTTGTTTATTCCTTTGATGCTTGATGCACTTCCATTTAAAAAAATTAATTTTAGAGAGAAGAAGGGAGAGATGATAGATAGTAGGTAGGTAGGTAGATAGATAGACAGATAGATGGAAACAGTTTTTGTGGTTTCACTTATTTATGTATTCATTGGTTGCTTCTTAAATGTTCTGTTACTGGGCATTGACACGCAACCTGGGAGTATTGGGATGCTGTTCTGTCCAACTGAGCAATCTGGCCACATCTGATTTGGCATTTTATCATCTTACATCATCACAACAGGAAGAAGGGTGAGTACAGTACAATAAGATATTTTAAGTGAGAGACCACATTCATATAATTTTTATTACAGTGTGTTGTTATAATTGTTCTATGTTACTATTAATCTCTTATGTGCCCAATTTATAAACTACACTTTATCATAGGTAAGTATATATAGAAGAGTGCAATATATATATTGCGTATATGTATATATATGGTTCTGTACTCTCTCTGGCTTCAGAATCCACTGGGGATCTTGGAACACATCCCCTGCAGATGAGGGGAACTGATGTACAGAGGAATTTGGTAGCAGCAAATTTCAAAAGGCAGCCCACTGTTTCAAAGGGAGCAAGTAAATACTGTGTATTCTTATGACAGACATAATGGATCTATAGTGTCATCCTATCATAATTGACCTCACTTGTTTGGGTAATGAGAGGCAAGTTGTTTCTCTCTTTTTTTATATATATTTTTTGAATAAAAACTCCAGTGCAGACTTCAAAGAGATAATTGAATTAGTGATTTTTTCCCAAAGGAAAATAAGTTTAATATAAAGATTCAAGATTCACAGCATGATAAATGATGAAAATCAAATATCCTTTTCTTTTTTTTTTTTTTTTAATATATTTTATTGATTTTTTACAGAGAGGAAGGGAGAGGGATAGAAAGTCAGAAACATCGATGAGAGAGAGACATCGATCAGCTGCCTCCTGCACGCCCCCCACTGGGGATGTGCCCGCAGCCAAGGTACATGCCCTTGCCGGAATCGAACCCGGGACCCCGCAGTCCGCAGTCCGACGCTCTATCCACTGAGCCAAACCGGTCTCGGCCAAATATCCTTTTCTTAATAAGAGTTCAACTTTTATATTTTTTTCCTACTTAACTTACCCTGCCATGTTTTTCACCTAGGCTTTTTTCTATGACTCCCCCAGCCCTCCCACCTGTTTGGGATTACATTGACAGATTCCCTCCCTCAGATGTTAGGATTATCATTAAAAATGTTAATATACTTTTTATATTTACCAACATCTAGGGAATATTTGAAATCTTCCTTTCCCCATTTACTGCTAGCTGTTCATCTTCTTGGATAAAAATGTAGCATTGTATTTCCCAGGTTCCCTTGTTGATTTTTGGTGCAGGAAGAGTATATTGCATGTGTTTAGACTCACCCTGGAATGCTTGATTATATCCTTCAGTAATTCTTTCAAAGAGAGTATGCAAGAAATAAACTTTCTGAATTCTTTGACATAAAAAAAAATCTTTGCCCTGCTTTACCCTCAAAATAAAATGCCAATTTGGCTGGATATAGGATTTTAGCTTTAAAGCTTTGCTTGCAGAACTTTTATGATATTGCCCATTGATTTCTAGCATCCAGAGCACCTAATGATAAGTCTGCTGTCAATTCTTATTCCTTTCTAGATTATCTTTTTTTTTCTGGGAGCATTTATGATTTTTTCTTTAGCATTGCAATTCTAAAATTTCATCAAGTTATGTCTTGGAGTAAGTCTCTTTTCATCAATTTTACTGGATACTAAATAGACACTGATAATCTCAAGAACTGACTCTTTGGTTCTGCCAAGTTTTCAATCATTTCCTTACTTATTTCCTCTGCTCAGTTCTCTTTATTATCTTTTTCTGGAATTTTTATCAAATGGATGTTTGAGCTTCTGGATCTATCCTCTATCTCTATTTTTCTATAATTATCTGTTTGGCCTTTTGCATTGAATCATAGACAGTTATTCAATTTTATCTTCTAGGTTGTTCATTCTCTCTTCAAGTGTGTCTATTCTGCTATTCAGATTAGCTATTGAGGCTTTTATTTCCAAGACGGGTAATTTCTTATTTCCAGGTGGTTATTTTTACTATTTCTAATCTCCATTTATATCTCTCTGAATAAATTAATTGTTTCTTCTAAAGTTTTCTTCTGTTTCTTTATATGATAGCTTGTGTTTCATCTTCTCAGAAATCCCCACTCTGAGCCTTTTTCTTCCTCTTGCTGAGAATATTTTACCTTTTAAATTAAAATATTCTCCACCATACCTCTGGGTATTTCAACCTCAGGCTGTGTATTTACCACAGCATAAAACTGAAAGGTAGAGTGCTGTTTCCTACATAACACTGAGCCTTCTTCTTCCTCCTTCAGGCCTGAGGCCCTTTCTTCTCCCCCAACTCTGAGCCTCTTCCTTCTCCAGCCCTGAAGTCTCTTTCTTCTCTTTTTTTTCAGCCCTAAGGTCCTTTCTCCTTTCTTTAACTCTGAGCTTCTGCCTTCTCCAACCCTGAAGCCTCTTCTTCCTCCTCCTTCAGCCCCACGTTTGCTTCACCCTCCTTCAAATCTGAAGCCTCCTTTTCTTTCTCCTCTGGCTCTGAGGCCTCTTCCTCCCATGAGCGCTTCTTTTTCCTTTAACTCTGAAGCCTCTTCCTTGGAAGTTTCTAAGTTTTTTACTTTCTTTGGCTCAGCAGTCTTTTCCTCTTAATAAATAGAAAGCTCAAGCCATCACTGGTTGCTCCCCAATTTCATGCTTTGAGACTATTAGTTTTACCTACTTTTTCTAAATCCCATATATTCTTCCTTCTTTCTTTATTTTTCATTTTATGGAAGTACAACTTAAAGTAATTCTTTCCTAAAAGATTTTTGGCTGCTAAATTGCTGAAGGTTGCATGTCTGAAAAAGTCTTGATTTTACCATCACATTTTAAGTGCTAATTTAACTTGGTCTAAAATTTTAGCTTAAAAATCATTTTCCCCCAGAATGTTGAAGGCATCACTACATTGCTTACTAACATTCAGTGTTGCTGATAAAAAGTCTGTTGCCAATGTGAGTATTATTCTGTCTTTTAGATTTTCTCTTTATTCTTAAAGACCTGAGGGATGTTTTCTTCTCTCAATTTTTTTTTGTTATCAAACATATAAATTTATTTAAGAAAGTTAAGTATACATACATTTTTAAGATAATCTCTCTCATCAGAATTCAAGGACTTTGCCAAAAACACTAATTAAAAAGAATATATGCCACCCCTGTGTTCACTGTTCTTTGTAATAGCCAAGTGGCCATCATAGACAGTGGGTAAAAAAGCTGTGGCACATACACACAATGAAATATTATTCAACCATAAAAACAAATGAAGTTTTACCACTTGTGACAGCATAGATAGACCTAGAAGATATCATACTGAGTGAAACAAGTCAATCAGAGAAAGACAAATACCATATGACTCACTTCTATGTGGAATCTAAAGAACAAAATGAATGAACAAACAAAATTGAAACAGACTCAAAGACACAGAGAACAGACTGATGGTTGCTAGAGGACAGTTGGGGGAATGAGTGAAAAGGTGAAGGGATTGAGTAGTACAAATTGGTGGTAGTACAAAATAGTCACAGGGATGTAAAGTACAGCATTATGAGTATAGTTAATAATTCTAATACATAAAAGCCCAGGGTCCATAATGTCCAAAATGACCAAGGCTTGACCAAACACTGGAGGTCAGTTCTGCAGTCAGTGCTGTGTGGCTGTGGTGACCCAGCACTGACTGCTGCCAGTACAGGCTCAGAAACTCAGCACTGACTGCCCAGGGGGCTGCAGATCAGGCCTGGAGAGAGGCACAGAGAGAGGCAGGGTCTGATCTGAAGCCTCTATGGCAGCTGTTTTTTTAAATTTAATAAATCTTTATTGTTCAGCTTATTACAATTATTCCTCTTCCCCCGCCCCTCCATAACTCCCCTCCATCCAGTTCCCACACCACCCTTGGCCCTTACCTTCCCCCACCACTGTCCTCATTCGTAGGTGTATGCTTTTTGTCCAGTCTCTTCCCACACCTCCCATACCCCTTTACCCTGAGAATTATCAGTCCACTCCCTTTCTATGCCCCTGATCCTATTATATTCACCAGTTTATACTGTTCATCAGATTTTTTATTCCTTCATTTTTAGATTCACTTGTTGATAGACATGTATTTGTTGTTCATAATTTTTATCTTTACCTTTTTCTTCTTCCTCTTCTTAAAGAATACCTTTCAGCATTTCATATAATACTGGTTTGGTGGTGGTGACCTCCTTTAGCTTTTTATTATCTGTGAAGCTCTTTATCTGACATTTAATTCTGAATGATAGCTTTGCTGACTAGAGTAATCTTGGTTGTAGGTTCTTGCTATTCATCACTTTGAATATTTCTTGCCACTCCCATCTGGCCTGCATAGTTTCTGTTGAGAAATCAGCTGATGATCGTATGGGGGCTCTCTTGTAGGTAATTGACTGTTTTTCTCTTGCTGCTTTTAATATTCTCTCTTTGTCTTTTGCTCTTGGCATTTTAATTATGATATGTCTTGGTGTGGTCCTCTTTGGATTCCTTTTGTTTGGGGTTCTGTGTGCTTCCTGGACTTGTAAGTCTATTTCTTTCGCCAGGTGAGGGAAGTTTTCAGTCATTATTTCTTCAAATAGGTTTTCAGTGTCTTACTCTCTCTCTTCTTCTGGCACCCCCATAATCCTGATGTTGGTATGCTTGAGATTGTCCCAGAGGCTCCTTACACTGTCTTCAACTTTTTGGATTCTTTTTGCTTTTCCAGCTGAGTGTTTTTTGCTTCTTTGTATTTCAAATCTTTGACTTGATTCTTGTAGTCCTCTAGTCTGCTGTTAGGTTTCTGTATAATATTTTTTATGTCAGTCAATGTATGCTTAATTTCTAGTTGGTTCTTTTTCATATCCTCGAGGGTCTCACTAAATTTACCAGCCTTTTTTAGGAAATTGTTGATAAACCTTATAACCGTGGTTTTGAACTCAATATCCAGTCGTTTGTTTTCCTTATTTCCTTCATTTGTGATCATTTCTTTGTATCCACATTTTTGCTGCTTCCCTGAGTGGGTAGAGTAGCTTTGTGTGCAAGGTGTCCTCTAGGACACAGTGGCTCAGCCTCCCCAGTTACCTAATTTGTACACTCTTGGTGCCCCCTTTTGTGGACTGTGTGCTCAGCCTTATTGTAGTTAAGTCTTGATTGTTGTTGGTATCACTGAGAGGAATTGACCTTTAGGTCAATTTGCTGTGAAGATCAGCTGTATCTACACTGGGAGAACTTCTGTGCTGGAGACACTCTTATGAGTGTCTTGCAAAATTGCAAAAGCCTCTGTGCTCAGCTTGGATGGAGCAGAGTTTCAGGGCAAAGCAGACAGCCTTGGTTTCCCATCAGCCCTGCCCTGTGAGGCCCCTGGGTTTCAGTGTCCCTTGGTAAACACTGCAAGCATCTCTGAGAGAAATTCGTCCTCGAGTTTTGTCTGCTGCCAGACAGTTCAGTTTCTCCCCGAATGAGTTGGGGTTCCCAGAAACTTGCCCAGAACTGGAGTTTAGCACAGTTGGGAGCTTCCTTATGCCTCCCACTTTAGAAAGTCAGCCACACACTCAACCTCCTGTGAAACCAGCAGTCAGTCCTCTCTGTGTGCACACACCTTCAGACCTCTGGCTTCCACAGCTCCCGAATCTCAGTGTGCTTTCCCTTTTCCTAACAGTCTAGATTCCCCTCCCCCCCCCAATAAGTCTGGCTTTCCAGCATCTCGCCTGACACTGGAGTTCAGTGTAGTTGGGAGCTTCCTTCTGCCTCCTGCTTTAGAAAGCCAGCCACAAACTCAGCTGCCTGTATACACAGGCACCTGTCCTCGCCATGTGCGAGTTTCCGTACCTCAGCCTTTTGAAGCTCCTCTGAGTCTCAATGTGCTTTCCTCTTATCTTCTAATTGTAGAATTTCCACTTAGCCAGCTCTCCTGTGGTTCTGGATGGTGTTTGTTTTGTCTTTTAGTTGTAGTTTTGATATTGTTGTGCGAGGCAGCAGTTTAGGTGTTTATGCTGCCATCTTGGCTTCTCTGTTGCAGTTGTTGATCAGCCATTACCTCTCTCTTTCTCTTACTCTCTCAATTTTTTGGCTAGTACATCCTACCCGTACTCTTGGCTCTCTCCTGTAATTGCTATATGGATGTTGCAGTTTCTACCAGTATCATCTATATTACCTATGGCTTCTTTTCCCCCCTCTTTATTGAATTTATAGAGGTGACACTGGTTAACAAAATTACGCAGATTTCAGGTGCATAATTCTACAGCACATCCTATGTACACTGTATTTTTTTCACCATCCCATGTCAAGTTTCCATCCATCATCATTTATCCCCTTTATGCCCTCCTCTCCTCCTCACACTCCCTTCCACCAGCAATCATCATGGCTGTGTCTATGTTGGTTTCTTTCCCCTATTATTTTTAAATCGTCATCCAAGGACATGCTTAGAGAGTGAAAGGAGATGGGAGGAGAAAATTTCAATTGAGAGAAACATCAATCAGTTGTATTCTGTATGTGCCATGACTGGGAATCAAAGCAGCAACCTTTCTGTGCACAGGACGATGTCCAACCAACTGAGCCACTCTGATGGTGCAAGTTATTTTATTTATTTATTTATTTATTTATTTATTTATTTATTTATTTATTTATGTTTGCTCAAATCCTCAATACCCCTAGCTTTCCTCCCACCCCCAAAGCCATCAGCCTGTTCTCTACATCTAAGAGTCTGTCTCTGTTTTGCTTGTTAATTCATTTGGTTCATTACTGGTAGATTCCACATATGAGTGAAATCATATGGTACCTATCTTTTTCTGACTGGCTTATTTCACTTATCATAGTCTTCTCCATGTTCATCCATGCTGTTGCAAAGGCTAATGTGCCTTATTTTTTCTTCTTTTCTTCCAGATAGTATTCCAGTGTGCAGTATTCAAATGCACCACAGCTTTTTAATCTACTCATCTACTGATGGACACATGGTCTACTTCCAAATCTTGACTATCCTATCTAATAAAAGAGTAATATGCTAATTGATCGTACCTTTGCTATGCCCACAACCAATCAGCGTGCTATACAAATTAACCCAACAAAGATGGCAGGTAAATGATGCCGCTGGGCTGGATCCAAACAAACATGGTGGACCGGGCAGGCTGATGGAGGCAGCGACATACACCACCAGCTGGGTCCAAGCCGCGATCGTGGACCCCGGCAGGTGGTGTGGGCAGCGCCCAATGCTGCTGGGCTGGATCCAAACAAAGATGGGGGACCGGGCAGGTGGGAGGAAGCAGGGTGGGTTGAGGGTAGTGCTCCACACTGCAGGTGGGGTCCAAGCCCTGGGGACCTGGGCAGAACCTTCCAATTCCCTCCTCTGGGATCTAGCAGAGGGAGAAAGCTGGCGGCTTAGAGGGTATCACTCTCTCTGGAGTCCCAGTTTCTGCATCCCAGCTGTGGAAACTGACAACAGATAGAAGGAAGTCCCACCCCCCACAGAATCTGTGAAAATCAGCCGTTGGTCACACAGCTGAAAAGCCTGACAGTCAACACTCTCATTCTCCTGTATCTCAGAACATGGCAATAGAGAGGTGGGACTATGTCCAAAGAAAAACTGTTGATACAACGTAGCTCTGTAGCAGAAAGGTGCCAATGTTATTGACAGAAAATGTCTAAAGAGCAACGTGTGTCTGATCTTGAAAGAAGGCGATGCCTGCAACAGAATGTACCCGAAGAGCAGCTATTGGAAAAACGTTGCTCTGAAGCAAAAAAACACCGGCATCTTCGATAGAAAATGTCTAAAGAACAACATGCCTTTGAAGTTGAAAGAAGGCAGTGGCGAAGACAAAATATGTCTAAAGAACAATCATCAATAAGTACTAGCAATACTGGTAGGAACTGCCTTCTCAGAGAAAATGAGTATATGAGGATGCAAGTCTCGAACATAGTTGTGGTGAAATGACTGTTAGATGTGAATTTTGCCTATCATTAAATTTCTCTGATGAAAAACCATCTGATGGGAAATTTACTCAATGTAGCAAAGGGAAAGTCTGTCCAAATGATATACATTTTCCAGATTACCCACCATATTTAAAAAGATTAATAACAAACTAAGATTCTGACAGTAAAAATGTCATGGAAAACAATTGATATATAAATAGTTCTTTAGCTTTTGCTTCCATGGGTGCAAATATTGCATCGCCATCAGGGTATGGGCCATACTGTTTTAGAATACATGGACAAGTTTATCATTGTACTGGAACTTTACATCCTTCTGATGGTGTTTCTCAGAAGTTGGCTCAACTCTATATTTTGGATACAGCCAAAGCTACATGTAAAAGATTAGCAATGCCAGAAAACCAGGGCTGCTCAGAAAGACTCATGATCAATATCAACAACCTCATGCAAGAAATAAATGAATTAACAAAATTGTATAAGATGCTACATGTAGTAGAAAAGGAAGCCCAATCTGAAGCAGCAGCAAAAGATATAGCTCCCATGGAAGTAACTATGGCAATTAAATATGATCATAACAGTGACCCAGGTAGATATAATTCTCCCCGTGTAATCGAATTTGCTGTCTATTCAGAAACAAAGATGGAGAACCTCCTTTTGAAAGAGACTTGCTCATTCATTGTAAACCAGATCCCAATAATCAGAATGCCACTAAAATGAAACGAATCAGTATCCTGTTTCCTACATTAGATGCAATGACATATCCTATTCTTTTTCCACATGGAGAAAAAGGCTGGGGAACAGATATTGCATTAAGACTCAAAGAAAACAGTGCACTCAACAATAATACTAGACAAAATGTAAGGACACGAGTCACACAAATGCAATATTATGGATTTTATCTCTCTGTGAGGGACACATTCAATCCTATTTTAAATGCAGAAAAATTAACTCAACAGTTTATTGTGGATTCATATTCATAAATGAATGCCAATCAGATAAATTTCATTAAAGTAAACCAATCTAAGTTGAGAGTTGAAAAATATAGTGGTTTGATGGATTATCTCAAATCTAGATCTGAAAATGACAATGTACCCATTGGTAAAATGATACTTTCATCATCTTTTGAGGGTAGTCCCAGAAATATGCAGCAGCAATATCAGGATGTTATGGCAACTGTAATGAAGTATGGCAAGCCTGATTTATTTATAACCATGACATGCAACCCCAAATGGGCAGATATTACAATTTACAACACTGGCAAAAAGTTGAAAAAACAGACCTGACTTGGTAGCCAGAGTTTTTAATATTAAGCTGAATATTCTTTCAAATGATCTATGTAAATTCCATTTATTTGGCAAAGTAATAGCTAAGATTCATGTCATTAAATTTCAGAAACGTGGACTGCCTCCTGCTCACATATTATTGATATTAGACAGGGAGTCCAAATTAGATTCAGAATATGACATTGACTGTATAGTTAAGGCAGAAATTCCAGATGAGGACCAGTGTCCTTGACTTTTTCAAATTGTAAAATCAAATATGGTACATGGACCATGTGGAATACAAAATCCAAATAGTCCATGTATGGAAAACGGAAAATGTTAGAGAGAACCAAGATGGCGGAATAGATAAAACACCTATCTTGCCGCCATACACAGCAATTTTAAAACTACAACTTAACGAAAGAACAAACACCATCCAGAATCACCGGAAAGCTGGCTGAGTGAAAATTCAACAAATAAAAGTGAAGATAAGACACTGTGACTCAGAGGAGCGGCTGAGGACAGCGTTGAAGATACACGCGGAGAGAGGTTTGGAGGAGCCACGCGTGCCAACGGATAGGGCGGACGGCTGAAAACCGGCCAGTTTTCTCTAACGAAGGAGACAAAGACATCCCACTGGACTGATTCTCCAGCTCTGGGCGAAGTCCAGGGAACCCACTAACATACGGGGTAAAAACTGGACAGTGGGAGGGCACGCTGAAGCTCGGGTGCTGCAGGGGCCTGCCGGCTGGTGGAGAAGGCAAGCTTGTGCGGAATGCGCATGAACTTGGGAACAGCGCAGCTGCCTGACCGCGCAGAGAGCGTTTGTGACTTGCTCTTTTATTCGGGAAACCGTCAGACTGCATTGTTTTGTGACCTTGGGTGAGACATTGGGTGTACAGACTCATTTGGGGAGAGTCTGAATTCTTTGGCAGCCAGTGGAGCATGGCAGCAGTTCACTCTCAGAGGTGCTGGCGCCAGGCCAATGGCCCCGGCACAGAGTCCCTGGGGCCGCATACGGCGGAACTAATGGAAAATGTCTGCTTGGCCCAGAGAATCCACCCATCCAACCTGAGCACAGCTGAACTTCACAGACAATTGGCCTGGAGGTCAACCCCTACAAGTGCTAACAACGATTAACCTAAGCTTAACTTAAGCAAGACTGTGCAACCCATATCCACCTCAGGTAACTGGGGAGGCTGAGCCACTCTCTTGTAGGACGTCTACCACACAAAGCTAATTGACCAACTCAGGGAAGCAGCCACCATGCAGGGACATGGAAATAAATCAGATGTGAAAGAAATGGAGGAAAAAAAAACGACTGGGCATAGAATTCAAACCACGGTTATAGGGATTCTCAAGAGGCTCCTAGAAAAGGTTGAGACCTATAAGGAAATAAGCAAGACCTACAAGTAAATGAACGAGACCCTCAAGGATATGAACGAGACCTGCAAAGAAATGAACAAGACCAACGTGGAAATGAATGAGTCCTACAAGAAAATGAACGAGACCTACAAAGATATGAAAGAGACTCTAAAGGATATGAAAAAGAACCAATCAGAAATTAAGCATACACTGACTGAAATAAAAAATATTATACAAAGTCCTAAAAGTACTCTAGAGCACCCCAAGAACCAAGTTAAAAATTTGAAATACAAAGAGGTAAAATCCACTCAGCTGAAAAAGCAAGAAACCAAAAGAATCAAAAAATTGAAGATAGTGTAAGGGGCCTCTGGGACAACCTCAAGCATACCAACATCCAAATTATAGGGGTGCCAGAAAAAGAGAGAGAGCAAGACAACGAAAACCTATTTGAAGAAATAGTGACTAAATACTTCCCACACCTGGTGAAAGAAATTGACTTAGGAGTCCAAGAAGCGCACTGAACCCCAATATATAGGAACCCTAAGAGGACCACACCAAAGCACATCATAATTAAAATGCCAAGAGCAAAAGACAAAGAGAAAATATTAAAAGCAGCAAGAGAGAAATAGTTGGTTACCTATAAGGGAGCACCCATATGATTGTCAGCGGATTTCTCAACAGAAACGATGCAGGCCAGACGGGAGTGGCAAGAAATATTCAAAATGATGAATAGCAAGAATCTACAACCAAGATTACTCTATCCAGCAAAGCTATCATGCAGAATTTATGGTCAGATGAAGTGCTTCGCAGATAAGAAAAAGCTAAAGGAGTTCATCACCACCATACCAATATTATATGAAATGCTGAAAGATATTCTTTAAGAAGAGGAAGAAGAAAAAGATAAAAGTGTAAGTTATGAACAACAAATACACATCTATCAACAAATGAATCTAAAAATCAAGTGAATTAATAAGCTGATGAATAGGATAAACTGGTGAATGTAACAAAATAATGGACATAGAGAGGGAATGGACTGACAATTCTTGGGGAGAAAAAGGGTGTGGGAAGTGCAGCAAGAGACTGGACAAAAATCATGCAACTATGGGAGAAGACAGTGGAGGGGGGTGAGGGCGAAGGGTGGGATGGGTACCAGGTGGAGGGGAGCTATAGGGGGAAAAAAAGGGAACAATGTAATTAATAAGCTGAACATAAAGATTAAAAAAAAAACGAAAAAAAACCACCCCTGGACAATTAAAAAAATAAAAGAAAGAAAATGGAAAATTTTCAAAGGATATCCAAAAGAATTTCAAAATGTAACCATTGGAAATATTGATGTATATCCCAAATACAAATGAAGATCTGGTAGTACCATTTCTGTAGGAAATGAAATTGTTGCTAATACCTGGATTGTCCCTTATAACCCATATGTGTGCCTCAAATATAACTGTCAGATAAATTTTGAAGTCTGTGCATCAATTAGAAGTGTCAAATATCTATTTAAATAATCGATAAAGGTCATGATTGTGAAAATACTCAGATTTCTGAAAAAAATACTATCAATCATGACGAAGTACAGGACTTCATTGACTCCAGGTATGTGAGTGCTCCTGAGGCTGTCTGGAGACTTTTTGGAATGTGAATGCATGACCAATCTCATGCAATCACAAGATTAGCTATTCATTTGCCAAATGAACAAAATTTGTATTTTCATGCCGATGATTTTGCTAGGGCTAAAAGACATAACTCAACTTTTAGATAGGGCTAAAAGACATAACTCAACTTTGATGACTTGGTTCTTATTGAATAGAGAAGACTCTGATGCACGTAATTATTAAATCGGAAGATTCCACAGCATTATGTGATTATTAATTCTTTGTGGACAAAACGCCAAAAGGGTGGGAATAAAATATTAGGTAGACTGTTCACTGTGAGTTTTAGAGAACCAGAATGATATTACCTTAGATTTTTGCTTCTGTATGTAACAGGTGCAATAAGTTTCAAGGATCTGCGAACTGTAGGAGATGTAACTTATGATACATTTCATGAAGCTGCTAAACACTGAGGATTATTACTTGACACTACCTGGAAAGATACGATCGACAATGTAATCATCCTTAGTATAGCCAAACAACTTCGGCAACTTTTTGCATACATATGTGTGTTTGGATGTCCTGCTGCTGCAGACAAATTATGGGATGAGAATAAATCTCATTTTATTGAAGATTTCTGCTGGAAACTGCACCGAAGAGAAGGTGCCTGTGTGAACTTTTAAATGCTTGCCTTTAACGAAATTCAGGAGGTATTCACATTGCATGGAATGAGATGTTCACATTTCAAACTTCCAGACTATCCTTTATTAATGAATGCAAATATGTGTGATGAATTGTACAATCAATAGCAGGCAGAAGTTTTGATCAATTCTCTAAATGATGAAAAGTTGGCAGCCTTCCTGACTTCAGCCACTGAAGATCAAACTTCCCACCCCAAATTCTTTTTCTTGGATGGTCCAGGTGGTAATGGAAAACATATCTGTATGAAGTTTTAATACATTATATTAAAGGTTGTGGTGGTACTGTTTTACCCACAGCATCTACAGGAATTGCTGCAAATGTACTTCTTGATGGAAGAACCTTTCAGTCCGAATATAAATTACCAATTCCATTAAATGAAACTTCAATTTCTAGACTTGATATAAAGAGCAAAGTTGCTAAAACCATTAAAAAGGCCCAACTTCTTATCATTGATGAATGCACCGTGGCATCCAGTCATGCTATAAATGTCATAGACAGATTACTAAGAGAAATTATGAATTTGAATGTTGCATTTGGTGGAAAAGTTCTCCTTCTCAGAGGGGATTTTCGACAATGTCTCAGTATCATGCCACATGCTATGCGATCGACCATAGTACAAATGAGTTTAAAGTACTGTGATGTTTGGAGATATTTCAGAAAGTTGTCTTTTAAAACAAATATGAGATCAGAGGATTTTGCTTATAGTGAATAGTTAGTAAAACTTGGAGATGGCAAACTTGATAGTAGTTTTCATTTAGGAATGGATATTATTGAAATTCCCCATGAAATGATTTGTAATGGGTCTATTATTGAAGCCACCTTTGGAAATAGTATATCTATAGATAATATTAAAAATATATCTAAACGTGCAATTCTTCGTCCAAAAAAATGAGATGTTCAAAAATTAAATGAAGAAATTTTGGATATACTTGATGGAGATTTTCACACCTATTTGAGTGATGATTCAATTGACTCAACAGATGGTACTGAAAAGGAAAATTTTCCCATTGAATTTCTTAATAGTAATACTTCAAGAATGCCGTGTCATAAATTAAACTTGAAAGTGGATGCAATCATCATGCTATTGAGAAATCTTAATAGTAAATGGGGTCTTTGTAATGGTACCAGATTTATTATCAAAAGATTACTACCTAACATTATCGAAGCTGAAGTATTAACAGGATCTGCAGAGGGAAAAGTTGTTCTGATTCCAAGAATTGATTTGTCCCCATCTGACACTGGCCTCCCATTTAAATTAATTCAATGACAGTTCCCCATGATGCCAGCATTTGCAATGACTGTTAATAAATCACAAGGACAAACTCTAGACAGAGTAGGAATATTCCTACCTGAACCCATTTTTGCACATGGTCAGTTATATGTTGCTTTCTCTCGAGTTTGAAGAGCATGTAATGTTAAAGTTAAAGTTGTAAATACTTTATCCCAAGAGAAATTAGTTAAGCACTCTGAAAGTGTTTTCACTCTTTTTAAAAAATATATATTTTATTGATTTTTTTACAGAGAGGAAGAGAGAAGGATAGAAAGTCAGAAACATCGATGAGAGAGAAACATCGACCAGCTGCCTCTTGCACACCCCCTACTGGGGATTTGCCCACAGCCAAGGTACATGCCCTTGACTGGAATCAAACCCAGGACCTTTTAGTCCAAAGACCGATGCTCTACCACTGAGCCAAACTGGTTTTGGCAGTGTTTTCACTCTTAATGTGGTATACAGGGAGATATTAGAATAAGTTTAATCACTTTATCAGTCATTATTTGCATCAATGTTGTTTTTATATCATGAGTTTGTTAATGTTATATCATTTTGTTATTTATTAATAAAATTATGTATTATTTTCATATACTCATTACCTTTTTCAGGTACTTATTACCTTTTATCTCTCACACTTTTATTATAGAGAAAGGGCAAATAGCAATATTAAAATATTTCTTCTAATTAATTTCTTTTCAGTGTGCATGAATTTCATGCACCAGGCCACTAGTTATAAATAATGCTGTAGTGAACATTGAGGTGCAAATATTCTTTTGAATTAGTGTTTTGGGTTTCTTTGGATAAAGTCCCAGAGTATCTATAGCTTCTTCCATGACTTTGTGATTCATTTGGGGACAATTACATACCTTGGTTAATATTGTACTCTTTAGTTTTGTCTTATTGGCTATCTAGTTTAATTATTTATTGTCTTTTTTAAAGTTTTTCATCTCCTCAACATAGTTTTCTTCTTCACTTTACCTCATGTTTTTATTGGGGCTATATTTTTTATTTGTTGCCACTCTTTTCTGGTACGAAGTTTTTTATTTTTCATTTCAAGTATTATACTTTTTACTCAAATTTCCTTTAGGGAATTTTTAAGAGATTCCTTTATCTCTTCAACCATTAAGTCCAGATTATTCATCAAGACTTTAAACTTCTGTTAACATGTCTTTGTATTTTAAATCCAATATCTGTGCCATCTCAGTTTCTTACAACTGAATTTTTTCCATGTGGATGCTATTTTTTGTTTTGTTTATGCAAATCTAGGAAGTTTTTATTGTAGACTGGACATGGTACATATGTTGTCAAGATTGAATTGTTTTCTTTTCCTGAAGAGTAATTTGTGTTCTTGAAAATCTGTTGGACTCCCACAATCTCAAAATATTTTTTTTTAAATCACCCACTGTGGCAGAGTAAGTGGAAGCTACACTAACACTCCCCCAGGGCCAAACTGGAAATAGAACTAAAATACAGGAAAACCAGCCTGAATAATCAACTGAAGACTAGCTGGAGAGAATTCTGAACACCAAGGACAGAAAGTTAAGACCACATAGAGGCTGGTGGGATGTGCAGAGACATAAAAGGACTGGCTGGGCTCCCACAGACAGTAACTGAAGGTCTGGAGGGATAGCTCAGCTATGGGTGGGTTCCCACTGAAAATTATGGGGTTTAAACCCCATGCTGGGCTCCCCAGCTCAGAGTACCATAACTGAGAAAGGTGCCCACATAACACCTGGCTGTGAAAAGCAGTAAGGTTGCTGCCTGTCAACCAGAGGTGACTGAAAATGCAGGCACCTTCTTAAAGAGCCAACACACAAAATTGTGCATGTACCCACTCACCTTGTGTTCTGGCAGAGTGTATTGGAGCGATATGAGGAAAGTCAAAGGTTGGGGCCTCTAAGGTGGTAGCTCAGAGGGCAACCACCCCGGTTTCCTGTGCTGAGTCATTCCCTCATGGTGCAGAGGACATATTTCTCATGCAGAAAATTGCTATCCAGGTGGTTTTTGCCTGGGAAAAGGCAGTCACCACACTCTGTTGGAACACCTCTCATCCCATCCCGTGGTCTATAGACTGAGTCTAATCAAAGTTGATAACAATCAGACTTCAGGCAGAGGTGAATCTCTGGGGACTTTGAGTCTTTGCCTGATCTTCTTCTTGGCTTGGGGCTAGGATAATCAGATCTTGGTGCATATTTTGGTCCTTTTCAAAGACACCCATCCCAAACAGAGGGAACCACAAACTGTTGATCCTTGATGGCCCCAAAGGGGATACTCAGGGCCACTCAGAAACAGCATCTGATTTTGTCCTGCACTAGAAAGTTGGAGTCATAGCAGTTCTATCTAATAAATAGACACAAACACAAACAGGCAACCACAATGAGGATACAAAAAGAATAAAAGAATAAAAGAAATTCCCAGAAGAAGAGATACATTAAATGGAGATGAGAAATTTATCTGATACAGAGTTCAGAATAATGATGGCAAAGATGCTCACAGCATGAGAAAAGATAAAAGATGATTTTGGAATAAAGAATGATACAGCATTAATAAAAAACACACTGAAGGGAATACACAGCAGAGTAGGGGAAGCAGAGGATCAAATCAGTGAATTAGAAGATAGGATTGAAAAAAATTACTCAATTAGAGAAACAAAAAGAAAAAAACAATTAAAAACAGGACACCTTAAGGGAACTGTGAACAACATGAAACATAACAATCCTATATAATAAAAGGGTAATATGCAAATTGACTGCAATGGTGGAATGACTAGAATGACTGGTTGCTATGAAAAACACTGACCACCAGGGGCAGATGCTCAACGCAGGAGCTTCCCCCCTGGTGGTCAGTGTACTCCCACGGAGGGAGCTCTGCTCAGCCACAAGCTGAGCTGATGGCTGTGAGCACAGTGCCGTGGAGGGAGCCTCTCCCGCCCCCTCGGCAGCGCAAAGGATGTCCAGCTGATGGCTTAAGCCCATTGTTCCCCATGGGGAGCGGGCCTAAGCCATCAGCTGGACATCTTTCGAGGGCTCCTGGGCTGCCAGAGGGATGTTTTACTGCCAGTGTAGGTCTGATCCTCTGGGGAATGGGCCTCGCTGGCAGGTGGACATCCTCTGAGGAGTCCCAGACTGAGAGAGGACATAGGTTGAGCTGAAGGAAACCCCCCTCCCCAAGTGCACGAATTTTCATGCACCAGGCTCTAGTATTTGTGTAATTGGTTAAGAAAGTGAGCAAGGGCTAAAGAATGTGTTTGGAAAAACAGAAAATTTTCCTAACCTGGTAAAGAAAAAAATCACAAAAGTTTGAGGTACAGAGAGTTCCAAGCAAGAAGAACCCCAAAAGGCCCATGCCCAGACATACCCTAATTAAAATACCAAAAATTAAAGAGAGAATCTTAAAAGTAGTAAGAGAAAAGCAATTTGTTATCTACAAAGGACCTCCCATAAGGCTATCAACTGATTTATCATCAGAAACTCTACAGGCCTAAAGGGAATGGCATTAAAAATTCAAGATAATAAAGAACATACCATGTTCAAGGATTGGTAGAATCAACATCATCAAAGTGTCCATACTACCCAAAGCAATCTACAGATTCAATGCAATTCCCATTAAAATACCAAAGGCATATTTCAAAGATCTAGAACAAGCTCTTCAAATATTTAACTGGAATAAAAAAGACCCCAAATAGCCACAGCAATCCTGAGAAAGAAAAACAAAGTTGGAGGGATCACAATACTAGATATTAAGCTATATTACCAAGCCACAGTTCTCAAAACTGCCTGGTACTGGCACAAGAACAGACATATAGACCAATTGAACAGAACAGAGAACTCAGAAATCTACTCAAGCCATTATGCTAAGTTAGTATTTGGCAAAGGAGGCAAGAACATACAGTGGAGTCAAGATAGTCTCTTCAATAAATGATGCTGGGAAATTTGGTCAGATACATGCAAAAAAATGAAACTAGATCACCACCTTATACCATACACACCCAAAAAGAAAATTCAAAGTAGCTAAAGGACTTAAATGTAAGGCAGAAACCATAAAAATGCTACAAGACTCCATATGCAGCAAAATAGCAGACATGTCATAGCAATATCTTTACTGATACAGCTTCTAAGGCAATGGAAACTAAGGAGAAAATAAACAAATGGACTACATCAAAATAAAAAGCTTCTGGACATCAAAAGAAACCATTGATAAAACAATAAGAAAGCCCATTGCATGGGAGAACATATTTGCCAATGCTATGTCAAATAAGGGTTTGATCTCCAAAATTTACAGGGAACTCATACAACTTAACTAAAGGAAGATATACAATTCAATAAAAAAATGGGCAAAGGACCTAAATGGACACTTTTTGAAAGAGTACATACAGAAGCCTGAGAAACATATGAAAACATGCTCAAAGTCATTAATTATCTGAGAGATGCAACTCAAAACAACAATGAGCCTTAGCCTGTTTGGCTCAGTAGATAGAGCATTGACCTGCAGATTAAAGGATTCCAAGTTCATTTCTGGTCAAGGCCACATGCCCAGTTTGCAGGCTTGTTCGATCCCCAGTGAAGAGCATGCAGGAAGCAACCAATCAATGATTCTCATCATTGATGTTCCTATCTTTCCCTCTTCCTTCCTTTCTGAAATTAACAAAAACATGTTAAAAAAAGCAACAATGAGATACCATCTCACACCTGTCCGAATGACTATCATCAGCAAATTAACAAACTACAAGAGCTGACAAGGATATGGAGAAAAAGGAGCCCTCATGCACTGTTGGTGGGAATGCAGCCACTGTGGAAGACAGTGTGGAGTTTCCTCAAAAAGTTAAAAATGGAACTCCCATTTGACCCAGTAATCTCACTTCTAGGACTGTATCTCAAGAAACCATAAACACCAATAAGAAAGGATATATGCACCCCTATGTTCATAGCAACACAATTCACCATAGCTAAGTTTGGAAACAACCTAAATGCCCATAAGCAGATGAGTGGATTAGAAAACTGTGGTACATCTACACAGTGGAATACTACCTATATATATAAAATAACAGTGACTGGAATGCCTTAAGGAACAGAATGACAGGTTGCTATGATGTCCACTGTGGCCAGCGAACCTGCCTGATCAGGGGATGGGGCTGGCCAGTCAACCTCCTCAGCCCTTCCCCGAGGCTGACCCTGCTCCTGATAATCCCTCCCAACTAATAGGGGGTGGGTTGGCTGGCCAACCTCCTGTAGCCTCTTTCCCCAGCCATCTCCATCCCCAATGGGCCTCCACCGCCCTGATCTGCCTCCCCCACTCCAATTGGGTAGGGCAGCCAGCCAAACATTCATTGCCCCTTCCCTAGGCCACTGGCCCCCAATCAGGCTCCCCCACCCCATTTGGGGATGGGGCTAGCCAGCCCATCACTCACAGCCCCTTTACACAGCCCACAGCCCCTCCTCTGCTTAGCTCCCACTACCCCAATCAGCCTATGGCTCCTCCCACCAACTAGCTCTGCCCCCAGTCAGCTGCCCCACACCAATCGTGCTGGGGCTGGCTGGCCAATCATCCATGACCTCTACCCCAGCTGGCCCAGCCCTGACTGGGCCCCGATCAAGGTGGGCTGGCCAGCTAACCTGCCATCATTTCCTCCTCCCAACAGGCTGGCCCCAATCTCTTGATTGGGGTCATGCTGTCTGGACCCCACCATGCACAAATATGTGCACTGGGCCTCTAGTGCCACTATAAAAAAAGAGGAACTTTTACCATTTGCAACAGCATGGATGGAACTTGGAAGCCTTACGCTAAGTGAATTAAGCCAGTTGGAGAAAGATAAATATCACATTATCCTACTCATATGTGGGATATAATGATTAACATAATTTGATGAGCAAAAATAGATCCAGAGACAAATGACAGGGTAGGTGAGGGGTTAGAGAGCAACCAAAGGGCTTGCATGCATGCATATTAGTGTAACCAATAGACACAGACATTGGGGTGGTGGGGACTTGCCTGGGGTGGGAATGCCTGGGGGGGGCTGTGTCAATCTGGGAAAAAGGTGACATATGTAAAACTTTAGACAAAAAAGAAATAATTCAAGCTAATGAAAATCTTGGTATAGTAAACCAAGATTATTATATCCAGCAAGGCTATCATTCAAAATAAATGGTGAAATAAAGAACTTTCCAGACATAGGAAGTCTAAAGGAGTTTATCACCACCAAACCAGCACTGCAAGGAATGCTCACGAGACTGCTATAATGAGGACAAATATATATATATATATAGAGAGAGAGAGAGAAACCAAGACATACAGAATTAAAATGCCAAAAATAAGTACCTATAAATAATAACCTTAAATGTAAATGGATTAAATGCTCTCATTAAATGAAAAGACATTAGGTAGCTGAGTGGATAAAGAACACATGACCCCATTATATGGTGTCTACAAGAGATCCACCTCAAAAGACTCACACAGGATGAGAGTGAAGGAATGGAAAATTTTTTCCATGTAAATGGAAACAACAATAAAAAGCTGGGGTAGCTATATTCATATCTGGTAAAACAGACTTCAAAGTGAAGGCCATTACAAGAAACAACAAAGGTCACTACATAATACTAAAGGGATTGATTCAACAAGAGGCTATAACCCTGATAAACATATGCACCCAATATAGGGGCACCTAAATATAAAAAAATCACCACTTCTAGAAGACTTTAAGGGAGAGATTGGCAGCAATACACGCATAGTAGGGGACTTGAACAACCCACTGACTTCACTGGATAAATCTTCCAGATAAAAAATTAACAAGGAAACAGTGACTCAAAGGGTATACTGGATTAAATGGATTTAATAGGTATCTGTAGAACATTGCACCCAAAATATGCAAAATATGCAGAATAATTCTTCTCAAGGTACAAGGGTCATTCTCCAAGATAGACCACATGCTAGGACACAAAAAAAGTCTCTACAAGTTCAAGAAGATTGAAATCATATCAAGCATTTTCTCAGATCACAATGGAATGGAATTAGAAATCAATTACAGCAATTACACTCAAACACATAGAGGCTAAATAGCATGCTATTAAACAATGAATGGGTTACCAATGAGATAAAGAAAAAACTTCCTGGAAACAAATAAAAATGAACAAATAACCCCAAATTTCTGGGACACAGTAAAAGCCGTCCTGAGAGGGAAGTTCATAGCACTACAGGCTTACCTCAGAAAATAAGAAAAATTAATAATAAACTATTTAACCCTACAGCTTAAAAAACTAGAAACAGAATAGCAAGAAAAGCCTGTTGGAAGTAGAAGGAAGGAAATAATGATTACAGAAAAATATCAGTGAAATCAAGAACTGGTTCTTTGAAAGAATAAGCAAGATTGATGAACTGTTAACCAGACTTATCAAGAAACAAAGAGAGAGGACCCAAATAAATATAATCAGAAACTAGAGGCCCGGTGCATGAAATTTGTGCATGGGGGGGGGGGCAGGGGGTGTCCCTCAGCTCAGCCTGCACCCTCTCCAATCTGGGTCCCTGCATGAGAGGGATGTCCGACTGCCCGTGTAGGCCCAATCCTACTGAGATTGGGCCTACACGGCAGTCGGACATCCTCTCACAATCCAGGACTGCTGGCTCCCAACTGCTCATCTGCCTGCCATCCTGATTGCCCCTAACTGCTTCTGCCTGCCATCCTGATCACCTCCTAAACACATCCCTCACAGCCTAATGGATGCCTAACTGCTCCCCTGCCAGCCTGTTTGCCCCTAAATGCCCTCCCCTGCAGACCTGGTCACCCCCAACTGCCCTCCCCTGCAGGCCTGGTCCCCCCAAACTGCTCTCCCCTGCAGACCTGGGTCTCCCCCAACTATCCTTCCCTGCAGCACCCAGTTGCCCCCAACTTCCCTCCTCTGTTGGCCTGGTCACCCCTAACTGCCCTCCTCTGTAGGCTTGATTGCCCCCAACTGCCATCCGTTGCAGGCCTGGTCCCTCCCAAATACCCTCTTCTGCTGGCCATCTTGTGGTGGCCATCTTGTGCCCACATGGGGGCAGAATCTTTGACCACATGAGGGGAGCCATCTTGTGTGTTGGAGTGATGGTCAATCTGCATATTACTCTTTTATTAGATAGGATAGAGGCCTGGTGCATGGGAGGGGGGCCAGTTGGTTTGCCCTGAAGTGTGTCCTGGATCAGAGTGGGGGTTCCCTTGGAATGTGGGGTGGCCTGAGCAAGGAGCCTGTGGTGGTTTGTAGGCTGGCCATGTCCCCCAGTGACCCAAGCGGAGGCCCTGATATCTGAGATTTATTTATTTTCTACAATTGAAACTTTGTAGCCTGGAGTGGAGCCAAGACCCTTGTTTGCTCCGTGGCCACAGCCATTTCTGTTGGGGTTTATTTATTTTCTATAATTGAAACTTTGTAGCCTTAAACAGAGGCCAAGGCAGGCCAGGGCTGTGGAAAGCTTGACTTCCTCTATCACTGGGTATAGGTGTTTTTTTCTCTCTTTCCCACATCCAGTGTGGAGAGAGACTGGGTTCAGTTTCTGAGTAGAGGAGCTGGTGATGAAGAAAAATGAAATATAGAATAGAAGACACAGAAATATAGATATAAAAGCTGGGGCTGGGTGGAAACTCTGTTCTTCCTGATGGAGAGACAGGAATCCAAACCCAAACAGCAGTGGTTTATTTATTTATTTATTTATTTTATTTTATTTTATTTTTTTTATGTAACTAAGATTTTATTTATACTTTACCCCTAAGTTACAAGGGCTCTCAGCATTAAATTACATTGTGCATACACAATTACAACAGTTTGTTTGCTCAGGAACATACAATCACGTTAAATATAATATAAATAATTTTCTATTTCATAGCTTAAGTGGCTCATAAACAGTTTCCCTAGGAAGAAAAACAAGTGTTTTGTGTTCTTTAAGAAACTGGAAGATATAAATGAAGTGCTACATGTTCACTTAGACTTTGAGTAAACCTAAAGATGAAGCTTTTGGGGGTTTTCATATAGTGAAGGATGGAATGGTGGCGATATTCTAAATGGAAAAAAAAATTGACATGTGATTGTTTAAAGAAAAAAAACAATCAAAGTCAAGAAAAGATGCTGACTATCTACTCTTAAGAGAACAGTGCTATTTGTACAATACATAAATGAAACCTACAAATTGAAGATACACTCAGACCAAAAAAACTGACAGGCAGAGAGAGTCCAGATCATAACTGAGGCAGACGCTTAAAAACAAAACAAACAAAAAAACCATGATAATGATTTGACCTCTAATTTTCCATAAAGGAAATTAGTCATGACTAATTAAAATTTCATGAGTATTCATGTTTGTAGTAATATTTTAATGCACAAAATATAAAAAATACAATGTATGAATTTTCCCTCTTAGGTTTATAAGCTATCAAACCCATTTTAATAATTTACTTTTATAAGCCTTTTCTGTTTAGCAGCACATGCTATACAAGTATATACATGCTAGTCTTTTACCATAATTAGTTTTCATTTCAAACTAGTGACTTGCCTTTTTACCCATAGCTTTATGCATTTCATTTCTCTTATAAAATACTTGATATTTCTAGTGGTAAATTTTAATCAACATATTACACAGAAAGAATCTGGATCTCTAAAATGAATATTTTTAGCACTATAGCATGATGGGTTTAATTGCACATGAAGCATAATAATAATTACATTGTACTGTTTAAACTAAGTCACAGCTGTAGGAAAATTTTTGGTTTTCCAAATGTAACCAAAATGAGACTGCAGGTTTATGAGCAGTAAAATATTAGAGAACAATGCATGAATAAGTAAGATGATTTTTCATCAGTGGCCATTCATTATTTTGCTTTTTGGAACCTGGAAGAAATGGTCTTCTTTGAGTTTCAAATGTTCTGGTAAATCTAGTCGTTTCTTAGCTTCCTCAATATCACCTTGAATTGCTGAAATAAGTGACTCTAAAGAATCAAAGTTCTTTTCTGGTCTGAGGTAGCCGACAATGGCCACATTGAGGATTTCCCCATAGAAGTCCTCTTTGAAGGTATGCATGATATGGGTTTCCATGGACTTTTTCGTGTTCTTGTAGTATGGGTTCCATCCTATGCTCACCACCATCTTATGGACTTCTCCAGTCCCCACACTGGCCCATCCATAATAAATGCCAGTGGACACATCAGCAGAAGATTATCTACCACTTGCTCAGGGAAGTTCGCGGTGGGGATGCCCAGCTGCTTGGAGCCGCGGCCAAAGCCCCGCACGACTACGCCGCGGCAGAAGTACGGCAGGTTCTTCATGACGCCGTCCGCTGGGTACTCGGGCTGGGGCCCAGTCCACAGGTCCGGGGGAGCCGCCGTGGAGGTGGTGCCCGGACCCCCGGACCAGCCGGGGGACGCGGGCGGGAGTTCGGCCGGCGGGCCGAGCGGGAGCACCACCGGCCGGGAGACGCCGAGGACACGCCGCGGGAAGTCCCTCCCGCTGCTGATCCAACAGAAGCTGCCTGGCGACTGGGTGGCTGTGTCTCTAGCAGTGGTTTATTTATATTCCACAATACAAAGGGATTTCTCCAACATTAGGATCAAAGCAGTTTCGGTGGGTCCAGGCCCTATTCATTCCCTTATTCCCGGGGCTAGGTGGATTTATATTTCAAGGCCCTCTCCCCAACACCTGAAGCAAAGTTAAGACCAAGCTGATAACATATTCAGCCTCACCGGTGAATATGTTTTTCCAAGACACGGTTTTGCCAGGCGCCTTGAACTCAGCCGGCACAAAGATTGAAAGAATGCTCAAGGTGTCTTGCCTGGGGGCACCTCCCACAATGGGGGTCAACCCTAGCTTCCTGCTTTCTCCAGCTCTGTGGCTGCTGCTATTTTTGTTGGTATTTATTTATTTTCTATAATTGAAATTTTGTAGCATTAGCTAGCCAGGGTGTGTGGAAAGCTTGGCTTCCTCCCTCCTGCTCTCAGTAGCCACAGCCATCTTGGTTGGGGTTAATTTGCATACTTACTCCTGATTGGCTGGTGGGCATAGTGGAGGTACAGTCAATTTTCATATTACTCTTTTATTAGATAGGATAAATAGTACTGGAATTCCTAGTCACAGTTATCAGATAAGAAGAAATGAAGGGAATCCAAATTGGAAAAGAAGAAATAAGACTCACATTATTTGAAGATGACATAATACATAGAAAATTCTAGACTCCACCAAAAAACTACTAGATTTAATAAAGGAATTTGGCAATGTAGTAGGATACAAAATTAACACCCATATATTGATGACATTTTTATACACCACTAATGAATTCTTAGAAAGAGAAATTAAACAAATAATACCATTTACTATTGCAAAAATAAGATTAAGATACTTAGGAATAAACTTAATTAAGGCAGTAAAAGACTTGTACTCAGAAAACTACAGGACATTGAAAAATGTGACAAAGATATAAGCAAATGGAAGAATATACCATGTTCATGGATTGGTAGAATTAACATCATTAAAATGTCCATACTTCCCAAAGCAATCTACAGATTCAATGCAATCCCTTGTAAAATACCAACAACATATCTCACAGATCTGTCACAAATATTCCAAAAATTTATATGGAACCAAAAAAGACCTCAAATAACTGCAGCAATCTTGAGAAAGGAGAATAAAGATGAAAGGATCATAATACCGGGTGTAAGTTATACTACAAAGCCAACGTACTCAAAACTGCCCCATACTGGCACAAGAACAGGCATATAGATCAATGGACTAGAACAGAGATCCCTGAAACTGAGCTAAGCTATTGCTCTCAATTAATATATGATAAAGGAGGCAAGCCTATTTAATAAAGAAGGAATATGCTAATTGACCATCACACTGTCACAAAGATGGTGGTGCCTATAGCCACAAGATGGCAGTGCCCAGTCCCTCAGCCCCTCTGGAGCCCCCCAGTCCTTTCATACCCATCAGGGGAGTGGCAGATACATGGTGCAGTCATACCCACCTTCAACCCCCCAGCCACCTAGGGCCAGCCCAAAGTACAGGCAAGGTTCAGATGTTGGCTGCCCAGCTACCCCGAGTGGGCCTGAGGCACAGGGCAAGGCTTGAATGGCAGCTATCCAGTTGCCTAGAGCCACCTGACACTCAGGTAATCAGGGCCCCAGCCAAGGCTTGTGCTTCTGGCAGTGGCAGCAGAAGAGGTGTGATTGCGGCATTGCTTTCCCCTGATTGCTAGGTCACCTCCCGCCCCTGAGGGATCCTGGACTGTGAGAAGGGGCAGGCCAGGCTGAGAGACCTCCACTCCAGTGCATGAATTTTCATGCACTGGGCTTCTAGACTTTAATAAATTGTTGTGGAGAGTGGCTACAGTGTTTGGACAGATTCAAGTCTCGGACTAATGAGAGGGCATGGTGATCTTGAGGCAAAGCCACGTGCAGGTACCAGCTTGGAGGGCAAAGCCTTCCCAGCACAATTATAGTCAAAGGATATGGTTGTAAGCTTCACCTTATGGTCTGAACCTGTGGTCCCAGGTGGCTGAGCGATGTAGGCTGCGGGAGGTGCAGCAAATTCTACCCAAATAAAGCTTGACAGAGTTCTCAGGTGCATGCAATTAAGTAGATTTGAAATTCATGAGAACATTGTAAATATTTTGACCATGCTCTTGCTTTGCCACATGGGATCTGACTATAAAATAAAGACTTGGCTTACAGGCTGTGTCACTATCTCTTCATCCAAGAATAGTCTCCCACCTGGACCCAGCTATATTTTCTTGTCTTATTCCTTCGCTGTCCCCCACTCCCTTCATGTTCACCATTGATCATGCTGGACGTGGTTCAAATTGTATTTGGAAAATTGGGCAGTTACATGCAAAAAAATGGAACTAGACCACCAACTTACACCATAAGAATAAACTTAAAATGGATAAAAGACTCAAATGTAAGTGAGAAACCATAAAAATGTAATGTAATGTAAGTGTGAAACCATAAAAATCCCAGAAGAAACCATATACAGCAAAATCTCAGACATTTCTCATAGTGATATGTTTACATATACATCTCTTAGGGCAAAGGAAACTAAGGAGATATAATAAACTAAACAAATGAAACTATATAAAAATAAAAAAGCTTCTGCACAGCAAAAGAAACCATCAACAAAATGAAAAAGGAGCCCACTATATGGGAGTACATATTGATAGATCTGATAAAGGTTTAATATCCAAAATATATAAAAACTCATGCAACTTAACAAAAGGAAGGCAAACAATCCGATTTAAAAATGGGCAAAGGACCTAAATAGATACTTCTTCAAAGTGACATACAGAAGGCCAAGAGACATGAAAAAAATGCTCAAAGTCATCGATCATCAGAGATGCAAATCAAAATGAAATGAGGTACCACCTCATACCTGTCAGAATGACTACCATCACGAAATCAACAAATGACAAGTGCTGTCAAGGATATGGAGAAAAGGGAACTCTAGTACACTGCTGGTGGCAGTGTAGACTGATGTAGCCATTATGGAAAACAATTTGGATTTCCTTCAAAAAATTAGAAATGGAACTAACTGGCATTTGACCCAGAGATGCCACTTCTAAGAATATATCCTAAGAAACCCGAAGCAGCAATAAAAAAGAAAATATGCACCCCTATGTTCATAGAAGCACAATTTACAATATATCAGATCTGGAAACAGCCCAAGTGCCCATCAGTAGAAGAGTGGGTTAAAAAGCTGTGGTACATTTACACAATGGAATACAGCGCAGCAGTAAAAAAAAAAAAAAAAAAAAAAGGATCTCTTACCCTTTAAGACAGCATGGAGGGACCTGGAGAGTATTATGCTGAGTGAAATAATCCAGTCAGAGAAAGACAAGTATCACATGCTGTCACTCATTGCTGGAATCTAATGAACAAAATAAAGTGAGGAACAAAATAGATCCAGAGAGACAACAAACATGGAACAGACTGTGGAATCTCAGAGGGAAGACAGGGGAGGGTGGGAGCATTGAAAGAAGTCAGAATCTGTATGCATATTTGCTTAGCCCATTGACACAGGGTCGTTAAGGCCTGGGGCAGGGGATGGTGTGGGCTAGAAGGGGTCAATGGGGAAAAAGGGGGACATATATCATACTTTCAACAGTAAAGATTTAATTAAAGGAAAATCACCCAAGGCTAAAAAGGGCTAATTTCAATTTAACTCTGATATTTGGAGGCTAGTGAACTGAATCCATGCCAGCAAGCTCAGAGTACATTCTTGATAAACTATAATTAAGTCACTACCTCCTTCCCAGATACTGGTCTTGCTGAACCTGTTACTGTGAACAGTGCACTGCCCCAGAGGGAGGGTTATTAATGCTGGCGCCAGGCCAGACCATCAGATATGGCCTAGAGACCCTCAACAGCTGAGGGCCTTGCAAGCACCCCCCCACCCCCAAAAGGACCAGAAGCATAATCCATATTTTCGGGACAAAGAACACAGGGAGATCTAAAAGAAAGCCCCAGGCATGTTTCTACACTCAGATTTGGAAGGCTGTTCCGAGTCCACTGGCATATAAACAGTGTTCCTCCTCTTCTTTAAGATGTCGAGTGGCTTTTCTTTGGTCTTCTGCCACAAGGGTGGTTGGCCTGGAGGCTGAGCTCTCTGTAGAGCAGGACTTGGTCTTCTGAAGAGCTGCTTCTAGGTGCCTGAGGAAGAAGGAATCTGACCTGAGGATGCAGACATGGTAAGGAGGAATCAGGATTGACTCACAGTCTTCTGCTGGCTCCTTCCCTCCTCTTGTGATGGAAAGGCTCTTGAGTTAGCAATTTTGAGGTGCTATTTTTTCATCCTTAAGTGTAGAATATTATTTGGAAAAGAAGCTCACAAGCATTGCTATGACTGAAGATAAAAACGATAGTCTGCTAATTTCATCTCTCTCTCAGAAAAGAAATATTAGATGCTGAGAGTTCTCAGGACTTTTCTGAGGGTCTATCAAAATACCACGTTACTTGAGTCATCATTGGGACAGTGATGAAATCAGATTAGATGAAGTGTATTCGGGTTTCCAGCAATATTATTTTCATTTTATCAATATTTTCTTTGATAAAATGGATCTTTGCCTCTTTGCAAAAAAAATGTGGTTTTGCCCAAACAATCAGTGTGGTAAAGGTAGCAACTGGGATACCTCCAACTATGCTTCTGTGGCATAATTATTTTGAGAGAGTGCAGACATAGGAGACGCTCTGAAACAGTGAAAATTTGGGAAGGGAGATTTACCTAAGTTGGGGCCTCTCCCAGGAAGAGAGCTGTTACCAGAAATCACTTTTTCATGGGAAAGATTTAAGACGGCAGGCCAAACTTTGTTTACCATACATTTCCTCTCTGCACTTTCCTGTGAATTACCTTCCCCCACTTTGAAGCTCCAGACTTCTATCCCTATCTTTGGCTCAGGGTGCTATGTAATTACCTGGCTGCCTTTTAATTCTCATATATTTATGGAGGTCTCCTGTATATAATTAAAACTCTTATTTATTTTTTGTCTTCTGTTAATTTGTCTTTTCATTACAGGAAGTCTCGGCCTAAAATCTAAGAGGGTGGAGGAAAATTATTTTTTCTTCCCTACAATGAATTTATTTCTTTTTTCAGAGAAATAGGGAAACTGCTTGCAGTTTTAAAATGACAAATTTCCTTACTTCTAGTACTCAAGGTTTCTAAAAATTGAACTTTAATTTAACAAGAGTGCTTTTATTATAATGAATAAAATGTTATGATACATTTTGAGCTGAAAAGATTATAAAATAAACAAGTAAAAGTGCCCCAATTTAAAATATTACATAGACCAACTCAAAGATTATAAAACTGAATGAGAAATTTCTTTACATACTATTTTGGTTTACGTGACTATGTTTTGTACTGGGTGTAATATTAAGTTATTGGACTATACATTTGGAAAAAACTGTTAGAAATTGTTTTTGTCTGTATCAAAAGCATTCTTGAAATTATACCTCAATTTCTTTTGAAACCTTGATGACCAGAATTGAGGAAATTTACCATTTTAAAATTCTAAACTAGCACAAATCTCAGTTCTACCACTAATGACTTGTGTGACTTTAGACATATATATAACATTTCTGAAGTTCCGTTTTCTCTTCTCTAAAATGGAGATAGTGCTAATGATTAAATAGTACCAGGTTGACAGAATATCAGTGGCTTTGATATACTGTAACTATCTGTGTATAAGACACTCTCCACTTTTCCAACTCAAAATGAAGAAATCAATATTTTAAACATTTTGCTGGTTTTATTCTTAAGGCCTTCTTCTTTTTTTTTTTGGCATCTTAAGGAGTTGTTCTTGTTTTCTCCACTGTCTGTTGATACACTCAGTGGGAGGAGGTCCAAATGGTCTCTTTGCAGCTCTATGCTCTTTTGCAGAGCTGATTACATTCAATTTGAATTTTGTAGAGTAAGACAGTCACTTACTGGTATTTATCTTTTTATTTTTTGACATCTTTATGGGCTCAGAACGCGCTGGTCCCTGTTGTATGGACTCTCCACCTCCATCTCCAATTAGGGCATCAGCTGATGTCAGTAACAATAAGCTCATGATTGAAGGAAAGCTGTTTGACAAGGTATGTGTAGCTCTGCACCTGCCCCCTCGCTCTTCAGCTGACTTCCATATAAGACACCCCTTAATTTTCAGTCTCATTATTTTAGAAAAAAATAGCATCTTATACACAGAAAAATATGGTAGGTTATGTGTGTGAGAGAGAATGATGAGAGGGTTGAGAAGCAATTCAAAGACTTTGCCCTGGGGGCACTCTAACATTTGGATGTCAGAGAGGCAGGGGAGTAACTAACAAAGGAAATTGAAAAGGATTAGCCCCCTAGGGTAGAAAGTAAACAGGGAAGTGTCCTGTTTGAAAGCCAAGGTTGGTTGTAATTAATTGAATTGAATGCTGCTGCCAAATACATTAAGATTTATACCTATCATTGGATTTAACCATTCAGTAATGATCAGTGATGTTTTAAAAAACTAAGGTTCTATTTTTTGATTACAGTTGATAGACAATATTATATTAGTTTTAGATGCATAACCAGTGATTGGACATTATATAACTTAACGAAGTTATTACCCCAATAAATCTAGTTCACACCTGACACCATACATAGTTATTACAATACTAGAGGCCTGGTGCACAAATATTTGTGCACTCAGGGCGGGGGAGGGGGGGCGTCCCTCAGCCCAGCCTGCACCCTCTTGCAGTCCAGAACCCCTTGGGGAATGTCCATCCACTCCCCAGGAGATTGGGCCTAAGCTGGCAGTCAGACATCCCTCTGACAGCCCAGGAGACCTTGGGGGATAACCTAGTCCAGTGGTTGGCACACTCATTGGTCAACAGAGCCAAATATCAACAGTACAATGATTGAAATTTCTTTTGAGAGCCAAATTTTTATTTATTTTATTTTTTTATTTTATTTTATTTTTTAAAACATATTTTATTGATTTTTTACAGAGCAGAAGGGAGAGGAGGGATGGAAAGTCAGAAACATTGATGAGAGAGAGACATCGATCAGCTGCCTCTTGCACGCCTCCTACTGGGGATGTGCCCGCAGCCAAGGTACATGCCCTTGCTGGAATCGAACCCGGGACCCTTCAGTCTGCAGTCCGACGCTCTATCCACTGAGCCAAACCGGTCTCGGCGAGAGCCAAATTTTTAAACTTAAACTTCTTCTAATACCACTTCTTCAAAATAGACTCGTCCAGGCCTTGGTATTTTGTGAAAGAGCCACACTCAAGGGGCCAAAAAGCCACACGTGGTTTTCGAATTGCAGTTTGCCTACCACAGACCGAGGGGGAGCAGGCCTAAGCTGTTAATCGGACATCCTTAGTGCTACTGCCGCTGTACTGGCCAACCGTGAGCCAGCTTCTGGCTGAGTGGCGCTTCCCTGTAGAAGTACACTGACCAACAGGAGGCAGCTCCTGCATTGAGCATCTGGCCCCTGATGGTCAGTGCATATCATAGCGACTGGCCATTCTGCCATTAGGATCAATTTACATATTACCCTTTTATTACATAGGATTATTGGTTATATTCCCTATGCTGTACTTCACATCCCCATGACTATTTTGTAACTACCAATTTGTACTTCCTTTTTTTAAAATCTTTATTGTTCAGTTTATTAATTATATTGTTCCCTTTTTCCCCCCCTATAGTTCCCCTCCACCTGGTACCCATCCCACCCTCCACCCTCACCCCCCTCCACTGTCCTCTCCCATAATTGCATGATTTTTGTCCAGTCTCTTGCTGCACTTCCCACACCCCCTTTCTCCCCAAGAGTTGTCAGTCCATTCCCTCTCTATGTCCGTGATTCTGTTACATTCACCAGTATATCCTGTTCATCAGCTTATTAATTCACTTGATTTTTATGTTCATTTGTTGATAGATGTGTATTTGTTGTTCATAACTTACACTTTTATCTTTTTCTTCTTCCTCTTCTTAAAGAATATCTTTCAGCATTTCATATAATATTGGTTTGGTGGTGATGAACTCCTTTAGCTTTTTCTTATCTGCGAAGCACTTTATCTGGCCTTCAATTCTGAATGATAGCTTTGCTGGATAGAGTAATCTTGGTTGTAGATTCTTGCTGTTCATCACTTTGAATATTTCTTGCCACTCCCATCTGGCCTGCATCGTTTCTGTTGAGAAATCCGCTGACAATCATATGGGTGCTCCCTTATAGGTAACCAACTGTTTCTCTCTTGCTGCTTTTAATATTCTCTCTTTGTCTTTTGCTCTTGGCATTTTAACTATGACATGCCTTGGTGTGGTCCTCTTAGGGTTTCTATATATTGGGGTTCGGTGCGCTTCTTGGACTCCTAAGTCAATTTCTTTCACCAGGTGTGGGAAGTTTTCGGTCACTATTTCTTCAAATAGGTTTTCATTGTCTTGCTCTCTCTCTTTTTCTGGCACCCCTATAATTCGGATGTTGGTATGCTTGAGGTTGTCCCAGAGGCCCCTTACACTATCTTCAATTTTTTGGATTCTTTTGGTTTCTTGCTTTTTCAGCTGAGTGGATTTTACCTCTTTGTATTTCAAATCTTTAACTTGGTTCTTGGAGTGCTCCAGAGCACTTTTAGGTCTTTGTATAATATTTTTTATTTCAGTCAGTGTATGCTTAATTTCTGGTTGGTCCTTTTTCATATCCTTGAGAGTCTCCTTTATATCCTTGAGGGTCTCCTTCATTTCCTTGTAGGACTAATTCATTCCCACGTTGGTCTTGATCATTTCCTTTGTGGTCTCGCTTATTTCCTTATAGGCCTTGACCTTTTGTTGGAGCCTCTTGAGAAGCCCTATAACCATGGTTTTGAATTCCATGTCCAGTCGTTTTTTTTCTCCATTTCTTTCACATCTGATTTCTTTCCATGTCTCTGCATGGTGGCTGCTTCCCTGAGTTGGTCAATTAGCTTTTTGTGGTAGATGTCCTACAAGGGACAGTGGCTCAGCCTCCCCAGTTACCTGAGGTGGATATGGGTTGCACAGTCTTGCTGAAGTTAAGCTCAGGTTAATTGTTGTTAGCACTTGGAGGGGTTGATCTCCAGGCCAATTGTCTGTGAAGTTGAGCTGTGCTCAGGTTGGATGGGCGGAGTCACCTGGCCAAGAAGACAGCGTTAGCTCCGCCCTATGTGGCCCCAGGGACTCTGTGCTGGGGCCATTGTCCGCCAGCACCTCTGAGAGAGAGCCGCTGCTGAGCTCCACTGGCTGCCATAGAATTCAGACTCTCCCTAAATGAGTCTGCACACCCAACGTCTCACCCAGGGTCGTAAAACAAAGCAGTCTGATGGTTTCCTGAATGAAAAAGCAAGTCACGAGTGCTCTCTGTGCGGTCAGGCAGCTGCGCTGTTTCCAAGCTCATGCGCACTCCTCACAAGCTCGCCTTCTCCACAAGCCGGCAGACTCCTGCAGCACCCGTGCTTCGGCGTGCCCTCCCACTGTCCAGTTTTTACCCCCTATGATAGTGGGTTCCCTGGACTTTCCCCAGAGCTGGAGAATCAGTCCAGTGGGATGTCTTTGTCTCCCCTGTTCGAGAAAACTGGCCGGTTTTCAGCCGCCCGCCCTATCTGCTGGCGCGCGCTCCTCCAAACCTCTCCACGCACATCTTCAACGCTGTCCGCCGCCACTTCTCTGAGTCACAGTGTCTTATCTTTACTTTTATATGTGGTAATTTCACTCAGCCAGCTTTCTGGTGATTCTGGATGGTGTTTGTTCTTTCGTTACATTGTAGTTTTGAGATTGCTGTGTATGATGACAAGATAGGTGTTTTACCTATCCCGCCATCTTGGTTCTCTGACTAGATTATTTCATTGAGCATAATACCCTCTGGGCAAGTATGACAAACTTGAGGTATGTGTCCCAGTGGCCTGGACTTTGACATGTTTGCTCTTGGGTATTTCATCCATATCATCACAAATGGTTAGATTTCATTTATTCTTTTTTAAAAATTTTATTTTATTATTATTATTTATTTTTTGTTAATCCTCACCTGAGGATATTTTTTCATTGATTTTTAGGGAGAGTGGAAGAAAGAGGGAAAGACAGAGAGAAATATTGACTGGTTGCCTCCTGCATGGGCCATGGCCAGCACCTGGGCCAGGGAAGAGACTGCAACCAAGGTATGTGCCCTTTACCAGAATTGGACCTGGGACCCTTTGGTCTTCAGGCTGACACGCTATCCATTGAACCAAATCGCTAGAACTAGACTTCATTTTTTATGGCTGAGTAATATTCCATTGTATATACTAGAATGTGTCACAGCTTTTTTATCTACGTTTCTATTGTTGAGTACTTGGGTTGCTTCCATAGCTTGGCTGTTATATATAACGCTGCAATGAACATATAAGGGTGCATGTATTCTTTTTTAAAAAATATTTCTTATTGATTTCAGAGAAGAAAGGAAAGGGAGAGAGAGAGGTAGAAATATCAATGATCAGAGAGAATCATTGATCGGCTGCCTCCTGTGCATCCCCTACTGGGGATTGAGCCTGTAACCTGGGCATGTGCCCTTGACTGGAATTGAACCTAGGACCCTTCAGTGCACAGTGCTCTATCCATTGAGCCAAATCAGCTAGGACCCTATATTCTTTTGAATTAGTGCTTCAGGTTTCTTTGGGTATATTCCCAAGAGGAATCACTGGGTCATAAGGCAGTTCTCTTTTTAGTTTTTTGAGATAACTCCATAGTGCTTTCCACAGTGGCTACACCAGTCTGCATTCCCACCAATAGTGCACAAGGGTTCCCTTTTCTCCACATCCTTGCTAACACTTACTGCTTGTTGATTTATTGATGATAGCCATTCTGTCAGGTATATTCAGGTTCTTTGCCTATTTTTAATTGTATTTTTTTGGTGTTGAGTATTATGATTTTTTTTTAAAAATAAATTTTGGATATTAACCCCTTATTAGTTGTATCATTGGTGAATATGTGTACGGGAGGCATTTAGTTGGTTGTGTCTTCATTTTGTTGATGGTTTCCTTTGCTGTGCAAAAACATTTTAGTTTTATGTAGCCTTATTTGTTTATTTTATTTTTCTGTTTCCCTTGTCCAAAAGGATATATCAGAAAAAATATTGCTAAGAAAAAATGCCCAAGATTTTATTGCTTTGTTTTTTTTAGGAGTTTTATGATAGTAAGTCTTACATTTAAGTCTTTAATTCATTTTGAGTTTATTCTTGTATATGATATAAGGAGGTGGTCTAGTTTCATTTTTTTTTTGCACTTACCTTTCCAATTTTCCCAACACCATTTATTGAATAGATTGTCTTTACCCTATTGCATGTTTTTGCCTCCTTTGCCAAATATTTATTGACTATAAAGGCATGGGTTTATTTCTGGGCTCTCTATTTTGTTCCATTGATCTATATGTCTATTTTTATGCCAGTACCATGCTGTTTTTATTACAATGGTCTTGTAGTACAGTCTGATATCAGGTAGCGTGAGTCCTCCATCTTTCTTCTTTTCCTCAATATTGCTGAGGCTCAATCTCTCTCTCTCTCTCTCTCTCTCTCTCTCTCTCTCTCTCTCTCTCTCTCTCGTTCCATATAAATTTTTGGATTACTTGTTCTAGTTCTGTGGGATTACTTTGAAGAGAACAATTTTGGACAAAAGCCTGATTGGAATGGTTTTAAGAGAGAATGGAAGGAGAGATGTTGAGGAAGCAAGTGTAGACATTAAAAAGAAAAAAATTTGCACTAAAGGTGAAAAACAGTAATGTAATGTCTTTTAATTAATAGGTGACATTTACTGAGCACTTACTGTATGACAAACATTCTTTTAGGCACCTCTATTAACTTGTTTAATGAGGAATAAGAAATATAGACAATCCTTGCTTTGCATGATAGAGCAAGATCATGCCAGCTAAAACCATATGGGAAAGATTCTGAGTGTTATGAGACTTTTAAAATTTTTTATCAAAACATTCTACATTTTAACTAGCTGATAATGTTGGTTATTAATATATTGGAAAGTGAAGAAAATAGTAAAACTAATATTCATCTGCAGTGCCCTGAAATTTAAAACAGAAACTTGTAAATTAAAGTATTTTATTTCATTATATATATATACCCCACAAAGGCTAGTTTGGACAGTGCTTGCCTTCTCATGACACAATTTATAACACAGAGTTTTTTCTGTTTGTCATGCTCCTTTCCATGTTTGGACCTGAGTGTCTCCAGCCTTGTATCCTTTCCTCTCTTGTGCAGTTCCTCCGGGAGTTCACCTAATATGAAGTTTCTGCTGGTAGTCACTCCCTCTGGTACACCTCATCTTTCTTTCTTTAAAAAAATATTTTTATTGATTTCAGAGAAGAGGGAGAAGGAGAAAGAGACAGAAACACCCATGATGAGAGAGAATCACGCATTGGCTGCCTCCTGCACACCCCACACTGGGGATTGAGCCCACGATTCAGGCATACTCCCTGACCTGGAATTGAACCGTGACCTCCTGGTTCATAGGTCAACGGTCAACCACACCGCCATGTTGGCCGGGCATTAAACAAACAAACAAACAAACAAACAAAAACAAAAACAAACCAATTTGCTTCAGTGGATTGAGTGTCTGCCTGTGGACTGAAGAGTGCCGGGTTCGATTCTGGTCAAGGGCACATGCCTGGGTTGTAGGCTCAATTCCCAGTGCGGGGTGTATGGGAGGCAGCTGATCAATGATTCTCTCTCTTTAATGTTTCTATCGCTCTCTCCCTCTCCCTTACTCTCTGAAATCAATAAAAATAAATTAAAAAAGCAAACAAACCACAAAACAATTTATTCTTAATGTTAATCTCACCCGAGGATATTTTTCCATTAATTTTTAGAGAGAAGAGAAAGGTGGTGGAGGGACAGAGAGACAGAAACATCAATTTGTAGCTTGACTGGAATGGAACCCAGGATCCTTCAGTCCATAGGCTGAAGCTCTGTCCACTGAGCCAAACCAGCTGGGGCCACCTCATCCTTTCATCTCAACCACTTTCCTCTGTATGTTTATAAATCTGCCTTCGTCCAGTTCCTTGGGCTTCTCCTATGCCCCTCTGTGGGTCTGGGTCTGCGCTATCCTGCCTGGCCTTTCCATTGCTCACGCGCCAGAGCATTTAAAGAAACGCTGAGGTCAGAGGTAAGAGTCAGGGGAGACAGGAGTGCGGGGGGGCAAAAGAAGTAACCTAAAAGTGGATGGAGAGTTTTTCAGGGCAGGCTACTCTCACACTGATTCAGCAGTGCAGGCTCCCCAGAGCAAGGCTCAGCTGAAATGCTCCAGCCGCTGCACCCCGCTTTCACCATTGGTCAGCAGCTTTTGGATATTTATTCTCTACCTTTCGTTTAGTCAGTCTGGCTGGGGATTGGTAATGGTGGATGAGGACAGGAAAAAGGCCTTTCTTTTTGTTTGCTGTGGCTTTGCATGGCTTATGAGAAGTAACTGGTAATTAAACCCCAAGAGTGTTAGCTCCTCTGATTCAAACAGCCCCTCCATTCAAATTGCAAGACAAGTTACTCTAATGGCTACATTCTTACATACCCCTCCTCCCTGCTGTTTTCACAACTGTGGGATAATTAGTAGAAAGTTCCCTTCTCCCCTCCCCTTCAAACAAGCCTCTTTCAAACCATTAATAACTTTTGCTCTAAGCATGTTTTGGAGGCTTGGGGGAAATACTTGACAAGACACCTCCCTAGGACATCTGCCCAACTATGTCCTGGAAAGGGAACAAACTGCAACTTTTCAAGACAGCCCCTGGTGTCTGCTCAACTTCAGCCCCAAGTCTCCTCCCTCCCATGTCACCCAGCAGCAGCAGCATTACTCTTTAAAAGTGGAAGCTGCTTTTTGTTCCTGCCCTGTATTGACTAGCGATACACCAGCCCTTTCTTCTCTTGGAAAGTAAAATAAACTTCCTCTCTGCATCTCTTCTACTTGTGAATTCTTTCACAGCCCGCATTATTGGCTGAACCCTAACAGTGGAGAAATAAAATCTCTTTACACAGAAAACCTCTCCATAAACACAGAAGACAGTTTTATTACTGAATAAGCATTTAACCAAAATGTGCTGTGTATCACAGGGCGTCAGCTAAAGAATGTGGAGACATCTCACCCCTCCGTACAACCAGGCAGATACAACCTGGTTTTGTCCCATGTTGCCAGGACAGAAATAACTGTTCCTCAGGATAAGAGGACGTGGTAACACCATTTCTCACACACAGTGCAACCTAAACTCACTTGGAAATGTGGTGACCATCTGTGTTTGCTAGCTGCAGTTATCTAGAAGAAGAATGAAAATGTCAAATACCTATGACAGGTTGATTGGAGCCAGATGCCCAGTTTAAGCTCTCACAGAGCTGTCTTCCTGATGTTTTACATTTAGAGCTGGCTCCTAGGGCTTTGAGAAAGACATTCCTGGTTTGTAAAACCGATAGCAGGCTTGTTTAGCTTTTAAGGATATTTACATAGATTTTCAGAAACATAAAGAAGTCATAAGGTTTCTAAAAGAAATGCTCTAAGAAAAGGTATATGTGAGGGGGATCTCTCTCCTTTTCTTACACCAGAGAAAATTCAAGTTTATTTTTTAAGGTTTGTATTTACGCTTACAGTATTTATTGAGTAGACAAAAGGAAGCTAGGTAGACATGGACAGGAACCATGGGGAAGAGGAGAAGAGCGGGGTGAAAAGAAAACAGTTAAACTTTAAAATGTATAGACTGTTGCTAAGACAGGCAGCTTGCAGATAACCAATCACAAGGTAATAAAGTATAAACCGATCCCAAAAATGTTGCTAAGGCAAAATTCTTTAAAAAGGACCAATCAAGAGCTAGCAAGTCTGTATCTACCCCCTAGATTAAAAAGTGAGTGCTTCCCCTCTGTCCTCTCTCTCCCTAGCACACTAGGTTCCTGGTCTCCCCCGCACACTAGATTTGCGTGGGGATGTGCCATTTCTTTATTTTCTCCTTGGTGTCCTTTGCCCTAGGAGATGTATCCATAAATGTATTGCTGTGTGAAATGTCTGAGATTTTACTGCTTATGTTCTTCTCTAAAAATTTTAAGGTTTCATGCCTTACGTTTAAGTCTTTTATCCTTTTTGAGTTTATTCTTGTGTGTGGTGTACGTTGGTGGTCTAGTTTCATCTTTTTGTATATGTTTGTCCAGTTTTCCCAGAACCATTTGTTGAAGAGACTGTCTTCACTCCATTGTATGTTCTGGCCTCTTTTGTCAAATATTAATTTACTGTGATGGTGTGGGTTATTTTCTGGGGTCTCTGTTCTGAACAATTGGTTGATATGCCTGTTCTTGTGCCTGCACCAGGTTATTTTGGTTATAATGGCTTTGTAGTATAGTTTGATATCTAATATTATGATCCCTCCTACTCTTCTTCTTTTTCAAGATTGCTGCAGCCATTTAGGGTCTTTTATGGTATCATTAGAAGCCTGGTGCATGAAATTTATGCGTTCGGGTGGGGGAGGTCCCTCAGCCCAGCCTGCACCCTCTTGCAGCCCGGGCACCCTCTTGCAGTCCAGGTGCCCTCGGGGGATGTCTGACTGATGGTCAGGCCCACTAGCCATGGGGAGCGGGCCTAAGTCGTCAGTCAGATATCCTTAGTATTGCTGTAGAGGTAGGAGAAACCCCCACCACTGCCGCTACACTCGCCATTTGTGAGCCTGGCTTCTGGCTGAGCACCCTTGAGCGTTTGCCCCCTGATGGTCAGTGCGTGTCATAGCAACCAGTCATTCTGCTGATGGGCCAAAATGGGCTCTCTGACATCCTCCAAGGGATCCCAGATTGCGAAAGGGCACAGGCCAGGCTGAGGGACCCCACCAGTGCATGATCAAGGTGGGGAAGGGACATGTGAGATTGGCCAGCCAGGGAGGGATTAAGGAAGGGCTCCAGGGCGTTGCCACTCATCTCGCTCAGTCCCAACTGCCTGGACCCCAGCAGCAAGCTAAGCTACCAGTCAGAGCATCTGTCCCCGGTGGTCAGTGCATGCAATAGCGAGCAGTTGAATGGCCTTAGCATATCGTTAGCAAATTACTCTTTGATTGGTTGAATGGCCAACTGGATGATCAGACACTTAGCATATTAGACTTTTATTCTACAGGATATAAATTTTTGGAGTATTTTTTTAGCTCTGTGAAGTATGCCATTGGTATTTTACTTATTTTTTAAAAAATATATTTTATTGGTTTCAGAAAGGAAGGAAGAGGGAGAGAGAGATAAAAATATCAATGATGAGAGAGAATCATGGATTAGCTGCCTCCTGCATGCCCCACATGCAGGGATTGAGCTTATAACATGGGATAACATGGGCATGTGCCCTGAATAGGAATTGAATGGTGACCTTCTGGTTCATAGGTCTATGCTCAACCACTGAGCCATACTGGCTGGGCTACCATTGGTATTTTTATAGAGACAGTGTTGAATCTAGAGAATTTAATGATGTTAATTCTTCCAATCCATTGAAATGGTATATGCTTCCATTTGTTTATATCTTCTTCTATTTCTTTTTTCAATGTCCTATAGTTTTCCAGGTACAGGTCTTTTGCCTCCTTGGTTAAGTTTATTCCTACGTGTCTTATTATCATCATTTTTTTTTTGGTGGCAATTATAAATGGGATTGGTTTTTTAGTTTCTCTTTTTGAGACTTCATTATTGGTGTATAAAAATGCCATCAATTTGTGGATGTTGATTTTGTATCCTGCTGCCTTGCCGAATTCATTTATTAAGTCTAGTAGTTTCCTGGTGGAGTTATTAGGGTTTTCTATGTGCAATATCATGTCATATGTGAATAATGACAGTTTTACTTTCTCCCTTCTAATTCAGAGGCTTTTTCTTTTATGCCTCTTATCTCTCTTTCTTGTCTGGTAGCTGTGGTTAGGCCTTCTAGTACTACGTTATATAAGAGTGGTGAAAGCATACATCTTTGTCTTGTTTCTGTTCTTAAGGGTAACGCTTTTAGTTTTTGCCCTTTGAGTGTGATGTTGACTATAGGTTTGTCATATGTGGCCTTCATTATGTTGAGATATGATCCCTCTATTCACACTTGCTGAGAGTTTTTATCAAAAAACTCTGAGGGTTATGGATTTTGCTGACTACTTTTTCTGTACCTATTGATACGATCATGTGGTTTTTATCTTTTAGTTTATGTGATGTATCATGTTTATTTGTGAATATTGTATCAGCTTTGCATCCCCAGAATAAATCCCACTTGATCATGGTAAATGATCTTTTTAATATATTGCTGGATCTGATTTACTCATATTTTGTTGAGGATTTTAGCATCTGTGTTCATCAGGAATATTGGCCTGTAATTTTGTTTCTTTGTAGTGTCTTTATTTAGTTTTGGAATTAGGATAATGCTGGCTTTGTAAAAAGAGATTGGAAGTATTCCTTCTCTTTAAATTTTTTGGAATAGTTTGAGGAGTATAGGTGTTAGTTCTTCTTTGAATGTTTGGTAAAATTCACCTATAAAACCATCTGTTCCAGGACTTTTGTTTGCTTTAAGTTTTTAAATTATGACTTCAATTTCATCAGTTGTTATTGGCCTACTCAGGTTTTCCGATTCTTCCTAATTGAGTTTTGGAAGATTGTATGTTTCTAGGAATTTGTCCATTTTGTCCAGTTTGTTGGCATATAGTTGTTCATAGTACTTGCTTATAATACTTTATATTTCTGTGGTGTCTATTGTTATAGTGCCTCTTTCATTTATTTTATTCATTTGGCTCCTCTGTCTTTGTTTCTTGATGAGTATGGCTAGGGGGTTTCATCAATCTTGTTTACCTTTTCAAAGAACTAACTCTTGGATTTATTGATCTTTTGTACTGTTTTATTTTTCTTCATCTTATTTTTTTTTTTTAGTCTCTATGCCATTTATTTCTGTACTGATCATTATTATTTTCTTCCTTTTACTTCTTCTCAGGATTTTATGATGTTCTCTTTCTAATTCATTTAGTTGTAGGGTTTGATAGTTAATTAGTCCTTGTTCTTGTTTCTTGTGATAGACTTGTAGTGCTATGAACTTCCCTCTCAGGATTGCATTCACCATCTCCCATAGCTTTTGGGTGGTTGTGTGTTTATTTTCATTTGTTTCCAGGAAGTTTTTGATTTCTTGCTTGATCTTATTGGTAACCAACTCATTTTTTAATAACATGCTATTTAGCATCCAGATATTTGAGTGTTTTTAAATTTTTTTTATTGTAGTTGCTTTCTAACTTCATATCTTTGTTATCCAAGAAGACGCTTGGTATTATATCAGTCTTCTTGAATTTGTGTAAACTAGTTTTGTGCCCTAAAATGTGGTCTGTCTTGGGAATGTTCCGTCTGCACTTGAGATGAATATATATTCTGTTTCTTTGGGGTGAAATGTTCTGTAAATATCAGTTAGATCCATCTGATTTAGTGTGTCATCTAAGGCCTCTGATTCCTTATTAATATTTTGTTTGGAAGATCTATCCAGTGATACCAGTGGGGTGTTAAAATTCCCTATTATGACTGTATTGTTGTCAATCTCTCTCTTAAAGTCAATCAATAGTTTTTTAAAATATATTTTTATTGATTTTAGAGAGGAAGGGAGAGTGAGATAGAAACATCAATGATAAAAGAGAACAATTGATTGGCTGCCTCCTGCACACCCCCCTACTGGGAATTGAGCCCACAACCCAGGCAAGTGCCCTTGGCCAGAACCGAACCTGGGACCCATCAATCTGCAGGCAGACACTCTGTCCACTGAGCCAAACCAGCTAGGGCAATAGTCTTCTAATGTACTTGGGTATGCCTATATTGGGTGCATATATATTTACAAGGGTTATGAAGTGGCATTTGTCTCTTTTTAAGGTGTTAGTTCTGAAGTTTATTTTATCTGATATGAGTATTGTTACCTCAGCTATTTTCCCCCCATTTTTCATCCCTTTACTCTCAGTCTGTGTGTATCTTTTAGTCAAAGGTGGGTTTCTTGTAGACAGCTTATATATGGGTCATTTTTTCTTATCCATTCAGTCACTCTATGTCTGGACTGGAGCATTTAATCCATTTATTTTTAAAGTTATTATTGATAGGTATTTATTTCTTGCCATTTTTATTCCCTTTATGCCTATGATCCTCTCTCTCTCCTTTTCTTCTTTTTGTTTTTTTTTCTTTTTGCATTTTTTAAATCTTTATTGTTCAGTTTATTATATACATTGTTTCCCCCTTTTATCCCCCTATAGCTCCCCTCCACCCTGTACCTATCCCACCCTCCATCCTCACCTCCCCTCCCCACTGTCCTCTCCCATTGTTGCAAGACTTTTGTCCAGTCTCTTGCTGCACTTCCCACAACCCTTTTCTCCCCAAGAATTGTCAGTCCATTCCCTCTCTATGTCCATGTCTCTGTTATATTCACCAGTCTATCCTGTTCAAACAGCCTATCAATTCACTTGATTTTTATGTTCATTTGTTGATAGCTGTGTATTTGTTGTTCATAATTTTCATCTTTACCTTTTTCTTCTTCCTCTTCTTAAAGAATATCTTTCAGCATTTCATATAATGTTGGTTTGGTGGTGATGAACTCCTTTAGCTTTTTCTTATCTGCGAAGCACTTCATCTGACCTTCAATTCTGAATGATATCTTTGCTGGATAGAGTAATCTTGGTTGTAGATTCTTGCTGTTCATCACTTTGAATATTTCTTTCCACTCCCGTCTGGCCTGCATCGTTTCTGTTGAGAAATCTGCTAACAATCGTATGGGTGCTCCCTTATAGGTAACCAACTGTTTCTCTCTTGCTGCTGTTATTATTCTCTCTTTGTCTTTTGCTCTTGGCATTTTAATTATGATGTGCCTTAGTGTGGTCCTCTTAGGGTTCCTATATATTGGGGTTCAGTGCACTTCTTGGACTCCTAAGTCAATTTCTTTCAACAGGTGTGGGAAGTTTTCAGTCACTATTTCTTCAAATAGGTTTTCATTGTCTTGGCCTCTCTCTTTTTCTGGCACCCCTATAATTTGGATGTTGGTATGCTTGAGGTTGTCCCAGAGGCCCCTTACACTATCTTCAATTTTTTGGATTCTTTTGGTTTCTTGCTTTTTCAGCTGAGTGGATTTTACCTCTTTGTATTTCAAATCTTTAACTTGGTTCTTGGGGTGCTCCAGAGCACTTTTAGGTCTTTGTATAATATTTTTTGTTTCAGGCAGTGTATTCTTAATTTCTGGTTGGTCCTTTTTTATATCCTTGAGAGTCTCCTTTATATCCTTGAGGGTCTCCTTCATTTCCTTGTAGGACTCATTCATTTCCATGTTGATCTTGATCATTTCCTTGCAGGTCTCGTTTATATCCTTGAGGGTCTTGTTCATTTCCTTGTAGGACTCATTCATTTCCTTTGCTGTCTTGCTTATTTCCTTATAGGCCTCGACCTTTTGTTGGAGCCTCTTGAAAAACCCTATAACCGTGGTTTTGAATTCCATGTCCAGTCGTTTTTTTCCTCCATTTCTTTCACATCTGATTTCTTTCCATGTTGCTGCATGGTGGCTGCTTCCCTGAGTTGGTCAATTAGCTTTGTGTGGTAGACTTCCTACTAGGGACAGTGGCTCAGCCTCCCCGGGTACCTGAGGTGGATATGGGCTGCACAGTCTTGCTGAAGTTAAGCTCAGTTAATCGTTGTTAGCACTTGGAGGGTTGACCTCCAGGCCAATTGTCTGTGAAGGTCAGCTGTGCTCAGGTTGGATGGGCGGAGTCTCCGGGCCAAGCAGACAGCGTTAGCTCCGCCCTACGCGGCCCTGGGGACTCTGTGCCGGGGGCAATGGCTGCCAGCACCTCTGAGAGAGAGCTGCTGCCGAGCTCCACTGGCTGCCGGGGAATTCAGACTCTCCCAAAATGAGACTGCACGCGCAATGTCTCACCCAGGGTCATAAAACAAAGCAGTCTGACAGTTTTCCGAATGAGAGACAAGTCACAGAGCGCTCTCTGTGCCGTCACGCAGCTGAGCTGTTCGCGCGCAAGCTGCCTTTTCCACAAGCCAGCAGGCCCGGCAGCACCCGAGCTTCGGCGTGCCCTCCCACTGTCCAGTTTTCACCCCGTATGATAGTGGGTTTTCTGGACTTCGCCCAGAGCTGGAGAATCAGTCCAGTGGGACGTCTTTGTCTCCCCATTCGAGAAAACTGGCCAGTTTTCAGCCGCCTGCCCTCTCCTCGGCGCGTGCTCCAAACCTCTCTCCTCGCGAATCTTTCAACGCTGTTCACTGCTGCTCCTCCGAGTCACAGTGTCTTATTTTCACTTTTATTTGTGGAATTTTCACTCGGCAAGCTTTCTGGTGATTCTGGAAGGTGTTTGTTCTTTCGTTAAGTTGTAGTATTAAAATTGCTGATTATGACGGCAAGATAGGTGTTTTACCTTTGACGCCATCTTAGTTCCTCCTCTCCTTTTCTTCTTAAAGCAGTCCCTTTAACATTTATTACATTGCTGGTTTGGTGGTAATGTACTCCTTAAACCTCTTTTTGTCTGAAAATCTTTTTATTTCACCTCTAATTTTATTTTATTTATTTTATTATTTTTATTTTTTATTCAGTTTATTGATTACATTGTTTCCCCTTTTTTATCCCCCTATATCTTCCCTCCACTCTGTACCTATCCCACCCTCTGCCCTCACCTTCCCCTCCCCAATGTCCTCTCCCATTGTTGCATGATTCTTGTCCAATCTCTTGCTGTACTTCCAACAACACCCTTCTCCCCAAGAATTGTCAGGCCATTCCCTCTCCATGTCCATGTTTCTGTTATAGTCACCAGTTTATCCTGTTCATCAGCCTATCAGTTCACTTGATTTTTATGTTCATTTGTTGATAGATGTGTATTTGTTGTTCATAATTTATATTTTTACCTTTTTCTTCTTCCTCTTCTTAAAGAATATCTTTCAGCTTTTCATATAATACTGTTTTGGTGGTGATGAACTCCTTTAGCTTTTTCTTATCTGCGAAGCACTTTATCTGATCCTCAATTCTGAATGATAGCTTTGCTGGATAGAGTAATCTTGGTTGTAGATTCTTGCTCTTCATTATTTTGAATATTTCTTGCCACTCGCGTCTGGTCTGCATCGTTTCTGTTGAGAAATCTGCTGACAATCGTATGGGTGCTCCCCTGTAGATAACCAACTGCTTTTCTCTTGCTGCTTTTAATATTCTCTCTTTATCTTTTGCTCTTGGCATTTTAATTATGATATGTCTTGGTGTGGTCCACTTTAGATTCCTATATTTTGGGGTTCTGTGTACTTCTTGGGCTTTTAAGTCAGTTTCTTTCACCAGGTGGGGAAAGTTTTCAGTCACTATTTCTTCAAGTAGGTTTTCATTAACTTGCTCTCTCTCTTTTTCTGGCACCCCAATAATTCGGATGTTGGCTTGCTTGAGGTTGTCCAGAGGCCCCTTACACTATCTTCAATTATCTGAATTCTTTTTGTTTCTTGCTTTTCCAGCTGAGTGGATTTTGGTTCTTTGTATTTCAAATCTTTGACTTGGTTCTTGTGGCCCTCTGGACTGCTTTTAGGACTTTGTGTAATATTTTTTATTTCAGTCTGTGTATGCCTGATTTCTAGTTGGTCCTTTTTTTTTTATCTGTGAGGGTCTGGTTCGTATCCTCAGAGGTCTTGTACATTTCCCTGAGGGTCTCATTCATTTCCTTGTAAGTATCATTCATCTCCTTGTAAGTCTCATTCATTTGCTGGTTGGTCTTGTTTATTTCCTGGTAATTCTCATTAAGTTGATCGGCCTTTTGTAGGAGCCTCTTGAAAAGCCCTATAACTGTGGTTTTGAACTCCATGTCTTGTCGTCTTTTCTCCTCCATTTCTTTCACACCTGATTTCTTTCCATGTCTCTGCATGGTGGCTGCTTTATGTGGTGGATATCCTCAAAGGGACAGTGGCTCAGCCTCCCCAGTTACCTGAGGTGGGTACTCTTACTGCAATCCTTTTTATGGGTTGTATTCAGTGTTTTTGAATTTAAACCTAGTTTGTTGTTGTTAGCCCTATGAGGGTTTGACCTCCAGGCCAATTGGCTGTGAAGGGAGACTGTGTTCAGGTTGGATGGGCGGAGTCTCTGAGCTGTGCGGCAGCGGCAGCGGCAGCTGGGTCCTATGCGGCGCTCGCGCGCGCGGGTCTGTGTTGGGTGGGGATGGCTGCAGACTCCTCCAAGAGAAAGCCACTAGTCTCTTCCCCTTGCCAGACAACTCTGCCTTTCCTCAAATGTGCCTGCACACCAAAAGTCCAGCCCAGGGCTGTAAAATAGATGGTTTCCGGAACCAGGAGACAAGTTTCCAGGGGGCAAGTCGTGGGTTTGCCTGACCCTTGGGACTAGGAGCCTGTGCCACGCCCCGCTTCCAGGGTGCGTCCCCCGGACCTCTGACCTCGCCCAGTTTTGGGGAATCTGTGCAGGGGGACCTCTTCCCGTACCCGGGATCTCGGACCTTGCCCGGCTCGGGAAATCTGGGCAGTGGGACGCCTCCGCCCTTCCCCGTCGGAGAAATCTGGCTGGGGGTCGCTACTCCAGCCCCAGCCTGCGCGCGAGTGACCAGTTCGGCTCCTAACCTGTTTCCTTCTGAAAGGCTGCGCTCCCGCCGGTCCCAAGTCTTAGTGTCCCACCTCCGCTCCTATTAGTGGATTTTTCATGCAGCCTGCTTTCTGGCGATTCTGGGTGCTTGTCTGTTCCGCTGTTATGTTGTAGTTCCCAAATCGTTGCGCGGGGCAGAAAAATAGGTGTTTGCTTATGCTGCCATCTTGGTGTTCCCTCACCTCTAATTTTAAATAATAGCTTCTCTGGATACAGTAGTATTGGATTTAGGCCCTTGCTTTTCATTACTTCAGGTACTTCATGCCACTCCCTTCTGGCCTGAAGTATTTCTATTGAAAAGTCAGGTGACATTCTAATGGTAACTTCTTTGTAGGTGATTTTCTGTCTCTCTCTTGCTGCCTTTAAGATTCTTTCTTTGTCTTTAACATTTGCCATTTTATTATAATGTGCCTACGTGTAGATCTCTTTGGGTTCATCTTGATTGGGACTCTTCCTTCCTCCTGAACCTGTCTGGAATTTTCCTTTACCAGGTTGAGGAAGTTTTATGTCTTTACGTCTTTAAACAGGTTCTGTTCCTTGCTTATTCCCCCCTTCTGTTATTCTTGTAATGCAGATGTTGTTACACTTCATGTTGTTCAGAGCTCCCTTAAACTATCTTCCTGCTTTTTAATTATTTTTTCTATTTGCTGTTCTAATTAGTTATTTATTTCTACCTTGTATTCCAAATCACTGATTCTGTTCTCTACTCTATCCAATCTACTTTTGACACCCTCCAGTGTGTTCTCAATGTCAGCTATATTCTTCTTCATATTCCTCTGGTTTTTGTTCATGGCCTCTATTTCCCTTCTCATGCCGTTGTAATTAGCACCAAGTTCCGTAACCACTTTATAACCATTGCTTTGAACTCTATGTCTGATTAGTTGCTTGCCTCCATCTCACTTAGTTCTTTTTCTGGAGATTCCTTATTTTCTCTCATTTGTGGGTTGTTTCTTTGTCCCCCCCATTTTAGCTGTCTCTTTGTATTTGCTTCTATGTATAAGATAGAACTGCTATACCTCCAAGTCTTTGTGGGATGGCCTTGTGTAGAAAGTGTCTTGAGGGGTCCAGTGATATAGTCTATTTGTTTTCCTGAGCTGGGTGCTCTAGGAATTCCTTTTGTGTGCATTGTCTGGGCTCTCCTTGTAACTGAGACTTGATTGTTGATGTCCTATTCATGGGAGGGATCACCCCTCCGACTTGCTACCAGTGAGGTTCAATCCCAATGTCATTATGCCAGTTGTTATACAAGTGCTTTGAGCCTGCTATTTGTGGGGCTCATTGTATTTTGCTCTGATGTTGTTCTTTTTTTTTACATTTTAAAAATTATATTTTATTATTTATTTTATTTTATTTTATTTTACAGAGAGGAAGGGAGAGGGATAGAAAGTCAGATACATCGATGAGAGAGAAACATCGATCAGCTGCCTCTTGCACACCTCCTACTGGGGATGTGCCCACAGCCAAGCACATGCCCTTGACCGGAATCGAACCCAGGACCCTTTAGTCTGCAGGCCGACGCTCTATCCACTGAGCCAAACCGGTTTCAGTTGCTCTGATGTTGTTGAACTCGGTTCTTTAGTGTGTCTATTCTGGGCCTCTTGGGAGCTTCTATAGTGCAGGTGAATGTGGCTCACTGTCCCTTTCTGGCTCTGGGCAATCTGATTGAGGACATAGAGGTTGAATCTTATAGTAGTTCAGAGATCGGGGACTCCTTCACTCAGAGGCTGGGTCTGCCTTGAGTGTTATAGCTTGATTGTCCTTGGAGCTCTACTCTCTTCCCCAATGGAGCTGCTCCTGCACGTGTCAGCTGCAGACCCCTGGGGTATTGCTGGCTGTTGCCTCACTGAGCAGTCTGGGATGGTATCTGTAGCAGGGGCTCAAACTGCTGTTTCTGACTAACTAGATCAGGCAAAGACTCAAGTCCTTCAAAGAATCATCTCTGCCTGCAGACTGATTTGATTCTGTCTGGAGTATGTTCAAGCAGGTGGAGTGAGAAATTTTCCTGACAGAATGGGGCAATTGTTTCTGCCTGTAGGATAATTGTTATTCTCAGTCTCATAAAGGGCCTCAGAAACTCCACAGGGTGAGACAAGGGATTTTCCAATAGTGTGGGTCAACTAACTTCCCCACAGGCAAAAACTGCGTGGATAGCAAAGGTTTGCCAGTGTGAAACAGGGTATCCCCTGATCTTGGCTTTTGCTCCCACAGCTCCAGTCCACTCTGCCCACCCTGTGCTAGAGACCAAGGTGAGTGCGTGCACTCAAAATTGGCCCTTTAGAGGCCAATTTCCAGCAATTGAATTTCCAGCAATCTCTTCCCTGCTGCTTTTCTCAGCCAGATATTACGTGGGCACCTTTCTCAGTTCTGGTGCTCTCTGATGGGGGGCCCCAGTGTGAGTATTAGACCCAAGAGTTTTCAGTGGCAACCCCCCACAGCTGATATATCTCTCCAGAACTTCAGCTCCTGTGTGTGGGAGCCTGGCCCTACTTTTCATGCCTCTGCACTTCCTACCAGTCACTATGAGGTCTCCACTTTCAGTCCTTCATTATAAGGGTTCATTCCAGCTAGTCTTAAGTTGATTAATAATATATTTATGGTATTTTAGTTGTAATTCCAGTTTGATCTTGGGATGGGTCTGTGAGCTCCACTTACTTTGCAGCCATTTTTCATAACCTCACATTTCTTACATTTCCTAAGCATTTTAATTGTGGTGGTTGTCTAAAAATGGGGATTTTTTTTCCTTGTTAAATTTCTGAACTGATTACTGGTAATTTATAGGAAAAATTTGTTGAGTTTTGCATATTTTTAAACCAGTACCTTACTGACTTCTCCAACTAGTGAATTTTTATTTGATTAACTTAGGCTTTCTATTTAGAAAAGCATCATCTGAAAATAGAGATTAATTTTCTCCTGTGTTTCTAAATTTATCAATTAAAAATTTCTTTGTCTTATTGAATTCACTAGAACTTCCAGAAAAAAGTTAACTAATAATGAACACACAACTCTTGGTCCTGAGTTTAATGGAAACAGGCTATAGTATTTCATTGTTAACTATATATAATATTGGCTATTTATATGCAATAAATATTTTCTAACAGATTAAGTAGGTTTGCTTCTAGTACCAAGAAGCTTTTGTATTTTTAAAATATTGCATTTAATTATTTTTTATTTTTGTGTTCATTAAAGTAACTACTTTTTAATCTTCTGAGGTATTGAAGTGACTAATTAATTGACTGGTATATTAACATGCTCCTGGATTAGCATGCTATTTATATTAATAGGGAGATTAGTTTGTGATTTCCTTTGTTGTGCTCCATTTGTTAGACTTTGGAATTGGTATTGCTGGTTTGAGAAAATGAATTGGGAAGCGTGCCATCTTTTTCTGTGCTTTGGAACAGTCTAAATTATATGTGAATTATCTTTCCTTAAAGCTCTGGTAGAGCTCACTGTAAATTGTCTAGACATGGTGCAGCATTTGGAGTTATTTAGGCAGAAATGCCCATTTCTTTGATGGTTATTGGTATCTAGATAGACTACTTTGTCATCATTTCTGGAAGTTTATGAGTTTTTAGAAAATCATGTGTTTCATTGTTATTTTCAGAATTTTTAACTTAGAGTGGTACATTTAAATGTCCTATGCCACTATAAAATGCTTCTAAATCTGTGCATAAAGCCAAATTCTCAATTTTAATGATTTCAGTGTATTATCTATTGTTTAAATCTATAAGGTGTTTGCCTATTTTATTGATATTTTCATAGAAATTAGCTCTAGATTGGTCAAATCTATTGCTTTTATTTTCTAATAATTTCTATCTTTATATTATTATTATTAATTTATTTCTCCTTATCTCTTAGGCTTTTCTCTTTTTGACACTTTTTCAATTTATTTTATTTTATCATTTTCTATTTTTAAAATACATAAACTTAAGGCTATGAGATTTTTTTTCCTGAATATAGTTTTCCTAATCATATCAATATTGATTTGTAGATTTAAAAATTTATTTTTAATCCTCACCTGAGTATATGTTTTTGTTGATTTTAGAGAGATAGGGAGAGAGAGAGAGAGAGAGAGGGAGAGAGAGAGAGAGAAACATTGATGTTAGACAGAAACATTGATCAGTTGCCTCCCAGGGATTAAGCCTGCAACCTAGGTATGTGCCCTGACTAGGAATCGAACTGCAACTTTTTGGTGTATTGGATGATGCGCCAACCAACCTAGCTATCTGGCCAGGGCTAGATTCTGTTGTTGTTTTTATAAGTTTAAAAACTTTTCTGTCACAGCATTTTTAAACTTTTGTAAAAATTGAGTATTATTTACAAATATTAAAATGCAATATCTGAAGTGTACAATTTGATTATTTTTTAAAAAGGGAAATATGTATTTATTCCAAAATTTGTGTCCTGGGATATTTCAGTGCCCTGCCTTTTTTGTGGAGCCTGAGCGGTGACAATGTGCTAGGGGCTGCTGTTTCCTGGCACGAGCTCCCATTCCCTGAGGGTCCTGAGAAGGACAGTAGATTAGTCTTGGAGCCATCATGAAAGGAAGAGATGGTCCCATTGGATGGAGCATGTGTGGCTCCAAACCTGAGGGTGGGCCGGAGAATGCCAGGATGTGGCGGCAGGGCAGTGTTCACCAGCTGGAGGGGCCACTGCGGAGTAGACTGTAGTTGGTAGAGCTTTCTTCTGTTGCAGGAGGTAGAGGAGGAGCTCCTGGCAGCCCTGAAATGGCCTTCCCCATTTCATGTTGAGTCTACACCAATGACAATCAACTTGTTAAAGGACTTCTGCACGGCCACTTCTGTAGCCTGCCTTTTGGCATACTGGATGGAAACACACTGCTCTCTGTGCACCATAGCGATGGTCTGGATCTCTCCAAACTGGAAAAAGTGACTTCTGAGATCTGTCTCAATGGTGTCGCCCAGAGAACCAGCATATAGTGTGGTGAGAGTCTTGTCCTCTGGTGGGTCCAGGACGAGGCATTGTTGAAACCTGCTATAAGAGCTTACCAGCCACAGGCTCTTGAGTTCATAATACTGGTTTTTAATGTTCTGATCAGCAGGGGAGTCATCTGGATCTATAGGCTTCTCAAGTCTGTGTGGACACTCCTCTCATTTCTTACATTCTCCTTTCACCCAGAAAGTGCAAATGTGGGGTTGGTTCTTTTTGTAGTAGGGTATGGCCCAGGCCAGTGTGAGCAGCATGTTGCAGGTGGACATGGCTTTCCCCAGCATGCCAACTGGCCATGTTTCAGAGGAGTTAGAAATCTCCCTCTCCAGCCGACATTGGCGTGTCATCCTTAAAGACAACCCTGCGTCAGGAACCTGGATGGGCACGCCATGCTCCAAGAGGCAGGTCTGACAGATATTCTTCAGTTTACTACAGGTTTGGCACAGGTCAGTCTTCTCAAAATGCATGTGGATCCCAGGGCACCAGCAACACACTGTGAACGGCCTTGACACAGATTTTGCATTCCTTCCCATACCTTTCTTTGGTTATTCAGATGTAGGGGTTTTCTTCAAGACACATCTGGCCAAGAATGGTGAAGCCCGCATCCTTCCCAGCTCTGCCCTTTATTGGTGCTGGAACCAGAAGCTGCCACCTTGAGAGCATCTGAGGCTCCAGTGGGTTTCAGGTTGGAAGAGGACTGTCCCAATCCCATCAGGCCCTTGGCTGGTTCCTAATTAAGGTTTTTATTGAAGTAAAATTTACACACAGTGAAATGCACATGTCTTAATTGTACAATTTGATGAGTTTTGACAAATTTGTGTAACCAACACCCCAAGCAAGATACCTAACTTCCCACTCTTGTGAATGTTCCCTTGTACCCTTTTCAAACAGCCCCCTGCTCTGGACAATCACTGTTACAATTTCTATCACCACAGTCATTTTGTCAATTCATGAATTTAATATAAATGAAATCACACAGTGTATCCTCCTTTATGGCTGACAATTTTCCCTTAGCATAATGCTTTTTATTATTTTACTGATGCACAAAATTCATGCAAAAGTAGGCCTTCCTTCCCCCAGCTGCTGGCACCGGCTTCCCTCTGGCACTCAGAACCCGAGCTTCCCTTGTAGCTCCGACTTTGTCCAGAAGGTCATCCGGAAGTACATCTGGTCTAATTAGCATATTATACTTTTATTACTATAGATTATTTAATGTCCTCCCCTCTCCATTGTCTTCCTCTAGTGCATCACTGCCACCCACTCTAGGCCTTCACCACTCTATTGTCTGTGTTTGTAGGTTATGCATTTATGCATACAAGTTCTTTGGTTGATCACTTCCCACCCACCCCCTCCTTCCCTCTGAGATTCGACACTTTGTTCATACTTCTATGTCTCAGAATCTATTTTGTTCATCAGTTTATTTTGTTCATTAGATTCCACATATTAGTGAGATCATGTGATACTTGTCTTTCTCTGGCTTATTTTGCCTAACATAATACTCTCTATGTCCCTCCATGCTGTCTCAAAGGGTAAGAGAGCCTTCTTTTTTTTTCTTTCTTTTTTTTAAAATTTTATTTACAATATAACTTATATTTAACAGTAGTACATATGTTTTCCTCCCCACCCCGAGAGATCCTTCTTTTTTACAGCTGCATAGTATTCCATGGTGTAAATATACCACAGCTTTTTTATTCTTACCTGATTGCTGTGGCTAGTACTTCCAGTGCTATGTTGACCCATGTGCACTTGAGAAGAACGTGTATTCTTCAGCTTTGGAGCGAAATGTTCTATACATGTCAATTTAATCCATCTGATCTGGTGTGTCAGTTAGAGTCACTGTTTCCTTATTATTATTATTTTTGTCTGGAATATCTATCCATTGAAGTCAGCATGGTGTTCTTTTTTTTAATCTTTATTGTTCAGTTTATTAATTACATTGTTTCCCCTTTTTATCCCCCTATATGTCCCCTCCACCCTGTACCTATCCCACCCTCCATCCTCACCTCCCCTCCCCACTGTCCTCTCCCATTGTTGCAAGATTTTTGTCCAGTCTCTTGCTGCACTTCCCACAACCCTTTTCTCCCCAAGAATTGTCAGTCCATTCCCTCTCTATGTCCATGTCTCTGTTATATTCACCAGTCTATCCTGTTCAACAGCCTATCAATTCACTTGATTTTTATGTTCATTTGTTGATAGATGTGTGTTTGTTGTTCATAATTTTCATCTTTACCTTTTTCTTCTTCCTCTTCTTAAAGAATATCTTTCAGCATTTCATATAATGTTGTTTTGGTGGTGATGAACTCCTTTAGCTTTTTCTTATCTGCGAAGCACTTCATCTGACCTTAGCATGGTGTTCTTATAGACAGTATATATTTGGGTCATTTTTTGTATCCATTCAGCTTCCCCACTTTTGATTGGAGCATTTTATCCATTTACATTTAAGGTTATTATTGATGGGTACTTATTTTTTGCCTTTTAATTTCTGTATGCCTGTTTCTATTTCTTCTTCTCATTCTAGCAGTCCCTTTAGAATTTCTTACAGTGATGGTTTTGGTGGTGATAAACCTGTTTAGTCTTTTTTTTGGTTGTGAAAAGCAGCAGGATTGCTGTCTGCCAGTGAGGGACTGCTGGAAATGCAGGCCTTTGAAATAGAAGCTCTTTATTTCACCATCTATTTTGAATGATAGCCTTGCTGGATATAGTAATCTATATCCATTGGATATATAGTAATCTATATCCATTGGATATATAGTAATCTATATCCAGCAAGATCCTTGATTTTCATTACCTTGAGTACTTCAGGCCGTTCCCTTCTGTCTTGTAGAGTTTCTGATGAGAAATCAGCTGATAGTCTTATGGGAGCTCCTTTGTAGATAACAAATTGCTTTTCTCTTGATGCCTTTAAGATTCTCTCTTTGTGTTTAATTTTTGGCATTTTAATCATTATGTGCCTGAGTGTGGGCCTGCTTTGGTTCTTCTTGCTTGGGACTCTCTGTTCCTCCTGAACATGTGTGACTTTCCTTCACCAGGTTAGGGAAGTTTTCTGCAATTATTTCTTCATACACGCTCTCAAGCCCTTGTTTACTTTGTTCACCTTCTGGTACTCCAATTATGTGAATACTGTTATATTTCATGTTGTCCCACAGTTCTCTTAAGCCCATGATGGTAAACCTATGACACGCGTGTCAGCAGTGACACACATAGCCATTTTTGATGACACGTGGCTGCATATGATTGCATACAGAGTAGTATGGGGCACATGCTGAGAAGGACGTTTCATCCTCGGCTACTGCACAGCCAGGTACAGTAGCCGAGGATGAAACATTTGTTGTAGTGTAGCGTAGATACTCTGTGCTGGAGGTCTGTAGGCCAAAATAACAGAACTTCGGCACAGAGCATCTAGTTCTGGGACTTCTGGTTAGGCCATTAGGGGCTCTTTGACTTCACTTCCTGCTAGCAGAGCAGGGAGCAGTGGAATGCTGTGAGGGATGCATCTCTGGGGCCCCGTGATCACCTTTACCAGCTACCATATAACCACAGCAATCATCACTCAAACTACTGTTCTGAGGTGTCGTGGATTTCTAATTGACCATCATTACTGAGATAAGTGAGGGGGAGGCTGGGAGAGGCGAAGGCCTGTGATATGGGTGCTGATTCTTGCCATTAGAAATAGCAGCAGCCATCTTAATTTATATAAGGAACATCATTTTGCAGCAGACTCCATTTCACCACTATTACTGTTGTGCATCCTTATTAACCCCTATTTCTGTTTATTAACCCTGCCCCCTTTTCTAAAAGACAGTTACATGTGCCATCTTGTGGTCAGTTAGGCTAGTTAATCCCTAATTGCCTGCAGGGCTAACAGGCTATCTATAATTCTATCTTCTGTCACTGCCCCCCTGATGGAGAACCCCAAAAATAAAACAGCAAGGTTAAGTAAAGGAAGTGGTAGTAGCAGTAGCTGACCCTTTCAAGGGACATGGACTGAGATGTATGGCATTATAGAAAAAAAATGGCAGATAATTTTGCGTTCTATGTACTGAAATGGTAGTAAGCAGAACGTGGAATATAAATAGACCTTTTGACACTAATCATTCCCAGCTCTTGAAAAAAAGGGAGGATGAAAGGAAGGAATATATTTCCAGGCAGCTACACCTTTATAAGAGCCAATGTAATTCCATCATTAAATTTATAAAAAGCTCTACAAATTTAAAATCTGCAAGCTTCAGCATTGCTCACTCCATAGCTCAACATGGAAAAGCACTCAGTGAGGGCGAATTTATTAAAGAAACTCCCCTAGGATGTGCACCACTTCTATTTCATGATATGCAGAATGATGATGCAATTATTAAGAGAATATTTGAGTTACCACTCAGTAGAAATATCATAAAAGACTGAATAATGAGACGGAACAGAAATGTACATCAATTAAAGAGAGACATAAGTAATTGTAAATATTTTCTCTCTTGATGAAACTACTGATGTCACATCACATGCTCAGTTGGCCGTTATAGTCAATATTCTGATGGTCTCACAATGAGAGAAGAGTTGATAAAGTTAGTATCAGTGCCAACAAGTACATCAGGAAGCAAAACATGTAAGGTTGTTATACAAACATTCCATGACTTAAGCATTGATATCTCTAAAGTTGTGTCAGTGACGACAGATGGGGCACCAAACATGGTGGGGGGAAAAAGTCGGATTTGTCAAATTGTTTATGGAAGCTATTGGACATTCGATTGTGCCTTTTCATTGTATTATCCATCAGGAGGTTTTATGTGCCAAGGCAGGATTCACCGACTTAAATGACTTAATGTCAATTGAAACAAAAATAGTTAATTTAATAGCTCCTCGCCCCCTTTGCACTTTTACTGAAGGCTGATTCCATCTACAGTGGACTGCTGATATACAATAATGTAAGATGGCTGAGCTGAGGCAAAGTTCTTGAGTGCTTTGTGGAGTGTTTTGAAGAAATTAAGGTATTTCTTGAGGATAAGGATCTGGGAAACTTTTCTCAGCTCAGTGATGATAAGTGGGTAAACACCCTGATATTTTTTACAGATTTCTCTGTTTATATTAATGAACTGCACTTAAAGTTACAAGGTTTTGGCAAAAGTATTAATGTTATGTTTGGATACATAAAATTTTTTTGAAAGTAAACTTAAAATTTTCAAGCGAGATGTAGGAACTAAAACTTCTAAGTATTTTCCTTGAGTAACAAAGTATTTTGAGAAGGCCAGTGCAGCTGTACAAAATTAAATGGAACCCTTGCATATAAAATGCCAGCATGTTTTACACTCGTTACTTGACCAGTTTAGTGATAGATTTAATCAATTTGGAAGCTTAGAACAGACCATAAAAATAATTAAGTAGTAGTCTGCAGTGGTTTAGAATTAAATGGTTTCCAATGGATGCAAATTGATGATTTGGAGATGCAACTTGCAGAATTTCAAGACAGCATCTGGGCTCAGGTGTTTGTCGACTTGAAGTCAAAGCTTGAGAATCTGGAAAGGTGCCGCTTGGAGAATCAAGAGGAGTGCCACTACGAACAGGACATTTGGAGTGCCTGGAACCAATTACAGACATTTTTAGCACCCTGAACAATATAGCAATGGCTTTACTCACAATTTTTCCCTCTACATACTTTTGTGAGACCTTATTCTCAGCATTAAATAATATCAAAACCAAGAAAAGAAACTGATTGAAGTTAGTAGCGCTTGCTTGGGCTTGAAGTGTACAAAATACCAACCTTCAACTGAAGGTTTAGCCAATGAAATTCAACAACAAAAATGTCACTAATAGGCAGGTTAGTTAAAGAATTCTCCCCTTCCCCTCACTTGTCTTAGTTCCCAGCACCCCACACAAGTTAAATAATATCAAGACCAATAAAAGAAACCAACCGACAGATGAACAAAGAAGTCACTAAGCAGGTAAGTTAAATAATTAGTTTTTGGTTTATTAAATACAGTTATATATTACAATTATACATTTTTGTTATTTAAACTATAAATATTGCAAAATTATGTTTTGTTTTTTTCTTGAAGTGACACACCACTGGAGTTATGCTCAGTTTTTTGGTGAATTTTGACACACCAAACTCAAAAGGTTACTCATCACTGTCTTAAGCTGTCCTCTTGTTTTTTATATTTTTATTTTTTAAGAATATATTTTATTGATTTTTTTTTACAGAGAGGAAGGGAGAGGGACAGAAAGCCAGAAACATCGATGAGAAACATCAATCAGCCACCTCTTGCACACCCCCTACCGGGGATTTGCCCACAACCAAGGTACATGCCCTTGAGCGGAATCAAACCCAGGACCAGACACTCCATCCACGGAGCCAAACCGGTTTTGGCATGTCCTCTTGTTTTTTAATTGTTTTATTTTTGGTTCTCTGATTGAGTGATTTTTTTCAACCCTGTCTTATAACTCATTGATCAGATACTCAGTTTCTCCTAATCTCTGTGTATTCCTTTCAATGTCCTCTTTTTCAGTGCGATCCCATTTTTTATTTGCAACTGTTTTTTTTTCATAATTACTTGTTTTATTTCATGCTGTTGAACATTCTTGCCATCATTATTCTAAACTCTATATCCGATAAATTTCTTATATCCATTTTAATTATCCTTTCTTCTGGATAATTCATTTGGGGCTTTTTTCTGTCTCCCCATTTTGGCTGCCTCTCTGGATTTTTGTCTATGTATTAGTGAAGGACAATGTCAGAGGCTGTTTGTGTCCTGAGTATCCTGTTTGGAGCTGTTAGCAATCGACAACTTGTGGCTCCCTCTGCTAGAGCTGAGTGCCTTTGGAAAGGACCAAGATGTGGAACAAGGTCTGTTTTTCCTAGCCCAGGGCTCTGAATTAGATCAGGTAAAGACTTAAAGTCTCCAGAGACTCACTTCTGCCTGCAGTGAGATTCTTATTCAGACTTTTTATTTTTTAAATATTTTTTTATTGATTTCATAGAGGAAGGAAGAGGGAGAGAGAGATAGAAACCTCAATGATGAGAGAGAAACATCAATTGGCTGTATCCTGCACGACGCCCACTGGGGATCGAGCCTGCAACACCAGCATGTGTCCTTGACTGGAATGGAACCTGGGTCCCTTCAGTCTACAGGCCTACTCTCTATCCAAGGAGCCAAACTGGCTAGGGTGTTTGTTATTCAGTCCTGATTAGCCTCAGGCTATAGAGCACAGCAAGACAAAGGCTACAGGGTGGGGCAAGAGGCTTTACAGCAGAGTAGGGCAATTTCTTCTGCCTACAGGGGATTGTGATTCTCAGTTTCTTAATGGGCCTCAGAAACTCCATAGGGTGAGGCCAGGGGTTTTTCAGTTTCCAATTGCTCCCTCAAAGGCAAAAGCTGCCTGGATGGTAGGTAGTGTCTGCTGGAGAAAGATGTCCTCTGCAGAATGACAGAATGATTTAGCATAGGAAACCAGGTGGTCTGCCTTCAAAGCTTTAACACCATAACCCCCAACTCTGGCATATGCTCACACAGCTCTACTCCACTCTGCCCTCCCTCTGCTGGAGCCCAAGGTGAGTGCATTGACCCTTTAAGAGGGTGCCTGCATCTCCAGCCATCTCTCCCTGGCAGACAGCAATCCTAGTCCCTTTTACAGCCAGATGTTGTGTGGGAAACTTTCTCAGTTCTGGTTCTCTGGGCTGGGAGGCCAGCCTTGGGGTTTAGACCTCAGTGGGAATCTACCCACAGCTGAGATATACTTCCAGAACTTCAGCTGCTGTCTGTGGGAGTCAGCCTACTCTTTCATACCTCTGTACCAGTCTCTATGGGGTCTTACTTTCCATCCTTGGTTATCAGGGTTTTCTCTACCTAGTCTTCAGTTGATTTTTCAGGGTGGCTTTTCTGTATTTTAGTTGTAATTACAGTTTGGTCCTGGGGCTTGTCAGTGTAACTTCTATTTACACTGCCTTCATTTTGGAATCTCACATAATGCTTTTTAGAATAACCCACACTATGGCTTGTACTAGCAGTTCATTTTTTTCTTAAAAAAACTTGCCAAGTTTTAAAATACTGAATTAAAAAAATTCTAATGTATGACACTACCACAATTTCCTTATTCTATTTCCTTGGGATGGACTTTGTTTTTTCCCCCCCTTTTTTGGCTCTTATGAATAAATCTACTTTGACATTTCTGTCAATGTTTTTCTTTGCACATATTTTCATTTCTTTTGGGTAAATACTTGGTAGAATTGATGAGGAAGACCATGGGTGTTTGCGTAATTTTATAAGAAATTTCCAAACTGTTTTTCTAGTTGTTGTACCATTATATATTATGTCTGGAATTGCACCAACTCCAGTAGTTCACATCAGCAATTGGTATTGTCAGTCTTTCTAATTTTTGCCATTTTATTCAGTATAAAATAGGATCTCAGTGTGTTTTTAATTTGTATATCTTCGGTGTTTTATGATATGCATAATTTTGTATGCCTATTGGCTATTTGCATAACTTTGTGTGTGAAATGTCTGTTTAAGCCTTTTGCCTTTTGTTATTTATTTTAGAACGTCTTTATATATTCTGGATATAAATTCTTTGTCAGATGTATGTATTGTAAATATTTTCTTCTAGTCTGTAGTGTTTTTTGAAGAATTGAAGATTTGAATTTTAATGAAGTTTAATACTTTTTTCTTTTAGAATCATTGCTTTTTGTGTTTTATTTAAGAAATATTTACTTACCTGAATATCACAAACATATTAATATGTTTTTTTCTAGAAGATTTACTCTTTTATCTTCTTGTTTTATATCCTATATTCATCTCAGGATAACTCTTGGGATGAAATATATGTCAGTATTTGTTATTTCCCTGCCCCACCCCATTGGATATCCAGATGTTCCAATACCATTTGTAGAAAAGACTGTCCACTTCCTACTTAATAATCTTGGTGCCTTTGTTGAAAATTAGTTGATTGCATTTTGTAGGTCTATTTCTGGACTTTTATTCTGTGTCTATAATTGCAGTTTTTTTTTTTTTTAAATAGCATGCTTTATTCCAAAAACAATAGGAAAACAAATTTAAGATACTGAAAGAAAAAAAAAAACGAACTAAGAATTTTATATCTAGCCAAAATGATTTTCAGGCATAAAGTTACAACAAGCTATTATCAATGGGGAATATTCTTTCCATGAGTCTTTCCTTAGGATTGAGCCCACAACCTGGGCTTGTGCCCTTACCAGGAATCAAACCATGACCATCTGTTCATAGATCAATACTTAACTACTGAGCCACACCTGCTAGACAAAAAGTATCTTTTCACACCAGACTAACAGTGATAAGGATTTCTCTCTGGCAACCTCTTCCACTTTTGTTATTTACAGCTTTCCTCACAGTTTATAATCTACCATTCTGTTTCCCAGCAACAATTTCCACAGTTTTGTTTGTTTGGCGAGTCCTATAACTAAGTGGATTCAGTAATTGTCACCATTCTATTTTAAAGAGTTTTTGCCATTTGTCTCTTGTTTAGTTGAAGTTGGTCTTCTACATTTTTAATAGAAGGGCTCATTGGAACTATGTTCCCTGAGTTTGTTGTAATAGCTGGATTAAAAAAAGAGTTTGAGTCTATAAATACTCTGAGATTTATTTGATGTGTTATGAAATTAGATACAAATTAACTTCTAACCTCCAGTAATGTATAATATCTATTAAAACAACTTTGCTTATTACACCTTTAACCTTCAGAAAGATAAAACTGTCCAAGGACAAACAGATTTAATATTTGCTTTCCTTTGAGGAAACTGAGACTTCAAACAGAAAAAAAATGTGTTCAATTCATTTGAGGGCTTAGGGAGGAAAGAAGTTCAAGAAATTAACTACAGGAGGAAAAGGAAATCGGGGCTAGTTGGTGTCCTATACATTGAATGAAAATAGAAGAATCAAGGAAACAGTGCAGTGCCTTGATTCAGGGACAAAAAATGCATGGAGGGTGGATTCAGGTTTCTGGGAGGTATAATGAGAATAAAAGTATAAAAAATATCCTATATAATAAAAGCCTAATATGCAAATAAACTGAATGGTGGAACGACCAGTTGCTATGACAGCACTGACCACCAGGGGGCAGACTCTCAATGCAGGAGCAGTCCACAGTCCTCAGGCCAGCCAAGGCGGGTGCCAGTGGGGGCCCCCCCGCCAGTCACTCTACAGATCAGCTCTGATCGCTGGCCAGGCCTAGGGACACTACCTGTGCACGAATTTCATGCACCAGGCCTCTAGTAGAAGATAAAGAGGCTGTGATGATAACAAGGTTCCAGGCTGGTCCTCAAAGTGGGGTCCAGATACCTTAAATGAAAAGGTCACTAGTATTTAGAAAAATCACCAGAAGGCTTGAGCTTTGAATTGCTCCGAAATGGGAGCTAAATTCTTGCAGAGCAATAGGAGAAAATGAAGATCTAGCCAACTACATAATTATTCAGTTAATGTGGGGACACAGTAGGTCTATGAGGTGGGTCCAATCTTCTATTCATTTTATAAATTAGGAAATGAAACAAGAAGAAGTTTAAAAAAATTGCCGATTACCATAACATTAATAATTGTCAGAGTCAAGATTCAGATCCAGGCAACCTGACTCTTAAGTTTGTGACCTACTCTTTCTGCAGCCCCCCTACCTCAATATGCACATGCATGCACGTGTGTGTGTGTTTGTGTGTGTGCGTGTTAGCGCACGTGTGTGTGTGCATGTGTGTATGTGGTTGTGTGGTGGGGCTGGTGTTGTTATTATTTTTTAAATTTACCTTTATTGTTGAAAGTATTACAGATATGCCCCCTTTCCCCCCCCATTGACCCTCTACTCTGCACCCACTTCTCCCAGGTCTTCACCTCACTATTGCCTGTGTCCATGTATGCATATAAGTTCCTGGTGTATCTCATGCACCAACTGCATGAGACTGCAGACTGGAAAAGAGAGGGAAAGACAGAGAGAAATATCGATGTGAAAAAAAAACACTGATTGGTTGCCTCCTGCACAAGCCCAGATCAGGGCCCTGGCTGGGGAGGAACCTGCAACTAAGGTAAGTGCGCTTGACTGGAATCGAATCTGAGACCCTTGAGCTGCAGGCTGATGCTCTATCCACTGAGTCAAACTGGCTAGGGCTTGGTACTATTTTTGAAACATTTTTGTAATTATAAAATTACAGGGCTTGACAGGGAACCTCAAAGTGTGCTTCCCACCCTGGTGCTGGGCTAGGGTACCTCAGGCTGCTACCCTGCCCCAGCTCCAGGCTGAGGGACCTCAGGCCGTGCCTCCCACCTGGTGTGGCTTTACAGGGGACTGCAGGCCACACTCCCATCCTGGCAGGGCTTGACAGGGGATCTCAAGGTGCACTTCCCATCCTGGTACTGGGTTAGGGGACCTCAGACTGTTCTCTCCACCCAGCAGGGCTTGACAGGGGACCTCACGGTGTGTTTCCCCTCCTGGTACTGGGTTAGGGGATCACAGACTGTTCTCTCCACCCGGCAGGGCTTGACAGGGGACCTCAAGCCGCACCCCCACCCCAGCACCAGGCTGGGAGACCTCAGACCATACCCTCCGCCCCAGCACCAGGCCAGGGGACCTGAGGCTCTGCCCCTTCTGTCTGGCTGGGCTTGACAGGGGACCTCAGGCTGTGCCCCCAACCCAGTGGGACTTCACAGGGGACCTGAGCCTGTGACCCCAGGCCAGTGGGGATTGACGGGGGACCTGAGGCTGTGCCTCCCTCCCGGCATGGCTTGACAGGGGACCTCAAGCCGCACCCCCACCCCAGCACCAGGCTGGACCAGGGGACCAGAGGCTGTGCTCCTCTGCCTGGTGGGGCTTGACAGGGGACCTCAGGCCATGCCCCCTACCCAGTGGGGCTTGACAGGAGACCTCAGGTTATGTCTTCCACCTGGTGGGACTTGATGAGGGACCTCAGGCCATGCCCCCCATCCTGGTGCTGGGCCAGGGGATGCGAGGATGCCCCCTGCCCTGCAGGGCTTGACAAGGATGGGACTGGTGGGGTCTGGATCTATCCTAATGCGGAGGGAGGGGGGCAGGCGGCTGGGTCTGGGTCTCATGTGATTTTGAGGCACATGTGAGTGAGTGGGGACTTGACTCTGGGTCCCATGGTGCACCCCAGACTCTGACAAGAGGAAGGTTTTCATATTCATTTTACTAATTTTCTTTAGTCTCTGATACTTTTATTATAGAGAAAGAGCAAATAGCAATATTAAATTATTTCCTCTAATTAATACCCTTTTAATGTGCATGAATTTCGTGCACTGGGCCACTCATATAAGAAAGGAAAAAGTAGCAGACCACATAGAGCAAGAGTTACAATTAAGCATAATAAATATCATTATCATGAGAGAGATAGAAATACTGATTGTCTAACTGTAAAGCAGAAACAAGCAGTCATAAAGAACTAGTTGAAGATTCTTGATCTCAAATATATAATAACTGAAATAAATAACAGTTTGGTGCATGAGCAGAATGTACATAAAAATCAAGTTGGTGAGCTGGAAAATCAGGTTGAGGAACTCTCCCTGAAATTATCAAGAAGTATAGAGTTGAAAGAATATGAAAAATAAGTTAAAAGATATGCAACAAAGACAAGAATCCTGTAAAAGAAGGGTAAAAATCAAAGACACAAACAGAGAAACTACATTATTTTCAAGTGAATGTGAAAATAAAAAACTACAGACTGGGTCACAAGAGAAATCTCAACAACTTTTAAATTCATAATTTAAATGTAAACCAAAATGAAATTGCAATATATTTGACAGTAAATAACAATGAAAATACTTTATATCAACCAAATTATACTGAGAGAGAAATATATTATTGTAAATGCAGTTACTAAATAACAATGAGAATTACAATGAGCTAGATGTCCAAGTTAAGAATAGAAAAAGACCAGAAAATAGATCTGAAGTAAAACTAAGAAAATCACAATATAGGAAGAGATACTAATAAAAGATAAAACAAAGAAACAATAGGAATAATAAACAGAATAAAAAGCTAAACAACCAGGCAACTTTCCACTAAATTTGATGGAGAAACAAATATACAAATAATTAATTTGGGAATATAAAAGGGTATATTATAGCTGATACCAGGGATATTTTTTAAATCATTAGATAATACCAGAGTGGCTTTATATCATACATTTGCAAAGTCTGACAAAAAATAAATATTTTCAAAATATGTAACAACATCATTGATGGAAGAAGAAAGAAAAGAATTAGAGAAGATGGCAGTGGAGTGGTGGAAGCTGCACTCACCTCCTCCAGGACCAAACTGGAATTATAGAACTAACTTGCAAATTAACTGCAAGTTATACAACTAAATTACATAACAAATCATCCAGAATAACTAACTGAAAACTAGATGAACCGAGTCTTTTAACCAAGGATTTACAGAAGAAGCCACATTGAGACTGGTAGGAAGGGCAGAGACACAAACGAGCTGGGCCCGTATGGATGTGTGGTGGTTGAGAATCTGGAGGGCTATCTCAGATGCAAATGTCCCCTCTGAGGAACGTGGGATCTCAAACCCATTCTGGGCTCCTCAGACTGAAGCACCAGAATCGGAAGAGGAGCCCACATAACATTAGACTATGAAAATCAGCAGGGATTCTGTCCTCCAGGGAGAGACAGGAGTCTGCTAGAAACGCAGTGTCCTCTTAAAGGGCCAGCACACAAAATCTTCTTTGCGGCCATTCACTCTGGGCCCTAGCAGAGGGAAGGTGGCTCAGAGAGCAGGTGTGGCTTTGGGGAGAAGGTGAAAGGAACAGTTCTCAAGGACCCTGTTCTAAGTTTCTCACCCACGTCATCCACAGATGCCATCTTTCTGGATCGAGCACTCCCTTTAATACAGTATTAGCTTAAGGCAGATACTAATGAGTCGGCAAACTCATTAGTCAACAGAGCCAAATATCAACAGTAGAACGATTAAAATTTCTTTTGAGAGTCAAATTTTTTAAACTTAAACTTCTTCTAACGACACTTCTTCAAAATAGACTCGCCCAGGCTGTGGTATTTTGTGGAAGAGCCACACTCAAGGGGCCAAAGATCCTTGTGTGGCTCTTGAGCCACAGTTTGCCAACCACAGGCCTAAGGGAATACATTAGATCAATCCTCCCCACTCCCTGTGGCCCAGCCCTGCCCTGCCAAGCTTGTGCTATGTGGAAGAGTCTGCTGGCTGCCACCAGCCTGGGTCCATCTCCAAGACTTTCTTGGAGATCTCTTCAGGAGGTCAAGCAGAAGTGGAGTGTCAGAGATATTTAGGGAAAGACTGAGTTGTGTGGCTCTAGGGTGAAGACCATTTTTATGTCTCATGCCTGACTGGTGCCAGCCCCCACATGAAATCCATTAGCCCCATCCTTCTGATTCTCTGTGGCCCTCCCCTGCCAAGCTCTAGCCCTGCAGAGAATTCATCTGGCTGCTGAATTCAGAGACCATGGTACAGACTTCCTAGGAAGATGCTCGAGAATGTCCAGGCAGACTCTGGAGGTGGCAGAGTCTGAGTTGTGTGGCCCCAAAGCAAGGACCATTATTCCTTTCCATGCTGGCGCCACCATTCCTGTACAGAGCCCTCCCTCCTTAGGACCAAATATTGGTCTATTTTAGCCTGATGAACTCTTTTGGCCTCATCCCGATGACTCCCTGAGGTGCTACTTAACCACAAAGGTTTGCAGGCCCCTGTTAGTGACAATGGCCTCAGTGTATCCTGAGACTTCTGCCGAGTGGTCTCAGACTCAGCACTGGCACTCAGTTTGAATCTGTATTAACATGGTGAACACCATTCACCCCCACCTGGTGACTCATGAGAAACTACCTCATGCAACTCATGTACTGCCTAATGCTCTTTTAGTGACTCAGGCTAATATGCAGCTAGAAGGTGAAGGTGAATCTTGGGGAGACTTGTACCTTTTACTGACCTGCCCCAGGGCTTGGTGCTAGTGTAAGGTGACTTGGTATGCAGTGTGGCCCCTGCCACACAAACCCAGGCCCAGCAGAGGGAGCCCCACAAATTGCCTTTATATCTCCAAACAAGTAGCCCAGGACCAGTCATAGGAAGCACCTGGCATTGACATGTACTGGATTCCCTCCCAAGAGGTCCCAGAACCAACACACCTGGTAGTTGGGTAATGACCACATCAAAGCACAACCCAGTTAGCTCCACAAGTGACACACCCAAAGGGAGATCTTGGTAGGCACCAGAACCTGGTGGGGCAAAGTCCACTCCATGTGGCCAGCCCCCACACAATGGCTTGTACTCCACTCATGGATGGACAAATAGCAATAAAAACTCAGTTATACCAGGAGGGTGCACAGAGCCCACATGGAGGGCACACCAAGGTCAGACAAGTGGGGAGGCTGTGTCACTAGGCCCTATAGGACACTTACTACATAAGGCCATTCTGCCAAGACTAGGAAATGCAGCAGCTCTACCTAATTCATAGAAACAAACATAGGGAGGCAGCCAAAACGAGGAGACAAAGACACATGTCTCAAATGAAAGAACAGAACAAAATTCTAGGAAAAAGGAGCCTAAACAAAACAGAGACAAAAAAGCTACCAGACGCAGTTTGAAACACTAGTTATATGGATACTCAAAGAACTTTGGAGAAGGGTAGATGAATTTAGTGAGAATTTCAACAAGTAGATTTTAAAAACACACTAATAGAAAACATTTTAAAAGTCAGAAATGAAATAAAGAATATATTACAGGAAATCAATAGTAAAGTATATTGGAATATTAAGGAAGCAAAAAACACCCAGCCAGAACAGCAAAAAGAAAAAAAGTCTAACAACTACTTTGAAAAAAAAAAAAAGTCTAAAAGGAGCCTTTGGGACAACTTCAAATGTACCAAAATTCACATCATGGGGCTGCAGAAGGAGAAGAGAGAAAGGAATTTAAAACCTATTTGGGAAAATAATAAAAGAAAACTCGCCTAACTGAAAATAAACATACAAATCCAGAAAATACAGTCTCAAACAAGATTAACCCAAATAAGCCCACACCAAGACACAACATAATTAAAATGCTACAGGTTAAAGACAAAAGGATAATCTTAAAAGCAGCAAGAGAAAAACAGTTAATTATCTACAAGGGAGCTCCCATGAGACTGCCAGCTGTTTTCTTGACAGAAACTTTGCAAGTCAGAAGGGTTAGGCATGAACTACTCGAAGTGATGTAAAGCAAGGACTTACAATCAAGATTACTCTACCCAGTAAAGCTATCATTTAGAATCAAAGGACAAAGGCTTCCCAGAAAAGAAAAAGCTAAAGAAGTTCGTTACCACCAAACCAGTATTACAAGAAATGTTAAAAGATCTTTAAGAAGAAGAAATAAAAGATAATTATATAAAATGACAATAAATACATATCTATTGACAATTACTTTAAATGCAAATGGATTAAATGTTTCAATCAAAAGACACACAGTAACAGAATGGATAAAAGAAGACCTTCACATATACTGTCTATAAGACTTTCTTCAGATGAAAGTAAAGGGATAGAAAAAGGTATTTCATAAAAATGGAAACATAAAAAGGTAGGGTAACAATATTTATACCAGATAAAATCCTATCTAATAAAAGAATAATATGCAAATTGAGCATACCTCTGATCAAACCACGCCCACAAGCCATGCTCACCAGCCAATCAGGAGCAAATAAATCCCAACCAAGATGACTGCTGCCACTGAGAGTAGGAGGCAGGCTTGCTTGGGTTTCCTTGGCAATGGAGGAAGCCAAGCTTTCCTCCTGCCCTTGCTGGCCTAGGACTCCACTCAATGCTACAAAGTTTCCTTTATAGAAGATATATCCCAACAGAAATGGCAGCAGCCACAGAGCTGGAGAGAGCAGAGGCTAGGGTTGCCTGGGCAATGGAGGAAGCCAAGCTTCTGCAGCCCTAGCGCCTAGGCCTCCACTATAGGCTACAAAGTTTCACTTATAGAATTTAAATAAACCCGAAGAGAAATGGCTGTCTTCACAGAGAGAGCAGAAGGCTTGGCTCCACTTCAGGCTACAAAGTTTAAATTGTAGAACATAAATAAATCCCAGATCCCAGGGCCTCTGATTGGGTCACTGGGGGGTATGGCCAGCCTGCAAATCACCATAGGCTTCTTGCCCAGGCTGCCCCATGCCCCAAGGGAACCCCCACCCTGATCCAGAACACCCTCAGGGCAAACCAGCTGGCCCCCTCCCAGGCACCAGGCCTCTATCCTATCTAATAAAAGAGTAATATGCAGATTGATCATCACTCTAACACACAGGATGGCTGCCCCCATGAGGTCAAAAATCCTGCCCCATGTGGACACAAGATGGCTACCAGAAGATGGCCAGCAGGGGAGGGCCGTTGGGAGGTTCCAGGCCTGCAAGGGAGGGCAGTTGGGAGCAATCAAGCCTGCAGGGGAGGGCAGTTAGGGGTGACCAGGCTGGCAGAGGAGGGAAGTTGGGGGCAAACAGGCTGGCAGGGGAGCAGTTAGAGATCAATCAGGCTGGCAGGGTAGTTGTTAGGGGGTGATCCGGCTGGCAGGCCGAAGCTGTTAGGGGCAATCAGGGAGGCTGGCAGGTGAGCAGTTTGGAGCCAGTAGTCCCGGATTGTGAGAAGGATGTCCCTCGAGGGGTCCCAGATTGGAGATGGTGCAGGCTGAGCTGAGGTACACCCCCCACCCCCTGTACGTAAATTTCATGCACCAGGCCTCTAGTAGACTATAACAAGAGACAAAAAAGGAACCAGCAATTCTACTTCTGGGTATTTATCTGAAGAAACCCAAAACACTAAATTGAAAAGATGCATTCATATGTTCATTATAGTATTATTCACAATAGCCATGATATGGAAATAACCTAAGTGTCCATTAATTGATGAATGGGTAAAGAAGTGGTGCATAGATATAATGGAATATGCCTCAGTCATTAAAAAAGAATGAACTTTTGACATCTGCAACAACCTAGAAGGTACTATGCTGAGTGCAATAAGTGAAACAGGGAAAAAATATGGCATATGATGCAGTTAAATGTGGAATGTAAAAAACAAAATAAACAAACAAACAGAACAGAAGCAGACTCATAGAAACAGAGAACATTTTGATGGTTGCCAAATAGGAGGGGGATTGGAGAGATGGATGAAAAAAGTAAAGGGAGTAAGAAGTACAAATTGGGCCCTAACTGATTTGGCTCAGTGGATAGAGAATCGGCCTGTGGACTCAAGGGTCCCAGGTTCGATTACAGTCAAGGGCATGTATCTTAATTGCAGGCATATACCCAGTAGCGAGCATGCAGGAGGCAGCTGATCGATGTTTGTAACTATCCCTCTACCTTTCTCTCTGTAAAAAGTCAATAAAATATGTTTTTTAAAAAAGAAGTACAAATTGGTAGTTACAGAATAGTAATGAGGATTTAAATTATAGCATAGGGAATATAGTCAATAATATTGTAATAACTATGTCAGATGGATACTGTATCAGGTTGATGACTTTGTAAGTTATATAAATGTCTAATAACTGGGCTACACACTTGAAACTAATATAATATTGTATCACATTGTATTACATCTTTTTCTATCTCTTATGTGGCTTTGGCCAGCGTAACTCAGTTGGTTGGGCATAATCCTGTGTACCAAAAGGTTGCCAGTCAGGGCACATACTCAGGTTGTGGGTTTGATCACCAGTAGGGAGCATGCAGGAGGCAGCCAATCAATGCTGTGCTCTCTTACAAATGTTTCTTTCTCTCTCTCTTCTTTTTCTCTAAAAATGAATATAAATATTTAAAAATATAATATTGTACATCGACTCTAATTGAAAAATTTAAAAATATTTAAAAAATATTCCTCACCCTAAGCACTGAGTAGCTCCAGAGAAATTTAAAGATGATGGTGAATTTTAGGTCACCATAGCAACAAAACCCAAAACCCAGATCAACTCCTGACTAGAGTAAGTGAAGTCCCCCTCCTCCCCACACATGGCCTAAGAGAAGGGTTGTAGTATTTTATGTATAAATACAGTTAACTTTCAGTCTATACTATTCTAAAATTTATTTCTGGCATAGAATTCCCAGTAAAGAAGCAAAGCAATCATTAGAATCAGACTCACAGATAATGCAGATGTTAGAAATATCAGATGGTACAGTTACACGGAAGTCTGCCTTTGATGGCTAATTTTACATGCTGACTTAACTGGGCTAAAGGCTGCCCAGATAGCCGGTAAAACATTATTTCTGAGTGTATCTGTGAGGGTGTTTTTAGAAGAGATTACTGATGAAGGTAGGCTGAGTACAGTCACCCTCAATCCTCACTCATGTGGGTGGTGTCATCCAATCCATTGAGGGCCAGGAGAGAATGAAAAGGTGGAGGGGGTGGAATTTGGTTTCTCTGCTTTAGTCAGGACACCACTTCTTCTACCTCAGACATCAGTGCTTCTGGTTCCCATGCCTTTGGACTTGGGTGGAGGCTTACATATATATATGTATTCCTCCCAAACTCAGTAATAAAATAAACAATACAATTAAATATGGGAAAAGTTTAAACATTTTACCAAAGATGATATGCAGATGGTAAAATATAAAAAGATGTTCAACATCATCACATTAGGGAAATGAAAATTAAAATTATGAAGACATATTCTACATATCTATCAGAATGTTTTTTAAAAGACTGACAGAATCAAATGCTGACAAGAAAGCGGAACAATGTAAACTCTCTGACATTGCTGATGGTGTATGCAAAAATGGCGAAGACACTGTGGAAAACAGTTTGGCATTTTCTTATACTAGTAACTAGTGGCTCGGTGCACAGAATTCATGCATGGAGGGGGCGGTTCCCTTGCTCAGCCTGCACCCTCTCTAATCGGGGACTCCTTGGGAGATGTCTGACTGCCGGTTTAGGCCCGATCGGGATCAGGCCTAAACCGGCATCAGACATCCCTCTTGCAATCTGGGATCACTGGCTCCTAACTGCCCTCCCCTGCCTGCCTGATCTCACCCCCAACTGCCCTCTTCTGCTGGACAATTTGGTTCTAATTGGTAAGTTTTGTGAGAATAAACAAGCCATCTTTTCTGTCAAAAAACAGTTTAGACAGCAGCCATTTTGGACTGTGTTACTTGGCAGTCACCATGTTGGCTGCATGGTGTATAAACTCACCTGGGGGCCGCCATCTTGAAATTGCGAAGGCCAACCACATCCCCTTGAATTAGTCAATCACGAAAGACTGTGTGCCTGAGCTCCAATCAAGAGCAAAGGACAGGTCATGTGTCAGGGATTATAAAGCCGAGCAGACCCATCTGCTCAGTGTGCTCGCAGTTCCAGACCACGTGTGTGCACCCTTCTATGTAGAAGTAAATATGTTTGCCTTGCTGCCTGGCTCCCGAATGTTTTGTATTCTATCAGAACCCCTGATGTGGGGGCTCGCCTTATCTCTAAGTTTCTGTGCCAGTTAGTGTCAAAAGCTCCACCTCCTAGGCAGCCACTGCCTCCTCACAGTTGACCTAGTTTTGGTTCTAATTGGCCAGTTTCTATGCCAGTCAGCATCTCTGGCCTATCAACAGGGCCTTATCAGAAAGGCATGGCTGATCAGCAGCCCCGGTGGAGGCTCAAAGAGAAATGGAGCCAAGACTGTTGGCCAGGCTCGGAGGGAAAGAGAGAGGCAAGTGCTGATCAAAAGCTGCCACAGACGCTACAGAACAGCCCCTCCTTCCTGCTTCAGGTCTCTTTCAGGCCTGATTTGCAAACCCCTCAGCAGTCACTAGTGGGTCACAGGGCCTGCAGCCTCAGCAGTCAGCGCTGGGTCCCCATGGCAACCCAGCGCTGACTTCTGGATGGTCAGCCTTTGGTCATTATCCGTGATTGGTGGTTATGCCCTGGATCTTTATTATAGAGACTAGAGGCCTGGTGTACAAAATTCATGCATGGGGGAGGGTGTGTCCCTCAGGCCAGCCTGCACCCTCTCCAATCTGGGACATCCTTCTCACATTCCAGGACTGCTGGCTCCCAGCTGCTTGCCTGCCTGTCTTCCTGATTGCCCCTAACCGCTTCTGCCTGCCAGCCTGATCAGCCCCTAACCACTCCCCTGACAACCTGATTGATGCCTAACTGCTGCCCTGGCAGCCCGTTTGCCCCTAACTGCCCTCCCTGCAGGCCTGATCCCCCCCGCAACTTCTCTCCCCTGTAGGCCTTGGTCTCCCCCGCCTCCCAAACTGCTCTTCCTTGCAGGCTCAGTTGTCCCCAACTGCCCTCCCTTGCAGACCTGGTCCCTCCCAACTGCTGTCCCTTGCTGGCCATCTTGTGGAGGCCATCTTGTGTCTACATGGGGGCAGTCATCTTGTGTGTTGGAGTGATGGTCAATTTGCATATTACTCTTTTATTAGATAGGATAGAGGCCTTCTACATGGGTGGGGTCCAGCTTGAAGAGTGTCCCAGATCAGGGTAGGGGTTCCCTTGGGACATGGGGTGACCTGAGTGAGGGGACTGTGATGGTTTGCAGGCTGGTCATTCCCCCTGGAGACCCAAGTGGAGGTCCTGGTGTCTGGGTTGTAATAATCTTCTATAATTGAAAACTTGAAGCCTTGAGTGTGGCCAAGCCTCCTGCTTGCTCTGTGGCTGCAGCTATTTTTGTTGGGATTTATTTATCTTCTATAATTGAAATTTTGTAGCCTTGAGTGGAGGCCTAGGCTGGCCTAGGTATATGGAAAACTTGGCTTTCTCCATTGTTGGGGGCAATCAAACCTCTTGCTCACTCCGTGGCCGCAGCTATCTTGTTTGGATTAATTTGCATTCTGATTGGCTGGTATGCGTGGTCCCCTGCAACTGCCCTCCCCTGCAGGCCTGGTCACCCCCAACTTCCCTCCTCTGCCGGCCTGGTCACCCCCAACTGCCCTCCCTTGCAGACCTGGTCCCTACCAACTGCTCTCTCCTGCTGGCGATCTTGTGGTGGCCATCTTGTGTCTTAATGGGGGCACAATCTTTGACCACATGGAAGCAGCCATCTTATGTGTTAGAGTGATGGTCAATTTGCCTATTACTCTTTTATTAGATAGGATAAAGGCCTGGTGCATGGGTGGGGGCCAACTTGTTTGGCCTGAAGGGTGTCCTGGATCAGGGTGGTGGTTCCCTTGGGGTGTGTGGTGGCCTGGGCGAGGGGCTTGTGGTGGTCTGCAGGAGGCCCTTGTTTCTGGGATTTATATATCTTCTATAATTGAAACTTTGTAGCCTAGAGCAGATCTAAGCCGCCTTCTTGCTCCGTGGCTGCTGTCATTTCTGTTGGGATTTATATATCTTCTATAATTGAAACTTTGTAGCCTGGAGCGGATCTAAGCCGCCTTCTTGCTCCGTGGCTGCTGCCATTTCTGTTGGGATTTATATATCTTCTATAATTGAAACTTTGTAGCCTTAAGTAGAGGCTTGAGTTGGCAAGGGCAGGTGGAAACCATCGCCAGGGAAACCCAAGCCTCCCTCCTGCTCTCTCTAGATGACAGCCATCTTGGATGGATTTATTTGCATATTCACTCCTAATTGACTGGTAGGCATGGCTGGTGGGCATGGCTTGTGGGTGTAGCAGAGGTGCAGTCAATTTGCATATTATTTTTTTATTAGATAGGATGTTAAAATGCACTTACCATGTTAGCCAGCATGACTATCACCCAAGAAACATAAAAACTTACGTTTATACAAAAACTTGTACATGAATGTTTATAGAGGTTCTATTCACAATTGCCCTAAATTGGAAATAATTTAAATGCCCTTCAACTGGGTAAATAAAATGGGGTGGACCCAGGTCCATTCTACTCAACAGTAAAAAGAAACTACTGGTAGATACACAGCATGTATAAATCACTAATGTATTATGCTAAGAAAAAGAACGTAGCCAAAAACAGCTTATGCATATGACATTCTGGAAAATAGATTAAGGCATTGCTAGCAGTTGGGCGTAGGACAGGGATGGACCACAAAGGGCCATGAGGTCATGTTTCCGGCGATGGAACTGCTCTATATCTTGATTGTGGTAATGCTCACGTTACTGTCAAACCTTCATAAAACTGTATAGGAAAATGGTGAACTTCACTGCATACAAATTATACCACAATATATTGACTTTAAAAAAACCTAGAAGAAACTCATTTTTCACCTTTGCTTCTGTTGAGACTATTCTGCACACCACACACACACACACACACACACACACACACACACAGCTCTTTGAAGGTACAGCTCCCATATAGGACAAATGTTGTTTTCTACCACTTAAATACATAGTGTCGTATATTACCCTATATCCCCATTTTCAATGAAAACATAAATTAGAATTTTATTGTCTACTAGAGGCTTGGTGCACAAAATTTATGCTGGGGGGGGGGCTCAACCCAGCTTGCACCCTCAAATCCAGGACTCCTTGGGAGATGTCCAACTGCCAGTTTAGGCCTGATCTGACTGCTGGTTCAGGCCCAATCTCAGGACTGGGCCTAAACTGGCAGTAGGACATCCATCTCACAATCATGGACCACTGGCTACTAACTACTCAACTGCCTGCCAGCCTGCCTGGTCACCCCCAACTGCCCCCTTCCTGCCAACCTGATTGCCCCTAACTGCCTTGCACTGCCAGGCAGGTTGCCTCCAACTGTCCCCTCCCTGGTTGCCCCCAACTACTTCCTCACCAGCCTAGTCACTCCTCTCTCTCCCTCTGCCAGCATAATCACTCCCAAATGCCCCCCTCCCCCCACCAGCCTGGTTGCCTTCAACTGCACTCCTTCCCCCCTCCAGCCTGGTTGCCCCTAACTGTCTCCCACTGGCCTGGTCACCTCTTACTGCTCCCCTGCCAGCCTGGTTGCCCTCAGTTGTCCCCCTCTGTCAACCTTGTCACCCCCAACTGCCCCTCCCCAGCCTGATTGCCCCTCATGGGCCCCCTGCCAGCCTTAACTGCCTCTCCACCCCTGCCAGCCTGGTTGCCCCACACAGCTTACTTGTTCAATTGTTTGGTCATCCCTCACTAACCCCCCTGCTGGCCTGGTCATAGGCAGCCATCTTGTGAGGGCATGAGGGTTAATTTGCATATTACCTCTTTATTATATAGGATATTAATAAAAGAGTAATATGCTAATTAGACCAGGTTGACTGGACATCTTCTGGTTGTCTAGTCCTCCTTCTGGACAAAGTCATGGTGGCAGGGGCCAAGGCAGAAGTGGTTAGGGGCAATCAGGTCAGCAGGGGAGAGCAGTTAGAGGTGATCAGGCCAATAGGGAAGGGCAGTTAGGTGCAATCAGGCTGGCATACAGAGGTAGTTAGGAGTGATCAGGCAGGTAGGAAGAGGTGGTTAGGGGCAATCAGGCAGGCAGGCAGGTGAACGGTTAGGAACCAGCAGTCCCCTGCAGAATTGGGCCTAAACCAGCAGTTGAACATCCCCTGAGGGGTCTTGGATTGGAGAGGGTGCAGGCTGGGCTGAGGGACCCCTTCTGCACAAATTTCATACACCAGGCCTCTAGTAGATATATAAAATAGTTTTACCACACCTTTTGAGATAATTTTTAAATGTTTGTTATTTTCTAAAATATTCTTTTAACCTGTTATTCTATATAATAAAGAGGTAATGTGAAAATTGACCCTCACATTGTTGCACAAGATGGCCGCCCTATATGGCCAAAAATGGCTGCTCCCATGTGGTAGAAGATGGCCACCACAAGATTGCCAGCAGGGGAGGATAGTTGTGGGTGACCAGGCCAGCCAGGGAGGGCAGTTAGGGGCAAACAGGCCAGCAGGGGAGCAATTAGGTGTCAATCAAGCTGGCAGGAGGGTAGTTAGAGAGTCATCAGGAAGGCAGGCAGGCAAGCGGTTGGGAGCCAATAGTCCTGGATTGTGAGAGGGATGTCCGACTGCCGGTTTAGGCCCAATCCCATTGGGTTAGAGCCTAAACCAGCAGTCATACATCCACCGAGATGTCCCAGATTTGAGAAGGTGCAGGCTGGGCTGAGGGACAACCTCTCCCCCTACCCCTAATGTACAAATTTCGTGCACTAGGCCTCTAGTATTATAAATAATTTGAAATACTGATTTTCACCTCCGAATAATCTCTCCAATTATAAAGTTTCAGGAATGACACCTTCATGATCTGTGAACAAAAATGTGTCTTAAACTTTCCTAAAGTTTAAAAATTTTAAGAATACAATAAATGTTTTATTATCACATTGAAAGTCACACTTTCCTGAGGGTTATATCAGTACTCAGTATATCAGTTCTAAAAATAAAGAGGTTTGAAAAGTTCGAAGATGTTTAAGCATGCAGAGACATGTACCTTTTAAAACCCTGTGACAACATCTCGGAAGCCCTCCTAGTTAACACTGAGTGTTAGCGGGGCATATAGAGCCAGAACTGATGGCTATGGGTACAGTGTAGGTGGGAGATAGTTGGTATGCTAGAGAGAATTTATAATCTGGTGTCAGAAACGTAGAATGTGTAGGTGGCAAATGTTAAGACAAAGAGAAGGTCAAAATCCAGGGACTCAGAGGAGGGCTAAGAAGGTCAAAATTAGAAGCTGATCCTCAGAACTGCCCCCTCCTACACCATATTGCTCTAACAAAAGTTAATATTTATGGAGCACGGGCAATGTACTGGGACCTATACTTGCACTAAAACATTTATCTTCCTGACAAACTTGTTTGTTGTTATCATTCTCATTTTGCAGAAGAAGAGATGAGCTATTGGCAGGGTCAAGAACTGAATTTACATCATTCTGATTCCAATGTTCCACAATATCCTGCATCTTGTGAGAACCGCCCAGCATCCAGACTTATTCAGCCCTACTACACTTTTTCCAAATTTCTGAAGAGTCTCCACATCTTTGGACAAACAATCCTGGCTTTATAATTTGTAGCACATTCTGGACCTCAGAAAGGACAGGTCCTTTCTCTCTAAGGCCCTGACAGTTTCCTACCCTTTCTCTCCTGAAGCAGGTTCACCCCCCTTTACAAGATCATCTTCCTGACACACAGCAGCATTTTTGCTTTTGTTTGTTTGGAGCCACTGGCAGCATCTTTACAGTGAAAGGTCCACAGCTTGATATTTACCCTTAACTTGGGGCCGGGGAAATTTTCCTCCTAAACATAATTTAAATATGTTATTCTCAGATTTTAAAATGTAGGCCGAGACCTGTTTGGCTCAATGGATAGAGCGTCGGACTGGGGACTGAAGGGTCCCGGGTTCGATTCCGGCAAGGGCATGTACCTTGGCTGCGGGCATATCCCCAGTAGGGGGCGTGCAAGAGGCAGCTGATCGATGTTTCTCTCTCATCGATGTTTCTGACTTTCTATCCCTCTCCCTTCCGCTCTGTAAAAAAATCAATAAAATATATTTTTAAAAAAACTTAAAAAAAAAGATTCTAAAATGTGTATATCTAGATCAATTCTGATTTGTTTTGAAATATGATCCATGGACTCACAAACAAAATGTAGTTATATATATACTAGTTGCCTGGTGCATTAAATCATGCACATTAAAAAGGGAATTAATTAGAGAAAATGTTTTAGGGTCCGGGGTGCAGGGAATTGGGATTCCTGGATGATAGGCTGCTGACAGCAAGCTGACCAATGGCCAATTCTGTGAAGAATGAGGCTCCCTTTTCCTTTCTATCAGGGTCCAGGTGCAGGTGAATGAGATTCCTAGAAGGCAGGCCACTGACAGCAAGCTGACCAGTGGCTGATTCTGTGAGGAATGCGGCTTTCTCCTCCCTCCTGTTAGGGTCCGGGGGGTAGATGAATGGGATTCCTGGCTGGGAGGCCCAGAGCTCCTCCCAACATGTCAAAACCCATAAAGTTTATTCTAACTGCCCCCCTTGCTGGACTGGTCACCCCCAACTGTCCCCCACTGCCGGCCTGCCTCCCTCCCTGCTGGTTTGGCTGCCCCTTACTGCATCCCGCCTACTGGTCACCCCATGCAGCCTGCTGTTCAGTCGTTTGGCTGTCTCTCACTAACCCCCCTGCAGGCCTGGTTGCCCTACACAGCCAGTTATTCATTTGTTTTGTCATCCCTCACTAACCCCCTGCCAGCCTGGTTGCCCCACACAACCTGCTGTTTGGTTTTCTGTCTGGTCATTTAAGTCTTTTTATATATTAGGCTTTTTATATATTAGGACTAGAGATCTGGGGCATGGGTAGAGTCCCTAGGCCTGGCCAGTGATCAGGACTGGCTAGGGCCTTCCAGCTGCTGGCCGGGGCCTGCCTTCTCTGGCTGCTGGCTGCCAGCTGCTGGCTGGGGCCTGCCTTTGTTCCATGCTGCCTCCTGGTGGTCAGCACATGTTATAGTGAGGGATTGAACTCCTGGTCTCCTGGTCAAACTCCTGAGGGGACATTTTTATTTTTATTTTATTATTTATTTATTTTTTTAAATCTTTATTGTTCAGTTTATTAATTACATTGTTCCCTTTTTTTTCACCCTATAGTTCCCCTCCACCTGGTACCCATCCCACCCTCCGCCCTCACACCCCTCCACTGTCCTCTCCCATAGTTGCATGATTTTTGTCCAGTCTCTTGCTGCACTTCCCACACCCCCTTTCTCCCCAAGAGTTGTCAGTCCATTCCCTCTCTATGTCCGTGATTCTGTTACATTCACCAGTTTATCCTGTTCATCAGCTTATTAATTCATTTGATTTTTAGATTCATTTGTTGATAGATGTGTATTTGTTGTTCCTAATTTACACTTTTATCTTTTTCTTCCTCCTCTTCTTAAAGAATATCTTTCAGCATTTCATATAATACCGGTTTGGTGGTGATGAACTCCTTTAGCTTTTTCTTATCTGCGAAGCACTTTATCTGACCTTCAATTCTGCATGATAGCTTTGCTGGATAGAGTAATCTTGGTTGTAGATTCTTGCTGTTCATCACCTTGAATATTTCTTGCCACTCCCGTCTGGCCTGCATCATTTCTGTTGAGAAATCCACTGACAATCGTATGGATGCTCCCTTATAGGTAACCATCTGTTTTTCTCTTGCTGCTTTTAATACTCTCTCTTTGTCTTTTGCTCTTGGCATTTTAATTATGATGTGCCTTGGTGTGGTCCTCTTAGGGTTCCTATATATTGGGGTTCAGTGTGCTTCTTGGACTCCTAAGTCAATTTCTTTCACCAGGTGTGGGAAGTTTTCAGTCACTATTTCTTCAAATAGGTTTTCATTGTCTTGCTCTCTCTCTTTTTCTGGCACCCCAATAATTCGGATGTTGGTATGCTTGAGATTGTCCCAGAGGCCTGAGGGGACATTTTTTAAAAAATTTTAAAATATATTTTTATTGATTTTCTTTGCAGTATAACTTATAATTAATAGTAGTACATGTTTTCTTTTCCCCCTCCCCCTTATCCTCCCCCCAGCCTCCCCTACCCCCCGGCACATATCCCCACCTTCCCCCCTCCCCACCCCAGTGTCTTTCATTCATTGGTTATGCTCATATGCATGCATACAAGTCCTTCAGTTGATCTCCCCCTGAGTCCGCCTCCCATCCACCCAAGCCTTCCCCTGTAGCTTGACAGCCTGTTCAAGGCCACCCTGCCTCTATATCAATCACTCTCCCCTGTTTCTTTTCTTCAAAAATATCTTGCCTCTGCATACTAGAAATAAATGTATAAGAACAAAAAATGTTTCAGTCTCAGTTTCAATGTCCAACTGTTCTGAGTCCCAGTTTCAGTGTCAAATAGTTCTTTATGTGTACATGTCAGTAATGGTATCCAGATGGTGGACACATCGTGGCAATGCAAGATCCATCCTCTCTGGTTTGGTCCTGGGCTGCCTGCAGACATGCACAGCTGCCTACTGCTAGCATGGCAAGGTGTCGTCAGTGTCCCCCATCTCTGGACCATCCTCATGACTGGAACAGATCCATCAGTTCCTTACCGTCGCAGGAACCCACATGGTCTTGGAGTTGTTCTCTGAAAACACGCAAACACATTCTCGACCAAAAGTTAACAAAGGGGGGTTAATTTGCATACTTGCTCCTGATTGGCTGGTTGGGTTAATTTGCATACTTGCTCCTGATTGGCTGGTGGGTGTAGCAGAGTGATGGCTAATTTGCATGTTTCTCTATGCAAAATAGATGGGATTCTTTTTAATTTTTGCCTAAATGATTTTCCTTTGGCTTATTTTGACACCATGTGTGTTTTTTCATGGGTGTCCTGCAATTGGTTTTACAAATGGAATTTACTTTACGGGAGTAAGAATTTTCTAGATGTATTTTACTTACTCGATATTTTTTTCCTTACGTGATATTAGCCCACTGTCCCCTCCCCTTTTTTGATTAATGGGGACTTTTGGAAATTTTATATTGCAGTCTTGGTAATTTTAAATTTTAATTTTTGCACTCAAATATGACTGCTTTAGGTTCTTTGGATGTTAGGCAATTTTACAGTGAGATGAACTACTAATAGATTTTTTAGTTAATGTTTTAGGAAAAGCTTTTTTTCCAGTACACTATAATTTTCTTGAGTATTCACTTATTTCACTTGGCCAATTTAAATTAATCTGAAAACTTGATTACTATTTTCCTGTCAATTTTAATACTCAAGCAGAAATCTTAGTTTACCCTGTAAATACTAGTGGAAAGGAATATTTGCAATTTTGAGTAGGTCCCGAGCATTCCTGGTAATAGACTGAATTTAGATATAGAGCAGCTATTGCTGGCCGAGTCTCTGTCTGCCACCTGGGTCCCGGTATGAGTTGTGCGTGGGAGGCGAAGCAGCTGTGGGGGTAGGAGGCCTCCCCCAGGAGGGGTGAGAATTCAAACCTCTGCAAGGTTTGTGGATGAGGGTCTGTGCCCCACCTCTGTTGACCTTTTAGTTCTCTCCCGTTGGCCCCTCTGCGACTGTGCCTGTCTTAGGTTGTTCCTTCCCTGAGGAATCTTACCCGTCTCTGGCTAACCAGCCATCCTCTGGGGCCAAACAGGGTGATGTGAGGTTCAGTTCTGTCTCCTTTGTAGTCTATGCCCCTGTGGTGAGGGGACATTTTTCAAATAGCCTTTTTTTTGTATAAATATTTTTCAAAAGGTAATATGGTATAACTGAAGTTTACTGGATTGGTAACTAAAAGAACTGTTCTGCCTGGCTAGTGTGCATTAGTTGAGCATTGTCCTATGCACCAAGAAGCTACTGTCAGGGCATATGCCCTAGTTGCAGTTGTGGGCTCAATCCCCAGTGGAGTGGGGGATGTTGGAGGCAGCCAATCAATGTTTCTTTCTCATCAATGTTCTATCTCTTTCTTCCTCTCTCTATGAATAAATAAAAACATTAAAAAAAAAGATCTGTTGTGTCCTAATTTCATTGTTCATTGTATTATACCAAAGGCCTAGTGCATGGAATTTGTGCACTCAGGGGGCCCTCAGCCCGGCTTGCACTCTCTTGCTGTCTGGGATCCCTCGGGGGTTGTCCGAATGATGGCTCCCACCAGCACTGCTGAGCTTGCCAGCTATAAGCCCAGCTTCTGGAATACTGGGTACCAGCAAGCAGCTCCTGCATTGAGTGTCTGCCCCCTGGTGGTCAGTACATGTCATAGTGACTGGTCGTTTTGATGTTTGGTCAATTTGCATATTAGCCTTTTATTATATAGGACTAGTGGCCCAGTGCACGAAATTCATGCATGGGGGGGCGGTGTTCCTCAGCCCAGCCTGCACCCTCTCCAATCTGGGATCCCTTGAAGGATGTCCTCCTGCTGGATTATAGGGATCAGGCCTAAACCAGCAGTTGGACGTCCCTCTCACAATCTGGAACTGCTGGCTCCAGCCACTCACCTGCCTGCCTGTCTGATTGTCCTTAACCACTCTGCCTGCTGGCCTGCTTGCCCCCAACTGCCCCCCACTGCTGGCCTACTCACCCCCCCTGTCCTCCCCACTGGCCTGCTCACCTCCAACTGACCCCCACTGATGGCCTGCTCACCTCCACTGGCCCCCCTGCTGTTCTGCTTATCCCCCAACGGCCCCTGCTGTCCCATTCTGGCCTGATCACCTCCCAGTGACCCAAGGTCCCAGCCCCTCCCTTTTTTTTTCTTTTTTTTTCAGTACCTCTTTGAGAAGAGACCAGGGCTGGCTGGAAGCAAGTATCTAGGATTTATTTATCTTCTATAATTGAAACTTTGTAGCCTTGAGCAGAGGCCAGGGCTGGCCAGGGCGGTAAGCTTGGCTTCCTCCACTGCTGGGGCAACCCAAGCCTCCTGCTCAGCTCCAGCTCCATAGCCACCACCATGTTTGTTGGGATTTATTTATCTTCTATAATTGAAACTTTGTAGCCCTGAGTGGAGACCAGGGCTGGCCAGGGCGGGCAGGAAACTTGGCTTCCTCCATTGCCAGGGCAACCCAAGCCTCCTGCTTGCTACAGCTCTGTGGCTGGCCACCATCTTGGTTGGGTTAATTTGCATACTTGCTCCTGATTGGCTGGTGGGTGTAGCAGAGTGATGGCTAATTTGCATGTTTCTCTTTTATTAGTGTAGATAGTCTTTAGTAAATCATATAACCACTTTAATCTTCAGTTTCTTGATCTGAAATCAGGCATAATTTCACCAAATATTTTATAAAGATGTGTTAAAGACCCAAGTCTCACATTAGGTTGCTAGTTTATGTATGTGGCAAACATATTTACTAGAATATCAGCCCCTCTTGGAATTTTTTTTAGTGTATTTGTGTTTTCCTTGTAGTTAGAATCTCTGTTTGAACTGAATTCTTGCTTAGTCATGATGGATAGAAATACCAAAGGAAAAACAAACACCAGACTTCATTTACAGGATGCACACCTCTATATAATACATACATGCACACATCCTGTAGTGTAAACCCTGACAGTTTTTCTCGTTTTCCATACAAGTGCCTGGTTTGAGCTTTGGTTGCTGTCCCCTTCAAAGATGCTGTCTTCAGAAAGCACATTGCCAGCCCTGTGACTAGATAAAGACCAAGACCACTGCCCCTCCCTGAAGCTCCTTTGTTTAAAGATTTCAGTCGATTTTGGTAACTGACCATTTGAGTCAACCATTTTTTTCTCCCCCCCCCCCCCGTTTTAAATTCGCATTCTTATGTTTTAAATTCACCAATAAAGAGGTATCCTGAGAAACCCTAGTCCCCTAATCTCGACCCAATAAAAGCGGAAGTCGAGGCCCACTCTCTCTCTACTGTGACTTTGCTGTGTGGCCCCAGGTGGGCTGTGTGAGTTCCAGGTCCTGCAATAACAAACCTTTATTTTTTAAAGTTTCCTGATGGTTATTGTGGAGTGGCTTGTAATCATAGCAATAACCACAGGGCTGGTCCAACCACACTTTGTTATTGACAGGCTGAGACCACCACAAAAACACACATGCTTCAGAAACACAAACACAGGGTCGAACATTATAAAAACATCTAAACTCCCCATTTCTAGAGGATGTTCCCATTTGCCTAGTCCATTTGGACTGCTATAACAAATTACAACAGACTGGGTGACTTATAAACAGCTTACATTTATTTCTCACAGTTCTGGAGGCTGGAAGTCAGATATCAAGGTGCCCGCATGGTTGGGTTCTGGTGAGAGCCCTCTTTGGATGGCAGACTGCCCACTTTTTGATGTGTCCTCAATGCAGAAAGATGGCAGAGAGCGCTCAAGGGTTCCTTTCTCAGGGACACTGATTCCATTCACAAGGCTCTACTTTCACAACCTAATCACCTCCCAAAGACCCCCTCTCCTAATGGCATCACATTGAGGGTTAGAATTTCAACAGGTGAATGTTGGGGAGATACATTCAGTACAAAACACCACTACTCAACAAAGTTTTATTGAGCACCTACTGTGTGCTATGTGCTATTCTGCCTGTGTTATAATTACTATGTGGTCCAGTAAGTTATTTAAGTATCTATAGCTATTTTCATGAGGATTGAGATCCTGACTGACAGAGAGTTATGGAGCTGGCTTTCCTCTTCTAGAACTTAAGGAATATTTCTTCCTTCCTTCCTTCCTTCCTTCCTTCCTTCCTTCCTTCCTTCCTTCCTTCCTTCCTTCCCTCCTTCCTTCCCTCCTTCCTTCCTTCCTTCCTTCCTTCCTTCCTTCCTTCCTTCTTCCTTCTTTCTTTCTTTCTTTCTTTCTTTCTTTCTTTCTTTCTTTCTTTCTTTCTTTCTTTCTTTCTTTCTTATAAATTAGTTCTTTTCACTTAACAAGTCAAGAGGTTGAATAACAGTGCAGAATGAATATTAAAAAAGTGTATTTCTTATTAACTTGGTTATGATTAATAACTAGACAAGTTTTTTCTAGAACACCGATTTAAAGCATAATTCTGAAGTAATAAACTTCTAAGTGTTCATTCAGTTGGAGGCCTTTCATTCATTCATTAAAACATGCTACATGTCAGTCACGGTGCTAGGCAGAGGGTGCATTTAAACTAAGTCCACACATTTTTTGATCCCCCTCTGGAGTGGGACTGGACTGGACTTTCTTGTAGCAAATATAATTTGGCGGAAGTGTGTGATTAGATCATAAAAGACATCATGGTTTCTTGCTTGCTTTCTCTGTTGGAGTGCTGGCTTTGCGGGGAGCAGCTGCCATGTCATGAGGATAGTCGGAGAGTCTTTGGAGAGAGCCACACAGTGAGGAAATGAAGCTTCCTGACAACAGCCATTGGAGTGAATTACATTAGAAAGGGATCTTCTAGCCCTGGTCAAGCCTTCAGGTGACAATGCATCTCTAGCTGACATTTTGAAAGACTCTAAACCAGAATCACTCTGCTAAGCCACTCCTGAATTCTTGACACGCAAACTGAGATAGTAAATTTTTATTGTTGTAGATCACCAAGTTACACAGCATGGAAATCTTATTCACAGAGGACACAGGAATAAAAGATTCAGTTCTCGACTTCGGGTCATATACAAAAAGAGGCAAACACATACATTATAAGTGCTATGTTAAAAGTGCGGTTGGTGTTCTATGAGTACACAAAGGAGGGCTCCAGTCTTGTCCAGGGAGAAGGAAGTCCAGGAGGTGTTCTTAGAAATGACACTTGAGGTATATCTAGGCAGGTGGATAATGTGCTTATTATTAAGCTATTGCCCTGCAAATCCAAACTAACTCTATTCTGCTTTGGGGCTGGGACTTTGCAGAAGTCAGCTAGGCCTTTGCTAGTTCTGCTATTAAAGGACACTAGATAGGGACTTGAGGGCTGAAAGAAGAAGGAACTGTTCCTTCCTCTCTGCTTTCTATTCTGACAGGAAAAACGAATAAAAAGCATTTCTTCCTGGCAGTAGCATCTAGTTTGTTTGGGCTTTTCAAGAACTACTTTCATTGACCTCTCTTCTGATTGTAAGCATCCACAGAGCAATGCCCTCTTTTAAATTTCCTGAGCCTTACTTCATTGGGACCCTCCTTAAAGTGTAGGGATTTTGAAAACTCCCACCTAAGCTTCCCTGTGCTCTCCCAGCTCTGGAGTGGGGGCTTTCTCTGCAGTTAGTCTCAGGTATCCCACTGTTCCTCCTCCCACCTCACCCCCTACCCCTCCCGGCTTCTTAAATCCTCCAACATCTATTCTCTAATTTAACTTCTCTCTTGAAATATCTGGTGTATGGATTCTGTTTTTACATGAACTCTGGTTGATACAGGTAGAAATTAACTGGGCGAAGAGGGTGAAGGCTAACTACTCCAGAGAGAAGGAAGAGGAAGACCAAATCCATGAAGGTATGAATGAGAGCACCCAGTATTTTTAGAACCTGGTCTGACATAGGGGGCAAGTGGGAAAAGGAACAAGCCAGGAAGATAAATGGATGTGGGCAGAAATTATGACTTGTCTTTATAGTTTTCTTTACAACATATCAATAGTTAGTGCATATTGTAATGAATACTTTAAGTATAAAATCAGACTATTAGGCATGACTTATGGAGGGAGCAGCAGCATTAAACCTTGGAAAATCCCCCCTCCCAAAGCAACTGGACAAAATTATCAAAAACAACCATTTTAGAACTCTGGAAATAACCAGATGCATACAATAAATATAATAGTGTGGTTTTTGTTTGTTTGTTTGCTTGTTGAGGAAAACTACTGAATCTTGATCAGGAGAGTGGAATCTCTGACACTCTCAGGGCTGCTCCCATACCACACCCAGCTCCACGGAGCAAAGGCCATGGTGAATGGCAGCTGGAGGAGTGACCTGGTTCAGAGCTCCACAGGAAAGCCCTATGCTCAGGGATGAGTTGAAAAAAAAAACACCACACACACAAAAATCCACACCACAGTAACGGTGCAGGGACAGCTTTTAGAATGTCAGGGTGAGGGGCAATGTGGACCCTTCTCCTAGGGAGACAACCATAACTGGTGAAAATTATAAAACAAACAATTATTTAAAGTCTCTGGAAATTATTGTAAAGGCATACTGCAAATGAATAAACACGTTAAAACAAATCTAAATCTTGGTAAGAACAGCAAGATCTGCGGCATTTGAGCAAAAAAAAAAAAGTTTCCTTTCCTGCCCCTCTCCCCCACCCTCAGAATGGCAGAAACTACTCTGGTGGCACAACCAGGAACACAGGGCTGCCTTTTCCCCAGCTCCTAGAAGAAGGTATCTCTGAGAAGGGCCAAACCACCAGCATTTCTCACTTCCGGCTTCATGTTGCAGAAGCGCTAATCCAGGCAAGAATGACTGAGCCTAGAACTTTTCCACCCTGCCCTTACTGCTCCAGGTGTGGCAGAATAAGCATCACCCCCAACTTACTTGCTGGGAGAGATGAGTTGAGAAGATCTGTGTGCAAAACTAGGGTCTCACACTAAGAAAAGTGAGCAACTGTCATATCCTCAGTTCTGCAGCAATAGCAGAGGTTTGAGAAAGGCAGGATATAGAACAGAATATTTAAAAGATTTCCCAAAGGGAACTAATTTTATTTGGGAAGTTCAAGCCTAAGGACACTTGAAAAAAGACTAGGCTCAAGGATTGTCCCTTCAAAGGGGCCCACTTTAATTGGGTCAGTCGAAAATAATGGAGCCAGCTATTACTGAAATCTAATGGCTGAATGTTATATCAACAGATGCAAACAGCTTAATGGAAGAATCAGAATAAGATCCTTCAAAGAAGCTTCAATAAGGCCAGTCATCTTAGGGTGATTGTGCATACACCCATGGTTACATTGTCTGAGGAGCAACATGATAGGCTGCATAATTCAGAAGAAAGAGACTTTACTAACATAGTCTGTCCAAATCACTACAACAACAGGCTTCATAGGGGGAGATTAGAGTGTTGAGTTACTATAATGTGTTATCTGAAACATTCAGTTTTCAACAAAAAATATGAGACATGCAATAAAATGGTCAAATATGAACCCATTGCCTCCTCAAATAGGAAAAAAAACCCAGTACCAGAAACTACCTTAGAGAGAACAAGGTGTTAGGTCTAGTAGTTAAGCATCATAAATATGTGCAAAGAATGAAAGAAAACTGCTTAAAGATATAAAGAAAGGTATTCTGACAATATTTCATAAAGGGGAGCTCATCAATAAAGAGAAATGATAAAAAATGAAAAAACAAATAACCAAATGGAAATTCTAAAGTTGGAAGTACCATAACTGGAAAGAAAAGTTCACTAGCAGTAAACTAGGTTTGAGTGAGCAAGTAAGCATATTTGAAAAATTGATAGAGATAATACATTCTGAAAATAGAAAATAATGAAAAAATAATAAATAGATCCAGTGATATGTGCTACAATTTTAAGTATATCAACAAACATAATGGAAGAACGAGAGGAAGAAAAGAGTAGAAAAAATATTTTCAGAAATAATGCTTAAAAATTCTCAAAGTTGATAAAAAACAACACTATAATCTACACATGATAGGAGCTCACCTCACCCCAAGGAAGAGAGTTTATAGATCTTTATCTAGAAAGACAAAGAAAAAGTGAAATAAAATAAAAAAATAGAAAATTGACTAAGCATAAGGTAAACATAGTAAGATCAACAGCTGATTTATTATCAGAAACAATGCAGCAGAAAGGCAGTAGAATGACCTTCAAAGTGCTGAGAGGAAAAACAAAAACAAAAAATTAACAAAACTCATAGACCAGAATTTTTGAATCCAGCAAAAAGACATTCCTAGATCATGAAAATGAAGCGAATCTATTGCTAACAAACCTGACTTACAAGAAACAGTAAGAGGAGTTTTTCTGGGTGATAGTAAGTGGCCCAGATAGTAATTTGAAACAACACACACACACACACACACACACATACACACATACACAAATACATACAACTACCATAAATAATGAGAATCTATATGTTGCTAAGATACCCTTTAAAAATTAAGAAAATAGTAGAAATATCATAAAAGGAATTAAGATTTATACTAGAAGATATTTATTTAATACAAAATAAATCAGTATAGAGGGAAGGAACAAAAAGATATGGAAAATATTGAAAACAAATCATAAAGTAACTGTCAATAGTAATATTAATTGTGAAATAAAAAAAACCACAAAGCTTACCAGATTGGTTAGTAGGAAAAAATCCAACTATACACTGTCAACAGGAGACACTAGAGATAAGAGAATCATTTTCTAATTATAAAAAATTCAATACATCAGGAATATATAACAATCAATTATAAAAATATATGCATCTAAAAATAGACCTTTTCCATGACACCTACATTACTCTGATAACAAAAACAGACAAAACACTGCAAGAAAACTAGACCAATGTCTCATGAATATAAAAAAAATCTCAAAATATAAACACACCAAATCCGTTAACTCATAATACTATGATCAAGTTAAATATATCCTAATCATGCAAGGTGAGTTTAACATATGAAAAAAAAAATGAATGTGCTACAACTTACCAATAGATGCTACAACTCACATGTGCATCTTAATAGATACTTAAAAAAAAAAAAAGGCATTTGACAAAATCTAGTAGTCTTCATGACTGAAACTCTCAATGTATTAGCAATAGAAAGGAACTTCCTCAACTGATAAAGGGCATCTGTAAAAACACATAACTAACACCATACTTAGTGGTAAAAGACTGAAAGCTTCTCCTAAAATCAGAAACAATGCAAGAATGTCTGTTTCCCCCACTGCTCTTTGTTATTGGACTGAAGAATCAAGGCAGGACAATTAGGCAAAAAAGGAAATGAGGAATTCATATAGGTGACAATGCCCTATACAGAAAATCCCAAGCAATCCACTAAAAATCCATTCAGAACAAATAAATGAGTTCAGCAAGTTTACAGGGTCAAAGATCAATATTCAAAAATTCAACAGTATTTCTATAATTATCAATAAACAATCTGAAAATGAAATTAAGAAAATAAGTCCATTTATAGTAGCATCAAGAATAATTAATATTTAGGCATAAATTAAATAAATAAGTAAAAATCTTATAATCTGAAAATTACAAAATCTATAATAATCCTATATAACAAAGAGGTAATATGCAAATTGACCATCACTGCAAATTGACCATTGCTCCAACACAAGATGGCTGCCCCCATGTGGTCAAAGATGGCTGCCACAAGGTGGCCAGCAGGAGAGGGCAGTTGTGGGTGATCAGGCCAGCAGGGGAGGGCAGTTGGGGGGACGCAGGCCTACAGCAGAGAGCAGTGAGGGGGGACCAGGCCTGCAGGGGAGGGGAGTTGGCGGGGACCAGACCTGCAGGGAGGGCAGTTAGTAGTGACCAGGCAAGCAGGGGAGGGCAGCTAGGGGTAATCAGGCCAACAGAGGAGCAGTTAAGCATCAATCAGGCTGGCAGGGGAGTGGTTAGGGGGTGATTAGGCTGACAGGCAGAACTAGTAAGGGGCAATGAGGCAGGCAGGCAGTTGGGGCCAGCAGTCCTGGATTGTGAGAGGGAAGTCCGACTGCCCGTTTAGACCTGATCCCACAGGGTCCCAGATTGAAGAGGGTGCAGGCTGGTCTGAGGGACACCCTCCCCTTGTTCATAAATTTCGTGCACTGGGCCTCTAATAAAAGCATAATATTCAGATAGACCAAATGACTGAACAGTAGAACAATTGTCTGGATGACCTTCCAGATGACCACACTATGACACGCACTGGTGCCAGGCCAGCCAAGGCGGGCTCATTGTGGTTGGTCAGAGGGCCCTGCCGTTGTCCCACAATCACCCCACAGAGGGAGGCCCAGGCCACCCTCTGTTGGGTGATCGATGGTGGGGGTTGGGGGGAACGATCAATTATCTCACAGAAGGATGCTGAGGCCACTGGCCAGTGATGCTGTGGTGGGGGTGGGACTGGACAATGATTGCCCAACAGAGAGAGGCCCAGGCCAACCAAGCAATCGCACCCCACACCTGTCACCCACAGAGGGAGGCAACTGGTATTGGGGGATGGGGAACAGTGCTGCACAGATGGCAAGCAGTGTCAGTGACGGGGGCAGGGCCAGCTGCCAGCAGCCAGGGGAAGGAAAGCCCTAAGAGGCCCTGGTTGCCTGCCAGGCCTAGGGACCCTACCTGAGAGGTCTCGGATTGCAAGAGGGCCCCTCCACATGAATTTCATGCACCGGGCCTCTAGTATTACTGTAAGTAATTAAATAAGACCTTAAACATGGAAAGATATCCCATGGATCAGAGGACTTAATATTGTTAGAATGATGATTCTCTCCAAACTGATCTTATGGAGAGACTATATCAATAAAATGGAATTCAGAGCCAGAAATAAACTCTTACATTTATAACCAATTAATTTTTTGTGAAGGTGCTAAAGCAGATTAATGGTCACCTGAGGCTGGAAGTGAGAATGAGGAGGGACTGCATATGGACATGAAGGATCTTTTCAGGATGATGAAAATGTTCTGAAATGGAATTTTAGAGATGGTTTCATACTGGGGAATTTATTGAGTCAGTAAACTATACATTTAAAATGGGTTCATTTATCATAGCTCAGTTAAGCTGTTAAAACAAAAAAAAATAGTTTCACAGGCTATTTTTTCTAAATTTTTTCTAAAGGAAAAGCATCACATAATGGAAGAAACTGAGGGAAAACCAGTTCACTCTGGGGTTGGAGGGTACTAAATATGGAATATGGAATATGAAATGGAACTCACTTTTGGTTTCACCTTTGCACCCTCTTCTGTAAAATTCTGCCTCTTTTTGAGGATCATTTTTTTTCCCTGCTAATATCTATCACTACATTCCTTTTTGGCTATTAACTTTTCCCTTACATTGAAAAAGAATTTAGTATTGAGTTCATGACCTTCTTCCCCACCACAAATCCCATTCTCATTCTGTGAGTTCTTAATAACCATGTGAATGACACAGCTGATATCTAAATCCTCATAGTTTATTGTCTCTCTTCAATCCTCTTTACACAACTTTAGGTAATTAGACCCATGGGCACGTATTACAGCTTGTTATTAGCCATCATTTCTCTGCTGCTTCACCACTCCTCTGAGCAGTGTCTTCTTGTCTTCTTGCACTCCACTCACATTTTTAGTGAGGGACAGAGAGTAAATATTTTAGGCGTTTGGATCATATGGTCTCTGCCACAAATACTCAACTCAGCAGTTGTAAGGAAGAAGCAATCATGGGCAACATGTAACTAATTGAGTGTGGTTGTCTTCCAGGGAAAACTTTATTTATAAAAAGAGGCCTCAGCCCAGATTTGGTCTATGGGTCATAGTTTTCGCCTCTCTCTCCCTCACCTTAGAAAGAGGCTTATATAAATACTAGAGGCCTGGTGCATGAAATTTGTGCACAGAGTGGGGAGACAGGGGTGTTCCTCAGCCCTGCCTGCACCCTCTGCAATTCAGGACCCCTACTCCTTTTTCTTATCTAGCTAACCTCTTCACATTTAAAAAAATTAACTGAAATATCTCTTACTCTAGGAGATCCTCTTTACAATCTGTATTAAGTATTTTCATAGCATACCATTCTTTTTCTTTAACAGCTACTTAGAGTAGATGCAATGTGGTTTTCATTCTTGCATCAGAATTTTTTCTTCTTGCTCTTGTAATAGCAAAGCTTATCCAATTTACATTTGCCCTACAATGGCTTATATTTAGTTCAGTTTCTACTTGGCTCCCTACCTTTTTTTTTTAAGCAATAAATTTGGGTTGTGATAGTAAGCCTCACTTGTAATCAAGCCTGTAGGTCTCTATATCTGAATTTTTCTATAATTCCTATCACTTTAGCATACCAGAAGTTGTGTTCATTTATAGAAAATAATAAATGTTACCTGGTCATTTGATCTTCTAGTAATATTTTATAGCAAGATGTATTATTCTAGTAGTTTAACTATTACAAAGCTGATGCATATGAAATAAATTACATTGAACAATAAAGAATGACTCAAATATCAAAGCATAGTACACTTAGGGCCTCCCTTGTCCTGTGCCTCAGATATAGCATAGTACACACTTCACATGGAACTCAGCTTTCCTTTAAAATAGGAAGGGATGCCATACCAATGAAGCAGCTACTTCCACACATATTTTTTTTATTTAATTCATAGCACATACTCTTTGTACTAATTATTGGAAAATCATCCAAACAATTGCCTCTGTTCCTCTCTGTATTGTTGCCTTTCATTCTGATGTTATTACTGAGCTTTTATTATCCACTTACTCAATAAGATTGTTAATTTTTTAAAGGCAGAGATCGTGACTTGAGCTTATGTTTCTCTGTCATGGTGCCTAGATAAATACTCAAATGCCCTCCAATCCAAATGACTGTGATGAGAAAGGCCCACTGTTGATGGAGACCTTTGATTTTTATTTAAGGGCCTGACTTGTTCTGTGTCTTTACAGAGGGGTGAGTAGGGGTTGAGGGAATTTGAGGAAACCCAGACAGAATTCTCTTCCTAAAAGATTTTGCTAAGCTGGCCACCAGGGCCTCTGGGCATTTGTTCAATTAAAACCCAGACACACAGCAATAACAAAGGCACTGGTCTCCTACTGCTAATGCTGGGGATCAGACCACAGCCTGCAGGAACTCACCCCGCAGTCAGGACCAGGCCACTGGGTAGACCTGGGCTGGTGCTCCTAACTCTGGGGAGAGGGAGAATTCCCTTGGCTGCAGGCTAGAGGCCCTGGAGTCTGCACCACACACCCAAACAGGTCCCTGGCCCAAGTTAGTCAGTGGAGCACATTCTTCACCTGGGATTGCAAAGAGGCTTGGCCTGGCCTCTTCGCCCTGTGATCACAAGGCATGGCTCAGCCTGGCTTGTTGCCTCTTTGCCCCACGATCATGGGTGCCCCATGATCGCAGGGTGGCTTGGACCCAGTAGGCTCAGGTGTCTCCCCTGGGGGCCCTCCACACATCTCTACCTATGTGAGATGAGGGGACTCCCCAGAAGCAAGCAGGAGCAAGGCTGCAGATGAAGCAGCCCAGGAGGCTGCCCTAAAACCAATGGTGCCTCTACAGATTCTAGTGACTCTTCCAAACCCTGACTTACCAACCTCACCAGCTTACATGGAAACCCAGTTTAGAAAAGCTGAAAACCATAAGGAAGCATCCTTCCACCCTGGTGACTCTGTTTGGGTGAAGAAATTTACCACACAAGGACTGACTCCTACCTGGAAAGGACCACCTCCACGGCAGTCAGGGTTGATGGGATCCTAACATAGCTTCATCACACCTGGCTTAAGCCCTTATCTTAAACATGCCCACTGACTTTATTCAGCAGAGAATTAATTCTATCAAGCTTATAGTCCTCATGGTCCAATATAATTCCCTTGCCAAAAATGACCCAAAAGAGGTAATGATTTGACTCATTTACATAAAATCAGTGGGGAATGTTAGAGAGTGGGGATTTCTGAGCACTATTAAGACCGTGGACTATGCCCCAGATAGAGTTGTCAGTGCTGACACCAGGCAAGGCCTTGAGATATGGTCTCATGGTCCCTTCCCAGCACATAGGCCTTGCAAGATAGAACACTGTCAGCTTTCTGAAGAACAGGATGACCCTGAATAACATGGTCATCAATGGCATGACTCTGACATTGCTTGGGAAAAACTGTTTTATCTTGGGTTCCTTGTTCTGCAAAAATAAGATGTGGTTAATGTGCTTAAAAGTGGTATTGCACAGAGAACACCAAGATGGCGGCATAGGTTACCAACTTACACCATAAATAAGCATAAACTTATAAACTCTAAATGGATAAAAGACTTAAATGTTAAGTCTTGAGACCTACACTTGGATACTATAGAAGTATCCAGATGTAGCAAAATCTCAGACATCTCTCATAGCAATGTGTTTACAGATACATCTCCTAGGGCAAAGGAAACTAAGGAGAAAATAAACAAATGGGACTACATCAAAATAAAAAGCTTCCGCATAGCAAAAGAAACCATCCACAAAATGAAAAGACAGCCCACTGTATGGGAGAACATATTTGCCAATGATACATCTAATAAGGGGTTAATTTCCCAAATATATAAGAAACTCATACAAATTACCAAAAGGAAGACATTCTATTTTAACGGACTATAGAAATGATCCCTGAAAGTATAGTCTTGAAGACAATCTATTTTAAAAATGAACAAAGGACTTCAATAGACACTTCTCCAAAATAGACATACAGATGGTGAAGAAACATGAAAAAGTGTTCAAAGTCACTGATCATCAGAGAGATGCAAATTAAAAGGACAATGAGGTTATCACCTCATACCTGTCAGAATGGCTACCATCAACAAATCAACCAAGGACAAGTGTTGGTGAGATTGTGGAGAGAAGGGAACTCAAGTGTATTGCAGGTGGGATGGCAGACTGATATAGCAACTGTTGTAAGCAATATGAAGTTTCCTTGAAAAATTAAAAATGAAACTCCCATTTAACCCAGTGATCTCACTTCTCGGAATTTATCCTAAGAAACCAGAAATACCAATCAGAAAGCATATAAGCAACCCTATGTTCATAGCAGCACAATGTACAATAGCTAAGATTTGGAAATAGCTTAAATGCCCATCAGGAGATAAATGGATAAAAAAAAAAAAGCCTTGGTACATTTCCGCAATGGGATACTACATAGCAATAAAAAAGAAAGAACTCTTACCTTTTGCAACAGCATGGATGGACCTGGAGAGTATTATCCTGAGCAAAATATACCAGTCAGAGAAAGATAATTATCACATGATCTCACTTGTACATGGAAGCTAATGAACAAAATAAACTGGTGGGGAAAAAAAGGAAAAATAAACTGAATTCACTCCACAGATTGAGAAGATCTAGCCAAATCCATTCTCAGTGGCGCAGGAACTCTGGACAAGAGCTTCTGCTCTTCCTCTTCCCAGTTTTTCTGATAGTGTTGGTTTACTGTGGAAGTGACTAATCCGCAGGACAGCAGAACAAGGCAAGAAAGGGGAAGTGCACTGTGTACCGGAATATCTGAGGTCTCAACCAAAGGTGATCCTGGGCTGTGAACAGCTACATCCATCCCCTAAAATAAACTTACAGCTCCCTCCTGGCTTCCATCTTCTGGCTCTGTGAAGTGCGCAGCTACCAGGTCGTGGAAAGGGATGCCTGTGATTCCAGCTGGCACACCGTTGCCACAAATGGCTTTTCAACTTTTGATCAATGAAGCTTATAGGGAAACTCCAGCCCTGAAATAAATGCAAAGACTGTTCTAATAAAAAACTCTGGACAACTGCAATCCCTGAGAGAGTATGAGAATAAGATGGAGGAAATCTTCATCCACAGATGGGGTGCCTCCCAGTTCTTATTTGCAGGTTTAACGGCAGAGACAGGAGAGTGCACCACAGATCAGCTAGTGCTTTTCAAATGCTGCATTACAGCTCTTTGGTGTAGTAAAATTGTTTACTTGGACATGAAAAATACTTTAAAAATGGGTTAAGATGGAATGTATTAAAGTAGAATAACTAGAAAATACACAGTAATATTAGTGTCCTTTTATGAGATTTGTAATGTGTGTGTGTGTGTGTGTGTGTGTGTGTGTGTGTGTGTGTGTGTGCGTGTGCGCGCGCGCGCACGTCCCGTGAAACAGGTTTTGATAATTTGATATGATTTTCTTACTGTGAGTCTGGGTAAAAAAGTTTGAGAAAAACTGCCATAATTTAGCTTGCTGCCACATACTTTTGGGATTCTGGACTTAAACAATTAATACTAAAATCCCAACCATTCAATTATGACATTTCTCTAGAATACATCCTTTCCCTTTATGCAATGTTTCTCAACCTCTTTGGCATGAGAAGGTCTACTTAAAGACACAAATGGGAGATTTAGAATGAAGTCTCTGGAGGCAGAGAAGATTGGAAAGGAAGGGCACCAGATAAAAACATGTGTATGCATGTGTGTGTATCCAAGATAATTAGAGACTAGAATTAATTGGAGGACACCAGAAAGATGTTTTTCCTTAGGGTAAACAGTTGCTACGGGTAAAAATCTTGATGAGAGAAATGGCTCAGGGCCTGGATATCACTTCAAACTCAAGAAGGTCAGGAACCAGGAGTACTTTAACCAGTTCAAGTCCCTGCTTCACAGAAGGTTGTTATTTCTGATTTCTATTAGAAGATATAACGAAACTTTCCAGAAACTCAGGAGATAGCAGCATTTTTACTAATAAGAGAGAAATATGATAATTGACCATCACTCCATAACTCCCACAGCCAATCAGGAGGGAATATGCAAATTAGTGGGATAAAGATGGCAGGAGCCATGAAGCCAACTGGAATGGGTGGGAGGCTTGGGTTGCCCCCAGTGATGGAAGAAGCCAAGCTTCCCACCCACCTGGGCTGGCCTCTGAAGGAGGGGCCTGTGGGTGGCAACCACTGAGCAGGCCAGAGTGAGCTTGGCATCCTTTGTTGCCGAGGGTGAACCAAGCTTCCCACTCACCCTGGCTGGCTGCTGGAGGAAGAGCCTGTAGGCAGTGGCCATGGAGCTGGCCTGAGAGTGCAGGAGGCTTGGGTCACCAGGGTTGGCCACCGAGGGAGGGGCCTGCAAACGGCCCCCAGCCTCTTATCTAGGCTGGCCAGGCACCCCAGCAGGGACCTCTACCCTGAAGGGGGTGTGGCCAGTTTGAAAACAGTCCTCAGCCCCCCACGCAGGCTGGCCACTCCCTCCAGTGGAGGCCCTCATTCCAATGGGGGTGTGACAGGCCTTCAAACCAGCACAGGCCCCTCACCCCAAAAGGAACCCCTGCCCTCATCCAGGACACCCTTCAGAGCAAACCAGCCAGCCCTCACCTGTGCACCAGGCCTTTATCTATACTGTTAAAAGGGTAATATGCTAATCAGACTGGGAGACCTTCCAGGAGACCTTCTAGACATTCTCCTGGACAAAGCCATGGTGGCAAGGCCCCAGTAAAGGTAGGTAGGGGCCAAGAGGGGAGGGCAGTTGTAGGTGATCAGGCTAGTGGAGAGGGGCCATTGGGGGTGATGAGGCTGGTGGGTGGGAGAGTTAGGGGTGAGCAGGCCAGTGGGGAGGTCAGGTGGGGGCGAGCAGGCCAGCAGGCAGAGTGGTTAGGGGCAATCAGGCAGTCAGGTGAGTGATTAGGAACCAGCAGTCCCAGATTGCAAGAGGGATGTCTGACTGCCGGTTGTGGGATCGGGCCTAAACCAGAATCGGATATCTCCCAAGGGGTCCCAGATTAGAGAGGGTGCAGGCTGGGCTGAGGGACACTTCCCTTCCCCCTCCCCCCACTAGTATAGAACATAATCCTGTTCTGGAAAGCACTGAGGAGGAACCAAAATATACAGAGCAATGTCATGTTTAATTTATTTAATATGTGATTATTTCTCCTCTTTCTTATGGTGTATTCACCATGTTTCCAAATGCAATAGCTCATAAATTACTGGTGATGGTGATATTTATCTTAGTTTTCTGGGCCATTTACTTGTCTTTAAAAGAAATAAAGGTAGGAACTTTTTCGTTTTTCAGAATTTCAGGGAAGATCACAGTGACTTTAAATACTCATTTTTCTCAAGGCAAAATTTAAGTTAAAAGCATATCATCTTAGCAACAGATGTGGGTGAGAAGGTTCTCTGTTTGGCTGTAATCCCTCTGACAATATCTATGCTATCATTATATTTTTAGTGGCAGGTGGATTTCCAGCCATCTATACTAATAAAAGGGTAATATGCTAATTAGACTGAATATCTTCCAGACGACCTTCCCAAGGCAGAGGAGGTTAGAGGCAATCAGGCAGGCAGGGCAGAGCAGTTAGGGTGACCAGGCCAGCAGGGGAGAGCAGTTAGGGCAAACAGGCTGTCAGGGGGATCAGCAAGTGAGTGGTTAGGAGCCAGATGTCCCAGATTAGAGAGAGAGAGTGCAGGCCAAGCTGGGGCAACCCCCTTCCTGTGTATGAATTTCATGCACTGGGCCTCTAGTCTTTATATAATTTGGCGCTGTCAATCATCTGGCTAAAATTCTCTCCAGCCTTTGTCTTTGAGACTTCAATCCAACTAAACCCATTTCAGTTCTCTGCCTTCTTCACATCCGTTTTCTTATTCTTCGCATAGTTCAGTTGGAACTATAGCTTTTATTTTCCTTTTCTGTAGTCTTTCTTAACTGATCTTGCTTCACTTTTTCCTCCTCCCAACCAGGTAGTGAAAAACTGATCTTTCAGCACTTCTGCCTTCATCATCCTCTTGTCCCCATCAAATACTTCATCATGGTTTTCACACATGACAGAAGCAGAGCAACTCCTTAGCCACTCAAGGTTCTTCTACATTTGGACCCAACTACTTTTCAAGATGTCTCTCACTTTGATCTAATAGAAACTCCCAGCTCCAAACAAGTCAGGACATTCAGGCATTGATGTGAACTGGTGAATAATAAAGTTCTCAGACCACAGCTCAGAATGTTTCTCTTTGCAATTCCTTCCTTCATATATCTGATGTTCTCTACCTCTCTTCCTTCAACTCTCTTCTCTTTCACACTTGTATCCTTCAAATTTACATGCTCAGATCCTATTCACTACTATACTACGCGAAAGTAAACAACAATTAGCATAAAACTACAAAAAGAGACATTGGAAGGCCAATAGACTCTGATTGATACTCAGCAGGGCTGAATATGAGCAACTGCCCTGCTGTGATTGCAAGGGCTCTAGGTGATTTCCGAACTGATAATCTTTACATTGTATGCCAAACTTTACCCTTGATCTGCCTGTATGCATTGTTAAAGGGCAAATGTGTATACAGAGTGAATAAAAAGCAGACAGGGCCCAGTCTCAGTGAGCCTCTTCACATAAGAGGTTTCCACCTGGCCCTCCATACCTTCTAGATTGGTATTTCTTGTATAGCATTCATTTATGCGTTCAGAACCTGAACCTCACGCTGTGCAGGTCACAGCACACTACCAATATTAGTGCTCCTTAAAGTGAGGTTTGAACCTGAACATCTGTGTTTGTGCATGCATGTGTAAAATGCAGATTTGAGGTCCTATTCCAGAGCTACTGAAATCTCTTAGGCCTGAGCATAAGTATTAACAAGCTCCCCAGTTGATTCTTTTTAAAAAAAAAAAATATATATCTTTATTGATTTCAGAGAGGAAGGGAGAGGGAAAGAGTGAGAAAAACATCAATGCTGAGAGAGAATCATTGATTGGCTGCCTTCTGCATGTCCCCTACTGAGGATCAAGCCCACGACCTAGGCATGTGCCCTTGCCCAGAATTGAACCTGGGACCCTTCAGTCCACAGGCTGACACTCTATCCACTGAATCAAACCAGCTGGGGTCCCCCTTATGCTAAAATTTGAGAATCTTTGCTTATGTACTCCCAGAACTGAGATCCATTCTGATTCCCACTCTTGAAATACAGGGTGGGGCAAAAGTAGATTTACCATTGAGAGTACATAAGAGTTTATTCTTGTATTTTTGTTTATTAATCATTGCATTATTTTTATAGCAACACCTGTAAACCTGCTTTTGCCACAGCCTGCATGTGCTACTCATTGGGAATCTCCACCTCAGTGTCCCCAACAAAGAGAAATGCACTGATTTATCATGTCCCATCACCTTCCTTGGCAAAAACAAGAAATCAGCATTAGCTGGAAACAAATTCCCTACTCTTTCTCCTTCCTCTCTTGTGTTGTCACAGTTCACTAGTCAACCATGCCAAACTCTCTCCACAAGCAGTCTCATAAATTCTACCTCCTAGATATCTCTCAAATCTATCCTGTTTTCTCCACCCTCATTGTCTTGCTTTAGTCCTAGTCCTTTGTTATTTCTGTCTATGGTGTTGAAATAGTTTCTAATTAGTTTTCCTGCCTCCAGTCTCAGCCTACTTTAATCACTTGTTACACGGTCATTTGTTTAACACTAGAAACACCTTCATCTCCATCTCTTAGTATCTCCCTCCTCCTGACATTTCCCCCAACAATGTCCTTTACTTCCTAAAGTAAAATACTGTATAATTTATCTGTTTATTGTGTTATTGATGATTGTCTATCTTGACCTACTTACAAGGTGACCTACGTAAAAGCAAAAATTTTAATCTGTGTTTACTTTTTTAGTCTAACAAATGATAGAAATGACAAATTATAAACTAGATGACAGAAAAATAGTTGCCAGGAGTTAAGGGGTTAGGGAGGGTGGGGCAGGAGGAAATAGGCAAGGCTAAAAAAAGACAACATAAAGGAGCTTTATGGGTGGGAATGGAAATGTTCTACATCTTGACTACATCAGTGTCCACTTGCTGGTTGTGATGTTTTACTGGAATTTTGCAAGCTATCACCATTAGGGAAACTGGGTAAAAGGTACAAGAAAAAACTTTTAGGATGGCTGTTATCAACACAAGTGTTGCAGCAGAAAAGTACAGAAAAAATAGAGTTGAATATTTAGAAAATTAAAGTGTGGAGAATAGTGTAAGATAAGAAGCAATACAAGTTGTGTGACAAAGTAATTTTTCAGTGCTTTAAATATTAAATACCTCTAAAACTGTCAAGCAGTATATTGATAAATACATTTTGTGTAAAATTGAGAAACTAAATGTTACAATGTTTATTATATAAAGAACTGAGAAATAAAAGCATTGAAATAAAAATTAAAGAATTGGTCAAAAGAAATAGACCATTGAGAGAAGAAGGAAATATTTGAAGAAAACTAAGGTTGAAACACACTGGTATATAAATAAATATAATTTAAAATAATAGTAAGTCTCCATTTTCATCAATAAAATTTGCACATAGTTTTTTAAAATTGAATTTATTGAGGTGACATTGGTCAGTTAAATTGTATAGGTTTTGAGTGCACAATTCCACAATACATCATCTGTATTTTGTGTTTACTATCCCAAATCAAGTCTCCTTCCATTACCATTTATCCTTCCTTTGCTCTATTCTACTTCCCGCAACCCCTCTTCCCTTTGGAAATCACCATTCTGTTATCTGTGCTCATGATTCTTTCCATTTTTTCTTTGCTTAATCCCTTCACTCTTCTCACCCAGTTCTCAACCTCCTCCCCTCAGGCAGTTGTTAATCTGTTCTCTGTATCCATGAGTCCCTCTCCACTTTGTCACAAATGAGTGAAGTCCTATGCTAATTGTCTTTCCCTGAGTGGCTTATTTCACTTAGCTCTCCAGGCCAATCCATGCTGTCACAAGAGGTATGATTTCCTTCTTTTCTATGGCTGAGTAGTATTTAATTGTGTAAATACTACCCAAAGCAATCTATAGATTTAACACAATTCCTATCAAGATACCAATGGCTAGAAGATGTCAATGGGGAAAAAGGGACACATGTAATACTTTCAACAATAAAGATTTTTTTAAAAGGCACCAATGGCATATTTTACAGAACAAGAACAAATATTCCAGAAACTTATATGAAACCACACAAGATCATGAATAGCCTCAACAATCTTGAGAAAGAAGAATAAAGTTAGAGGAATCCTGGTACATGTTATTAAACTACTAGAGGTCCAGTGCATGAATTTGTGCACAGGTAGGGTCCAGCTGGTCCACTCCTATGGCCCTGGCTGGCCGGCCCTGCCCCCGATTGGGTGTGGGGGGGGCTACTTGGGGTTGGGGCCAGCCATGGGGAAGAGCCATGGGAGGTTGCGTGTGTGTGGGGGGTCCAATCAGGGCTTGATTGGGCCAGTTGGCCACTAAAGTGTAAGTCATAGAAACCTCTCATTCCAGTTGTTCTGGTTGTTCTGGGTGTTCTGTCATCCTGATCACTTAACTTTTATATATATAGACTAGAGGCTGGTGCATGAAAATTCGTGCACTTGGGAGGGTCCCTCAGCCCAGCCTGCAACCTTTCACCGTCTTGGAGCTCTTGGGGATGTCTGACTAATGGCTTAGGCCTGATCCCCTAAGTTGCTTAAGGATCATGGGGAACGGGTCTAAGCTGCAATCAGACATCCTTAGCATTGCCACAGAGGTTGGACAGGCTCCCGCCACTGCCGCTACGCTTGCCAGCCATCAGCTTGACTTGTGGCTGAGTGGTGCTCCCCTATGGGAGTGCACTGACCACCAGGGGGCAACTCTGGCCCCACTCTTCATCCTTCTGCAGGAGGTGACCAGTGGGCTGATCGCCACCACTGCCAGTGGCCTCCCTCTGTGGGAGGTGATTGATGGGCCGATCGAGAGATGGCACTGGCGGGCAAGCAGTCGACCCTGTCTCCTGATTGCCCCTTCACTGCTGCCGTTTGCTGCCAGCCCTCTGATTGCCATCTCCTCCCTCTGCTCACTGGCACCTGCCTTGGCTGGCCTGGCGCAGCCCGCTTATCAGCCTTGTCTGCTGCCAACTGGTTGTTCTGCCATTTGGCTGACTTACATATTAAGCTTTTATATAGGATGATTTCACTTTTATGTGAACTCTAAAGAACAAAACAGACAGGCAAACAAAATTGAAACAGACAGATACAGAGTACAGACTGATGGTGGCCAGAGAGGAGAGGTGTTAGGGACTATGTGAAAAAGGTAAAAGGATTAAGAAATACAGATTGGTGGCTATAAAATAGCATGGGAATTTAAAGTACAACAAAGGAAATATAGCCAATAATATTGTAATAACTGTGTATTGTGCCAGGTAGGTACTTGAAATCAAAGTATATGATTATCTAACCACTGTGCTGTACCACTGAAACTAATACATAATAATATTGGATGTAAACTAATTGAAAAAATTAAATGAAGAAAAAAGATGAATTTTTCATGAATCGTTCATTCACACAACTATTTATTAGAATATGATATATGTGATGTTGCATAATTGTTTTGGAATAACTACCTATATTGTTCTAAAAAAGTCTTTGACAATAGTTATGATGAACAAATAGAGGGGCTCTGCTGCAGGTCCAGATCAGCTGCTGCCTGTGGTCCAGGACCCGTCCCAGGCCACCTGGAAGAAGCTCTAGAGTGATCTGTGGTTGGTAGTTGCATGTGCTGAACTTGGTGATGCCTGGGAGAGGCTATGTTGAGAACACGGCTGACTGCCACAAGAGCCCCAGGACATCTGCTACATAAGGCTACTCTGCCAAGACTGGAAGACATAGCAGATCTATCTACTACATAGGAACAAACACAGGGAGGCAGCCAAAATGAGGAAACAAACATGTCCCAAATGAAAAATGACAAAATTTCAGAAAATGAACTAACAAAATGGAGGCAAGTCATGTATTGGATGCAGAGTTCAAAAAACTGGTTATAAGGATGCTCTAGAAACTTAAGAAAAGAATAGGTAAACTCAGTGAGAGCTTCAACAAAAAGCTAGGAAACATTTTAAAAAGTTAGAAATTAAGCCCGGCCAGCATGGCTTAGTGGTTGAGCATTGACCTGTGAACCAGGAAATCACAGTTGGATCCCAGGTTGTGAGCTCAATCCCCAGTAGCGGGGTAGGAGGTATAGGAAGCAGCCAGCAGTCGATCAATGATTCTCTCTCATCATTCATGTTTCCATCTCTTTCTGTCTCTCTGAAATAAAAATATTTTTTAAAAGTTAGAAATTAAGAATACAATAGCTGAAATGAGGAAAACATACAAAATTGAAATGGGAAAAAGAGCTGGGGTAATAATTAATACTGATATCAACCTTCTGTGTCCCTCCCTGGCCCTGATCATGCACCAGTGAGGTCCTTCGGCCTGGCCTGTGCCATCTCATAACAGATTTTAACACAAAGACTATAATAATAGACCTAAAAGCACATTTCATATACAATAGTCCAGATATGGAAGCAACATAAGTGTCCACTTATAGATAATTGGATAAAGAAGTTGTGGTACATATATACAATGGAATATTAGTAGGCCATAAAAACAATGAACTCTTTGCAACAGCATGGATGAACCTAGAGGGTATTATGTTAAGTAAAATAAGTCAAACAGAGAAAGATAAGTATTATATGATTTCACTTATGAGTGAAATACACACAACAGAAACAAACTCATTGATACCAAAAATAGACTTAGGGGGAGAACACCAAGATGGCGGCATAGGCAAACACCTATTGTTCTGCCCCGCGCAACTATTTAGGAACTACAACATAACAGCAGAACAGACAAGCACCCAGAATCGCCAGAAAGCTGGCTGAATGTAAACTCCACTAATAGGAGCAAAGGTGGGACGCTGAGACTCAGGAGCGGCGGGAGCGCAGTCTTTCAGAGGAAAAAGGTTAGGAGCTGCTCTGGTCGCGCGCGCGGGCTGGGGCTGGAGCAGGGACCGGCCGGATTTCGCCCACGAGGAAGGGCGGAGGCGTCCCACTGCCCAGATTTCCCGAGCCGGGCGAGGTCCGAGATCCAGGGTAGGAGAGGTCCCCCTGCACAGATTACCCGGAACTGGGCGCGGTCCGAGGTCCGGGGGACGCATCCTGGAAGCGGGGCGCGGTGCGCAAACCCGCGACTTGCCCCCTGGAAACTTGGTTCTGGAAACCATTTATTTTACAGCCCTGGGCTGGACTTTTGGTGTGCAGGCACATTTGGGGAAAGGCAGAGTTGTCTGGCAAGGGGAAGAGACTAGCGGCTTTTTCTTGGAGGAGTCTGCAGCCATCCCCATCCAACAGAGACCGGCGGCGCGCGAGCGCATAGGACCCAGCTGCCGGCGCCACCGCTGCCGCTGCGAGCAGCCCAGAGACTCCGCCCATCCAATCTGAACTCAGTCTCCCTTCACAGCCAATTGGCCTGGAGGTCAAACCCTCCTAGGGCTAACAACAAAAACCTGGGTTTAAATTCAAAAATACTGAATACAACCCATAAAGGATTGCAGTAAGAGTACCCACCTCAGGTAACTGGGGAGACTGAGCCACTGTCCCTTTGAGGATATCTACCACATAAAGCAGCCACCATGCAGAGACATGGAAAGAAATCAGGTGTGAAAGAAATGGAGGAGAAAAGACGACAAGACATTGAGTTCAAAACCACGGTTATAAGGCTTTTCAAGAGGCTCCTACAAAAGGCCGATCAAATTAATGAGAATTACCAGGAAATAAACAAGACCAACCAGCAAATGAATGAGAATTACAAGGAGATGAATGATACTTACAAGCAAATGAATGAGACCCTCAGGGAAATGTACAAGACCTCTGAGGATACGAACCAGACCCTCACAGATAAAAAAAAGGACCAACTAGAAATCAAGCATACACAGACTGAAATAAAAAATATTACACAAAGTCCTAAAAGCAGTCCAGAGGGCCACAAGAACCAAGTCAAAGATTTGAAATACAAAGAACCAAAATCCACTCAGCTGGAAAAGCAAGAAACAAAAAGAATTCAGATAATTGAAGATAGCGTAAGGGGCCTCTGGGACAACCTCAAGCATGCCAACATCCGAATTATTGGGGTGCCAGAAAAAGAGAGAGAGCAAGTCAATGAAAACCTACTTGAAGAAATAGTGACTGAAAACTTTCCCCACCTGGTGAAAGAAACTGACTTAAAAGCCCAAGAAGTACACAGAACCCCAAAATATAGGAATCTAAAGAGGACCACACCAAGACATATCATAATTAAAATGCCAAGAGCAAAAGATAAAGAGAGAATATTAAAAGCAGCAAGAGAAAAACAGTTGGTTACCTACAGGGGAGCACCCATCCGATTGTCAGCGGATTTCTCAACAGAAACGATGCAGGCCAGACGCGAGTGGCAAGAAATATTCAAAATAATGAAGAGCAAGAATCTACAACCAAGATTACTCTATCCAGCAAAGCTATCATTCAGAATCGAGGATCAGATAAAGTGCTTCGCAGATAAGAAAAAGCTAAAGGAGTTCATCACCACCAAACCAGTATTATATGAAATGCTGAAAGATATTCTTTAAGAAGAGGAAGAAGAAAAAGGTAAAAATATAAATTATGAACAACAAATACACATCTATCAACAAATGATCATAAAAATCAAGTGAACTGATAGGCTGATGAACAAGATAAACGGGTGACTATAACAGAAACATGGACATAGAGAGGGAATGGACTGACAATTCTTGGGGAGAAAAGGGTTGTGGGAAGTGCAGCAAGAGATTGGACAAAAATCTTGCAACAATGGGAGAGGACATTGGGGAGGGGTAGGTGAGGGCGGAGGGTGGGATAGGTACAGGGGGGAGGGAAGATATAGGGGGATAAAAAAGGGGAAACAATGTAATTAATAAACTGAACAATAAAAAAAAATTGAAATAAAAAGAAAAAAAAAATAAAATCTTTCCCATTGCTTATAAAAAAAAAACAAAAACAAAAACAAAAACAAAAAAAAACAAAAAAAAAACAAAAATAGACTTAGGAACCTGGATGAAAAAGGTAAGAGGACTAAGAGGTACAAATTGGTAGTTTCAAATAGTCATGTAAAGTACAGCATAGAACATAGTCAATATTATTGTAATAATTATGCATGGTGCCAGGTGGGTACTAGACTTATTGAAGGGATCACTTTGTAAGTTATATAAATGGAAAAGGTAAATACTTCAAAATCAATCAGCAAATAATATATTCTTATCCTATATATTGTAATAATTATGCATGGTGCCAGGTGGGTACTAGAGTTATTGAGGGGATCACTTTTTAAGTTATATAAATGGAAAAGGTAAATACTTCAAAATCAATCAGCAAATAATATATACTTATCCTATATAATAGAAGCCTAATACGCTAAGTGTCCAGTCATCTGATCATCCATTCAACCAATCAAAGCATAATATGCTAATGTTATGCTTAGGCCACTCAACTGCTCGCTATGACATGCACTGATGATCACCAGGGGGCAGATGCTCTGACTGGTAGGTTAGCTTGCTGCTGGCATCCAGCGAATCAGGACTGAGCAAGATGGGCCAGATATACCCACCCGCAGTCCCTCCCCAGCTGGCCAAACTCCTATGTCCCTCCTGGCCCTCTTCGTGCACCAGTGGGGTCCTTTGGCCTGGCTTGTGCCCTCTCGCAATCCGGGAACCCTCAGGGGATGTCAGAGAGCTGGTTTTGGCCTGATCACACAGGCTAGGCTAATAAATCCCACTGGTGCATAGATTCATGCACCAGGCCTCTAGTTTTATATAATTAATTAAAGATATTTAAGAGAAAGGGGGAGATAGAAACATCAATGATGAGAAAGAATCAGCTGCCTCCTGCATGTCCCATACTGGGGATTAAGCCTGTACCCTGGGCATATGCCCTAACCAGGAATCAAACCATAACCTCCTAATTCATAGGGAAACACTCAACCACTGAGCCTGCTGGCAAGGCTATATAGTTAATTCTTATGCCAGTGACTTCAAATACAGTAATTGATACAAAAGGGCAGATTTGTTTGAAAACCAACTTTTCCTAATCAGACTCCCTTATGTGTCTATGAATAATGACTAGGGTTAATTAGACCTATTGCTCAGAGTCAGTTTAGCTGGTAGTAAAAATCACAGGGTCACCTCTACAACTGTGGCTTTAGTGATCCAATTTGCTAAAAGAAGTATAATCAAAGAAGTGTTTTTTACATATATAGTTCTCCACGGTTATAATACTTCCAGATTCAGTAATTTTGTATAACCCATCACTTCCTATCATGTATTCCATGGAATACCAATCCTACAAAGTATTAATAGACACTTTGCAAAATAAAAAAGGGGGGTGAATGGTACCATTATGTAGTCTACCTTTTACAGCAAATGAATTGCCAAATTTTATGAATTGTACCTCCCAAATATCTCCTAAGCCCAGACAGCAGATATTTGGGAGGTGCAAACCATCATTGTGCCTCAATTAGGCTACAGCAACTCCAGAGCTGGATTTCTTGCCTACAGTCTTGTTTCCTTCAATCTGTTCTCCACACTGCACCCAGATTGGTGATTCCAAACACAGATGACTTTTACATTTCCTTGCTTAAAACCATTAATATGACCTTAATGCTCTGAGGATGAAATCCAAACTCTTTAATATGTTTACAGAACTTTCCAAGCTCTGCAGTCTCTTGTCTCACTTTAACTTTTACTTCACAAATGGACCATCTTCCCTTTCAACCCTAGCATTTCACAGTCTGGCTTCAGATGGCATTTCCTCCACAACTGCATTCTGTTCTCCAATCAGAACACTTATTACACCATTAAATTTTCAATACATGTTTATATCTTAATTTGTTAATTATATGTTAATTTGTAAGCTTCGTAAAGCAACCTATTTTTCACCATGCATGCATTCATTCAATTTATAAATAGTTGTTAGCACATTCTGTATTCCAGCTATAGCTCTAGATGCTTGGAAGTCAACATTTTAGTGGATGGGAAGTACAACAAACAAATAAATAAATAGGTTTATAACAAAGTCATCAGAATAAGATTTTGTAGGTGCTGGGGGCACTATTTTATTTTATAATTGTTTTTTATTGTTTAAAGTATTACAAAGAGTGGTACATATGTTTCCTTTATTCCCCCATTGACCTCCCCCCATCCTTCCCTACCCACCAGCACATGCCCTCACCTGCCCCCCCTGCCCAGTGTCCTGTATCTATTGGTTATGCCCATGTGCATGCCTACAAGTCTTTTGGTTGATCTCTTACAGTCCCTGCCCTCCAACCTCCCCTTTCTTCCCACTGCAGTTTGACAGTGTGTTCAATGCTTCTTTGCCTCTGTATTTATTTCCACCCTGCTTCTTTTCTTTAAAAAATCCTGTATCTGCATACTAGAAACAAACATATAAGAACAAAAAAAGTTTGAATCTCCTCTCTGGTGGCTTTTAAGATTCTTACTTTGTTATTGGTATTTGCCAATTTAATTATAATGTGCCTTGGTGTAGGTCTTTTGGGGTTCATTTTGCTTGGGACTCTGTGAGCTTCTTGGATATGTGTGGGTTTTTCTTTCCTATATCAGGGAAGTCTTCTGTCATTATTTCTTCAAACAGGTTTTCGATTCCTTGCTCAGTTTCCTGTCCCTCTGGAAGCCTTATTATGCAGATGTTGTTTTGTTTCATGTTGTCCCAAAGTTCCCTTAGGCTCTCCTCCTGCTTTTTAATTTTTTTTTTTTAGAAGCTGCTTTATTTGGGTATTTTTTCCTACCTTGGCTTCTAGCTCACTGATGTGGTCCTCTGCTTTTTCTAGTCTACTCTTGATGCTTTCTATTGAGTTCTTTACCGCAGCGATGTCACTTTTCATTTCTTCTTGGCTCTTCTTCATTTCCTCTTGGCTCTTCTTCATTTGATCTTGGTTCTTACCCATATTGTCAAATTTGTCTTCCATTCTTTTTAGCCATCTTATTACCATTTCTCTGAATTCTTTCTCTGACAGGTTGCTTGCCTCCATTTCATTTACCTTCTTTTCTGGTGAGGCTTGTTTTTCTTTCATATGCAATATGTTTTCTTGTTTCCCCATGGTCTCTCTTCTCTGGGTGTCTGGTTATGTAGTTCTCTCTCTCCTTTCCATGGCAGAGTGCAGAGCTCCTTTGAATCCAAGTGTTTGCGCCAATTGGAAACTGGTGTTCTCAGCCATTCGGTGGGTACCACAGCTGCAGATTTTCAGGCCCTTCCCCTTCAAGATGGCATGGTCTGCCTCTGATCCAGTAACTCTGTGAGAGAACCCAGTAGCACTGGGGCCTACTCGGTCAGAGGAGGCCCATCCAGCAGTCCCCTATTTTTTCCTGGAGCACAGCTGTCCCCCAACTTGCCAACACTCCCCGCACGACCCTCAGCTGCTCCCTCTGTCTTCTCCACTGACAAGGCTCGGGACACATCAGTCTATCCCACTGCCATTTTCTCCCTCCCAGGGGGCACTATTTTAAAAAGTGGTCAGGTAAGGCCTGTCTTGAGTAGCAACTTGAAGGAAGTGAGGAAGTGAGCCATGTGAATTCTGGGGGAAACAACATTCCCTAGAGTGGGAATAGGGCCTGAGGGAAGAGCATGCTAGAATGTTTCAGGAATCCTGAGAGGGGACCACTGAAGCTGGAATTCAAAGGAGAGAGGAGGCCAAATGGATATGAAACACCATAGAGGCCATCTATGTATGACAGGAAGCCACTGATGGCCACTGCCTTATCTCACAGGCCAAGCATAATGCTTAAAACCTAGGACATCTCAGTATTCATTGGGGGAAAGAATAAGTGACATACAATCTGGGAGATCAATTAAAAGGGTTTCTTTGCAGCAGTCCTTCAAAGCAAATTTTGTATGTATACTTTCAAGTGGGGATAGAGCATAAAACATTTTCCCAAATGACTTGGCCATGTAACATGAACTTAATGGATCATTTTCAGGAACTTGGTTCCACAGTTTGGGAACCCCGGCTGTATAAATACCTTGATTTTCCAATGTGAACTCAGGAGAGCAAGCTGGATAACGTAATATCCTAGAGATTCAAGTTCAAATCCAATTCAAGGGCAGGATGCAGGGCATAATGCTGACAAGATTTTCATTTCGACCCTATCTCACCCTCTCTTCTTTTTGTTTTCCTGGTCAAGGAATGGAAAAATATCTTTTCTATAGTTTGTCTGAAAGAGGCTAGACTTTTTCAAATAAATGGTTTTACTAATAACAAAAGGGGAAATGGTCATGGAGACATAGAGGTGGTCTGCCTGTTCTGAAGGTCTCCAAACCATTCCTTAATTCTAAGGACAGAGACCACCTGTGCTGATTCTATCTTCCCTGTTGGCCACACCTGACTCCCTCTTGAGATGGTCCTCATTGCAGGCTGTTGGAGGGACTCTCTGTGTACACTGTCCCTGCTGCTCTCAGGAAATCCCCAGGCCCAGGTCTGGCAGACCTGCCCATGTTTTAGGTCCCATAATCCTTCTCAAGTGGCTTGTATTCATGACAGTAGTCTGCCTGGCCCCGTTTACTTCCCAATAAACTCATTTCCTCCCTGGATCCCCAGCTCTATTCAAACTGTCCTCCTTTCTCTACTGCATGGAAGCAGAGATTTGAGTCTTCTCACAGATGATTTAATATGTGTATTAGGAATTGGATTTCATGAGTGATTCCGTATCCAAGAACTCCCAAGGATCATTCTAGTCTGTTACCGAACCCCAGGGAAGTTCATTGGCCTAAACCAGACTCTATGTCATCTTTTCATCCCACAAGTCCAGAGACTAAGCCTGTTTGCCTTTCATTTATAACACAGTGAGTATACTTTCCCAGTAGAGCTCTCTCTGCCATTCCTGACTTCAGATTCAGATGCTATCTCCTCAGATACTCACTCCTTCAAAGTAAAAAGAAAATATTTAAAAAAATTTTTGAGTTTTATTGATAGCTAGAGACCCATTACAGGAAGATTCCTGCAAGAATAGAGCTTCCCGCAGCCTGAGCAAAGCTCCCTCCTTTCTCTGCTGCCTCGCTCCCTTCTCTCTCCCATCTCTGCTGCCTTGTTCACTCCTGTCTCCGCTGCCTTGCTTCCTTCTCTGCTGCCTCCTTTCCTTTCGTCTCCTCTGCCTCGCTCTCTCCCATCTCCTCTGCTTTGCTCCCTCCCTTCTCCCCCACTCTGCTTACTTACTTCTCCACAGCTTTGCTCCCTCCTGCAGTGCTTGACTTCCTTCTATGCCATCTTCTACACATGCGGCTATGCAAATTAACCGTCATCTTGGTTGGGTTAATTTGCATACTTGCTGTGATTGGCTTGTGGGTGTGGCTTGTGGGTGTAGCAAAGGTATGGTCAATTTATATATTACTCTTTTATTAAATAGGATAATGGGAAAATATACACAAGAGCTACCACATGAGAATACATCATACCGGAAACACAGTTGTGACGATTCTTCCGTTTCTGTTATGGTCTAATGTTATAGACATCCTCCTGAAATGTAATACACACCTGTATTCACATATGTGTACTTAGTACTAAGATAAGATGCATTGAAATAAATGCCTTTTTACCATGAAGACATATTTTTCATCTTAGCTTTAATATCTCATCAAAGTTTGGCATTGGTAACTAAATTTAGAAGGCCAGGTATTATTATCTTTTGTCAGCTTCAACATTACCTGGAATAGATTTGGGGGAATAATATTTGACCACGTGCAAATTTCTCACTGAGAGAAACTTTAATCCTGTGCGAAAATAGGTCCAATGGGATCCTCAGTAAAGTACTCTGTGGTGGTCATTATCATGCCCATTTTCCACATGGGGTCATGTAAGCACAGACATATTAAATAGGTTGGTCAAAGTCACATATCTAGTAAGTGCAAAGTTAGAATTGGGATCTCAGTCTACTTTACACAAAAGTCAGTACTTTACAGCACTGTCTCCCACGACTAGCACACCATGCAGCCCTACTGCCAGCTTCCCTGGTCTCTTACCTCTCCAGCTTCTGTCCCCTAGCTGAAAGCAAAATATTATTCTTACTTCATCTAAACGAATTCTTTCTTGGGATTCAGGCAAACCTTTTCAATTTTGAAAAAGTGATTTATTTACTTATTTATTTATTTAAAATAATTCTTTATGGTTGAAAGTATTACATATTTCCTTCTTTCCCCCCAGTGAACCCCTGGAAAAATGATTAATAAATAAAAATGTTTATATTTAAAGTTACAATGTGATGGTTTGATATACTTAACTGTTGTGAAGTGATTATTACAACCAAGCTATTTAACATATCCATCTCCTCACAGAGCATTTGTGTGTGTGTGTGTGTGTGTGTGTGTGTGTGTGTGTGTATGAGAACACTTAAGATACACTGTCGCAGCAAATTGTAAGGATAGACCACATTATTATTAATTACTAGAGGCCTGGTATTTGATATTCATGCACTTGGGACGGGGGGTTCTCAGACTGGCTTGTGTACTCGCAGTCCGGGACCCCTCGGGGGCCAGAGATCAGGCCTAAGAGGGATGTAGTCAGACATCCCTCTCCCAGTCTGGGGCCCCTCGACCCGCCTGCAGTGGTGGTGGGAGAGTTCTCCGCCACTGCCGTGTGCTCACCAGCTGGGAGCCTGGCTTCTGGCTGAGTAGTGCTCTCCTTGTGGGAGCACACTGATCACCAGGGTGGGGTTCCTGCATTGAGCGTCTGTCCCCTGGTGGTCAGTGCATGTCATAGCAACTTGTTGTTCTGCTGTTCCATTGATTTGCATATTACACTTTTATTATATAGTACCAGAGGCCTGGTGTACGAAATTCATGCACAGGGGGCAGATTATATCCCTTAGTCCAGCCTGCACCCTTTCCAATCTGGGACCCCTCGAGGTATGTCCAACTGCCTGACGGGCAATCGGACATCCTTCTCACAATCCAGGACTGCTGGCTCCAAACTGCTCACCTGCTTGCCTCCCTGATTGCCCCTAACAGCTTCTGCCTGCCAGCTTGATCACCCCCTAACAACTACCCTGCCAGTCTAATTGATGTCTAAATGCTCCCTTGCCAGCCTATTTGCCCCCAACTTCCTTCCTCTGCCAGCCTGGTCACCCCTAACTGCCCTCTCCTGCAGGCTTGATCACCCCCAACTGCCCTCCCTTGCAGGCCTGGTACCTCCCAACTGCCCTCCCCTGCTGGCCATCTTGTGGTGGCCATCTTGTGTCCACATGGGGGCAGGATCTTTGACCACAAGGGAGCAGCCCTCTTGTGTGTTGGAGTGATGGTCAATCTGCAAGTTACTCTTTTATTAGATAGGATAGAGGCCTGGTGCATGGGTGTGGGCCAGCTGGTTTGCCCTGAAGAGTGGCCCAGATCAGGGTGGAGATTCCCTTGGGGTGAGGGGCAGCCTGGGCGAGGGTCCTGTGGAGGTCTGCAGGCCAGCCATGCCCTCCAACGACCCAAGAGGAGGCCCTAGGATCTGGGATTAATCTATGTCTGCAATTGAAACTTTGTAGCCTGGAGCAGAGCCAAGCCTTCTGCTCGCTCAGGGGCTGCAGCCATTTCTGTTTGAAACATTGTAGCCTAGAGTGGAGACCTAGGCCAGCAACAGCAGACTGAAAGCTTGGCTTCCTCCATTGCCAGGGAAACCCAAGCCTCTGTTCTCTCCAGCTCAGTGGCTGCTGCCATTTCTGTATCTTTTATAACTGAAACTTTGTAACATTGAGTGGAGGTCTAGGGAGGCAGAAAGCTTGGCTTCCTCTGTTGCTGGGGAAACCCAAGCCTTTCTCCTGCTCTCAGTGACGACAGCCATCTTGGTTGGGGTTTATTTGCATAATCTGTTCCTGATTGGCTGATGGGCATGGCTGATAGGCATGACTTTGGCAAAGGTATGTCAAATTTGCATAATACTCTTTTATTATATAGGACTAAAGGCCTGGTGCATGAAAATTCATGCACTGGAGGGGGTCCCTCAGTCTGGCCTGCCCCCTCTCACAGTCCCGGAGCCCTCAGGGGCAGGAGGCGCCCTGGTGATCAGGGGAATGCAACACCCCCATCATACATCTGTTGTTGCCACTGCTGGCAGCACAAGCCTCAGCAGCCACCATCCAAGGCTTGCCTGCATCTTGGGTGTCAGCCAGGCAGCCGATATCTGAGGCTTGCCTGTGCCTTGGGCTGGCCCTTGGCATCCGGGCAGCCAACATTTGAGGCTTGCCTGCACCTCAGGCAGGCCCTGGGTGGCTGGGTGGCTGAAGGGACTGGGGGACTCTGGAGGCAGGCACATGAAGTGACTGGATCTGGTGGGGTCCCTCTGGGTGGTCCGCAGGGATCAGGCCGAAACCCACAGTCCAACACTGCCTGCAGCTCCTACCTGCCACTCTCGCTCATTCCGGCCCCTGTGCCTGCCCCGGGCTAATACCCAATCAGTCCCGAGTGTTTGACAGCCATGAGACCTGTGTCTGGCACCATCCCAAGGCATGTGGCCTGCGGAATTGGGCTGAAGCTAGCTCTCCACATCCCCTGAGGGGTTCTGGATTGTGAGAGGGCACAGATCAGGCTGAGGGTCCCCACCAGTGCATGATCAGGCCAGGGAGGGATCACAGAAGGGTTCCAGGGCCTGTCTGGGCCTGTCTTGCCCAGTCCTGATCAGGGCCAATCAGGGTTGGCCAGCCAGGGAGGGACTGTAAGAGGGCTCCAGGGTGTGTCCAGCTCATCTCACTCAGTGCTATTGACTGGACCCCAGCAGGAAGCTAACCTACCGGTTGGAGCATCTGCCCCCTGGTGGTCAGTGCATGTCATAGCAAGCTGCTTAGCAGCCTTATATCATTAGCATATTATGCTTTGATTGGTTGTTCAGTTGTTCTGCCATTTGGTCTATTTGCATATTACCCTTTTATTATATAGGATACCTTTTGACCATTGTCTATTTCTCTCAACCCCCAACCTTGGAAACCACCATTTTACTCTGTCTCTCTGAGTTTGACTTTTTAAAATTCAACAGCAACAAAAAATGAGATCATTTTCTGTATCTGGCCTATATCACTTAGTGTAATATCCTCCAGCTTCACCCTTGTTGTCACAAATGGCAGGATTTCATTCATTTTTTAAGGCCAAATAATTTATATATTAGTATAGGCCACGTTTTCTTTATCCATTCACCCACTGACAGACACAGGTTATTTTCACACATGACTAATGTGACTCATTCTGCTGCAAACCTGGAGGTGCAGATTTCTCTTCAGCCCCCAGAGCTATCGAATCAGAAGCTGTGGGGATGAAGCCAAGCAATCTGAGTGGCAACAAGCACCCCACATCACTCTGATGTGTGCACAAGGTGGAGACATGCTGGGGAAATGCCAATGAAAGCCCAAATTACTATAGGTGGTCAAGTGTGCAGAGCATGGCTTGTTAAAAAATTAGAAGGAAATGCAAAGATACATTTTTGATTAATTTGACATGGAACATGAGTGACTCTGTATCTCCAGACTTCTGGCGTTAGCAGGAGAACAGTTTTCCGGAATCCTAACCAATTCACTCCCCCAGAATATCTTAAATAAATCCAAATAAAGAAAAAAAATCTACAGAGAAAGTTAAGGGTGGTTCAATTCACCTAAATCAGTGATTAATTCTTACTTTAATATCTAAGAAATTATCAGGCTAATTTTCTTTGAAGGTCCAACATGGGAATTGAATTGTTGACTTTACCTGCAGCAAGGTCTTACAATGCAACAGTAAGTCCATTATGCTATTTCTTGTCGTATTCACAATTTATACACTTGAAGAACATTCTTATTTTGAGAGGTATTTGACATTTACCTTTAAAAATCTTTTTTCTATATTTACAAGGTGTTTTTTTTGTCAATCATTATTAATTTTTTTTGTTAACCCTTACTGAAGAATATTTTTCCATTGATTTTTAGGGAGAGTGGAAGAGACAGGGCAAGACAGAGAGAAACACACCCATTGGTTGCCTTCTGCATGAGCCCCAACCTGCAACCAAGGTGCATGTCCTTGATTGGAATCAAACCCAGGACCCTTTGGTCTGCAGGCTGATGTTCTATCCACTGAGCAAAACCAACTGGGGTGACATGTGCCATTTTGATCTCTCATTTCCTGTAACAATTGCATCAATTGTTTTGGGTTTTATAGAAGAGATTTTATTTTTGTGGGAATTGCATTTTTGTCTGGAGTCAGATATAAAAAACTTGGCAACCCTTAATTTCAGCTAACTATTCTCAAAATGTACAAGTTATTGTTGGTATTTTTTTAAAATCCTCACCTGAGGAGATTTTCCCATTGATTTTTAGAGAGAGTGGAAGGGAGAGGGAGAGACAGAGAAACACTGATGTGAGAGAAACACATCGATTGGTTGCTTCCTGCATGCCCCCAACCAGGGCTGGGAGCCTGAGACCAAGGTACATGTCATTGACAGGAAACAAACCTGGGACCCTTCAGTCACAAGCTGACATTCTATCTACTGAGCCAAACAGGCTAGGGCTATAATCTCTTAAAATTGAGATTTATTTTGGAAAAGCCAATAATTGGGCACTGGTGCTCTGTGAAAATATGTCAGGTGAAACTTCAAGTTAGGAAATACCTTTGGTGGTTTCTAACCTGTTTTTCAGCCAAACCATCTCAATCAAAGGCCCATAAACTAGCAATTTTTGTGATTCTTGCCCGCCCCCCTAATTTTATCACATGGTCTTCAGTGGTCAATATAAAACCATCTCACTTATAAAAGTGATGTTTCTGCTCCTCTGGAATTAAAGTGAATTTCAGAAAAGTAAAAGACTTCTCTTATAAGAGTCAACAGAGCCTACATTCACTCTGTTAATGAATTCAGCAAATGTTTACTGAGGATCTATTCTAGGCAAAGAATTGTGTAAAACCCCGTGGGGAACAAGTTCTCTCTTCTGCCATGGCAACCGTCTTCCATCCCCAACTTTTACACTGAAGAAGGTCCTTAGATTCTTGAGACAACTTGAGTCCTCTTAATCTCTCTGGTTTCTCTGTTGCCTGGACAGTAATTTCTTAGAAGATAGTGCCAGACTGTTATTTTTCAGAACCATTTTTAAACCTGATGTAATTTAATATGGATAAGTTTAAGTTCCTAAACTTATACCCCAAATCCCACCACTTTAGGTAGGTGACAAAGAAGGAGTGGTTTAAAGTGGCACAAATATAAAAATGTGCTGAGTATTCCCTAGTGGAAGCCTGATATGAGTCAGTGAATACTGCCTAGGCTACTTTTTAAAAGAATCCTCACCGAGGATACATTTATTGATTTCAGATACAGAGAAAGAGAGAGAGAGAGAATGAGAGAGAGAGAGAGAGAGAGAGAGAGAGAGAGAGAGAGAGAGAGAGAGAGATCAGTTGCCTTTCCTATGAGCCCTGACTGGGGATAAAAGCCTCAACCTGGGTATGTGCCCTGACTGGGAATGGAACCCCCACCCATTTTGGTGTACAGGACTAGGCTACTTTATAGCGGAGTATCCAGAACAAGGAGGTAATGGGTCCTATCTTTCTCTGCCCTAATCAGACCACACAGACTCTTACAGTCAGTTCTGAGCACAACAATGAAACATTTAAGGGGCTTTAGAATTAGCCAGAGAACATGATTCTGGCACACATAAAATAAGATATATGTGGCACTTATTTCATAAATGTTCAAGAGTTTTTCCTGGATACGCAGCTTGGGGAGGAGAGATTTACAATTCAGTGAGGTCAATGTCATCAGTATAGTGCTCAGCGGGGACACCGAGTTCTGCTGTTTCACAGCCAAACATTTCCTCCTGATTTGGCCAGCTGTCTCCCGGTCCAGTGGCCTGGGCTGAAGCCGCGGAACATTGTGAATGCGCAGGAGAAAATCGATCCCGCACCAGGAAAAACTATTCAGCCGGAATGTTGTATACCCCCTTTACGATGAACTTGTTTAACAAATACCTGTGGAAGAGCAGTGGGCAGAGATATAAAAGGGTGGAGGGAAAAGAGAAAGAGGTGGGGGGAGAAAACAAGATAGGTGTTTTCTAAATTATTTGTGGTTATAAAAACGACTTGCTGTGGGAATTTTTACTGAAAGAGGTAGAACTTAGAAATGCCAGATTGGATTGAAGATACCTCTCCCAGGGGTGATACTGCGGAAAAGGCGGGTCACAGCATTTTGCAACAGATGGAGCAAAATGAAACTTATTTACCTCATGGGAGAGTCAACACTGTGTCAATGATTACTTACAAAAAGTTCTGAAAATATATGTTATTTTATTTTGAAATTATAGTTGCATTTTGGAGATTATTTTTACCTAATTAGAATTCTTTTATTTTCTTTTCTGATTAGGGTTTTTAATAAAATGCTAAATTTTATTCACAAATATTAACATTTTTCTTCTTCATTTTGTAATCAAAATTTGTTAAGATTTTAATGTATTTGGTAAAGTTCACTACCTCCCATAGGCAGTAAATCTATTCTAGCTAGAAATGATCTTGGATAGAATTTTAGACATGTTGTCTGCATTTTAAAATTTCATAATTATTTTCCTTTTTAAAAGAGATTTATTAACTTCTTTTCCACTAGCCTTCAGATATTTTGACCCCCATGGAACCGGAGTCTTTAAAGCACATGCTTATGGATGCTGAAAGACATTTTGACTCAGTGGGAAACGCATGATCACCCATTTATTAGCGCAAATCAGTTCTCTGTGAAAGATGAGAACTATATCCTACGAGAAATTGATCGGGGAGCAAGAGATGGAGACCCAGTACTTCAGACCTTTTCCCATCAACATTATTATCAGTAAGGCCATCAGTGTGCAAAAGGCCATTGAATGTCTGCTCTTGCGAAGTCCAGAGACCAAGGTGGTCCTTAAACAGTAAACATCAGGGAGCTGTATCTTCATGCAGAGATGTTTGGTGACGTCCATGGCTGCAGTCAGAATCTTATCATGAGGGACATTTATGGGGATCTCAATATGGGTATTATTGATACCTAAGACATGGCTATTGCATATGGCACTAACCATGTCCATTCACTTGATTATGTGATTGAAAATCAGATGAACATGCTGCTTTGTTGTTGTGTGTTTTTAATAATATATATTATTGATTTCAGAGAGAGGAAAGGAGAGGGGGAGATAGAAACATTAGTGATGAGAGAGAATCATTGATCAGCTGCTTCTAGCACTGGGAATTGAGCCCACAACCTGGGTGTGTGCCCTGACCGGGAATCGAACCATGATCTCCTGGTTCATAGCTCAATGCTCAACCCCTGAGCCTTGCTGGCCAGGCCAGACAAACATGTTTTTAAATTATACTTGTTAGAGGGAAAATACAAAAAAGCACTACTAACCATTCTTTATAGATGACATCACTTATCCTATCAGGGTAGTTTAAAACAATCTAAGGAAGGAGAAAATAAAATTTTTTTTTCATTCTAGTAAAATATGCTTAACATAAAAATTGCCATTTAAATAAATTTAAAATGAATAATTTAGTGGCATTATGTTCATTCACAATGTTTTTTTTCTTTATTGTTCAGGTTATTAATTACATTGTTTCCCCTTTTTATCCCCCTACATGTCCCCTCCACTCTGTACCTATCCCACCCTCTACCCTCACCTCCCCCTCCCCAATGTCCTCTCCCACTGTTGCAAGATTTTTGTCCAATCTCTTGCTGTACTTCCCACAACCCTTTTCTCCCCAAGAATTGTCAGTCCATTCCCTCTCTATGTCCATGTTTCTGTTATATTCACCAGTTTATCTTGTTCATCAGCCTATCAATTCACTTGATTTTTATGTTCATTTGTTGATAGATGTGTATTTGTTGTTCATAATTTATATTTTTACCTTTTTCTTCTTCCTCTTCTTAAAGAATATCTTTCAGCATTTCATATAATACTGGTTTGGTGGTGATGAACTCCTTTAGCTTTTTCTTATCTGCGAAGCACTTTATCTGATCCTCAATTCTGAATGATAGCTTTGCTGGATAGAGTAATCTTGGCTGTAGATTCTTGCTATTCATTATTTTGAATATTTCTTGCCACTCGCTTCTGGCCTGCATCGTTTCTGTTGAGAAATCCGCTGACAATCGTATGGGTGCTCCCCTGTAGGTAACCAACTGTTTTTCTCTTGCTGCTTTTAATATTCTCTCTTTATCTTTTGCTCTTGGCATTTTAATTATGATATGTCTTGGTGTGGTCCTCTTTAGATTCCTATATTTTGGGGTTCTGTGTACTTCTTGGGCTTTTAAGTCAGTTTCTTTCACCAGGTGGGGAAAGTTTTCAGTCACTATTTCTTCAAGTAGGTTTTCATTAACTTGCTCTCTCTCTTTTTCTGGCACCCCAATAATTCGGATGTTGGCTTGCTTGAGGTTGTCCCAGAGGCCCCTTACACTATCTTCAATTATCTGAATTCTTTTTGTTTCTTGCTTTTCCAGCTGAGTGGATTTTGCTTCTTTGTATTTCAAATCTTTGACTTGGTTCTTGTGGCCCTCTGGACTGCTTTTAGGACTTTGTGTAATATTTTTTATTTCAGTCTGTGTATGCTTGATTTCTAGTTGGTCCTTTTTTTTTTATCTGTGAGGGTCTGGTTCATATCCTCAGAGGTCTTATTCATTTCCTTGAGGGTCTCATTAATTTCCTTGAAGTTCTCATTCATTTCCTTATAATTCTCATTCATTTCCTGGTTAGTCTTGTTTATTTCCTCATAGTTCTCGTTAAGTTCATCGGCCTTTTCTAGGAGCCTCTTGAAAAGCCTTATAACCGTGGTTTTGAACTCTATGTCTTGTCGTCTTTTCTCCTCCATTTCTTTCACACCTGATTTCTTTCCATATCTCTGCATGGTGGCTGCGTTATGTGGTAGATATCCTCAAAGGGACAGTGGCTCAGCCTCCCCAGTTACCCGAGGTGGGTACTCTTACTGCAATCCTTTATGGGTTGTATTCAGTATTTTTGAATTTAAACCCAGCTTGTTGTTGTTAGCCCTAGGAGGGTTTGACCTCCAGGTCAATTGGCTGTGAAGGGAGACTGTGTTCAGGTTGGATGGGCAGAGTCTCTGGGCTGCACAGGCAGCCTCAGTGTCAGCTGTGTCCTATGCGGCGCTCGCATGCGCGGGTCTCTGTTGGGTGGGGACGGCTGCAGACTCCTCCAAGAGAAAGCCGCTAGTCTCTTCCCCTTGCCAGACAACTCTGCCTTTCCCCAAATGTGCCTGCACACCAAAACTCTAGCCCAAGGTTGTAAAATAGATGGTTTCCGGAACCAAGAGACAAGTTTCCAGGGGGCAAGTCGCGGGTTTGCGTGACCCTTGCTACTAGGAGCCTCTGCCGTGCCCCGCTTCCAGGGTGCGTCCCCCGGACCTCAGACCTCGCCTGGCGCTGGGGAGTCCGTGTAGTGGGACGTCTCCGCCCTCCCCGTAGGAGAAATCCAGCTGGGGGTGCTGCTCCAGCCCCAGCCCACGTGCACGTGACCAGGACGGCTCCTAACCTGTTTCCGTCTGAAAGGCTGCGCTCCCGCCGCTCCTGAGTCTCAGCGTCCCACCTTTACTCTTATTAGTGGAGTTTTCATTCAGCCAGCTTTCTGGCGATTCTGGGTGCTGTCTGTTCTGCTATTATGTTGTAGTTCTTAAATCATTGTGCAGGGCAGAACAATAGGTGTTTACCTATGCTGCCATCTTGGTGCTCCCCTCATTCACAATGTTGTGTAACTATCACCACATTCTAGCCCAGAACTTTTTCAGCATCCCATATAAAATCTCTGTACTATTAAACAATAACTCCCCACTCGCCGTTTCTCTCAGTACCCGGCCACCACCATTCTACTTGCTGTCTCTGGGAATTAGACTATTGTCTATAGCTCTTACTAGTCAGATTATATAGTACTAGAGGCCTGGTGCATGAAAATTCATGCACTGGAGGGGGTCCCTCAGCCTAGCTGCCTTCTCTCACAGTCTGGGAGCCTTCAGGAGTGGGAAACTACCCAGCGATGTCTCATCACACCTCTGCTGCTGCCACTGCCAGCAGCACAAGCCTCGGCCGGCCCTGGTTACCTAAGCTTTGGGCAGCCCTGGGCAGCTGGAAGGCTAAGAGGACTGGGGAACTCCAGAGGCAGGTGTGCAGTATGGCTGGGCCCACCTGGAGGTGGGTCTGGCCTTGCCATGTGCCTGCTACCCTGGCAGGGTTGAGGGGACTGGGTGCCATCATCTTGTGACTGTGGGCGCCACCATCTTTGAGAGTGTGACAGTCAGTTAGCATATGCCCTCTTTTATTGGCTGTGGGTGCTGCCATCTTTGTGACAATATGAGGGCCAATTAGCATATCCCTTCTTTATTAGATAAGATTTGTCCTTTAGGGCCCAGGGGTAGGAAAAGCAGGCTTTGGTGTACATCTTGGTCCTTTCCAAAAGCAGCCAGACCCAAAAGAGGGAATCATAAGCTGTGGATTGTTTTTTTTTTATTTTTTATTGATTTTTTGCAGTATAATAGTAGTACATGTTTTCCTTTCCCCCTCCCCCTTATCCTCCCCCCAGCCTCCCCCACCCCCCAGCACATATTCCCAGCTTCCCCCACTCCCCGCCCCAGTGTCTTTCATTCATTGGTTATGTTCATATGCATGCATACAAGTCCTTCGGTTGATCTCCCCCCGCATCTGCCTCCCATCCACCCAAGCCTCCCCCTGTAGCTTGACAGCCTGTTCAAGGCCATCCTGCCTCTATATCAATCACTCTCCCCTGTTTCTTTTCTTCAAAAATATCTTGCCTCTACATACTAGAAATAAATGTATAAGAACAAAAAGTGTTTCAGTCTCGGTTTCAATGTCCAACTTTTCTGAGTCCCAGTTTCAGTGTCAAATAATTCATTATGTGTATAAGTCAGCAATGGTATCCAGATGGTGGACATTCTGGTTTGGTCCTGGGCTGCCTGCAGACATGCACAGCTGCTGACTGCTAGCATGGCAAGGTGTCGTCAGTGTCCCCCATCTCTGGACCGTCCTCGTGACTGGAACAGATCCATCAGTTCCTCACCGTCGCAGGAACCCACATGGTCTTGGAGTTGTTCTCTGAAAACACACAAACACATTCTCGACCAAAAGTTAACAAAGGGATCCTCTATGCAAAATAGACTTGGGATTCTTTTAAATTTTTGCCTAAATGATTTTCCTTTGGCTTATTTTGACACCATGTGTGTTTTTTCATGGGTGTCCTGCAATTGTTTTTACAAATGGAATTTACTTTATTGGAGTAAGAATTTTCTAGATGTATTTTACTTACTCGATATTTTTTTTTCCCTTACATGATATTACCCCGCTGTCCCCTCCCCTTTTTTGATTAATGGGGACTTTTGGAAATTTTATATTGCAGTCTTGATAATTTTAAATTTTAATTTTTGCACACAAAGTGACTGCTTTAGGTTCTTTGGTTGTTAGGCAATTTTACAGTGAGATGAACTACTAATAGATTTTTTAGTTAATGTTTTAGGAAAAGCTTTTTGTCCAGTACACTATAATTTTCTTGAGTATTCTCATATTTCACTTGGCCAATTTAAATTAATCTGAAAACTTGATTACTATTTTCCTGTCAATTTTAATACTCAAGCAGAAATCTTAGTTTACCCTGTGAATACTAGTGGAAAGGAATATTTGCAATTTTGAGTAGGTCCCGAGCATTCCTGGTAATAGACTGAATTTAGATATAGAGCAGCTATTGCTGGCCGGGTCTCTGTCTGCCACCTGGGTCCCCGTATGAGTTGTGTGTGGGAGGCGAAGCAGCCATGGGGGTAGGAGACCTCCCTTAGGAGGGTTGAGAATTCAAACCCCTGCAAGGTTTGTGGATGAGGGTCTGTGCCCCACCTCTGTTGACCTTTTAGTTCTCTCCTGTTGGCCCCTCTGCGACTGTGCCTGTCTTAGGTTGTTCCTTCCCTGAGGAATCTTACCCGTCTCTGGCTAACCAGCCATCCTCCGGGGCCAAACAGGGTGATGTGAGGTTCAATTCTGTCTCCTTTGTAGTCTATGCCCCCCTGTGGCCTCCACGTCCAGTACTTGCCTTGGGGTCCCCTCACCTGCTGGCAGGGTCCCGGTACTGATCACATATCTCGGGGGACCCGGGTTTCTTCTCCAGAGAGGGCCCAGCTCACACCATTGGTCGAGATACAGATCCATGGTGCCAGCTGCCCAAAGGCTTCAGCCACAGCTGGAACTGAAAACTCTGGCATCAGCTGTGTGTATTTGGATAGTAACAAGAAGGTCCCTCTTGGCAGAAAGGGCAAGAAGGGCCAATATAGAATGCTCGGATCCCTTCCCATTGCCTTAATTCCTTCTGAAAGGGATTAATTTATTTCCTATCCTTTTTTAAGTTGCTGCCCAACATTCAAAGAATTAGTTTGTAAGTTTATTTTGGGATAATTGTATCATATGCTGTTGTCAAATATCAAATATTATAATGACATTGTAGAATAATATCATGTAAGGGTATTATGGTGTCATGGGAGGTTAAGGAAGGCCTAGCCTAAGGACTGGTCTCCATAGGATATGACAAGCTCTAGGCCATGTCAATTCAATGTCAGACTAGCTGCCATTTTTAAATAAATTTATATAAACTTTGTCAGGGATGTAAAAACACAAATCACTTACCTCAGTTCAAGAGTTCAAGTATATTGACTTTTCCACTTACTCTCACCACCTGCCACTTACCCTGAGGTTTGACATTCTGATGGACTTTTCTCAGTCTCTGGATCCATTCTTGTTCATCAGTCTATGTCATTGATTGTATTCCTCAAATGAGTGAGATCATGTGATATTTGTCTTTCTCTGCCTGGCTAATTTCACTTAGCATAATGCTCTCCAAATCCATCCTTGTTGTTACAAATGGTAGGAGCTCCTTTTTTTCCGCGGCGTAGTATTCCATTGTGTAAATGTACCATAGTTTTTTAATCCACTCATCTGCTGATGGGCACTTCGGCTGTTTCCAAATCTTAGCTATGGTAAATTGTGCTGCTATGAACATAGGGGTACATATATCCTTTCTAATTCGCCTTTCTAATTTCTTGGGGTATATTCCTAGAAGTGGGATCACTGGGTCAAATGGGAGCTCCATTTTTAGTTTTTTGAGGAATCTCCATACTGTTCTCCACAGTGGCTGTACTAGTCTACAATCCCACCAGCAGTGCACGAGAGTTCCTTTTTCTCCGCATCCTCGCCAGCACTTGTCGTTTGTTGATTTGTTGATGTAAGCCATTCTGATAGGTGTGAGATGGTACCGCATAGTCGTTTTGATTTGCATCTCTCGGATAATTAGTGACTTTAAGCAAGTTTTCATATGTCTCTGGGCCTTCCTTTTGTCTTCTTTCGTGAAGATTCTATTTAGGTCTGTTGCCCATTTTTTTATTGGATCATTTGTCCTCCTTTTATTGAGTTGGGTGAGTTGCCTGTAGATGCTTGAGATTAAACCTTTATCACTAATAACATTTGCAAATATGTTCTCCCATACAGTGGGTTTTCTTGTTGTTTTGTTGATGGTTTCTTTAGCTGTGCAAAAGCTTTTGATTTTGATGTAGTCCCATTTGTTTATTTTCTCTTTAGCTTCCATTGCCCTCGGAGCAGTATCATCAAAGAAGTTCTTTTGGCATATGTCTGAGATTTTTCTTCCTGTAGATTCCTCTAATATTTTTATGGTTTCCTGTCTTACGTTTAAGTCCTGTATCCATTTTGAGTTTATTTTTGTGTATGGTGTAAGTTGGTGCTCTAGTTTCATTTTTTTGCATGTATCTGTCCAATTTTCCCAACACCATTTATTGAAGAGACTGTCTTGACTCCATTTTATGTTCCTGCCTCCTTTGTCAAATATTAATTGAGCATAGTGGTTTGGGTTGATATCCGGATTCTCTATTCTATTCCATTGATCTATATGTCTGTTCTTGTGCCAGTACCAGGCTGTTTTAAGAACAGTAGCCTTGTAATACAGCTTGAAATCTGGTATGGAAATCCCACCGACTTTGTGCTTCTTTCTCAGGATTGCTGTGGCTATTCGGGGCCTTTTTTTGTTCCAGATGAATTTTTGGAGAGTTCTTTCTAGGTCTGTGAAATATGCCATTGGTATTTTAATGGGGAGTGCATTAAATTTATAGATTGCTTTGGGTAGTATGGACATTTTAATGATGTTGATTCTCCCAATCCACGAACATGGAATGTTCTTCCACCTGTTTACATCTTCCTCTATCTCTTTTTTCAGTGTCCTGTAGTTTTCCACAAATAGATCTTTTACCTCCTTAGTTAAGTTTATTCCTAGGTATCTTAATTTTTTTGGTGTGATGATAAATGGGATTGCTTTTTTAGTCTCTCTTTCTGTAGGTTCACTATTAGTGTATAGAAATGCCATAGATTTCTTGGCATTAATTTTGTAGCCTGCTACATTGCTGAACTCATTTATTAAATCTACTAACTTTTTTATGGAGTCTTTCGGGTTTTTTATGTACAATATCATGTCATCTGCAAATAAGGATAGCTTAACTTCTTCTTTTCCAATTTGGATGCCTTTTATTTCTTCTTCTTGTCTAATTGCAATGGCTAATACTTCCAGTACTATGTTGAATAGGAGTGGTGAAAGTGGGCAACCCTGTCTTGTTCCTGTTCTTAGGGGAAATGGTTGTAGTTTTTGCCCATTGAGTATGATGTATGCTGTGGGTTTATCATATATGGCTTTTATTATGTTGAGGTATGATCCTTCTATTCCTACCTTATTGAGAGTTTTTATTAAGAAAGGATGTTGGATTTTGTCAAATGCTTTTTCTGCATCAATTGATATGACTATGTGATTTTTATCTCTCAATTTGTTTATGTGATGTATCACATTTATTGATTTGCGGATATTGTACCATCCTTGCATTCCTGGGATAAATCCTACTTGGTCGTGGTGTATGATCTTTCTGATGTACTGCTGGATCCGATTTGCTAGAATTTTATTGAGGATTTTGGCATCTATATTCATGAGGGATATTGGCCTGTAATTCTCTTTCATTGTGTCGTCTTTATCTGGTTTTGGTATTAGGGTGATGCTAGCTTCATAGAAGGAGTTTGGAAGTGTTCCATCCTCTTGAATTTTCTGGAATAGTCTAAGGAGTATAGGTTTTAGTTCTTCCTTGAATGTTCGGTAAAACTCCCCTGTGAAGCCATCTGGCCCTGGGCTTTTGTTTGCTGGAAGCTTTATGATGACTGCTTCAATTTCTTCCACAGTTATTGGTCTATTGAGTTGTTTAGATTCTTCTTGATTGAGTTTTGGGAGGTTATATTTTTCTAGAAACATATCCATTTCCTCCAGGTTGTCCAGTTTGTTGGAGTAGAGTTGTTCATAGTATTTTTTAACAATCCTTTGTATTTCAATGGGGTCTGTTGTTATTTCACCTCTTTCATTTCTGATTTTATTTATTAGGGTCCTCTCTCTTTGCTTCTTGGTGAGTCTGGCTAGAGGTTCATCAATCTTGTTTATCCTTTCAAAGAACCAGCTCTTGGTTTCGTTGATCTTCTGTATTGTTTCTTTGGTCTCTATGTCATTTATTTCTGCTCTGATCTTTATTATTTCCTTCCTTCTGCTTACACTAGGCTTTTCTTGTTGCTTTCTTTCTAACTCTTTGAGTTGTTGGGTTAGATAATTTATTGCTGCTGTTCCTAGTTTTTTGTAGTAGGATTGTAGAGCTATGAACTTCCCTCTCAGAACTGCTTTCACTGTGTCCCATAGATTTTGGATTGTTGTGCTATCATTGTCATTTGTTTCCATGATGTTTTCTATCTCTTCCTTAATCTCTCTAGTAACCCAGTCATAGTTTAATAGCATGCTGTTCAGTCTCCATGTGTTCGATTTCTTTGGATTGTTTCTATTGTAGTTGATTTCCAGCTTTATGCCACTGTGATCTGAGAATATACTTGATATGATTTCTATCTTCTTGAATTTGGAGAGACTTTGCCTATGACCCAATACATGGTCTATCTTTGAGAATGACCCATGGGCACTTGAAAAGAATGTATATTCTGTGGCTTTGGGGTGAAATGATCTGAAGATGTCAATTAATTCCATCTGGTCCAGTGAGTCGTTGAGAATTGATGTTTCTTTACTGATTTTTTGTTTAGAGGATCTGTCCAATGGTGATAATGGGGTATTAAAGTCTCCTACTATGATTGTATTGCTGTCTATCTCTCCCTTGATGTCCTCTAGGAGTTTTTGTATATATTTGGGTGCTCCTGTATTGGGTGCGTATATGTTTACAAGAGTTATTTCTTCTTGTTGAATTGCTCCCTTTAGTATTATGAAGTGGCCTTCTTTATCTCTTGTTATGTCCTTCACTTTGAGATCTAATTTGTCAGATATAAGTATGGCTACCCCAGCTTTTTTTCATTTCCATTCGCCTGAATAACTTTTTTCCAACCTTTCATCCTCAGTCTGTGTGCATCTTTTTTTCGGAGGTGGGTTTCTTGTAGACAGCAGATACATGGGTTGTGTTTTCTTATCCAGTCTATTACCCTATGTCTTTTGATTGGAGCATTTAAACCGTTTACATTTAAAGTTATTATTGATAGGTGCTTATATGTTGCCATTTTTGTTCTTTGCCCCTGTGTTCCTTCTTCGCTTCCTATTTCTTTTTACAGCAGATCCTTTAGCATTTCTTGCATTGCTGGTTTGGTGGTGACGAATTCCCTTAGTCCTTTTTTATCTGTGAAGCTCCTGATTTGACCTTCAATTTTGATTGAGAGCCTTGCTGGGTACAGTATTCTAGGATTCAGACCCTTCCTTTGCATGACTTTGTAGATTTCATTCCACTGCCTTCTGGCCTGATAGGTTTCTGTTGAGAGATCACTTGTTAGTCTGATGGGTGTTCCTTTGTAGGTGACTTTCTGTCTCTCTCTGGCAGCTTTTAAGATTCTTACTTTGTCATTGGTGTTTGCCAATTTAATTATAATGTGCCTTGGCGTAGGTCTTTTGGGGTTTATTTTGCTTGGGACTCTGTGAGCTTCTTGGATTTGTGTGGGTTTTTCCTTTCCTATACCAGGAAAGTTTTCTGTCATTATTTCTTCCAACAGGTTTTCTATTCCTTGCTCAGTTTCCTGTCCTTCTGGAAGCCCAATTATACGGATGTTGTTTTGTTTCATGTTGTCCCATAGTTCTCTTAGGCTCTCCTCCTGCTTTTTAATTTTTTTTCTAGAAGGTGCTCTACTTGGTTATTTTTTCCTACCTGGTCTTCTAGCTCACTGATGCGATCCTCTGCTTCTTCTAGTCTACTCTTAATACTTTCTATTGAGTTCTTTACTTCAGCAATGTCATTTTTCATTTCTTCTTGGCTCCTCTTCATTTCTTCGTGGCTTCTCTTCATTTTTTCATGGCTCTTCATCATTTCTTCCTGGGTCTTCCTCATTTCCTCTTGGGTCTTACTCATATTATCAAATTTGTCTTCCATTCTTTTCAGCCACCTTATGACCATTTCTCTGAATTCTTTCTCTGACAGGTTGTTAACTTCCATTTCGTTTACCTCCTTTTCTGGCGAGCCTTGCTTTTCTTTCATATGTGGGCTATTTCTTTGTCTTCCCATGGTCTCTCTTCTCTGTGTATGTGGTTATGTAGTTCTCACTCTCCTGTGTTGATTTAAAGGCACAAAATACAACACAACCAGGTGCAATGCACCAGGCACTGAACCGGAATGTAGTCAAAGTAATTGTAATTCCAAATAAAGGTGACCGCCAGCGAAAGGCAAATTTGGTGATAGGTGGGAAAAAAGAAAGAGAACCTCCCCCAGACCCACACAGACACTCACACACCCACACTCACACAAAAAAGAAAGAGACCCCCCCAAACACATACACTCACAAAAAAGAAAGACAGGAATGCCAAAATGATAATGGGAAAAGGGGGAGAAGAAAAAAAGAAATAAAAGGAGTAAATTATAAATGTGGGGTGAAAACTCCTATAGGATAGCCCCTAATCCGAACCAAAACCTGCAACAAGTACTTGGAGATTGATACAAATTACATACAACTACTAATATCAAGAGAGGTGAGGGAACACAGAAGCAAAAATCTATCTCAAAAACAATGCAGATGAGGACAACAAAACAAGAAACAACACCAGAAATAAAAATAACCCCCCCTACAAGACAAACCAAAATAACAGAATAAGCAAATCAATCTCATAAACCTGCTTAAAAAATCAATATAATCAACAGTCAAGTAAACAACAACAACAGGACAGGGCTAAAAACACTTTAAGATAGTGAAGTCAGAGAAGCTAGAGGTATCTATGCACTTGGATTAGGTGGTTAGAGATTAGATATATCAGTGGGGTGAAATTTTAACAGGGGGTAAGGGGAAAGAATTAGGTAAATCTAAAGCTGGAAAAGTGTAAGGGAAACAAGGCACTAAATAGGGAAAGGTTAGCCAGAGAGTGGTGGTATAAAGGTGAAGTTGAGGTAGAGTAAAAGATACTAAAGTGTAGATGAAAATAGACTGTATTCCCAAGGTCGAAGAGAAGATATAATCAATTCCCTGTCACATAAGAGTCAATTTGTGATTTGGCCCCTGGGTGGCAGTGTTTCTAGATTGACTTCTGGGTCTATTGGTCCTCTTTATCCTGAACTAAACAATACTGCCTCTCTAATGGTGACTGCTGTTTTAGCAGCCAGAACCCTCCCAAAATCTTCTGGCCTTCCCCCCTCTGTCAGGTCCAAACTGATTGCGCTCCAGGGATCAACTCTGCCACCAGCTCCAAGGGCCCTCTCCCACGTTCACCAGCTTCAACAGCCACAGATTCTATTTCAGGTGCATCTCTCCAGGTTTTGAGTTCCAAGGTGCAGATCTCCCAGACTGCCAGCCCCCTCAGTTTCGCGCCCAAAGTACCCCCAGGGAAATCTGACCTTTTCTTGCTGGAGTTTAGAGCTCCCTGGGCTCTGCGCGCCACCTGGTCGCCGGTGCTCCGGGAGCCCCAGAGGTCCCGCCGGTACCGCGAATGGCAGCTGTATGTTTTCCGGCTCCTCTCCTTCAAGATGTCGTGGTCCGCCTCCGCGCGCCTCCTCGCGCAGTTGGCTCAGGGAGAGAACCCAGCAGTACTGGGGCTGCTCAGGCTAGGGAGGCCAGCCCAGCAGTCCTCTATCTTCTCCTGGAGCACAGCTGTCCCCCTAGTCGCCGACAAATGCTCCCTGCGTGACTCTCAGCTGCTCCCTCTCTCTACCCTGTGAGCAGATTCAGATCGAATCCCTCCGTTCCGCCGCCATTTTTTCCCCTCTGTGGATTGTTGATAGCTCCAAATAAGGTACACAGGACCAGTCAAAACAGCATGTGACATTGCCCTGCATAGAGATGGATATGTGCAGCATATCCACTAATTCACAGTCACAAACCTACACAGGCAGCCAAAATGAGCAGACAAAAGAGTAAGCCCAAACCAAAGAACAAGAGGATTCTTCCAAAGAAGAGATAAATGAAATGGAGATAAGAAATTTATCAGATACAGAGTTCAGAATAATGATGGCAAAGATGCAAAACAGCATGAGAAAGGATATAGTAACTATGAAGAACGACACAGCATTAATAAAGAACACACTGAAAGGAATACACAGCAGATAAGGGGAAGCCGAGAATTGGCTCAGTGAATTAGAAGATAAAAAAATCACTCAACAGAGAACCAAAAAGAAAAAACAATTATAAAACAGGAGGACAGCTTAAAGGAGCTGTAGGCAACATGAATTGTAACAATATTCTCATAATTGGAGAGTCAGGAAAAGAAAGAGAGCAGGGGATAGAGAACATGTTTGAAGAAATAATGGCAGAAAACTTACCTAATTGGTGAAGGAAAAAGTCATACAAGTTCAGGAGGCAAGAAGAACCCAAACAGGCCCACACCCAGACACATCATAATTAAAATGCCCAGAATTAAGAGAGAATCTTAAAGGTAGCAAGAGAAAAGCAATTTGTTAGCTACAAAGGAGCTCCCATAGGCTGTCAGCTGATTTCTCATCAGAAACTCTACAGGCCAGAGGGAATGGCATGAAGTACTCCAGGTAATGAAAAGCACAGATCTGAAGCCAAGATTACTGTATCCAGCAAGGCTGTCAGTCAAAATAGATGGTCAAATAAAGAGCTTCCCAGACCAAAAAAAAAAAAGGCTAAAGAAATTTGTCATCATCAAACTAGCACTGCAGAAATACTAATGAGAAGCAGTAGAGAGAGAAGCCTAGTAAAATGAGTAAATAAATGGCAATTGTAAGTATCTTTCAATGACAGCCTTAAGTGTAAATGGATTAGATGCTCCAATCAAAAGACATAGGGTATATAAGCATAACCAATGGATACAAGACACTGGGGGGGGGGGGGGCGCAGGTGAGGGCATGTGCTGATGGGTAGGGGAGGCCCGGGGGGGAGGTCACTTAGGGGAGGGGAAAGGAAACATATATACTACTATTCATCATACTTTAAACAATAACAAATTATATATATAATTTTTTATACACTGAAAGGAATACACAGCATATAAGGGGAAGCCAAGAATTAGATCAGTGAATTAGAAGATAAAAATATCTTCTAATTCATTATATATATATATATATATATATATATATATATATATATCATAGGGTAGCTGAATGAATACAACACATAACTCAACTATATGCTGTCTATGAGAGACCCACCCCAGAAGAAAAGACTCACACAGGATGTGAATGAAGTTAAGGGAAAAAATTTCCCATGCAAATGGAAATGAAAAAACAATAACTGTGGTGGCAACATTCATATCTGACAAAATAGACTTCAAAATAAAAGCCATCATAAGAAACAATAAAAGTCACTACCAAAGAGATCGATAGAATAAGAGGACATAATCTTGGTAAACATATATGCACCCAATAAAGGAGCACCTAAATATACAAAATAACTTCCAGAGAACTTTAAGGGAGAGATTGACAGTAATACAGTTATAGTAGGGAATTTAATACTCCCTGGGCTTTATTGGTAAATTTTCTAGACAAAAAAATTAACAAGGAAACAGTGACTCTAAATGATACACTGGATCAGATGAATTTAATTGAAACATATACAACATTTCGCTAACTGTAGGGGAGTACATATTTGACAATGATACATCTGATGAAAAGTTAATATACAAATGTATAAGGGACACTTCTCCAAAGTGGACATACAGATGACCAAGAGACATATGTAAAAATGCTCAAAGTCACTGATCATCAGAGAGATGTATATTAAAACAATAACAAGGTATCACATCACACCTGTTAGAATGGCTACTATTAACAAATCAACAAATGACAAGTGCTAGCAAGAATGCGTAGAAAAGTGATGGTGGGAATAGAGACTGGTGCAACCATTATGAAAAATAGTATGGAGTTTCCTAAAAAAATTAAATATGGAACTGTCATTTAATCCAGTGATCCTACTCCTAGGGATATTTCCAGGAAACCCAAAATATTAACCCAAAAGAATGTATGCACCCCAATCTTCATAGCAGCACAATTTACAGTAATAGCTAAGGTCTGGAAATAGAGCACGTGCCTATCAGTAGATGAGTGGATAAAAAAATGTGTAGTACATTTACACCATGGAATACTATGCAGCAGTAAAAAAGAAGGACTGCTTACCTTTTTGACAGCATGAAGGTATCTGGAGAGTATTATGCTAAGAAAAATAAGCCAGTCAGAGAAAGACAAGTATACATGATCTTACTCATATGTAGCATCTAACGAACAAAATAAACTGTGGAACAAATTAGATCCAGAGACAATAAAGCGTGGAACAGACTTGCTACTCAGAGGGAAGGCAGGGGAGAGTGGGTGGGAGGGAAGAGATCAACCAAAACACTTGTATGAATAGATGCCTAACCCATTGACAGAGGCAATATGGTTATGAAGGCTGGGGCAGTGGTAGGCTAGAAGAGGTCAATGGGAATAAAAAGGGGACAAATCTAATACTTTCAGCAATAAAGACTTTTAAAAAATTAGTGTGAAGATAGAGATTAGAAAAACCATATGACAAAGTCAACAAAACCAAGAACTTACTCTTTTATGATCACAAAAATCGACAAATCCTTAGCTAGACTACTTAGGGAAATAAGAGAAGAATCAAGTTGATAAAATTAGGAAGGATAGAGAACCAATTTTACAGAAATAAAAAGGAGTATTAAAGACTTCTATGATAAATTATATCTCAACAAGCTAGACAACCTAGAATAAATGGATAAATTCCTAGAAACATAAACCTTACCAAGACTGAATCTTGAAGAAATAATAAATCTAAACAGACATATAACTACATTGAATACAATGAGGATACGGAAATGTTAACCAAAAACCTGCCAACAGCCGAGACCGGTTTGGCTCAGTGGATAGAGCGTTGGACTGAGGACTGGAGGGTCCCGGGTTCGATTCCGGTCGAGGGCATGTACCTTGGCTGTGGGCGCATCCTCAGTAGGAGGCGTGCAAGAGGCGGCTGATCCATGTTTCTCTCTCATCGATGTTTCTGACTTTATTCCTCTCCCTTCTGCTCTGTAAAAAATAAAAAAAAAAATATATATATATATATAAACCTGCCAACAAAGGAAAGCCCAGGTCCAGGTGGCTTCACTGTAGAATTCTACCAAATATTTAAAGGAAAATGAATACCAAACCTTAAACTGCTCCTCAGAGCAGAAGGGGGCACTTCCAAAACACATTCTATGTGGCCAAATTTAATCTGGTACCAAGGACACAACAAGAAAACTGCAAATCAATATCCCTGATGAATATTGACTCAAAATCCTAAACAAAATATTAGCAAACTAAATTCAACAGCCCTTTAAAAGGATAATGTTTCAGATCAGGTGGGATTTATATCTGGAATCAAGGATAGTTCAACATACAAAAGCCAATCCATGTAATGTGTCACATTGTCAAAATGAAGGACAAAAACCACATGATCATCTCAATTGATGCAAACTCAATACAATCCTTATCTAAATGTCAATGGCATTTTTTTGTGTGTGTAGACTTGGGGAAAAAATCATAAAATTTGTATGGGATTTCAATGGAGCCTGAACAGCTAAAACAATCTTGAAAAAGAACAAAGTTGGAGAATTTAGACTGCCTAACTTAAAAATGATGCTACAAAGCAATAGTAATTGAGATATTGTGGCACGGGCATACAGACAGATATAGACTAATGGGACCAGATAGAGAGCTCCCAAATGATCCTTGCACATATGGCCAGATGATTTTCAACAGGGATGCCAAGCCTACACAATGGAGAAGGACAATCTCTTCAAGAAATGGTGTTGAGAAAACTGGATATTCCATGTAAAAGAATGAAGGTGGATATCTACCTAATACCATATACAAAAATCAAAGCAAAATAAATTAAAAAATTACATAAGCATAAGACCTAAAATTATTAAATTCACAGAAGAAAACACAGGGAAAATCTTTAGAACATTTGATTTGACAATGATTTGTTTGATATAACACTAAAAGCACAGGCAACAAAGTAAAAAATAGACATATGGGAGTATACCAAACTTAAAACATTTTATGTCAAAGAAAACAATCAACTGAGTGAAAAAACAACTTGCAGAATGGGAGAAAACAATTGCAAATCATGTATGTGATGAGGTTACTATCAAGAATACATAAGGAACCCCTACAACTCAACAGCAACCACAAACCAAACAATGATTTAAAAGTGGGCAAAGGACTTGCATAGACATTCCTCCAAAAAAGATATACAAATGGCCAACAGGAATATAAAAAAATGCTCAAGATCATTAATCATTAGAGAAATACAAATCAAAACCACAAGGAGACATCATCTAAACCATTCAAGATGGCAACTATCAAAAGTACAGAAAACAACAAGTGTTGGTGAGGATGCGAAGAAGTTGAAACTCTTATGCACTGTTGCTGGGAATGTAAAATGGTGCAGCTATTATGGAAAACAGTATTTAGGTTCCTCAAAAAAAAAAAAAGGTAAAACTACCATATGATTCAACAATCCTGCTTCTGGGTATGTATGCAGAAGAACTGAAATGAGAATACCAAAGATTTAATGTGCACTCCCTTGTTCACTGCAGTATTATTCACAACTAGAGGCCCGGTGCACAAAATTCATGCATGGGGGGTTGGGTGTCCCTCAGCCCAGTCTGCATGCACTCCAATATGGGACCCCTTGAGGAATGTCTGTCTGTCCATTTAGGCCCAATCCCAAACGGGCAGTTGGACATCCCTCTCACAATCCAGGACTGCTGATTCCCAACTGCTCGCCTGCCTGCCTTCCTGATTGGCCCTAACTGCTTCTGCCTGCAAGCCTGATCATCCCCTAACCACTCCCCTGCCAGCCTGATTAATGCCTAACTGGTCCCCTGCCAGCCTGTTTGCCCCTAACTGCTCTCCCCTGCAGGCCTGAGGCCCCTCCAACTGCCCTCCTTGCAGGCCTGGTCACCTCCAACTGCCCTCCCCTGCTGGCCATCTTGTGGTAGCCATCTAGTGTCCACATGGGGGCAGAATCTTTGACCACATGGGGGCAGCCATCTTGTGTGTTGGAGTGATGGTCAATTTGCCTATTACTCTTTTATTAGATAGGATAGGGACCTGGTGCAGGGGTTGGGGCTGGCTGGTTTGCCCTGAAGGGTGTCCCAGATTAGGGTGGGGGTTCCCTTGGGGCATGGGGCGACCTGGGAGAGGGGCCTGTGGTGGTTTGCAGGCCAGCCATGCCCTCTGGTGACCAAGCAAAGGCCTTGGTATCTGGGATTAATTTATGTTCTACAATTGAAACTTTGTAGCCTGGAGTAGAGCCAAGCCTTCTGCTCATTCCATGGAGGCAGCCATTTCTGTAGGAATTCGTTTATGTTCTATAATTGAAACTTTGTAGCCTTAACTGGAGGCCTGGGCCAGCCAGGACAGGCAGAAAGCTTGGCTTCCTTCATCTCTGGGAGCAGCTCAAGCCTCCTGCTCTCTCTAGCTTCTTGGGTGCTGTCATTTTTGTTGGGATTTTTTTATCTTATATAATTGAAACTTTGTAGCCTTGAGTGGAGGTCTGGGACCTACACTGTGTGCAGAAAGCTTGGTTTCTTTTATTGCCAGGGAAACCCAAGTCTCCCTCCTGCTCTCTGTGGCTGCAGCCATCTTGGTTGGGTTTATTTGCATATTTGCTGCTGATTTGCTGGTGGGTGTGGCTGGTGGGCATGACTTGTGGGTGTAGCAGAGGTATGGTCAATTTGCATATTACTCTTTTATTAGATAGGATAGTCAAGATATGGAAATAACCCAAATGTTCATTGAAAAATTGGTGAAAGAGAAAATGTAGTGTATACATACAATGAATATAATGCAGTCTTTAAAAAGAAGGCAATCCAGTCACATGCTACAATGTGGATGAAACTTGAGGACATTATGCTAAGCAAAATAAGCCAATAACAAAAGGACAAATATACTATTCTAAAGTAGTCAAACATTATAGGATTCCAAAATAGTCAAATTATAGAAACAATACTGAAAGGTGGCTGTCAAGGACTGGGTGGTGGTTAGTGATTTTAGAGTTGTACTAGGGAAACTCCGAGGTCTGCTGCATAATAATGTGAGTACACTTAGTGCTACTGAACTGTACTCTGAAACATAGTGAAAATAGTAAATGTATGTGTTTTTTCACATCACACTCAGACAACCTGATGTTTTTTTCTCTTTTATAGCAAATAAACTTCACAGGGAAATGAAGTCAATGTCATTTCTTTCCCAACCGCCTGAAATGAAATAGTCCCCATTGATCAGTACCTGTTAAAACTTGAATTCTTTATTTTCTTCCATAATCTGTCATATTGTTAAAAAACCAACTGTTTGTTCTCTGTTAATAAAGAAGCATGTGAATTGGCTGTGTAGATAGGTGCTGCTGCCGGAAGCAAATTTCAGCAAGGCATAATAAAATGCAAGAAGTTCATCATAAAGCTGATGAACCTTGGGGCTTCAGCAGGGCTGAAGATCTGCATATATTATTGCCTGCTGCCAGACAGCTGAGGGCATTTCTTCTAACCTGATTACCTTTTACTGTTTACCAAACCTTACCTTCGATATGTATATCTGCTTTGCTCTAGGGCAAAATGTGGGAATAAAAAGCCAGGGGTCCGGAGATTCAGGGAGCTTAGTCACTAGAACTAAGTTTCTGTCTGGCACCCCAAAATGCCTTCAAAATTCATATTTCTTCTATAGTCTCCTCATTCATTTATGCACAGCCCTTCTCCAGATTTCCGAACCCTTGTAGATGCAGAAAAGACCCCAGCATGCCGTCATAGTAGGAGTAACCCCAATGCTTTTCCCTATTTACACTATAGCTCATCAAAGAACTTACATGAACATTCCTCCTCTACAGCATGAGTTTTCAATGACAACCAGAAGCAAGTAATCAAGTGTTGCCATCTCTTATAAATGCTGCACAGAGGCCAAGAACTTATTCATACTCTGGGTATCAATCACTTCAACCTGCTATAACGCAAAAGGTGTTCTAGTACATACCTTTCACTTCACACTGTATATTATTGACATTGTGTCTATATGGCAGTATCATTTGATAAAGGGGTTTTGCCAACAGTTTTTCCTGATCTGTCACTAGAAAAGCAGATTGCTTTAGCAGAGTTGTGACTGTGTTTGTCAGACAATTATAGAAAACCTCTTTGTCAGACAGGACTTCTATACAAGTGATAGAAATCCACCTCAAACTAGCCTAAGGAGGGGTGGGAAGGAATATAATGACTCATAACTGAAGTTGTAGAGAGGGCAAAAGTTGAGGGATATCTCATTGAGATGCGTAAAGAACATTGTTAGGCTGCTGCCCTTCCTTGCCACTTCTTGGTTCTATGTTTTACTGCTTGTTCCACTTTCAGGCAAGTTCTTTATACTTGACAGCTAAAAGGTGCACAATCCTTGTGGCTTGTGATCTCTGAGGAATAGAACCCTCTCCTAATGCCTATAGATTGATGTTACATAGAGAAGACTCTGGTTGTCCCAGATTGGGATATGTATCCATGTTGGAACCAATGACAATGATCGGAAAGTAATTTTGATGATTAAAACTAGTGCATATATTAATTTCTGTGGCCAAGATTCCATTGCCACAAGTGAAGAAAAGAATATAGGCAGAAAATATTTTCCTTCTACTGGAGACATATTTAACTAAGTCTTCATAAAGAGGCAAATAGATTACTGGTCTCATAAAATTTAATGATGAGATTCAGTGTTGTATTTTTTTACACTTTTTAAATTTAATGGTATAAAATCACCACATTCACAGATGCTTAAAAATTATTTTTCATTGATGTATTTGTATTACTAATTTTATCACCACTCTTCAATAATCAATGGTTAAGCCTTTGGTTTATTTAATTGTGGTGATTATATAAAATTATATAATAGAAACCAATAAAATATAAATTTAACCCATGTAAAGAAAACTTGCATGACATAAAAATATGTTCATGAAGATAAACTGTTCCATGTCAACTGAATACTAGTCAAGAGTAACTGACCAAACAGACATTCTGGTTCTTGCACCACCTTTGAGAAAGCAGTATTTATTAAAAATATAGGTCAGGTTTTTTTTTTTTTTACAGGCAACACAAATCCACCTAAAAATAGCCTAAAGAAGAGTGAGAAGGAGTGTCTTTCACTTTAAATTTATGAAACATACGTCAATAAAGTGTTTGTGTTTTTCCTTGAGATCTACCAAACATCTTTGACCCCTGATAAACTATTGCAGGCCATACATAGTCTGTGACCTAGCACTTTCTCCTATAAGTCAATTCCCCCATGAGCTAGAGCACCATGGCAACCTGTTAAGGTATTAGAAAACATGGGTTGCTAACTTCTGACTAGCCAAATAAGATGAGAATTTTCCTGGGTGATGCCCAGGAATCTATATTTTTAGTCTTCCAATGTAATTCTAATGCATCTATTCTGGCATCTGGCCATAGGATCCATTTAGGAACCACATCCTAAATGATCTCCTCTCATTGTATTTCCTGAGGTCAAGCAGCTTATGCATGTCCACTGGCTGCTTCCCTCAGGTCTTATCTAAATCTCTAGCCTGGCTGTTGGGAGCAGAGGGAAGAATTCCCAAAATAGGTAACTCATAATCCTTGTGGGAACTTTGTCACGCACTGGACAAGGAAAAGTAGCCTCAGTGGAACCCAATCACCATGCAGTTTGACTCTACCCTCACCTACTCTGGAAACTAGGTCTTCATGCCTCCTCTTCTATTGCACTTCATCAAAAAGGGGTTCTGGCCCAGCTAGTGTGGTTCAGTGATTGAGCATTGACCCAGGAACCAGGATATTGTGGTTTGTTCCCTGTCAGGGCACATGCCCAGGTTGCAGGCTCGATCCCCAGAAGTGGATGTGCTGGAGGCAGCCAATCAATGATTCTCTCTCATCATCTATCCCTCTCCTTTTCCTTCTGTCTAGAAATCAATAAAAACATGAAAAAGGGGTCTGGTGTCCACGGAAGTTATCTACATTCTCTACATATTGGTTATCCCAGGAACAGGGCAGGGGTGATGAAGATAAAACACAAATGCTCTGAAATATAGGTAGGTATGTTTCTTGTATCCTTTATTTATCTCTGTTAATTATCTGGATCTCAGATATACATCATTCTTATAGGGTGGGACCTGGGCAGAGACATAATTACATGGCACTGTAAGTATTTTGTCTGCATGCTTTGAGAAGCCCAGGACTACACGGTGGTAAAGCAGAGAAAGCTCAGCACCAGCCCTATTGTCCTGAGCAATACAGCTCTACTCCAAAGCTGCATATCCTGATAAGCCAAAGAAAAGCTGGTGAGTAAAAGGTAGGCAGTTTGGTATCAGGTCATGGTCACTTGGTTATGCCCTTTAGGGGTAGATAGGTTGTGTTTCAATGTCCTATACTTTAAGCAGTTGAAAGTAGTCATTCCAATCACAAAGAGCACATTCTTTAAGAACATTTGGGGACCTACAATCAAGATTACTCTATCCAGCATAGCTATCATTTAGACTTCGAAGGTTATATAAAGAGCTTCACAGACAAGAAAAAGCTAAAGGAGTTCATTATCACCAAACCAGTATTACAGGAAATTTTGAAGAGTATTCTTTAAGAAGAGGAGAAGGAGAAGGAAGAGGATGAGGAAAATGAAAAGGAAGAGGAGGAGGAGGAGGAGAAGGAGAAGGACAGGAGAAATAGGAGGAGAAGAAGGAGGAGGAGAAAGAGGTGGATGGGGGGAGAAGAAAAGAAAGAAGAATAAGAAAATATGAACACTAAAAAGGTAATAAATACATATCTATCAACAATTGAATCTAAAAATAAAAATAACCAAAAAAATTAAATGAACAAAATAAACTTGTGAAAAAATAGAACCATAGGCATGGAAACATGGAACAGATTAATGAATCTCAGAGGGAAGGGGGGAGGAGGAGCAGGAAGAGATTAACCAAATAAGTTATATGCATACTAGAGGCCTGATGCATGAAATTTGTGCAAGAGTAGGCTTTTCTTACCCTGGCTACTGGTACTGGCTTTCTCTGGCACCTGGGACCCAGGCTTTCCTCACAGCCTCAGCTTCACTTGGAAGGTCGTTCAGTCTAGTTAGCATATTATGCTTTTATTATTATAGATATGTATTACCTATGAAAACAGACAATAGAACAGTGAAGGCATGGGGCTGGATGAAAACTGGGTGGAGGGGGTCCCTGGGGGGGAGAGGGAGGCCAGCTGTAATACTTTCAACAATAAATATTAAAAAAAACCACAATTGGAATAAATGAATATGTGGTGTTAGTTTATAGCAGGGGCCAGCAAATGAATGGCTGCCAGCCAGTCCCAGCCTACAGCATGTTTTTATACTATCTGTGAGCTAAGAATAGTTCTTACCTTTTCAAAGAATAAAAATAAAGAATAACCTCTGGCCAGAAACCCTAAGATATTCATCAACTGGCCCCTTATACAAAAACTAGAGTCCCAGTGCATGAAATTTGTGCACTGGAGGAGGGAACCCCCACCTGGCCTGTGTCCTCTCACAGTCCAGGACCCCTTGGGGAATGAATGGGACCCCTTATTCCTTACCACCTGCCTGCTCACTGCTTCTTACCGCTCGGCTTGCAGCTCCTTGGTGCTGCCACAGAGGTGGGAAAGGCTCCCGCCATGGCCTCTACACTTGCCAGCTATGAGCCCAGCTACTGACTGAGCAGCGGTTCCCCTGTGGGAGTGCACTGACCACCAGGGGGCAGCTTCTGAATTGAGTGTATTCCCTCTGGTGGTCAGTGTGCATCATAGCGACCAGTTGTTCTGGTCACTTAGTTTTTTTTATCATATAGACTAAAGGCCTGGTGCACAAAATTTGCGCACTTGGGGTAGGGTGGGGAGGAGTCCCTCAGCCTGGCCTGCACCCTCTCGCAGTTCAGGACCACTTGGGGGATCTTCGCTTCAGAGTCTGGGATCCTTTGATCCTTACCACCTGCCTGTTCACTGCTCCTTAGCCTTGCCTCTGAGATGGGAGAAGCTCCCACCACTGCCACTGCATGGGCCCAGCTGTGAGCCTGGCTTCTGGCTGAGCGCCCCCTTCCTTGTGGGAGTGCACTGACAACCAGGGGGCAGCTCCTGTGTTGAGTGTCTATCCCCTGGTGGTCAGTGTGCATCATAGTGACCAGTCCTTCTGCCATTCAATTAACTTGCATAATAGGCTTTTATTATATAAGATTTGCTCATCTTTGCCTTAAAGTCCCTTTAGACTGAGGCACCGTGTTATTACCTGGCTGGCCCTTCATGGCTCCATCATGAAGACCAGCTAGGAGTCATTTCTGACCTATTTCACATACCTGTCCTGTGTGTAGGTAAATATTTTACATGCTGGACAAAAAAGCCCTGATTTGTAGCATTTGCCAATTTCTGTGGTGTAAATACTTCCATTCATGGATGATTTCAAGCTACCAACATGATGTTATTGAATATGAATTTAGAAGCTATGCACATAGTCAGATGTTGTTAGATTGTGGGAGCTGACTCCAGTATACCACTGCCTGATCCCAAAAGGTGTGAGGCATCTGGTATAGAGGAAAGACCACCATTCTATAGTTAAACATTCTTATATTCAAACTAGAGGCTTGGTGAATGAAATTCATGCACTCAGGGGGAGGGAGAGGTGTCTTTCAACCTGAATTGCAAGAGGGCACAGGCTAGGTCAAGGGAGCCCCACCTGTGCACAATTGGGGCCAGGGAGAGAAGCAAGCCATTGGCTAGCAGGGGAGGGACCACGAGAGGGTTCCAGGGCGTATCCAGCCCATCTGGTTCAGTCCGGATTGGCCAGACCCCAACAGCAAGCTAACCTACTAGTTGGAGTGTCTACCCCTGATGATCAGGGCATGACATAGCGATTGGTCGACTGGTCGACTGTCAACCCCCTGGTGGTCAGTGCAAATCATAGCGAGCAGTTGAGCAGCCTTAGCATATTATTAGCATATTACACTTTGATTGTTTGAATGGCTGACAAGATGACCTGACACTTAGCACATTAGGCTTTTATTATATAGGATATTATCTTTACCACTTAACTAGTTGGATGACTTTAAAAAAGTCAATTAATCTCAATGAGCTGTTTTCTCACTTGCAAATTTGAAATAATGCCATATACCGCTCAGGGAGAAGGTACTGGGAAGAGTAAGAATAGGTACGAGTAAATATACCACACAGTGCTTGGCACATACCTTCCCCACTTTCCCTCCACTGTCCAGTGACAAGGTGCAGGTGTCTCATCTTTCAACCTGAATTTCTTCCACAACTCTCTGCTTAATCCAGGACTAAACATGGCCCAGTGGATCCTCCTGCTGAGTCTGTTGTGGAGCTAAGGGTCACCAGAGGTATTTGGCACCAGGAAATGTTTGAGGTCTGAGAAAGTTGGCTAGGGCCTTATGAGCAGAACAAACTCAGAATATTGGGTGGGCTACCTTAAGGATAAGTCTATCAAAGGAGAAAATGTTCAGTAGATGATACTTTAAGGACTGAGTGAGTTCTAGCCTTATTTTGTCTATATCAACATGCCTTGAAAATTATATGGGTTATAGGAGCCAGTTAATATATAACTGCTGGGTGAATGAATGATGGATGTATCTGCCCATAAATTGATACAATCATAATCAAATAACGATTGAGAGACTGGGCTCTGAACAGCCTCAATTTGAATCCCAGTTTTGTCCCTTATTGGTTGGACAAGTTACTTAATCTCTCTGTACTGCAGTTCCATTATCTGTAAAGTGGGTAATAATAGTATTCACATCCTAGATTGATTTAAAGTGCTCAAACAATTACTGATTCATATTTCATATTCAATAACATCATGTTGGTAGCTTGTAAAATAAGACTAGAACATTATATGTAAGCTACTATTATTTTTATCATCAAAGTCAACATTAACAATAGATATTTATTGATATGTACTATGCATAATGTTCTTTGTTTAATCTACCAGTCGGCTCATCATTTTGTGGAAAGAAAGCATGTCACAATATGATACCACTCTATATGTCAGGATACCTACTTTTAATAAACCAAATTCACTATAGTGAAATAGTTCTATTCTTTTGGTCTCTCATGCTCATCAGATTAAAGGAGCAAAGATTTTTTTTAATACATTTTATTGATTTTTTAGAGAGAGGGAGGGAGAGGGATAGAAAGTTAGAAACATCGATGAGAGAGAAACATCGATCAGCTGCCTCCTACACATCTGGCACTGGGGATGTGCCCTCAACCAGGGTACATGCCCTTGACTGGAATCGAACCCGGGACCCTTCAGTCCACAGACTAATGCTCTATCCACTGAGCAAAACCAGTTTTGGCAAGGAGCAAAGGTTTCAATAAAATCCTGAAGTGAGGTGAGATTTTGGTGTTGAAGTTGGGCATCATTCCTGAATGACCTCCTTCAGGGACTGACTGGCCTTTAGAGAATCCCTGGGACTCTCCTTTGCCCAGCTGTTCACTCACCTGCGGCAGGACTGTAGGTGACTCCTCTGAGGGCCACCCTGAGGCTGAGGTTGTGCACACTAGATCTGAGCTGGCAGTAGTGTTCAGTGAAACTGTCTGATTTAGCTTATTCATGATTTCTTTTAAGTTCTTGAATCAGTAATTGTTGCTCTGTGTGCCTCAGGGCTCACAGATGTTCCTTCAGAGCAGGGCTGAAATGATAAAGAACAGACTAAGTGCTCTGTGCAAATCATAAAGCTTGTCTCTGTTATTATCTATGTTGGTGGGTTTATAACTTTACATGTGTAACCTGCTGCTATTTCTTGTTCAGATTATGCCTGTTTCTAGATTCCCATTGTTAAGAGAGAGATAGCCCGAGGGCACCTGTGATGGGAATCAGGGTGTCAGAAGTAGTGAGATGAATAAAAACAAGTGAGAATTAGCTGACAGAAAAAAATGGAGTAAAAATATGGTGATGATAGCTTTGGGGAGTTAAGGATGTGTCAGCCACATATGAAAGGGTTTTAGTATTGATATTATTCTGCACTTCCTATAATAACCCCCAAGGAAGGGATAAAATCACCTTACCGGAAGACTGGGCCAGAGAAAGGTTAAGTAATCTGCCAATGATCAGTGCCTGGACCAGGGTTTGAACACAGGTCTGACTAAAGCTGTGCCTTTACTGACGGTACTGCTCACGACTAGAATTAGGATGGAGGATGTAAATACAAAAGGCATGTCAAAAGAAAACAGATGGGATGAAATAAGGGCCCCCTAGAAATATGAGTAGCACAGAGGAAAAGAGGATTGAAAAAGCTTGACTGGAGATTGTGTTACAGACAGGAGGAGCCCCAGCTTGTTTTACTCAGTGAACAGAGCATTGGCCTGAGGACCAAAGGTCCGGTCAAGGGCATGTAACTCGGGCATATTCTTTTGAAAATATTACCTTGACTTGAAATTTTTTAGTTTGTTCTGTGAATTATTTTCTTGGGTGTCCTGTTTGTTGAGTTCAGTGCTGTTTTTGTAATGAATTACCACAATTTTAGGTACTTCTTGCTACATGCTCATTTCCTGAGAGTTTCCCTATTCTATTTTCCATGGGTGCTATTTATTGAGGGGAGCAATCCTGCCTCAACCGATTGAGAGTAATGAAATAATAAAATATATTTAAAGGAGTTAAGAAGAGCAATCTGAGGGGAGAACAGAGGTTTTCTGCTTCTTCCTGGGTGGTGTAAGTTACCTCACACATTGCCCTTCTTTCTTGCCTGGGTACTCATATTCATAGCTTAGCCTGGAGGTTAATGTTCTCTTGGCTTATCCTTAATACAAGTAGTGTCATTGTCCTATCGGTCAACTTATTGGAACAATAAAAATATACTTTTTTAATCACTTACCCAGATGTGGGTCCTTCCTGACCCACCATCTCCATTACACCTTTAATTGAAGCACCTCCAGAGCCATTGCCAACAATCCTAGCGGTCCTTGCGCCTGTTCTGGGTGACAGTTTCTTCTACTAATCCAACCCCATGTGTATATTCTGCATTTCATGATTCCTCACAATTTCTGATATGCATTTTTTATGTTTTATAGCACATTTATGAATATATTCCTTTAAGCAATATATTTTAGGCCATTTCTAAGATTTAGGTCAGGAGGTGGAGGCAAGAGTTTGTGGCCAAGGGTAAGATTCCTCAGGGAAGGAACAACCTAAGACAGGCACAGTTGCAGAGGGGCCAATAGGAGAGAACTAAAAGGTCAACAGAGGTGGGGCACAGACCCGCACCCACAAACCTTGTAGGGGCTTGAATTCTCACCCCTCCTGAGGGAGGTCTCCTGCCCCCATGGCTGCTTCAACAACTCAGACCAGGACCCAGGTAGCAGACAGAGACTCGGCCAGCAATAGCTGCTCTATATCTAAATTCAGTCTATTACCAGGAATGCTCAGGACCTATTCAAAAATGCAAATATTCCTTTCCACTAATATTTACAGGGTAAACTAAGATTTCTGCTTGAGTATTAAAATTGACAGTAAAATAGTAATCAAGTTTTCAGATTAATTTAAATTGGCCAAGTGAAATAAGTAAATACTCAAGAAAATTTAAGTGTACTGGACAAAAAGCTTTTCCTAAAACATTAACTAAAATATATATTAGTAGTTCATCTCACTGTAAAATTGCCTAACATCCAAAGAACCTAAAGCAGTCCTATTTGTGTGCAAATATTAAAATTTTAAAATTACCAAGACTGCAATATAAAACTTCCAAAAGCCTCCATTAATAAAAAAAAAAGGGGGGGAGTGGGGTAATATCATGTAAGGAAAAATATCCTGTAAGTAAAATACATCTAGAACATTCTTACTCCAGTAAAGTAAATTCCATTTGTAAAATCAACTGCAGGACACCCATGAAAAAACACACATGGTGTCAAAATAAGCCAAAGGAAAATCATTTAGGCAAAAATAAAAAGAATCCCAAGTCTATTTTGCAGAGAGGATCCCTTTGTTAACTTTTGGTCGAGAATGTGTCTGTGTGTTTTCAGAGAACAACTCCAAGACCATGTGGGTTCCTGTGACAGTGAGGAACTGACGGGACTGTTCCAGCCACGAGGACGGTCCAGAGATGGGGGACACTTGACGACATCTTGCCATGCTAGCAGTCGGCAGCTGTGTGTGGCTGCAGGAGGCCCAGGACCAAACCAGAGAGGATGGATCTTGCATTGCTACGATGTGTTCACCATCTGGATATCATTGCTAACATGTATACATAAAGAACTATTTGACATTGAAACTGGGACTCAGAACAGTTGGACATTGAAACTGACACTCAAACATTTTTTGTTCTTATACATTTATTTCTAGTTTGCAGAGGCAACATATTTTTGAAGAAAAGAAACAGGGGAGAGTGATTGATATAGAGGCAGGGTGGCCTTGAACAGGCTGTCAAGCTACAGGGGGCAGGCTGGGGTGGATGGGAGGCAGATGCTGGGGGAGATCAACTGAAGGACTTGTATGCATGCATATGAGCATAACCAATGAATGAAAGACACTGGGGTGGGGCGGGGGGCAGGTGGGGACATGTGCTGGGGGATAAGGGAGGCTGGAGGGGAGGACATTGGGGGGGAAAGGAAAACATGTATTACTATTAAATATAAGTTATACTGCTATATATATATATATATATATATATATATATATATGATAGAAAAAATAAAAATACAAATAAAAAAAAAGAGTTTGTGGTCAATCTATTCTATAACTTCTTTTTTTCCTATGCTCTGGAATAGTTTAAATAGCACCAGAATTATTTGGTATTTTAAAACTTGGGAGAATTTGTCTTAAAAGAAAAGAAAAGAAAAGAAAGAAACCCTCTGCTTGAGTTAGGGGTGGAGTATTCCATGAATATTAGATGTTCCAAGTTTTCTTTGTCTTTTGCACGAAAATGCATCCCTTTTATACAGATCTTTTAATATCCTATCTAATAAAAGAGTAACATGCAAATTGACCATACCTCCACTATACCCACAAGCCACACCCACAAGCCAATCAAGAGCAAATACGCAAATAAACCCCAACCAAGAAGGCTGCAGCCACTGAGAGCAGGAGGGAGGCTTGTGTTTTCCTGGCGATGGAGTAAGCCAAGCTTTCTGCCTGCCCTTGCTGGCCTAGGCCTCCACTCAATTATAGAAGAGACATAAATCCCAACAGAAATGGCAGCAGCCACGGAGCTGGAAAGAGCAGAAGCTAGGGTTGCCCCGGCGATGGAGGAAGCCAAGCTTCTGCAGCTCTGGCTGGCCTAGGTTTCCACTCTAGGCTACAAAGTTTCAATTATAGAAGGTAAATGTCCCAACAGAAATGGCTGCATCCCGGAGCAAGCAGGAGCCTTGGCTCCACTCCAGGCTACAAAGTTTCAATTGTAGAAAATAAATAAATCCCAGATACCAGGGCCTCCTCTTGGGTCGCTGGGGGGTATGGCCAACCTTCAAACCACCACAGGCCCCTTGCCCGGGCTGCCCCATGCCCCAAGGGAATCCCAACCCTGAGCCGGGACACCCTTCAGGGCAAACCAGCTGGCCCCCACCCATGTACCCAGCCTCTATCCTATCTAATAAAAGAGTAATACACAGATTGACCATCACTCCAACACACAAGATGGCTGTCCCCATGTGGTCAAAGATGCTGCCCCTATGTGGACACAAGATGGCCAGCAGAGGAGGGCAGTTGGGAGGAACCAGGCCATCAAGGGAGGGCAGTTGTGGGCCATCAGGCCAACAGGTGAGGGCAGTTGGGAGGGACCAGGACTGCAAGGGAGGGCAGTTGGGGGCAATCAAGCCTGCAGGGAAGAGCAGTTAGGGGTGACCAGGCCAGCAGAAGAGGGAAGTTGGGGGCAAACAGGCTGGCAGGGGAGCAGTTAGATATCAATCAGACTGGCAGGGGAGTGGTTAGGGGGTGATCAGGCTGGCAGGCAAAAGTTGTTAGGGGCAAACAGGAAGGCAGGCAGGTGAACAGTTGGGAGTCAGCAGTCCTGGATTGTGAGAGGGAAGTTCACATTCCTCAAGGGATCCCAGATTGGAAAAGGTGCATGCTGGGCTGAGGGACACCCCTTGCCCCCTGTGCACGAATTTTGTGCACTGGGCCTCTAGTCCTATCTAATAAAAGAGTAACATGCAAATGTGACCATACCTGGGCTCCTAATTGGCTATGCTACCAGCCAACTGGAACAGGAGGCAGAGCAGGGGGTAGGGCGGAGCAGGGGGTGGGGCGGAGCAGGGGTATGGCCAGCACACAGGAGGCAAGGCTGGCAGGTGTGTGGCCACAGTGCAGTGAAAGCAACCACCACCCTATAAGAGTGGCCCACAAGGTACTTAAGGGCCGGCCCTCCTTAAGCTTATGGTGCCTGAATCACATGCAAATGAGCACCCGGGGTCCCTGCATGCCCCCCAGCCCAGCACCCACTATGGGAGTGGGGGAGCTGCTGCCAGTCTCTGGGGTGTGCGGAGACCCCGGTGGCCACAACGGGGTGGAGAAAATTCACAGTGCTCTGGGTTTGTGTAGGGTATTGTGGGTGCCAGAAATTCTGGGAAATGTAGTTCTCTTGATAGATCCACTGTAGGAGTGAGTTTGAAGTACTGGGGGGCTGACGTGGAAGCGGTAGGGTGGGGCGGGCTGGGCTGGGGAGGGGGCTTTAGGCCTTGGGCTAGTGGGGGGCTTGGCGGGTGGGGCGCATGTGGGGTGTAAACCTGCTGGGAGGCTGGCACCCAACAGCCCCTGGATCAAAGACACAAACCCACAGGGGGCCGGTACCCAGCACCCACAAGCTCTGCCACCCAGGTGCTGGAGCTGCAAAGGCCGAATCAGAGACATAAACCTGCATGGAGGCCAGCACCCAGCGGCCCCCAGATTGGAGATACAAACCAGCAGGGGGGCTGGCACCCAGCAGCTGCAAGCCCTGCCATGGGGGCACTGGGGCTGCAAGGGGCTGGATCTGAGACACAAACCAGCAGGGAGGCCAGCACCCAGCGGCCCCCAGATTGGAGATACAAACCAGCAGCGGGGCTGGCACCCAGCAGCTGCAAGCCCTGCCATGGGGGCGCTGGGGCTGTGAGGGGCTGGATCTGAGACACAAACCAGCAGGGAGGCCAGCACTCAGCAGCCCTAAGCCCTGCCACCGCAGACCTGGGGCTGGGGGACGCAAGGGGGGTGGACTGGAGATACAAACCTGCAGGCCTGCCACCCAGCAGCCCCAAGGCCCGATGCATAGGCGCTGGGGCTGCTAGGGTGGGGTCGGGGTGCGGAGCGCGTGGCGGGGGGGGGGGGGGGGGGGGCAGCTGAGACACAAACCCACAAGAAACCTGTGGAAAGGGACATAAACTATTATAACTTTATCTCCCTTTCCTCAAGATGAGAAAACTGTCCCTCGATTATTTAGTGATGTGGCCCACACCTTTCTACATACACAGAACATGTTATAACCACTCCCAGAATGCCGTCTCCAGGGAATAACCTACTGTGGCAAATCATCTGAGAGGGGAAACAAGCTTTTGTTGGGTTTATTCTGAAGGTCAGAGAACATGCCACCCCCCAACATATGCTTTATTGCTATATTGATGATCTCAAGCTGCAGATTCTTAAAAACCTGCAAGTGCATGCAGAAGATTTCACTGAAGTCTCCTGATCTGTCTAAAATTGGACCCCCCTAAAGGAGCTTAAATGTCATAGGTCCCCTTGATGGGAGAAGTGTCATCAGGCAAGACTGACTCCTGTCACAGGACATAACACCCAAACTTTGTTACAAACTATTTCTCTCCACCCCCATTCATCTCTCCTAAAAATCATTTACTCTTCTCTAGGAGGCCTACATCTCCTGTTCCCTTTTCCTAGGAAGAAGGTATTTAAATCTGTATTCTAAGCCACCTTGGGGAGTTATTCATTTTTCCCTGAGATCTTCCACATATACATGAGGTACACATGTTAATGAACTTTTGTTTTTCTCTTGGCGATCTGTCTTTTATTACAAGGTCCTCCACTAAGAACTCAGAAAGGTTGAGGAAAACTATTTTTCTTCCTCCATAATTCTATCTCGGGAAATCAAGTCCCCAGCTGAACAATGAGGTTGGCTCAAGTATCAAGCGTTCCCAACTGATGGGAGGGAAGCTTCTAGGGAGAAATCAATGATATTGGCATCAAAGTGGGATGGAGGGCACACGCATGGTTGATGGTGGGAGTTTAAAGTGGTTTGACATTTTTGGAGGATGACTTGGCAAATTTGATAGAAATGTTCAAGGTATATCCAAGAGTCTTCTTCTAGGAATCACATCTGCTGAGATAAAGCACAAGCTCTTAAGCCCTGGTCAGAACCCAGGATGCTACTGCGGGCTCCCCTTCCACGATAGGAAAACCTGAGAACAACCTGCATTTTTAGGACAAGGTAGTATCTATGCTAATAAAAGGGTAATATGCTAATTAGACTGAACATCTTCCTGGCGACCTTCCAGATGTCCTTCTAGACATCCTTCTCGACAAAGCCATGTTGGCGGGGCCAAGGCAGAGGAGGTTGGAGGCAATCAGGCAAGCAGGGGCGAGCAGTTAGGGGGACCAGGACAGCAGAGGAGAGCAGTTAGGGCAAATAGGCTGTCAGGAGAGAGCAGTCAGGGGGATCAGGCTGGCAGGCAGGTGAGTGGTTAGAAGCCAGAAGCCTGAGGGATCCCAGATTGGAGAGGGTGAAGGCTGGGCTGAGGGAATCCCCAACTGCCCTCCCCCATGCACGAATTTTGTACACCAGGCCACTAGTCTTACATAATAAAGAGGTAATATGCAAATTGACCATCCTGCCCTCACAAGATGGCTGCCTATAACCAGGCTGGCAGGGGGGAGTGGGGCAGTTATGGGTGACCAGGCTGGCATGGGGGGCTGTTAGGAGTAATCAGGCTGTCGTCAGAGAGGGGCAGTTGGGGGCAACCTGGCTGGCAGCAGGAGGCAGTTAAGGGTGACCAGGCCAACAGGGGGGGCCAGCATGCTGGCAATGAGGCCAGCATGCAGAGGCAGTGAGGGGCAATCAGGCTAGCAAGTGGGGTGACAGTTAGGGGTGATCAGGTAGGCAGACAAGTGTGTGCTTAGGAGCCAACAGTCCAGGATTGTGAGAGGGATGTCAGCCTGCCAGGGATCAGGCCTAAACTGGCAGTCAGACATCCCCTGAGGTCCCAGATTGGAGAGGGTGTATGCTTGGCTGAGGGACACCCCCCACCCTTGTGCACAAATTTTGTGTTCTGAGCCTCTAGTGATATTATAACTTTGAAACTCTCCTGTATATCAATAGGTATGTCTTCCAAGTATTTTTCAGTTGTGAGATAAGCAACTTTAAGGACAAAGATAATTCATCTTGTTTTCTTCCTAATGTGTGAGCACAGTACTTTATATGTTTGTTGAGCTTCATTTTCAATTTTCAAAGTATTAATTGTGCTGACCTTGGCTGTATTCAGGGAACCAAGGCTTTTTGCTACTGCCAGGTGTGTGGGTAATAATCCATGTTCAAAGATGCTGTTTGTCTTTATAGCTGTGGCTCTCATTAGGAGAAAAGGAAAGTAACCATGATCTCCAACTTACTTAATTTCACAGTTGCATCCTCTCCTACATGTTATTTGAACCCCTGTGATTGGTAAGTGGTACACCATCCAGCTTCCCTGGGAAAAACAAGCAGACATGCCGGGGTGACTGTCACTTCTCTGAGGCACAGCAGGGAGTTATCAATAACCTCTGTGTCTCGTACTCCTGCAGTGTTTGGGAACTTTTTCTGGCATTTCTGAAAGTATGGTGTAGTTTCACTTTTCCAGCATACCCAGAATAATCTTCTCCAAAAGAGCCTGCCTGAACTCTCATCTATGTTTCTAAGAGCATAACAGTTTCTCTTTTCAACCTCTGCTGTTGGAATCTTTCAGAATCCACTTATTATTTCCTTCTGCTGGTGTATTTTTACAGATAGACTTCTTATAATGTGGCATTTTTTCTTTCTCTCTGATAAGCTAGGCTTGCATCCCAAATTTACAAGTTTCTAACTAAGTGAATGTCGGGAAACCATTTAACTTCTCTGACCATTGTCTCCTCGTTGAAAAAATGGAGTTAAAACTGTCCATCTCATAGGACTGGTATGAAGATGAAATGAGATCATGAATGCACATTGCTTGGCTTGGCACCTGGGGTCACTAATCGTGAGGGAGGTGTTGTCAGTCATTCTGTCATTCTCAGCATCATCTTGGTGCAGTTGCTTTCCTCTGACATGATGCAACAACCCTGGCTCCAGCTTGCAGGAGATCTGTGGGGTGACTGCCTGCAACAGGAAAGTAACTGTAGAGCTGAGCTATAGGCCTTTGTTGTAAATATCGGTCTCTGTCTCTTCGATGTTTAGCTCAGCAGTCCTGCATGGCACCATCTGTGCTTGTTCGTGGTGCTCCTGGGAAGCTTGCTTCTAAAATCTGCTTATTCCTTTCTTTCTCTGGAAGTGATAACCCGCCAACCTCTGAGTGCTAGCAATTTGCAAGGTATTGATTTACTTGACTCTTGTCCTAGAACACACAGTTAAACTTGCTTCTTCCTTTACAAAATTGGATTTATCTTATTTTCTATGTTCTGACAATTGCCAGTTTTGATCTTTGTCCCAAAATTTTAGTGCTGTGTTTTCCTTTTAAACGAGTTCTTTCAGCACTGCTCTTAGTTAATGCCCAAACTTATCTCTACTAACATCAGTAACACCCCAGTCCTACCTCCACTGACATCAGTTAATGCCCAATCCCATCTTCACCGACTCAGCTAATAAGGCAAATCCCTTTCTACGTGGATTAGGTGGAGCTGGGTTTGGGCACTAGTTGATATCAACACTGAGTTTCAAAAGAAACAGAGAAATATGTTTCTGCAGAAAAGATCAAAATTACAATAAGTACAAAAATGAGTTTAAATATTAAATTATATATGCAATAGGCAATGTTTCTTAGGCACCTTAAATGTGCAACTCTGCTGAACACTTTTCCTGGGTTATACCATGTCATCCTGCCAAACAATCCTTAAGTAGTTTCTACTATTATCTCATTTTATGGATGAGAAAACTGATACTTGGATGGATTGAATCACAGATGCAACATGCATCTGTTTAGCAGTGAGTCCTGGACACAAGTCTGGGTGCTGGGGTTTTTGTCCCGGCATTAAGAAGAGTTCAGCAATCTGGAGAAAGGCCATGGGTAGATTAAGTAGGAGTCCAAAGACAAAATATTATTTTGAAAGGCATTGGGGGTCAGAGGAGCTTCAGTTAATGGAGCTAAAGATTTTTTTTTTTGTCTCAGGACTTTTGTCTTTTATTAACACAATTTGTCCTAAGGCAAGGTGGAGACATAAACTTTATTTTTTTTATTTTTTTTTTTTTTAAATTATTTTTTATTGATTTTTTGCAGTATAATAGTAGTACATGTTTTCCTTTCCCCCTCCCCCTTATCCTCCCCCCAGCCTCCCCCACCCCCCAGCACATATCCCCAGCTTCCCCCCTCCCCGCCCCAGTGTCTTTCATTCATTGGTTATGTTCATATGCATGCATACAAGTCCTTCCGTTGATCTCCCCCCGCATCTGCCTCCCATCCACCCAAGCCTCCCCCTGTAGCTTGACAGCCTGTTCAAGGCCATCCTGCCTCTATATCAATCACTCTCCCCTGTTTCTTTTCTTCAAAAATATCTTGCCTCTGCATACTAGAAATAAATGTATAAGAACAAAAAGTGTTTCATTCTCGGTTTCAATGTCCAACTTTTCTGAGTCCCAGTTTCAGTGTCAAATAATTCATTATGTGTATAAGTCAGCAATGGTATCCAGATGGTGGACATATTGTGTCAATGCATGATCCATCCTCTCTGGTTTGGTCCTGGGCTGCCTGCAGACATGCACAGCTGCTGACTGCTAGTATGGCAAGGTGTCGTCAGTGTCCCCCATCTCTGGACCATCCTCATGGCTGGAACAGATCCATCAGTTCCTCACCGTCGCAGGAACCCACGTGGTCTTGGAGTTGTTCTCTGAAAACACACAAACACATTCTCGACCAAAAGTTAACAAAGGGATCCTCTATGCAAAATAGACTTGGGATTCTTTTAAATTTTTGCCTAAATGATTTTCCTTTGGCTTATTTTGACACCATGTGTGTTTTTTCATGGGTGTCCTGCTATTGTTTTTACAAATGGAATTTACTTTACTGGAGTAAGAATTTTCTAGATGTATTTTACTTACTCAATATTTTTTTTGTCCCTTTCATGATATTACCCCGCTGTCCCCTCCCCTTTTTTGATTAATGGGGACTTTTGGAAATTTTATATTGCAGTCTTGATAATTTTAAATTTTAATTTTTGCACACAAAGTGACTGCTTTAGGTTCTTTGGATGTTAGGCAAATTTACAGTGAGATGAACTACTAATAGATTTTTCAGTTAATGTTTTAGGAAAAGCTTTTTGTCCAGTACACTATAATTTTCTTGAGTATTCTCGTATTTCACTTGGCCAATTTAAATTAATCTGAAAACTTGATTACTATTTTCCTGTCAATTTTAATACTCAAGCAGAAATCTTAGTTTACCCTGTGAATACTAGTGGAAAGGAATATTTGCAATTTTGAGTAGGTCCCGAGCATTCCTGGTAATAGACTGAATTTAGATATACAGCAGCTATTGCTGGCCGAGTCTCTGTCTGCCGCCTGGGTCCCCGTATGAGTTGTGTGTGGGAGGCGAAGCAGCCGTGGGGGTAGGAGACCTCCCTTAGGAGGGTTGAGAATTCAAACCCCTGCAAGGTTTGTGGATGAGGGTCTGTGCCCCACCTCTGTTGACCTTTTAGTTCTCTCCTGTTGGCCCCTCTGCGACTGTGCCTGTCTTAGGTTGTTCCTTCCCTGAGGAATCTTACCCGTCTCTGGCTAACCAGCCATCCTCCGGGGCCAAACAGGGTGATGTGAGGTTCAGTTCTGTCTCCTTTGTAGTCTATGCCCCCCTGTGGCCTCCACGTCCAGTACCTGCCTTGGGGTCCCCTTGCCTGCTGGCGGGGTCCCGGTACTGATCACATATTTCGGGGGACCCAGGTTTCTTCTCCAGAGAGGGCCCAGCTCACACCATTGGTCGAGATACAGATCCATGGTGCCAGCTGCTCAAAGGCTTCAGCCACAGCTCGAACTGAAAACTCTGGCATCAGCTGTGTGTATTTGGATAGTAACAAGAAGGTCCCTCTTGGCAGAAAGGGCAAGAAGGGCCAATATAGAATGCTCGGATGCCTTCCCAGTGCCTTAATTCCTTCTGAAAGGGATTAATTTCTTTCCTATTCTTTTTTAAGTTGCTGCCCAACATTCAAAGAATTAGTTTGTAAGTTTATTTGGGATAATTGTATAATATGCTGTTGTCAAATATCAAATATTATAATGACATTGTAGAATAATATCATGTAAGGGTATTATGGTGTCATGGGAGGTTAAGCAGGGCCTAGCCTAAGGACTGGTCTCCATAGGATATGACAAGCTCTAGGCCATGTCAATTCAATGTCAGACTAGCTGCCATTTTTTTATAATTTTATATAAACTTTGTCAGGGATGTAAAAACACAAATCACTTACCTCAGTTCAAGAGTTCAAGTATATTGACTTTTCCACTTACTCTCGCCACCTGCCACTTACCCTGAGGTTTGACATTCTGATGGACTTTTCTCAGTCTCTGGATCTATTCTTGTTCATCAGTCTATGTCATTGATTGTATTCCTCAAATGAGTGAGATCATGTGATATTTGTCTTTCTCTGCCTGGCTAATTTCACTTAGCATAATGCTCTCCAAATCCATCCATGTTGTTACAAATGGTAGGAGCTCCTTCTTTTTTTCCGCGGCGTAGTATTCCATTGTGTAAATGTACCATAGTTTTTTGATCCACTCATCTGCTGATGGGCACTTCGGCTGTTTCCAAATCTTAGCTATGGTAAATTGTGCTGCTATGAACATAGGGGTACATATATCCTTTCTAATTCGCCTTTCTAATTTCTTGGGGTATATTCCTAGAAGTGGGATCACTGGGTCGAATGGGAGCTCCATTTTCAGTTTTTTGAGGAATCTCCATACTGTTCTCCACAGTGGCTGTACTACTCTACAATCCCACCAGCAGTGCACAAGAGTTCCTTTTTCTCCGCATCCTCGCCAGCACTTGTCGTTTGTTGATTTGTTGATGTAAGCCATTCTGATAGGTGTGAGATGGTACCGCATAGTCGTTTTGATTTGCATCTCTCGGATAATTAGTGACTTTGAGCAAGTTTTCATGTGTCTCTGGGCCTTCCTTTTGTCTTCTTTCGTGAAGATTCTATTTAGGTCTGTTGCCCATTTTTTTATTGGATCATTTGTCCTCCTTTTATTGAGTTGGGTGAGTTGCCTGTAGATGCTTGAGATTAAACCTTTATCACTAATAACATTTGCAAATATGTTCTCCCATACAGTGGGTTTTCTTGTTGTTTTGTTGATGGTTTCTTTAGCTGTGCAAAAGCTTTTGATTTTGATGTAGTCCCATTTGTTTATTTTCTCTTTAGCTTCCATTGCCCTCGGAGCGGTATCATCAAAGAAGTTCTTTTGGCATATGTCTGAGATTTTTCTTCCTGTAGATTCCTCTAATATTTTTATGGTTTCCTGTCTTACGTTTAAGTCCTGTATCCATTTTGAGTTTATTTTTGTGTATGGTGTAAGTTGGTGCTCTAGTTTCATTTTTTTGCATGTATCTGTCCAATTTTCCCAACACCATTTATTGAAGAGACTGTCTTGACTCCATTTTATGTTCCTGCCTCCTTTGTCAAATATTAATTGAGCGTAGTGGATTGGGTTGATATCCGGATTCTCTATTCTATTCCATTGATCTATATGTCTGTTCTTGTGCCAGTACCAGGCTGTTTTAAGAACAGTAGCCTTGTAATACAGCTTGAAATCTGGTATGGAAATCCCACCGACTTTGTGCTTCTTTCTCAGGATTGCTGTGGCTATTCGGGGCCTTTTTTTGTTCCAGATGAATTTTTGGAGAGTTCTTTCTAGGTCCGTGAAATATGCCATTGGTATTTTAATGGGGAGTGCATTAAATTTATAGATTGCTTTGGGTAGTATGGACATTTTAATTATGTTGATTCTCCCAATCCATGAACATGGAATGTTCTTCCACCTGTTTACATCTTCCTCTATCTCTTTTTTCAGTGTCCTGTAGTTTTCCACAAATAGATCTTTTACCTCCTTAGTTAAGTTTATTCCTAGGTATCTTAATTTTTTTGGTGTGATGGTAAATGGGATTGCTTTTTTAGTCTCTCTTTCTGTAAGTTCACTATTAGTGTATAGAAATGCCATAGATTTCTTGGCATTAATTTTGTAGCCTGCTACATTGCTGAACTCATTTATTAAATCTACTAACTTTTTTATGGAGTCTTTCGGGTTTTTTATGTACAATATCATGTCATCTGCAAATAAGGATAGCTTAACTTCTTCTTTTCCAATTTGGATGCCTTTTATTTCTTCTTCTTGTCTAATTGCAATGGCTAATACTTCCAGTACTATGTTGAACAGGAGTGGTGAAAGTGGGCAACCCTGTCTTGTTCCTGTTCTTAGGGGAAATGGTTGTAGTTTTTGCCCATTGAGTATGATGTATGCTGTGGGTTTATCGTATATGGCTTTTATTATGTTGAGGTATGATCCTTCTATTCCTACCTTATTGAGAGTTTTTATTAAGAAAGGATGTTGGATTTTGTCAAATGCTTTTTCTGCATCAATTGATATGACTATGTGATTTTTATCTCTCAATTTGTTTATGTGATGTATCACATTTATTGATTTGCGGATATTGTACCATCCTTGCATTCCTGGGATAAATCCTACTTGGTCGTGGTGTATGATCTTTCTGATGTACTGCTGGATCCGATTTGCTAGAATTTTATTGAGGATTTTGGCATCTATATTCATGAGGGATATTGGCCTGTAATTCTCTTTCATTGTGTCGTCTTTATCTGGTTTTGGTATTAGGGTGATGCTAGCTTCATAGAAGGAGTTTGGAAGTTTTCCATCCTCTTGAATTTTCTGGAATAGTCTGAGGAGTATAGGTTTCAGTTCTTCCTTGAATGTTCGGTAAAACTCCCCTGTGAAGCCGTCTGGCCCTGGGCTTTTGTTTGCTGGAAGCTTTATGATGACTGCTTCAATTTCTTCCACAGTTATTGGTCTATTGAGTTGTTTAGATTCTTCTTGATTGAGTTTTGGGAGGTTATATTTTTCTAGAAACATATCCATTTCCTCCAGGTTGTCCAGTTTGTTGGAGTAGAGTTGTTCATAGTATTTTTTAACAATCCTTTGTATTTCAATGGGGTCTGTTGTTATTTCACCTCTTTCATTTCTGATTTTATTTATTAGGGTCCTCTCTCTTTGCTTCTTGGTGAGTCTGGCTAGAGGTTCATCAATCTTGTTTATCCTTTCAAAGAACCAGCTCTTGGTTTCGTTGATTTTCTGTATTGTTTCTTTGGTCTCTATGTCATTTATTTCTGCTCTGATCTTTACTATTTCCTTCCTTCTGCTTACACTGGGCTTTTCTTGTTGCTTTCTTTCTAACTCTTTGAGTTGTTGGGTTAGATAATTTATTGCCGCTGTTCCTAGTTTTTTGCAGTAGGATTGTAGAGCTATGAACTTCCCTCTCAGAACTGCTTTCACTGTGTCCCATAGATTTTGGATTGTTGTGCTATCATTGTCATTTGTTTCCATGATGTTTTCTATCTCTTCCTTAATCTCTCTAGTAACCCAGTCATAGTTTAATAGCATGCTGTTTAGTCTCCATGTGTTCGATTTCTTTGGATTGTTTCTATTGTAGTTGATTTCCAGCTTTATGCCACTGTGATCTGAGAATATACTTGATATGATTTCTATCTTCTTGAATTTGGAGAGACTTTGCCTATGACCTAATACATGGTCTATCTTTGAGAATGACCCATGGGCACTTGAAAAGAATGTATATTCTGTGGCTTTGGGGTGAAATGATCTGAAGATGTCAATTAATTCCATCTGGTCCAGTGAGTCATTGAGAATTGATGTTTCTTTACTGATTTTTTGTTTAGAGGATCTGTCCAATGGTGATAATGGGGTATTAAAGTCTCCTACTATGATTGTATTGCTGTCTATCTCTCCCTTGATGTCCTCTAGGAGTTTTTGTATATATTTGGGTGCTCCTGTATTGGGTGCGTATATGTTTACAAGAGTTATTTCTTCTTGTTGAATTGCTCCCTTTAGTATTATGAAGTGGCCTTCTTTATCTCTTGTTATGTCCTTCACTTTGAGATCTAATTTGTCAGATATAAGTATGGCTACCCCAGCTTTTTTTTCATTTCCATTCGCCTGAATAACTTTTTTCCAACCTTTCATCCTCAGTCTGTGTGCGTCTTTTTTTCGGAGGTGGGTTTCTTGTAGACAGCAGATACATGGGTTGTGTTTTCTTATCCAGTCTATTACCCTATGTCTTTTGATTGGAGCATTTAACCCGTTTACATTTAAAGTTATTATTGATAGGTGCTTATATGTTGCCATTTTTGTTCTTTGCCCCTGTGATCCTTCTTCGCTTCCTATTTCTTTTTACAGCAGATCCTTTAGCATTTCTTGCATTGCTGGTTTGGTGGTGACGAATTCCCTTAGTCCTTTTTTATCTGTGAAGCTCCTGATTTGACCTTCAATTTTGATTGAGAGCCTTGCTGGGTACAGTATTCTAGGATTCAGACCCTTCCTTTGCATGACTTTGTAGATTTCATTCCACTGCCTTCTGGCCTGATAGGTTTCTGTTGAGAGATCACTTGTTAGTCTGATGGGTGTTCCTTTGTAGGTGACTTTTTGTCTCTCTCTGGCAGCTTTTAAGATTCTTACTTTGTCATTGGTGTTTGCCAATTTAATTATAATATGCCTTGGCGTAGGTCTTTTGGGGTTTATTTTGCTTGGGACTCTGTGAGCTTCTTGGATTTGTGTGGGTTTTTCCTTTCCTATACCAGGAAAGTTTTCTGTCATTATTTCTTCCAACAGGTTTTCTATTCCTTGCTCAGTTTCCTGTCCTTCTGGAAGCCCAATTATACGGATGTTGTTTTGTTTCATGTTGTCCCAAAGTTCTCTTAGGCTCTCCTCCTGCTTTTTAATTTTTTTTTCTAGTAGCTGCTCTACTTGGTTATTTTTTCCTACCTGGTCTTCTAGCTCACTGATGCGATCCTCTGCTTCTTCTAGTCTACTCTTAATACTTTCTATTGAGTTCTTTACTTCAGCAATGTCACTTTTCATTTCTTCATGGCTCTTCATCATTTCTTCCTGGGTCTTCCTCATTTCCTCTTGGGTCTTACTCATATTATCAAATTTGTCTTCCATTCTTTTCAGCCACCTTATGACCATTTCTCTGAATTCTTTCTCTGACAGGTTGTTAACTTCCATTTCGTTTACCTCCTTTTCTGGCGAGCCTTGCTTTTCTTTCATATGTGGGCTATTTCTTTGTCTTCCCATGGTCTCTCTTCTCTGTGTATGTGGTTATGTAGTTCTCACTCTCCTGTGTTGATTTAAAGGCACAAAATACAACACAACCAGGTGCAACGCACCAGGCACTGAACCGGAATGTAGTCAAAGTAATTGTAATTCCAAATAAAGGTGACTGCCAGAGAAAGGCAAATTTGGTGATAGGTGGGAAAAAAGAAAGAGAACCTCCCCCAGACCCACACAGACACTCACACACCCACACTCACACAAAAAAGAAAGAGACCCCCCCAAACACATACACTCACAGAAAAGAACGACAGGAATGCCAAAATGATAATGGGAAAAGGGGGAGAAGAAAAAAAGAAATAAAAGGAGTAAATTATAAATGTGGGGTGAAAACTCCTATAGGATAGCCCCTAATCTGAACCAAAACCTGCAACAAGTACTTGGAGATTGATACAAATTACATACAACTACTAATATCAAGAGAGGTGAGGGAACACAGAAGCAAAAATCTATCTCAAAAACAATGCAGATGAGGACAACAAAACAAGAAACAACACCAAAAATAAAAATAACCCCCCCTACAAGACAAACCAAAATAACAGAATAAGCAAATCAATCTCATAAACCTGCTTAAAAAATCAATATAATCAACAGTCAAGTAAACAACAACAACAGGACAGGGCTAAAAACACTTTAAGATAGTGAAGTCAGAGAAGCTAGAGGTATATATGCACTTGGATTAGGTGGTTAGAGATTAGATATATCAGTGGGGTGAAATTTTAACAGGGGGTAAGGGGAAAGAATTAGGTAAATTTAAAGCGGGAAAAGTGTAAGGGAAACAAGGCACTAAATAGGGAAAGGTTAGCCAGAGAGTGGTGGTATAAAGGTGAAGTTGAGGTAGAGTAAAAGATACTAAAGTGTAGATGAAAATAGACTGTATTCCCAAGGTCGAAGAAAAGATATAATCAATTCCCTGTCACATAAGAGTCAATTTGTGATTTGGCCCCTGGGTGGCAGTGTTTCTAGATTGACTTCTGGGTCTATTGGTCCTCTCTATCCTGAAGTAAACAATACTGCCTCTCTAATGGTGACTGCTGTTTTAGCAGCCAGAACCCTCCCAAAATCTTCCGGGCTTCCCCCCTCTGTCAGGTCCAAACTGATTGCGCTCCAGGGATCAACTCTGCCACCAGCTCCAAGGGCCCTCTCCCAAGTTCACCAGCTTCAACAGCCACAGATTCTATTTCAGGTGCAGCTCTCCAGGTTTTGAGTTCCGAGGTGCAGATCTCCCAGACTGCCAGCCCCCTCAGTTTCGCGCCCAAAGTACCCCCAGGGAAATCTGACCTTTCCTTGCTGGAGTTTAGAGCTCCCTGGGCTCTGCGCGCCACCTGGTCGCCGGTGCTCCGGGAGCCCCAGAGGTCCCGCTGGTACCGGGAACGGCAGCTGTATGTTTTCCGGCTCCTCTCATTCAAGATGTCCTGGTCCGCCTCCGCGCGCCGAGACATAAACTTTAAAGGGTAGGGTTTATAGAAGCATTGTCAGATTGGGGAACAGTCTAGAGCTGTTCAGGTGTTTGGCCAACAGGAGGCAATCATATATAGATTGAGATGCCCTGAGCTGTCTGGCAGCAAACCATTATCCTATTCAGGTTTGGGGCAAGTGCCCTTTAGCCGCTCCAACAGGTAATTACATATGTGACTCAGCCCTTATTGAGCCCCCAAGTTTCATCAACCTTTTGATAAAACTCTTGTAATTATGACATGCTGGAATTAGCTTCTGGCATGTGGGGTTTGAAGGGCTCTAATAAATTGCGCCCGAGCTGCCTTTTTTGAATTGTAAGCCCACTGAGAGAGTCAAAACAGTGGCCGGATGCAAATGAAACGATTGGTTCTTTACTGCTGTAAGTGAGATTACAGGGCACGACTTATGCAACAATTGGCTTCCCACTTCTCAGAGTCCTTCAATTTATTTTGCGTTTTAATTTTTTTAGGTAGAATGCTCTTCTAATTTATATTTGTAAACTTTATTTTCATTGCTTGCTTCTGCGGTGCAGATACTCTTAATGAGCTTGCTGCCTTGTAGCAGTTTAGGATGGAGAAAGAAGAAATAAAAAGCAAGTCTCTATATTATTATCATTTTTACTAATGGAAACTGGATTTTACAACATGGTTTAAGCATGTTATCCAAATGACGTCCTGCATTGAGTCTTAGAACTTGGCAGACTCCGTGTTCAGGGCACAGGCACTGAATTAGCTGCTTTTATCGACAAGCATGAACAATCACTGCCACCATATTTCTTCTGCCTCCGTTTCTCTGGCTCCTTTGATACCATTCTTCTCGTCCATTTCTTGCTTAGGGACCTACAGCAGTGGGGATATGTCTGAGCCAAGTCCTAGGGGTTCCCCTCTTTAGGCCAATTACACACGTGTTCCCATCGGAGAGGCCAACCTGGCTGCTTCAGTTGCCGCGGGAGAGTGGGAGGGAAAGGAAAGCACGTGCAGTCATTCCTAGGAATGAGTCCAAGTGAGACCGGACCTTAAACTGCAGCGCATGTTGCCATTCCCTCAGACAAATTGTCAGGTCCGATCGGTGTGCAGAAGAATCACCTGAGACCCTTATAAAAAAGAACCGAGTCTTAGACGAGTCCCTCCCCACTCGCCCTGCTTGGGATGGCCCTCCCACACCCATGATGATGTGATTCTTGAACATAGTCATTGTCCTGGTTGTCCAACACAAAAGTCCCTGTCACAGAGTGTTTTCACCCATATTTTGTGGATTCTGACCAGTCCAATAGGCCTCCTTCACTGTCTCAGGTCAGTCAGCTCACTCCGGTTTTGGCGGGCCTCGCATGGCTGGTTTTATTTGGGGATTTCAAGACTGAGTTTTGGAACATTTAGATCATCTGCTTTGGTGTTAAAGATAGCCGTGTTTTTTTTGTTTTTGTTTTTGTTTTTTGTAATGAATATTCAAACACCTTAAGTAAAATATATTTTAGGCAGCAAGCCTTCATTTTAAATATTTCACCAAACTTTATTTTTTTTTAAATTATGGAAACGTATCTTTTTTTAAAAAAAATTTATTGATTTTTTACAGAGAGGAAGGGGGAGGGATAGAAAGTTAGAAATATCAATGAGAGAGAAACATCGATCAGCTGCCTCTTGCACACCCACTACTGAGGATGTGCCAGGAACCAAGGTACATGCCCTTGACTGGAATCAAACCCTGGACCTTTCAGTCCACAGGACGGCGCTCTATCCACTGAGCCAAACCGGTTTTGGTGGGAACGTATCTTAATAGAATAAAAAGACTCGACATAGAGTTCAGGGGATTATTAGGAAAGACTCATGTTTTTGCACCAGAGACTTTTGCTTTGCAAAGTAAGCATGCACCAAGGCCTAGATTCAGCCTTATGGGCTCTCAAACCTGATCTTGTCAGTGAATTATGTATGTTATGACTCTTCTTGGCTATGTAATCTTAGCTCTGTGCATCGTTTCCTATCTGCAAAGGGAATTTGGGTATTTACTAATATTGCCTTTTATGATGTAGCAGGTAAACATGATCAAAATAGTGTCAAGCAAACCAGAGGAGTGAGGGCCTCAGCAGAAGAGTAAGATTCATTAATGAAGAGCTTATGGGGATGTGTAACACCTATTTGTTTTTTTAAATGCAGTATTTAAGAATTTATAAAACTTTCATCTTTCCTGTAGGTTATCAACTTGATAATGTAGGTACTCTTACCTACATCTTATAGGTGGGAAAACGCAGGTTTAGGTCCCTTGATCAAAGCTGAACAGTTAGTAAATAGTAGAGTGAGAAGATGGTCCAGACCTTTGCCTCCTCACCTCTTTCCCGTTCCTTTTTGTTCTGCCTTTGGGTAAACAGTTTAGGTAAGATTTCTGTTTAGTTCATGTAAATCTTCTTTACCAAAGCTGGGAGATGTGTTTCTCTATATCTCTTCATGTCTAAGGACTTTGCTTTTCCAGTTGCCCCTGAAGACCTTTGCTTACCCAGCTCAATCCCACATGCAAGAGCTGACTTGCTTGGTGAACAGGATGCTTTACTTGTTAGCTTATAACTGGTCTCCACTGGTCACCAGCATTCACCGCCTATAACTCAAGCCATCAGAGACTGTCTTTGAGGTGTCGTCTGCACACTAGCGACACAGCAAAGTATGGCTTCTCCTTAGGAACTGGCCAGAAATACGTTCTTCAACCGTGGCTTTATCATCTTCGTTTTTGGATGTTGGAACAGCCTAGGTACATGTTTAAATACAACTTTGGGCATCTTGAACTTGTCCACAGTCAATACCATCATCCTGTATTACTGTTGTGTATAAGTAGTTTAGCAACATAAGTTATACAAACATGATATGTTATTCAAATTTGTTGACTGTGCATTCTAAATATTATTTAGAATGAAATCTCTTTATGATCATTCACATTCCATTAAAATACTGAAGGCATAATAATTTATGCAATTATAATTACTGCAATTATAAAATGAAGCAGTAATTACTATGAAAGCTGTTATTTTTATTTAAAAACCTTTCAGAATCTTTAAATGGATAAATAAGGATATATGTTAGCCGTTAATACAAAAATTAAGGAAAGCTGCCTTAGTTGGATAAATCCAGCTATCTTTCTCAGCAAATAAATATTTACAAGAACTAAAATAATACAAAACAGTTTAAAAATATGATTATGCCATAGTTTTACTACTCAAAAATTATTAGATGTATGCTAAACAAAATAAACTTTAAGAGCTATATTGAAATTTTAGTTTTGTGATTTCATTTAAATCATGATTCTCTCAAGAAAAAAATTGTTTTGGGAATAGTTGTCTTGTAAGAATGAGGTAAGGGTGTCAACTTTGTGACTTACACGTTTCATGAGAAAACTCTAAAGTCACAAACAAAAACTAGATATAATAAGGAACTTGAGAGTAGTATGCAAGAGAAAAACACAGAAAAATTAAATGCCCCCCAATTTGTTCTTTTGCCAACTTTCTAACCTTAGCACCTGTGCTCTGTAGGAGCACTGCTCTGGCACTCACATGATAAGCTTGACATTTCACTTCTCATAGCTTAGTGATAAAGCTGTAATTGTAGCAGCAATGTTTTTGCTATAATGTAAACAATAAATTTTGTGTACATACAAATAAAAAACTATGTTCTGAACCCATGCCTTCCTTCTTGGATGACCCTTTTCAGCTTTGGCTTGGGTTTAGCTGAGTATTGATTTTAGCACCTGACCCTGGAGCATTTGACCAAAATCTGTATTTGGGGAATTTCTACTACGAATGATCTTCTATAATTTGGCAACCATGTTGTGCCCTGAACAGTGGGGTGTTGGCCATCATAAAGTAGTCCTAGTATGTAGGTAACCAGTTATGATTATGGTATCACTATAAGCCCGGTCCCTCAGCCTAGCCTGCGGGGATTGGGCCAAAACCGGCTCTCTGACATCCCCTGAGGGGATCCTGGATTGTGAGAGGGCAGTTCTTGGATGACACATCCCAGAATCAGGCTCCCTCCTCTCTGGGTCTGGGTGCATCACCCGAAAATCGCAGCTGCCAAGTCACCGTAGCTTGGCAGCTCCTGCGTTGTGTGTCTGTCCCCTGGTGGTCATTGTGCATCATAGCTACTGGTCAGATGGTCAGACGGTTGCTTAGGCTTTTATATACATAGATACTATCTTTGTCAGCTGAGCCAGGATCCTGTCAAGGATATCTCTTTGGCTAGTAGTAGCACACAAAGACGTTCTTACCTCTCCTTCTATCCTCAGTCAGATGACTACGTCTTTCCCTTCCATCTACCAGGTTTCTTTCTTTGCATAAGGCATCTATATAGGCCACATTACACTGTAGTAATGAATGACCTTAAACCTTGGTGATTTAATTTTTAAAAACTGTTTTGCTCTCTCACTTTGTCTAGGTTCCATCAGGTGTCTGAGCCCAGCATGATACTGAAGACCCAGCTGATGGAGACTTTGCATCTCACAGCTGCAGCGCCTGCAGCACATGGCTCCTGTGCCCACCACAGTGGGAGAGACAAGGCGCAGCTGGGACACTTCTCTGCCCCTGAACAGAAGTGATGCATGTCTTTGGACTAAACTAATCACAAGCCATTTGGGCTGATAATTGCAGGACTCCCTATACCCAGAACAGGAGAAGAACCAGATTTTGGTAAGTGCTAAGAATCGCTACCACAGTTTCTCTTCTAACCACCAAATATTCATGACACTCTTTTTCAATAGCCTTCCCAGGAGAGCAACCGCAAGTCCTCTTGTCTTGGCACTGAGCTCAAAGCTCAGCGTCATAGTATCTAATTCAGATCGAGGATGGTTTCTCTTCTTTTGGAGACTATGAATGAAAATGGCAAGTTATCTGCCCTGCCATTGGCCCAGGACACAACATACAGGGAAGGGAGTGAGTCTCTGGTCCATAGGAGCTCTTCAGTCTCCTTGGCAGTCACTCTACCCTAAGAGCTGCTTGTCTTTGCCTCTTGGTGTCTTTAGAAGACTTTCAGTTTCTCATTTGTGTCTCCAGCTGCAGCTGAAGTTGGCCTTGGAGATAGGCCCTCTGCGAGGACATGCAAATTTCACAGCCCCTGCTCTAGCTGAAAATGGTTGGCAGCTCACAGGGTCTCACAATCTTTCAAAAACATAGAAAGCTTCTTCCCATTCTACTCCAGTTATCTTCACCTGTCACAAGCCACAGCAAAATCACTTTTTCAAATAATACCGAATGCACAGAGAAGCTTCCAGAAGGACACAAGCACCTGTCTTAGCCCTGAGCCATTTGAGAGCAAGCTGTTGGTCAGATGTGCCATTGTTCCCTAGTCTGTGCATGTTCTATTAAGGCCATTTCTTACCCGACCCAAATATAGCCATCAAAATCAGGAAACCAACCTGTTACCATCAGTTAACCTCAGACACACTCAACATTGCTTGATATTTCAAAAATGTCCTTCACAGCAAAAGAATCAAGCTCAGAACCATGAGCTGCTTTTCACTGCCATATGTCCTTAGTGTCCCTCATGGTGGCCCAGTTCCTCAGCCTTGCCTTGACTTTCATTACCTGACACTTTCAAAGCTTTCAGACCAATTACTTCATACTGTGCCCCCTCCATTTGCATCTGGTCCATGTTTCCTTATGACCAGATTTGTGTTACATTTCATCAGGAATATCAGAGACAATGCTGTGTTTTTACTGCACGCTATTAGGTGACACAAAGTTTCATTTTTTCACTTTGATCACTTGAATGAGATTATGAAGTCTGTTCTATAAAGTTATTCTTTTTCTGTTTGCAATTAGTAACTCTTGTGGGAACCAACTTTAGAACTATATAATACTCCATGTGTCTGCTAACTTTCAATTTATTCATTAACTTTTTGAACACATACATTTTTCCATTTTACTTAATAGATTGTAATCCATTGCCATCATTATTTGGATAATCAGATTGTCCTATCTGTGACCAGTGTGTGCCTCTTCAGGTGGGTATGTGACCTATGACACACTTCCATAATTATTGGAGCTATTCTTTGTTTTCTAGGACAAGATACTCTGAAATCACTGTATACTGTCCTGCCCCAGTTCTGGAAGCATCCATTTCTTTAGGAAGCCCGTTCCTTGGTTAGAGATTAGGTATTTTAAAGCCATGATCTAGGATTAGTAAACCCATAGGTATGCCGGTATCACTTCTCCGAGCTCTCTCAGAGGTCAGAGGCAGATAATCTGTATGTGTATGTATATAATGTGTTTACAGATATACATTTGTGTCTATTTTTAAAGTTTCAACTCTGACCTCCAAAAAATTTCAGTCCTAACAGTTTGGCTCAGTGGAGAGAGCGTCAGCCTGCAGACTAAAGGGTCCTGGCTTTGGTTCCGGTCAAGAGCATGTACCTTGGTTGCGGACACATCCCCAGTTCACACTGATGCATCACAGGGCTTCTTTTGGTTTTCTCCCTTACTTATTCATAGTGCCCTTCTCTGCCAACAGGAAGCCTGCCCCCCTAGACTCGTTTCAGCAGTCACCTCCCCGCACAGAGCCCCCCAATCCACAGGGGGTCTGACTGCCCATGCTGCTTGGTATCCTCTGATCTCCACCAGTCTTCAGACACTCAGGCTCTGCTACCTCTTGCCAGGAAGCTCCCCTCCACATGGGTGCCCTTCTCACCCTTCTGAGGTCCTGACCCTTAACACTGCCTCCTCTAGGTGGTTGCTCTCTTTGCCCACTCGGGCTCAGACCTATGTAGCTGGTCTCAGGCAGCTGTCCTATGTAGATGCCATCCTTACTCAGCTCAGGCACTGGTGGCTTCCCTATCCCTGTACCAAGTAGGGGATTCCACCTTCCTCTGCCCACCTACTGGCTTCTGGGCCAAATCCTTTAAAGTGGGAAGGGAAGAGAAGAGATACCTTCACAGTTCCTTTGGGACAGATTCCTCATATTTAGTGTTTCTTTACGTTTTCACTCCCATAGCTCTAGTCTACTTCTGTGGGCAAGTTTTACCCTTACATTTGACATGAGTAATTTCATAGCGTTGAAAAGATTTACTGAGTATATAACCTTAATCTGGTCCTTGCCCTTAGGTAATATAATCTGTTGAAAGAATTTATTGGTATCTCCCTTAAAATTGCTTTCTGACTCTAATATTTAGTACTATTTAGAGTCTAGAATCAGTTGCTTTTTAACCATGCAAAGCTCTAGTTTCTAAATCTCTCCATTTGCTTTCAAATTGGGCAATTCTGTTATGGGCTATGCTGTTCTTACGATCTATATCCGAGCAAACTAATGTTACTAAACAAACATTCTAATGTGTTTCCCTGGAGCTACAGGTTCACTCAAGTCATGATCTGTTTCCCAAGTTACCTGAGTGACAGTCCTGCTAACTATTTGGTCACTATGACACAGGGATTACAGCCTTGGTAACCTCAGGCACCAGCTCCTTTGCCAATGATGACTGTCTAACTGTGAAATCAGCTCCACATATTTTGGGTTGTTTTTTCACAAGGGCACCCAACTTCTGATAACAAATTCTTTATTAATTGGAATGGGTTAGGTTACGTTCTGATAGCAAACAATCCAAGGTTTTATTGTCTTAATATAACAGCAGAAGTTGATTTCTTGATCCCAATGAATGGGCTTCTCTGAGTGGTGGGGAGGAAGGGAGGGCTCTGTTTTGCTCAGAAATGCAGCTGCCACACTGCCATCTGTAGCTGTGCCACCTGACACAGCTGGGCCCTGGTGGCCTCGGGCGGACAGGGCCTGGAGAAGAGTTAATGGCTTTTCGCTGCCTCAGACCATACATGACATACATCATTATGGTCACATTTCAATGGTCAGAATCAGTCACAGGTCCCACCCAACTGCAAAGAAGCTGAAAGTGCAGGCTTCCATGTGCCAATAAGGGCAGAGCTCAATACTGACACAGATTCCAATTGAGCCTCATCCTACCTCTGTGATTTATTGAGTGCCTCGTACTTTCTAGGTGCCTGTCTAGGCATTGAGGATATAGCAGTAAACAGAAGGACAAAACTCACTCACCCTCCAGGTGATAGGTCAGACAAACACATCTTATTGGTTGATTTTTCATGTTCTTTGCCAAACTTCAATGGATAAATTATAATGCATGATGGTGCTACTCATAATTGTGTAATTATAAATATTGCACCCTGCATGAAATATTCACCTCGGTAAGTTTCAGCAGGGTACTAATATGCAGGTGGCAACTGCATACACAAGGAATTTTACAAATGAAATTGTAAAAGTAGAAAGTATAACCTTTACTCCAATAAGTTGCATCACAAATATACTTTGTTGAACACAATAGAGCATGGATGGACTCTCTGTAATGCAGCATCATTACTGGAAAAGGTTATTCAAGTTTATGCCCAACTAACTGTAAGTCACCATTATAATTATTGCCTAGGCATACAAACAATGTATAACATTTTTTCATTTAAAAATAAATAATGAAATAAATGCAATTTTATATAACAAGCATTTTAAGACAGCTAGTATAATTTCTTTTCTTGTCACTTTTTAAATTTCTTCACTACCATTAGTTTTTAAAGTGTTTTTAATTGAATTTATCTGGGTGACAATGGTTAACAAAAGTATATAGGTTTCAAGGGTACAATTCTACAATCCATCATCTACATATTGTATTGTGTGTTCATCACCCATCTCCTTCCATCACCATTCATAACCTCTCCTCCCTTTCCCACCCTCTTCATTTTAGAATATAGTGTGTCAGGCGGTAGTAAATGCTATGGAAAAAAATTAAGCCAAAAAGGAGGCTAAGGCTTTATGGTGGAGAATGAGATTTGTAAACTTAAATATTTCAGTTGGAAAAGGTCTATGATGAAATTCCATGTGGTAGCTGAACAATGGCACCCAAAGATGCCCTTGTCCCCATGCCTAGAACCTGTAGTATCTTACAAAACAGGGTAAAAGGCCTTTGCTGAGGGGATGAAGTAGGGATCCTGAGATGGTTGCGATCATCCTGGATGATGTGGGCAGGCTGCATGCAATTACTAGTACAGGGAAGGGTCTTTATAAGAGAGTGGCAGGGGATCAGGTGGAAGTAGAGGCCAGAGAAAGGGACCAGCTGTGCTGCTGGCTTTGAAGGGCCAGGAGCCAAGGAGTGCAGATGCCTCTGGAATCTGGAAAAGACAAGGAATTAGCCCTGCTAATTCCTTAACTTTACAACTCTGACCTCTACAGCAGCGGTTCTCAACCTGTGAGTCACGACAGGATGAGAACCGCTAGCAGGGTCGCCTAGGACCATCGGAAAACACAGATGTTTACATTCCGATTCATAACAGTAGCAAAATTACAGTTGTGAAGTAGCAACAAAAATAATTCTATGGTTGGGGGTCACCATAAAGGAACTGTATTAAAGGGTCGCAGCATTAGAAAGGTTGAGAACCACTGGCTAGATGATTACTACAATAGCTAAGGCTTGTCCTCAGAGTTAAGTGGAAGTCACTGGAGGATTTTTTAATTGCAGAGCCACATGATCTGCCTTACACCCTTTAGAAAACAGTCATGAAAAGTAGGAGAGTAAGGGTGGAGGGAGACCGTTAAGGAGTTACTACAAACAATCCAGGTGAAAATGATGAGGGTGTGGTCCAGGGGATAGAGCAAGTGAGTGGTCCAGGGTGATAAACAGGGAAAAACAATGATGGTATGGTCCAGATGATAGAGCAGGTGAAAACGATGCTGGTGTGGTCCAGGGTGATAGAGCAGGTGAAAATGATGATGGCATGGTACAGGTGATAAAACAGGGGCTAACTAAAAGCAGTCCAGTTCTGGATCTATTTTGAAAATAAATATGCAGGTGGATATAGGATATAAAAGAGATGAATCAAGAATGACTGAAATTTGGAGCTGGAATAACTAGATGGACAGAGTTGCCATGGAACAGGATGGGGAAAACTGGGAATTAGGGAAGAATACAAAGGGACAAGTTTTAGACACATTAGACTTAAGATGCCTCTTAGACATCCCATTGGAACTGTCTGGTTACTACTTGCATATAGTATAGGCTGGCATCCAGGAAAGAGGTAAGACCAGATAATAATTTGGGTGTCCAATGTATGGATGGTACTGCTTAAGATAACCAATGGAGAAAATGAAGACACAGAAGAGAAGAGGTCCCAGGACTGAATCTAGGCCATACTGAGGTTTGGAGATCAGGAAGATGAGGAATAACCAGCAAGGGAAATGGAGATGTGTCCATGGTGAACTAGGAGGAAAATGAGAATGCGTTGCATTGAAATTGATTGAAAACATGTCCTTGGGAGGAGGGAAGTGTCAAATGCTGGTGAAAGGTGAGGCGATAGTTAAACTACTTAACAGTCAGCATGGTAAAAGAAATTAATGTAAAAGTGTGTATATAACCATCTAAAAGAAATTCCCGTTTATCCGTAAAAAAAGGCTAAGCTAAATACCATTCCCTCAAGTGACACAGAATATAAATTGTTCATCAAATCACTATAATAAATTCCAAATCTTTTGTCATTTTTAGACATTGTTGGTTTTATTTAAGGAGGCTGTCACTAGCTAACGGAGGCCCTTGTCCTGAGCTTTGCTTTGATAAAGGAGACCGCATCAACCACACAAAACCTCCCCACTAAATTAATAGTCATTGATGACTTAGAATGTCAAATCCACACCAATAATGTGGAGCATGGTGCCAAATTCTCTCAGCTTCTACTGAAAAGCAATTACATTAAAATGTTCTACCCTCCCAAATGTTTTAGCCATTATATCACTGAGATTTTGTATGCTAAAATCTTTATTATCAACTAAATCAAGAAAATCTTTCTGAAATGTCATATTTAATTGGGTGGAATGCAATCCTTCAGGCAAAACAAGAGGCAGTGTGCTGTAGCGGTTAAGGATGGTCGGTACTGTGCTAGCCTGAGTTTGAATCTTAGTTCTGCCATTTAAGTTCTAAATAACCTCTCTGTGCTTCACTTATTGTCTATGTAAAAACAGGGATGATAATAATCATTTCATATTTAAATAAGTTTACGGTTACTGGACAGAGCAAATATTATGTGATTACTCTCATTTTTATTAATAAAAATTATTGTGCTAATTCTTGTGATGGGCGAGCTTATGGTGGGTTTTGATGAGCCTGTTCAGTGATGATCAGCAGTGGCCCATATTCTGGGTCTCCTTGACCTCTAAGTCCCCAGGGAACCTATCTATTCCCTTCTGCCCACCTGTCCTCCTGCCTCTCCCAGGTCCCTCCTGAGGCAAAGCCTTATGGGGCTGTACCAGTCCTATGTGGTCATGTTCTGGAAGGTTATGCTGGGGTGAGTACCAGCACTGGAGACCAGAGGGAGCTTAGATTTGAATACAGGGCTCTCCGAGACATGCTTTACCATGCCTGGGCCTACTACAGCCAGGGTACAAGGCTGGCCATGGTGGGCTGGTTGGCATTTCTAGGGATTTGTGGACACCAAGAAGCCTCCCAGGTATTGCCCCTTGAAGATCCTCAAGGCTGTGTGGAGTGTAGGCAGGCATGGGGGATGAGGAGAAGGCAAGGCCAGGGAGTAAGGACTCTTGGGGGTATAAGGAGCACATACACTATTCATGACCAATGAGAATAGAATCTGGCTTCATGCTTGCTGCAGCAGGGCCCTGTAGCCCTGTAGTGCCTGGGATGAACTCCCTAATTTCTGGAATTTGAGAAGGGAAGAAGTGGGTTTCAGGAAGAAGCAATGGTTGACAGGGCAATCAGAACGCTAACAAATGTGGCTATTTTTCTCAATAGTGAGGGGTAAAGATAGGTTTACAGTTGTTCATATGGAAAAAATACAATGGCTAATAAATAATAAGAGAGTAAGCTGTTTTGCATATTCACGACTGTAAACCTACTTTTGCCTTACCCTATATTTTCATATTTTAACAATTAGTGTGGCTGCAGCTGGTTAGATAGTTGTTACACTGTGAATCCAAGTAAGCTGAGAACTGCCTGCTAATGAGCACCATTGCAGGTCCTTGAGGTTCTGAGTCAGGCTGAATGGAAAGTGGAAGGAAAATTGCTGACTCTTTCAAAGGGTTTTGCTCTGAAGGGGAATAGAGGTGGAGTTGGAGATGAGGAGATCAAAAGAGGGTTCAGTTAAAATGGGAGAACTAATAGCATGTTTGTTTGACGAGAAGGCTTTGCAGAGAGATGATGATGCTGTTCTTTGTTACCCAAGGGTGGTAGGTGGGATGGACTAAGGCTACCATGTTTTTTTTTTTAAATATTATTTTCAGCATTTCTTCCCATTATTTCCATTGTAAAGCACCAGGCATTGCTTCCACTATTATTTTTCTTCTCTAGTTACAGATTCTGTATCCTGATTCATTTCTGGACATTTCCTTTTTCTGGCTCTATGTTGAGTGTAAAGTCTGTTTGATAATTCAGTAAGCACCCAGGTAGCCTGCATATACTAAATGTGTGTTCTCTCTGTTAAAAGACCATCATTTCAGTATCTTAAATTATGGACCAGAAAACCAAATGTTATTCTGTACTACCAGCTTTGCAGACAGCTTGCTTGCTCCATGTCTGTCTGTCTGTCTACTTATCATAAAACTAGAGGCCCAGTGCAAGAAAATTTGTGCACTGGAGGAGTGATTCCTCAGCCCAGCCTGCCCCCACTCACAGTCCAGGAGCCCTTAGGGGATGTCCTACTGACGGGAGCGGGCCTAAGCAGCAGTCTGGCCTCCCTCTGCGGGAGGTGACCAGGCTGATCAGGGCAAGGCACTGCCCCCACCACCCTCACATCTTAGAGCTGGCCCTGCCCCCCACCGACTGGTGGGTGGGGGAAGATATGGGGCCAAGCTGGCTGGGGGATGGGTTATGGAAGGCTGAGGCACAGCAGGTCGCACCCGTCCAGCCTCTGTGGAGGCGTGGCACCGGGCCCGCGCAGCTGCCTCTGTGGCTGCCTCTGTGGAAGGGGCAGCACCAGGATTGGGACCACGCAGCCCCCTCTCCCACTGCCGCTGCGGAAGGGGCCGTGGCACTGGACCGGCCCGTGCCGCTGCCTCCCCCCAGCTGCCGCTTCTCCCACACCACCCGCCCTCGGCTCTCCCAGCCACTGCAGCTTTCTACAGGAAGACATCCCGTCTGTCCTGTCTAATTAGCTTATTACCCTTTCATTAGTATAGATTCTAAAAAGGGGTTAAATCAATCTGACTATTATACTAACAATGGAGCAAATATCCAACCATTTGCACAGCTGTAGCCATGCTAATTGCTAAAATATTAAAATACATGGTGGGGCAAAAGTAGATTTACAGTTGTGAATATGAAAAGAGTTTATTCTTGTGTTATTATTTATTAACCATTGTATCCTTTTCCATATAAACAACTGTAAACCTACCTTTACCCCATGCCATTGAGGTGAATAGCCACATCTGTTAGCGTTCTGATTGCCCCTCTAATTCCATCCTTAGTTGAAATAAGAAACACGATGGAGCTGGGTACTGAGCGCCATAACTTTGTGATGAGGTAGTCTTTGTCATAGTGCTTCCCCGCTGCCCACTCGCTTCCCCTCAAGAACGAGTTGGCCTGGTTAGGGATGAAAACAGTGATACATCCTGTCTAGGGTCCTCACATTCTGGACCCTCTGTGTCAGAGGCAGCCAGCCCTCTTGACTTCCTCCTGCTACCAGCTGGTAGTTTCTTTTCCTCTTCCTGGGTCCACGTAGTGGGCTTTTCATATTTTGTAATGCTGGCGAATTGTCTTTATTATCCCACAGGGGATGAGATGCTCTTTCTTTGCCAAATGTCACAGGAAGAGGCGATAGAACAAAGGCATTAAGAGCCCAAACTATTGCATGAGACGAGGGCTACTCAGGAGTCTCAGCCTGTACAGACTAGCACCATGGCACATGCTCCCTGCAGAATGAGGCTAACATCGTAATGATTTAGGGCTGTGGACCAAATGAGGAAAAAAGTGATGTTCTTAGTGTTAAAAACAAACCTTTGTTTACATTCTATAGTGCAAGATTTCTGCTTCATGTGAGTATCACACTTGTTTGAGTTTCTAAAATGTGATTCTTCCCATATTTCTAAATCTAGCATAACAATAATTTTCTAAGTAGGCAATAATTTTTATCTATACATTTATTTATGTAATAGATGCTAACAGAAAAATATTCTGAAATCTTTATCTTATGGCAACCCTCTTAGAAATTTGTTCTACTTTATAAAATAAAATGACCCTATTTGCAGAAATGTGCACTTAAAAGTCTGGATTTTGAAGTAACAATAAGTAAATGACTGCTCATGTTTTCAGAGTCTTTATTCATAAAGTGAGCAGTTGGGTGCAGACCCCTTTTAAACAGATGCAACCAATAACATCAGTTTCAAATTCCTGTGAGAAGGGAGATTTAGTGGGTGAATGAAATAAAAGGCGAGTGTCTACTCCCGCATTCCTCGCATCCTATGGCAGGCAGTTGTGGAAGATTAACCAACATGTCAGTGCAGGGTCAGCCGGTATATGGGAGTCATGACCCTTCTCTCCTCTCTCCACAGCAGCCTTGTTAACCCGCTGCAGCGCTCCCTAGCGGCGATGGACAAGGCCTCAGAATCCTTCTCAACACAGGGCTCCAGCAGCCATCAGCGTTGGCAGGCAAGCAGGAATGAAGTTTTCATCCCTGGAACAAAAATATTTGAGTCCTTCTGATCTAGTGAGTCATTTAGAATTGCTGTTTCTTTGCTGATTTTTTTTTGTCTAGGGGATTTATCCAGTGAAGTCAGTGGGGTATTAAAGTCCGCTACTAAGATTGTATTGCTGTTGATCTCTTCCTTGATATCTTCCAGGAGGTGTTTTATGTATTTGGGTGCTCCTATATTGGATGTATATATGTTTATCAGAGTTACATCCTCTTCTTGCATCGATCGCTTTAGTATTATGAAGTGGCTTTCCTTATATCTTGTTATGGCCTTCACTTTGAGGTCTATTCTGTCAGATAAAAGTATTGCTATCCCAGCTTTTTTTTTCATTTCCATTTGCCTGAAAGATATTGTTCCATCCCTTCACTTTCAGTCTGTGTGAGTCCCTTGTACTGAGGTGGGTCTCTTGTAGACAGAATATATATCGGTCATGGTTTTGTTTGTTTGTTTGTTTTGTTTTTTAGCCATTCAGCCACTTGATGTCTTTTGATTGGAGCATTTAGACTGTTTACATTTAAACTTATTATTGATAGGTACTTGTTTGCAGCCATTTTTATTTTTTGTGCCTGTGTTCCTTCTTTCCTTTTTACACCAGTTCCTTTAGCATTTCTTGCATTGCTGGCTTGGTAGTAATAAACTCTTTTAGCCTTTTTTTTTTGTCTGTGTAGCTCCTATTTCCCCTTCAATTTTGAATTATAGCCTTGCTGGATAGAGTATTCTTGGATTCAGTCCCTTTGCATCACTTTGTAAATTTCCTTCCATTCCTTTCTGTTTCTGTTGAGAAATCATTTGATAATCTAATGGGAGATTCCTTGTATGTAACTTTCTGTCTTGCTCTTGCAGCATTTAAGATTCTTTCTTTGTCCTAAACGTTTGCTATTGTAATTATGAAATAAATATCTTGGTGTGGGTCTTTTCAAGTTCATCTTGTTTGGTACTCTCTGTGCTTGTGTGACTTTTTTCTTCCTAATGTCAGGGAAGTTTTCTGACATTATTTCTTCAAATAGGTTTTCTAATCCTTGTTCCTCTTCCTGTCATTCTGGCAAAAATAAACAAATGACAAGTGCTGGCAAGGATGCAGAGAAAAAGAAGCCCTTGTGCACTGCTGGTGAGAATGCAGACTGGTACAGCCACTGTGGAGAACAGTATGGCGTTTCCTCTAAAAACTAAAAATGGAACTCCCAATTGACCCAGTGATCCCACTTCTAGGAATATATCCCAAGAAACTAGACACACCAATCAGAAAGGATATATGCACCCCTATGTACACAGCAGCACAATTTACCATAGCTAAGATTTGAAAACAGCCTAAGTGCCCATCAGCAGATGAGTGGATTAAAAAACTGTGGTACATTTATACCATGGGATACTAAGCTGTGGTAAAAAGGAAAGCATTCTTACCATTTGCAACAGCATGGATGGAACTGGAGAGCATTATGCTAAGTAAAATAAGCCAGTCAGAGAAATATAACTATCACATGATCTCACTCATTTGTGGAATATAATTAACAAGATAAACTGATGAACAAAAACAGATCCAGAGATAGAGAAGCATCAGTCAGACCATCAAACCTCAGAGGGAAGGTAGGGGAGGTGAGGGTAAGGAGAGAGATCAACCAAAGAACTTGTATGCATGCATATAAGCCTAACCAATGGACACAGACACCAGGAAGTGAGGGCACGGGTGGGTTGGGGGTAGGGGGTCAATGGGGATATAAGGACACATATGTAATACCTTAATCAACAAAGAAAAAAAGTATTTGTTCCAGAGAATGTGGCTTCATATAGAAAACACATAGTAACTAAGTTTTGTTTCCTTTGTCTAATAATATGTTTTTATTATTAGTTTTATTAATATAGTTTTTACCACAGTAAAAAACTACTCTCTCCCTCCAGAGCAGATTCAACCTGAACCAGTTATGTGACTCATCCTCCTCTCACATGTCCACCTTCTGCCATTGAGGTTGGGTGTGACATCTTAGCCCAGTCATATGATAACATATTGGTTTCAGTCACTGGAGCAAAACTCTGCTCTATTAACATTTCTATTGGTGACAGAAGTTCATTTTCTGTTTCTTAGCTGTTTTTTTTCTTCTCAATCACCATTTATTCCTGAAGCTTCATGCCCCCTTCTCTCCTCAGAACAGATAATTAAAAATGAAAATGAAAATTAAAATATTGTCCTCTTTTTTAAAAGAAATATATTTTATTGATTTTTCACAGAGAGGAAGGGAGAGGGATAGAAAGTCAGAACATTGATGAGAGAGAAACATCGATCAGCTGCCTCTTGCACTCTCCCTGCTGGGGATGTGCTCATAGCCCCGGTACATGCCCTTGACCGGAATCGAACCTGGGACCTTTCAGTCCGCAGGCCAATGCTCTACCCACTGAGCCAAACCAGTTTCGGCTAAAATATAGTCCTCTTATGAGGAAAGGATTTGCAGAGGGGCATACCCAGTCTATAACAATAACTTCCTGTGATAGGATTTCAGAAAATAATACCAAAAGGGAGATATGTTGGAAGGAACGGTTTTTCTGATGTATCTCAGAATGTACTATTTGATCTTTATGGCAAGGGATGGCAAAAGGGGTGCACGGTGGGAAGCTCATATTCGTCTGAAAAAGAGTTGGGGTTCTTAGAATAGGGCTCTATGGAAGATGTCAGAGATGAGATAAAAACAAATATTCACATTCATGAGCAGTGGCATTTAATAAAGCGATTAAGCAGTGACATTAAATAAGTTCTCATGTCATTTTGAAGTCATTAATGTGGGTGGATGGAAGCCAGCATTTATTGGAAAAGGAATAGAGGGATGTTTTCTTGATTAAAAATGGTGGTAAATTTCTCATAAAAAGTTTTGTTTGCTTGTCTTTGGCATTAAATGACATTGATTACTAAAGAGCCTTCTCTGTGACCCCTGCCACAGGGTAGAGAGGATAAAGCCTGTGGAAGAATGGCAATATTTATGAGCAGATTCCGAGTTGTGTTGCAGTTGTTCGAAGATACTTTGGTTCATCTCTATTCCTTAACCTCTCCCATTTCTAGGTGAATTTCACTGACTCAAGAGTATGATTGCCATTTGCTAGGATATCAGTGGGTAAGTACCTGCCTCCAGGGTTACTGGAGCAATTCAATGTGATACTTTGTGTAAAGTGCTTGGCAGAGAGTAAGGTATATTGCAACTGTTCAATAAAGTAAGATACTATTGCCCTTATCATTATTATGTTCTCTTTACTGCAGCTCTGATGGACGGAGCCATCCCCACAAGACTCTGTGTCTATGTTCTAATCTAGTGGAAAAGTGTCAGAGCACACTTGAGTGTACATCAACCATGCTTGATTTATTCACTCTTTATCAGGATTATGATAGGTACTTGTTCAATGAATCCAATCTGTACAGAATTTTTAAGTGAATGACAATTAGATGGACAAATTCCATTCAGGCAGAACTGTCTCTTCTGGGGAAGGGAGAGGTAAGTGGAATAACTCTGCAGGAAGGTAATATAGTCCACTTTCCTATATGAAGCAGGGTTTTCAACATTAGCTTTCCTTCGAATGTTCATCTGCTTCCCCTTTAACATTGAGATTGGGAGGTTTGGTTGAATGTTCACATTTTTCTCGAACAAAACACAGGATACATTCTTGGACAAATGTAAGTGAATTTACTGAGATATGTTGCTCCCCTGGTTAGATTACATTGGAAGTCTGGAATATATTGTTACTTTTAAACAGAGAGGAGAGTACCTGTATTTGAGTCATTCCTGAATGCTGGCCTGGAGTCTCTCACGGAAGAGACAGTATAGTTATCAAGATTCGGGTTTTTGTAGACACACCCGGGCCAGAATCAGAGAAAAAACTTAGGTCAGAGGGAAAAAAAGTAGGAAAAAAAGGTACTTCATTTGCATGGCCCCACTGGGAGAGGCCCGCACAGTGTACTCATATGCTATAAATTTTAATTTTAAAAAGTACAGGTTATATGTGTATTTGTATATATAGGAAACATACACATATTTATAAATGTGAATGTATACATATTTACCATACACACACACACACACACACACACACACACACACACACACACATATATTAGAGGCCCAGTGCATGAAATTTGTGCACGGGGGAAGGATGGGGGATGTCCCTCATCCCTCGAGGGATGTCCCAGATTGGATCGGGCCTAAACGGGCAGTCGGACATCCTTCTCACAATCCAGGACTGCTGTCTCCAGCCTGATCACCCCCTAATCACTACCCTGCCAGTATAATTGATATCTAACTGCTCCCCTGCCAGCCTGTTTGCCCCCAACTTCCCTCCTCTGCCAGCCTGGTCACCCCTAACTGCCTTCCCTGCAGGCTTGATAGTCGCCAAATGCTTTCCCTTGCAGGCCTGGAACCTCCCAATGGCCTTCCCCTGCTGGCCATCTTGTGGTGGCCATCTTGTGTCCACATGAGGGCAGCCCTCTTGTGTGTTGGAGTGATGTTCAATCTGCATATTACTCTTTTATTAGATAGGATAGAGGCCTGGTGCATGGGTGGGGGCCAGTTGTTTGCCCTGAAGGGTGTCCCAGATCAGAATGGGGGTTCCCTTGGGTCGTGGGGCAGCCTGGGCAAGGGGCCTATGGTGGTTTGCAGGCTGGCCATGCCCCCCAGCGACCCAAGCAGAGGCCCTGGGATCTGGGATTAATTTATGTTCTACAATTGAAACTTTGTAGCCTGGAGTGGAGTCAAGCCTTCTGCTGGCTCCATGGCTGCAATATAATTGAAGCATTGAAGTCTGGAGTGGAGGCCTAGGTGCCAAAGCTGCAGAAGCTTGGCTTCCTCCATCGCTGGGGCAACCCTAGCCTCTCCTCTCTCCAGCTTCTGTTGGGATTATGTATCTTCTATAATTGAAACTTTGTAGTAGTGGAGGCCTAGGCCCTCAACGGCAGGCAGAAAGCTTGGCTTCCTCATTGCTGGAGAAACCCAAGCCTCCCTCCTGCTCTCAGTGGCTGCAGCCATCTTGGTTGGGGTTTATTTGCATAATTTGCCCCTGATTAACTGGTGGGCATGGCTATGGGCATGGCTTGATTGGAAGTATAGTCAATTTGCATATTACTCTTTTATTAGATAGGATATATATATATATATATATATCTTGCAATTAATTAAGACTAAGAGCTCTTCTACCTTAATATCACATGAAGAGGCAATAAGAGTGAATAACCACTGAAGTAAAAACATGGATTAAGTGGCTAATTTTATATTTTTATTGGAAGTGTTTTGAAATGTACAGTGGGGAAGTATAGAAAATACAAATGTAGTTAGAGAACTCAGCATCCTTCTCACAAATGGATATGACATGTAGACAGATAACCAGCTGGACACGTCGATGTGCACTGACCATCTCACCAGCACCTGCAGAAAACATGCTGCTGCTCGGTATGTGGCATCCGGAACAGGCTGAAGCGGTTCTCAGGATGTTCACTTACATATTTCTGACTACGTGGGTCACTGGGAGATTTTTGTGGAGGATTATGGGGATGGAAGCGAAGCAGCAGCCACTTTGGGGCTCATTCTTGTGGTGTGCTGATCTGCTGAGCTAACTAGACAGTGTGAGGCAGCAGGTGGACTGCCTGTCACCTTCCTGATCTGTGGTTAGTTTTCACACTCCTGCAGCGGGATGCATAGTTCGCTCCGAGATGCGGGGCTTGATTCTCAGACGTGCGTTCCACTAGACAAGAGCAGACAGGGTTATCTGTCCATCTTGGGCGTTGTCCTTCCTGTTGTTGGCTCTAGTTTGCCCTGGGTCTCTCTCTTTACATCATTGCTCCTTCCCAACTGCCTCCCCAATGGCCTGCAATCTCCAGAGAGAGAAATGGAAAACAAACCTCCCAGAATACTTAGCCCCACAATTGTGTAAGCTCACAGCCCTGCCAGCAATCCAAGCAGATGTTCTTCTCTGAATAAATCTTCTCTGGTAAACACACACACACACACACACACACACACACACACACACATCACATCATGCACACACATCACATCACACACACACACCACACACATCTCACACATCACACACAAAACACCACACACATCACACACATACACCACACACACACCACACACATCACACACACACATCACATACACACATACACCACACACACACATCACACACACATACACCACACACACACATCACACACACATACATCACACACACACCACACTCACACCCCACACACAAATCTCTCACACATACACCACACACACATCACACATATCACACACATCGCACACACACAGACACCACACACTCCACACCCCACACACCACACACATCACACACATACACACGACAAACAATATACACACCACACACACCAAACAAATCATACACATACACATCACACTACCCACACCACACACATACACACCACATACACACACCACACACACCACACTACACACACCACACATACACCACACACACACACACACACACACATATACCTCTTTCTAACTCTAACCAAGGATTCGAACTGGTTGGTTTCACCAACCCAGACTGTTTCCATTTGAGTCAGGTAAGCCATACAAGGGCTGGAGGCCTTGCCCAGAGGACCTGGGTTTGAATTCTGGCTCTACCAGCCTCTGCTATGAGACCTTGGGTTCTGTACCTCGGTTTCTTCTCTGTAAAATGGGAGTAATAATAGTATTCACCTCTAGGAATGGTGTGAAGATGAAATGAATTAATACATGTAAAAATTCATTAAAATAAAACATTGTAAAGTTAGCCATTGTAAGTTTCTGACTTCCAGTTTACCAACACCTAGTGAGTGTTTATTTTTTTATAGTATACTAGTAGTTATTCTCCTTATCAAGTCAATTTCTGTTGGCATATTGGAAATTGTATATGCAAACCTTCTCCAGTTACATGGGTATTTGGCTGGTCAAGAAGCTACAAAATGAGGAAAATTAGAAAAAAGTTTTTTTTTTTATAAAGCAAATTGTATTACACTTAATTTCCTTTAGTCATTTTGATTATATTTTCCCTACATTTTGCATTTTCTGTAACTTTGTTAATGTTGGGTGGTTATTTATTTCTTAATTTGACAATGTTAAAATTGATCTTCCTTTTTAAAAAATATATTTTTATTGATTTCAGAGAGGAAGTGAGGAGGAGATAGAGAGAAAAACATCAACTATGAGAGCGAATCATTGATTGCCTGCCCCCTGGATGCCCCACACTGGGAATCGAGCCCACAATGCAGGCATGTGCCCTGACCGGGAATCAAACCATGATCTCCTGGTTCATAGATAGATGCTCAACCCCTGAGCCTCACCAGTGGGGCTATCTGGAAGATTTTAAGTCTCCTCTTAATTCTCAAATTCTGTAGACATGGTACTTTTCTGAGGGTCACTGCTTTCAACAGGGTACAGGAGGCCGGGCTTAACAAAGCTTTCATCAATCTTCCTTCATCACCCTCGATTTTTTTCATGGAGCTCAGGAATCAGAGGGACAATGAAGACTTGGGCCTCTTTCCTGTGGTCTTGCTGGCCTGGGATTACAGACAGGGACTGCAATAAGAAGCTGTAGTTACTCAGGATGGTAACTGGCAATATAGTCAGTCACTGGCAATTATAGTCAGTCACTGGCAATAAAGGGAAATAAAGAAATCCGGAAGTGCCCTCAGCATCTGAACCAAGATAAGGGGATGTCCTGGATGCAGAAGACTAATGTATCGCAAACAATGTCTGATGCCAACAGAGGACTCTTGGCAGCAGTACCTTCCTCTGTCCATCTCATGAAACTCCTTCCTCCCCCTCACCATAATACTGTGCAGAGAGAAAGCTATTTAATAGTCAAGACCATTTTAAGGCTAGAACAACCAGTTAATAACAACACTTCCCTGAAATTACAGCCACCCCTCCACCCCACAACACACACTTTTTAATAAAAAGCGCGGCCCTCCACACCCCTTCCCTAGCAGATCCGGCCTTCACCCACCCGCGTTAATCACTCCAAGATAGCCCGAGAACCTAATCTCACTGCCTAAGCACTTTAATAAATGTCATTGCTTCTAATCGTGAAGATTCACTTCGTTTATCATCGCTGCCCACCTCCCAGAATCTGGTTCCGAGCACATCTCTTCTCTCATAAGGTGGAGCCGGAGGGCCCAGTGTCCCTGCCTGTTCCCATTCTCCCCACCGCCCAAAACATTTGAACAACGCACCTCTGCGAAAGCACCCCGCTATGTGGAGCCTAAGAAAGCAGCAAGTTCAGCTCCTGACACCTTGGCAGAAGCTAGAAAGATGGAAACTGCGCTATTTTCCAGCCAAACATTTCCGGAAAGCACCCAGTGCTGTGGCATTTGTCAGGAAAGCAGTATGTTCAACTGTGGCCCGAGAGAGAAAGCAGAAGTTAGTTGCTTTTAGTGACCGTCTCCCTCAAGCCCGAATTCCTGCGCCTTCTCTCAGAGCACCCACGTCAGTCCGGTGTGGGTCCCAGCATCACATCCCACCGTCTCTCCAGAACCTCAGGCCAGCTCAGCGCCCTCCTGGCATGTCCCTCCATATGAAGTCTTCACTGGTGCTTGACCTTTGCCCTCTTCCTTCTCTCCCCACACACTTTAGCCAGTCTTCTTCAGGCTTACATATTCATTTATTTAACCCCAAACGGACTGATCAAGGGATTCCATTTATTAAGCCAAGCACTGGGGACTGAAAACACACAAAAAGTAGGGCCCTCACCTTCAAGGCACATCAGATTGACTATGTAAACAAAAACAGTAGGTGCAAGTTTCACAAGTGAAAAACATCTGCTCAGGAAATATGGAAGCATAAAGGATGGAGTGGCCAGTCTTCTGGTGGGGTGGGGGTGCAAGGGGAAGGTTTCATAAGGCAGGAAGCTCTCCAGGTGAATTTGGAAGAGGAGTAAGTGGGTGGGAGGGGTTGTGTTAGGCTTCTGATGAGCTGTGCCAGGCTTGTCTGTGGAATCAGAGCATGAGCAGGAGAGTTCAGCTGGAGTGCCGGCTGAGCTGCAGAGCCCGATGCTTGGGTATCTCAGTGCGAGAATCCAAGGCAGGATGTGAGGCAATGAGGCTTATTTAACAGTCACTCTGGGACAAATGAGAGAAAATTAAAAGAGCAATTTTGGGAGGGAATAATTGTTTTCCATACACCATAATTACAATTGCTTGTAAATGCTGCCATCATAAAGGAATCTGCCTTTTAGAATTCTCTTGGTAACGAACAGACTTTAAAGGAAAGGGACCAACAGGCTCCTTATAGAGAACTGGGCTGCACTGACCCCTGGTGCCTGCCTTGAGCAGAGAGACCTCTAACTGTGGGCACAGAGCTAGGTTGCAGGCTGGGAGCACTTCCCAACTTTTTTGTCTCTGGATTTAGAAAGACCCAAGAACCCTTTGGGACCAGAGACGAATCTCAGAGCTTCAGCCTTCCTACCCCTTCTGAGATCAGTTCCTAGTGTCTGCCTTCAATTCTATTTCTCCTATTGGGCTCCCTCCCTCCCAGTGGAGTCGTTCAAAAGTGGCCATGAAGAATCTGAATGTTATTTTTGAAAAATCATTTTTGGTGTTCCTTTCTTCCCACCCTTCTCACACCCCCACACCATCAGCCACTCAGCCACCAGGCCTGTTGTTGTGGCTCCTGCGTGACACTCAATCCACCCTCTGCTTGAAATCAGGGCACCGTCGCCCCTCTTGGTTTGCAAGCCACAGCCTTATGACTGGCTTCCCTGCTGGAGACTTGCTATCATCAGGGCAATCTCATCATCTATAAAATGTGGGTTTAGGGTTTTCACTCTAGGAATGTCTCCTGTAAGTTCCCTCAGCATTTTGCCCCTTCCCTTTGTTATAAAAAATCACTTCTACCAAACAAACTCATTGATTAAAGAAAAATTATTTCTTACTCATTTTTTTCATCAAAAACATCAACTGCTATTGGAGCATCTGGTCTGCAGAAGATAACCAATGTTACTGCAAAGAGTTCCTGTAATCCCAGCCAAAGATGAAACAAAACATAAAAAATCTGTGATCTTTATCTAGACGGTGCAGCCATACCATGAGTAAATCTATTATGTCTGTTATTCATCATGTTAGCACACAGCCTGGCATGTAGGCATCACAGACTCTTGTGATATTAAGGGATCTAGTGAATTAAATGACCACCAAGGTCACATTTGCTCTGAGATTCTAGTTTCTCAGTCTTTCGTGTCTTAAATCCCTCCTAACACTCCCTAGTATGAACATAGCCCCTTTCTCTTTCATTGCACCGGGTCTATAAAGAAATATTCCATCACCAGTGCCAACTCTAATTAAATTTGGGAGAAGTTGGCTAAGCTAATTGAGCCTAGAACCTAGCATAAATTAATTTCACATAGATTAAATGATTTATTATTTAATGCAAGGTAGTGAAACATTTTTGGTAGAGTATAAGAGCCTAATTAATATTAATTTTTACATTGCCTAATTGTATTTCATTTTTTCTTTTTGGGGGCTTTAATATCTAAATTTTATTATTCTTTTTTGATTATTTATTATTCTCTTTTGAACAAAGGCCAGTGTTTTCCAGCCACACAGATCTCCTCACCTGCTATAACTCCTATTCCCTCATTAGAGAGTCAGGGTGTCTATATACACACCAAATACAGCATGTAATCATTGATGGGACCATGAATGGGAAAAATAGCTATGGAGTAAATGTAAAAACAACTGGGAAGTTTTGAATATGTATGTATACTAAATAACATTGTATTAATATTAAAATCTTGGGTATAATAACGACATCATAGATCCATGGAAGAACATTTTTGTTCTTAGACGACACAGGCTGACATGTTGCCAGTGAACTGATGTGATGTCTGCAATCTACTTTCAAATCCTTTTGCTTAAAGAAAGGAGAAAGGAGGTGTTGGTGTGTGTCCATACACAGTACATGCAGAGAGAGTATGTGGATGTGACAAAATGTTGACAATTGGTGAACCTCGGTGGAAGGCCTGTGGGTGGCCATTATACTGGTTTCTGAACTTTTCTATAGGTTTGAAATTTTGAAAACCATGTTGGGAAAGCATACCTTTTTGAATCACTTGGATATTACTGCTATTATTTCATACCTTTTCTTTCCTTAAAACCCCAATTCCTCCCTGCTGTCCTAATCTCAGGAGGCAGCCCTCTCCTTATATTCATTTGGGATGTGATGGGTTATGCTACAATAACCATCTGAAAATCTCAGTAACTCAAACCATCAAAGATTTCTTTCTCACGCATGCCACGTGGCATTTCAGAGCAGCGGGAGAGTCAAGCCACCTTTGTGAACATCTCATGCACCCTCATTTCGCCACAGGAAAGCTCTGTCTCTGAAGTACACTTTCCCTTCCTTCTCAAAGAAAGTATTTCTTTCCTCTTATTTAAAGACCACTGCTTCATGTGAACTCTGGACCCGTGTCTCTGCTGCGATTGTACTTCCACAAGGTGCCTCGGGGTGCTCCACTCTCACAGTGTCAGTTTCTGTCTCTCCATTGCTGCAACTCTAGAAAGCCCTGTGCTTGATGCTTCACACCTCTAATCCCCCCTCTTCTTTTTTCCTGGCAAATCATAAAGCTGATGGTCTTTACAGATGCCTTCACTTTCTGATACCCCACTCCTGGTTTAAATACCAGCTGGCATTCCTTCCCACATTATATTGACATGTCTGTCTTTTTGCAAAACAAAGAGCCTTTCTGTCCCCACCCCCACCCCTGCTCCATTATTCCTGACTTCTGCAGTGTGACACTATTGATAATTCCCTTCTTTGTGATATTTTCTCCTTGCACACCAGATTTGGGGGGTTCTGCTCCCATCTCTGAGGTTGCTCCATGTCTGGTTTCAATGTTGAATTTTTTATCCTGCCTTCCTCAATGTGAGGCTTCTCTGAGGACCTTTTTTCGGTCCTCTCATCTTGCTCCTCCTGGGGCTTGTTGACTGGCACCTCCAGTACATCTCTCCTGTGTCCTGGCCAGCCCTGATCTCGCCTCCGCCATTTCAATTTCATCCCAGCTGCTTCCATGATTTCCCCAGTGCAGTGACTTGTCCATCACCTCACACTGCACACATTCCCACATGATGTCATCACACTTTTTCCAAACATTTTACTTTTACCCAGAGGAGCCACTTTCATCAAGTGTCTCAGTTGAGCAGAATCTTAGCAGGGTTCTTTGATGTTTTCTTCATCTTCATGCCTCATTTTTATTTCTGGTATTCCAAGTTCTATTATGTTCCCTCTAATCTGCTTTTTCCTCATTGTTCTTGCAGACCCAGGCCCTCATTAATGTACTATAGATTACTGTACTGAGAGTCTGATTTTGGGCTACTTTGTGCTTTTGATTGCCCCTCAATCCACCCTTCAGAACTTCTTCACCTGACAGTCCCTGTCACGAATGGGGAAGAGTCCATCTGACAGAGGCATCAAATCCGGGCTTCTCAGAAAATAATTTGGCTCCATCCAGCCCACCTTGCTGTCACTGACTTGGCTTCTTTAGCCTCTGGCCAAGTCTCTCCAGAAGCCGTCCAGCCTCCCTGAAAACTCTCTCATTCTTTCATTCAGACTTTTCTCCCTCTTTGTTTCTCCTCTCTTTGTCCTCACACTTCATTATGTTTCTCCAACTTTCCCAGCCAACCCACTCTCCCCTTCATTTATTCTCTTCCTTTTTTGCTACCTTTTTGTTTTTTCAACCTTTGACTTTCTTTAAGATATAATTCAACTCCCACTTCTCCAGGAAAGCGTCTTTCACTGCTTGGGCTTATACTAAATTTTCCCTGCTCCCACTGTGACCAGAGGTTAATTATTTAAAATACCTTATTCCTTTCTTTCTAACTACCTCATTAGTTCTTTGAAGTTCTACACGAAAATCACAGCACTGGGTACATGGTTGTGATCAATAAATGCTTATGATTTGATTAGTCAATTTCTCTGAGATCTAATGAAAAGTATTGGTTATGTTTTTATTCTACTGTAGGAAGAATTAAACCTGCCAATTTCTGAAAATATTTTATTCTCCTCAATCCCACATGGAGAAATTTGGTTCCCTGAAGGGTGGCTGATGATTTCAAATTCCCAGAACAACCCATTTTCTTGGAGTATCAACATCAATTTTATTGCACTGCTTGCTGCTTAATCCTGTATTATGGAAATATTTACATTGCTTTCATGCCTTTTTAAACTTCCCATTTTCTATCTTTGCCATTATTATGATGAATAGTAATTTTTTCATTTACACTAACTCATTTAATCATCTCCACAACCCTTTTAGGGTTAGTAATACAATTAGTTTGGTACTTTTGGATTCCAGAAAATAGTTCAAAGGGTTTGAACTGGCTTAAGATCACACAAAAAGGACTCAAATCCAGTTGTTTCTATTGTTGTTTAAATTAATTTAAAAGCCTTTGTCTCCTTCCTTCACCGAGTCAGCGACAACAAAGTGGGCTGGGTGGAGCCAAATTATATTCTGAGGAGCCCAGATTTGATGCCCCTGTCAGATGGACTCTTCCCCATTCATGACAGGGACTGTCAGGTGAAGAAGTTCTAAAGGGTGGATTGAAGGGCAATCAAGAGCACAAAGTAGAAAGCCCCAAATCAGACTCTCAGTACAGTAATCTACAGTACGTTAATGAGAGCCAGCATCTGCAAGAACAGTGAGGAAAAAGCAGATCAGAGGGAACATAATAGGACTTGGAATACCAGAAATAAAAATGAGGAATGAAGATGAAGAAAACATCAAAGAACGCTGCTAAAACTCTGCTCAACTGAGACTCTTGATGAAAGTGGCTCCTGTAAATTCATCTAATATGGACACCTCTCCCATGGGCTTGCATAGCTCCCATCCACCAAAGCATGCATTGACAGTGTAATAATTAATTTATAATCTGCTTCCCCCATTGCTGTGAGCTTACTGAATTTAGAAACTAGATGCTATTTAATTTTGTGTTTTCACTGAATAGCACAGAACCTGTTGGTTGACTACCTGAATTAAGTCATGGATGAATGAATGGGAGAAAATTGTGACTTGTGCTATCTGCCTCCTAGAGAACTTGGCCCAAGACTCCCCGCAACTGTGTACTGTCCATGACACACTGCACATGATGGTAAAAATTGAAAAATTTCTTTGTCTTAAATCTCCTTAATGATCCTCTTCACCCCAGCAGCCCACAAGCCTTAAACACCATCTCACTGAAGTCTGTGATTTTACATAGTTAGGACTCAGGCAGACATGAGTTCGCACATTTCTTCTGCTAAGAATTAGCTAACTGAGTAGCTATGGCCCTGTTGTTATTTCCTCATCTGTAAATGGGTATAATGACTCAAACTTCAAAGACTTGTGGTAAGGATTCAATGAGATAACTTATTTAGAGCCCTCAGCAAAGATCCTGAAACATAACTTGCTCTATGAAAGTTAGCAATGTTTATGCTAGGGAAGTGTGGTCCGTGTGCTTCAGGAGCTCTGTGAGGCTCACTGCCTGACCTTGTTTTCATGCTACAAAGGTCTCTCGTGGCCAAACCTGCAAAGGCCCTCTCTTGGTCACACTATAGCAGAGGAAAAAAAACACACACACAAAGCTCCAGAAGAGGATGTAGACAACAATTAGAATAATTGGGCCCTAAAATCTACTTTCATTGGAATAAATATTTTTTTAAAATTAAATTTATTGGGGTAACATTGGTTAATAAGACTTTGTAGATTTCATATGTACATTTCTATGATACATAATCTGTACATTGCATTGTGTCCCACCACCCAAAGTCAAATTGAATAATTCTGAGAAATAATGAATGTAAAGGACCTCGCAGGCCCTTTTAAGCATCTTTAAGAACCTTACAGAGAGTTGGAACAAGAGGTTGTTTGCCATTTATATTTGTAAATGGAACCTCCTGCCAGGATCTTTTCCTCTAACTCCTGCTGACAGGAGTTATGGTGTTTCAGTGTGTGTGTGTGTGTGTGTGTGTGTGTGTGTGTGTGTGTGTGTGCTGCTTCCTTAATAGTCTGAGCTGCTACCAGGAGTCCAGAATGGAATCACTCTTAGGTGCTGGTGAAACCCATTTAGCACATGTGTAGATCCATCTCCTGAGATAGAGAGCCAGATAAACAGAGCTAACAGCACATGGATGCTCTTATCACCAAGCAAATGACCTCAGCTTTATGAGGTCTCTAGGGAAGAAAGAGTAGCTGCTTCCTACATCACAAAGTGCTGTCTGGCCAGTCCATCGTGTAGGTGAGCAAACTGAGATTTAATAAGATTAAATTATGCACAAGACTAGTTTAAACAGGCTCCCTCTTGGAGGAAGTATAGAGGGAGTTGTGGCCAATATGTTGGGTTCGTGTCACATTGGAAAGAGAACGATCTTTGGCCCCAAGAAGAAAGACTTATGTTCAAATCCACTGGTGTGTGAACTTTGGAAAATTGTTTATTTTCCCTAAGCTTTGGTTTTCTCCTCTGTATGATGAGGACTGTGATACCTCTCAGGGTAATTCAATTATTCATGCATTTTATTTATGCTTACTGAGGTTGTATTATGCACCAGGCTCTGAACTAGAGGAATTATATGATACTACAGATGTAAGTTTCTGTCTAAATGCTGGACATATGTTGGCTACTCAAAAAAAGTTATCTCTCCTTCTCTCAAGCCACAGAGCTTCAAAACTGACCTTTCTCCAGGGAGGAATGCATCCTCCCCCTCCCCACCCCCTGTCCCATTGGGAATGAGTTATATCTGGAGTATTTGCTGACTGACTTCATCCCTGGCTCCTCCACACCCCCACAGACCCCAGAACTTTTCCCTCAGGGCTCTTGAGACTAGAATACCCCACTAACTCTGACAGATGATCTTTGAGGGGAGAGAAATCTCTGACACTCCAGGCCTAAGTGACAGCACAAGGACTTTAAAAATGATCCTGCTCATACTAGATAAAGGCGACTTGTCACAAGAGGACAGGTTGTCTTAGCACCAGCTCATGGAAAGTAAGACAAGTGAATGGTTCTATCCATTCTAGGGCTAAGCTTGGGGCTCTCCGCAAGGGTGAGGAAGGTGCTAGGGTCAAAGGGGACAGAGGCCTGAGAAACAGGTCAGGTAGCAGGCAGGATTGGCTAGGAGGGGCAATTACTTGGGCAGTGAATCAAATATCTCGATCCTCTTGGGTGCTCTCTTCCACCTCATCTTTGCATTGACTTTGCACTTTGCTCTGAGTGCTTTCTCCACCAAGCCCTAGGATACCCTCCTGCTCTCTTCTCCACCTACACCACAACAACATCCACAGCCGACTTTTGTTAGTGCCCTGTCTCTCTATTGTGGCCTCAGCCATGGTGATGAGTGCAGAGAAATATAATAACATAATCCTCTTCACACCAGTCAGTCCCCAAAGGTCCTTACTCAGAATTCTTCATTCATCTGGTCATTAGATCTAATTAAATCTCTCCATCTTAGAGCACTGATGAGTGGCACCACTTTCTCTCACCAATTAGAAGACAGGAGATTAAAGAATGCCCTTGACACTTTGTCCTTGTGAGGGTGGTGGCAGGGAAGAGGGAGGGCACGAATGCAGAGACTGTCCTTTATCTGAAGACAGTGTTGTTGTACTGTGGGTTTGGGCCAAGAAAGAAAAAAAAATGCAGCCTTTGTTTGCTTCTCCAGCTGTCCCCATGAAAGTGCATTTGGTAGCCTATGTCTCTTATCAAAATATCTACGTCTTTCTAAAGATGGGTTTGGACAACAAACAAAGGACATTTACAATGAGATAGTTAAATAGAAATAAAAAAGGGAAACCAGGATTGAAGAAGAAGGAAGTAAACAAACATATTAATCCAAAAGGTTAATTAACATATTTATTGCAGTTAACACAAATCTGATTGGAGCTTCCTGGTAGTTAAAGTAAAAAATGAAACATAGCATATTACCATAGTGTGCATGATGTAAGAGAGGGAAGTGTACTTTCCCACTATCCTCTATTCTTAGGGGATTAAGAAATGTCCTAAATTCTGAGAGAAACTTCTAGTGTGGGGAGAGAGAGAATGGTTTCATCAATACTCAATACTCATTGTCTTGCATTTGACAGGCAAGGTTCTGAGTGCCCAGGGCTTGGGAATTGAGTTTTCTTCTTTGAAGGGTTATGTTGTCCACTGAGAGCTCAAATACTGACCTCAGCTCTATCAGAACTGTGTTCAGCTCACTTCGGCTCTCAGGGTCAGCAGGGAGGGGAAGGCTACTGACTCCTACCATGTCTGACTCAACAAGGTCCTTCTGAAAAAGTATCTTTACTTTTGGTCCCCTACAAAAACAGACCTGCCTTCACTCCCTTGCCTCATGGATGTGTTCGCTCATGAAGACAGTCATCACTCAGAAAGAAGGCTTTGGCTACTTTGAGGAGCAGAGGTGGGGCACAGCCTCACCTCTGCAGATGAACTTTGCATAATCTCCTGTCTTCCTTCAACAGAGCATTATGCAATTGGAGCTTGCTTCTCTCCCTCTTCTCCAGACATCCCAGGGTACTGTTTGGGAAGGACATTCATGGACATCTCTTCCGAGCCCTCTCTAATGTTCAAAGTGGAATTGGTTCTGGTATGGTCAACCAAAATCTAGACCAAAGATTGGCAGGCAGTGCAGGATGGAGGCAGAGGGACAAGTGAGGTGGTCTCAGGCTCATGAACCCTGAGATACGCTCCCTGCCAAGAAGAAATAGGGAAGTTGGCTTCCTGCTAAAGAGATTTCTTATGCACAAGTTCCTCCATTCTCACCCTAGACTCCTTCCTTCAAAAGACATGGAACCTTGGGTTCTGAGTCAAGCTCGTGCCCTGCAGACCCCACCCCCGCAACCCACCACACTGGGATGGCAGTGCCCCACTCCCAGGAGAAACTCCTCCTCTGCCCTCCACTCAGCCCAGGTCCCATTAGAGGCCCTTCTGGAGAACTGCTTCTTCCTCTTTCCTTCCTTGCCCTTCGGCTTCGTGTTCCTCTCCCTGAGATCACCAGATAATGCTTCCTGGTGGTCAGCTCGAAACTGCCTTCTGGATGCCACCAAACCTGAAGCACTGTGCTTTCCTCTTCTCACTGGCCAAAAGCTGCTGCTCTGAGCCCACCTGTGTCAGAGCAGGTTTCTGACTCCAAATCTGGACTCTCATGGTGGCTGCCACCCACTCACAAGCCACTGAGCAAGGCAAGATGGAAGCGTGGAGAAGAGGAGCATTGGTGAAAGCTGCCCTTGACTACTGTTACCTCAGGTGGGCCCTCCATTTCCAGTCACAACTCCTGAACTTTCTCTCCATCGTCTCCCTTGAGCACAGCTGTTTCTTCTCATTGTGATCTCAGCGCAGAGCTTGCAAAGGCCTTTGGAGGGAAGGGGGCGGGGGAGCAGCTGCTGTGCAGTTTTCTGACCAAAGAGCTTGGATTTGCTTATCTGGGGAACCGTGGGTCCCGGTGGCCACCACCTGTGTGCCTTTTGATTCTCTGTGTCTTTGTTAGTAAATTGGGGCTGGACGCTTATTTTCTGGGTGTTTAATGAGATTATGCATGTCCAGTGTGTGGTGCAGTGCTTGCTGGGGGAGAATATGTCCACGTGGTGCCCCCTGGGGGTCAGTTCCTTCTCCCTCTGCCCCGTTTGCCCTACTTCCCTCTCCTTTTCTAGTTTCCATCTCAGGCTCACGTGTGGGCAGAGAAGCAAGTGCAGTCAGGGCAATAGGAGAGTCCTTTCCACAGGGGGCGCTCTAAGATCAGGAAAAAGGCCTTGGGAGCCCTTGAATGTATGTCTGCAAGGACTTCATGCTGGTACCTATGGCTGGACATTTAAAAAATGACTTTTTTTGAAATCTTTGCCTTGATATGCTATCATTTTTCCAGATGTCTTTTCAATATCTGTCTACAGAACTGTATGAAATTACAGCAGGTCCTGCAGCTGGGGGATGACGCTATGGCAGCTGGAGACAGACACTGCTGGCACCGATGAACAAGGTAAGACATTCTCTTGGCAGTAGGTCCATGGGGGGCTGCCAAGCTGCAAGCCTCTGGACACAGGGCTCGGCCACCAGCATGGGGCGCTGCTGCAGCTGAAGCCCCTTTCCCTATCAGGCCTTTTCTCCAGGCCTGTGCTGCCCAGGGCAGACACAGGTCCAGACTCAGGCTTTTGGGCAGTGCAGGGGACACAGCTGGCTAGGTGGCTCTCTCTGGGTTAGACCAGGGCCTTGAAAATGGGGTGAGGAGAGAAACGAAGGTCTGAGCAGCTTTGTGAAGGTCCCTGGGCTACAGGAGGGACAGCGTGGGTAGAGGAGACCGAGAGAATAGCACTTTTCCTGTAAGCAGGACACATGGAGCCATGGGCCTGGGCATGGAGGGTGGACCAGCACTCTGTTTACTACCTGCCCCAGTGTGGGGTCTCAAGAAGCTCCTGCGATGCTGAAGGTGCAGCTGAGAACCCTGGACAGGGTGCAACTGAGTTCCTGAGAAAACATCGAAGAAAGGTGAAGCGCCTGCCTCGCTGGCCCCTGATGGGGATGCGGGGCAGAGGCACACGTCTGCAGCAGCCACACAGCATCCCCTCCTGCTGGTTAGCTCCCTACCTGGGAGGCCTGAGACCCACCAGGCAAGAGCTTGGCGCCCCAAAGTGCCCTTGATGGGCAGCCTTGTTCCCCTGTTCTGCAGGGGCCCATGCAAGGCAGGCTGCCCACACCACACCCCCTGAACCCCAGCCTCGGAAATACAAGGGCGGCACCGGTGGCCCAGAGAAGGAGGGTCCCAAACATGTGCTACAATGACCTGTACAACGCTGTGTGATGGTGCTGGCATCGTGTCCATCCATTTTGTCCACCCGCCAACCTGTTTGCCCCTAGCTCAGAGGAGTGGTGGCCGAGCCCCTCTGCGGCTGACGATGGGCACTGTGCAGGAAGCAGGAGGAGTTAGAGGCTCTTCTTTGTGGTGGAGGAGACCTAGCCCGAGGCTGAGTCGGTGCTCCCCTCTGTTGGCCAATGGGTGTGCCATGTGCAGGAGAGGCCCCATCGGGTGGGGCTGGTCCAGTCCCCTGCTTCTTCGCTCCCCCTTTCTACTCACTGCAACTCTTCTAGGTGACACCCCCAGTGTCCTGTCTGAGGTGGTCCTGTATAAGGGGAGCTGTCCTTTCTCCTGCTGCCATATTAGTCTGACAATCTCAGAACCCATGTTAGAGGGCCCCACCCTTGCTCAGTTCACCGCATCTTAAACTCAGCAGCTTTTCGTGGTGCCCTGGGATCAAAAGAACTACAGTTCCATTTTTAATTATCCTGTATCCAACAGCCTTATAAGTATTAACACCTCACAATTCAATAGCTGATTGGGAAAAAAAAATAAACTGAAAGGAAAAACATGTTTATTTCGTTCTTAAATAATCATAAGTACTTACTAATGGCTTTGTGTACCTGTTGGTATACACAAACCTTGCACACAACCACCTTCCCTTTTAGCTCCACATCGACTTTTGTGTTGGACTTGCCTCCATCACAGCAACCACAGAACATTCATCTTCATTACAATAGAACCCATCAGAGGAAATAGTGAGAGCTCATGTCAAAACTGTAAGCTTCCTTGAGTTCATGGCAGTTAGTTTGGTGTCTGGCAGTTGTTGAGTATCTCCATTCCCCTCCCCAGATGAAAGTGTCCTGCAGGGCTGTGTGAGTGCTCTGTGTCCCAGGACTCGCTGGGGCATGGGTTGTGGTCCTACTCTATGCATTGATCGCATCTCCTCATGTTGAGGGAAATGGGATGGGGGTGAAGAATGGGGACAGAAACATTGCCGAGGTAAGTCTGCATCTTAACTTTCTCAGGACACATTTGCAGATTGTACTCATTCTATAAAAAAACATTTCTAGGGACAATCACGAGGCCAGGGTCCTTCCAGGGCATGTTAAAGATGTGTTGTGCTGAGAAGGAATGGCATCTCCATGAGTGGGGTGCAAGTCCATAGGGTCATGCCTGGTATAATAAGGTCACTTCACTACTTGTAGGCCAATTATTTCTTTCTCTTTCTCTCCCTCCCTTCCTCTCTTCCTCCCTCCCTCCTACCCTCCTTTCTCCCCTTCTTCCATACATGAAAATTGTGCACCTCCTGTGTGAAAGGTAATGAAAAGCACAGTGATGAAAAGCAAGATTCAGGAGCCATTCTACCCACCATCTACTACTGTGTGACTTTGGGTCATACCCAATCTCTGTGCTTCATGCTCTACTTCTGTAAAATGGGTTTAATAAAATGGTGTTTCCTATGGGCTTGTTAGGTCAAAGAAGCTGATGGAGATTAGAACAATGTCTGCTCTGACAACATGCAGGCAGCTCAGCAAACGGCCGTGACAAGACAGACTTGGTCTCTACTTCTACCCACTTACTGTCAAGGAAAGGTAAACATGAAACCACTGTTGGAGCAAATATTTAATTGATTGCAATTTTTATGTGTGTTACAAAGAAGTGTAATATCCTTTGTGAGTATGTAACATAGGGGTTTCACTTAGATTTGGGGGTGAGTGTCACAGAATCCTTCAAAGAGTAAATAACACTTAAGTTAGATGCATTGGGGTAAGTTAGGTTGAAGTCCAGTGTATGGAGGAGTGTGGAAGAGTGTTCCAAGCAGAAGGAGCACCATGAGCTCTGGTGAGGGTGAGGAACACATGTGAGAGGGTTAGGCAGAGCAAGATCATGCAGTGCCTGCATGAGATTCTCGGTGAGGAATCTCTAGTTTTTTCTAAGAATGATAGGAAGCCAGCAAAGGGTTTTGAGCCTAGGAGTGATGTGCCTTTATCCTATCTAATAAAAGAGCAATATACAAATTGACCATCTCTCCAAGACACAAGATGGCTGCCCCCATGTGGTCAAAGATGGCTGCCCCAATGTGGACACAAGATGGCCACCACAAGATGGCCTGCAGAGAAGGGCAGTTGTGGGTAGTTAGGGGTGACCAGACCAGCAGAGGAGGGCAGTTGAGGGAGACCAGGCCAGGAAGGAAGGACAGTTGGAGGGCACCCAGGCCAACAGGGGAGGGCAGTTGAGGTGACAAGGCTGCAGGGGAGGATAGTTAGGACAACCAGACTGGTAGAGTAGGGCAGTTAGGGGTGACCAGGCCCAGTAGGGGAAGGCAGTTAGGGGCAATCGGGCCAGCTGGGGAGCAGTTAGGTGTTGATCAGGCTGGCATGGGAGTGGTTAGGAGGTGATCAGCCTGGCAGGCAGAAGCAGTTAGGGGCAATCAGACAGAGGCAGGTGAACGGTTTGGAGCCAGCAGTCCTGGATTGTAAGAGGGATGTCTGACAGCCCATTTCGGTCTGATCCAGGTGGGATTGGGCCTAAACAGGCGGGCGGACATCCCTCAAGGGGTCCCAGTTTGGAGAGAGTGCAGGCTGAACCCCCTCCCCATGCATGAATTCCATGCACCGAGCCTCTAGTGTCTTATAAAATAACACTGGCTGCTGGCTGAAGAATGGACTCTGTGGACAAGAGAAAAAACAAAACACCCATTAGGAGTCTCCTGGAAACTCATTCGGGGGAGACAGGAAGAGGCCCTGCCTGTGGTGGCAGTAGGAAGAGGATAGACTTGAGAGGCAACTAGGTGGCAGGACGGAGGTGGTGGATTGGTTGTGCAAAGAGAGGAGAGACCAGAGAAATGCCTGGAAGTCCTCCCAGAACACTATGGGGGAAGGAAGGTGGGATGTGATGATAAGGACAGGGAGCCCAAAGGAGGGACAGTATCCATAAAAGGCATTGGGGAGTATCTGAAGGAGTCACGTGGCCCAGCTTTCCAAAACCACTCTGCAAATCCTTCTTAGAAATGGAATTAAAACCTGATTTCTGTGTTCCTCTCTGAAATATCCCGATAACGATCTCAGGCTTTTGCTTTCTTTTGTACAAAAGCCAGAGTGTTGGGGGTGGAGACTGAAAACCTCTTCTGTGGAAAGAGCTCACTGTGGCTTTAGAGTTCTGAAGTGAACCAAAGATGCACGTGGAGTCATTGAAAACACAGCTTATCCTCATGGTGTCTGTGCACAGGCCTGTCCAAGTCCTGTGGGAGCTCCTCTCTCCCTGTCTCTGTAGCTACCTTTCTCTCTTGTAAATAAGAAAAGATATTTCTGATATTAATTAAGTTAGATGGCGATTTCCTCCCCCTAATTAAAGTGGAACCTTGTCATAGGACACTTTGAAGTGGGACTCTGTGGGTACAAGGAACTTTTCATCCTCCGCCAGAGCTCTGTAGTCTCTTCATATTGTTCACTTCAATCAGAATAAAACTCTTTCTGATAATGAAGGGGAAAGCATTCAACTTTTCCCAGCCATCACAAAGGGAAGATGGCCCACAGTGTGATGCGAGGGAGCCAGCTGCAGGCGGTGTGGGGCCTTTAGGTGACAACCCAGGTGTACCTGGGAAGGGGTCCACTCTGTGGCCAGGCTGGGAGGTGGGTGAGGGTAGCAGAGGCCAGAATGTGAGGCACTGAGCCACCTCTTCAGTCAGCTGGGAGAGTGGCAGCACCTGCCTGGGGTCGTTCAGCTCCATGGAGGCTCTTGCCGCGAGCTTGAATTTCCTCCATGAAAGGGTGCTGGTGGGACTGTGGGGCTTCTGTTCTGATTTTCAGGGGACAGCTCAACACTCTGTTTGGCCCAAGCAACTCTTTGACCCCCAGAGATGCACAGTGAGCACTGATGGAAGGAGACCAGGGAGAGAAGACGATGAGAAAATGGAGGGCAGGTAGCAGCAGGGGGAATCAGGAAAGGGAGGGGAATCAGGTGTCACCCTAAACACTCACTTGGCCCCAATGATAATTTTTTACCCTTTAAAAAATACCTGCTTCCTCTGATTTACCCTTTTCCTCCCTCCAAGCTTTCCTCTTTCAAGCTGCTCTGAATGCCCTGAGCCAGGGAAGGAAGAGAGGGAGTCTTGTCCACTCTCTGCCCAGAACCAATTTCTCATGAAAACGCACCTGGGAGGAAGCAGAGGCCACTGGGTTTATGTGTGAATCTTCCTGCTCTCGTTTACCTGTAGGTGTCCACAGCCAGTAAAACACTCTCACAGATCCAAGCGGAAATAGCCGTGTCCACCTCCTCCGCCCAGGTGCCATCAGCCCAGAGTGTCAGGCGCTTTAATTGGGTTATTGCTGCTTCCCCAGCTGTCTCAAGGTGTCTCCCAAATAGTTCCACAGCCGCAGACAAAGGCAAATGGAAGAGGCAGTGGGGAGGTGGAGAACGATCACAGGTTCCACTCCACGATCCTCCTTCAGTGGCGGCCCTTCTCCAGGCTCAGGCCACGGAGCAGGTGTGGGTCTCCCAACATCAGCTTCCTGAGCCGCCCACACGCTCATGAGGGTGTGGGGTGCTGCCTATGGGAACGGGGGCCAGACTGGGAGCAGAGAGGGATAAGCAGGGTGGGGTACTGCAGCAGAGTTTGGAAGGCAGAGGGTTTTTCCTGACGCGCCATGGCCTAATTCAGTAACTTTAACTAAATGGCACACATCCGTGCAGAGACCCCTCCTGGATGCCGGCACTGGGCTCGGTGGCAGGAAGGTTGAGTCCCAGCATGCCAGTGGCAGTATCCCTGCGACTAGTACTGAAACATCCGTGTCCACAGCCATGTTGACTTGCATTACAGGGGCATTATAATAATGCAGTCAAACACACAGATGCTGAAGGAATTGGCAGGAAAAGCTGATAAGATCAGAGGGGGAAGCAGTTAACCTGAGAGGAAGGACTTCCTAAAAGCCACGGCCCTGTGATGGGATCTCTGGAAGTAGTTAAAGGATTTGGCCAGAAGTGAAGGAGGGGGACAATCTAAGGAGAAGACTCATTAAAGCAGGAATAGCAGGTAGGGCCAGGAGGAGAGGAGGGAGGGGTGGGTAGGTAGTAGCAGGACTTGAAAATGGAGATGACAATCAATGGGCTATGAGTTCCGGGTGAGGAAGACTACTCGTATAAAGTGGTCTGTGAATAATGGGCCACACAACCCATTCTCTAGAGCTCTTCCTCTTCTATCTCCACCCAGATGCAGGCAAGCCTCTCTGTACTTTGTCCCCATGGGGCACAGCAGGTTGATGAGAGGAGACCCCAACTGGAGGGTCCAGAGCATCACTGCCTCCCCTGAGGCTAACAAGGGCAGGGGAGGTGCTCCGAGCAGGTTGAGAGGCCCTGCCCAGCTGCTGGTGGAGATGACATACACATGTGGATTCTGCAAGGCAGTGGGGACCCAGGGCTGTGCTAACCTGTGCTCTCTACAGTGTTTTGGCAGTTAACCTGTGCTGGCCAGTGTGAAGCCAGAATTGGGTTCTAACTGTGCTCCAAATGCTGGTAACTGCGTTCCATGTATGACTTCATGGGAAAGTACTTTCTAGACCAAGACAGCAGATTTCACCTGACTGAATGACAAGATAAGAAATAGACAAGATAAAATGACAAGATAAAAATATTTTGTTTTACTAATTTTTTAAAAAGCCACTCATGTATCACTTAACATTCACAGAACCCCTAGAAAGAAGTTCAGAGTAGATATTATTATACTCACTTTACAGATGAGGAAATTGAAGCTCAGAGAGGTTACATCATTTTCCCCAAATCCCACAGCTTTTAATTGCAGAGTCGATCCCTACTCTTCTTCAAACAAATGTGGTGTGTGTGTGTGTATTTTGCCGCAGACGTAGTTCTAATAGATACCAATTTCTCTCCATTAGAATAAGGGAGAGTGGTGAATACTAGGACCCAACGCCTGATTCTTATCGCCTGGCTTCCTGAGGGCTGGGTCTTTAGTGCTGATGAAAGTCAGCATCCAGCATCCAGCCATAAGAGACACCTGCAGGCATTCAGCCAACCCAGAGACCTAGAAGAAAGCCCAAGCATTCCTAACCTTTAAAAAGATCTTAGCCTGTGGACAGATAAATTAACTCCAGGACTCCGGGGAGATTAAACCTTATTTTATGGTTTGCTTGTTAAAAACGCATAACTCAAAATCTCACCAGAGATTGCAATTAAGATAGCACGGGGCTAAAGCTATATGAGAAGGATTATTTACTCTTGGATCCCTGCAAAGTCCAAAACGACAATAGACTTTTCCATTTCATGGCCTGCAGTTGATCTGAAGCCACCTGCCTTTGTACCTAAAATGCTTTAGGACATGTGTTTCTCCTCTCCCAGCATAGCTGCCACCACAGTTCTGTTGTCCTTTGTGAGTGCCCAAAGTAACCATAAAAACCCAAGTTAAAATGAAGTTTCCAAGGCGTTCATGTTCAAGAGACACCAAAAACATTTTTAACCATCTGCTTCTCTACAGTTCCCACCTGAGGGGCCCTTTTCCAGTGCGCTTCTTTGAATGCCTGATTGGTACAAACCCTGAATAGCTCCCTGGTTCCTAGCAAAGTCCAAAGAAAAGCCAGGGCATCCTAAAGCCGGCTGATCTCTCTGAAATGTGCCCAGGAGAGAACACGGAGCCTTCTTAGCAATCACTGGAAGGGACCTCACTCACATAAAAGGCACACAGATGCTCTCACCTGAAATTCTGCTGAATGTTACTTTGTTTATGCAAAGACACCACCAAGAACTGTTTAGATTGCTCTTTCTGGGGTCCTTCCTACCGCTTGGGATTAATATTTTGTGTTTTTCCCATGTTCTGTACATTTAGAATAGATACATAAAGAATGAGAGCCTTTCCCTGAGAAATTCCATCTTAGGTACTGCAGTGCAGTGTCGGGGGTCTTCCTTGAATGTCTTTTTCATCTTAAGACTCACCTGGCACATTTGATTAATATTCAGATTTCAGAATCTGAATTACTCAAATTTGGAGTCACTGGTATAGAGGAAAGACCACTGAATAGGGAGTTGGGAGAACCAGATTTCAGATGAATCTTTACTGCCTAGTAGCTATTTTATCTTCATCTAATCACAGTGTCTTGCTTGTTGTTAAGTTTCTCCTTGTAAAAGAAGGGGCCATACCCTGGCTGGTGTTCCCAGTGGTTAGTGCACCAGCTGGTGCACTGAAGGGTCACAAGTTCTATTCCCAATCAAGGGCATATACTTGGGTTGCAGGTTTGATCCCTGGTTCTGGTTGGGGAGTGTGCAGGAGACAACCAATCAATGAGTCTCTCTCCTATCCATATTTCTCCAGCTCTCCCCCTCTCTCCCCATCTTTCTTCATCCTTCCCTCCATCTCTCCCTTCTACTCTCTCTAAAAATCAATGGAAAAAATACCCTCAGGTGCAGATTTTAAAAAAAGAAAAAGAGGCCACTCTGATTAAATGTGTCAAATATTCAATTACTTTGGGAGCATCAACCCCATAAACTAGCTTCCAGGTCACAGAGCTACTGAGAGGCACAGCCAAGACTCAAACAGAGGTCTGCTGGACTCAGGACCCCAGGCTTCTAACCATCATGCATAGCCACTCTCCAGAAAGTACTCCCAGCTCTTCTCTCCTAGAAATTTCTTACAGGTAAAGAAAAGGCCTCATACATTACATGAGAAGTTAACCTTACATTCCACCTTGCTCCATCTGTCCATGGGGTTAATCCCCCAGGCCCTGAATTACAACAAAAGCTCTGGAGCAGCCCTGCACTCCCCCACCCCTCACCCCTGGTGATTATCTGGGGGCTGATTTGGCCAAACTTCTAAGTCTGTTGCCTAGCAAGTCTCAGCACATCTGGAGTCCTGCTGCTGTCTCAATTGCACAGCTGTCTGCAGCAAAGATGTAGTCATCAGAAAGCTGCTGCCCAATGGAATCGATAGTAATCTTTATATGGATCAGCTCTTTGTACCTTTGTATGGCTTTCACTTCTCACTCACAAAGACAACAGGTGAGTTAGCAGAGTTCACACTGAGACAAGAGTGGCTTTCTAACCAGCATGAGGCAGATTTCCACAGTAAAACCTCTCTGCTCCTGGTGACAACCCTGAATGTTGGCTAAGAGGCAAGGGGGGAGAGGGGGCAGGGGGAGTTTTCTCTCTGTGAGCATTTGTGTGGACCCAAGGGCTTTGAAATGGAAAAAAGCTAGAAGAGTCCTCTAAGGTAGAGATATCACCAGATAGGCCCCCAAATTTTGGTTCTGCAGATACACACAGGAAAGTTTCTGAAAGCTTAAGAAAGCAGAGCATATTTGAAGCTTTTTCTTTTATTTTTTTAGTGCAACAGTGTAGAGAGATTGTTTTGGGGGCTGGGGAAGATTGAAATCCACAGCGAAGGTAAATGAAAACCAAAAATCTCTGCTGGAGGTGTGGATAAAAACCAGAACATTTAAAAAGCAAGCAATACTGACCAGTCTCATTTAGCTCCCCAACGAGAAAAGCACTACAGAGAAGAAGCAAGTGACAACTGTAGCCTTGCTTGTTCCCATTCTATTTTTGTCAGGCCTCCATCAGCTGACACTCTCGGACAAAGGCCACTCACATTTAAAATGGTGACACAGGCACATAGGACTCCAAAGGGCCACTGTACCAACAAAGACCAATGGTATTACACTTGCTACCAAAACTAGATGAGACTTTAGAACCCTTCTAGCCCAAGTGCCTCATTTTGCAATTGAGGAAACTGAACCCCAGAGGTCATGGGCTGGTTGATGCAAAACTGGGACCAAGACCCCACACCTCTGCATTTCCACTGCTGTTTCCTATTATGCCCACTGACAACCCACACTCTACTGTGTTATATCTGAATATGGGTGACCTCTGGATGATAATGCAGTTACTTCATTTTAACCATATTATTTGATTAAGTAGGAGCTCATCGATGCTCTTTTGATGTATTAATTAGTAATTTCCTCCCTGTGTGTTTGGTGTGTGTTTTCAGTTACATGTGCTTCCCAAATATAGTTCCCTCTATGTGAAGGCCAAGAAGGTAAACTGGTGAGCTGGGACGCTGGTTCCTCTCTCCCTGGCTGTTGTCAATGGCCTAAACTGATTGATTTAACCTCCTTCCCGGCTTAGAAGCCTGGACACAGATAGAGCTCCTCACATTAGCAATCAGTGTTGTCATTCACACGTCTATCAATAATCCTGACCTCTGACAATTTTCTTTACTTTTAGCCCTAAACCTTATCTTATGATACAAATATCACACGCAAGGCAGGGCACCATAGCGATTGCACTTCCCAGCTGAGGTGAATTTCTTGGTCCTGGCTCCTCAAGGTAGCACCTGAGATGTGTCCTAACCACTGTGAGGCGCCAGCAGAAGCATATTGCACTTTGTTAAAAACACAGGAAAAAGAGGACACCTGTTCTTCAGGGTCCTTCCCGTGGGACGGAAACATGAAAGCAGGGTGGGTTGTAAGTTACAAATGTCTCCCATTTGCACTGTTGCACGGATCTCCATGACAGCACTTGGGATTTCTATCTAGAAGTTAGGATATTGGATGCTGTCGTCTGTAATGAATTTTCAGATCTCCCCTAGTACAAATGAGGAAACACGTTTGGAGAGAAGAGGTAATTTGGGGAGAGCTGGTATTCAAATTCAACTCTTTCTGAGTTTATTTGAGTCAAACTGACAATTGCCAGGAAGAAAAATCTCAATGGATTGAGAAAATGCTCTGGAGAATGGCAGTTTTGCAACTAATTTTATCATTAGAGTTAAAGGAGAAGACATAAGGAGAATTCAAAAATCTATTGGTGGTAGTCCTAGTCCATCAGAGAAAGCAAAGTGGGTAATCACTGGGATTGGATAAACAGTAAAACAGAAGACACTGCTTCTTTTACACTGGAGGGGACGCGATAGTTAGTAATATTTACAGCAGAGGGTATGGGCTAAAGATAACAATGAGAGTATGTGCTCTGGTGCAGAGGGTATTTCCTGAGGGGCTTGGAAAAGATACCCCTGACCTTTCAAAGGTATGTCATTTAAGATGTAAAAAGACAATAGACAGGTTCACTTAAGGTAAAGATTGACCTTTGTCAAGAAAACTACAGGCTTACTGCCATGGCCCACTTTTAGAAATGTTTATGTTCAGGGCACCCAATGTGGTCACCTTCAGCCTCTGAGTTTGTAGGACCTGCCATGCTGGCTTCCCTTGAGGCTGTCAGGCTTCGTATGTGACCCCTTTTGCATCCACACTCATTTAACCTGGGTTTCCCCATCCCCCAGCTCATGAGGTCAGGCAAAAGTTCTGGCTTTTTTTTCATTGACTCAACATTTGTTTGATTAATATCAATAGTCTGCCAGTGACATAAAGCATTGTGCCAGACTCAGAACTGCAGTGATTGCTGGCTTACCCTCCATGTTCAAAGGAACATTTAGTGCAAAGTTTCACGATTATGGATAGTTATCTATGAAGAGCTTTCAGGATGAAATTGGAAGAAGAGTTCAGAAACAACAGCAACCCCAAGTCATAATTTCCATTTTGCTTTTCCAAGAAGGTTCTAGTACTCTTTGCTTTTCACCCTGCATCTAGCCTTCATACCCAGCTATTCCCACATAGCCTGACATGGCCTGTCTCATGCATGCTCCACACATGTTACACATAGTGTCATACATAGGTGCACACATACAGCCTTGCACACTCCTTGCTGGCACTGTCCATCCACATCTCCCTTAGTTCCCATTCCATTCCAATCCCTGAAGCTCCCTTTCCCTCCTCCCAGATCCTGATCTGCTAAGATGCCTGATGGGGGTGGTGCTCATTGCCAGTGAGCCAGGAACACCCCAGAACAGCTGCCCGCCCCCAGGCTAATGTCCCTGTCCCTCTCACAACTCCCAGTCTCTTCTGTCTGCATACTCAGCAATTATGCCAACCTCCATGTGTCATGCTTTCCCAGAGCTCCCACTGACAAGTTTATCAAGTTGAGAGATGACATTGTCAACAGGCATATAAAAGAAAAAAGAAAAAAAAGAGAGGGGGGAGCCTGAAGCCTCCGTTGGCTCTGCAAGGAGACATATCTGCACTCCCAAGGTCATGGGGGGGGCACTAGTGAGGCAACCTCGGCTTCTCCAGCAGTGAGCCTCCCCCAGTGGGTGCCTGGTGTGGCTTTCTCCTGTTGCCTTGCTATAGGGTGGCAGTGGTGGTGGGATGTTGGGCAGAATTGTACTTTAATAAACGAGTGTTTGGAGAGACAATGACTGGCCTGACAATGCCAGCAACGTCATGACACCAGGGACCTCTTACAGTCTTAAGATCCAATCAACTTGAAGGTATTACCACCTAAGTGAATATGAGCAGGGGCTGTAGCAAACAATTGATCCTGGTATATCTACTGAGAGTAGGACACCTGCTAAAATATTTATTTGGGATGGGGGTGGTAAGGAAGGGGAGGGGCTGGGGAACATCAGACTGCCTGAGGTCTTCCTAAAATATGTTGACAAAATAAGTTTAATTAGAAAATACAGGCGCTATTTTGTATACATGTAGCTATTCTATTCTTTATAAAAATTCCAAGAGTCAGCCACATAGGAGGAACTTATAGGAGACCAGCTCTCTTTCTTGGGGGTGAGGATTCTTCAGTAGCTGCCTGGGATCTGTCTCCCTGGGACTTGGCCCCTCCCACTTTCCACATCCCCCAACCAGGGCCTCTCAGGGCCTCCCCTGGGGCTTCTGCAACCTGAGATGATGAAGACCTTGGAGATGCAACTCGGGAAGACAGCAGCCAGTACCACGAGAGCGATTTATCTAGCTCACGTGTCTGACAGCCAGCCAGCCCCCACCCTGCCCCTGGCAGCATCAATTACATCGATGGAGCTGCTGCCCTCAGCACAGGCTTACATTGTGGCCATGAGGAGAAGGACAAAGAAACAACCTCTTTCCTGGCAGAGCAGAGTTTAGGGAGGGTGGCGGGGAGGCCAGCCATGTGGAAGGCTGAGAAACCCACTTCCTCACTGCCTGGCCGTGGTCAGAGGAGAAGGTGGAACTAGAGGCTGGTGGGCTGGGCAGTGGCTACACAGACTTTGCTGGAGGGATGCAGGAGCCCGGGGCCAAGGCAGCCAGACTCCCACTTCTTTTCGGGGGAAGGGCCCCAGGAGGAAATCCTGTTCATCTTCCTACCAAACACAGATACAATACCCTGGTTTCCTTTTAAAGATCTATATGAGAGCACTCACATTCATGATTTCATATTTGTTTTGGAGACTTGTCTCTGGCTCTGCTGCTCGGAATGCTGGTGTGCTAGGTCCAAAATCACCCCTTCTCGGGATCTTCCTCAGCTCTGTCCAGACCAAGCACCTCATTCCCCTTATTGGCTTCACATAGCACATTGTTTGGATTTTATTATTATAATTTCTGTTGTTTTTATTGATTTCAGAGAGGAAGGGAGAGGGAGGTAGAAGCATTAATGTTGAGAAAGAATCACTGCTTGGCTGCCTTCTGCATGCCCCTACTGGGGATGGAGCCCATAACCTGGGGATGGGTCCATAACCCATGCATGTGCCCTGACCAGATTCCAACTGTGACCTCCTGGTTCATAGGTCTATGCTCAACCACTGGGCCACATCGACTGGGCAGACTTTTGCTAACTAATCTACATATTGAATTATAACTTTTCTTGCCTCTCTCTTTCTGGGACTGCCAGCCCCGTGAGGGCAGAAGCCTCCTACATCTACATCTCCAGTTCCCTGTGTGGTGGCTCATATAGCTGGTATTGAAACCTGCAGGATGTGTAGGACAAGGCCACTCACACCCAAAGCCATCGCCTGGAGGAGATGTCTTCTTCTAAGCTGAATCATCATCCTATAACTAAATAAAATATGGACTTGAACCACATGAAATGACTAACATTTGACCTGGCAAAATGGCCATTTCATACGGTCCAAGCAACTCTTGACAGACACTGCCTCAGGAGGGAAGGAGTAAAAGGAAGGAGCATTTGTCACCATCAATCAACTGTGTGCCCAGAACTTTACAAGCAGAGTTTAACCCGAGTTTCATTTTGGTTCAGGAGAAGAAAGTAAACACAAAAGGAACAAAATGCTTGGGTGCTGAGATGGGTGGTACTGTGGGACGGGGGGCGGGAAAGAGGCCAATTTGGCTGGTGAAGGCGCCATGACAAAGGCGGGCTTTAGTGCCCCGAAGGTCAGGCTTCCCAGAGCATATGGGCTGTGTCAAGGGGCCCTTTCCTTTCTCATGACTCACTCACTCTGCTTGCACCCCTTACACGGCTTCCTTGCTGCTCATTCAGTCCTCTGTTCACATCTCACTACCCGTGTCCCTCTGTCCAGGGAGACCCCAACATGCTGCTTGCTCATGTTTGTTGGGTATGTGTGCACAGAAGACCTTCAATGAGTTTCAATAATGAGCTCAAGGATCTGTCAGATGTAGGTCTGCCCAGGCTTGCCCACTTCCCCACAGGGCATTGTACCTCAGGGGAGCAGGCTGAGCAGGGCTGAGCCACACAGTCAGGACGATGAGACCCAGGAGGGTTGGGCAATTTCAAATAATGGCCAGTAGACAGATTCCCTTTCCATTCCCTGGTCCCCTGGCTGGTCAGCACAGGTCTCCAATAAACCCCCAGTTCCAGACCACACGGTGCCCCCTGTAGTGACCAGGGGTGCAGTTGGGAAGACAGATGATTCACTTACAATAGCAGCTGCCATCTACTGACTCTCCAGGACAAGTATTATCATTCCCATTTTATAGTTGAAAAAGTCATATGCCCTGCCTGCCCAGGCTTACAAGCCAAGTTTCAGGTGTCTCCAGTTCTAAAATTCATAATCTTAATCACTAAGCTGTATCAGTATAAAATCCAGATTTTGGCTGACTCTGATTTCCCAGAGTGACTAGAAATCAACAGCCTTGTCTGTGTCTCTGGCAGTCAGGGCAGCAGTCAGAGCCAGAAGTACACAGGAGTCTTCCCTGGTTTTGATCTCCTGATCCCAACCGCTGGGACAAGTCAGGCAAATACTTTAGCAGTTTTGGTCCCTTACCAAGCCCAGCCTCATGCCAGGTATTGGAGCCTTTCATTCATCATTCTTGATGAGGAATTAACTCATCGGGGTTGATTTATGGAGATAAGCAGGAGCTCCTGCCAACAGAACCCACGCTACACTTGGTCCTCATTTCTGCCCCTCCTGTCCCTGCAGAGCCCCCACTGGCATCGTGGCTCATCTTGAATCCTCTAGGAGCTCACCAGTGCTCTCTTAACCCCCTGGCTTATGTGAGTTTTTTTCTTCTTACTCTTTAAGGAGGCATATCTCCAAGGGGAATGCAAAGTCTTACAAGGAGGTGATGGAGTTGGCAGGGAGAACAAACCTGCAGATACTAAGAGCTCGATCACACACTTTGAATGACAGGAAAGACACATCTTGTCAAATTACCGCTTCAGTCAAACAGGCTAACTCTCACCAGCGTTGACAACAGAATGATTTCACTTCAGAGAAGTGAGAGAAAGGGTAATAAACCTTGTTCTATTACAAGGTTCCCGTTTTACTGAGCTAATGCAGGTGCTTACGTACTCTTCCAGATATTTTGCAGTTGTGGGAGAGAAGGTCCAGGTGGAGCATATGTCCAGACTATTCTTCAACTGAAATTAGGCCCCTCTGTGAGCTGCTGAGAAAGTCAGGCCACCCGGGAACTATACGAGACTAGAGACTTGTTGGAAGACGTGCTCCTTCATCACTCACCTTGGCTTTCCAGCCCCTGCTGCCTCTTACCTCGAGACAGGGTGGGCACATTTGAGTGCCCATAGGCTGGTCATAACTCAGGAAGAGTCTCAGGTGTCAGTACTATTATGGAGTGCAGAAATGAAAATCAGAGGCTGAGTCCAGGTCAGAGTCTAAGGAAACTGAGGGTGTCACCAACTCAAGTATAAATGAAAGAGTGGGTGAGGTGGGTCAAGTAGACCGAGACCAGCACTGAAACAGAAGACGAGTTGCCATCGGGTGAGTTGAGCAGCAGTGGTGGGAGGAGAAGTCCATCCAGGGAGCTAGCAACCTGGGATGAAGGCTGTGGAGGAGAATGCTCAGACACTCCAAGCTCTACACAGGAACCATAGTGGGAGAGGCTGGCCTCCTTAAAGTGTCATGGGCTCCATCCTTGTGGGTGTGCCTTCACCAGATTGAAAAAGGGTGCCCAGAGCCCTGGTCTGCCACGGAGCATACCACTGGGCCCTGGGTGAAGTAGCTCTTGCCGACTGAAGTTTTTATCATAAAGATCATTGCTGACGCCATCAGGCTCATCTGCTTGGCTTTACATTTAGCCTCCTGTAAACTTTTACTTCCAGATGCTCTTAATTTCTAGATGCTCTTGAGGCAGTCTGGATTTTGACCCTCTGTCTATTTCTGATGTCACATATTTGGCTTGGTAACCTTGATTTTTGATTTCTTGCTGTATCCATATTTTCATAATTCTCTTCTCTTTTAGATCCAGAATGTTTCTGACGATTCCTGCCTCACTACTACTCTGGACTTAAAATGATCATTGCAACTCACGAGGGAAGTGCAAGTCCCACAGAACCATCTCTATCGATCCAAGTTCACCAGTAAAGACCTGCCATGGGAGATATTTGTCATCATTGAAATCTGTCAATGATAGCTAATTTGATTCCTCCCCCATTCAGCGTGCAACTTTTCTTATTAACTAGGGGCTCAGTGCACAAAGATTTGTGCACTGCAGGTGGTCCCTCAGCCCCACCTGCCCCCTCACACATATTGGGTTCCCTCAGGGGATATCCTACTGACCCCTCACCTCTGGCTGAAGCTTTAGGCCTTGGGCACTCAGCCATCACCCTGCAATGGGGCTGATGGCTGGTTCTGCACCTGGCCTGGACTTAGCCCTGGCCACTGGCAACCACCCTGTGACTGCCCAGCCCTGGGGCCCCATGCTCGCAGAATGCCTCAGCCCTGCCCTCCCAGCCCAGGCCTTAGCCCCAGCCTCTTCAAATCGGGGTCAGAGCTGCCCTCGGTACCACCCCAGAGAGGAGCACACTGGGCCCACTGTTTCCATCGTGGGGCGGAGAGGGTCCTGTCCATCCTCCTCCCCCCACCCAGTGACGCCAACAAAAGGCAGCAGTTGAATTTGGAGAGGGGCCCAGCGGGAAGAGCTGGGATCCTGTGACTGACATTCACCTTCACCGCCGGATTGTTCTCACACAATCGCTCAGGATCTCCTGTGACGGACAGACCTGGGAGGAGGATGGGTGTGTCTGCCAGGTACCACTCTGACGCCAAGAACCAACGAGCTGCAGGCCAGAGGCCAGGCCAAACGCCTCTTCCCTCCTTCAGGCTCTTAGGGAAAATGCTGCCCTCTGGCTGCAGGGTGCAATCCTGGGCTGAGCAGGCACCACCGTGGACAGGGCCTACCCCCACCTGCCCTGCCTCTTCCCTTTTCCTAAAATCCTGCTCCAGGGGAGGTAAAAGGCAGCCACTGCCCCCACTGGCCCCAGCCACCCCCTCAACACTGGAGTGAATTAAATGCAAAGCTACAAAGACATGTATTTCATTTCAGCTAGTGTTTCCCCAAGCCCTCCCTTTGCTGCTGGGCCGCTTGGCCCCACCCCCTGATCCTGATTGGTAGCATAGCAAAGGTATGGTCAAATTTGCATGTTTCTCTTTTATTAGATAGGATTGTTTTAAAACAGAGCTACCATTAAGACCTTTGCTAAACACTTCACATATGTATCATTTAATCCTGATATTAATGTATGAGAAAAATGTCATCTCCATGTATACCAGTAGTTTAGGAAGCAAAGCCCATGCTCTTAACCATTATCCCACGTTGACAGGTCTGACTGCTGGTCCTGGAGCTTCTGTCACATGTCTCCAGTAGAGAGGACCTCATGGCTGCGTGGGACACTCTGTTTCGTCTTTGACATCTCTGACCTTGATAAAGCACTTCCTCATGCTGAGTTACAAACCCTCTCCTTGTAATTTTTATCATTTTCCCTGGTTTTATACCTTAGTAAGATGGAACAGTCTAAATTCCTACACCACATGATAGCTCTCTACATACCATATCCCCCATGTTTTTCTTGAAGTTTGCAAAATATCTGTAATTCAACTTTTTCTCATATGACTGTTTTTGATGATACTTGGTTGCTCCAATTTACCTTGAGTTGTGCTACCCTGGGTATGGCCCTGATAATTGTATTATAAACACTATTGCATTTTTGGGGTTGTCACTATTTTTTTCTCTCTTTTGCAAAATTTTACAGGCTAAGCAAGAGACATATAAAACAAAGTGTTTGCCCTCAAGCTAAAATTTTATTGTTTTCTTGAATAAAAACTAGTAAGGCAGTACATTTAGTAAATGGTTATTGTGTTGATATGACTATACATATAACAGAGAGTCCAGTAAGACTGGGAGGAGTTGGCAGGAGCCATGTGGAGGCTCCACTTGGGCTTCAGTGGGGGCAGTGACAAGAACAGTAGAACAGAGGTGGTTCTAGGTGTATACTAGGGGAACAAATCACTGCATGTTGCAGGTATAGAGGAGAATGGTTTGCACGGAGAATTTGGGAAATGAGGGTGAGGAAGAGCAAAGCGTACATGAGGATGGGGATGGGGAAGTCTGGACTATGAAGCTAAAGTGTTTATATGCAGGGGAGAATGGGATCAGTGAGAGAAAAGGAGATTATTTTAAGGACTTGGTGTTCTGTCTAGTCTTTCACGCTCGCAGGCCCCATTGTTTGTTGCAGGGTGCTTATGCTAATTTTTATCACCTTTCCCATGTACCCTTCATTGGTATCTTTGTCTCTGAGACAGTTCTGTTTGCTTTGCATTTTCCTGAATCCCACTTTACCTGAAATGTACAGTCTCCCTACAGTTAGACTCCCTGTTTCTTGCCTGGATTACTGTTCTCTGAGACCTGCCTGCCTCCTGGCTGTACTGTTCCAGGGTTCCCCTCAGACAACTGCCTGCCACAGCACAAATCAAATGGAGCACTTTCTGCTTAGTCCCACCCGTTGGCACTTCCCCACTTTTCAAACAAAGTTCACACCTTCTGCCACTTTCCCAGCTTCATTTCCAGTTGCTCCCCATGATCGCTCTTCACAGGAGCACCCAGAACCTCCCTTTAGTTGCTTGGTCATGCCATACTCTCCCTCACGTCCTTGGCCTTTGCAACTGCTGCTCATTCTCCATGGAGCACCCTGGCCCCCTTATCACCTCGTCCTAATATCACTCAAGAACCAGCTTAGTGTGGCCTCTGAGACACCTCATATTCCCAGCTGAATGGAATTAGGTGATCTTTGATTTCCAGAGCATCTTGTGGCATTTCATAAGCAGTCAGGATGCTGGTGTGACCATGCCCCTACCATGATGGGCAGAAGCAAAAACAAATAAATAAACAAACAAAAATAAATAAGCAACAGAAACCCACTGAATTCACAGAATTCAACCTGAAGAAGCAGATCTGAGAAATAAGAAGGAATTCAGTAAGCCCCAGAGTTTGGCTGCAGGAATCATAGGAAAGGTAATGCTAGAGATGCAATCTGTTCTGTGTGCAGCCACTTCTGTGGAGTCAGACTTGACCTCCAAATGTTTCCACCATGACACAGGGATAGGTAGGAGTTCCCATTCATGGGCAATTTTAAATTAAGGATTCCTATCTTCTATCTTCTCCAGTCTCCTACAATACTCATTTGCACTGATGTGAAAGCCCGCCTTGAGGCAGGGGCTGGCTGAACTGAGTCCCGAATCCTGAGGAGGAACCCAGTCTCAGGAACTCTGAGAACTCAGGTGGCCTTGGAACAGTTTTCCTGCTTCTCAGAGCAGACGAGAGAGCTCGACAGGAAGTTGGCAATGTAAACAACAAGATGGGGCCTGATAAACAGCTCTCAGTATTTTGTAGCTGATAATAATGCTCACAGAAGTCTCTGGAAGCTTTAATTGGCAGGTCTGTAACCGGTGGACGTTTCTCACCGAGGTGGGAAAGGCTGAGTGACAGCGAACATTAAGTTCCTGTGCTGCCAACCCAGGAGCAGGGTGTGCAGGAGATGGGACTGGGAAGTAAGGAAGGCTGGGTCTAGACTGTACTGGGGGGGGGGGGGGCACAAAAAAGACTCCAGGAACTTCTGATATGAGATTCCTTTATCAACGTCGATGCTGCCTCCCTTCTGTATTCCTCTTCCCAGCTAGGGAGTTTCCTGTCAGCTGTCTGAAGCTCTGCTCAGAGCAAATCCCTCCCAGTATTACAGGGTTTACACTTTCCAAAAGAATCCGGGCATAACAGAATATTGCCCAGACAACTTCAACTGGTCCTTGCATGCACACTTCAGAGTTCCCCTCACCCACTGCCCTGGCCTCTTAGATTCAAATGAGACCAGTTTCCAAACTCAGATGAATTTCGCATCAATTTCTCCCGTCTCTTTAGGCCCAGCTGTCCACCTTAGCGTGGGCACTCCCATGGCAGCAGGAACATTTGGGAGGGGCCACACTACCAGGGCATGAGTCCACATCTACCATCAACTGGCATCCAGTGCAACCCCAAGAGAAGCCGCTTTTCCAGGTTAGAATGACACCCTGCCATGGAGGCTGTTCCACTCTGGCCACCATGACCCTATGCATGTCTTACTCGGATGTAGGTATAAGCTGACACCCCCGTGACAGTCCCAGAACTCATTCAACCAGCTTAACACTGGACCCCGATTGGAGTTCAAGAATGGGTTTCCATAGGTTAATGCCATATCTTGTCCCCAGGACAGCTTTTCGGTGGGCAGAGGAGGAAGTCACTTAATGTGGTGTGATTTGGATGGTTCCAGGCATACCCACCCTGTCCCCAAATAGCTCTCTTACACTTCTGTTCAGTGCCTGAATTCATCCACCAGCTACAGGGAATCCGGTATTGTAGAAGGGAGATCATAGAATTTGGACTTAAAAGATCAGTCCATTGTGATTCCTGGTTCTGTTCTTTCCGTCTTTGTCATTAATCTTTTTGAATCTTTGTTTACTGTTAGAAGCAAATAAAAATGCTTGGGAAGCTTTTTAAAATTCCAAAGCTCTGTGCACTTATTAATTATTATTGCTCTTCATTTATTCAGTCCTTGAAGACTTTTTACCTTCTTAAAACCAAGTTAATTTCAAATGTCCATGGAGGGGTAAAATTTTATGTATATTAGCTAACATCTTGTAGCTTAAAAACTGAAAATAAGTATCAGGGAATGATGAGAGTGATATTCTTAGAAAAATTTAGAAGCTACTGAGATGAAGAAGTGATCAGTTCTTTTCTCTGAGATTCAAATAAATATCTGTGACTCCTTTCTGTGTTCAATATCCAACAGTAAAACTGAAAATATAGTGAACCACCCATTGTATATGAACTTCTGCGTTTTTACTTATCTGACAAATATCCTGCAAGAACCTGGTTTGCACCAGGCTCTGTGGCACTTGCTGGGGACACAATGATAAGCAGGTACTCCTGGTCCCTGCCCTCACAGAGCAAACAGTCTACAGGCAGAAACAGTGTGGTCACTGCTCTGATGAGCAAAGTACAATATGATGGGGAACAGAGAGAGTGCAGGGAGGTCAGCAAGACCCGCTGGGGAAGAGTTAGGGAGCAGAGCACACAGGGCATCGGGGGCAAAGGGAAAGCGTTTCCTAGATGGTAGTATGGTGAGAGTTTGGAGTTGATTGAAATATGATGTGGGAAATTTAAAATAGTTCAGTGCGGATGAAGCACAGAGGTGGGGGAGGGACTTGGAGAGGGAGGTAGGAGCCGTGTTAGTAGAGATCCCTGTGTCTTAGGGAGACGTTTGCCCTTTAGGCAAGGAGCAGTGGGTCACAGAAAGGTTGTGTGTAGGAGACTGCCACTTAATACTGCATGACTCACCGTACATTCAAGTAATTCTTAATTTGACTGATCTCCCTGCCCATCCCACCTAGGCTGTGAGTTCTATGAGAACGGAATAAAGTCTTATTAATCACTATAACCTAAGTGCTTGGCATACACTAGTCACCATATTTATGTTAATGGAAATGAATGAAACTATTGTCCCTTCCTCATTTTTTTCTCACGGGATTGCTACTGGACGTAAACTGACATGAAATTAGAAAGTGAAAGAAGTGTTCAGTGAAAACTAGGAGTGGCTTGCCTTGTGACTTGAGGCTAGTTCTACATCCATCTTTCTCTCCTCCGGGCCTTCAGAAGAAAACAGGCTCACACCTCTCAAGTGGATATGCAAATAAGGCTTGGGAAGGTAGCTGTGGCCAGGCCTGCAGTCCTCCGGGCCTCTGTTCACAGCAAGCATCCTGCCCTTCCTGCCTGCTTGCCTTTTTACGGCTTTGGAGCTCACCCGCCTCACACTCTGTTCCTCTGAACATGTGCTCATTCTCAACGCAGCCTTTCTCAGCAAAGCTTCCTTGGCAGCTCCCACCCATGAACTAGTGTTTGCTCCTGAGATGAAACCTACTTGCCATTCAGAGATAAACAAGGTCCATGACCTTTCCGGTGAGCTGTGAGACACACAGGGCATTTATTCCAGTAGCTCGTTTGATGGAAACCATGAGCTCTGTGTGCGTGTGCTCATATTATAATACTGCAATTGGAATCTTCATACGAACAATCAAGTTTCATGTGAAGTTCTGAGACCCACAGCCTTGAGCAGCTAGTGTCAGAACCGGACAGATTAAAGTAACGGTTTCCAGGCCACATCCCTGATCTGCTCTGCGACATCTGGAAAAATCAACTTTGGGTCTAACTATTTAAGCAGAAACCACAGTAAAACTGAGGAATAACCAAAACTATTGTTAAGTTGACTATAACATCTCAACTGTGCCTAGATCATTTAATTTCTTCAACTTTTGCTTTTATTTATATTACTTTCACTTACCTCTAAGAGAGAACAATATTCTAATATACAGTATATTCCTATCTCAACAAAAACCTATTTCAATAGAAATATAACAAGCAGTACTTGAATCCTGTGTATTTATCTCTGAGACTTTTACAGATAAATGGCAACATGCGAACCTTAAAATTGCCGTCACCATCAGGTGACCAGGATCTGAAGTGCAGCATTGCCCTAGGCAATCTTTCCCACTTCACGACCTTGCCTTGTAAACTGCATCTCGTTCTCTCTATAGATCTCTTACTTTGTCTGCGCTTCACTAGTTTCCATTTTTTACTTCCTACGATTCTTTCTTGGCCCCCTATTCTACCCCTGTATCTTTATGTAAGTTTCTTTGCGTTACTGTATCCATTTCTAACATTTCGTTCCATCTCTTGATCTTCCCACTTTCACTTTATCCATCTCTTTCTCTGGGTCTTCGAACACTGTGTCCCACCTCCTGGCTGCCCCTCCCTCAAAGGTAGAAAGCCATTAAAGCAGCTCCACATGCATCTTCCACACTGTCGCATTGCTAACGTCGACTCCTGGCTGCTCTCACTAGAAATAGCTTGTGCCTTTTGTGGCCAAATCAGAATCTTCTCAGCAGCGAAAATGTGGCTTATGAAAGCAAGTGCCTTGTAATTAAATAAATGGGTAATTTCAGTGTTTTTATTTTCATTTTCCTACTCAGGGATTTTCTTAGCAATAGAAAGAAACAGAATGAGAGAAAAGAGAACATAAGTTAGCCTATATTTAGGTTTTATTTGGGTTTTTGTGATCATTAATAAGAAGAGAAGGAAACATCTGTCCTAGAAATGGAGAAGACAAGAGGGAATAGGGCAAAAAATTGGCTGTATCAGTTAAGACTGCTAGGAGAAGATAAGGTTGGCAAAAATCCTAGCTGAGTTATAATTTGGAGAAGAGTTAAGGAAAATAAGAGTTTCATAAGAATATATCAAAGGACAGAGTTGTCCTGAGGAGGTAGGCCATGGAAATGAGATGGTGATGAGCGTAACCATTATAAACTAAGGGACATCTCAAAGAGAAAGAGAGCCAAGGGGGAAGCAGTGAGAGTCCAACTCAGGATGGAATAGTGGTCCAGTGGTGGGTCTTGCTGGGCAGAAGGAAATTAGACAGTGGATTCTGTGCATTGCTTACAATCCTTCTCCCAGACCTCTGAGGCAGAAGGGGCCAGAGAGGCTGCACCCAGTCTCATGGGTCAACAGAGCCAAATATCAACAGTACAATGATTGCAATTTCTTTTGAGAGCCAAATTTTTTAAACTTAAACTTCTTCTAATGCCACTTCTTCAAAATAGACTTGCCCAGGCCATGGTATTTTGTGAAAGAGCCACTTTCAAGGGGCCAAAGAGCCACATGTGGTTCACGAGCTGCAGTTTGCCGACCACGGGTCTATGGCATCTTACCCCCCCGCCCCCTGCAATAACAACAACAACAACAAAAAAAACTGCAAGCTCCGTGGATGAGCAGATGTTTGTCCCTGGGATTAAGGTATTAACCATCTAAAAATAGTTAAACTTCATATATGCATGATACATTTTCTCTTACTTAAAAGGCTTTCATAATAACTTTCACAAGCTCATTATCACTATGATCTGCTTGGGTAGATATTATTTTATGTCTTCTAAAGCTACACTATATTAAAGTGTGCAATAGATAATGAATTTTAGATTTTTGACATTGTTTGATTATTCAAACTTATATTTTATTCTATCATTTTCAGCAGTAAAGTTTCTATCTAGCAAATACCTAAAGACCTCATACTTAGTAAGACATTAAAAAATTGACTTCATTAAATATTGCTCTTTCCTACTCATTTATTATATTTACTTTGGAGATGACATATGGGTAAATACTGACATTAGAATCAGAACTTCTAAGTTCAAGTTTGAGACTTACCAATTTTACTTTATATAATTGTGAACAAGTCATGAAATCTCTCTTGATCTCAGTTTTCAACACTGTGAAAAGAAGATTCTGTGCTGGTATATAGTAAATGCTCAATAAATAGAAAGCATCATTGTTCTGCTATTTTTATGGCATTCAATACAGCTTTATAACTTAAGTTCCATAACTATCAAACTTATTATCATTGATTTTTTGTGTGGAATTATGAAGAAATATCTTGTATCTCTTAAAATCCCCTTTACTTGAAAGTGAGAGAAACCCAACTAAATAGTTTTTATTTCTACATTCTATAAACTCTTACTAAGCAGTTCTTTTGCTAGGAACTGTCTCAGGTGCTGAGAATATGGTACTGAAAAAGCAATTTCCAAGTTTTATAGTGTTTTTATTTTAGTACAGAGAGAATGGATAAGAAGAAAATACCATAGAGTATAGAGTACTACTGAGAAATCAACTTAGACTTGGGAAACAGAAAAGGCTTCTTTGAGGCAGTTAAGTAATGAAAAGAAAGCAATTATGCAAACATTCTGGGTAGAGATGAGCAAATTCAAATATCCTGAGGCAGAGAACAAATTTGACAGTTTCAAGGAAAGAAGACAATTAAGAAAATTAGTTGGAGAGATGGACACAGGCAGATCATAGAGTTTTGTGGACCATGATAAGAAGTTTGGAATTTACTAATTCTTGTGTAAGATAAAAAAGTATAGAAGTGTCATTCAAATGCTAAAAAGAATGCTCTGTGTGCTATATGGAGATAGAAAATAGTGGTCAAGAGCACAAGCTAAGAAACTAGATAGGAGACTGTTGTGATACATCAAGCTGAGAAAAGATGTGATAGAATAAAGTAGGTAGACATTTATTTTAGGTGTAGAACCAGCAGAATTTGGTGATGGATTGGGTGTCAAAGGTGTAAAATAGGATTTTAAAGATGATACTTATGTTTCTGATCTGAATAACTGAAAAAAAAATGCCTTCATTGGTTCCATTAATAAGATGGGAAGTCTGGGTGAGGGACTTGTGGGAGAAGAAGAGAGTATTATGTTGGACAAGTCCAATCAAAATTACTACCAGATAACCAAGAAGCATTGTTGAATAAGCAGCCAGATATATGGGTGTAGAGAGCAGAGTTAGAATTACAAATGGCAATGTTAGCATAAATGGAATTTAAAGCCTAGATGGTACTAGATGATATTACCAATACAATGAGTATGAATAAAGATGAATAAATAGTTTGGGACTAAAGATGGAATATTGAGAAATCAATTAGGAGGGGAATATCCAGGCATAAAATGAAATTTATTAGCTTGGTAATAGTTCTGGCAAAAGAAGGACTGATCCCAGAAACAATAGGACTCAAGATCCACATGCTATCACATGCTATCAGAACTCTGTTTTTCTTTGCCACTCTGTTCTCTCTCTCTCTCTCTCTCTCTCTCTCTCTCTCTCTCTCAGCTCATTCCATTTCCATCTGTAGTTTTCATTAAATATTTTTTATATTTGGTGAGAACATAGACACAGACATCTTTGAATTTCATCTTTTCAATGCAAGAGGAAAGTAAAATTCTCCACCCAACTTCAGTTTGAAATACCCTAAAGAAGATTGCTGATTGATGTGGCATAGGTCACAAGCACACTCTTTGAACCAGTGATGGGCCAGGAGAGCAGAATAACATAATTGATTGGCTTGGGCTGGTTCTGTGTTCACTGGAATCTAGAATGAACATTTTTTCTTAGAAGAGAGCAGAACAATAAGTTGTCAAATGAGAGAGATCCCAAAATGGCAACAGAGTAAGTGGAAATTACACTGACACTCCCCAGGACCAAACTGGAAATACAATTAAAATACAGATCCACCCTGAAAAATCAACTGAAGACTAGCTGGAGAGAACTCTGATAACCAAAGGTGGAAAGTGGAGACAACCTAGATGCTGGTAGGAAATGTGAATGCACTAAAAGGCTGGCAAGGCTTCCGCAGAGAATAGCTGAGGTATCAGAGGGATATAGCAGTTGTGTGGTGTTCCCAATGAGAACTATGGGGTCTTAAACACCAATATGGGCTCCCCAGTGCAGAGCACAAGAACTGAGAAAGGTGCCTGGCTGTGAAAAGCAGTAGGCTTGCTGTCTGTCAGCATGAGACAGGAAGATTGATGGAAATGCAGGCACCCTCTTAAAGCGCCAACACACAAAATTTTGTGTGCAACCATTCACCCTGGGCTCCAGCAGAGGGAGGGGAGAGTGCATTGGACCTGTGTGAGGAGAGTCTAGGGTTGGGAACTTTGGGGTTGGAACTTGGAGGGCAGCCACCCTGGTTTCTAGTGCTGAGTCATTCCCTCACATTGTGATGGAGGAAATCTTTCTCTAGTGACAAAACTTTGCTAGCCTGGTGGTTTTTGCCTGGGGGGAAGGCAGTTTCTCCACCCTACTGGAAAACTCTCACCCCACCTTGTGGTCAATAGCCTGAGGATAACCAAGACTAAATTCAATCAGACTTCAGAAAGAGGTAGGTCTCTGGAGGCTTTGTGTCTATGTCTGATCTAATCCTGGGGCCAGGACTAGGAAAAGCAGATCCAGGTGCCAAACTTGGATCTTTTCAAAGGCAACCAGCCCCAGGAGAGGGACCCACAAGCTATGAATTACTGAGATCTCCAAACAAGGTACTCAGGGCTCTGACATTGTCCTGCACGAGAGATGGGATTCATCTCTACCTAATACACAGATCTACCTAATACAGAGACACTAACCCAAACAGGCAGCCAAAATGGGAAGACAAAAAACAAGCCCCAAATGAAAGAACAGGTTAATTCTACAGAAGAAGAGATAAATGAAATGGAGATAAGAATTTTATCAGACAGAGCTTCCAGAATAATGATGGCAAAGATGCTCAAGAGCATGAGAAAAGATACTGAAACTGTGAAGAATGACATAGCACTAATAAAGAACACAGTGGAAGGAATAAACAACAGAGTAGGGGAAGCCAAGGACTGGATCAGTGAATTAGAAAAGAGGGCAGAAAAAAATCACTCAATCATAGAAACAAAAGGAAAAAAACAATTAAAAATCAGGAGGACAACTTAAGGGAGCTGTGAGACAACATGAAATGTAACAATATTCGCATAATTGAAGTACCAGAGGGAGAAGAAATCTAGCAAGAGATAGATAATATATTTGAAAAAATAATGGCAGAAAATTTTCCTAACCTGCTGAAGGAAAAAGTCACACAAGTTCAGGAGGCACAGAGACTCCCAAGCAAGAAGAACCCAAACAGGTCCACACTCAGACACACTATAATTAAAATGCTAAAAATTAAAGACAAAGAGAGAATATTAAAGTGAAAAGAGGAAAGCAATTTGTTATACAAAAAAAAGCTCCCATAAAGTTGTCAACTGATTTCTCATAAGAAATGTTACAGGTCAGAAAGGAATGGAGTGAAATATTCAAGGTAATGGAAAGTAAGGGTCTGAAACAAAAATTACTGTATTCAGCAAGGCTATCATTCAAAATAGATGGGGAAATAAAAAGCTTTGCAGACAAAAAATGCTAGAGGAGTTTATCTCCACCAAACCAGCACTGCAATAAATGGTAAGGGGACTAATGTAATGAAAAGAAGAAATAGAGGTAGAGAAACATAGGCATAAAGAATTAAAATGGTAACAAATGAATATCCATCAATGATAACTTCAAATTAAAATGGGTTAAATGTTCCAATCAAAAGACATAGGGTAGTAGAATGGATACTTAACATGAACCAATTATATGCTGTCTACAAGAGATTAACCCCAGAACAAAGGACTCATACAGGATGAGAGTGAAGGAATGGGAAAAAATTTTCCATGCAAATGGAAAGGAAAAAGAGCAATACTCATATTTGACAAAATAGACTTCAAAATTAAGGCCATCACTGGAGATAATAAAGGTCACTACATAATACTAAAGGGATTGATCCAATAAGAGGAGATAATCCTGATAAACATATATGCACTCAATATAGGAGCACCTAAATATACAAAAAACTTCTGGAGGACTTTAAGGGAGAGATCAACAGCAATACAGTCATAATATTGACATTGCTGATTTAACTATTGAATAGATATTCTGGATAAAATGTTAACAAGGAAACAGAGACTCTAAAAGACACACTGAATCAAGTGGATTTAATTGACATTTATAGAAGAGTTCACTTCAAAGCTTCAGAATATACATTCTTCTCAACTATACCTGGGTTATTCTCAAAGATAGACCACATGTTAGGACACAAAACAAGTCTCCACCAGTTCAATATGATTGAAATCATATCAAGCATCTACTTAGATCACAATGGAATAAAATTAGAAATGAACTACAGTAAAAACCCTCAAAAACATTCAGACATATGGAGGCTAAATAGCATGTTATTAAACAATAAATAACCTACCAACAAGATCTGGAAAGAAATAAAAAACTTCCTGGAAACAAATGGAAATGAGCACACAACCACCCAAAATCTCTGGGAAACAGTAAAAGCAGTCTTGAGAAGGAAGTTCTTAGCACTACAGACCTACCTCAAAAAAAAATTGATAATAAGCTATTTAACTCTACAACTTAAAGAATTAGAAAGAGAACAGCAAGAAAAGCCCAGAGTAAGTAGAAGAAAGGAATAAAGACGAGGAGGAAATAAATGGCATAGAGGCTAAAAACAAATACAAAAAAATCAATGAAATCAAGAGATGTTCTTTGAAAAGATAAACAAGATTGATGAACTGTTAGCCAGACTCATCAAGAAACAAAGAGAAAGGACCCAAATAAATAAAATCAGAAATGAAAGTGGAGAAGTCAACACAATTTTCAACACAGAAATTCAAAGATTGTAAGATAATACTATGAATGACTATATACCAACAAGCTAGACAATATGGATGAAATTAAATATGGAACTGCCTTTTGACCCATTGATCACACTTCTAGAACTACACCCTAAAAGACCTGAAACATCAATAAGAAAGAATGTATGCACCCCTATGTTTATAGAAGCATGACTTAAAATAGCTAAGATCTGGAAGCAGCCCAAGTGCCCCTCAGTAGATGAGTGGATAAAAAAGCTGTGATATAGTTACATCATAGAATACTATGTAGCAGTAAAAAAGAAGGATCTCTTACCTTTTGAGACAGCATGGAGGACCTGGAGAATATAATACTAAGTGAAATAAGCCAGTCAGAGAAAGACAACTATCACATGAGCTCACTCATATGTTGAATCTAATGAACACAATCTGTTGAACAAAATAGATCCAGAGACATAGAAGCATGGAACAGACTGTAGAATCTCAGAGGGAAGGTGTAGGTGGGAAGGTGGGTGGAAAGAGATCAACCAATGAACTTATATACATACAAGTATAACCCATGGACACAGACAATAGGGTGGTGAAGGCCTGGGGTAGGGGATGAGTGTGGACTAGAAGGGGTCAATAGTGGAAAAAAGGGGAACATATGTAATGCTTTCAATAATAAAGATTTATTTTTTTTTAAAGAAGAGAGCAGAACATTTAGGGTTACTTTTCAATCTGGATCAGGTTCCTGATTGTAAACTTGATGTGTCTATCTTTCCCAACATAGGATGACATGATGGCCTGGGTTTAAGAGTTTCTTCTTGTTTGATATCTTTCATCAAGTTTAAATAAATGAATTTGCTCTTATCTCAAGTTGAGTTTGATGCACTCAACATTTATACTGGAAAGTAAAGTGGGTCATGAAAAAAAGAAAGGAAAAGAAAACCTTAGGACCAGGAACCTTCTGCAGGCACCGAACCCTCTGATTCCAGGGGTGAGTGTTCACGGAGAGGGGGCAGTTGGGTCTCCTGGTTTGATGGTTCTTCCCTGTGGATCAGGATATCGCAGGGAAAATCAGATGACCACTTCTATACCACTCTGTCTACCCAAGGGCCTCCCTTCAGTAATAGGTTGCGCTAAGCCCAGAGGCATGGGCCAGCTGGCCTTGGCCAATTATTCTGAATTGGCTGCCTTGCAACATACTCAGTAATTGCCTTTCTGACATTTATCTGGGTTTGTTCCCAATTTTGTTTTGATTCGATGTGCAGAAAATAATGGAAGAATGTATTTCTAAGACCATACACTTCAGAGGAGTTAAAAAAAAATGACAGCCCCAATTTGCTAAGCAAAAAATGATGATGTGAATAGTCCATAACGGTGACTTAGTTGGCCCATTTTAAGATGCACATTTCAGTACCTCTTTATGGCTACCATACGAGAGGGCAATTTCAGGGTACCCTAAAAGGCTGTTCATGCAATGCACCTGCCTGCATTTTGCAATCTCTGACTCCTCAGTTGGGTTGTTAAAAGGGACCCCTCAGTGACCCCAAGTATATGATCAGAAGAAACTCATTAAGTGCAGGGAAGATTTCTGGTCACCCCGTTCCCTATGCTCCAGGCTCACATGACCTGGTTTGGAGACTCTGCCCTCAAGGTTAAGAGATTTGCTCTGGGATTTGCTGAGATCTATGGTTTTGCCCCTTTATAATCTTCACTCAAGAAGCCATGCTATCAGCTCCAGTGTGATCCTAGAGTCCAGAGCTCTGTCTTAAAAGAACACTAGGTCAACCCTTTCCCTACTGAGACTGAAGAGGGAAACATTAACAGGGACAATTAATTTGCTATTCACTGTGGGCTGGCTGTTCATCATAATGTAATCATGTTTAGTTTGAGCCCAGAGACTGGGATTTACTTTTAGTTTTGGTTTTATTTTTTAAATATATTTTTATTGTTCATAGTATTACAGATATCTCCACCCCCCTCCCCTTTAGCCTCTCTTCCCAGCCTCTACTTCCATCCCCCACCCCCGCCCAGGTTTTCACTTGCCCGTGTTCATGGGATTCCACATTGAGGTATGTCAGTCTGTTTCTTGTCTCCATGCTTCGGGTCTTATTTTGTTGGTCAATTTTTGGTTTGATTTTGAATGTTCTCTCTTTTGTTTTGTTTTTTAGTTAGCATATTTGGGTTGCCACTTTTTATTTGCCCCTTAAAACATTTGATCTTAGAAAGAAATTTTCATTTTTGTCTATAAAGTAGAATCAAGATGAAGACTAGGAAGCAACTCAAATTGGGGTCAGCAAGGCAATTAATGAGTGAGTTGATATATGACTCTTTCTTCTTCCTTCACAAAAGAGTTCTGTCCTTGTAAAAAACAAACAAACAAAACAAAACAAACAAACAAAACCCCACATTCCTGAACCTGGGACATGGCTTTCTAGACAAAGGTTTAAACTTGGCAAACTCATACCCTTCTCCAGACCTGACAGATTAGATCCATGGACATGGAAGGAATTTGAAATGTAAGGAATGTTTTTTCTCTAGAATGTATCTCTACCTCCTTTGCCTTTGGACTGGGGATCCCAGTAACAAGTTTCTTTGTTCACTGTTAAGGAGTTAGTGAGGTTAGGTACAACCAGAACTGTCTCCTTAAATGTGAGATGAGACAAGGCCTTGTCATTATGAGTTTCTCTCACGGGGCAGGTAAGAATCCTTAGGTTACATTTGAGGCCCACCAGGAGTTAAACACAAAGGGTGGGGGAGACCTCCTCTCCAAAAGCCTCACCAGTGTGAGTCTGAAGAGAAGAAAACATGCAAATACCAAATGCCACACCAAGCAGGAAAAGGAGGTGGATGAAACTGACCATGCAGACAGACACAGAGGCAGACAACAGAGTCTCTAAAGCACATGCGTGGGCTCCAACTTGGAGCTGGGATTCAGGTAGGACTCCAATCTGGGGCACTGGAGACGGAGAAGGGTAGGCCTTCGTCCTACAGGTACTGAGAGGGACACTGAGCTAGAAGGTATCATGTTAAAGTGGCTAACATGGAGCTTTCAAGTGAAGCTTGCCTGGGCTGTCCCCCCAGTCCCTTCATTTATTACCTTTGTGACCATGGAAGGTCACCATACCTTCTTGGGCTTCAGTTTCCTCATCTGCAAACTGAGAGTAATATCAACCACAGGCACCTGCTGGTAGAATTCAAGAAACTACAACCTGCTTAGTACAGTATTTGACAGATAGCAAACACTCAAAAACCATAGCTATTGTTATCACAAAAAGTAGAAGCCCCTTTAATCAGGAAAAGGACACAACAAAAAAATCACATTATCCAGATTAGTGTTGAGGGAAAATTGATTTTTAATCCCACACAGTTGAGCTTGAGCTCCTTAAATCCTTCCTGCCCAAGGCCAAGATTAGTCCTAGCACCCTGAGCAGAGCTGAGTGCAGAGGTGAGGCCCAAGTGGCCCCAGTGGGGGCTGGAGGAGGAGGCCGAGGCTGCAGCCAGGCGGCCTGACAGTACCTTGAGCTTGTCTTTGAGGAGGTAACAGGCTGTCATGTGGAAAAGGTTATCACTTTTTCTTTCTTTTTATCAAGAGTGTATTTGAAGAGGTGTATTACAGTTCAAAACAAGAACTTGCTACTAATTAGAATTATTTTAAATCTGGAGTAGGTGACTTTGGAGAGGGGTGATTCATCTCTTCAGAAGACACCCCACATAGACATTGGGCTAGTTGACCTCCAAGATGCTGTCCAGAAAGGTTTCAGAAATCCAGTCTGGTGTATTTTGGCACTTTTGTGAGCATCACATTTTCCATGAGTTCTTGGAGGTGGTGGCACTTCTGCTGGGCTGCCAACTTCCCAGTAACGCTATGCTGTTTCTGATCTTTGAAAATAAATAAATAAACAAACAAAAACACACAAAAAACCCATCAACAACAACAACAAAACGGGGTAGTAGTGGTGCTGGGAATTAGGGGGCAGGGGAAGTGGCAAACGAAGACACACTAATAAGATGGGAAAGAATAGATGCACCACAAACTTGCAATTAGTTTATACGGTGCTTTCTCCATAAAGTAGCCGTCACACCTGCAGGCAGAGTGTGACTATAAATAGCCAAATCCAGCTTGTGGCTGAACCCTGGGGAGAGTGGCTGGCTGGGAGGTACCAACAATACCCTCCTTGACTCATCCTGTTCATGCCAGCACCCCAGACAATGGACACCTGGATAGCTATTTGTGCCCCTCTCAGTTCTAATTGCCACACTCATCATAGGAAAGCAGGCGACAGGGAGAAGAATTGCACTGGACAGAGCTGCTCTATCTGCCCAGTGGTTAGAGCCAAAAGGTGTAATCAGAGGTTTACTGCCACGAGACTGCCCTTTGGCAGTGCCCTCATTTTCAGAGTTTGTCTGGGATGCTGTTCAGGTAGCTGCTCCCAGTGCCCCACTCCTCCCCCCATCACGGAAAATCAGAAAGCTCATAAGTCTGCTACTTCTCTAGACCTGAGGAGGGACCAGGCAGACTGGGTTTGCAAACATACACTTGAGAATCCCAGACACACCCGCCTTGGAACAGGCCGGTCATCAATGGCATCTGTGCACTGCAGCTCCAGCAGGGCTCCACGCGCTGGGTCCTGTGCAGCAGCTCTCGGGTTTGCACCTGTGTGTGCATTTCCACACCTGCACGTGTGTGCAGTAGGGCATGTTTGGGTGAGGGAAGCCTTGCACACACATGTCTCAGTCCTTGGGCTCCTTTCATGATGCATCTCACACATACATGGTGTGCAGTTATTTGTTAAATGTTATCAAGATTATGGTGAATAAAACACATTTTTTAAGGGTGGCTTTTTGTCATTATACAGTTTCTTGATGAACAGATAACTCAAAAGAAAACTGCTTTGATGTGGGAGATTTGGAAGTATTTTTAGAATTTCAAAGGAGTGAAAACACTGGGAACCACATGAAGCCATTATAATGGGGCTATTTTTATGCTGGGTACATTTCAGAAACTTGATTTAAAAATTAAACTTGCAGTTTTCAAAATTAACAAGTAAAATGTGGATGAATCCTGACTTGTTCCTGCATCTCACTTTATCCTGGACATGCTCTCCATTCCCGGCTCACAGCACAGCATAGGGTCAGAACCTTAGTAGGTCTTCAGTTAATGCTGGTTAAGTTGTTAACTGACACCCCTGCTGAGCCTTAGCCCATCCCAGGTCCATGGGCCATCTCTAGCTTCAGTTTTGCTGAATCCTATAAAGACTGGATACTACTCAGAAGTTCAAGTGGGGCTAAGGCAAGAATCCAATCCTACACCAAGCTCCCCATCCTTCTGAGCATCTCGGGGGTCTTTCTGGTTTGATGAGGGAGACGGAAGGTTCAAGGAATCAGACAAATCATCACTCCACTGGAGGTGTATTGCAAATGTGTGGGCTTTGGAGCAGGGAAATGCGCATGCCTATCTCCGTCCCATACATCATTAACAGCAATTAGTGTTAGGCAGCTCCCTGCACCTTTGTTCACTCACCCAGAAAGCACACCCACTGCAGGGCTTAGCACAGTACTGTAAGGACTTCACCTGTATTGTTTTCCTAAAATCTGATGAGTCTGTTTGCACTCCAAAGTGCTTTTTGCACAGAAAACATAGTCTTCACCCTAAAGGAATTTATAACACAGTCGGGTGAGTGGTCCATGCAGGGTCAGCTTCGTGGCTCTGTAACCCATAGTAACATGGGGCTTAGAAAGGGCCTGTGTGTGGCTTCACGCTCTGCTTGAAACTTAATGATTTTTGCTTGAAATTCTTAATCATGTTTGAGCAAGCAACCTTTCATTTGAACTTTGTGCTGCGCCCCGCATATTTTGTAGCTAGTCCTTTGTAGCACTTCAGAACATATGTGTAACTGTCTTGTTGGCATGCTCTGAGAACACACTGGAATGCTGGTGGAACACAATGTTACAGAGGTTTCCCTGGAGGGAGCAGGCTGGGAAGGCCTCAAAAATAATAATGCAAATCAGCAGCTCTTAGGACTGTCCCAACCCAATGAAGAAAGGGCCCTCTCCTTTAGGAGGTTCTGGATCTGAGAAACCGGGTTCGCTGCCCCCAATTCCACAGGTTAAGTTTGCTCTCCAGAAATGGTTAGAAATCTTCTTTTAGGGAAGTATTCTCCACAGCTTAATCTCAAACTTCAAAGGTGCTATAATACTTCACTTTGGTTTTCAATCTGTCTACAATCACCAAACTGGATGAAATACCAGTACTTGCATGTTTCTGCTCCTCCCCATCTGACATGTCCACTTCTTCTCTGCTCTTCTGCTCAGGCTGTTTCCATCCTCAGAATAGGCCTTTCTTTCTCTTTGGCTCATATTTAAATCCTGGTTTTGCAATCTACTAACTGCGTGACTTTAGGCAAGTCACTCAGCTTCTCTGTGCTGCTGTTTCCTCATTCAGAGAATGAGGACGACAACAGAGACTACCTTATGAAGTTGCTGTGAGAATTAAAGAGTACATATAAAATAGAACCATGCCTACATATAATGTTAGCTCAGTAACTGTTTGTAATTATTTTTATCATCTCTCAGGCCCACATAGTCCGTCTACTCTGTCATCAAGCTCTGAAGTTTCTGCTTCTGAAACTGCTCCACACCCACTCCCACCAGTTTATTCCAGATCACTGCCCTGCCTCCTGATTTCTGCTGCAGCCTCTGCCCTGAACCCCGAGCTCTAACCTCACCCTCTCCACCATGCATAGCATCACTCCTGGCATGTAGCTGGAGCTCAGTAGATGCTGAATCAGTGAGTGAGTGAATAATGCATGAAGGAGAGCTGTAGAGGGATGGTTCTAAAGTATGAACAGACCATCTCACTCTGTGCTGCTTAAACACCTCGATCCTTCCCCCTTTCTGACTCTGCCATCCCCTGTTCATTCCTGTTGCTCAGCATAGACCCGGTCTCCGGAATCTGCAAGAATGAACGGTGTGCCTGCCACACATGCCAGGGCACACAGGATAAACCCCACCTGTTTCTACTTCCTTTGTCGCCTCTTCCCCCAGAACTGACACTCCTCAACAGTGAAGACTGCACCTTGTCCCTTTTCCTATTTTCAGCACCCGTCAGAGTCCCTGACAGAGACAGACATCGAGTGCGTGATGATCCACTTATCAATTAAAGCTGCCCTGTGATTCCTTTGTTTCCATTTCTGCCTTTCTCCGGACTGTGGGCACATCGGAGGCAGGAACCCCGGCTGCTTCATACTCTTCTATCTCCAGAGTCTAGTGCTGCCAGACTCGCAGTAGACACTCGATGCATATTTAAAAAATAAATACACGACTCTTAGATTTTCAAATATGAATCTATCAATCTACAAATATTTATTATGTGCCTTTCCCAGGCGAGATAGCTTATTAGCATAGATTGTCAGGCAAGACACGAGGATAGGCTGGGGGAAGGTACTCAGGCTGAGAGACAGCGGAGACAGGTGGGAGGTCCAGGAGAGGTGGGGAGGCAGCTGGGTGGGTGAGCGACATTAGGTTGGAAAGGGACTTGGACTGCAATCCATTGGCAATAGGGAGCCCTTGCAGCTTCTTGAGGATGCCAGAGATAAGAGGCAGCCTAGATGCAGGACTGGAACCCCAGAAGGAGAGAGCAGAGTGGCTGAAATTGGCAGGAACAAAGGCCAGGAGAGCGGGGGGGGGGGGGGGGGGCCATGGAGCAGCAAGAACAGGCAATGCGACAGCGGGAAGGGAGACAGGGACCCGAAGGCACTCCAAGGCCACAGTCTCAGGCTATGCGTGCTGGGCTTGGGGAGGCCAGGAAAGATGGTGGGCTGAAGGTGGCATGGGTCTAGTCTTGGGTACTGAGGACAGTGACACTGTCATTCAGGAGGAAGAGAAGGTTGATGTGGTGGTGGGCATTATGTGCTGTTGGGAGCAGGTAATGAGTGGGCCTTGGTACACGGGGTGGGGGGGATGAGGAGGGAGAGGAGGGAGCAGTGGTGCAGATGCATCGGGAGGCCTGACACCAGGTTGCCAGAGGCAGGGATGGTGAGGCTGGGAGAGCAATGAGCAGGATTAGTGTGGCCCGAGCTGACGCTTCCTCTCAAGGGAGGGACAGGTTCCCTGCTGGCCAGGATGCAGGGAACCCAGGACTCCAGCGGCTCCACAAAGTGCAACTGTTCGTGGACAGCGCTGGGAACCGCTGAGGTATAAACCTGAAACTTTTGAATATAGTCAGGCGGGCGAGGGGTTCCCAGTATCATGTTGGGCCTTTGCTGCCTCCTTTGAACTCTCCCTGAAATGTGACAAGGACAGCATTGCCACCCTGGGGCAGCCAGGATGGCAGAGTCCACTCTGCTGGGGTTGGGGGAGTCTGGGAGGGGTGCAGGAAGGAGAGGGAGACCACCGAGAGCGGGGGACAGTGGGTTGTGGTGGTTTTGTTTTACTTTGTGCACAGCACAGCAAATAAGGAGACAAAGAAAGCCAAGGATTGCTGTCAGTGGTGAGCGCTTGTGCAGCAACAGAGATGTCAGCTTAGGAGCCAAACTGCCATTTCTGCTGTAATTGGAGCCTCTGCTCTCCATGAAGGTTGGGGAAGGGGTTGAGGGGGGTGGCGGGAAGGGAGAAGGGGAGTCAGCAACAGGGAAAAAGGTAGAGGGAGACACAGCAGAGCAGAGGAGACAGACAGTGGTCTCCCTGGAGGAAAGCCCTAGATCAGCCCCCTCTCCCCTTTCCAACCCCACCAGGCTTCTCCTTTCCTGTGCCCTGACCTCCATACCAGGAAAAATGAGCCAGGGAGGGCTTTGGAATTTGTTTATTTTCTTTTCCTTCTTTATCATTTATTTTAAAAATTAAAAACAGCCTTTTTCATTTTTCTCCAGTGCCCTGACTACTTGTCAAGCCCACAGTTCATGATGTCCCACGGAGAGCTCAGCCTTGTAAAGCTGGGGCACAGACATCCAATAAGACTGAATCCTCTTGAGCTCCTCAGCTTTCCAGGGATGGAGACAGCTGTGGCGCCATGCTCTGCCCCTGCCTGGGCTCTTAACCCAGAGGGCTCCTGACAAGCTGGTGTGCCAGGGGCAGGGTCCCAAAGGGTGAGTTGAAATGAGGTAATGAGAAGAAGAGGGCAATGTGCCTGTATGGCCTGGAGAGAGAGGGGGCAGAGGAGAGTGAGTGCTCGAATTAGAGGTGATGAAAGGAATGGTGGAGGAAAGAGAAAGGAGATAATATTAAGGCATGGAGGGGGAGGAAAGGGTAGCGAAGTTAGCATCTTAGTATAGATGCTGGTTTCCCATCCCTTGACTTTTCCTAAATAGCCATCAATGTTAAAATAGAGCACAAAAAAAGCTTTTAGACATCAACAAATTCAACTCTCATTTTGCAAATGCAAAAGCTGAGGCCCTGATGCTCAAGGAAGCAGAGTAGCTCACAGTAACAGAGTGGATGGGTTAGAATGGGACCCCGGCTCTCCTGACTCTCTCTTGTCAACAGCCCTAAAAGGCAGGTGCCATGATTGTTCACAGGTTGGAGTTAAGGGGAAAGCACAGAAGGGTCAAGTCAATTGCACGGGGTTGCACATCAGGCACATTGTGGGACTGAAGCACAACTCCAGGCAATCGGGCTCAAGTGCTTCTTCGTACCCAACCCACTGAGCAGCCTCTCAATGATAAACCAAAAGGAAGGTAAACGAAGTCCATGCAATTATTCTCATGTAATGGCGAGGACAGACCATTCTCCACTTGCCAAAGCTCCTGACATATGCTAGCAGGAGAGCTCCTCAGGGCCCCTGACACCTCCTGCTCCTTTGCTCCCCTGGACTGCAGGCCCTCCCTCACATGCAGCTGGAAGGCGGGTCTGTGGCTTCCTTCTCCATTGCATGTTGACAAGCCAGACTTCATGCAGAATATGAGTTGTCTTCATGACCCTGCTAAAAGCATGGATTGAGCACCCTCCTCCCCCGTGGCAGACACTGTGGCAATCACGGGGACAGGGATATTCTTATCAAGATGGACCCAACAGAGGCCTTTCCTCAAGGATCTCTTAGTCTCTCAGGAGAGCTAATATGTGTATACAAATAACTATAACACAAGCTCGAGAGCCATATGTAACATCAAGAAATACATGCATGTGGTGCTAAGGGAATTTGGGAAGCACCAAAAAGCTTTGGGATGCAGCAGCTGGGAGGACTTCATGTAGGAGGTGAGCACTGAGCTGAGCCTCAGGAGTCAACTCAATCTGACTCTGCAAAGATGGGGAGAAGATCAAATGGCTGGCATTCATAGAGAAGGAATGCTAGTGCCAAGGCTAAAAACAAAGTAGAGAGGATCTCACGGGGTTCCTAGGGCTGGGCAGTGACCTTCTGGAAGGAAACACCCAGCCCTCCAGGGCATTTGTTGTGCCCTCCCAGCTGATGCCCTCACAGTTTCAGCCCTGCACAAACAGGCCATCGGGGCGCACTCTGCTCCTAAGGCACCAACACTTGCTGTGCATTCCCTCCTGCAAGCCTCACAGCCACCCAGGGCAATAAGCGTTTCCATGATTTTCACTTCACAGAGGAGGAGACGGAAGCGAGGAAGGTTAAGCAGCTGGATAAAGACACACAGCTAGCAAGAGAGGAGCCTGGGACGTGCCCCTGCAACCTGCAGAGCCCGTGGAGCCACTGTACACCTGTGCGGTCTTTGGAGACTGAGTCCTGGGAGCAGGCACTCAGGAGGGGGCAGGCAGTCCAGCCCTCACCTGGGAACCAGATGGAAGCTAAATTCCACAGGGAATGCAGGGCAAGGGGCTGCCTGTGGGTCAGGAAACAGGGATCTAGCACCTGCGCAGGAAGCTGTGAAGTGTGTTTGTGTGTTAATAACACTTTGTTCCTAAGGCGTTTAGGGACTGCAGAGTGCTCATTCTAGCAAACCAAACGTGCTTAAGGTGCAGCTCACCACAGAGCTCCAGCTATACACACATATATGCATCGCTCAGCAAAGAGACTGTCCATTTCTAAGCAATGTCTAATATCCAGAACTCTATGGCAAAAACCTAATACAATTACAGCTGTCACGGTGAGGGGCTTCCCCTATGTTTCTCTCTCTTCTCCCTCCCCTCTCCATGCTCCCTTCTTCCTCCCTTGTTCCCTCCTTCTCTCTGCTGCCCTCCTTGCATTATTTGTTGCTAGGGAACCACTCAAAGGTTGGGATAGCATCTAAAGAGACTTCTGCCTGGCAGAGTTCAGACTCAGTTCCAGAACTAAACTCGAGAGCCCAGGGCTCCCAAGATCAAGGACTGCTGCCCATCCAAGGACACGTCCTGTTTCTTTCCTGCATCTTATGTGCTTACAAAGGATGAGTGGGCATGGGGGAGGGCTGTTGCTAACACCTTAAGCTTGAGGATAAAGTGCTCCACTTAAGTTCTCCTTGGCCCGGCATTTGATGAGTCTGCCAGAGACAAGCTGTAGGCAGGAGGCACGGAGCTGACTCATCCCAGGGAACTGCTTATGGCGAGGCCCAGCCGCCTCAGCCTGGCCCCTGCAGCCCAGCCCTGCGCTCTCCCTCCAGCTGCCCTGCAGCAGCAGTGGCAGCCTCAGAAGCAGTGGCAGTGGTACCACCTGCCTCTGTGCCCCTGTCGCCCCCACCAACCTGGGCACCAGCAGCCTCTGCAGTGATGCCTTTGCTACCCAGCCAGCTCTCCAGCAGGGCCGTAGTTGATGAAATCTGGGACCTATTTTGAAATTTTCCTTTTAAAAAAAAGTCCAAACTGATTAGTTGATAATTACATGTTGGAACATCTGCTCTGATTTGCTTTATTTTTTCTATTTTGGAAAATTGGAACCCACTGAAGTTTCGCCTTCTGGAATCACGGCCTGCCTCTCGGAGTGCCAACAGCCTCCTGCTCAGCAGCACCTGGCTCGGCCCTCAGCCCAGCTCCGGGAAGCACAGCTCACCCCTGAAGCAGTGGTGGTGTGGCGGGAGGGTGAGAAAGCTGGAGTCTGTTGTGACCCTTAGAAACCTCCATTCACATGCCTCCACTGGTTGGAGGTCTGGGGGAGCGCAGAGCAGCCAGCCCGCAGCCAGCCCGCAGCCAGCCCGCAGCCAGCCCCAGTGACAAGGGGTAGCCCAGGGCAGTGCATGCACAGTGGCAGTGTCCATTCCAAAGCTGGTTTCCTCTGGAAACGCCCAGCTGCTTCTGTCTCCTAGGAAGAGGCTAGCAATTACAGAGAGGCTGGGGTTTGCTCAGGTTTACTCCTGACAATTCCAGCATCTAAAACCCTCACCCCTCCAAACTGCACGTGGCTGCATGGGGCATGACTGCTCAGGTCTGGGGTGTCACCGAGAGAGACTAGTTTTCATTTTGTCGGGTTTTATTTTGTTTTGATTTGCTTTGCTCTGTGTGCTGGGCTCAGGGCCTGCACGCTCCTCTTCATCTCTCTGTCCAGGCGGCACTTCTGGCATGTAGAATGCAGTACTGGGGGCTACGTGAGATAGAAGGGGGGCAGGCCATCAAGATGAGCCAGCCACAGCCTAGCCTCAAGGCTCATAATGCTGCCCTATTCTAGGTCCTTCTGGCAGTCGCCAGGATAATCTTAAAGTCTGAAACAAATATGATTATGTCACTCACTCTTAAACCCTCTAATGGCTCTCTACTGTCTTTATGACCAATTCCCAGCTGACGTCCTTCACCTGGCATCCAGGGCCATTCTAGACATGAGGTGAGCTTACCTGCCCGGCCTCATCCTGCAGTCTCCTTCCCACCCACCACCTACTTCAAGGCGCCAGCCACACTGCATCACCTGTGGTTCTCTGAGCCTCCTCTGCTCCTTCCTGCCCATCTTGCCTTCCTCTGTGCCTGGATTTCTCTTCTCTTGCCTTCACCCCTTCATCTGAATCACTGCCACTTGTCTCTCAGGATCAGTCTAGATGGAAATTTCTCCAGCAATCCTTTCCTGGTCCTCCAGAACTTCTGAAGGTTTCGGCGCCTTACCCCAGTGCTCCCACAGTGTTCGGAATTTCCAGTTATGCATCGTACTCCAACCTCCCATCCAGATCAAAAGCCTGTTGAGAAGCGACACTTTGCTTATTGTGCTCTTTCAGGCAGCTAGCACAGTGCCTCCCATATGGCGGTGTGTATAAATAGCTATTGGTAAGCGAAAGGCCAGGCGAATGAGTGAACCGATGATTAAGTGTTCAAAGGGAGATGACAGTCCACAAATAATGTGCTGGGAAGGATTACGTACCGTATGTGTTTCAGATAGGACAGGTTGTTATGCTGTAGTAATTAGCAATCTCAATTCTCGGCAGTTTGTAACCACAGAAGTTTAATTTCCTGCCCCGGGTATTTTTATCACGGGTCAGCAGAGGTGTTCTGAGGGATGATGTCCTCACTCAAGAACTCTAGCCACTGGGAGGCTGTGTCTCCACACTTCCCCCACCATTGCTGTGCAGGAGGATGAGAACAGAGTGATTTTTTCCCCAGGCTCTGAAAGTTTCCACTTATTTGGTGCAGGCATTGTTAGTGGTCACAGGACCACTTTGAACTTCGGAGAGAAATACAACCTGACCGTGTATCCAGAAGAAAAACTGGAAACATTTGGTGAACAGCATTAGTACCCTTGTTAGGAAACCCAGGCAGAGTCCACTTCCTGATGGAAATACCTGCTAAGGCTTCAGAAACAAGGTGGCATTTGACTGGCCCTTCAGGGTGAGCTGGGTTTAAACCACTCCGTTCAGTTTGCTGGGGAACGGACTCTGTGTGCTGGGAGAGCATCCAGCACTCATCCCACTTGCTTCCTTACAGCTGGAAAATTTCCTGGGCTCGCCCTGCTGAACATTAGTCAGATAAACGAGACAAGGGCCCACCTTTGAGGGAGTTTGTGGTCTAGTAGAGAAGATAAGTCTTGCATGTGTACAGCTATTCATAAAATATGCATGAATATGATATGCACAATAAAAAGTGGAGCAAGGAAGAGAACTTACTTCTATCTGGAAGCATCAAGCTGTGTGTTGAGTAGGATTTCAAGAGAGAGAATTAGAATTAAAAGTGGGGAGGGACTCCAGGTAGAAGAACCAATTGAATCGAATCCTGGTGGGGGGGTCCACAAAGGAAAGGAACTGAAAGAATACCCTGTAGGTTGTTGGTGAGTGTCTGGATCCCAGGCAGGAGGGCAGTGGGAAGGAATTGCAACCGCCTGAAACTGGAAAATTCCAGAAATGCGGAGTTTAGAGACCCTGGACTCTGAAACAAAGCTTGGTCTAAAGTATTGCGCCCCCCTCCCCCCTCCCAGGAGATTCCAGCCCAGTGGGAGTTAGGTAGTGGGAGCTAGGGTCATCCTGTGCAGGGACTCAGGGACTCAGGGCCACCGAGGGCCAGCTCCAACTGCTCTTTTCTTCCTGATCCACCTGCTGCCATTAATGCCTTTGTTGTATCACTCCTCTACGGCTTGGTCGCTGTTCAGATCAGTCCAGTCTCAGAATCATATGTCAAAACCAGCTGCTGTGGTGAAGGTGACTGTGATGGGGAATATGGCAATGATTATACTAGTTTTCATTTTGTCGGGTTTTATTTTGTTTTGATTTGCTTTGCTTCAGTCCAAATTGCTGTTACTGCGGATGTGTTCCTGAAGCCAAAGATTCCTGCCTCTCATCCACTTCACACTTTGCCTCAATTATTTTTCCTATTTCCCCAAAGATCTTTTGACACTTTGAAAAGTGTTTTACTTAGATACAACCCTGCTCTCCTACCTTGTGGTCCTTCCATTTCTCCCTTCTCGCTTTTTATTAATGTCATAAAGAAAGTGTTTCCAGGCAAACATCACTCACAGAGTCATAAAACCCAGGCAGAGGGCAGCCGTGCAGAGTGCATGCTGGGGAGGCGGCTACTCAGTACCAGACTGCGTGTGGGCTGAAGGGAGCCAGGAAACACAGGGCACTGCGCACTGGGCTTTACGGGGCCACCAGCTCTTAAAAACTGCAGCCAGGAGACCCAGTCAGCTGGGAGATGAGGCCAGACTCAGATTCCTGCAGTGTCCTCACTTGTTTGAGTCCCATCCCGGCGATGGATGCCAGTGCTGGAAGGCAGTGTGCGGCCGTCAGCTGCAGCTTTTCCAGAGAATGAGGTTAATGACTTAGCCTGGGGAGCCTGTTAGAGCCGGAGCCTGGCCAGAATTCACCGCAAGCCCTCTCCTTGTTTGTTGCACTTTCTGGGGTGATCACTCCCCTGCCTGTTGTCCCTCCCCCTTCACCTCCCCCCTCCACCACCTTCCCAGGGAATGAATGACTTTTCAACTGCAGACTCAGAGGTGTCCATGCTGAGTAGTGAGACATTTAAACCTTGACTACCCCCAGATACCCGGGCTCTTTGTTTTACCTCCTAGACCCGGTTAACAGGATTTGGACCTACTGAGTAACTAATCCCGTGATGGCGAACCTATGACATGCGTGTCAACACTGACACACGTAGCCATTTTCAATGACAGGTGCAGTAGCCGAGGAAGAAACATTTGCTGCAGTGTAGACACTTTGTGCCAGAGGTCTATAGGCCAAAACAATAGAACTCTGGCACAGAGCGTCTAGTTCTGGGACTTCCGATTATGCCGTTAGGGGATCTTTACCTCATTTCCGGCCGGCAGAGCAGGGAGCAGCGGAATGCGTGCTGGGAACGCATCTCTGGGGGCCCTGTGATCACCATTACCAGTAACCACATAACCACAGCAACCATCATCCAATCTACTGTTCTGGGGTGTCGTGGATTTCTAATTGACCATCATTACTGAGATAAGTGATGGGGAGGCTGGGAGAGGCTGGGAGAGGCGAGGGCCTGTGCTATGGGTGTTTCCTGCCATTAGAAATAGCAGCAGCCATCTTAATTTATATAAGGCACACCATTTTGCAGCATAGTGCAGACTCCATTTCACTGCTGTTACTATTGTCCATCCTTATTAACCCCTATTTCTGGTTATTAGCCCTGCCCTTTCTTAAAAGACAGTTACATGCGCCATCTTGTGGTCAGTTAGGCTACTTAACCCCTAATTGCCTGCAGGGCTAACAGGCTATCTATAATTCTATCTTCTGTCACTGTCCCCTGATGGAGAACCCAAAAAATAAAAATCCAAGGTTAAGTAAAGGAAGTGGTACTAGCAGTAGCAGACCCTTTCAAGAGACATGGACCGAGATGTATGGCATTATAGAAAAAAAAATGGCAGCCGAGACGGGTTTGGCTCATGGATAGAGCGTCAGACTGCGGACTGAAGGGTCCCGGGTTCGATTCCGGCAAGGGCATGTACCTTGGCTGCGGGCACATCCCCAGTAGGGGGCGTGCAAGAGGCAGCTGATCGATGTCTCTCTCTCATCGATGTTTCTGACTTTCTATCCCTCTCCCTTCTGCTCTGTAAAAAATCAATAAAATATATTTAAAAAAAGAAAAAAGAAAAAAAATGGCAGATCATTTTGTGTTCTATGTACTAAAATGGTAGTAAGAAGAACGTGGAATATAGACATTTTGAAACTAATCATTCCCAGCTCTTGAAAAAAAGTGAGGATGAAAGGAAGGAATACATTTCCAGGCAGCTACACCTTTATAAGAGCCAATCTAGTTCCATCCTTAAATTTATTAAAGGTTCTACAAATTTAACATCTTCAAGTTTGATCATTGCTCACTCCATAGCTCAGCATGGAAAAGCACTCAGTGAGGGAGAATTTATTAAAGAAAAACCCCTAAGATGTGCACCAGTTCTATTTCACGACATGCAGAATAAAGATGCAACTATTAAGAGAATATCTGAATTACCACTCAGTAACAATATCATAAAAGACTGAATAATGAGACTGAACACAAACGTACAACATCAATTAAAGAGAGACATAAGTAATTGTAAATATTTTTTTATCTCTCATGATGAAACTACTGATGTCACATCACATGCTCAGTTGGCCATTATTGGTCAATATTCTGATGGTCTCACAATGAGAGAAGAGTTGATAAAGTTAGTATCAGTGCCAACAAGTACATCAGGAAGCAAAACATGTAAGGTTGTTATACAAACATTCCATAACCTAAGCATTGATGTCTCTAAAGTTGTGTCATTGACAACAGATGGGGCACCAAACATGGTGGGGGAAAAAAGTCGGATTTGTCAAATTGTTTATGGAAGCTATTGGACATCCGATTGTGCCTTTTAAGTGTATTATCCATCAGGAGGTTTTATGTGCCAAGGCAGGATTCACCAACTTAAACGACTTACTGTCAGTTGTTACAAAAATAGTTAATTTAATAGTTGCTCGCCCCCTTCTCAAGTGAGAATTTTCTGCACTTTTACTGGAGGTTGATTTCACCTACAGTGGACTGCTGATGTACAATAATGTAAGAGGGCTGAGCCGAGGCAAAGTTCTTGAGTGCTTTGTGGAGTGCTTTGAAGAAATTAAGGTATTTCTTGAGGATAAGGATCTGGGAAACTTTTCTCAGCTCAATGATGATAAATGGGTCAACACCCTGATATTTTTTACAGATCTCTCTGTTCATATTAATGAACTGAACTTAAAGTTACAAGGTTTTAGCAAAAGTATTGATGTTATGTTTGGATACATATGTTGTGGGGCGACTTCTACGACAAGTTGCAAATGACCATGGAGGCAGTTAAGTTGGTAATAAGCAGGCAAGGATTTATTGAAAATTGGCCAGGACAGTTGGAGACCTAACACTCAATGACCACGCTGTCCCGGGTACACGCAGTCCTTTTAAAGGGGTCTGAACCATAAATGTTATTGCCCTGCGTTTGGCGAACAGCCCTCAAGGCTGCATCTGGGTAAGGGGTGCCAATAGACTATGAATGACTCTATTGCTTGTTCTTTATCTTCTAACTATGTTTTCTGCTAGATGTGGGAAAGTGGTCCTATCTTTGTAAAAACAGGTGGTGTAGCTACATAATTGGCGCTGAGGTTACTCCTCTGGTTCTAGTCTTCAAGGGTTTTTTTTTAGCCTTCAAGGTCACAAGTTGGAAACTAAAGCAATAATTCTTTTGTTTTAAGCAAGCAGGGGTGAACTGTGGCCAAAGTTTCAAACAGCAGTTTTACTCCAGTAAATGTTCTTATGACCTTATTTCACATAAAAGCTTTTGAAAGTAAACTTAAAATTTTCAAGTGAGATGTAGAAACTAAAACTTGTAAGTATTTTCCTCGAGTAACAAAGTATTTTGAGAGGGCCAATGCAGCTGTACAAAATGAAATGGAACCCTGGCATATAAAGTACCAGCATGGTTTAGACTCATTACTTGACCAGTTCAGTGATAAATTTAATCAATTTAGAATCCTAGAGCAGACCATAAAAATAATTAAGTATTCTGATGTAGTGGTCTACAGTAGTTTGGAATTAAATGGTTTCCAATGGATGCATATTGATGATTTGGAGATGCAACTTGCAGAATTTCAAGACAGCATCTCAGCTCAAGTGTTTGTCAACTTGAGGTCAAAGCTTGAGAATCTGGAAAGGTGCTGCTTGGAGAATCAAGAGGAGTGCCACTATGAACAGGAAATTTAGAGTGTCTGGAACCAATAACCAGACACTTGTAGCTCCCTGAAAAATATAGCAATGGCTTTACTCACAATTTTTCCCTTTACATACTTTTGTGAGACCTTATTCTCAGCATTAAATAATATCAAAACCAACAAAAGAAAGAGATTGACAGATGAAGTTAGTAGTGCTTTCTTGGGCTTGAAGTGTACAAAATACCAACCTTCAATTGAAGGTTTGGCCAATGAAATTCAGCAACAAAAAAGTCACTAATAGGCAGGTTAGTTAAAGAATTCCCCCCTTCCCCTCACTTATCTTAGTTCACAGCACCCCACACAAGTTAAATAATATCAAGACCAAGAAAAGAAACCGACTGACAGATGAACAAAGAAGTCACTAAGCAGATAAGTTAAATAATTAGTTTTTGGTTTATTAAATACAGTTACATATTACAATTATACATATTTGTTATTTAAACTATAAATATCATGAAATTATGTGTGTTTTTCTCAAAGTGACACCTCCCTCTCCCCCCGAATTATGCTAGTTTTTTTGGTAAGTTTTGGCACACCAAGCTCAAAAGGTTGCCTGTTACTGCCCTCGGAGATGTATCCATAAACATATTGCTATGTGAAGTGTCTGAGGTTTTACTACCTATGTTCTCTAAAATTTTTATGGTCTCATGCCTTACATTTAAGTATTTTATTCATCTTGAGTTCATTCTTGTGTGTGGTGTACGTTAGTGGTCTAGTTTCATCTTTTTGTCTGTGTTTGTCCAGTTTTCCCAGCACCATTTTTTGAAGAGACTGTCTTTACTCCATTGTATGTTCTTGTCTCGTTTGTAAAATATTAATTGACCGTACTGGTGTGGGTCAATTTCTGGGGTCTTTGTTCTGACCCACTGGTCTATATGCCTGTTCTGGTGCTAGTACCAGGCTATTTTGATTATAATGGCTTTGTAGTATTGTTTGATATCTGATATTGTGATCACTTCTTCTTTGTTCTTCTTTCTCAAGATGGTTATAGCTATTCAGGGTCTTATATGGTTCCATATAAATTTTTGGAGTATTTGTTCTAGCTCTATGAAATATTTCATTGGTATTTTAATGGGGATTATGTTGACTCTATAGATTGATTTGGGAAGTATAGACATTTTAATGATGTTAATCTTCCAACCCATGAAGATGGTATATACTTTCATTTGTTTGTTTCTTCCTCTATTTCTTTTATCAATGTCCTATAGTTTTCCAAGTACACATCTTTTGCCTCCTTTTTTTAAGTTAATTTCTAGGTATCTTTTTTATTTTGTTGTTGAAATGGTAAATGGGATTGTGTTTTTAGTCTCTCTTTTTGAGAATTCATTATTGATGTATAAAAATGCCATTGATTTGTGAATGCTGATTTTATATCCTGCTTCCTTGCTGAATTCATTTATTAAGTCTAGTAATTTTCTGGTGGGGTCTTTAGAGACTTTTATGTACATTATCATGTTATCTGTGAAAAATTACAGTTTTGCTTCCTCCTTTTCAGTTTGTATGCCTTTTATCTGTTCTTTTTGTCTGATTGCTGTGGCTAGGACTCCCAGTACTGATTGCTATGGCTAGGATTTCCAATACTATGTTGAATAAGAGTGGTGAAATCAGGCATTCTTGTCTTGTTCCTGTTCTTAAAATAAACACTTTTAGTTTTTGCCCATTGAGTTTTATGTTGGCTGCATGTTTCTCATATATGGCCTTTATTATGTTCAGGTGTGATCCCTCTATTCCCACTTTACTGAGAACTTTTATCAAAAAGGGTGCTGGATTTTGTCAAATGCTTTTTCTGCATCTATTGATATGATCATGTGATTTTTATCTTTCATTTTTTTAAAAATATATTTTATTGATTTTTTTTACAGAGCGGAAGGGAGAGGGATAGAAAGTCAGAAACATCGATGAGAGAGAAACATCGATCAGCTGCCTCCTGCACACCTCGTACTGGGGATGTGCCCGCAGCCAAGGCACATGCCCCTGACCGGAATCGAACCCGGGACCCTTCAGTCCGCAGTCCGACGCTCTATCCACTGAGCCAAACCGGTCTTGGCTTATCTTTAATTTTTAAATGAGATGTACCACAATTATTGATTTGTGAATATTCAGATTTGCATCCCCAGAATAAATTGTACTTAGTCATGGTGTATGATCTTTTTAATATATTACTGGATCTGAGTTGCTAATATTTTGTTGAGGATTTCAGCATCTGTGTTCATTAGGCATATTGGCTTATAATTTACTTTCTTTGTAGTGTCTTTATGTGGTTTTGAAATTAGGATAATGCTGGACTCGTCAAAAAAGCTTGGAAGTATTCCTTCCTCTTGGTTATTTTTGAGTAGTTTGAGGAGGATAAGTGTTAGTTCTTCTTTGAATGGTTGGTAAAATTCACCTGTAAATCCATCTGGGTCAGGACTTTTGTTTGCTGGAAGTTTTTAAATTACTGCTTAAATTTCATCAGAAGATCAGGTTTTTTGATCTTCCTGATTGAGTTTTGGAAGATTGTATGTTTCTAGGAATTTGTCCATTTTGCCCAGTTTGTCCAGTTTATTTGTATATAGTTGTTTATAGTATTGACTTACAATACTTTGTTTTTCTGTGGTGCCCATTGTAATATCATCTCTTTCATTTCTGATTTTATTTATTTGGGTCCTCTTTCTTTGTTTCTTTATGAGTCTGCCTAGGGGTTTATCAATCTTGTTTATTTTTCCAAAGAACCAATTCTTGGATTTATTAATCTTTTGTACTGTTTTTAAAATCTCTATGTCATTTATTTCCACTCTGATCTTTATTATTTCCTTCCTTTTACTTCTTCTGGGATTTTCTTGCTGTCCTCCTTCTAATTCATTTAGTTGTTGTGTTAGATAGTTTATTAGTGCTTTTTCTTGTTTCTTAAGATAGGCTTGTATTGCTATGAATTTCCCTCTCAGGACTGCATTCACAACCTCCCATAGGTTTTGGGTGGTTGTGTGTGCATTTTCATTTGTTTCCAGGAAGTTTTTGATTTCTTGCTTGATCTCATTGGTAACCATTCATTGTTTAATAACATGCTAGTTAGCCTCCATATAGTTGAGTGTTTTTTAAATTGTAGTTGATTTCTAACTTCATGCCATTGTGATCCAAGAAAATGCTTGGTATTATAACAATCTTCTTGAATTTGTATAGACTTGTTGTGTGCCCTAACATATCATCTGTCTTTGAGAATGTTCGATGTGCACTTGATAAGAATTTATATTTTGTTGCTTTGGAGTCAAATACTCCTTAAATATTGTTTAGGTCCATCTAATCTAGTATATCATTTAAGGTCTCTGTTTCCTTGTTAATTTTTGGAAGATCTATCCAGTGATGTGCATGATGTGTTAAAGTCCCCTAATATGACTGTATTGTTATCAATCTCTCCCTTAAAGTTCATCAAGAGTTTTCTATGTACTTCGGTGCTCCCATATTGGGTGCATATGTTTACAAGGGTTATATATTTTTTAATCATTCCCTTTAGTATTATAAAGTGGCCTTCTTTATCTCTTGTTATAGCCTTTGTTTTCAAGTTTACTTTCTCTGATATGAATATTGCTACCTCAGCTTTTTTTTTCCCCTTTCCATTTGCATGGAATATATTTTCCCATCCCTTCATTATCAGTCTATATGTATCTTTTGTTCTGAGGTGGGTCTCTTGTAGACAGCACATATATGGGTTTTCTTACTTATTTAGTCACTCTATATGTTTTTACTTGAGCATCTTATCCATTTATATTTAAAGTTATTATTGATAGGTGTTTCTTTATTGCCATTTTTATTTTTTTTATGCCGATAATCCTCTTTCACACCTTTTCTTCTTCTTAAAGCATTCCTTTAATATTTCTTGTATTGCTGGCTTGGTGATAATGTACTTAAACTTTTATATTGTCTGGAAAGCCTTTTATTTCATTTTCAATTTTAATTGATAAGCCTTGTTGGATATAGTAGTCTTGGATTTAGGCTCTTGCTTTTTAGTACTTTGAATACTTCAGGTTATTCCCTTCTGGCCTTAAGTATTTCTATTGAGAAGTCAAATGACATTCTAATGGGAACTCCTCTTCAGTGTTTGGGAAGAGGAATTTATTATGGATAAGGCTCCTTTCAAGGGTCTTTGGACACAAAAATGAAAATTTTTCTTTTGCTCCTAGTGCAGAAGATAGACATGCTTTCAGATAGTCACATTATAGTATGAAAATACTCAAGCTAGTGTTATCTGGAAGTAAGTGTTACAAATAATAAGTTAAATTTTTTCTAGTAGCCACTTTTTAAAAAGGTAAAAAAAATAAAATAAACTTAATTTTAATAACAAATTTTAACTGAATAAATCCAAAATATCATTTCAACCTACGGCACTAGACACATTTCAACTACACAAGAGCCACATGTGGTTAGTGGCTACCTTACTGGATGGCATGGATATAGACAAGCATATATAATTGTGAAGAGAGCACAGGAAGGCAATCACAGGCACTATCTAGGGAATCACAAAGGCTCCCCAGGGTCCTGACAGATGAGTGGGCTAATCTTGTGGAGACACTTTGAAGATGGTTCGTACTCAACACTTGTCCTGCCAAATCCCTGAGCCATGCCAGCATTACCTCTTGCCCAGATTATCGCTACATCTCCTAATTTGTCTCCCTGCCTCTGGCCTTACTTCCCTATGGTCTAATTTCGACACAACAGCCTGAGAGATCTGTTAAATGTAAAGCAGATGCCACACTTCTGCTTAAACTTTCCACAGCTCCCATCTCCCTCAGAGTAAAAGCCATTGGTTATGCACTGGTCCACAGTGACAGCAGAACTGGATGGGATCTGACCTCCTTCCCTTGTTACCTTCTTGATATCACCTCCTACTTGTTCACTCTCTTCCATTAAACTGGCATCTTGTTATTTCATAAACATGCCAGGCACACTCCCACCTTAGGGTCCTAGAACTAGCTGTTGCCTCCACCTGAAATGCTTGCTGCCCAACTATCTGCACAGCTCATTTCCCTGCAGGCCTCAGATCTTTCTCAAAAGTCACATTCTCCATCAGGTTCTCTGTAGTCTCCTTATCTAAGATACAGGACCACTTATCACACTGCCTTTACTCCGCCTCTGCTTTATTTTTCTCCTCTGTACTCACCACCATTCTAGCCATGTTACTTATATATCTTGTTTCTTTCATGCCCAGTATCAATTAGTATCTAAGAGGCAAGAGTTTTCTTTGCTGTAGTCACTGCTTGGTACCTAGTGTCCCTAGAAAGAACGAGCAGCAAGGAAAAATATGGTACATAAGCAATCTGGTGGGAAAAGTTAGTGAAGGGGGGGGGGGCATGTCTAGGACCAAGAGCAGGAAACAGGGGAGCCCTAGAAATAATTGGGAGCCTAAGAGGCTGCCCAGAGGTGACCAATCAGGAAATAATGGTCTCCCTGCTCTTTGCAGTCATAGAACCTCTTACAATTTCAGCTTGTAGACGATCAATAATGAGAACAATACAAGGAGAGCTGTTCCGAGGGAAGGTGGTTGGGTCACATGAGAAATATGCCTCTGAGACAGTCCAGAGATGGTGGACGCTGACAACACCTTGCCATGCTAGCAGTTAGCAGCTGTGCATGGCTGCAGGCGGCCCAGGACCATACCAGAGAGGATGGATCTTGCATTGCCACCATGTGTCCACCATCTGGATACCATTGCTGACATGTACACATGAAGAACTATTTGACATTGAAACTGGGACTCAGAACAGTTGGACATTGAAACTGACACTCAAACTTTTTTTTTGCTCTTATACGTTTGTTTCTAGTATGCAGAGGCAAGATATTTTTGAAGAAAAGAAACAAGGGGAAGTGATTGATATAGAGGCAGGGTGGCCTCGAACAGGCTGTCAAGCTACAGGGGGAAGGCTGGAGTGGATGGGAGGCAGATGCAGGGGAAGATCAACCGAAGGACTTGTATGCATACATATGAGCATAACCAATGAATGAAAGACACTGGGGCGGGGAGGGGGGCAGGTGGGGACATGTGCTGAGGGGTAAGGGAGGCTGGGGGAAGGGTATTGGGGGGGGAAGGAAAACATATGTACTACTATTAAATATAAGTTATATTGTAAATAAAAAAATAAAAATAATAAAATAATAAAAGAGAAAAAAAAACGCACTTAATTTGTCAAGGTTTTCCACATTTTGAGGCTATGTTATCCAGCATTCCTCAGATGTACAAATACAAGAGGCACTAGAAGCATTCTTCTTGCATGATCTTGTCCCTTTTACTAGGGCACAAGGAATAGGCAAATAAGGGGACAAATAAAGAAAGGCATGCAAAAAGGAAATTCACAGACTGTTGAACCTCAGAGGGAAAGCAGGGCAGGGAGGGTGGGAAGAGATCAAGCAATGAACTTGTACGCATATGTGTTTAACCCGTGGACATGGACAATGGGATGGTAAGGGCCTGGGGAGAGGGGCGGCTGCAGGCTAGAAGAGGTTAATGATGGAAAAAAGAGAATCTATGTAATATTTTCAACAATAAAGATTTTTAAAAATATATATATATAAAAGAAATATGCCTCTGATTCATCTTCATGGAAAAGAAACAGCATATGGCCAGGCGGTTACTGAATTTCCCCAGAGCAAACAGGATGTGGGGGTGGGAAGAGGGGATAGCACATGTTCTAGGAAGATTCCCCAAGGAAGGTGGAGAAATCCCAATGGGAGACAGCAAGACCTAGGTGACTTGAGGAGACAGGTCATCTCATAGGACTCAGCCAATGAGGAACCCAGAGGAGGGACTAAATAAATGGGCTATGTTCCCTGCCCCACGTGTGATCCTGTGCAAGGGTGCCTGCTCTCCAGAGTGCTATTAAAAGACTCATTTTCGCCATGCTTCTGTTTCCTAGTCCCTCATTTTGACATTGGGACTGGTGAGCCATTTCTCACAGGTCAGAGGCTTCTTTCTCCCCTCCCTGAGAGCTCCCAATTCACAGAAAGTCTAAAACTGCTCTAGTCCTCTGAACAACACTGGACTCCCTGCGGGGTGGACCGCAAGCTGCCTGCAGCTGGAGGTCTTGGCATCCCAGCTCCACTTCCACCTGGAACTACTCTGTGACCTGGGCTAGCGGCCTTCCCTCCTCTCTGGGCGGAAGGGGTGAGCGGTGGGCCTCTTTCTGCAAAAACACGTGTGGATGCAAAGGGCTGGAGGCTGCCAAAGGGAAGCTTGGGGGTCCTGCTGGGCGCTCTCTCCCCCAGGGCCATTTATCCCTCTGCCCACTGCTTTAGAAAATGCTCTGGGCCTGGGAGGCACTGCCCTTAGCACCTTCTTACCCTGACAATAGCCTGTTTACCAGTCCAGTCCTGTTTCTGTGTTCCCTGAGGGATGACTACATCCCCCCCCCCCCCCAAACAAGCTCCTTCCAGCTGTGCTGCCCCCTGTCCAGCAGGGGAGCCAAATCATCTGGGGGTGAGGGGGAGGGCGGGGGAACGCTTTTGGGAGGGAGGGATTCCCTGTCATCTGTCCAAGTAACTCTTTCCCCAGCGCTTGTAAGGCTGATTGCTGCCGACTTCCAGCAGGAGAAACAAGCCTTGAAGAGGGAGAAGCATTAGTGAGGGCAGACACTTCTCACCTGTAACAAGGGGCTTTGCTTTTCCGCGGTTCTGCTGCAGGCTGTGCATCTTCTGTTGTTCAGTGCTCCCCCAGCCCTTCCACTTGCAGGAGGAAGTGGGATGTATGTATGTCTCTCTGTGTGTGCCCGCATGTGTGTGTCTTTAATATACACGTCTACAATGGAAATATGTTTAGATGACATGTGTATGATACACACATATATGTATGCAATATATATGATATGTAAACAAAGTGTATATGTTCTTAATGTATACCTCCATATAGAGCATCCATATCTAAAGAATATGCAGCTTTTCTAAATGGGGAGAGAGAATAAAAGAGGGAGAGGAAGAGAGATAAAGAGACCCACCCCTCCCTTTCTAGGCTGTCCTACTGGAAAGGAAGCAGGGAGGGCTGAGGCTGAGCCCCCACCTGGCCTCTTGCTGATTCTCTGTCATTTGTTGGAGGCACTGTCACTCTAACCTCCAACAACTTGGGCAGGGGAGAAAGGAGGAAAAGAAATAGAGTAAAACACTTCCTCCAATCAGTGTAGCCAGGGGAATCGCAGGACTAAGAGGAAATAATGATTTCCTCCTCTGCTTTTTAAGTAAATACTGCTGCACCATGAGCTATGGGCAGGTCAGGTGCAAAATAATAGACTGTTTTCTGGTCTCTGCAGCCCCGGGCCTCTGCTAACAGCATCAAGTACTCAATTTTCTTTTTGTTATTTAAAAATGTGTTTGTGGATTCCTGTGGAGCTGGGAAGGAGGGGTAAATTTCTGTTCTAGAACCACCAAGAGGATGGCTTAATTTGTATTTTTGCTTTATTAATGGAAAACTACCTACCGGCCCCTGAATTTTGTCTATGGGGAGGCCTTTAATGTGTTTGCCCGATGCAATGGGGCTCAGGAAAAAGAAACTGTTATCAGCAGAGCGTGTCTTGCGGGAGTAGAACCTCCTGTGGAAGGTGGATGCACTCCAGCCGGCAGAGAGGAACCTGGGAACCCCTTAGGGTCAAGACCCAGGACCTCCTAGGCCTCAGTGTCTCCTTTCTATTCCATAGGGCTAGTGGTGAGATTATTTTACACTCATGATAGCCTTAAAATATTACTGTGCCTCAAGAGAGTAAAAAGGCACAGTAATAAGATAAATGCAAGGGGTATTCTTAATAATGTTTTTACCCAATTGAGTGTAATTAATCTTTTCTCATCCCCTACCCTGAAAGCAGTTCATCACTTCAGGTAAAGCCAGACACCGCACAGCAGCACCTGGCAGAGAGGACCTCGAGCTCCTCTCACCCAGCCTATCACTTTAAGACTAGACAGCTCTGGCCGAGACCGGTTTGGCTCAGTGGATAGAGCGTCGGACTGCGGACTGCGGGGTCCCGGGTTCGATTCCGGCAAGGGCATGTACCTTGGCTGCGGGCACATCCCCAGTGGGGGGCGTGCAGGAGGCAGCTGATCGATGTCTCTCTCTCATCGATGTTTCTGACTTTCTATCCCTCTCCCTTCCGCTCTGTAAAAAACCAATAAAATATATTAAAAAAAAAAAAAGACTAGACAGCTCTGGGCAGAGCCAGGCCTTTGTACTGTGCACCCCTCAGTAGCATCTCTCAGCAAAGGGAAAAAGTCTAGAGAGAAAACCTGGAGCCTCAAGCAGACATTTCTGAAAATATTTCATTATTCTTGTGAATTAAAAAAATACATAGATCACCTCTTATTTGCCCACTCCTTTTCTTCTTGCCAAACCAGAGCCATTTGTACAGTCCAAGGTAGGAATATGAAGATGCTCCCTCATGTTGTGTTTAGACTCCTCTACTGGTCCTTCATGTCAAAGCTGCAGGTACACTCCTCAGGGAGGCAAATACAGTAGAGCTTCTTCCAATGGGAACTGCCTTCAAATTTAAAAGGTTTTGAGCGGTACATGGGAAGCCAGGGTTAGTTGAGTCCTTTCTTACCCTTTTAATAGCTCTGGAGAAGTTTGAGGGGCTGGAGAAGTCTTCCCCAGTTCTCACCTGAACACCCTAATTTTCCTACTGGAGCACTCCCCCAGCTCTCCAGGGACAGCCTCCCTCCGCCACCCCTCACAGTCACGACTCAGTGAGCCCACCTGGGCTCCTGAGGTGCAAGAGCTGCAGTGATAAGGGGCTGTGAGTTAATGGTCTGCCATGAAGCAATAGGAGGGAGACACAGTGCACCAGCTGCTGAGGCCAATCTGGTCCTCTGGACCGTCTTCCTCCATCCATTTAGCCTGGGCCCAAGGTTTCCTTTTCTCCCAGAATTTCTATGTTACCTTGGAAGCCAAATTCACATTTGTCACTTGGTAAACTTTGCTCAGTGTTTTCTTCTCCCTTTCTCTTTACCTCTCTCCTTCCTGCTTTTTATTTGAATAATACATTAATTCATTAGCATGCACTAAAAACTCTAATTTATTGAGCAAATTAGCAGAAACTGTGGCTTTTAGTTCAAAGACCAGATACATTCTGATGAGCAGAAAATAATTCAGGGACATGTTCAACACTTGGCGTGCTCCCAATGGGGATCAAGTCTAATGGGTGCTGTGGTTAAAACTCTGTTCATTGGGAGGCAGCAGGACAGCAGGTGCTGATGAGGCGGGCAGGCGCAGGCAGAGACCAATGCTCATCTGTGTGACAGACATAGGAACCAGGCAGCTGAAGACAAACTCTGTCTTTCACACAATTTTGTATATGAACGGATCTAGCTTGTCCACTAGTCTGTAGCTATTGAAATTCAGTATATTCAGATGGGAAGAGGACCCACTTTGGTGTCAGAGAGCTGGATTCTAGTTGTGATTCTATAAATGTACCAGCTATGTGACTTTGAGGTTGGTATTAAATTACTAAAGCCCACTTTTCTTACCTGAGAAATGGAGAGCATGGTAATGCTGACCTTGTAAGGTTATTCTGATGGTACAATGAACAGACACTTGAAAAGTACTGGTGCATTAAGCGGCGAGCAAATGTTAGATGTTGGCTTAGTCATTTCAGGCTATTACAAAAGCATACCATTGACGGGTGGGTGGTTTAAACAACGGAAATGTGTTCCTCATAGTTCTGAAAGCCAGGGAGTTTGAGATTAGGTGCCAGCTTGGTTGGGTTCTGGTGAGATCCTCTTCCTGGTTGGCAGGTGGTGTCTCCCTGTCAGTTGCTCACATGGCAGAGATCAGAGAGAGGAGAGCAAGCTCTCGTGGGGCTCTTCTTTCAAGGGCACTGATCCCGCTCCTGAGGGCTTCACAGCCATGACCTCTTCATCTCTGGAGCCCACTGTAGTTCTCATTGTCCTGGAGATGAGGCTTCAATATGTGGATTTTAGGGGGACACATTCAATCCAGAGCAGGGACAGTTATTTTCTAGCCCCCCCCCCTTCCAATCTATCAAAACCCTCTGCATTTGGACCTTCTGTTGAAGATACTAGTATATTTTAGGATGGATTCCTCCATCCAGCCTGCTATTCTAACCTCAGTTCTTTTTCTATTTTTAAAACTTATTTTTACTGATTTTAGAGAGGAAGGGAGAAGGAAAGAAGGGTAGAAACATCAATGTTGAGAGAGAATCATTGGTTGGTTTGAGGATTGGGGATTGAGCCCATAACCTGGGCATGTGCCCTGGCCGGAAATCAAACTATGACCTCCAGGTTCATAGGATGACACGCAACCACTGAGTCACACCAGCCAGGCCTGACCTCAGTTCTTAACATCAGCTGCACTTCTGACAAAGATTTAAAGTATGACCTTAGCATTAAGAAACAGTTGACTGTCCCTTTAGAAATATGGTCAAAAGATACAAACAGTTAACTTACAAAAGAAGAAACACAAGTGTTCAATAAATGGGGAAAAAAACCACTCAGCCTTGATAGTAATAAAAATGCAAATAAAAACCAATTAAATTATACTCTTTATCTTCCAAAATGAAAAGAATTTAACATATGATAACATGAGTGCTGTCAAGGGTGGGGAGGGGCACGATACTCATCCACTGTTGATGGGGTATAAACTAATGGAACCTTTCTGGAGAGCAATATAATTATGTGAAGCAATAAATAGTCCTCCTTTTGTACTAAATAGACTTATTAAAGGGACAGACAGGTAAACCTAGAAATAGACTGAAATACACATCAGCACTTAGAGTATTATGAAGATGACATTTCAAATTAATGTGATAAATATGGATTATCAATAAACCTGGTTGGAACAACTGGGGAGCCATCTGATAAAATATTAAGTTAGAGCCCTACCTCACTTCTTATGCCAAAATAAATTCCAGGTGATCAGACATAAAATGTGAAAAAGGAATCCATAGATGTAGCATGAGAAAACATGGGAGCAATCATTTATAATCTCAGAGTGAGGAAGATGTTTCTACTAAGTTGTCTCAAAATTTGTTTCTGTAAATATATAATTTGTTAGGTAATAGAAGATGATTTTATTGTGTGAAATACAGCCCATATTTGTGACTAACATTTCTGTAAGCAGACTATTGAATTTGCAAGTTTTACTGGGCTACTTTGATTCCATCATGTATTTTGAAATGCCTTCCACATGAGAATATGGCCAAATGTGGGCAGATTATAATCCAAAAATGCAAAATCTGGATTAGACAGTGGTTGCAAAGAAACTTTTATTTTGTCCCTTTCCTGGATTTTCTTGTTTTGAATATACTGGTGAGGGAAGCATTAATCTAAAATAAATTTTTTTCTCAATATTTTTCATAGTTTCTCATCTGAAATCACTGGGTTTTTAAATTTTGTTTGAAAGCTAACATTGTGAATACACTGAATATTATGAAACAACACCAATAAAGTGTGAGGCAGCTTTCTATAATCAAATACATAATTACTTTTGCAGTAAACAATTGATTAGTCACACCAAGTGAGATAGATAAAACTTCACATTAAATCCAGGCATGTCAAGTTTTATTTAAAAAAATATATTTTTTATTGATTTTAGAGATGAAGGGAGAGGGAGAGAGAGACAGAAACATCAATGATGAGAGAGAATAATTGATTGGCTGCCTCTTGCACACCCCCTCTGGGGGACTGAGCTCACAGCTCAGGAATGTGCCCTTGACCGGAACTGAAACTTTGACTCTTCAGTCCACAGGCCGAGACTCTATCCACTGAGCCTGACTGGCTAGGGCCAGGCATGTCAAGTTTTACAGCTAAATGAGTTTTGGCATTGAGTTTATAAAAGTAAATTACAGAGTGTGTGAATAAGACATTGAGGGTCTATATATAAAGAGTTTGTATGACTAAAAATATACCCACAATTGAAGTATTGGCAATAAAATAAACAGACACTTCAGAGAAAAGTAAATACAAATATTTCTTAAATGAACAAAAAAGTTGTCAACCTCATTACTAAAGGAGAAATGCAATTTATTCTCAGTATTTTTGCATTTCTACAAGCTACCATTTGTTATGTAACATGTGAACATCTGAAAGTTTGATAAGGTATCACTACTGAGAGTGCAAGGAAAGCTGCACTCATATGTTCCTGGTGGGCATACATTTTTGTACAATTTCTAAAGAGACCTGGCTAGCAAAATCAATAAAATTAAATTAAATGTGCAATTCTACATGTAGGAATTTATTCTAGATGTATCAACAATAGGACACTGTTTAAGAACATTATGATATAGTGTATTCATAACATACAGGAGAACATTATACAATAATTAAAAATATTGTGACAAATCTTTATGTACTGATATAAAACAATCCCAAGGTATACTATTAAGAAAACAAACAAACAAAATGCAGTAAATTGGGTTTATTAAGGTTCAACTTATGGAAAGGGAAAGGAAAATTTGACAAAATTGCCATTTTTATAAGTAACAGTGTTTGTGCCTGGGGAGGAAAACTGGGTGACTAGAATAGAAAAATAAGACAGACTTTTCAGGATACAGTTTTGTCCCCTTGCATTTCAACCTAGGTGCTATTTTCAAAGAAATAGACATTGATTTATGCACGTCATGACTGAGATAAACAATCTAAACATTCAACAACAGTAGATTGGTTAAATAACTGATGATATCTCTATGATGGACTATCATGCAAAATCAAGTTGTGGAAGAATGTTCATCAGCATTACATTGCAAATGTAAAATGTGGACTAGAGGATAGAATGTTGACATATTTTTAAAAATGAAAAAGCAAAAGTTACATATAATCATATAAGTGAATGTACCTAGGTAAAGACCAGCAGTACCTACTAAAATTTTTCCCCCAATTATTTACTGGAAGTAATTTTTTTTGTTAGTCCTCACAGGAGGGTAGTTTTCCGTTGATTTTTAGGGAGAGTAGAAGAGAGGAGGAAAGACAGAAGGAAACATCTAAGTGAGAGAAACACATCGATTTGTTGCCTCCTGCATGAGCTCTGACCAAGGGGGGAGCCTGAAGCCAAGGCACACGCCCTTGACTGGAATTGAACCCGGGACGCTTTGTCTCCATAGACCAATGCTCTATCCACTGAGCCAAGCTGGCTAGGACAGTGGTGGGCAGGCAAACAGCAACTCGCGAGCCACATGTAGCTCTTTGGCCTCTTGAGTGTCCAATGCCACTTCTTCAAAATAGACTTGCACAGGCTGAAAACCAACTTCTGCACATAGGCCACGAAGTTTCAGTCGTGCTGTACATACGTGCCTGCGCATGGTATTTTGTGCAAGAGCCACACTGCCTGAATTCTTATTGTAAGTGAGAAACTCTTCAGGGTGCTAGGTATAGAGGTGTGAACAAAATTGTTGTGGTTCTGGTATTCCAGGAGCATAGTCTAGTGGAAGACATGCAAAATGAAGGAAGAAAGAAAATAAAATAAAATGAAAATGATTAAAAATTATTCTAGACCAGTATTCAGGGAAGGCTCCATGGAAAGAGTGACATTTAGTTTGAGATCTGAGTGAGGAGAAGGGTCCAGTCCTGTACAAGGAGATGGTGGAATTCAGGTAACCGAGAAGAATGTGGGAGAAGAATGTGCAAAGGTGGGGAGGTCTGATCGTGGAAATGAGAAGTCTAGTGAAGCAGAGAGATGCAGTGAGAGGCAGAGAACTGCACAGGGGAAGGTAGGAAAGGAGGGCACATCTTGTGGTTATGGGTGCTGTCATCTGTGTGATGGATGCTGGTTAATTTGCATATTACCTTTTATTAGATAGGATGAAATATTTTTGAGAATTCAGTTGTCATTATAAATGCATCTTCTTAAAACTTATGTCTTTTTCCTTCTGACTGCCTTTAAGATTGCCTCACCATCTTTGGTGTCCTCAAATTCACTATGATATATCTAAGAGTGGATATTGTTTAGATTTGTAGAAACTCTTGAGTCTGTCTTTCAAAGAGTTTTGGAAAAATTTCAGCCATCATCTCTTCAAACATTGTCTTTGCCTCATTTTATCTCCCTTCTCCATCTAGAATTTGAATTAAACACCAGATCTCATTCTACCTTCTTATTCTCTTCATATTTTTATTTCTTGTTCCTTTCTGTGCTTCTTTTTGGGTAATATCTGTCTGAGCTATCTTTTAGTTCACAAATTCTTGTGTTTTTTTTGTTAATGTGTGTGCTCTTAAACCCAGCAATTAGGTCTCTATTATTGCATTTTTCATTTCTAAAAGTTCTATTTCAAATATTTGAGGTTGCTTTTTATAGTTTTTGGTTCCATGAAGATATTTTTAAGTTTATTATTAAATTTTGTTTTCTCTAAATCAATAACCATAGTAAATTATAAAATGTTTCTGTTATTCAATCTAAAGTGGTTTTTTTTTTATTATGTTTGCTATCTGTTGTTTGTCCTGATTCTCCCATATATGTACCTCTTTTTTGTATCTTGGTATTTTCTATGGTGTGCTACTCATTGCCATTGGCAAGTTATTTATAGTTTTGCTTGTGTTTGTTTGTCATTTTTAATCTATGCTTACCCCAAAGCTTGACCACAGCACCCAAATTTACAGCTTTCCATGTGCCTTTCAGTGCATGTGAATTTAGCCCACAAGTTTACTACAAAGCCATTTTGTGCTTATGAGTTCCAGTGGAGAACTCAGTCTGCTCCTGTCTGCTCAAGGAAGAAGAAATCTTTGTTGAAATTCCTGAGATGAGGTGGCCACCCTGAATGTATGGTCCTTTTCCTTCCAGATCTATGGCAGGAGGCATCCTATGATGTACCCCACTTTAAAAAGACTTTGGGAGTTGAGGGTCTCCATCAACCCATGAGGCTGTAATCAGCTTATCCAGTTCAGAAAATGCCATCAAGGTAAACAATGTCCTACTTGACTCTCTGGGTTCCTAATCTGACATTGATTTTGATGTAGTAATTTGAGGCCATATGGTCAGTGTTTTGATGCTTTTAAGAATTCTTTAAACATTATTTATCATTTTTAGTTTTCAGCATGAGGATTGTCCTAACAACCTAGCCTGCCTTATTCTCAGAAACAGGAGTTTATTCTAAGTGCAGTTGAAACCACTGAAGCTATTTTTAGAAGACATAATTTATATTAAAAAAATAATGCTACAATATGGAGAATGGAGTAAAGGAGGCAAGAATGAATTAAGTAGGAGTAATGAAAGACTATTCAGTAACCTAGGGGAGAAGGTGGTTTGAGCTTAGGTATGGCTGTAAAGATGGAGAGAAATAGATGGGCTCAATTGTGTTTCATAGGTTAGAATAGAAGAGACTTGGGGGTAATTGGAGGAGGTGGAGTCACCCAAGATGACTCAGGTTCTGCCTCAAATAACTGTGTGGACGGTGGTACCATTTAGGAGGTGCTGTGATAGGACAGAAGAAAACATTCTGGTTTGGTCCAATGTGTGTGTGTGTGTGTGTGTGTGTGTGTGTGTGTGTGTGTGTAATTAAGAGTTCAGTTATAAACTTATAATACTTGAGTCTTATATGCCACAGCCAAGTATCAACCTTAATAGTGATTATATCTGGGCGGTGAGATTAGAAGTAATTTCCCCCTCACATTTTCACTAATAAGCAAGTATTATATGTATTTGTTTTCAAGGGAAAAAATGTCATTTAAAAGTAAAAGCAGCACCTGTATATCACAAAACCTATAATTCCTTTGGAACTTGAAACTGGCTTCTCCGTATTAACAGGTCCCTGTTTTCACCCTCTGTATTATGTGTATGTGTATCTACTAGACTGTAAACTAGTCCAGTGTCAGAGACCATGTCTGATTCATTTCTCCTCACCACTCCCTAGCCGCTATGACATTAAAGTGCACATAGTAGATACTTAATAAACGCTGAGTAAAGGAAACATTTACTCATCGAAGACGCTCAGTAATTATTTTTTTCTGTGAATCCTAGATTAGATTGACCATAAAGATGTTGTGATCATAAACCATCCCGTTTTTATTTTTTAATTTTTTATCCAGACCACCTATTCCAGGTAGAGCTTACGTTTTCTGTGTTTCACTCAGAGAAGGCAAGGTGGAGGCCAGGCTTCTGACATGCATTTCCATCCTTTTCATTTGATCCCTAAACGAGCTCCCTTTCCTCAAAAGCAGCAGCGAGCTGAGCACTGTGGGGACACCTTCCAGGCCCAGGCAGGCTTGAGTGGCACCAACCTTAATGCATTTGTTTGCCTACAGGCTTTGTGACAGCACAGATGGCATGAGAACCGCCTACTGTTAAAGACCTCCCGACAGAACTCCGGCCTGCCTTCCGCCATAATGAGTTTCCTCCCTCCCATAAGACCAGACTGTAATGATGCCATTACACCGTGAAACCTGGAAGAGAATAAGGGGTTGGTTTCCTATTGGTTGTTTTATTGTCTCAACTACTGTATAAGCCTAACCCTTCCTGGGAACCCCCAGTGTCAAGCCTGATTCAGAGTGATCCCCCCTCGACAGTTACACACATGGTGTCGTTTTCAGGGTGGACCCTGGAAAGGCCATATAGCACGGCCAGGTTTTTCAAAGCCATCTCCCATCCTCTATGGGCTAGTGCATCACAAGCCAGAAAAGATGCCCTGGTTCCCATTCTTCTCTCCCCCCACTTCAGCGACGTCCTCCCCAGCTCCCACTGCGCCCCTGTGAAGGTGGGAGGCTGCTCCGTGTCCCCGCCAAGGGAGGCTCATGCCCATCCTGCTCCAATGCTCCAGTTTGGGCAGCTCCAGTGCCAAGGCTGCGGGCTCCCTAGGGAGAAGGCCAGCTGGCCACCCTGAGGAGCCCTGCAGTGACACAGGCCAGGCCCAGCCAGGTAGGAACAGCTGCAGCAACTGGGCTCTGGGGAGCGGGACCAGCTCCTGCCCGTGTCCGCCAGGCTCCGAGCAGCATCTGCAAACTCGAAGAGCAAATGCATAATGCAGAGCTGCGTGTTCCTTGTTCCGCCTCCTCCTTTATCGTTCTCCCAGGAAATACAATATAGATGGCACCTCCATCCTCTCTGCCCGCAGTCATGTCCTCAAACACTCCTGTTGGTGGCGTTATTCGCACACCCAGACCAAATGGAGGGCAGGCATTGCAGGGGAGCAGCAGCTGGGTTTCAGGTAATTGTGTTTCCAGGCCTTATTTTCTACATTCTGGGATCTCAGAAAGAAAAAGGCACTGCAGTTAAGGGTGAAGTGGGGTAAAGAGAGGAGATTCCGGTGCTGCTGGGACCCCAGGTTTGCCATATCTCGACCCAGGCATCAGGCCCCTAAACCCCAGCTGTCACTCATTTGCTGCTCACCCAAGAGCTTCTATCTAAAGTGCCCAGAGCTCAATTGAAAGCAGCAGGTGAAAAGTCAAATACTTCATTAAAAGCAGCAAGAGACTCCATTGTAAACCCACGGCTCTTGCCCTTCAAAGATCAGACACTGGGATCCAAATCAGTTCTGGCTTCAATCAGAGACCAGCTGCTTAAGAGGTAGCTTGTGGTGTGTATCTTTTCAACATGCTGCAGAAAGCCCCTCAATTTCTCCTGCTTTTACCTTATTTTGATGTCCTATAGTGATCCTCAAGGACTGCAGCTCGTAACACACACACACACACACACACACACACACACACACACACACACACTCATTATATCGAGGCTGGAAGAAGCCAAGAAACACTTCAAAAGGTAAGCGTAGGTGTGAGTTTCAGGTTTATTGAATTCCCGGAAATGCTGTCTTTCCTTCTGAAAAAGGTTAGCACTATTTTGAAACAACTTTAATCTGGCCAAAGAAAAGGGAAAGAGGGAGGAAAAGACTCAGGGAGAAGGAGCATTGACAGAGGGAAGAGATGGAGAGAAAAGAGAGGGAGCTGTTAATTTCAATTGATTTTCTGATAAGGCTTCATATCCTGAAGTGTGCTTCAAATCTGAGAAGTGACATCTGCTGCGATCGGCGTCAGTGTCTGAATTCTCCTGAATGTAATTAGATCTGAGACAAGATGGAAGACTCAGTGCGTGGCCCTTAGGGAGGAAATGGTCTTTGAAAAGAATTATGTTAATCAGACTAGCCTTCTCCTTGCATCTGTTCTGCTGTTATTCTGGGTAAAATTAATAGGTCTAAGGAAGGATGTGATCATAATGACAATCTGGTCCTCACAGCAGGAGGCTTTATAAAGGAGGTGAACTGTGCCTTGTTGAGAACACTTAAAGTAATTAGTTACAGGGCTACTCACTCTCTTTCCTTTTTAATAGTAATAATGGTTATTAATGTTTACAAATTAAAGAGTCTTTCTCCAGATGAAAAGAGTGCTGAAGCGAGACTCGGGAGTCTGCACCTATAGGCCTCGTGCCCAGGGTGATGGCACTGGAGCAGGCCTCCTTCTGCTGCCCCAGTCTCTTCCCTGTCCCTTCTCCCCTCCGTGTCCCCTCCCTCCTGCCCCCCCAGGGCACCGCTAGGAACAAAGTGCCCAGAATTTGCAGAGGTGGGAGGAACCCACAGAGCTGGGGCAGAGGCTGAGACTCCTGATCTGTGTGTCCAGTGCAGGCACAAAGTAGGTGCTCAATATATACGTGCTGATAGAATGGAAGAATGGAAGGAAAGGGGAAAGGAAGAAATCCTGGGAGGGATGGAGGAAGGAAAGGAGAAATAGATAAGAAGAGACAAATGAAGGAAGAAAAGAACTAAGAGAAGAAAGAAGGATGATGAAGTAAAACCAGAAAAAACAAAGAGAAAAAGATAAATACACTGTCTTGCTATAAGATACAACTTCAAAGATGGGAGGGTTGGTGTTTGCCTGCATCCAGGCCTTTCCTCCGTTTGTCTATAGGCCAGGGGCAGGCAGATCACAGCCAGGGACTCACTCCTGCCACCACCTATTTCTGTAAATCAAGTTTTCTGGGCTTGTGCATTACCTACTGTCTATAGCTGCCTTCACACTACACCTGCACATTTGAGCAGTTGCAACAGAGGTCATCTGGCCCTGGACACCTAAACACCCACTATGCGGCGCTTACAGAAAATGGTTTGCCAACCTCTGCTGTCATGTCTTGAGATTAGGTGTCCTTTTTGATTTGATTTTAAAACATGCTGAGTGGGACTGACTTTTACAGAGCAGAAGTTCCCACCTGCATGATATTCAGCGACCCTTAAGCCAAGACAAGTAGCTCTTAGGGGGCAGGTGATGTGGCGGTGAGGAGCGGGAAGGAAGGAGGGTGTGCGTCTGAACTTGTCTTCTCAGACTGAGAACAAGTTCTGAGAGGATAATATGCAATGTGCCTGCCTGATGCCCATGTCAAAAGTGGCTGCAGTGGGGCAAGGAGGGGCACTGAAAATGCCCCTCACCACCCATCATCACCTCATCTAGTTTACATGTACAGCAACAAGGCAGTACAGAGCAAGGTTAGGAAGGAGAAGACCTAGGTCCTGATCTTCACTTATTGACAATGTCATCTTAGTCAAATCATGCAACTTATCAGAGCTCCTGTTTTCTCACTTGTGAAATGGAGATAAAATACCATCACTTTAGAGTCCTGATGTGTTAGATGAGTAAAGTGTGTCAAAGTACTTTGCAAATCACACAATTCTTATGCAAACAGTTGTTCCCAAATAGTAGCAATAGCGATCCTGGAATGATTGATGGGTCAGCCAGGTATACAGATGGTGGTCTCCTGAGTTCTGGCCCAGACAGAAGATCACGTGTCTTAGAGATACTTTGGGTAAAGTCTGTCAAGGCAATGATGCTTGAAAGCTGTGTGATACCCGCAAACCCACTGGCATAAAACAAACTTTGATTTCTTGCTTATGTATTTGCTGGTCAACTGAAGTGGATCTAGGACAGAGTTGGCCAGGGTTAGCTCCCATTTGCAGGTCAGACTCAGGAGGATGTGTCTCTGGAGCAGCGGCTCCCATAGCATGTTCTTTTTCATGGTGATCATCAGAAGCTTACGAGCCCACACCTCTGCTCCAATCCCACCTGTCAATACCCCATCGGCCACAGCCAGAAACAGGACAGTATATCTCTCACAGGTGGCCCAGGCCAGCCCAACAGCCAGGCCAACATCAATGGAGAGGGGTGCATGCTCACCATGGAGGTCTTTTGGGGGCAGTAAAATTTTTTGACAAACAACATACTACAGAAGCCGAAATATTAGCTGAGCAGAGTCTAGTGTAAGCTGCTGGATCCAGTCATTTAATTATGTTGCCATTTTGATGGGGTTAGTTGCACAATTGCTGGAGGTGGGCTGGAGATGCCCTTGCCAGCCTGGTGACTAGCTTACCCTTGACCTCACATGTTCAATTTTTTCATTTTTTGTGTCCAGATGTGATGTCCAGATGTTAAATAAGAAAAACTTTCCCCAATAACACAACTTCACTGATGAAGTTTTATAGAAAAAAATCGCACTGTTTAAGAACAACTGAAGGGATAGTAAATTCGCAGGAGGACTGAGTATAATGGTAACAGGGAAGCACAAGGAGGCAGGACGACAGTCAGACTCCAGCGAGAGAGCTGAGGCCAAACAAGAAGGACAGCCGTGGGCAGGGGCTCCCAGTTAATGAATTGCACCTTAATTTAAAAAGCTGGCTCTCCTCTGTGTCATCCCCACTGTCCTCTGGGGCCACGCCAATGCAGAGGCACCCGGGAAGGGAGAGAAAAAGCCAGCTTCCCTGTCTGTCTTCTCACTCTCTTCTCCTCCTGCTCCGAAGAGGTAAGGATGAGGTTACCATAGGATCAGCAGCTTCATAAATATGCAGAAGAAAGACAAATCAACCTGAAACCCAAAAAATAATTAAAATATAAATAGACTTGTTTGTTTCAAGGATTTGCAATGAATGCTTGACTCAGTCTGAAGATTAATCAGTGATGGGTAATTATATATTTTCTCTCTCTCTCTCTCTCTCTCTCTCACACACACACACAGAGAGAGAGAGAGAGAGAGAGAGAGAGAGAGAGAGAGAGAGAGAGAGAGAGATTAACCCTGGTCCCCTCTAAGGCAACATGAATGCAAAAAAGGTGTGAGTTTTCTGGTTCAAACGGAGAGGGTATCACCTGAGGCTCCTTGCTGAGTTGGAGAGGGCACTTCATACCTGCTGCTGAGCCACCAGCACAGGAACTGGGCATCGTGAGAACCTTTTCTTTCTTCTCCCACTCATCCTCTTCTCTTTTATTTTCCTCTACCCCCCTCCCTCCCTCCTGAACCCTTTCTTCCTCCCTTCCTCCCTTCTCTGCCTACCATCCTCTCACCCAGCCTCATTTCTCCAGAAATTTTCTCCCCTTGAAATTTGACTCTTTTTTTCCTGCCAAAAGGAGATAAGCAATGTATCAACCCATGGACATTCAGAGAAGTTTCCTCACTGTGTTAAGCTCTGAAATTCCCAGTAAAATGAAAAAACCCAGCCCTATCCTATAGGAACTCACAATCCAGAGGAGTTATTCTAAACTGGGGGTGATTGGGCCCCTTCAGCAGACATTCAACAATACCCAGAGACTTGTACTTTGATCACCATGCTCAGGTGGGTAGAGACTAAAGGTACTGATCAACACCCTATAATAAAAGACAAGCCTCCCAACACAGAACTTCTGGCCCTACATGGCAGCAGTGCTGAGGCTGAGAAACCCTGGTCTAGGAGAAACAGTGCAAACACATTAGCACGTGCCTCGCCTCCAGGCTGTGTGGAACCCAGGCCCAATGTGTGCAGAGGGACTTGGGGTCTGGTACACTGCAGGTCTTGCTTCTCTCTCTCGTCTTTGGCTCTTTCCAGCTCTGCAGGCTCCCAGCTCTGCTGCCACCTTTGAGAATTTGGGATTCCAGATCACAGTTGCAGTTTAAGAAATAAAGTTCCTCTCTCCTAAATTACCATTTCTTGAGTCCTCCTGGTAGCTCAATATTTGGTCACCTGTCCATCTGCCCATCCCTCACTCCCTTTCTCTCTCCCTCCTTCCATCCATTTATTCATCCATTCATTCATCCAGACAGCAGTATATACTTGGCACTACTGTGGCCACTCAAACTCTGCAAGGCACACCTCAGTCTCAGATTAAACTCCTTGGGAGGGGTAAGAATCCACACATGGCATGTGACTTGGAAGAGGGTGTAAGCTAAGCATTCCGTGAGAGTGGTTCTCAAACTGGCTGTGTCTTCAGTCCGCATTTATTCAGTGAAAATGGTAATGGCACTTCACTGGAGTCCCAGGAAGGACTAGCTGGTCACTACACGAATGGCACTTAAAACAGTGCGGGCACCTATGAAGAACTCAGTAAGTCCTAGCCATCATTATCAGCTACCATTGCCATGGAGAGAGGGGCACTATTTGGGGATCAGGAGAAATTCTACTAAGTGTCAGGAGCTGGGAGGAAAGCAGCGCAGTCCTGGAACTCAGGACAGAGGCCTCAAAGGCACCCTCTTTTACCGCAGGCTGTGCACCGGGGTTCTCCCTCCAGTAGCACTGGGACGCGGGCCAGTAGGTCTCCTGTGGACTGTTTTGTGCAGTGCAGCAGGTTAAGTGGCACTTCTGACCTTTATCCACTTCCTGCAATAGCTCCCTCTCCCCACAGTGTCCCCAGCAGCAACATCACCCTGGTTAACAACCACTGTTTTAGACGATGATGATAGACAAGAATGACAGTAATAACAATCACCTGTGAGGGGATCACCTCCTCATCAGTTGCAATTTCCCTTTCGACCATGAGCGTGAGGCACCTTCCATGCGCTGCACGTCAATGCGAGTGCTTTGGAAATGTTTTCATTTGGTAGAACTGGAGGCACCAAACGGCTGGCTCCCTCCAGGCAGTGCACCTCCAGCTCAACACAGTTGCCATGAGGTAGAGGATAAGAAACGTTCAAAAGAGTAAGTTCCTTCCCAAGTGGAGATAACCGGGGATCTTAGATTAATGCTACATTCCACCCGCTTATGATGCTAATATAAACACAGCTTCAGAAGGAGAGCAGTATAAATATGTATTAGTCAGTAATCACTTGCTTATCTCCGCTGGTCTTCTGGCACACGGACCTTGGCTTGAGGCCTCGCTCTGGCTTTTCCTGCTGAGGTGACTTCCAGCAAGTTACTCGTCCTCTCTGAGCCTCAGTTGCCTCTTCTTTGAGGTGGGGCTAATAATTACACCCTTGTGAAGATTCAGGAACAGAGTGTGTGCAAAGAATGGAGTACAGTATGAGGCACAAAGGAAGTATTCAACAAATACTAGCTATCATTGTGTTGAAAAAAATGGTCAATCAAAACTTTATAAAGAAGACTAATATACAGGCACACATTGATGACACTCTCTATTTTCAACTAGTTTCAAGCACTATTTAACAAAAATTTAGGTCGCCAACTACATGGGTTGAATAGTGTCCCCCTCCCCCCTTGGAAACTAGGAAGATGACCTTATTTGGAAATGGAGGTTTTGCAGATGTAATTAGTTAAGATGAGATCATACTGGATTAGGGCAGGTCCTACATCCAATGACTGGCATCCCTATGAGAAGGTCATGTGGAGAGAGACTCATGCTGCCGGGGTAAGATGTCATGTGAGGATGGAGGCAGACGGAGTGATGCAGCTACAGCACCAGGGCTGCCAGCAACCCCAGCAGCTAGAATTACAGGAAGGGTACTTTCTTAGAGCCCCAGGGGAAGCATGGCCCTGTGTACACCTTGAGAACTGTGTGAGATGGCTTTCTGTCATTTCAAGCCACACAGCTTGTAGTTCTTTATTTTAGCAGCCACAGGACATAAATATACCAACTGACTGACTCTTGGGCTCTGCTTGAGTGCATGGAGCTGTTTAGTAACTGGAAAAAGTAGGCTTGTCTGTAGATGTTTTTAACTATCTGATGGTTTCCATTAAAGCAGGGGTAGGGAACCTTCCTTCTGCCAAGGGCCATTCGGATAATTATAGCACAATTCTCGGGCCATACAAAATTATCAACTTAGAAATTAGCCTGCTACACTTGGTTAAACATTTAATGTACACACTCCTAATTCCTTGGCAGGGCAAGACCAAATGATTTCTTGGACCTTATATGTTCCCCACTCCTGAAAGCCAACATCACTTGTAAAGTTGTAGTGTTGTTAATGAGTTTAGTTCTGTTGTTGCGTTTATCCCACACGTGACTGGTATCTCTCTTTGGGAAGAGCAGCTTTGTTGACTCACTGGTTCTTATCCCCATCTCCCCATTCTACCATATTTTCTATTTCAAATTGCTCCAGAGAATCACATTCTTCTCACCTTCCACTTGAAATCAAAGTCTGACTTAGTTACACTTGGCCACCCTCCCCTAATACGTTTCACTCAATTACCTTTTGCTTGTCTTCATCCTGATCACTGGGTCCTCTCCACTGAATTGAGCACTTTACTCACTCCAAAGCCTGACCAGTTTACAAAAGCTCATGCCTCTGGAAAAATTGCTGTTGTTGTCAATAGTTACATATGTTTTTGTTTTTCCACTGAACCAAATATAAAATCAAATAAAGTGTTCATAGCATCCTGGGTTCGGGAGGGACCATAAAGGTCATCTCTTTCAGTATTCCTCACCCTTTGCTTCCCCCTTTCCATGCATGAATGTTCTCTACAATGTTCTCATCAAGTAGACCTTTAGTCATTGCCTCCAAACCTCCCATGATGGGAAAGTCACTGCTTCTTACAACTGTTCATTTTATCTTTACACATTTAATTAGGAAGGTTAATGGAGAGTTAAAGTCCGTCTGTCATTCCATCCTCTGGCTCTGGTTTTTCTCTCAGAGCCCAGAAAAATAATATTTATCCCTCTTCTTAGGTTCAAACATCTAATGATAGTGATTTCAAATTTATCACTCCACCCCCCTCTCCCGAATAGTTTACTATTTTTTACTCCATCCTGAACTATCTTTACCACTTCAGTCATTCTGTAACAAAATTTAAAGTCCCAAAACATTTTTGTCACTCTCTGTCAAATGTCTCTCAAGTACATATATTCTTCTGTCATGTCCCTAGAAGCATATACAACATTTCTAGTAACTCTAGGAGGAACAGAATAGAATGGATCATATCAAAAAAGTTTTAAGAATACTTAGTTTTATTCATTAGTGAACAAGAAATCTAACAATGGGTAAAAACATGAAACTCTAGTTAGAAGAAGTGAAGGAGCTAAAAAAAAGAGGTAAAATAATTAAGATATTCAAAGAAAGAGTTGGAAATGATTAATTGAGAGTAAACTAGACTTTGGACAAATATGATAAAGGAAGCAGCAAAGGGATTACAATTTTATCTCAAACCTGTGGGTCTATATTCCAGTTATTCTTGCTGTGTAACAAATTGCCCCACACCTAGTGGTATACATTTATTATTGGAGACTCTATGAATTGGACATTTGAAAGGACCAATGGCTTCTGCTTTACCATTTCTGGGGGAACACCTGGGGGCCAGCATCTGGAGGCTTCATCACTCATGTGTCTAGAGGCTGGCTGACTTGGCTCAGTTGGCACATGGCCTTTCCATGTGGCTTGAGTTTCATTCACACAAGAAGGCAGCTGAGTTTCTGGAGGGAGTGTCCCAAAAGTGAGTTTTCCAGGAGAACTTGGTGGATGGTGCGTGGTCCTTTTTGACCCAGCCTTGAAAGTCATAAAACATCATTTTCACTGCACTCTCTTGATAACCTCTTGATGGATGAATTGCAAGGTCACCTTGTAGAAAAGCATGAAAGATGGCAGAATATTGTTGCATCCATCTTTGGAAATATATAATTTGTTACTATTTGGAAAAGTAGAAATCAACAATGTCCAATGAGATTATCAAGCAGAAATAACCCAGAGCTGAGAAACTCCCTATGAAGGACATCTTCCAAGTTGGACAAAGCTGTAATTCTATATGTGTGATATACTTAACCCTGTTTCCCATTTGTGGCGCATATCTAAATAATTTTTTCACTGACATGGCTTCTTACACTCTGAAGTATGCCATGTTTAGGCATCTCCACAGAAAGCCCAAAGCAGACATAAATGAAAAATTCTTAAGCCTCCTCCTCTCCCTCCCTCCACACTCACACCTCCCCCTGGAAGTCACCATACTGTTCTCAGTGTCCATGAGGTTTTTCTTTTTTTTGCTTAATCCCACCACCTTTCCACCCAGCCCTCTTCCCCACCCCCACCCCCAAACAGCTGTCAGCCTACTCTCTATCTATGATTCTGTTCCTATTTGGTTTGTTTATTTTGTTCATTAGATTTCACATCTGAGTTAAACCATTTGATATTTATATTTCTTTGACTTATTTCACTTAGCAGAATGTTCTCCAGGTCCATCCATGCTGTCACAAAGGATAAGATTCCCTTCTTTATTACAGCTGAATAGTATTCCACCATGTAAATGTGCCACAGCTTTTTTATATACTCATCTACTGATGGGCACTTGGTTTGCTTCCAAACTTTGGCTACTATACATGATGCTGCAAAGAACACAGGGGTGCACATATTCTTTCAAATTAGTGTTTCAAGTTTCTTTAGATAAATTACCAGAACTAGAACTGCTGAGTCAGAAGGCAGTTCCATTTTGCATTTTTGAGCTATCTTCATATTATTTGCCACAGTGGCTGCACCAGTCTGCATTCCCACCAACAGTACATGAAGGTTCCCTTTTTTCCACATCCTTACCAATACTTGTTTATTGATTTATTGATGATAGCCATTCTGACAGGTGTGAGGTGATATCTTGTTATGATTTTAATTTGCATTTCTCTGAGGATTAATGATAGTGAACATCCTTTCAAATGCCTATTGACCATCTGCATTTCCCCTTTGTAAACGTGTCTATTCAAGTCCTTGGACCATTTTTAATTAGATTGGTTTGTGTGGTTTCTTTTGGTGGAGCTAAAAGGCAAATTGGAGGTGGAAACGTGGTCAGACATGTACACTGTGACTACTCAGCTGATGCTGAAGATGCATGGGGAAGACAATGGGGTCCCAGTGATCTGTCAGGGGGAGCACCCTACTATCACCAGGAACCTGCAGACCCATCAGTACCTATAAGTATGGGTACCTGTCATGGCTGTGCTGGCTGCTGTCACAAAATACCACAGACAGAGCAGCTAGTAGCTTATAAACACCAGCAATGTCTTTCTCATGGTTCTGGAAGCTGGGAAGTCCAAGATCAAGGCTCAGCAAGGTCAGGCTCTGGTGAAAGCTGACACATTCTCACTGTCCTGCTTTCTCTTCTTACTTAACTGTTCCTTATGAATTTCTGTTTATTTTTCTATTAAGCTCTGAGCTCCTAGGGGCAGAGACAAAGTTTTTCTGTTGTTTCCTATACAGTCTATGCATGAAACAAATATTTGTAAAAAATAAAAATAAGTTCTGAAGGAGCTCGGAAGGAGCAGGCCTTTGTTGACTGATACATGCTCTTTCTCTGACCAGTCCCTCTTCTGACCTATAAGAGGCTCTTATGAAAAGTATGGCTGGCACAGGAACTGCATTTGGAAAAGTAGAGAGAGCCAAACTATAGAACTAAATACTTGACCTGAGCCTTGCAGGAAGCACATTCTTATATTCTAAATAAATACAAGCACACCTATCTCTTTGAAACAATAATGAAAATATATTCTGGGCTGTCAAAGTCCACTTCCTCTGATTGTATCAGATATACTTGTCATTCATGAGAATTTCTCAAGAGCCCAAGGTAGCAGATAAGGGCTGAGATGATCCATTTTATATTCCACTAGAGGCCTGGTGCATGAAATTCGTGCATGGGGGGGCGGGGTGTCCCTCAGCCCAGCGTGCAACCTCTCTAATCTGGGATCCCTCGAGGGATGTCTGACTGCCCGTTTAGGATTAGGCCTAAATGGGCAGTGGGACATCACTCCCACAATCCAGGACTGCTGGCTCCCAACTGCTTGCATGCCTGTCTTCCTGATTGCCCCTAACCACTTCTGTCTGCCAGCCTGATCACACCCTAACCACTCCCCTGCCAGTCTGATTGATGCTATTTGCTCCCCTACCAGCCTAATTACCTCTAACTACCCTCCCATGCAGGCCTGGTCCCCCCCAACTGCCCTTTCCTGCAGGCATGGTCACCCCTAACTGCCCTCCCTTGCAGGCCTGGTCCCTCCCAACCACCCTCCTCTGCTGGCCATCTTGTGGTGTCCATCTTGTGTCCACATGGGGGCAGCCATCATGAGACAGATATATGGAAACCAGGCCTGACTTGCCCAGGTACCCAAAGAACTAGCCTCCTAAATTACCACTTTGTACTTTCCCTTGCCTCCATCTGCCTTTTTCCTAAACATGTCGCCCCCAGTCAATGGTCCAATGTTTGCATTGCACCAGAGGATCCAAAGCAAACTTCAGGAGAAGTTCTAAAACTCTACTGCAGGTGGAAGTTTTGTGCACAGATAGCATTGTGTTGAGCTGAACTAAAGAGCAGCTTCAGCTGGATTAGTTTCCTCATTGCCACATCTCTGCTTTGAGTCCTTTCTAGTATTTTTCCTGCTCAAGAACCTTAGTGATTATTCTTCTAAAGGAGGGGTTAGAGAAATTTTTTTTCTGTAAAAATCCAGATTGTAAATATTTTAGGCTTTGCAGACCTTATCATCCCCTTTGCAACTATTCATCTCTGTCACTGTAGCATGAAAGAAGCCATAAATAAAATGAGTGTGGCTGAGTCCCAATAAAACTTTATTTATAAAAGTAGGTAGATGACTGGCCTTGGCCTTGGCCCTTGTTTATTGACCCCTGATCTCAAGGACATCACAATATTTTAAGAAACATAAAACTAATATTTATGGAACAATTATATTCTAAACTCTAAGGTATTGATTATAAATGCCACAGGACCCCAGAAAATTCACTTGAGCTGTATTGGTTGGGGCAGTCAACTGTCCTCCCCTGCAGGCCTGGTCCCCCTCCCCCCAACTCCTCTCCCCTGCAGGCCTGCCCCTCCAATTGCCCTCCCCTGCAGTCCTGTTACCCCCAACTGCCTTTCCCTGCTGACCTGGTCTCCCCCCACTGCCCTCCTCTGCCAGCCTGGTCTCTCCCAACTGGCCCCCTCTGCTGGTCCTGTCACCTCCAACTGCCCTCCCTTGCTGGCCTAGTCAACACCAGCCACCCACAACTGCCCTCCCCTGCCAGCCATCTTGTGGTGGCCATCTTGTGTCCACATGGGGCAGCCATCTTTGACCACATGGGGGTGGCCATCTTGTGTCTTGGAGTGATGGTCAATTTGCATATTACTCTTTTATTAGATAGGATATATACACATACTAATAAAATAGTAATATGCAAATTGACCATCACACCAAGACACAAGATGGCCACCCCCATGTGGTCAAAGATGGCTGCCCCCATGTGGACACAAGATGGCTGCCTCAAGATGGCCTTCAGGGTAGGGAAGTTGGGGGTGACCAGACTGGCAAGGGAGGGCAGTTGAGAGGGACCAGGCCAGCAGGCGAAGGCAGTTGGGGGTGGGGACAAGGCCTTCAGGGGAAGACACTTTGGGGGGGGGACCAGCCCTTCAGGGGATGGTAGTTATGTGGGACCAAAACTGCGGGGGAGAGCAGTTGAGGTGGGACCAGGCCTGCAGGTGAGGGAATTTTGGGGGGGGGGGGGGGAGAACAAGGCCTGCAGGGGAGGACAGTTGGGGGGGACCTAGACCTATAGTGGAGAGCAGTTGGGGGGACCAGGCTTTCAGAGGAGGGCAGTTGTGGATGATCAGGCCAACAAGGAGGGCAGTTAGGGGTTACTGGGCCAACAGATAGCTGCCTCAAGATGGCCTTCAGGGTAGGGAAGTTGGAGGAGACCAGACCTGCAGGAGAGGGCAGTTGCAGTTGACCAAGACATCAGGGGAGGGCAGTTATGGGGGGCCAGGCCTGCAGGGGAGAGTAGTTGGGGTGGGACCAGGCCTGCAGGTGAGGGAAGTTGGGGAAGGGGGAAACAAGGCCTGCAGGGGAGGACAGTTGGGAGACAGCAGTCCTAGATTGTGAGAGGGATGTCTGACCACCCGTTGAGGCCCAATCAATGGGTGGTCAGACATCCCTCAAGGGGTCCCAGATTGGAGAGGGTGCAGGCTGGACTGAGGGACACCCCCCATGCATGAATTTTGTGCACCAGGCCTCTAGTATATATATAAAGCAAGGGGAGTCAGACAGATAACAGAAACAAAAGGACAGAGAGAAAATGACATGAAAATGCTCCACTTTTGGCTTTGAGGATGGAGAGGAGGGCCATGAAAGCTGGAATGGGCAAAGAAACAGTATCTCTCATGGGATGTCTATAAAAACCAGGCCTGCTGACATTGGACCTTTAACCCAGTGAAACTGTAAGAGAATAAATTTGTGTAGTTTAAAACCATTAAGTTCTTGGTGATTTGTAACAACAACAATAGAAAATTAATACCCTCAGTGACAGGAAAATAAGCACTAAGACACATTTTTTGTTCCTATGTCTGGGAGCCACAGCAGATCCTGAAGCATGGCTTTGAACATTTATTCTGTACTGAGGAGGGAAGCCTGAAGTATGTGGTGAGAAAAAAAACACAAAAAACTAGAGAAGTGTATATTTGTTTATAGGAAAACTTCCTGGTGATGTTCTGTGTATATGCTATTTTTCAAGGTACAGTGGAGGCTGTGGTCAAGATGGTGGAGTGGGTGAATGCTGTACTCACCTGCTCCTATAACTACATCAAAATTGCAACTAAATTATAAAGCAGTCAGCCTGGATAACAGCTGAAGACTAGCTGAACTGAAGTCTTTTAATTAAAAGTATAAGGAAGAAGCCACCTTAAGACTGGAAGTAGGGGTGGAGATTCGAAACAAGCTGGCTCCACTCAGGAGTGCTGGGTAAGAATCCAGAAGGGTATCCTAGCTGCAAAGGTCCAACCTGAGGAGTGAGGAGTCTCAGCCTTGCACTAGGCTCCTGGACACTCATGCTGGGAAGAAGCTCCCATGTAACATCTGGCTGTGAAAATCAGCGAGGATTTCATTCATTCAAATGAGAAGGAAGTCCTTTGGAAACTCAGGATTCCTTTAAAGAACATCCACAAAAACTTCTACTCAAAGACACTCACTCTGGGCTCCTGCAGAGGACCATGGTTCAGGCAGCACCAGGGACATACACAGAGAAACTTCAGGGAGAGAGCCGAAGGAACAGCCACCATTGTGTGTGTGTGTGTAATACACTCGTCCCCCACATGCCCAAATCTAAATCTGCATTAGCCTGCTTTCCTCCACTAGCTCCACCCTGATAACTTTATGAGACCCCACCCCATTTCAAAGGTTGCCTTTTGCTAACCTGTCCCAGGCTGAATACTGGTGGCAGCTGGTCTTGGATCTCAGTATGGCCTATCGCAAGCACATCCGGGCCCAGTACAGTGAATCATTTTATGGCTCCTAATAGGTGGCCCCAGGCTGGTCACAGGCAACATTTGACATTGGCCTACACTGGAGTCCCTCCCAAGAGGCCACAGAACCAATGCATCTGGTGGCTGGCTTCATACTACAATAGAGCACTACTCCGTTAGTTCCACAAATGGCACACCCAAAATGTAGTCTCAGCAGGCACCAGACTAGCTCCCTATACAATATTTTATACTCTCTGGTTATGGCCAATGCTCATAGCCAGTCAGCCTGAACTTCAATCCCACCTGCTAACATATCAAGGCTCAACTATAACAGAAGGGCACATGCAACTCACTCAAAAGACACCTGGCTTATGTGATTAGGGAGTCTGTGCTGCTGCACCCCACAGAACACCTACTACATAAGGCTAGCCTGCAAAGCCTGAGAGACATAGCAGATCCACATAATATATAAAAGCAAACACAAAGATCTAGCCAAAATAGGGAGGGAAACATATTCCAAATAAAAGAACAGAAGAAAAATCTCAAGAAAAACAACTAAGTAAAATGGAGACAAACAATCTACCAGATGCAGTGTTTAAAACACTAGTTTTACAGGTGCTCAAGAAATTGAGTGTGAACTTCAACAAAAAATAGTAAGCATTAAGGACAACAACAACAATAAAAACCATATCAAAGAACCAGTGAGAAATAAAGAATATAGTACCTGAAATGAAGATTACATTATAGGGAATTAATAGCAAATTAGGTGACGCTGAGAATAAAATCAGTGATTTGGAAGAGAGGCTAGCCAAAAACACCCAATTAGAACAGAAAAAAAGAATTCAGATTAAGGCACCTTTGCAACAAAATCAAGTATAACAACATTTACATTATGGTACCAGAAAAAAAGGGAGGGAGCAAGGGATTGAGAACCTATTTGAAAAAATAATTAATGAACACTTCCTTAACCTGGGGAAGGAAAAGACATACAAGTCTAGTAAGTGCAGAGAGTCCCAAACAAAATGAACTTAAAGAGGCTCATACCCAGACGCTTCAAAATTACAATGGCAAAGATTGAAGACAGAATCTTAAAAGCAGCAAGAGAAAGTTCCCTACAATGGAAATCTCATAAGAATGTCAGTCAATATTTCAGCATAAATTTTTCAGGCCAGGAAGGATTGGTACAAAATATTCAAAGTGATGGAAAGCAAGGAGCTATAGCCAAGACAACTCTACCCATGAAGTATATAATGTAGAATTGAAGGAGAGATAAAGAGTTTCCTAGAAAAAGCTAAAGGAGTGCATTACTACAAAACCAATATTACAAGAAATGTCAAAAGGACTCTTTTAAAAAGAAGGAAAACACATACCCATAAATATGAATAATAAAATGGCAATAACTAATATCTATTAATAGTTGCTTTAGATGTAAATGGATTAAATGCTCCAATGGAAAGACATAGAATAATTCTGGCTGGATGGCACAGTTGATTGGAACACCAGAAAAGGTTACAGGTTCAATTCCTGGTCAGAGCACATAAATAGGCTGAAGATTAGATCCCTGGTTGGGGAGCATACTGGAGGCTACTAAACAATGTTTCTTTCTCACATTGATGTTTCTCTCTCTTTCTCTTTTCCTCTCTCTCTAAAATCAATAAACATGTCCTCAGGTGAGAATAAAAAATGGCATGGATAGCTAAATGGAGACAAAAGCAAGACCCATACACATGTTACCTATAAGAGACATACTCCAGATCAAGACACACAGAGACTGAAAGTCAAGGAATAAAAATATTTTCAGAGAGGTCCAAGATGGCTGCTGACAGGGTGACAGACTGCAAGATAGTGTACGAGTAAGAGAACAAAAGGAGAGTGTGTAGATGTATGGGGAGTGTCTGTATTTGTGAGAGAGAGACAGCTATATTCCACAGGACTGTTGGGAACTGGTGGGAATGGCCAGGCAGCCTCTAATGCTGTTGAAATCTCTCCAGATGTGGCCAGCTCTGCTGCAGAGACCACACCATCTTAAAGGGGAAACTGGCTGTGATCAGAAGCCCAGCCTTGTCTTCAACCAGGGAGACCTCAGATACCTCCTCAGACCCTACAACCACAATGCCAGGAACCAGCTGTCTCAGCTGCGAACCCACAAACATTGGAATTCCAGTCTCCCTGACTACGGGTGCCTAAAAGTCTGTCCAGGGGGAGACAAAGTGGTGCCAAATATGCGGATGGGCCCTGAGAATTCTCATAGAGCAGATAGAAGGAACAGCTGAATCGAACAACACCCACCTGAAATTGGAGAATTAAATACAGCTGGTGAGGTAATCCATGGAAAGAAAGGTCAGAGATCACCTAGAGAAGGTCAACACAGGAGAGAGAGAGAGCTGCATAACCAGACATCCTGAGAGAAGCGATCATGGGGAGATAAAGAAACAGCCCACATACAAAAGAAAAGGAGGAATCATTAGAAAAGAAAGTAATCAAAATGTAGGCAAGCAATATATCAGAGAACGAATTCAGAGCAATGGTCATAAGGAAGGTGAAAAGGTTGGAAGACAAATTCAACAATATATGTAAGAACTAAGAGGAAATTAAGAACAAGAAGAAATGAAAAATAACATTGCTGTAATAAAAAACTCAATAGAAAACATCAATAGTAGACCAGAGGAAGCAGAGGACCACATCAGTGAGCTAGAAGACAAGGTAGGAAAAAAATGCCCAAGCAGAACAGCTTCTAAAAAACAACAACATCAACAACAACAGCAACAACAACAACAAAAAACACTTGTAAAAACAGGAGGAAACACTAAGGGGACATTGGGACAACATGAAATGAAACAATATCTGCATAATAGGCTGCCAGACGAGGAAACTGAGCAAGGAATAGAAAACTTGTTTGAAGAAACATTGACAGGAAACTTCCCTGATATCAGGAAGAAAAAAACTTATACAAGTCCAAGAAGTTCACAGAGTTCCAAACAAGATGTACCCCAAAATACTGACACCAAGACACATTATAAGTAAATTGGCAAATACCAACGACAAAGTAAGAATCTTAAAGGCTGCCAGAGAGAGACAGAAAGTTACCTACAAAGGATCTCCCATCAGGCTATTGACTGATTTTTCAACAGAAACACATCAGGTCACAAGGGAATAGAATGAAATATACAAAGTCATGCAAAGCAAGGATCTGAATCCAAGAATACTGTATCCAGCAAGACTATCAATCAAAATTGAGGGTGAAATCAGGAGCTTCACAGACAAAAAGGGACTAAGGAAGTTTATTACCACCAAACCAGCAATGCAAGAAATGTTAAAAGGTCTGCTATCAAAAGAAGAAATAGGAAGGTAAGAAGGAACACAGGAGTAAAGAATAAAAATGGTGACAAACAAGTACCTATCAATAACAACTTTAAATGTAAGTAGATTGAATGCCCTAATCAAAAGACATAAGGTAGCTGAATGGATAAGAAAACATGAGCCATGCATCTGTTGTCTACAGAAAACCCACCTCAGAACAAAGGACTCACACAGACTGATGGTGAAGAAATGGAAAAAGGTTTTTCAGGCGAATGGAAATGAAAAAAAAAAGTCTAGGGTAGCAATACTTATATCTGACAAATTAGACCTCAAAGTAAAGGCCATAACAAGAGATAACAAAGGCCACTTCATAATACTACAGGGAGCAATCCAACAAGAAGATACAACTCTGGTAAACAACTATGTACCCAATGTAGGAGCACCCAAATACATAAAAATACTTCTGGAGGATACCAAGGGAGAGATTGACAGAAACGCAGTCACAGTAGGTGCGAGTGTCCCCCTCTCCCCCATGTCCCGCATGGTTCAGGGTTCAGGTTCAGGGTTTGGGTTCTGGAGGAGGCCACACACAAATGAAAGAGACTAGACAAGAAAATATTAATTTGGGAATTGGGGTCCAGGCAGGAGTCCAGCTCAAGAGGAAGGACTCCGCTTTGCTCTGGCCTTGGGATCCCTTTTATTCAGGTTTGGGATCTACTTATAGACTTTAGGTAGGCAATTTCCAGTAACAGGCTGATGATAATCCACCAGCAAGGATTTATATAAGACTAAAAGGTGGAAGTTGCTTCAGCTCTCTTTTTCTTAACTAGACAGTGGGTGCATGGCTCTGACCCTTGTCAGAGCCTCAAGGTTGACCAGCATTCCAGACTCCTTGTCCACTTCTTTCTACTAGTGAAGGCAATGGGCACCTTCCAACAAGTATGGGACTTTAATATCCCACTAACACCACTGCGCAAACACTCTAAAAAAAAAAACAGCAAAGAGACATCAATCCTAAATGACTCACTAGATCAGATGGAATTAATTGACATTTTCAGAACATTTCACTCCGAAGCTACAGAATATACATTCCTCTCAAGTGCACACATATTGGGTCACAGGCAAAGTCTCTTCAAATTCAAGAAGATAGAAATTATATTAAGCATCTTTTCAGATCACAATGGCATAAAACTAGAAATCAACTACAATGAAAAAATCAAACACCTGGAGGCTAAACAGCATGCTATTAAACAATGATTAGGGTGCCAAAGAAATCAAAGAAAAAATAAAAAGCATTATAGGAAAAAATGACAATGAAAACACAACAATCCAAAAACTGTGGGACACAGTGAAAGCCGTCATGAAAGAGAAATTCATAGCTCTACAGGCCTATCTAAAAAAAAAATGAGCTGGTTCTTTGAAAAGATAAACAAGATTGATGAATTGGTAGCCAGGCTCACCAAGAAGCAAAGAGAAAGGATCCAAATAAACAAAATCAGAAATGAAAGGGGGAAGTAACAACCGATCCCAGAAAAGTACAAATAATTATGAAAAAATGCTGTGAACAACTCTATTCCAACAAAATGTACAACCTAGATGAAATGGAAAATACATTTAGAAATGTATTCTTAGAAAAATACAAGCTCCCAAAACTCAATCAAGAAGAATCAAAAATCCTGAATAAGCCCATAACTCGTGAAGAAATTGGAGGAGGATCAACAATCTTTTCCAGCAAACAAAAGCCCTTGTCTGGATGGCTTTACAGGGTTGTTTTACCAAGAATTCAAAGAAGAACTAAAACCTATCCTCCTCAGACTATTACAAAAAATTCAAGAGGAAGGCATACTTCCAAGTTCTTTCTATGAAGCCAGCATTATCCTAATCCCAAAGCCAGATAAAGACACCACAAAAAAGAGAACTACAGGTTAATATCTTTGATGAACAAATTACTAGATGCTAAAATCCTCAACAAAATTCTAGCAAATTGGATTTAGCATTACGTTAGAAAGTTTATACACAATGACCAAGTGGGATTTATTCCAAGGATGCAAGGATGGTACAATATCTGAAGATCAATAAATGTGAGACATCACATAAACAAAGAGACAAAAATCACATAATCATATCAATCGACGCAGAAAAAACATTTGACAAAATCCAAAACCCTTTCTTGATAAAAACTCTCAGCAAAATGGAAATAGAGGGATCATACCTCAACATAATAAAGGCTTATATGACAAACCTATAGCCAATATCATACTCAATGGGCAAAAACCAAACTAATTTCCCCTAAGAACAGGAACAAGACAGGTCTGCCCACTTTCACACTCTTGTTCCAATATAATACTGGAAATGTTAGCCATAATGATCAGACAAGAAGAAATAAAAAGGCATCCAAATTGGCAAAGAAGTAAAACTGTCCCTATTCACAAATGACATGATACTATACATAGAAAACTCCAAAGACCAAATAAAAAACTACTAGACCTAATAAATGAATTTGGCAATGTAGCAGAATACAAAATTAACACCTAGAAATATGTGGCCTTTTTATACACCAATAATGAACTCACAGAAAGATAAAACAAACAAACAAACAAACAAAATCCAATTTACCATTGCACCAAAAAAGTTAAGAAATCTAGGAATACACTTAACTAAGGATGTAAAAGACCTGTATTCAGAAAACTACAGGACTTTGAAAAAAGAGATAGAAGAACATACCATGTTCATGGATTAGTAGAATCAACATCATTAAAATGTCCACACTACTCAAACCAATCTATAGATTCAATGCAATCCTCATTAAAATACCAATGGCATATTTCAGAGATCTGGAACAAACTCTCCAAAAATTCATATGGAATAAAAAAGTCCCTGAATAGCCACAGCTATCCTGAGAAAGAAGAACAAAGTTGAAGGGATTTCAATACCAGATATCAAGCTATATTACCAATCCACTGTTCTCAAACTGCCTGGTACTGGCACAAGAACAGACATATAGACCAATGGAATAGAACAGAGAACCCAGAAATTGACCCAAGCCATTATGCTCAATTAATATTTGACAAAGGCAGCAAGAACATACAATGGAGTCAAAACAGTTTCTTTAATAAATGGTGCCTGGAAATTTGGCCAGGTACATGCAAAACAAATGAAATTAGGTTACCAACTTACACCATACACAAAATCCAATTTAAAATAGCTAAAGGACTTAAATGTAAGATGGAAAACCATAAAAATTCTATAAGACTCCATAGGCAGAAAAATAGCAGACATATGTAGTAGCAATATCTTTGCAGACACAGCTCCTAGGGCATTGAAGACTGAGGAGAAAATAAACAAATGGGACCACATGAAAATAAAAAGCTTCTGCACAGCAAAAGAAACCATTAACAAAACAAGAAAGCCCACTGCATGGGAGAACATATTTGCCAATGATATTTCCAATAAGGGTTTAGTCTCCAAAATTTACAGACAACTCATACAACTTAATAAAAGAAAGATAAATGATCCAATCAAAAAATGGGCAAAGGATCTAAATAGACACAAAGAGAACATACAGAAGGCCGAGAGACATATGAAAACATGCTCAAAGTCACTAATCATCTGAGAGATGCAAAACAAAACAGCAATGAGATGCCATCTCACACCTGTCAGAATGGCTATCATCACCAAATCAACAAAAGACAAGTGCTGGTGAGGATGTGGAGAGAAAGGAACCATCCTGCACTGCAGGTGGGAATACAGACTGGTGCAGCCACTGTGGAGAACAGTATGGAGTTTCCTCAAAAAACTAAAAATGGAGCTCCCATTTGACCCAGTGATCCCACTTCGAGGAATGTATCCCAAGAAAGCAGAAACACCAACCAGAAAGAATATCTGCACCCATATGTTCATAGTAGCACAATCTACAATAGCTAAGATTTGGAAACAGCCTAAGTGCCTAGCAGCAGATGAGTGGATTAAAAAATTGTAGTACATCTACACAGTGGAATACTATGCTGCTATAAAAATGAAGGAACTTTTACCATTTGCAATAGCATGGATGGAACTGGACAGCATTATGCTAAGCAAAATAAGCCATTTGGAGAAAGAGAAATATCAAATGATCTAACTCATATGCTGGATATAATGATCAACAAGTTTGATGAACAAGAATAGATCTAGAGACTAATGGTAGGCGGGGGATGAGAGAGAGTTAGAGAGCAACCAAAGGACTTGTATGCATGCATATTAGCATAACCAATGGACATAGACACTGGTAGGGTGGGGGCTTGTCCAAGGTGGGAATACCTGGGTGGGGGTCAATTGGGGGAAAAGGAGACATATGTAAAATTTTAGACAATAAAAAGATAAAAAATAATAATAAATAAAAAATAATATTTCATGCAAATGGAAACTAACAACAAAAAAACTTGGGTAGCAATACTTAATCAGACAACATAGACTTTAAAACAAAGGCTATAATAAGAGACAAAGAAGGACATTACATAATGATAAAAGAATCACACCAACAAGGATAATTTTCATTATCCTTGAAAATATTGTTGTTAGCATTCCCAATATAGGATAACCTAAATATACAAAGCAAATAAAGATGGACATAAAGTGAGAAATCAACAGTAATATAGTCAAGGTATGGGACTTTAACACCCCACTGATATCAACGGGTAGATCTTGCAGACAAAACACACACACACACACACACACACACACACACACACACACACACACACACAAATAAACAAAACAAGGAAATAGCAGCCTTAAATGATACACTAGACCAGATGAATTTAATTAATATTTTCAGAGCATTTTGTCTCAAAGCAGCAGAATATACATTGTTTTCATGTGCATTTGGAACATTTTTTTCCCGGATAGACCACATGTTAAGGCTACAAAATAAGTCTCAATAAATTTAAGAATATTGAAGTCATTGCCAGTATCATCTCAAACAACAATGGTATGAAACTACAAATCAATTACAAGAAAAAAAAACACACCTACACACATGTAGGCTAAATAACATATTATTAAACAATGAATGTGTTAACAATGAGATCAAGGAAGAAATAAAAAAGATACCTTGGGACAAATGAAAACAAAAACTCAACAAGCAAAAACTTTGGACCATAGTGAAAGCAGTCCTAAGAATGAGATTCATGGCAATACAGCCCTATTTCAAGAAACAAGAAAAATCTTAAATAAATAATTTAACCTTATACCTAAAGAAACTAATAAATAAATAAATAAATAAGTAAGTAAATAAATAACACCAACAAAGCCCAAAATGAGTAGAAGGAAGGAAATAAATCAGAAAAGACTGATAAACCTTTAACAAGTCATCTTAAAAGAAAGAGGACTCAAATAAATAAAATCAGAAACAATAGAGGAGCAGTGACACTGACACTACAGCAAGAAGGAAATCACAATTACATGCCAACAAATTAGAGAATCTTCCAAGTCTGAATCAAGAAGAAACAGAATATCTGAGAAGACCAATTATTGCCAATAAAATCAAGTCAGTAATAAAAAACTCCTAACAAACAAAAGTCCTCAATGGGTTTCAGAGTTGAATTTTACCAAACATTCAAAATGAACTAACACCTATTCTCCCACAGTATTCAAAAAATTAGGAGGAAGAAAATTTCTTAAGCTCATTTTATGAGGCCAGCATTATCCTAATTCTAAAACTATATACAGACACTACATCCCATTTGACCCAGTGATCTCAAATCTAGGAATATATCCCAAGAAACTAGAAACACAAATTAGAGAGGATATATGCACCCCTATGTTCATAGCAGCACAATTTACAATAGTTAAGACTTGAAAACAGCCTAAATTCTAATCAGTAGATGAGTGGATTAAAAAACTGTGGTACATCCACACAATGGAATACTATGTGTGGTAAAAAAGAAGGAGCTCCTACCATTTGCAACAACATGGATGGAACTGGAGAGCGTTATGCTAAGTGAAATTAGCCAGGCAGAGAATGATAAATATCACTTGATGTCACTCATTTGTGGAATATAATGAACGGCATAGACTGATGAACAAGAACGGATCCAGAAACTGAGAAAAGTCCATCAGAATGTCAAACCTCAGGGTAAATGGGAGGTGGCGGGAGTAAGGGGGAAGTCAATATATTTGACCTCTTGAACTAAGGTAAGTAATTTGTGTTTTTACATCCCTGACAAAGTTCATATAAAGTTATAAAAAAATTGGCAGCTAGTTTGAGATTGAATTGACATGGCCTAGAGCTTGTCATCTCCTATGGACCCCGGTCATTAGGCTAGGCCCCCCTTAACTTCCTGTGGCACCATAATACCCTTACATGATATTATTTTACAATGTCATTATAATTTTTGGTATTTGACAACAGCATATTGTACAATTATCCCAAAGAAACTTACAAACTAATTCTTTGAATGTTTGGCAGCAATTTAAAAAAGGACAGGAAAGGAATTAATCTCTTTTAGAAGGAATTAAGGCTCTGGGAAGGCACTTGAGCATTCTATACTGGCCCCTCTTGCCCTTTTTTGCCAAGAGGGACCCTCTTCTCACAATCCAAGTGCACACCGCTGTTGCCTGAGCTTGCAGTTCAAACTGAAGTTGAAGCCTCTGTGTGGCTGGGACCATGAATCTGTCTCTCGCCCAATGGTGTGAGCTGGGCACTCTATGGAGAAAAAACCTGAGTCCCCCGAGATATGTGATCAGTAACTGGACCCCGCCAGCAGGCAAGGGAATCCCAAGTCAGATGCTGGGCATATAGGCCCTAGGGGCATACACTACCAAGTAGACAGAACTGAACCTCACATCACCCTGCTTGGCCCTGGAGGATGGCTAGTTAGCCAAAGACAGGTAATATTCCTCAGTGAAGGAACAACCTAAGACAGGCACAGTTGCAGAGGGACCATCAGGAGAGAACTTAAAGTTCAACAGAGGTGGGGCACAGACCCTCATTCCCCTAACTTTGCAGGGGCCTGAACTCTCAACCCTTCTGAGGGAGGTCTCCTGTTCCCACAGCTGCTTCGCCTCCCATGCACAGTTCAGATGGGGACCCAGGTTACAGACAGAGACTTGGCCAGCAACAGCAGCCCTATATCTAAATTCAATCTAGCACCAGGAATGCTCAGGTCTATTCAAGAATGCAAATAATCCTTTCCACAAATATTTACAGGGTAAACTAAGATTATTGTTTGAGTATTAAATCTGACAGCAAAATAATAATCAAGTTTTCAGATTAATTTAAATTGGCTAATTGAAATAAGGGAATACTCAAGAAAATTTAAGTGTACTGGACAAAAAGCTGTTCCTAAAATATTAACTAAAATTTCTATTAGTAGTTTATCTTATTGCAAAATTGCCTAACATGCAAAGAACCTAAAGCAGTCATATTTTTGTGCAAAAATTAAAATTTAAAGTTACCAAGACTGCAATATAAAATTTCAAAAAGCCCCCATTAATCAAAAAAAGGAGGGGTGGATAGTGGGGGAATATCATGTAAGGAAAAATATCCTGTAAGTAAATAACATTTAGGAAATTCTTACTTCAGAAAATTAATTTCCATTTGTAATGGTAACAGCAGGACACCCATGAAAAACACACAAGGTGTCAAAATAAGCCAAAGAAAAATAATTTGGGCAAAAATAAAAAGAATCCCAAGTTTAATTTACAGAAAAGATTCCTTTATTAACTTTTGGTCGAGAATATGTTTATATATTTTCAGAAAACAACTTCAAGACCATATGGATTCCTGCAATAAAGAGGAACTGACAGGTCTGCTCCAACCACAAAGACAGTCCAGAGATGAAAGACGCTGACGACACCTTGCCATGCTAGCAGTCAGCAGCGGTGCATCGCTGCAGGCTGCCCAGGACCAAACTAGAGAGGGTGGAACCTTCACTGCCACCATTTTTTCACCATCCAGACACCATTGCTGTCATGTACACATAAGAAACTATTTGACATTGAAACTAGGACTTAGAACTGTTGGACACTGAAACTGAGACTCAAACATTTTTTGTTCTTAATATGTTTATTTCTAGTATGCAGATGCAAGAATTTTTTAAAGAAAAGAAATGGGGGGGGGGGGAAAGATAGATACAGAGGCAAAGAAGCATTGAACAGACTGTCAAACTACAGGGAGAAGGCTGGGGAGGGTGGGGGGCGGGTGCTGTGGGAGATCAACCGAAGGACTTGTATGCATGCATATAAGCATAACCAATGGATATAAGACACTGGAGGTGGGGGGGCAGGTGAGGGCACATGCTGGGGGGTAGGGGAGGCCGGGGGGAGGTAAATGAGGGGGAGGAAAAAGAAACATATATATTACTATTTGTAATACTTTAAAGAATAACAAAATACATATATTGAAAAAAAAAACCAAAATAGTCAGGGGGATGTAAAGTACAGTATAGGGAATATAGTTAATAATATCTAATGAAAGAGTAATATGCAAATTAACCACAACTCTGCTACACCCACCAGCCACACCCACCAGCTATGCCCACCAGCCAATTAGGAACAAGTATGCAAATTAACCCCAACCAAGATGGCTGTGGCCACAGCATGAGCAGGAGGGAGGCTTGGGTCTCCCTGGTGATGGAGGAAGCCAAGCTTTCCACACACCCTGGCCTGTGTTGGCTTCCACTTATGGCTACAAAGTTTCAATTGTAGAAGATAAATAAATCCCAGATACCAGGGACTCCACCTGGGTCGCCATGGGTGTGGCTGGCCTGCAAACCACCACAAGCCCCTCTCCCAGGCCGCTCCATGCCCCAAGGAAACCCTCAACCTGATCTGGTACACCCTTCAGGGCAATCTAACCATCTCTCACCCTTGCACCAGGCCTCTATCCTATCTAATAAAAGAGTAATATGCAGATTGAGCACCACTCCAACACACAAGATGGCTGCCCCATGGGATCAAAAATCCTGCCCCCATGTGGACACAAGATGGCTACCACAAGATGGCCAGCAGGAGAGGGCAGTTGGATGGGATCAGGCCTGCAAGGGAGAGCAATTGTGGGTGATCAGGCCAGTAGAGGAGGGAAGTTGGGGTGACTAGGCCTGCAGGGGAGGGCAGTTAGGGGCAAACAAGCTGGCAGGGGGGCAATTAGGCATCAATCAGGCTGGTAGTGAAGTGGTTAGGGGGTTATCAAGCTGGCAGGCATAAGTGGTTAGGGGCAATCAGGAAAGCAGGCAGGTGAGCAGTTGTGAGCCAGCAGTAGGATTGGGCCTAAAGGGGCAACCCAGATTGGATACGTTGCAGGCTGGGCTGAGGGACACCCCCCTATGCATGAATTTTATGCACCAGGCCTCTAGTATACTAATAAAAGGGTAATATAATAATTAGACCAGATAGACTGGATGTCTTCCAGATGTCCTTCCAGAAAAGCCACAGTGACAGGAGCTGAGGCACAGGCAGTTCGCGGTGATCAGGCAGGCAGGCGAGGTCGTTAGGGGTGATGAGGCAGGCAGGCAGAGTTGGTTACGGGTAATTAGGCTGGCAGGGGAGAGCAGTTAAGGACAATCAGGCAACCAAAGGAGACCAGTTAGGGGTGATCAGGCCATCAGGGGAGCAGTTAGGGGCATCATGCAGGCAGGCAGAAGCAGTTAGGGGCAATCAGGAAGGCAGGCAGAGAGGTTAGAGACAATCAGGCATGCAGAGTGGTTAGGGATGATCAGGCAGGCAGGCAGGTGAGCAGTTAGGAGTCAGTGGTCCCAGATTGTGAGAGGGATGTCTGACTGCTGGTTTAGGTCAGTTCGGGCCTAAACCAGTGTTTGGACATCCCCTGTGGTGTCCCAGATTGGAGAGGGTGCAGGCAGGGCTGAGGGTAACTCTCCCCTGCCCCTGTGCACAAATTTTGTGTACTGGGCTTCTAGTATTATAATAACTGTACATGTTGCCAGTAGGTACTAGAATTATTGGGGATGGCCATTTCATAACTATATAATTGTCTGACCAATACATGTATACCTGAAGCTAATATAAAAGAATACTGAATGCCAATTGTAATTAAATAATATTTTTTTTAAAGGTTCAGTAGAAAGGGATTGGTCCTGGAGGTGCTGGTTTAAGTTCATTCTTCCCCTTGCTACTATGTGACCATGGACAAGTCACTCATTCTTTTTGGCTGCTGCAAACATTGTAGGAGGTCTGCCCAGCCCCAATTAATTGGCCTCAATAAGGGTAATCTTGCCTCTCTCTCCACCTATACTTAACAAATCATCTATATAAGAGTAATATGCAAATAGACTGAACAGTGGAACGACTGGTTGCTATGATGTGCATTGACCACCAGGGGACAGATGTTCAATGCAGGAGCTGCCCTTGGTGGTCAGTGCACTCCCACAGGGGGAGTAACACTCAGCCAGAAGCCAGGCTGATGGTTTGTGGCTGGCGAGCACAGAGGTGGTGGCAGGAGCCTTTGCTGCCTCCTTGGCAGTGCTAAGGATGTCCGACTGCTGGCTTAGGCCTAGTCCTAAGGCTTAAGTCATCAGTCAGACATCCCCTGAGGGCTTCCGGACTGTGAAAGGGCACAGGCTGGGCTGAGGGGACCCAGGACCCCTGAGTTTATCAATATCATGTGCCAGGCCTCTAGTTTACTATAAGCTTGCAATAAAGCTGCCCAATAAGAAATCCTAGGAGCAGCTCTATCGTATAGACTGTTGAGGTGCTCAAGGACTGCACAGCTGCTGAGTAGTTTTAAGTTATTGAAAAGGGAAAGTTAAAATAATTTCAATAAAAAAAGCTACCAGGTCCAAGACCCAACATCTAGGTGATTATTTTCATAAGAATGGGTTAGAAGTTTGTTTTGTTTTGTTTTTCAAGCAATAGTCCTAGGTTAATCATAGAGTTCTTATTGCCATACCCCAAGCTGCTATTATTGTCATTGTTGTTATATTAACAACTAGAGGCCTGATGCATGAAATTTGTGCACTGGAGATGTCTGACTGGCTCTCATTCTAAACAAGTAACTCAAATCCCACAGGTATGGGGCCCAAATTGGCAATCAGACATACCTCTCACAATATGGGACTGCTGGCTCCTAACTGCTCACCTCCATGATTGCCCCTAACCGCTTCTGCCTGCCAGCCTGATCACCCCCCTAGATGCGCCCCTGCCAGCCTAATTAACACCTAACTGCTCCCCTGCCCCCAACTGCCCTCCTTTGCCTGCCAATTTGGTTCTGATTGGTCAGTTTCTATGCCAGTAAGCATCAAAAGCTCCGCCTCCTAGGCAGCTATTGGCTCCTCACAGTTGACCCAGATTTGGTTCTGATTGGTCAGTTTCTATGCCAGGCAGTGTCTCTGGGCCTATTAATGGGGCCTGATCAGAAAGGTAGGGCTGATCAGCAGCCCCAGTGGAGGCCTGGAGAGAAATAGAGGCACAGCTGCTGACCAGGCTCAGAGCTAAAGAGAGAGGCAAGTGCTGATCAACAGATCACACCCTGCTTCTCTCTCCAAGGCTCTCTCTGGTTCTGATTCGCAGCCCCCTCAGCAGTCAGCACTGGGTCACCGTGCCTGCAGCCATAGCAGTCAGCGCTGGGTCACCACAATAACCCAGTGCTGACTGCAGGACTGACTTCCAGTTGGTTGAGCCTCCCAGTAATTGTGGACCCAGAGTTTTTATATATTAGAATAATAATAATGATGGTGGAAGTTTTGTATGAACAATACCATTCTATCTGTCCAAGGTCATCCTTATCTTATGCTGCAGATATCTTATGCCCTCAATTCTCTCCACTTTTCCATATATCATCAAACACTGCTCACTTTCCCACTGTTAACATGCTCAGGTTCCCCATACACTAAGAAGTGAATACAAATAAACAGAAGCTTTCTTTTGAACCCTGCTATATCCTTGAAATACTAACTGCTCTGTTTCTTCCTTTTACTGCCCAGCTATTCCAAATGCTGTTTATTCTCACTGCTTTCTCTTATCACCATCCACATTCTTGAACATCTTTTTCTGGCTCCCATTCTAAACAATTAACTCAAATTACACTTTACACAGCTGAACTTTTCTTAATTGACAATCTCAATGGTCCCTTTATGGCCCTGCTCTTCTTGACCTCTCTGCAGTACATAATTGGCCTCTCCTTGCAGCTGTCACTTCCCTTAGTTTGCATGACGGTGCCCTATCCTGATGATTCTTCCATATTTGCAATCCCTTCTTCTCTGCCCTTTGTCCTTGGATGCCTTCTCCCTTTCCTTAACTGCAGCTGTCCACCAGGTCCTGCATTTAGCTCTCCTTCTCTCCCAACACCCTTTCTACTCAAGTGATCTTGTCTATCCCATGACCTCATCATTATCCATATATCACTGACTCCCTTCTGACCACTGTCCCAAGTTCCATTTCCACTTTTCCAAATATGTTATAGACATCTCCACATGGATGTTCAAATGACATATTCAAGCAGACAGGTCTAAATATGAACTTCCATCAAAACAGTAGAGGCTAATGATTAAGATAATGGCTTTTCAAATTTTATGGGCTTGGGTTCCAGTCTCAGCTTCTCTCTGCTTTAGCTGTGTCACAATAAAAAATTCATTGTTGTATCTTTATTTCCTAATCTGTGAGATAGGAAATAGAAGTACCTACATCAAGGAGTTGTTGAGAAAATTAAAAGAAATAATGTACCCAAATCACCATGTTTAGTGCCTGGAACATAATCAAAAGGATAATTTCAATGAATGTGATTTGTTGTTACTTCACTAGTCTTACCTTTTCCTATAAATGACATAATTTTTCTTTTTGTTAGTCAACCTCAGTTAGTCATCCTAGACATCATCCTCCATACAATTAATCATCAAGTATTGTTAATTCTTCTTTAATAATATGTCTTGTTTCTATTTCCAGATTTTCACATGCTCAGCCTTCTTGCTAGGACTAATACAACTTTCTGTGCAGTATCTCCCCCATTCTCTCTACCCTCCGCTCCATCCTGCACACCTGATGGTTATATCTTTCTGAAATGCAGATTCAACACACCATAAACCTTCAATTGCTTCTTATTACATTACAAATAATTGGCTTTAAGACTCTCCATGATCTTGTGTTCGCCTTTGTTCACAGCATTATTTCCCACAACTGTCTTACAAGTAGCTCACATTCTACCCAGACTTACTGCATCACTATTCTCTTACTTTTCTGACCCTGTGCCTATGTTCATGCCTTCCCTGTTGCTGATACTACCATTTCTGGTTGCTAAAATACCAGCTTCCTACTAAAGTCCACATGACCCCAGCCAGAATCAGTGGTTGGGTGTTGAATCAGAAGGTCACAGTCCGATTCCCGGTCGGAACACATGCCTGGGTTGCAGGATTGTTCCCCAGTGTGGGGGTGTTCAGGAGGCAGCCCATCAATGATTCTCTCTCATCATTGATGCTTCTATCTCTCTCTCACTCTCTCTCTGAAATCAATAAAAATCAAAATAAAAACAGTCCAAGTGAAATGGCAGCTACTCTGACTTAGTGATTCTTAAACATTTTGAGTTATAGCCTCTTCAGGAAAGATACAAAGCCAACAGAACATTTGAATGTAATTTCAGAGTTTATGGGCCACACCCATTCCCTTTTGTTGCTCACTGAATTAATTTTTATTTTTAAATTTTATTTTATTTTTCAATCACTGAATTCTTAAAGCATAGCATAACCTTCTGAAGAACCCATTACATTATTTCTTGCATTTCAGTTGGTTTTAATGCAAGTATTCTTTAACTTTCAAAAAATGTTTTATTTGATGGTGTTATTGTTTGTTTTTCTTTTTAAAATGAGATTCACAGATCATTATCCTTAGAATCCAATTAAGGCTCCTGGTGAAACTTAAGACCTCCTAAAACAGAATCTCCAGGGGTGACGAGGGAGGGTCCAGAGACACTTCCCTCTGCACTGCCCACACTGAGGAGCCCACAAAGCCTTGGCCTCCTCTCAGGACTGAGACAGGGAAATGAAGAAAACAGCCCTGGTACCCCTCTAGCCAAATCTCTTCTAATGTGTTGGGAATTGGCATGGACAATCAAAAGGATAATTTCTCCTGCCATCTTCCACCAACATAATTGTATTAATCCTATACCAGCTCCTTCTGTATTTGGGACAGTGACTGCTCTGTGCTTTGAGATATTGTGTCTGGGCCCATAGCCTGCCTTCTCTGCAGCAGATGTGCTTTTTCTAACCCCCTATCCTGCATGGGTGAGTATTTCTGCTTCATCTTGGTTTGATAAATCTTAACACACTTCATAGAGAATTCCAACATGCCTCTTAATGGAGTTTCCCTGAATTATGATAGCAATTTGAGTAAATGCCTTATTGTTCTTCTCTGACTATGAACTTAAGGGTAGACTAAACCAATTTCCAGATTTGGCATATCCATTGTTTTGCCTTATTTCACCAGATAGATGAGGTCTCTTCCCTTCCCCTCCCCATCCCAAAAAGGCCTGGGAATGACATCTTCCTTCCTCCCATCTATGACCTACCTGATTTTAAACCCCACCTCTTCCATGAGCACTCCCCAAGAAGTTCTAGTGTCTATTGTTCTCTCTCCCCTCTGAACTACTCACAGCACTTACAGTCTATTCCAAAAATTTCCTTTCGACCTGTGATTCTGTTCAGTCTACTCTGTATGGCAGTATGGCATAATAGTTAAGTTCATGGACTCTGCATCCAAGCAAACCAGGTTCTGAAACTCATCTCCAATACCATATACCGAGCATGGTCTGAACTTAGCTCTGGGACTCAGTTCAACATCTAAATAGCATAAGTAATATCATATGTGTTTCATAGTGTTTTTATGAGAATTCAATGAGATGTTGCACATAGTAAACATTCAATAAATGCTAGTTTTATGAGGATGTCTCATGTAAATCAGAATAGGCTAAGTCATGCTATAGTAACAAGTAATCTTAAAACATTGCTTCTTACAAACAGGGTTATTTTCCACATGTCCCTTGTAGCACAGTTAAGAATGGACACCATCTTGTTTTATTCAAGAGTCCGGTGGACTAAGGAACTGTTATTGCAACATCACAGTCATCATGGCAAAGGCAACAATGGTCAAACAAGAAGTGGGTCTTCAAACTTCTGCTTCAGGTGGGAGGTGGTGGGGCAGGTTGAAGGGAATCAATGGAGAACATATGTATACTTTCAACAATAAAGATTTATTTTAAAAAATCACAGAACATCTGCCTGAAAGCGACTCATGTCACTTTCCTGTGCATTTTATTGCTTCAAGTCACAAGTCACAGTCCAACTTCAATGGGGCAAAATAAAAATCCTATCTAATAAAAGATTAACATGCAAATTGACCATTACTCCAACACACAAGGTGGCTGCCCCCGTGTGGTCAAAGATAGCTGCCACAAGATAGCCAGCAGGGGAGGGCAGTTGTGGGCAATCATGCCAGCAGGGGAGGGGAGTTAGGGGTGACTGGCCTGGCAGAGGAGGGCAGTTGTTGGAAACCAGGCCTTCAGGGGAGGACAGTTGGGGGAACTCAGGCCTGCAGGGGAGGGCATTTGGGGGCAACTAGGCCTGCAGGGGAGGGTAGTTGGGGATGACCAGACCTGCAGGGGAAGGCAGTTGGGGTGAGCAGGCCTGCAGGGGAGGGCAGTTGGGGTGACTAGGCCTGCAAGGAAGGACAGTTAGGGGTGATCAAGCTGGCAGGAGAGGGCAGTTAGAGGTGACCAGGCCAGGAGTGGAGGACAGTTAGGGGCAATTGGGCTGGCAGAAGGTGAGAACTTGGAAGCCAGCTGTCCTGGATTATGAGAAGGATCCCAGATTGGAGAGGGTGCAAGCTGGCTGAGGGACACCCTCCCCCCTTTGTATGAATTTTGTGGGCTGGGCCTCTATTAATAATAATAATTCTCTCTCAGGAAGGAGAGGGGAAGAAACAGTTATAAGTCTTGCATTTATTTAGTTTTCCAACATTAGTTATTCGACTGACACATCTTTTGTGTTTCTAAATATAGCACATAGTAGGAAGCAGATACCTATTTTATTGGTGGATGGGTCATCATATTTGTGCATTTTGAATTGAGTTGAGTGATTAAAACAGAAATTTCTTATTATTGAAAGTATTTCAAATGTCAACTGATGAATTGACAGCAGGGGATCAGAGATCCCTATTTCCTTGAAATCACCCATGTGGCACACATATTTAACCTGAACTTCTTCCAAGCCCACACTTGCCTCAAGACTTCTTCCTAGAGTAATTTTTGAATTAATTTTCTGCAAACTATTGCTGTCACTTTTACATTTAGATTCCCAAGTGCAGTGCATACAAAATTCTTTATTCTTTCTGGATCCCAGCAATTAGGACCTTATATCTTCAAGTTACCTTGGTGATAAACATATGGCCTGGACATCTGGGCACCCAGTAGACATAGCTTCTTGATGTTATGAAAGAGGATTCTTTATTGAAATAAATAAATATCCTAGAAGAATATGAATAGTCCAAAAGTGCAAGTCTTTAAAGAAAAGAAAGTCTAATTTCCCAGGAAGTTTTGGGTCTCTCTAACTAATTATTCATTACTAGAGGCCAGATGCATGAACTTTGTGCATTCGGGAGGGTCCCTCAGCCCAGCCTGCACCCTTTTGCAGTCTGGGAGCCTTCGGACGTTTGACTGACAGCTTAGGCCTGCTTCCTCCTGGAGGTGGGGGGAGGAGACATCCTTAGCATTGCCGAGGAGGCAGGAGAGGCTCCTGCCATAGCCACTGCACTCTCCATTCATAAGCCTGGCCTGTGGGAGCACACTGACCACCAGGGGGCAGCTCCTGCATTAAGTGTCTGCCCTCTGGTGATCAGTGTGCATCACAGCGACTGGTCATTCCACCATTTGGTCAATTTGCATATTAGCCTTTTATTATATAGGACTAGTGGCCTGGTGCACAGAATTTGTGCATGGGGGGTGTCCCTCAGCCCAGCCTGCACCCTCTCCAATCTGAGATCACTCAAAGGATGTCCTACTACCGGTTTACAGGGATCGGGCCTAAACCAGCAGTCGGACATCCCTCTCGCAATCCAGAACTGTTGGCTCCTAACCACTCACCTGCCTGCCTGCCTGCCTGATTCCCCCTAACCACTCTGCCTCCTGGCCTGCTAGTCCCCAAATGCCTCCCACTGCCAGCCTGATCACCCCGTGCCAGCGTGCTTGCCCCCAACTGCCCCCCTGCTGGCCTGCTCACCCCAAACTGCCCTTCTCCACTATCCTGATCATCCCCAATGAGCCTCCACTGATGGCCTGCTTGCCCCCTACCCACCAAGTTCTCCCATTGTAGCACCAGAAAGAAATTTCCAGGGGGAAGCATCTTCTTTCAAGCTTCCTACCCATAACTTATCTTCTTTATCCATAAGGGGAATTCCAAAAAGCAGCCAGGAATGCTGAAGTCACTTACTGCTGCTGAGGTGGTGTGGCGGAGAGAGTGTGTGTGTGTGTGTGTGTGTGGGGGGTGTGTGTGTGTGAGGATGGAGGACCAAAGGGCTCCATGAAATAAAAGGATGACAACCTATTTGCTAACCCACCTTTTTCTTCCTAGCCTTCTCCTTTCGTTCTTATCCATATTTTGACTAAATTATGTGTAAACCAAATTTTAAATCAAATCCCTTTAGCAACCAGCTCTTTTATAACCTGATTTTGATGCAGACTGCCTGCTTTTAAAAGCTACATGTCTCTTTCTAGTGCAAGCCTGTAGCAAAATATATCACTGTTGAGATGTACCTTATAACTATCTTACTTTCTGTTGCAAGTCAGGGGAACTGGTATTAAAAATTTTCTACTTGGTTTTTTACTATAAAATCCCCAGAGATTAACATAGAAAGTCTCCAATAACTAATTGTGGGATGGAAGCATGAATGAATAGCATGGTGGTAGATGGGTATTGGACCCAGGCAAACTTCCTGAGTCCAAAACACAGTTCCACACTTATTATGTAACTTTTCTTTTAAAAAAAATTAATCTTTATTTTTCACTTTATTAATTGCATTGTTCCTCCCCTTTTCCCCCCTATAGTTTCCCGCCACCCAGTGCCCATCCCACCCTCCGCCCTCACCCCCCGCACTGTCCTCTCCCATACGTGCATGATTTTTGTCCAGTCTCTTGCTGCACTTCCCACACCTCTTTTCTCCCCAAGAATTGTCAGTCCATTCCTTCTCTATGTCCATGATTCTATTATATTCACCAGTTTATCCTGTTCATCAGATTTTTAATTCCCTTGATCTTTATATTCACTTGTTTATAGATGTGTATTTGTTGCTCATAATTTTTATTTTTACCTTTTTCTTCTTCCTCTTCTTAAAGAATATCTTTCAGCATTTCATATAATATTGGTTTAGTGGTGATAAATTCCTTTAACTTTTTCTTAGCTGTGAAGCACTTTATCTGATCTTCAATTCTGAATGATAGCTTTGCTGGGTAGAGTAATCTTGGTTGTAGATTCTTGCTATTCATCACTTTGAATATTTCTTTCCACTCCCGTCTGGCCTGCATCGTTTCTGTTGAGAAATCCGCTGACAATCCTATGGGTGCTCCCTTACAGGTAACTAACTGCTTTTCTCTTGCTGCTTTTAATATTCTCTCTTTGTCTTTTGCTCTTGGCATTTTAATTGTGATGTGCTTTGGTGTGGTCCTCTTAGGGTTCCTATATATTGGGGTTTGGTGTGCTTCTTGGACTCCTAAGTCAATTTCTTTCACCAGGTGTGGGAAGTTTTTGGTCACTATTTCTTCAAATAGGTTTTCATTGTCTTGGCCTCTCGCTTTTTCTGGCACCCCTATAATTCGGATGTTGGTATGCTTGAGGTTGTCCCAGAGGCCCCTTGCACTATCTTCAATGTTTTGGATTCTTTTAGTTTCTTGCTTTTCCAGCTGAGTGGATTTTACCTCTTTGTATTTCAAATCTTTACCTTGGTTCTTGCAGTCCTCTAGAGTACTTTTAGATTTTTGTATAATATTTTTTTATTTCAGTCAGTGTATGCTTAATTTCTGGTTGGTCCTTTTCCATATCCTTGAGGGTCTCATTCATTTCCTCGTAGGTTTTGTTCATTTCCTCGTAGGTCTTGTTCATTTCCTCATAGGTCTTGTTCATTTCCTTGTAGGTCTCAGCTTTTTCTGGGAGCCTTTTGAAAAGCGTTATAACTATGGTTTTGAATTCTATGTCCAGTCGTTTTTTTTTTCTCCATTTCTTTCACATCTGGTTTCTTTTCATGTCTCTGCATGGTGGCTGATTTTCTGAGTTGGTCGATTAGATTTGTGTGATAGATGTCCTCTAAGGGACAGTGGCTCAGCCTCTCCAGTTGCCTGAGGTGGATGTGGGTTGCACAGTCTTATTGAAGTTAAGCCTAGATTATTGTTGTTAGCAGTAGGAGGGTTTGACTTCCAGGCCAATTGGCTGTGAGGTTCAGCTGTGCTCAGGTTGGATGGGCGGAGTCTCTGGGCCAAGCAGGCAGTGTCAGCTCTGCCCTATGTGGCCCCTGGGGCTCTGTGCCGGGTAGCAATGGCTGCCAGCACCTCTCCCCAAATGAGTCTGCACACCCAACATCTCACCCAGGGTCATAAAACAGTACAGTCTGGTGTTTTCCTGAATGAGATAGTAAGTTACGAGTCCTCTCTGTGTGGTCAAGCAGCTGTGCTGTTCCCAAGTTCACCTGCACTCTGCACAAGCTCTCCCTCTCCACAAGCTTGCAGAACCTTGCAGCGCCCGAGTTTCGGCGTGCCTCCCCACTGTCCAGTTTTTACCCCATATGATTGTGGGTTCCCTGGATTTCACCTGGAGCTGGGGAATCAGTGCAGTGGGGTGTCTTTGTCTCCCCAGTTCGAGAAAACCGGCCGGGTTTTCAGCTGAACCACCCTATCCGCTGGCGCGCGCACGGCTCCAAACCTCTCTCCATGCGTATCTTCCATGCTGTCCTCTGCTGCTCCTCTGAGTTACAGTGTCCTATCTTCACTTTTATTTGTGAAATTTTCACTCAGCCAGCTTTCCGGTGATTCTGGATGATGTTTGTTCTTTCGTTAAGTTGTAGTTTTGAAATTGCTGTGTATGGCAGCAAGATAGGTGTTTACCTATGCCACCATTTTGGTTCCTCCTCTATGTAACTTTTCTTTACCTCAGTTTTCTTATCTATAAAATGGGGACAATACTACTTGGCTTAATCAGGGTGCAGCAGCAGATAACTTAAAACAGTCCATATATTTTAAGCAGGAGAGGATTGGATACAAGAAACCAGGTGCTTATGAAGCTGTTGAATGATGGGAGTAGCAAACTCTAAAATCAGCTTCTACAAACAAGTTCCAAAATACCACCAGCATAATGATCCACTAAGAGAATTTCCACATCTCCCAGCCAGAAAGCTCAGGAAGCAGGTCACAGTCTCTAGTGCTGAGTTCAGGATCATATCCCCTTAGATATAACCCAAGGATCTGAAAGCCACCAGAATTGTTGGCCTCCAAGAACACCTGAAATGCTTTAGCACAGTGCCTGGCACATGAAAAGCACTGTAAGTTTTAAAAGCTGTCACCATAACAATGAATTCCAGCGTCAGCTGGACCTGTATTATGAAGGTGGATGGCTCACTCACTTCTCTTCACCTCTTCACTAATCAAGTTTCAAGAAATTTGATTGGATGAACCAAAATCACATCCAGCCTATAGCTACAAAGCGTGCTGGGAAGTGTAGTTTTTAGCTTCTCAGCTGCTGCATATAGGAAGCAATCTTAGAAAGGCATATGTGGGTACTGAGCAAGCCAGGCTATAGTGTCCCTGTGAGACTTAAATGAGATTGTTTATGAAAGTGCTTTAGCACAGTGCCTGGCACATGAAAAGCACTCTAAGTTTTAACTGTTATTCCTATTTTACTAGTATGTAAGAAGATATATTACATTGGCTTGAATAGTGACCTTTCACACTTAAAAAGCACATAGAGTAACAAGTTTAATCAACTAGCCCCACAAAATTTCACTCTTGTTTTTAGTACTGAACATTGGTGGATCCTGTGTACCCCTCTCTGTGCCCCATATCCCTATCCTTATTCAGATGATCTGGTCCTCTAGCTAAATGTTGCATTGCTCCCACTGAGGGCTCCTCCCACAGCCCACCCACCTGGAATCCACATGGCATGCAGTTTGGCTGACAGCTTCAAGTTGTCATTGCCTGTAGAATACTCACCAACTCCTTTACCCCTCATTCATTTGAGCAGGGTGTGCAGGGGTGTGTGTTTCTTTTGTGTGTGGGATACTCATTCCAGCTTCCTTTCACTATCTCTAAAATCAGGCATCTTTCCCTCTCTGGCATCAGTTCCAGTCCCCTTTGCCCCCTTTTCGTCATCCCTGTGCAGGATCTCTGAGGACACTGTCCTCGTGGCAGACAGGTCAATCCACAATGCTTCTGGTATGCCATCTACACACCATTACCCGTGATCTGCTGTATTGATCCACAGTGTTCAAGCTCTCGAGGAACCTACAATTTACCTAAGAAGACCTGTGTGGTGCTCTGGGAACACAAAATTGAAGGTCCTAACCCATATTTTGGTTGGGGATCATGGAAGCTATCTCAGAAAATAAAAATACAAATTGAGAAGTGAATACAAAAGAATGAGTGGAAAGTAGCCAAGTGACATTGGCTTAGGTAATCAAATGTGTATTCTATGGAAATAAATAAATAAATATATACTAGACTATCTTACCTCCACCGAACATCTCCCAAACCCATAAATTACTGGTTAAAGAGTGCTGATACAAGTGAACATAGTGCCCCATTTCTTTTCTCCCACGATGGGTACTACCTAGCAATCTCATTTGCCTTGCAGAACTATTTGCCTGTTGTAGGAAGCCATTTTGGTAGGGCTGTCCTTCCATGGCCAAGTTGTGAGTAGATGAAATAATCTAGGCTGATCAGACATCCTCTTTGAAATTTCAATCTTGAGTGCGTTGAAAGAAAATTGGAGCCCTAGCCAATTTGGCTCCATGGATAGAGCATCAGCCTGCAAACTGAAGGGTCTGATTCTGGTCCAGGGCACATACCTCAGTTGAAGACTTGATCCCAGGCCCTGGGCAGGGCATCAACAATCAATGTGTCTCTCTCACATTGATGTTGTTTCTCTGTCTCTCCCCCTCTCTTCCACTATCTCTAAAAAAAAAGAGGAAGAAAAAAAGATTAGAAAAGTCTCAAGTTATCATAGTGTTGGTGGGTAGGCTCTCAACTATCCATTATTTTGGGACTAGAGCACGAATTTGTGCATGGGTGAGATCTGGCCAGTCCTGCCCTGATTGGGGCCAATCTGGGCTGGGCCAGCTATGGCCCTGCTCCTGATTGGGGGATAAGATGAGGGATGGGGTCAGCTGGGGGGGGGGGCAGGGCCACAGGAGGTTGGCTGGCTGGCCCGCATCCAATTGGGGGGATAATCAGGAGTGGGGTTGGCCAGGGGGAGGGGCCCTGATCAGGCTGGTTGGCTACTGCAGTGCATGTCATAGAGACCGATTGTTCCAGTCCTTACATCATTCTGGTCACTTGGCTTTTATGTATATAGACTAGAGGCCTGGTGCATGAAATTTGTGCATGGGAAGGGGGTGTCCCTCAGCCCAGCCTGCACCCTCTCCAATCTGGGACTCCTTGAGGGATGCCCGACCACCCATTTAGGCCCGATTCCGGTAGGATCAGGCCTAAATGGGTGGTCGGACATCCCTCTCATAATCCAGGACTGCTGGCTCCCAACTGCCCTTCCCTGCAAGCCTGGTCCCACCCCAACTGCTTTCCCCTGCAGGCCTGGGTTTCCCTCAACTGTCCTCCCCTGCAGGTCTTGTTCCTCCCCAACTGCCATCCCCTGAAGGCCCAGTCATACCCCAACTGTGCTTCCCTGCAGGCCTGGGTCCCCCCTCAACTGTCCTCCCCTGCAGGCCTTGTCCCCTCTCCAACTGCCCTCCCCTGCTGGCCTGGTCCCACCCCAACTGCTCTCCCTTGCAGGCCTGGGTCTCCCCCTACTCAACTGCCCTCCCCTGCAGGCCTGATCCCCCCCAACTACCCTCCCCTGCTGACCTGGTCCCCCCATTGCCCTCCCCTGCAGGCCCGGTACCCCCCCAAATTGCTCTCCTCTGCTGGCCTGGTCACCCCCAACTGCCCTCCTCTGCTGGCCTGGTCACCTCTAACTTCCCACAGCTGCCCTCCCTTGCTGGCCATCTTGTGGTGGCCATCTTGTGTCCACATGGGGGCAGCCATCTTTGACCACATGGGGGCAACCATCTTGTGTGTGGGAGTGATGGTCAATTTGCATATTACTCTTGCAACTCTATTGTTGCAAGAGTGTCCTGTTGGGAGGAGAGGGAGAGACAGAGGGGGAGAGAGGGAGAGACAGAGAAATAACATCAATTCTATTTATTAATAGAATGATACTTTGGATTCTGTCTTTTCTGAGATTGCTTCTTTAGTTTTTTCCCCCTCTCATTCTGTGAGATAACACCTGTTCTTGATACATTTTATATATATATATATATATATATATATATATATATATATATATATATATTTGCCTGAGTTGGTTGGTCTTTATGGCTTGCAACTAAGAAGCCTTACAGGATATAGGAGGGAACTTTTTTGCTAAGGAGAATTCTTTGATAGAAGATGAAAGTGGGAAGTAAGAGTACAAGAGCAAGGAGAATGGAGACTAGTAAACAAAAGCTATCCCTAAACAGCTCTACATTAAGAATAAATAAAGCATTGGAAAATGAGAAAAGAACAGAAGAGGGGGAAATACTGTTGAACATGGTAACGTTCAAAACATCTCTCTCCCTAAACATTTCTCCCTGAAGCATTTTTATGCACACAAAAAAATGCTGAGTGTGTCTGGGATTTTTTTGGTGAGTGTACAGGGGGCAGTAGAAATGAGAAAAGGATAGAGTTCCACATTTGCGGGGTCACTGTGAAAACAATAGGAACTTGTGTGGACTTGAGAGAGAAATTCAAAGATGATGGTAGCTTAGAGCCAGAATGTACTATGAGACTATAAATCTCTCCAAGAATTTTCAGACATACTTCTATAAAATAGAAATTTGAGCCAATTTTTTTAGGACAGAGGGAGCCATATGTTGACATCATTTTATGCATTTATGCATTTGGGAGAAAGCCTGGTGGAAGATACTCCAACATATTAATAGTAGATATTTTCATGGTGGGATTACATGTGATTTTTATTTTTTTCAGTGTATCTTTTCATATACATATTCCAAAATTTCTATAGTAAACTGTAAGAGAAAAATACTATTTAAAGCATGATCAAATACACCTCATAAGACTGCTGTGAGGACAAAATTATGTAATGTATAAAAGCCTCTGATGGGTTAGGGGTGATTACCGATCATCCTTCTGTTTGGAGAACCTGGCCTGGATGGAAGAGACTCCCTGGGAGCAGAGGGGATGACTGGGCAGCATGGCTCTGATGCTTTACCTGTTCTTCTTCCCAGCGCCATTGCTCCTCAGCAGCATCACTGATTTCAGGGGGAGTAGCGTATCCCACCCTGAATAACGGATGCTACCTGTGGTATGCACATCAGAGTGTCCTGTTGACTCTTGAAAAAGACACCTGGTAGCATGGACATGCCTTCCATTGCAACTCATGGCCACAACCAGCTTCTCTGGCATCCAGCACCCCAGCCTCCAGAACTCAGGATGGCACAGCTGGGAGAGTCTTCTGTATGACAGGGCCAGGTCCTCTTATCAATGTTGGCTACTACAAGTGACCTAACAGTTAGTCTTCAAGGCTTTGCAACACATAGAGTAAGCCCTGTCTGGGGAGGACCTAGCAACAGTGACACTGACATTATGATTCCTGATGAGGGTTTGAAGCTATTGGGTTCACACGGGCAAGCTTCTGGGGCCAGTATCAGACCCTGACATCTTTTAAGCAATCTCTTTGGGTATAGGCATCCTTAGATCTTTAGGCAACTTCATTTGTGGTTGTTCAGCTAAGGTGGAGGACATAGAAGCAACTAAGAATTATTCAGACAACTTCAACTGATGAGTGGGCAGCTCAAGTGATTTTAAATCCTTCCCCTTTGTCTAATAGCTTCCTAGACCTTGGGGGAAAATTAATGTGCATTCCTATGCTACTTTGTGCACATTACACTTGTAGCATTCATCACATATCCTATCTAATAAAAAAGCAATATGCAAATTGACTGTACCTTTGCTTGACCCACAAGCCAGGCCCACCAGCCACTCCCACCAGTTAATCAGGAGCAAATAAACCCAACCAAGATGGCTGTGGCCACAAGAGCAGGAGGGAGGGTTGGGTTTTCCTGGCAATAGAGAAAGCCAAGCTTTCTGCCTGCCCTTGCTGGCTCAGGCCTCCACTCAATGCTACACAGTTTTAATAATAGAAGATAAATAAAACCCAACAGAAATGGCTACCACCATGGAGCGAGCAGAAGTCTTGGCTCTGCTCCAGTCTACAAAGTTTCAGTTATGGAAGATAAATAAATAAATCCCAGACACCAGGGCCTCCACTTGGGTTGCCGGGGGGTATGGCCAAGTCCCTGGCCCGGGCCACCCCATGCCCCAAGCGACCCCCTCAACCTGATCCAGGACACCCTTCAGGGCAAACCAGCTAGCCCCCACCTGTGCACCAGGCCTCTATCCTATCTAATAAAACAGTAATATGCAGATTGACCATCTCTACAACACACAAGATGGCTGCCCCCATGTGGACACAAGATGGCCACCACAAGATGGCCAGCAGGGGAGGGAAGCTGGGGGTGACCAGGCCTGCAGGGGAGGGCAGTTAAGGGCAAAAAGGCTGGCAGGGGAGCAATTAGGCATCAATCAGCCTGGCAGGGGAGTGGTTAGGGGGTGATCAGGCTGGCAGGCAGAGGCAATTAGGGGCAATCAGGAAGGCAGGTGAGCAGTCAGGAGCCAGCAGTACTGGATTGTGAGAGGGATGGATGTCTGACTGCCCATTTAGGCCCAATCCTACCGGACACCCCTCAAGGGGTCCCAGATTGGAGAGGGTACAGGCTGTGCTGAGGGACACTCCACCACCCAATGCATGAATTTTATGCACCAGGCATCTAATAAATATATATTTTTCTAATCTTTGCTCAAATGGCTGTGGGTTCCCAGGGAAAATGGAATAAACATTGCATGTAAGAACTTCAGTCACTGTATGTGATATAAATAATTTCCTCATCTATTTATTCAACAAATATTGATTACACATCACTCTGGTCTAGGCACTGTGCGAGGCACTGGAGACTGAGACAAAAAAAACCACCACCAACAAAAAACAAAAAAAAAACAGCCTCCATGGAACTCACTTTGTAGTGGGGAGTCATGGGAGCGCGAGTGCATTGCCATATAATAAATGTCAGATTTCAGAGAGAACCCCGAGATAAATGATGCCAGGAGGAAGGAGCATCATTTAGAGGTGATGGTGGGAAGAGGCCTCCAGGACACAGTCACCCGCAAGTAGAGGCTGATCAAAGGGGAAATGAGCAGCTCTGAAATCTGGAGGAAGTGTGTTGGCCACATGAGTAGCAAGAAGAAAGACTGTGAGATGTGAGTAACCTGTGTCTGGGAGCAGAGGGAGGCTGGACAGAGTGATAAGAGGTGAGATCACAGAAGCCCACAGGAGCCGGCCATGCAAGGCCAGCTGGATTGTGGAGAGGAAGCCAGAAGGCTTGAGCAGGGAATGATGGGATCTTATGCATCTTAAATTGTTTTGTGAGGATTAACTGGAGAGGATCGAGGGCAAAAGCAGTGAGAGGAGTTAGGAGGTGATTGTTGGACCGGAAAGATGTGCAGGGATTTGCCGGCATGGTCATGCCCGGGCCATGAGGCAGGGCTGTGCTCAGGGGCAGTACAGTGACCCTGTGTGTTCACACTGAGGGAAGGGGGCGGGCTCGGCTGGAAAAGAGTGCAGGGCTGGGGCTGACAACATGAGCTCCCAGCGCCACTGAAAACCTGGACAAGGCAGGACATGAGCAAGGCTTACTGTGAGGGCACAGACCAGCAGGCAGACCTGGGGTGGCCACTTCTGAAGGAAGCTGGGGAGGCTGGTGCTGGAGGGCATAGGAAACCTGGCCCAGTCCCCACTTGCCCCACTCTGCCCCCACCACATGGAACGTTCTCCCTAAAGCCCCACCAGGTGGTGCAGGTTCAGATTCTGGCAAGAAAAAGTGCTGAGCTCTTCACCTCAGCACCAGCAGCTGCTGCATCCCTACTGACCTCAACCCTCAGAGGCAGGTACAGGATGAGCTCCCATCTCAGCCAGGTCTGGCTCTCCAGTGTGCTGATGGGGCTGGAGCAGAGGGCCTCCCTAAGGAAGCTGGACCACTCTGTAGTCTCCTGGACTCTCTGGAAGCAAATGGCTATGCAATTTTCTTGGGGAAGCCGCTGTGCTGGGGTGCTGGGTGTCAGACCTCAGGGCTGAATTCTCTCCTCTCTGAACCGCAGCCTCCAGCTCCTGGTGTCACTGTTTTTCACCTGCTGGCACCAAAGGCTGCAGGGAACCGCAACTAAAATACTCATGGAAGGGACTGAGGAGACTTTTTCCACTTCCATCATAGCGTTCATTATAAAGTGTGCCACAGAGAATGGCGGGGAGGTGAGCCAGAGCCGGCCCAGTGGAGAGAGTGCAGAGCTACCACATAGAAGCTGCCCCGGGTATTTATGACCATCCTAGCCATACCAGACGGATCTGCCTAGAAGCCAGGGCCCTGGGAAACCTAGGCAGATGTCCTCAACTCCCTAACATTGCCTCACACACACCTTTTACCAAAACTCTTTCCCCCACCAGCCATGTCCTCCCTATGCAGCCATGCTGATCTGCTGCCTGTTCGGAGTCTCTGAGCTTCCTTAGCCCCCACCCACAGCCACCACCTCCCTACTGGCTTATGGAACACTTCCTGTGGCAGACAGAATAATGGTCCCCAAGGAGCACATCTGTGACCATGTTCCCTTGTGCGGCAAAGGGACTCTGCAGCTGTGATCACCTGTGGGACTTGGAGAAGGAGAAATCCAGGGTTGTCTGCATGGCCTGAAGTAACCACAGGTTCCTTACGAGACAGGCACAGGAGGGCCAAGTTTGTACAAGGAGCTGTACTAACAGCACCAGGGGATGACATGATGGGCTCTGAAGGCTGAGGAAGGAGCCGGACTGAGGAGCGCAGAAACCTCCAGGTGCAGGTTGAGGCGAGGAGACAGGCGGCGGGACCAGTGTGCCCCTGGTGCCTGCAAGAAGGGACACGGCCATCAAACACCTTGTCTTCAGACCTCTAACTCCAGAAATGTAAGCCAGTACATTTGGATCATTTGAAGCCACTGAGTTTGTGGCGATTTGTTATAGGATACAGGAAACTAGTGCAACTTCCACTAGTTTATCATGTTCTGCCTCACACATCTCCTCGACTAGTCCCACTGCCTAGGAAGTCAGGTGACACAACTGACATGGCTTCTGTTGGTCTTGGGGTTTAGAGGAAGAACCACAGCAGATGGCAGAGGGAGCACCATGTAAGAACGCAAGCCTCCAAGGCTGCTGGCAGGCGCACGCGCTGCACACTTGATCTCGCGTGACCTGATGACTGTGTTCCTACCTTCAAGGATGGTCCAGGCACTGTACTAGGCCTGAGGGACATAGTAGGGAGCTGGCTAGGCAGTGCCACATTCATCAGAAATTTTCAGGCTCGTGGGGAAGACTAATAAGCAATAACAGTGAGCTGTGCTTTGGGGAGGATGGGCCTTGGCAGAATCAACCAAGTTGGTCTGTAGAGTCAAGGAAAGCTCCCTGAAGGAAGTAGCATTGCAGGTGAGATCAGAAGGTGGAAGAGCCAGAGGGTAATCAGATGGGGGAGGGATAAGAAAACAACACAGAGGAGGATCTTTGCACACATGTGTTCATGGCAGCATTGTTCACAATAGCTCCAAAGTAGATGCAACCCAAGTGTCCACTGACATATGAATGGATAAACAATACTCCAAGCATACAGTGGAATATTATTCAGCCTTAAGCAGGAAGGACATCCTGACAGGCCATAACATGAGTGAGCCTTGTGGACAGTGTGCTAAATGAACTAAGCTACCACAAGGAGAACAACCACTGCAAGATTCCACTCATGAGGACTTAGAGTCGTCACATTTATACAGGCAGAAAGTAGAATAGTTAAGGGTTGGGGGAAGAAGGATGGGGAATTATTGCCTAATGGGCACATAATTTCAATTTATAAAATAAAAAGAGTTCTGTGAATGGATGGTGGTAATAGTTGCACAACAATGTAAATGTCCCTAATGCCACTGCCCTGTACACTAAAAAGTGTTTAAAATGGTGAATTTTAATTGAAATATTGTACCAAAATTACAAAATAAATTGCTATTTTTTAAATAAGAAGCCTCTAACTTCTAAACATAAGGGTCTGTAATATCATTGAGCATCTTCCAACTTTAAAGACGAATCAATCCTACTTCCAGTCAGAAGCCTAGCCATGACTGAGGGTGAAGTCGCATATACCCCTGCAGCTCCGGTTGGAGGTCCTCGCCCCCAACATTGTTCACTGTTCTTAAAGCTCTTCCATTCTACCCAGTAAGAGTTTGCCTGGATCCCTAAGTCTCAGGCTTCCTCACTTCTGCTGTCTCTATAAGAGCAGCCAGCAGAGCTGGGCTGTTTCACAGGTAGGCCACGCTGCTGCTGGCCCATGTGGTCTTGCCCTTTTTTTCTGGAGCTTGAATGCTGTGTCAGGGTTTAACACAGATGCTCACCAGTTTGTCACAGAGCCTCTGTAGTTCTTCAGATCATAATATTCCTCTTGCCAAACTCCATTGATCACTTCTTTCTATAGCTGTGAGGAAATGGACACACTTTTTCAGGGCCCAGATCCAGAGCTGAGGGAGAAGACAGGTAATCACATGGGGCTCTGCCTGCTCCCTTCTCCTGCATAGTCCACAGATTCGCTAGAGGAAGTGGAGGGCAGGCATCCAGGGCAGCCTCACTTAGCACCCAGGTCTCCTCAAGTTGCTGAGCCCAGCTCACTTGCCAGACTCGTGTTTGAGTATGGAGATTCCTTTCAACAGGTTCCCATTCTCTCTCCTTTCTGTGGGGACCCTTCTCCATTCATTCCATCAGATCCATCTGTGAAGCTCAGAATTCCAAGTAAAGCTCCATACTATTTCCCATGGAGCTCCCAGGCCCCAGGGAATTCACAGGATATTTCCAGATGCCTGGAACCATGTAACCATGTGCCTTCCTGTGTCATGGCAGCTAAGTGATCTGTGCACAGAGCTCAGAGAAGGCCTCGGGGGGAGTGTTGCTTAACCTCAGAGTTGTCATATTCTGCAAGCCACCAGCTTACAACAACCTGTACTGAATCATATAAGTGTTTCTTAGCACTTTTGAATTATATGGTACAGGAGAACAGAGGCAGGAGAAACTGATACTGTCTAGGGGAGGTTGTTCAAGAGAAAGGAGTAGGGATGAATGATACCAACACTCCTCAACTGAACAACACACATGGTGGTGCAGAGCCCTGGTGTGTCACTGTCTCATTGTTGTTCACATTCTCACACTCTGCAGGCCACACTCCTTCTGAAACCCAGCAAGGCATGTGGTCAGAGGGTCAGCGTGTTGTGTGGGAAAGCCATGGACCTAAATCCGGGGGGCCTGGAATCAAGTACAACACCACCCAGGTCCTCGAGCTCTCCCCACTGCAGTGTGATATGATTACCTTCTGGAGGACATACCACCAATACCGTCACTTCCTTCTTTAGAGGACTCTGTGAGAGCCAAATGGGCAGGAGTGTGAGAAAACGCTTCAAAAGTTGCCTGATGCTCTACAAATACAAAGTAAAAATAGAAAGGATAGTAGAATAATAAAATGGTATTTATTATAAAAGTGATCATGATAAAGGCTCAGCATAAACCAGTAGGCTATGAGATGGCAGATTCCTGTCTTCCCGTTAGCCTTTCTGGATGTTTGTCATGGTCTTGGGAAGCCTCAGTTTGGGGGGCACCAGTCTGACAACCACACACAAATGACTGTGACCTATAGGTCAGGGAGGACAGAGGATGAGTTCTCACACTTGACTGTCAGGAGGTATCCTGAATCACACAAACATCAACATGTTGTGGTAGCTGCCCCCCAAATGAAGCAATTTTAGACCATGCTGCAGATCAGATTCTCACTGAATCCAAGTCAACAACCACTCACTTTTCCCACTTGAACTGGACCCTCCAGAACAGGGCTCCTGCAAGAGCAGAGACTCGCTCGCACTTCTCCACCCACAGGCTGGACCCTGCCCTCTCCGAGGCTTCCCAGAGGAGCCACACCACTCACTGCAATGGTGCTGGTGCCAGAGTCAGAGGAGACTTGGTGTGGGAGTCCCACACCACACTCAGCTAAGTGAGAGAGCCGCTCACAGTGAGATCGGGAAGGGCAGACAAGCTGAGTAAGGCCTGAGTGGCCATGGAGTTTGTTAGAGAAGAACAAGGAGAAACTGGTTAAACTGAGGTGATGCCAGCTGCCTGAGTTCCATCCTCTCTGTGCCAAAGGTACACACGTAAAACCCTCCTAGGAAGTCACAGAGCCTGGGCTTCTTTCTCCTTCCACTTGTAGGGATTTGGTCTGCAAGGCTGGGAGAGAGGAGGGGTGTCTTATGTTCAGGGGCCAAAAGTGGAAAGAGCTGGCTGGGGAGTCTGATCGGAAGTCCCTGTCAGCACTTGGGTGGAAACGGGGAAACTAAGGGCAGTCAGCAAGCACTAAGTGAAGAACAAGGACCAACACAGTGAACTGGAACTAAGAACCAGTAGCTGGCCAGAGACAGGAGCCTTGGGAGTAGAGACCATGGCTGGTAAGGGACCTGCAGTACAAGCTTTGCCTTTGTTGACTGTCAACTGCAGGTGTGGTCCAGGAGGGGTGGCTTAAAGTAATGCCTGAAGTCAGGCTTTTCTGCACCCTTGAAACCACTTAGTAGACATTTTTCACTTTCATTCCTCACCATCCACAGTCGCACCTCCCCATACTGGGCTCCCCTTGCTGCTGAGAAGACTTTGCTGTTAGCACCCACTTCTCAGATCTGCTTAACAAATGGGCCTGTGGTTTCATGTGAGACTCCCCTGGAGAAGAGAAGGCAGTTCTCACACTGGGTGCAGCTCCTGCTTTATCACCTTCTCTGACAAGCAGTCCCACTGCCAGGCTTCCTCTGTCAGATGCAAAGAAGTGTTTATCATCTGAATACTTGCCCACATTTTCACGGACCAGGAAGCAGAGCTCAACTGCCTCTAGAAAAAGCTTGGGTGTATAAAAAGCTCACAAAGGCACTCAACTCAAGACTAGTATTGTGTTGTATTATTGCTGATATTAAAGCATGATAAGCAATATTCTAGTTAATTTATCATTGGCCTTCACCTTACACTTTTGCAATATTTGCAATTTTCCCCCTTCTAGTCCCCAGAAGAGAATAGCAAATATTTTACTTTATTAAGCACTTTATAGACAAGATTTAGAAATATAAGACCTAGTATGTAGTAACTTCCCAGTGTTAGGGTTTAAGAAGTGACTTTTTACATCTTTTGGTGTTTTTTTAGGTTTCTTTTGCAAGCTAGGCAGTTTTTCTAGTCTAGGTCATCTTTCTTTTCTCAATAGCCGATTTATTAACTCAGTACTTTGAGAATATACTACATACCAGGTACTCGTCCAGGTGCTGAACTACAGTAATAAATAGAGCCATCACAATTTGCTGTCCTCACCGGGTTTATATTCTGTTGGGAGAGACCAAAAGTAAATAAGATAACTAAGTAAAATATATAGTAGTATATGGTGTTCAGTTATTTGGAGAAAAACATAAAGGAGGAAATGGGGATATAAAAATTCTGGGGTGGAATAAAAATTTGAGATATTGGTCTAAAAAAACCTTACTGAAAAAGTGATGTTTGAGTGAAGATCTATAATAATAAAAGCATAATATGCTAATTAGACTAGACAGCCAAATGACCTTCAGATGTCATTCTGGACAACCTTCCCAATGAAGCTGCAGCAGAGGCAGGGGCTGAGGCAAAGGCAGTTAGAGGTGATCAGGAAGGCAGGTGAGCAATTAGGGGTAATTAGGAAGCCAGGCAAAGTGGTTAGGGATGATCAGGCAAGCAGGCAGAGTGGTTAGAGGTGATCAGGCAGGCAGGTGAGGGGTTAGGAGCCAGTAGTCCCAGATTGCTAGGGTGCAGGCCGATCTGAGGGAAACCCCTCCCCCCATGCACTAATTTCATGCATGCAGCCTCTAGTCTAAAAGAAATGGATAGAACTGGCTCTCTGGAGGAGGAACATTCTAGGTGGAGAGAAAAGCAAGTGCAAAGGCCCTGAAGCAGACATGTGCTTGTTGTATCTAAGAAGCAGATGGGTGAGGCTGGAGCAGAGTTGAGGCCACAAAGGAGATGGGGAGCCAGGTTGTGCTGGGCTCTCTGGGCCATGTGAGGACTTGGGCTTTTAGCCTGTGGCTGGGAAACATCTGAGGGTTTTGAGCAGGATCATTCTGGCTGCTGTTTTGAAAATAGAGCATAAGAGATCAGAATCAGGGAAAATAATTAAGAAGCTAATGCAGTAACTCAAGCAAGAGATCATAGGAGCTCAGACCATGGTAGTGACAATGGGAAGGGTGAGGAATGGCTGAGTTCTCGGAATATTTTGAAAGCAGGACTGGAGAGGAATTTTTTGGCAGATCAGATGTGATAAGTGAGAGAAAGGGAAGGGCCAAAGATATCACTGAGACTTTGAGCCAGAACAATGGGAAGAATGAGTTGCCATAAATGTAGAAGCAGGAGGTGCAGGAGAGGATGGTGCAGGAGGAATGATCAGGAGCTCAAGTTTGCACGTGTTGTCTTTGTGATGCCTATTATAGGTACATAGGAACTAAGCCCAAATATACGGATCTGTAGCAGAGGCAAAGAATGCACTGGGGATGGCATTTAAAGCCTCAGGACTGGATGGGCTCCCCCTGGCTATGGGTATGAGTAGAAAAAGAGAAGAGCTTTTTATCATTTGGAGGTTGAGCAGATGAAGATGAGTCAACAAAAGTAACTCTAGACAAAGCAGCCAGAAAATTTAAAGGAAAACTAGTGAATATGGTAACCAGGAAGACAATGAAGAAACTGTTTCAAAGAGGAGGGATCAGCTGGGCCAAATGTTGCTGTTGCAGGTCAAATAGTATGAGGAGTGGGAAATGGCCATCATGTTTAGGGTGATTTTGATTAGAGGTTTTGGTGAGGTGTCAGGAGAAATCTCTAAGAGTGTGTTGAACAGAGATGGGAGGAGACAAATTAAAGAAAATGAACAAAGATAATTTTTCAAAGGTGTCTTGCTGAAAAGGGAAAGAGAAAATGGAAATGACTGCAAGAGAAGTGGGGTCATGTGTTTATTTAATGTGGGAGAAAGCATAGCATGTATGACTGCTGATAAAATGATTCAGAAGAGAGAGGAAAGATAATGTTTTAAGAAAGGAGAGTGGCTATTAAAGAAATATTCTTTTAAAAATGTTTTATTGCCTTTAGAGACAGAAAAGGAGAGAGAATGAGATAGAGACAGAGAAAGGGAGAGAGAGAGAGAGAGAGAGAGAGAGAGAGAGAGAGAGAGAGAGAGAGAGAGAGACAGAGAGAGAGAGAGAGAGAGAGAGAGAGAGAGAGAGAGAGAGAGAGAGAGAGAGAGAGAGAGAGAGAGAGAGAGAGAGATATTAATCGCTTGTCTCTTGTACGCTCCCAGACTGGGGATCGAGCCCACAACTTTTGTGTGTATAGGATGGCACTCCAAACAGCTGAACCACCTAGCCAAGGCTAAAGAAATGTTCTTGAATAGAAATCAGGAGATAGTTTCTAATACATTGATGGAGCTATTGGCCTTGCTTGGGCCATGGGTAGTTTGTGCTTCTTACTCTACAAAGTTTATTCATTTATATGAAAGTGATTTTTTTACCCACAAGAGGGCTTGGAAACAGGATATCAGATCCTGGACAAATGATTCTTTTAAGTAGTCTTTGGCTATTAAAAAACCATGGCCCACTCACACCAGAATCCTATGGGGGAAGGGAGGCAGCATCACTGACAAGAAATCATGCCAATGATACAATTTGGAACAATACAGTAGATAGAAATAAGGAAGACCACAAGACTTCAGCTCCTTTTATCTATATCTTTCTACTATTTTGATATGAGTGATAGAAGTAAAATATTTCCTTACTAGATATTAACCTGGTGGATTATTTTAAATATTTTAAAATATTTCCTTACTAGATATTAACCTGGTGGATCCAAGGGGCATGCTGTGACCAAGCACACAGTGCCTGGAACAGAATAGTCACTCTCCATACACTTGGTAAAGGAAGGAACTCGGGCGTGCATGAAAGCATAAATAAATGAATGGTAGTTTTGCTCTTTATTCTGATAACAACCTCCAAAGGTAAACAGTTACTCCATAGATTTTTGCCTGCCTTAGAAAAATAATGTAGACTAGTTGAAGTATTATCACAGGCTTTGAAATTAGACAGATGTAAGTTTGATTCCCCAGTCTCATCTTAATTAGATGTGTTCCTTAACCTATCTGAGTCTTCTCGGTAAAGTGGGAAGGCCTACAGTTCCCAATTTACAGAGTTGTTGTGAAAATGATACCGAACAAAGAACAGTAAGTGCCTAGGAATGTTCCTGATGGAAATGCTGGTTTACAAACAGTGCTGCTTAATGATCTTATAAAATTCACCGGCTTCTCTTGGTCAATATCTTTAATTTATTCAAATCTAGCCAAGCATGGGGTAAGGGGTTCCTGAAGGTTCTCATTAGCCATGTGAAGTTATGCTTCTTTCTTTGAACACAAAATTATTTTTTCTATGCCTCAAGTTTTCTCCTCACTGCAATTTGGTGATTAGGTGTCACATTTTAGGTGGCTTCTCTTTGTTTGTTTTTAGGTATAGACTTTGGGATGGACACTTGGGGATCTTGTTTCACTTTTTTGTGACACTTTAGCCCAGAATACATTCCCTAGAGACACTCTGGGTAAAGCGGAGTGAGGTGCAGGATGCGGGGTCGTGGGAGGCCAGCATTGGTGAGCAGAGAGAGACATTCCACTGGGACTATGAGGGGGATTCCTTTGTGGTTGCTTCACTCCTATCAAACCCTGTGTGCCTGGAAGGGGATTTATTTGATGTCTCTTTTCAAATGAGGTCAAGAACCCTCGACGAGGTTGTTGTAAGCATTAAGATGTTTTCGTAGGACCTGAGGAGGCTTGTATGAGAGGTGTTTCTCAGAAACTCAGGGCCACCACCTACCAGGGCTGGTGAGTAATGAGAGGATATAAGCTGCTTAGAATCAGGATTCCTCACACTTTTAACAACCAAGAGAGGATGGCTTATCCACAAAGAAGCTTTAGTAGAACAAGAAGAATGAAAAACATTTGCGGGGAGACTGTACAAGAATCTAGGTTAAAAAAAATACCTGACGCTGGGCACTCTAGACAATGCACAGGGCATCATCCAAGTGGGAGCATTCTCCCCAGAGCTCTGACACACTTGTCTTCCCACTCCCGCTGTCACCAGCACCCACGAGCCTCCCACTGAGGGAAACGCCAAAAGGCTCCTCTCCTGAGCCCTGAGCTCTGCTCAGACTGCAGGGACCACAACTTTGACCTGAGGTGACCTTTCTGTGGTCTTCTTGGAAAAATTCTCTAACTCAGGTGCTCCCTAGCCTTTTCAAATGAGGTGCCATTGGTCTGGCAGCATTCTGAGGAGCCCCCCCGCCAAAGTAGCTCAAAGCAGAAAGCAACTTCTCAGGATTCCTTGACCACAAGTGCTCAAGGCATACTGTAACCCATTTCCACAGTCTACCATTGGCTACTTCTGTCCCTGTGAATGTCCTCCCAAAGAATGGGGTTTGGAGAATGGAGCGAAAGCCACAAAGTCAGTGGGAGGTTCAAGAGAATGGAAGACAAGTAACACTACTGCTGACAATGTTTATAGACTGTTAATGCGTGTTGGCTTTGGCTGATGGTCTTACATGGCTTACCTTAATTTTGGTAATAACCACGTGACAAAGGTACTTTTGTTACCACCATTCTAAAAAAGATAAAGCCAACACTTGGAAAGGCTGGGTAATTTGCCAAAGTGATACAAATAATGTGATGATCCTGGTATTAGAAGCCCATAAGTCTATGTTCTTAACTAAGCGATATGACTATTTTGTGAGAAAAGAATAATACAGAGATGGTGGATAGGTGAATGCCTTTTGCATTGATCTAGGATATGACTTGATTCTAACCCAGACATGATAATGAGGACCTGGAGCAATTCAATATAGGAAGAGTTTTGCCCTCCACCACCCATAACGTCTGCCTGGCTTTTCCCTCCTCTGGAAAGCAGAGTACAGCCAGCAGCCTGCAGTTGCAGCTCTTGTCTAAGAAGTTTGTGGACTTTCTATCCTGAGAAGGATGGAGACAGGTGAATACCTGGGCATCTTATGTTCAAAAGACCAAGTTGTGTATTTTATCTTGGTGAGTATAACACAAATACATATAAGCTCTGACAGAAAAGCACCATAAGTCACCATGTGCCCCCACCAGAACTCCCTTCCTGTGACATTCTGAATCTCTAGTAAATTTATCAGTGTGTCCATCCACCTCAAGTAGAACTATCAGAAACCAAGGAGCCTCATGTCCTATGTCACTGGATGCCAGGCTTTGGTGAGGATCACTCAGCAAAACCCAGCGATGGGATTCTCAGAGAATTCACCAGGGTTTCTAGTGGGGCTTTTCAGAAGGAGGAGTACAGAGAATATGTTTATCCAGCAGCACCCAATGAGGATGAAGGCATTGTTGGAAGAAACCAGGCGTTCTCCCCTTATCCCTGAGTTGGACACAAATTCAGGACACAGGCTTGACTTCAAGTGACTAACTCATGGCCTCACTGCGTGTGACACAGACTAAAGGGCATTGAATCAGACCTGTGCATCCAGCTAAGTTGCCATGTACCTGACTTAGAGGACAAGGTGGGTTGCAATTCTTGTCCTCAAGAAAGGCCCATCTTGTGATTCCCCAAACAATCTTAGTCCGAGGGGAATCACGTAAGCAGTAAGAGCAGTTACTCCTTGCTTCTCACAGTCGGTGTATGAGGTCCCTTCTGGTGTTATTTCTGGTTATTGCTCCTATATCAGCTTGGGTCAGAGGCTGAAACATAGCTCTATATTTGGCCACTTAGGGTCCTCATTCAAGCTGGCACACAGTCCTTGGATCATCAGACATCCATTCCCACAAAAGGTACAGACACAGAGGCAGCCAAATTTGTGTCTCTTCAGAAATCACTCCCTGAATCCACACACATACACACATACACATACAGGTGGGCACATATCTCAGACTCCAGAGATCTCTCAAGGTCATGCCCTAGCACTGCTCTCAGGCCATCTGGCTTCCTGGATGGTTTCCAAAGAGGCTAGTTGCTATCTTCCCAAATTCAATGATCACATAGCTCTGCTCTGCCTCCTTAAAGGGCTGATCAAGAGGCTTATGCTGAAGCAGGAGAGATTTTGTATTAGAACAGCTTTTGAGGAAGCTTTGTGAGACCTGATTTAAAAGGTCTTTATCTTCTCCAGAGGCTCATGGGCATGTCCAATGGCTGTCCTTTAGGGGAATCTGGAAGCACCTTACCTGGAGGAAGGGGATGGATTGAATGTCCAGAGGAGAAAAGATGTGTCCCTCCCTTCAGTCAGGGAGGCCAGTGACAAGTAAATGACGTGATGAAAGCCCCATCAGTGCTAGAACTGAACTTGTAAACCACAGCCTCCCAAGGGCTGACTCAGAGACCCCTAGTTCTGGGCCTGAACCCTTTGAACAGGAAGGCCCATAACGTAGTTCCAGCCCCTCCTCTTCCTGCCCTCTCCTTTTCACCTTGTCCTCTTCCTCCCCTTTGCTGGCAAAGCTACTTCCTGGGAGAATCCTAAAGCTGTTCCCTAGCTGAGCCAGGTTGGCAGACACCCCACCCAAGAAGCAGAGCTGATCAAATAGAGTTGACGTTGTGTGAAAGAAGGCCCAGGGTGTGTGTAGGGAGAGTGTGGGGAGCATAGAGTGTACAGTTGACCCTTCAACAACCACAAGTTTGAACTGCGTGGGTCCACTTATATGTGGATTTTTTTCAATATATACCTACATTACTGTAAATGTATTTTCTCTTTCTTATGATTTTCTTCATAACACTTTCTTTTCTCTAGCTTACTTTATTGAGAAAATACAGTATATAATATATATATATATATATAAAATACAAAATATGTGTTAATTGGCTGTTTATGGTATCAGTAAGGCTTCTGGCCAACAGTAGGCTAGTAATGCTTAAGTTTTGGGGGAGCCAACATTGTATGTGGATTTCTGACTGTGCAGAGGTCAGCATCCCTAAACCTGGTGTTCAAGGATCAATGGTGTTTAGCAAAAGAGGGCTAAGTAGAGTAGGTCAGGATGAGTTTTAGAGTTTCTGGAGATAAAAATGTAAAATAACAGATCCATGGTGAGGCCAAAGTGCTGTGTCCACAGAGATCTGAGTCTGCAAGACCTTAGAGTAAGTCCAAGTTAGAATGAGAATGTTTGGAATTCAGCTCAGACCCACCCTTGATGAAACACTCTCCTCTCCTTCACCCCACCTACCCAGGCTTCCTGAGTTTCCCTAGGAAAAAAAGGAGGAATCTGGCTTTAGAGATTGGATCATAAACATATTTCCATTCCTATTCACTCACACTCCAATGCCTATAAGTCAGATAAACTCCCATGTCCCAAAGCATAATCTCATACAGCAGACACACACACAGCACCTCACTCAGTGTTCTGCGGACCACGTCTACATATAGCATCCATTTAATGAGTTTTTGTGCCATAGACTCCTTTGGCCAGTCTGAGGAAGCCTGTGAGCCCTTTCATAAAACTGTTTGTAAATGCATAAAATAAAATACATAGAATTACAAAGGAAAATTATTATATTGAAGTTCAGTTTTCAAAGTATATTAAACACAAAGCTGTTGTTTGGTGATACATGAACTTCCTTATTAACGTTTTAAATAATATCTTATGATTGATCTTATAGCTAATGTTGGAGTGACTATAAATAATATTTTTATATATCTATAAGAACTGTAAAATAATATGAAAATATCTGTGATTTCTATTGGTAATAAAATCATAGACACTCTTAATACTACTACGATTTATTGAAGGAAATGACACACTTTAGTTAGCAGTTCATACAAATAAAAGTTTATTTTTCCCCCCACTTAAGTTCATAGAACCTCTCAATTGTCTCTATGGACACCTGGAAAAGCCATGGATCCCCAACTAAACATTATCGAATGCTGGGGACCAATTCCAACATGTCATATAATTACAAGAGTTTCATCAAAAGGTTGGTGAAGCTGGGGAAGTTCAACAGGGTTGAGTCAAATGTAATTACTTGTTGGAACAGCTAAAGGGAACCTCCCCCAAACATGAATAGGATAATCATCTGCTGCCAGACAGCTCAGGACGTTTTATTGCCTCCTGTTGGCCAAACACCTGAACAGCTGTAGGCTATTCCCCAAACTGACAATGCTTCTGTAAACCTAACCTTTGAAGCCATACCCTTCGAAGCGTATGTCTCCACCTTGTCTTAGGTCAAATTGTGTTAATAAATAGCACGGGGTCCTCAGACGAAGGAGTAGTCTTCTAGCTCCTTTAGCTGAAGATTCTCTGAACCCCAATGCCTTTCAAAATTATCTTTCGTCTTTGAACTCCTTCTTGAAGCTACACGTCAGCACCTTTCTCCAGATTGCTGAACCCATTTGTAAGGCTGGGACAAGAACCCTGGCAACCCAACTTATCCAGCATATGCACTCCTATAGCAATACACACATTCATTCATTCTACTCACAAACACTTATCCATCACTTCATATACATGCATTTCTAAATCCCGCCTCATAAATACCCAACCAACACTTTCATATCCACTGGGTGATGGGAGATGTTAAACAGTAAGGCCCTGGTGGGCAGCGATTGCTAGGTTCCATGGTGTAAATACTACCACTGAGGCCAGTTTCAAGTGGCCAATAGAGTTACTGACGTGAAGGTGAAAAGAGATGAGCAGTAGCACCCACCCCACCTCACCACACAGATGGAATAAACGTAAATAAATAACCTCAAGCATAGAAATGAGTAACATGCAAACTAATTCAAAAGGGGGGAGTTTTAATAATTACTTTTGTCTTTATATGATTTATATAATTATAAATATATACAATTTAATTTTTAATAATGGCCGATTTTATGAACCAGCTTACCAAATTTCTAAATTTGTAAGGCCAATATAAGCCAGCTCCAGCACACCAGTGCATATGTCTTCATTGTCATACATCTACCAAATTATCAGGTTAGTTCTATATGCATATCCAATCTCACTTATTCACACATGTCTCTGACTCCTCATAAACATACTTCACTAACGCTTTCATTGTACACATACTCACACTTGCACCTGTCCACCTTTACACACCAAGTGTTTGTGTAGACCTTGGATATATATATAAGATGCATTGCTACATTATCTATATTCACAAACTCCCAATTTATAGATGTCCTCAAACTCATACAACCCAAACATAAAAATACAAGCTCAACTAAAACCCAGTTATACTCATTCATACACACAGCATTACCATATACTCTATGTCTCTACTTACTTAAAACACACATACACACCAACACATACCCCATTTACATACATACCAAAAATTTGCCAACATGTCAAATACACTCAAGCAGTGATTTACACTAAAGGTGTATTTGTTACACACATATTCAAACACCTGCAATTTTCTTATTCCCCCAATAATAAATACACAACTAACCTCCATTCATGCATATGCCCATTCACCATCTGCCACATATATTATTAATATGAACTCATGCATACACATCCCCAAAATCACCTACACACATCACTCCACATTCGTTTTATTCTTACACCCACTTGCCCACTGCACACCCCACCTAGACACACAGGACAGGATCTGACATGACACCTCGTTGGTGAAGGCTGCCGTTGGCCCTGAGAGCACTTCTGAGCCCAGACTTCTGAGCCGAGGTGGAGGCGTGGGCTGGCTAGTGACCTCAGGCTGCTATGTCTGGAAACAGCAAGACAGATACTTGGCAAGAGAACCCATTGCTTTGCAGAGCACACTTCACCAGTGTCTCCTCCTTTGTGTTTTGATTGCTGATTCTCTGAACTTCAGATCCATTAAATCTGTTAGAAGAAACAAAGAAAGAGACACTCTGGGCTGTGCCAGCGCACCAGAGAGGACCCAATGACACTGAAAGCAAAATCTGGGTCTAACAAAATGTCCACGTCAGTGGAAGAAAGTGGCTCATTATTGCCCGCAGTGGAGGTTTGGGAAGGTACATTACCCACCTGAGTGTTTGCTTTGCTCTGTTTGAGTTTGGGAAGTAGTGGATGCCTGAATCTACAGAAAGAACACCCTCAGGGACCTCGGTGGCAGAGGGTGGGGACACAGGAGAGCTGGTGCACTGTGGTCCTGGCCACATGGGTCCCCTACTGGGCCAAGCCCTCATGGCGCAGGGAGGAACTCACAGCTCATGTGTGAAAACCCTCAAACGGTTGGTGCCTTCAAGATTGTCTGGCCCCCTGACCATTGCCCTGTGCTGTTGGGTTCCCCTCATGGCCTGCTCCTCCTGAATTTGCCTGGCTAATGCCATAGTGTATCTGCCGGACCCGCAGCCAGACTTGCTAGGGTTGCACGGAGCCTGGCGAATGCCCATTTGCTCAGGACATAATGGGGATTAGGATTCATTAAAGCACTACAAATTAAAGTATTACTAACGGCTGTGGACTTTAAATGGGAGCCAGGGAAGGAACCAGGAAAGGGTCCGCCCCTCCTGTCGCCCACCTCACTGCATTGTTCCACAGGGGCAATCCCGGTCTTTAATATTCGGCCACAGCCACTGATGTTACCCCTGACAACACAGAGGGCCTCCCAGTTAAGCATTAATCTGACAAAAGAATGACCTTCTTCTACTAAAGAAGGGGCGTTTTCAAAAACTTGTCAGCCCCGGAGGAAGGCTCATTTGCTCACTTATTTAGCATATTAAGAGTATTATTGCTACAAACAAGAAATCTAAATGAGGCCTGGGCAGAGTGTGGCTCACACCGATGAGGAAAGGTGCCTGGAATGATGAATGGAGGTGGGTCTCTCATTGTTCACCAACAGGGCAGGACCTGGCTGCCCCGGACAAGAGCGGAGGCCTGGCTGGGACCCAGTAATGTCAGGAAGAAGTGGAGCAGACCCAGCCACGGGGTGTTGCCACCCTCACCCTGACCTGTGGGAACTATGGGAGATGTGTGTGAGGCAACTGCAGAGCAAGGAGGCCAGCGAAGTCCCTCAGGGGATTCCTGGAGGCCCAGCTTCCCTTTGCACCTCTCTGGGCCCCTTTGACTTGTTTACTTACAGTTGCTCCTGCCCCTGCAGGTCGGCTCTGTGGGCAGTTCCTGCTAATCCCAGGCGCAGGGAGGACCTCCTGCTAGTCCCAGGAGGAAGAGTCTGGCAGGCAGGGAGAGGTTGGAGAGGACACCACATTGGAGATGTCAGGGAGAGCTGGGCTGAGAAACTGGGTGTTTCCTCTTCAGGCCTGTGACCATCTGTTGGGAGAAGATGGAGCCTTGGTGAAGCCATGAGCAGAGGGAGAGAGAAATATGTAACTAAGAAAAGAGACAAAACATAGAAACTCAAATTCAACAGTATCCGGGGAATGGGGCTCTGCATCTTCCTGGCACCATGTTAGGTTCCATGTGGCTGACCAAGCCGTAAGCCCAGCCCCAGGGATTGACCAGCTGTGGGAGACAGTGGGAATGACTCATAGGAAGCTGATAGGCATAGAATAAAGTATTAAGAATACAGAATATTTAGGATATAAATAATTATTGATAACAGGAAATACTGCAAATTACAGATTACTTGAATGCAGATTGGATTGAGTTACTATCATTACAGCCTTGAAGGGCGAGTGGCATTATCCTAAGAGCTACTAGTACTGACAGGTCCGCTCTCATTTCTGGGCCATGTTTTCTGTGAGGATGGGGACTTTGCTAATCTCTGTGTCCCCATCATCTGGTATAGTTCCCGACTCTCACTAGATGCTGTGGCAGAGACAACATTGCTTGCTCTCTACCCAATGGCTTCCTCCTCCATTTTGCAGTCTCTTTTAGAGCTAAACTGGGAGCACATGACTAGCTGTGGCAAATAGGAACACGAGTAGAGGTGATATATCACTTCTGGTTTGAGACATGGAAGAGACAATCTACCCCACAATCTTCCTTCCCTGCCACAGTGTGGTGACAGGGGGCATGACACGATGAGGGAGTCTGTTGGATTACAGCCATGACCAGCCTACAGCAAGCTCTTCAGACTTCTGTTGCAGTATACCACTGAACTACAGGGGCTTCCCTATTGAGGCATAGGAGTTTTTTATCCTGATTAATATGTGATACTTAAAAAAGTATTTGTTGAATTAGTAACTAAGTATTATTTAATTCTCACAATAACTTGAAGGTAGATACACTTATTTCTGTTTGAGAGAGAAAAGAAGGGATTCAGAGTTAAGAAGTAGTAGAGCTAGAAGTTGAATTTATGTCTACAAGGTCCATGCTCCTCTTCCTATAGCTGACTGCCTTTCAAGAACAGAATCTAGTGCATGTTTCATGTGAGATTTAGTGAAAGCCGCCTCAGTGCAACAGGGTTAAGGACATTCTGAAAGAGTGGTCCCCTGTCGTCCATGGGGCCAGGACAGGGTTGTCATTTGGGATGTAGTAAGACCTGCTAAAGCCCAGCATTTCAATGAGCAGCTTTGGCCAGGTGTTTTCTCTCCTTGGGGTAGCGGGGTGAGGGGGATGGGAAGGAGTTTTTATCCCAGCATCTCCCAGGTTAAGAAGGAGGAATCTTCTTCGAATAAGCAGGTAATCAATACCAGTCTCCTCAGAGAGACTGGCCCATGCTGGATTTTGTATCTCATCTAAATAGATTTATCAATCACCAAACAGTTTCTGAAGCTCTGGAGCCTGGCCTCCCTGAACTTGGGAAGCCTGAAAATAGCTGAAGATAAATACTAGCCAGTTGACTCACACTGGGAATCCTCTCCTTTAGGTTGCCATGGCCACAAGGAAGGCATATGGTCGTGCGAGGAGGGGAATGACCTCCAGCCCAAGCCAAAGGAAAGGTGCTCAGCATATATGGGGATGGAGGCATCTACAGAACTAGAAATAAGTTTAACCTCTGGGAGAAAACTAGCAAGACTCAATCATAATGGACAAGATTAGTTACCTTTGGGGAAATACAAGGTGCAGGACTGGCTGTCCCCACTCACCATCCTTCTCCCTGGCTCCCTGCAGATCTGAATATTCAGTTCAGCTAGCAGAATAAGCATTTACTGAGTAAAAAATATGTGCCAAGCATGTTGCCAGATGCCAGGGACACAGATATGAGTAAGAAGGGCCAGTCTGGCTCACCCAGGCTGTGTCAGCTGAAACACCTTGTTGTCATGGGAAACAGCTCTCTACCCAGGGCTGCCACAGAAACATGTGGTGGGTTAGTCCAATGCAGTGTTGCTCAGTGGCTCCCCAGGGACCATATTCCTCTGTGGCAAAGGTCTTTCTCTTCTCCACTTTGCACATTTCTATTTGAGACCTGTGTTTCCCAGGGAATTATACTCTCTGAAATCCAAGTCCATGTGCCCTAGATATTAAAACTGAACAAATCCAGAGAGACTGTTGTCACCCAAATGCCCTGTGGTAAAGATGAAGAAACTGGGAGAGAAAAAGGGAGAAATGAACTGACCCAGGTCACTCTCTGGCTTTCCTGGGGAAACCCACCTGACTCATGTGTGTTTGTTAACACTTAAGCCAGAAATGTATTAAAGCTATTTAGTAAACTAATCAATAGATGGACTGGTAAGGTAGGGGTGGGGAGAAAAGCTAATTGTCTGGATATAAGCTACTCCCATCCTCTCCTTATGGCTTGTGTCCACCCTTCATTCCACTCCATTCCCTTAATTCCAGGTCCTAGCTAACTCTTAATTCTTAAGCAATTTGAATGCAAAGACCATAAGGAAGCTGAAGCCTTGAAGCTCCCTTGGCTGAGAAATTAGTCAATCTAATTGCACTCCCATACTGTATTTATCTCAATAGAAAGGCTGCCAATGGTCTGTCAATGACAGACAAGGTGAGTGTGAAGTAGCTGCAAATGGTTGAAGTCTTAATTGTGTGAGCCGCCTTAAGGGACATGACATTCTTTCCAGGAGCTGGGAGCTGTAAGGCTGGGTCATCTCCACCTTGACACCCTTGGCTGAGTCCCCTTGCTATTATGCATTCTCATGGCTGGGGTGACAGCTCATTCACTGCTCTTCCCTGGGGTTCCAGCCCAGCTCAGTGTTACCTTATTCTTTATTTTATTTTTTATTTTTATCTTTATTGTTCAGTTTATTAATTACATTGTTCCCCCTTTTTTATCCCCTATAGCTCCCCTCCACCCTGTACCCATCCCACCCTCCGCCCTCCCCTCCCCCTCCCCACTGTTGTCTCCCATTGTTGCAAGATTTTTGTCCAGTCTCTTGCTGCACTTCCCACATTCCTTTTCTCCCCAAGAATTGTCAGTCCATTCCCTCTCTATGTCCATGATTCTGTTATATTCACCAGTTTATCCTGTTCATCAGATTATTAATTCATTTGATATTTACATTCATTTGTTGATAGATGTATATTTGTTATTCATAATTTATATTTTTACCTTTTTCCTCTTCCTCTTCTTAAAGAATATCTTTCAGCAATTCATATAATATTGGTTTGGTGGTGATGAACTCCTTTAGCTTTTTCTTATCTGCAAAGCACTTTATCTGATCTTCAATTCTGAATGATAGCTTTGCTGGATAGAGTAATCTTGGTTGTAGATTCTTGCTATTCATCACTTTGAATATTTCTTGCCACTCCCGTCTGGCCTGCATCGTTTCTGTTGAGAAATCCACTGACAATCGTATGGGTGCTCCTTTATAGGTAACTAACTGTTTTTCTCTTGCTGCTTTTAATATTCTCTCTTTATCTTTTGCTCTTGTGAAAGAAACTGACTTAAAAGCCTAAGAAGTACACAGAACCCCAAAATATAGGAATCTAAAGAGGACTACACCAAGACACATCATAATTAAAATGCCAAGTGTTACCTTATTCTGATGCCTCCCCTGACCTCTCTCCCAGAGCTCATGCTCCCAAATGTGTTGTGTACATCTCTCTCACCATGCTCACCATGGCCTTGCCACTCCATTCCTCTGCCTTTCTTCCCTACCAGCTGAGAATTTCTTGTGGAAAAGCCCCATGCCATCCTTGCTTTTCTGCCCTGACACAGAGCCAATCCACAACAGTTACTTAATAAGTGTGTTGAGCACTGGCCAGTTTGGGTCAGTTGCTTGGAGCTTCATCTCATACACCAAAGGGTGGCAGGTTTGATTCTCTGTCAGGGCACATACCCAGGTTGCAGGTTCAATTTCCAGAAAAGGCATGTGAAGGAGGCAGCCAATAAATGTTTCTCTCTTCTCCTCCCCCCTTCTCTCTCTCTTTCTCTAAAATCAATAAAAATTAAAATTAACAAAACAAGGGAGAAATGAACTGAAATAATAATATTGAAGTCATTTTCCAATTTTGAGAATCTTTTAAAAAATATATATATTTTATGGAATTTTTACAGAGAGGAAGGGAGAGGGATAGAAAGTCAGAAACATCGGTCAGCTGCCTATTGCACACCCCCTACTGGGCTTCTGCCTGCAATCAAGGTGCATGCCCTTGACCGGAATTGAACCTGGGACCTTTCAGTCCGTAGGCCGATGCTCTATCCACTGAGCCAAACCAGTTTCAGCCAAATTTTGAGACTCTTAACCCTTGTTCTGACATTTCATCTGGCTAGGCCTCATAAAGATAGGTGCTCCTGGGTAGCCAGGCCTGTCCAGGTATTGTGCTTAGGACTTCACATGCAATGTCACAGTCCTATGGGGTAGGCTTTATGATCTCATCTTCATTTCAAGAAACTAGGCCCAGAGGAGTTAGGTAACCAGTCCCAGTTTTCACAGCTGGTCTGTCTGACTCTACAACTCATGCTCCCCAAAGACAACACCCTAACTTTGCTGATCCAGCATGTCTTGCTTATAAGCACCCACAGTTTGAGATTATCAACCATATTTGTGGCCTCTATGAAAATGCTCCTTAAGTTTCTAGGGTGCTATAAAGTCACATACAACCTAGAATGGACCTAACAACTTCATTTCCCAGTGACTTCTGCCTCTGCATATGGCCCCCATGTTTTATCAGCCCCTGTCCCACCTGGGCTAGAGCAGTACTGCTCCAGCTGCCACCCTGCTCTGCAGGATTCCTGCTTGAGCCCCTTTTTAGATTCTGGGTCTCAGTTTCTTATGAACTCTAGTGGCTTTTACAAAATAATGACCAATAAAGACTAGAGCTATCTGCAATAAATGTCCAGGACAAAAATCCCTGCCATGGTCCCTAGAGAACAAATAGAAGGACTTACCTATAGGGCTCAAGGATCCCAGGCTTGGGTCTGTTATTCATATAGTCCCATATAATTCTCTGAAACTTTGATCTAGCTACTTTCCCCTGACCACTTTATTAATTTATTTATATTTCCACTCTTAAGAAACTACATGAAATTAAGAATCATGTGAAGTTTGGAGTCATCTGGACATTTATCTCTGTTCACACTTTCTCCAAGTGCCAGGCAGCCTGACCTCTTCCCAATGGCATCTCAAAAGTTAATGCATATAGGCACAAACATAGTCTGAGAGTAGAAGTAGATCAAATAGGAAAGGGTTTAGGGAAGGGAGGAGGAGAGAGTCTTGGCAAGAGAGAGAAGAGGAAGGAGACGCTTGGTGAAGCTACAGGTTGAGGCAATCCCCAAGTAGAGGTCAGAACAGTGGTTACAGTTCTGAGAATGAGAGAAATGATACTTGGAGGAATAAGTAGGAAAAGAACAGGAGGCTGCAACTGCAAGGATTGCAAGGTCATGAGGTTTGCCTGGTGAGTTTTTGGTTTCCTGGGTTGAGAATTCCACTCTGCTCACAAGAAAGAAGGTGCCCTTGAGAGCACTTCCAATTCAGGGTTGGGGTACAAGGGAAATATGGGTCAAAGAAAGACAAAGACAATCTCAGTCCATTTGTAAAGGAATGCCAAAACCTGCTAAATATAGAGTATAAATATTCAAGGAAAGATTAGAAGCTCAGGAAAGACCTGGAGAATAGAAATAACTCTATTGCAAATATCTACATTTTGCTAACAGACAGGATTGTTCCAGATGCCAAAAAAAGAAGCAGTTTGCATAGGTGATGGATTTCCCCCCCGGATATAGGAATCTGTGTCATGATTAACCTCTTGATGAGAGATTTCTTTCAATTAAGTTTTAGTTGACAGATGGTAAAACCAGGACAACTGGCAAGGTTTGACTGACAACTGGAGAAAATGAAACTGCTAATTCTTTCTCTTCTTGCCTCCTGTTTTACCTTCCCACCTTCTTCTTGTCAGATATCCTTAGCCTCTGAAGACACATTTCCCTGTCCCTTCTCTAGAAGGGATCTCTTCATTTGCCCTGACCGCTTCTCTCTCCTGCCCCAACTTCCATTTGGGTTGATTTGGCACCTCTCTCTGGACTGTCATAGCACCTTGTGTATATATTTTTCTTTTTTATTAAATTTATCAGGTTGACATTGGTTAATGAAATCACATAGGGTTCAAGTGTGTAATTCTATGATACATCATCTGTACGTTGTATTGTGTGTTCTCCTCCCCAAAGTCAAGTCTTGTTCCATCACCATTTATCCCCTCTTTACCATCTTCTCTTTCCCTTACCCCCCTTTTCTATACTGTTATCTGTGTCCATGAGTTGTTTTTTCTTTGCTCAGTTCATCACCATTTTTACCCAACTCCCCAACCCATCTCCTCTCTGACAGTTATCATTCCGTTCTCTGTAACTATGAGTCTGTTTCCATTTTGTTTGTTAGTTTATTTTGATCATGAGATTCCACACAGTGAAATCATATGGTACTTGCCTTTCTCTGACTGACTTATTTTACTTAGCATAATGTTCTCCAGGTCCATCCATGCTGTCACAAAAGGTAATATTACCTTCTTTTTAAAGGCTGAATAGCATTCCATTGTGTAAATGTACCATGGCCCTTTTATCCACTCATCTATTGATGGGCACTTTGGTAGTTTCCAGGTCTTGGGTATTGTAAATAATGCTGCAATAAACATAGGGGTACATATATTCTTTCAAATGAGTGTTTTGGGTCTCTTTGGATATATTCTCAGACATGGAATGGCTAGATCATAAGGATGTCCCATTTTTAATTTTTTTGGAGGAAACTCCATACTGTTTTTCACAGTAGCTTCACCAATTTGCATTTCCACCATCAACACGAGGGTCTTTTTCTCTTTTCTCGACATCCTGGCCAATACATATTCTGTTGAAATATTGACGAAATCCCATTCTGACAGGTGTGCAGTGATATCTCATTGTGGTTTTAATTTGTATTTCTCTGACCATTTGTGACATTGAGCATCTTTTCATGTGTCTATTGGACACCTGTATGTTCTCTTTGGATAGGTGTCTATTCAGGTTTTCTGTCCATTTTAAAATTGGATTGTTTGTCTTCCTCATGTTGAGTTTTATAAGTTCTTTATAAATTTTGGATATTAATGCCTTAGTGAGTACTACAACAGCATGAAAAATGACATAGAAACAATAAAAGAACCAGTCATAAATAAAGAATACAATATCTGAAATGAAGAATACACTAGAAGGAATAAACAATAAGCCAGACAAAGCAGAGGATTTAATCAGCAATTTGGAAACAACACCCAATCATAGAAGCAAAAGGAAAAAAGAATTTAAAAAAGAGGATAGTTTAAGGGATTTGGGGGACAGCATGAAGAATAACAAGATCTTAATAACAGGGATACCAGAAAGAGAAAAGAGAAATCAAGGGTTCAAGAACCTATTTGAAGAATAGTGACTGAAAATGTCCCTACTGAAGAAAGAGACAAACAAGTCTTGGAAATGCAGTTTTAAACAAGATGAACCCAAAGACGCCCACACTAAGAGACATCATAAATAAAATGGCAAAGACTGAATCTTAAAGAGAGAATCTTAAAGGCATCAAAAGAAAGACAATTGCCTACAAGGGAACTCTCATAAGACTGTCAATTGATTTCTCAACAGAAACATTTCAGTCCAGAAGGGAATAGCATGAAATATTCAAAGTGATGACAATCAAGGACAAATAACCAAGACTACTTTACCCAGCAAGGGGATCATATAAAATTGAAGGAGAAATAAAGAGTTTCCCAGATAAGAAAAAGCTAACAGAGTTTGTTATGACCATACTGGCATTACAAAAAATGTTAAAAGTTTCTGAGGAGGAGGTGCAGGAGAAGGAGGGGGAGAAGAAGAAGGAGGAGGAGGAGAAGAAGTACAACAACAAGAACAAGAACCAGAGGAACATAATTAAAATAATAAAATGGCAATAAATACATGCCTATCAATAACCACTTTAAACATAAATGGATTAAATGCTCAAATCAAGAGATATAGAGTAGCTGAATGGATAAGAAAATGAGACCCATATACAAGAGATCCACCTCAGAACAAAAGACATAGACAGATTAAAAGTAAAGGGATGGAAAAGATATTTCATGCAAATGGAAATGAAAAAACAAACAAACCTGGGGTAGCAATACTTATATCAGACAAAATAGACTTTTAAACAAAGGCTATAGTAAGATAAAAAGAAGGACACTACATGATGATAAAGGGAGCAATCCAGCAAAAGGATTTAACCCTTGTGTCATATTTGCCACTCTGTGCATATTTCAAAACGAGCACATAGCACATTGCATTATAACCTCTGTGTCTTCTCTACCAGATGGCAAGTTCCTTAAGGGTAAGGACTCTGTTTTATTTCTATACTTTGCCTTAGTTTTCAGCATAGTGCCTGGTATATCATACAGGTCAAATAAATATTTGAGCGAATGAATGTCTCTGAATGGACTATACATTTAGTCTAATAGTATGCCACCTTTTGTGTTCTAATATGGAGGTTTAGTGTCAGCACAAGCATATTTTAAGAAGTTAAGTGACTCAGAAGAACACTAAACCAGGAGGAGAAACCAAGATGGCGGCATAGGTAAACACCTAAACTGCTGTCTCACACAACAATATAAAAACTACAGCTAAAAGACAAAATGGATACCATCCAGAACCACAGGAAAGCTGGATGAGTAGAAATTCTACAACTAGAAGGAAAGAGAAAAGCACACTGAGAATCAGAGGAGCTGCAAAAGCTGAGGTATGGAGACACGTGTGCAGAGAGGAATGCATGGGCGGCTGAGTGCATGGGCAACTGAGTGCATGGCTGGCTTTCTAAAGCAGGAAGGAGACAGAAGCTTTCGACTGCATTGAACTCCAGTCCCAGGCAAGATGCTGGGAAACCAGACTTATTTGGGGGAAACTGTACTGTCAGAAAAATGGGAAGCAAACTGAGACTCTGGAGCTGCTGAAGGCAGAGGTCTGGAGGCACATGCATGCATAGAGAAGCTGAGGGCGTGGCTGGCTTTCTAAAGCGGGAGGGAGACAAAAGCTCCCAACAGCACTGAACTCCAGTTCCGGGCAAGATTCTGGGAACCCTGACTCATTTGGGGAGAAAGTGGCAGTGGGCGATACTCAAGGGCGGCTTTCTCTAAGAGGTGCTTGCAGCAATTACGAAGGGTCACTAAGACTCAGGGGCCTCATAGGGTAAGGCTGATGGGAAACCAAGGCTGTCTACTCCATCCTGAAACTCTGCCCCATCCAAGCTGAGCACAGAGGCTTTTGCAATTTTGCAAGTCTTGTCTCATAAGAGTGTCTCCAGCATAGAAGTTCTCCTAGCATAGACAAGGCTGATCCTCACAGCCAATTGGCCTAGAGGTCAATTCCTCCCAGTGATACCAAAAACTATCAAGACTTAACTACAAGAAGGCTGAGCACATAGTCCACAAAAAGGTACACCAAGAGTGTTCATGTCAGGTAACTGGGGAGGCTGAGTCATTGCCCTATTGGACACCTACCACATAAAGCTACTCTACCAACTCAGGGAACCAGTGAAAATGCAGAGACAAAGAAACAGATCACAAATGAAAGTAATGGAGGGAAACAAAAGACTGGATATAGAGTTCAAAACCATGGTTATAAGGTTTTTTAAAGAATTTCCTAGTAAAGGCCGATAAATTTAGTGAGACCCTCAAGGATATGAGAAGGGACCAACTAGAAATTAAACATACACTGACTGAAATAAAAAATATTATACAGAGATCTAACAGCAGATTAGAAAACTTCAAGAATCAAGTCAAAGATTTGAAATACAAAGAAGGAAAAAACACTCAGCTGGAAAAGCAAAATGAGAAAAGAATTCAAAAAGTTGAAGGTAGTGTAAGGACTTTGGGACAACCTCAAGTGTACCAACATCTGAATTATGGGGGTGCCAGAAGAAGAGAGAGAGCAAAATACTGAAAACTTATTTGAAGAAATAATGACAGAAAACTTCCCCCCACCTGGTGAAAGAAATAGACAAGTCCAGGAAGTGCACAGAACCCCAAACAAAAGGAATCAAAAGAGGACCACACCAAGACACATAATAATTAAAATGCTAAGAGCAAAAGACAAAGGGAGAATCTTAAAATGAGCAAGAAAAAAATAGTGGTTACTGACAAGGGACCATCCATACGATTGTCAGCTGATTTCTCAACAGAAACTATGCAGGCCAGACGGGAATGGCAAGAAATATTCAAAGTGATGAATACCAAGAACCTATAACCAAGATTACTCTACCTAGCAAAGCTATCATTCAGAATTGAAGGTCAGATAAAGAGCTTCACAGATAAGAAAAAGCTAAAGGAGTTCATCACTGCCAAACCAGTATTATATGAAATGCTGAAAGATATTCTTTAAGAAGAGGAAGAAGAAGAAAAAGGTAAAGTTAAAAATTATGAACAACAGGAGAACTAAGATGGCGGCAAAGGTAAAACACCTATCTTGCCATCATAATCAGCAATTTTAATACTACAACTTAACGAAAGAACAAACACCTTCCAGAATCACCAGAAAGCTCGCTGAGTGAAAATTCCACAAATAAAAGTGAAGATAAGACACTGTGACTCGGAGGAGCGGCGGCGGACAGCGTTGAAAGATTTGCACGGAGACAGGGCGGGCGGCTGAAAACCGGCCAGTTTTCTCAAACGGGGAGACAAAGGCATCCCACTGGACTGATTCTCCAGCTCTGGGCGAAGCCCAGAGAACCCACTATCACACGGGGTGAAAACAGGACAGTGGGAGGGCACGCCGAAGCTTGGGTGCTGCCGGGTCTGCCGGCTTGTGGAGAAGGCAGCTTGCGTGAACAGCTCGGCTGCGTGACGGTGCAGAGAGCGCTCTGCAACTTGTCTCTCATTCGGAAAACCATCAGACTGCTTTGTTTTACGACCCTGGGTGAGGCATTGCGCATGCAAAGTCATTTTGGGAGAGTCTGAATTCCCCAGCAGCCGGTGGAGCTCAGCAGCGGCTCTCTCTCAGAGGTGCTGGCAGCCATTGCCCCCCCCCCCCAGAGTCCCCTGGGCCGCATAGGGCGGAGCTAACACTGTCTGCTTGGCCCGGAGACTCCGCCCATCCAACCTGAGCACAGCTGAACTTCACAGAAAATTGGCCTGGAGGTCAACCCCTCCAAGTGCTAACAACGATTAACCTGAGCTTAACTTCAGCAAGACTGTGCAGCCCATATCCACCTCAGGTAACCGGGGAGGCTGAGCCACTATCCCTAGTAGGAAGTCTACCACACAAAGCTAATTGACCAACTCAGGGAAGCAGCCACCATGCAGCGACATGGAAAGAAATCAGATGTGAAAGAAATGGAGGAAAAAAAACGACTGGACATGGAATTCAAAACCACGGTTATAGGGTTTTTCAAGAGGTTCCAACAAAAGGTCGAGGCCTATAAGGAAATAAGCAAGACCACAAAGGAAATGAATGAGTCCTACAAGGAAATGAACAAGACCCTCGCGGATATAAATGAGACCTGCAAGGAAATAATCAAGACCAACGTGGAAATGAATGAGTCCTACAAGGAAATGAAGGAGACTCTCAGGGATATAAAGGAGACTCTCAAGGATATGAAAAAGGACCAACCAGAAATTAAGCATACACTGACTGAAACAAAAAATATTATACAAAGACCTAAAAGTGCTCTGGAGCACCCCAAGAACCAAGTTAAAGATTTGAAATACAAAGAGGTAAAATCCACTCGGCTGAAAAAGCAGGAAACCAAAAGAATCCAAAAAATTGAAGACAGTGTAAGGGGCCTCAGGGACAACCTCAAGCATACCAACATCCGAATTATAGGGGTGCCAGAAAAAGAGAGAGGCCAAGACAATGAAAACCTATTTGAAGAAATAGTGACTGAAAACTTCCCACACCTGGTGAAAGAAATTGACTTAGGAGTCCAAGTAGTGCACCGAACCCCAATATATAGGAACCCTAAGAGGACCACACCAAGGCACATCATAATTAAAATGCCAAGAGCAAAAGACAAAGAGAGAATATTAAAAGCAGCAAGAGAGAAACAGTTGGTTACCTATAAGGGAGCACCCATACGATTGTCAGCGGATTTCTCAACAGAAACGATGCAGGCCAGACGGGAGTGGCAAGAAATATTCAAAGTGATGAACAGCAAGAATCTACAACCAAGATTACTCTATCCAGCAAAGCTATCATTCAGAATTGAAGGTCAGATGAAGTGCTTCGCAGATAAGAAAAAGCTAAAGGAGTTCATCACCACCAAACCAACATTATATGAAATGCTGAAAGATATTCTTTAAGAAGAGGAAGAAGAAAAAGGTAAAGATGAAAATTATGAACAACAAATACACATCTATCAACAAATGAACATAAAAATCAAGTGATCTGATAGGCTGTTGAACGGGATAGACTGGTGAATATAACAAAGACATGGACATAGAGAGGGAATGGACTGACAATTCTTGGGGAGAAAAGGGTTGTGGGAAGTGCAGCAAGAGACTGGACAAAAGTCTTGCAACATTGGGAGAGGACAGTGGGGAGGGGAGGTGAGGGTGGAGGGTGGGATAGGTACAGGGTGGAGGGGAGCTATAGGGGAATAAAAAGGGGAAACAATGTAATTAATAAACTGAACAATAAAGATTTAAAAAAAATTATGAACAACAAATACATGTCTATCAACAAGTGAATCTAAAAGTCAAGTGAATAAAAAATCTGGTGAACAGAATAAACTGGTGAATATATTAGAATCAGGGGCATAGAAAGGGAGTGGACTGACAATTCTCAGGTGGAAAGGGATATGGGTGGTGTGGGAAGAGATTGGACAACAAAGCATATACCTATGGAAGATGACAATGGGGATGAGGTAAGGGCAGAGGGTGGGGTGGGAACTGGATGGAGGGGAGCTATGGGGCGGGGGGAAGAGGACAATTGTAATAATCTGAACAATAAAGATTTATTAAATTTAAAAAGTAAATAAATAAAATAAAATAAAAAAGAATAACACTAAACCAGTCACCCCCCCCAAACAAAACAAAACAAAACAAACCTCTAAATCAGTCACCAAAAAAATTATTTTCCAGTCACCACTATAGTATAAACATGTCCTGTTATATTCATACTAGAGGCCTGATGCACGAAATTCATGCATAGAGGGTGGGGGATGTCCCTCAGCCCAGCCTGCACCCTCTCCAATCTGAGACGTCTTGAGGGATATCTGACTGCTTGTTTAGGTCTGATCCTACCTAAACAGGCAGTCAGACATTCTTCTCACAATCCAGGACTGCTGGCTCCAAATTGTTCACCTGCCTGCTTCCCTGATTGCCCCTAACCATTACCCTGCCAGCCTAATTGATGTCTAACTGCTCCCCTGCCAGCCTGTTTGCCCCCAGCTTCCCTCCTCTGCCAGCTTGGTCACTCCTAACTGCCCTCCCCTGCAGGCCTGGAATCTCCCAATGGCCCTCCCCTGCTGACCATCTTGTGGTGGCCATCCACATGAGGGCAGGATCTTTGACCATAGGGGGGCAGCCCTCTTGTGTGTTGGAGTGACGGTCAACCTGCATATTACTCTTTTATTAGTTAGGATAGAGGCCTGGCGCATGGATGGGGGCCAGCTGGTTTGCCCTGAAGAGTGTCCTGGATCAGTGTGGTGGTTCCCTTGGGGCCTGGGCGGCCTGGGCAAGGGGTCTGTGGTGGTTTGCAGGCTGGCCACGCTCCCCAGCAGCCCAAATGAGGCCCTGGGATCTGGGATTAATTTATATTCTACAATTGAAACTTGTAGCCTGGAGCAGAGCCAAGCCTTCTGCTCACTCTGTGGTGACAAGCCATTTCTGTTTGGGTTTATTTAAATTCTATAATTGAAACTTTGTAGCCTAGAGTGGAGGCCTAAGCACTAGGGCTGCAGAAGTTTGGCTTCCTCCAAACCCAAGCCTCCCTCCTGCTCTCAGTGGCCACAGCCATCTTGTTTGGGGTTTATTTGCTCCTGATTGGCTGGTGGGCATGGCTTGTGCATGTGGCTTGATTGGAACTATGGCCAATTTGCATATAACTCTTTTATTAGATAGGACAAATGTTCAAAGCCATTGCTTGACTGACTCACTGAGTGGAATTGTTTGCTATTAAGACTGCTCTTTCTGCATTGGCCTGTGGACTGAAAGGTCCCAGGTTTGATTCTGGTTAAGGGCATGTACCTTGGTTGCAGGCACATACCCAGTAGGTGTGCAGGGGGCAGCTGATAGATGTTTCTCTCTCATCAATGTTTCTAACTTTCTATCCTTCTTTCTTCCCCTCTGTAAAAAATCAATAAAATATATTAAAAAGAAAGACTGCTCTTTCTGGAGGCATAGTGGTCTCACACATTCCAGTATCACGTGGTCCTTTGGCGACAGCCTGACTTCACACTACATCTCACACCTGGACTTGTTAGTCTCGAGAAGCCATGGCACTCTCTGCTCAACACTGCATCTGCAAGTGTCACATTAAAATTGAAAGAGACACCCATAAAGGCCCCCAAGGGAAGGAGCCACCAATCTCACCAGCCAGAATAGAAAAAGAAAAGCAGTTCAGAGAGGATGTCCCCTGGGACAAGAAAGGCAGCAACATTCTTGCTTGAATTCATTGAATTAACCAAAGGATTGACATGTATGGAACCTTGCAAATGATCTTTCTAGTTTCTGGTGAAGAAGAAAAGGAAATTATAGGGCTGCTGTAATTTTCTACTAAGACTCTTCTCAGAACCAGAGAGTAGTTCTTTCCGGGAAGAAGGCAAGATGTTGGGAAGAGCTACATGCTTGCTTTATGAGGGTTGGGAATGCCTTTTGCTTGGGTGGCAGCTGCAGAGAGGTGGGCAGCATGAGATCCAGAAAGAAGAATGCATGGAACTAGAGGTTTAGTCAGGTGCTATATTAAGACAGAAGGATGGAAAGGTTTTTAAAGTTTCCAGCCATGCCCCCAAAATAGAAGAGCAAGAGAGCATTAAGGGCAGAATAAATAAGGAATTGGGCTTTTAAATCTTGATCGTGATGGTAGGCCACAGGGCAAGCTTGAATGAATGCCTCATGGGCTACTGCCAGTATTTCTGATCACAAGCATGATGAAACCCAACATCTAGGTCCTAAGTGTTCCTAGATTCTACGGATGACTACTTCCTGCTACTAACAGGTAGCTGGAAAGATGGACTAGTGGCGTGCACCACGCACAAGCTACACAGGTTCACACAAACAGCTGTTAAGATGGAAGATTCTAGACACCATGGCATAGCTGTTAGGGAACCTCTAACAGAGGGGGCTGGGAGTCTGCATTTAACTAGCCCCCCAGGAAATTCCCAAAACACTGAAATTTGAAATCCAATGGTTTAGTATTTAAAAGGACAATTTTGGGTAGAAGAGTCTGGGGTTCCAATAGAAGCTTGACACCCACTGACTGTGTGACTCAGAGAAGTTGCTTACACCCCCAACCCTGTTTCCCAAATATAAAGGAAGAATGATAAGAATATCAATGTTCAGGGCTACAGAACAGATTAAGTGAAATACTTAATGTGAAGTGCTTAGCAGAGTACTGACACATGGTAATAAAGGGTAGCTCTGATTATATAACAATTATTATCGTCTTTTTCAGTAAACAACATGAATGCACATGAGATAGTTTCAGACAGCTCATAACCAGGTGACCTGATATGCCCAGAGCCATTGTGAAGGGGACTATTTTCCCTTAAAACATACCTCATTTGTTTACATGAAGAAGACACACTACATCATTTTCTATTTCTCCAGCTGGGCTGCCCCACGTATGACTATAACGTTCATGCAGTTTTTCTAAGGAAATAATCTTTGCCAGGGTGCTGAGAGTGCCCACTTCAGAACCTAACTGGCTGGATGGAATGTCTGAGCCCTGGTTTAATAGCTGTGGAGATAATAGCAGTATCCACTCACAGTGCTTTCATGAGGGTTAAATTACATAGACCATGAAAAGTGCTGAGTGCAGTACCTGGCACATAATAAATGTTTATGAAAAACTAAGTGTTTTTAAAGGTAAAGGTACAGCAAAGCAGCCATTCCCAGGGGCATGCACTCATACAATCACTCAGAAAATGATTTTTGAACTCGAACAATGTGTCCAATTGATTCTGGGAGCAATGCAAAGAAAGACTATACCTTTCCTTCTAGGATGTTAGTTATCCTTACAATAGGAAATTTCATGAGGCAATTTATTGCATGGCAAGCATTAAGTGAGTAATGTACAGAAACACACAGTGGTTTAGGGGTAGCTAATACAAGGAAGGTTACAAAAAATGGGGTAGACTGATCTGAAGAAGAGGGTGTGGTCTTGAAAAGGAAGAGCTGAAGCAGAGCCAAGGTAAAGAAGACACATACACATTGGGTGTACATGTAAAGGGCATATACCTAGATGGAGACTCACACAGGTAGCTTCAGAAGTTTCTGCATTCGGACCCAAAGGCCAGCTCCATGCTGCCAGTCAAGGGTACAGCTATCAAGATGCTGGAAGGTGCAGGTGTACACAGTACAGCAATAAGACAGCTCTCAGATGGCAAGTTCAGATGTCACGGACTGCACACATATACCCTTTCCTTTTCATGTTATTCCCATGCTTTCCTGGACTTGTTTTTTATAGAAAGGGGAAGGAGAAAGGGAATTGAGCATGCAGAGTCTATTCACACCACACCTGCCATGGTGACCTTGCATCTGCACCCCCCACTTCTCCAGTCCCTTAAACATAAAGCCATTACCTTGAACTTGATCATCACTATACACTAAATATGCTAACTCAGAAAGGATCAAGAGCACAGGAAAACAAAGTACTGAAAGAGAAAGAGAAAGGGAAGAGAAAAGATGAAAAAAGGATGGTGAGAAACCTAAAGCGAAGTCAGAAGAGAAGAATGGACAAACGTGCCAGGTATTGTGCTTTGCAGCAGTTACCAATGGAGGTGGGTTTGGGTAATGTGATTTGTCCTCCCACCATCCAGGTTTTTGTGCTTTTCTCCCTACCTTTTATACCTATAAACACTGCCTGAGGTCATCTGGAAAGACACTCATAAATACATTTTTCTTAAAAATCCATGAAGTGAGTCATTTATTCATCCCTACATATTTACTAAATGCCTCCTATATTCTAGGCACAGTATAGATGCAGAGAACATAAAAGTGAACACAGATAGTGCTTTTAACCTTGTTTTAAAATGACCTATTGAGTATTTTTGAATTGAATGCTATAATACAAAATAATATTAAGTCACATTCCATATTCTCAGAAAGCCTACGATCTACTTGAGGATATAATAATAATGTGCCTGCATTAACCTTCTCTTCAGAATACTCCAGTCCTCAGTGACCTTTCATTTCTCTGTTCTCTTATGTCTATCTGTCCACTTGCGGCAGAATAAGTATACACTACCGTGTATTGTTGCTTACCTCCTCATGCATATATTTATTTCATCCTACAAAAGGCCTGTATCCATTTGTTGATGCTATTTAACAACTGACTGCACAAATCTCTAGCTTAAATATTAACCATTTATTTCTTTCATGAGTCTGTGGGTGCAATTTTGATTGGGCTCAGCTGACCGATTCTTCTGGCCTTGGCTGAGTTTATTTGCATTGCTACGGTCAGATACTGACATGCTAGGCAGCTCTGCTTCTAGGGGGTAAATGGATGTTGACCAGGGCATGAGAGGTGACTGGAAAACATGGTCACTAACCTTCTGCAGCTTGGTCTGAATTTATTCACATGGAAGCTTGGCAGAGTTTCTATAGAACTAGTGGAAATGTGCAAATGTTCTGAGGCTGAGGCTCAGAACTGCCACGTTACCCTCCTGTTGCAATCTGCTGGCCAAAGCAAGTCACAGGATAAGCCTCAAATCAAGGGGTAGGGAAAACTCTGCCTTTTTATGGGAATAGCTGCAAAGACACATTTCAAGGAGAAGGGCAGAGAAAGGGGTGCACTTGAGCCATCCTTGTATCCATCTACCACTTGGTCTGTTAAGCTTTTCAAGAGAGGCTATTTACACATTTTACATTCTTAGAGCTGGGGACTGGCCTGTCCTCAGTGATGGTATAGCAGCAAAAAGCCAGGCTAGGGAGTTGGGGAAGGCCCCTTGAAAGAATATTTAAGATTGAGATTTGAAGGATAAAACAGAGGTCAGCAGAGTGGAGAGCATTTTGGTCAGAGAAAACTATGTGCAAACTCTGGAAGTTGGGAGGATCCTGGGGTACTTCAGGGAGAAAAACAATGAGTAAAATAGGAGAAAGGTTGAGCTGGTGGAACAGAGGAGAGGATGCTACAGGGCTAGGCAGGCATTATAAGTGAGAGCCTTGTAAACCTTGATAAGGAATTTGGGGATTATTCTCAGGGCAATGAGGAGTCATTAAAGACTTTTAAGCAGGGAGAAAAATGATGAGGCTTGTGTTTCTAAAAGATCACTTTGACTGTTGTGTGGAGAATGGATTAAGGGAGTGGAATATGAAAATGGGAATAATAACATCCTAGTTTAAATGTGCAAATACCTCTGGCGAGATTAAAGGGTTGTCAGCTACTCACACTTTAAGGGCATGATGTGGGATGGAGGTGCTGCCAGAACCAGATTGTTCAGCCACAGAGGAAGGAGGCTTTGCAGGGAGTACACTCACTCTGGCAATGGCAAGATGTGTAACTCCGCACAGATTTGAGGCAGGAAGAACAATAGGAAGGTCATTGATGGGAGGCAGGCTGCTTTTCTATTAGCACAACCAATCATTTGCCTTTAAGTGAAACATTTTGCTTTGATTAAGTATACAAAATTAATTTCCAGGTCATTCAAGTCCAACGGTTTTTTTCTTTCCTGTCAGAAATGAGGTTAACCCAACTCTTACCTCTGCTGGCATCTAACGGTTGCTATCATTTACTGAGCTCCTACTATGTGCCAGGCTATTTAACAGTTTATGTTACATGGTACTTACCACAGCCTCCTTAGATGGAACCCATCATCCCACCTTACAGATGAGAAAGTCTGTTACTTATCCGAGGTGACGCATGGATGAGAGCGAGCAAGAATGTGGAGCTGCAGCTTTGATCCCGACATCCACAGCAACTATCCACCACCTCCTAAGCCTGGCAATGTGCCAGGCGGGGCTAAGGCCTTAGTTTGCCTTATGTTTCATCTTCCCAACAACCATTCTCCTCCACTCTACAGATGAGGAGAATGAAGTTCAGAAAGGTCACATAGCTTGTCCCTGCCCACACAGGCAGGTCTGACCTCAAAAGCCTAATTTTCAACCATAAATGTGCTGTCTCCATGCTCTCCACTTACACCAGACTGTTATGAAAACGGGTTTTTCTTAAACTCTCCCCAATTTCCTGTGATGCCCACGCAAACCAAGCCTACACTTCCTTCCTTGTCCACCCATCAACTGGAGCCCCTGGATGGCAGGGCCCGTGACCTGGACCACTCTCTCCCATCCAGCACCCAGTAGAGCTGATCCAAGCCCGCCGTCCTGCTAACCCATGCTCCCACGTGTGGGGCCCTAGTTCCTCTCGCATGTGAAACAGTCGCAAGCTGGGTTTTCTGAGTGACTCTGACTCACAAGGTGGCAGGGCAGGCAGCCTGTCCCTCCAGCTGTATCTGCACAGGATGGATCAATGCCACTGTCAAAGCGATGGCCAGGCTGCCTGCACCTGCCTCCCCAATGCGAAGGTGCCCTGGAGAGCTGGAACTGCACTTGGATGCTGTCGTCAGTCACCAGCATGAGAGGCCGACTTGGCTCCTCAGGCAACAGCATTGGGAGGAATAATGAGCTGCTCCAGGGCAGGCAAGAGCTCTCTGATCAGGAGACATATGGGGCTGTCACAGTGACAGATGGGCCCAGAGGCCCTTCCCCATGACACTGCCCCAATGACCGAGACTGTCACCCCCAGGTCTGTCTGTCCCTTGATGCTGACTTGGGTGGCAGGATAGTGGGAAGAAGGAGCACCATGCAACCAGTAGAGCAGCAAAAAGCCATGTGTTCTTGTAGGAGGCTGTTCCAGTATGAGCTGCACACTCACATACAAAAGCCCAAGACTTACTTTTCTTATCTGTGTCATGGAAGGTTAGACTTTCACCTCTAAAAATGCAGTATCTGTAAAATGTAAATAGTGAATATACTGGTTAGTACATGTGTGTTGGAGGGAATCCTGGGCTTGAAGTCAGAAGACTTGGGTTAAGACCAAGTTCTTCCTTTACTTACTATGCAACTTTGGTTAAGTTACTTGACATCTCTGAGCCTCAGTTTGCTCATTTCCAGAATGAATGTAATGCATGCGTTTCTCATTAGATCCTGTGAGCATTAAACAAGGTAGCATGTATGTGAAGCCCTTAGCACAATCCCTGGCACAGAATAGGAGTTGTGCAGACATTTCCTGATTCACTGGGAGTTTTGAATGAGGAGTTGCCTGTGCACAGGATGATTTTAAACTGGAAGACACAGGTATTAACATCAGAGCTGGTATTGGGAGGAGCAGGAGTGGAGTGCTTAGGGCCAGAGAGGCAGGTTTGCTCTGCCTGTGCCAAGGGAGCTGTTGCCTCCAAGAGTGGACCCATGATCTGAATGACCCCAAGTCCTGGGTAAAATTGGCTGGGGCAGAGCACAGCTGGGCAAGCCGTGGCAGATGCGAGAGAGGATGGTGCGAGAAGAGATGCAGGAGAAGAAGAGAGGAAGGAGGACACAGGAGATATGGCAGGCAGGAAGGAGGAAGGCCATCTTGTGCTTTCATTTTCAAAAGCCTTCCAAGAACCCCATGGATTGCATCAGGAAACCCAAGCTCCTGAACCCAGGCATGCCCCATGCAATGTGGTGAGGTCAGCTCTCACTCTGACTCCACATAGCTGTGTTCCAGACACACTGACCAGCTATGAAGATGCCAGTGTAGCTTCTTCATGTCTTGCCTTAGGCTTCCTTCTGAGTTGAAGGCCTTTCAGCTCTTCCTTGACTTAGAAAACGTCCAGGCACCCTTCAAGTACCATGCTCTCTGGAAGCCTCCTGAGGAAGTCATCCTTCCCTCCCCTCGGCTCCAGGATGCTGCACCCTCCTCTCTCATGGCACTATTCCAGGACTGTTTGCTTCCTTACCTGCCTCCGGTCCAGACGGAGCTCCTGGGAGGTGGAATCTATCTCATGTTCATCTTTGTAACCTGGCGCTTGAGCTGTGGCCTTGGAAAGCGTGGAGTTTAACAAGTTTATGGAATGGTGGGAATGGAGAAGGGAAGAAGAGAATGAAGGGAAGCCTGAAGACAGGAGAGAAAAGGAGACAGAAGGTAGGCAGAAGTAAGAGAAAAGGGGTGAGGGGAGGAAAGAATGCCATTAGGGAACAGAGGGGAGAAAGGAAAGGAAGAAAGAAAAGAAAGAAAAAAAAAACCAGGGCTAAAGTGTAGAGTCAAAGGGGAGAGAGTGTAGATAAAGAAAGCAGGGTGATGATTGAAAGGGGACAGAGCAAATTGGTCTAGAGAACTTCTGAGAATTTCTCAGCACCCATTGCTAGCCCCTGGGTCCTCTGCTTCCCACTTCTGCATCCCCACAAAGCTCCAGGGTTGCATCCACATTGGCCTACCTGTGTCTGGAACCTCTGTCAGTTGAGGTGACTGCTAGGCCACTACACAAAGGAAGTGTGACTCTTACAGCTCAAACATGCCACAGGCCCAGTGCAGGCTGGTTTGTGTGACTAGTGGACACTTACAGCATAAAGGAGGATCCCATACTTTCTTCCCTGTCATCACCTCCTGCGGTGGGTCTATGTGGGGAGGCTCCATGGAAAACTGCTGGATGGAGTCTGTGGGGCAGACTGAAGGCCCCACTGGATTTCACAGGCCCCAGTTGGGTTCTCTCTTCCCTGGGTTAAACTTCACCGACCTTCCTGAAGCACCTTCTCACACCCAACTTCCAATAGACACTACAGCTGTGCTGACCTGCAGGCCAGCCACACGTGCTGCCAGCTGTGTCCTGGGTACAATGCAACGGGACTTTCCCAGCAAGTGCTCTGGGCAGCACTCACCTGGCTCTCACTGTTCTCGGAGGAAGGCTGGGCGTCTTCCCCATGTGGTATCACCCATGCGAAGCACTCAGCGTGGCTTTCCAGTGTGGGTATTACAGAGAGGTATCCCACTTAGGTCAGAGTAAATATCATTAGGGAAGGGAGCGGAGGCCTCTCTGCACCTTTATGCCTCAGCTTCCCCAGGGAGGCTCCTGGGGAAATGAGTGGCTCTTCAGTTAATTCCAAGATTCACTTAATTTGCTTGATTTGGTCCCAGTCCGTACATCTTCTTCCTGATGCCTTCTCCCTTGTCAGCCTTCTTCTTCACACATAATACCACCAGACCCCAATGCTCCTTTCTTTTCTAATCTTTTAAAAAAATATTTTCATTAATTTCAGAGAGGAAGGGAGAGGGAGAGAGAGATAGAAACATCAAATATGAGAGAGAATCATTGAATGGCTGCCCCTGCATGCCCCCCCCCCCCCCACCACTTGGAAATCAAGGCTGCAACCAGATCATGTGCCTTGACTAGGAATCAAGCACTGAGCCACTCCATCAGTGGGCCGGGCTTTTATCTAATCTTTTAAGATGGAGAGAGTCATTTATTTATTTGGACAGCTCCTAAGGGATTTTCCTAACCACACTCTGGCTGGAAGGTTAGTGAGGAACACTTAGAAAAGCTCTGCAGGGCTTCCCATCATTCTGAAGGGTAGAGAGGCAACTCTGTTTTTCTTCTATCAAGGGTAATGGGATCTGTTGGCAAGGAGAATGCAGAGTTTAAATTCTCGGCGCTCATTTCAGCTTATAGCCAAAACCTTCACCATTCACCCCAAGCTTGCCTTCACTGGAAGTAGAAAGACTTTCAACCTCTTGTGTCTGCTTCTAAACACTGGAATGAAAGATAAGTGAGTGTGAACAACAAGGAGAAATAAAGTTTTGAATAACCATACGGAACAATGGCTCCTAATGAAAACTAGAAACTAACCAATACCCTGCTCTTTTCAGTAGGTGCAGAGTGACCCTAGTTGATAGCATTTAAGAAAGAGAATAGTATTTTTAATGAATGTGTTGGCTTGCCCAGCAATGGAAGATGGCATTGTAATTCCTTAGTCTCAAAATTCTCCTTACACCTGCCATGCCCCGGAGACTCCACCCCTCTGCCCAGCCATTCTGTGGTTGGTTATTTACTGAGTAGCTGGGAGTAATGGGAGACCCAGAAAGGATTTTTAGTGTCCCCGTCTTTCTGAAAGCACAGAGTACAGGAGGTAGTGAAGGGCACAAAATAAGGCTGAACAGTCAGCTGGACTCAGATAACAAAGGCTCCTACAGGGCTGACTAAATTTAGTCTCCCCTTTGAGGAATGGAGATGGCACAGTCGGTTTCGTTTAATAGGAGGTCACGCTGACCTGTGAGTGTGTGAGGTGGCCCAGAAGCGGTTGGCGAGAGGGAAGGCAGAAAAAGCAGTCAAGAGGCAACTGGAACCAGAGAGAAGGAGAGAGCCTGCCGAGGGTGGAGTGACACAGCAGAAGGGAGCAAGAGTTGTTGACATTTGACACACACATGACTTAAGAGACTTGGTCAAGCCAACAAAAAGCCAGCACAACAACCCAGTACTCTTTAAAGCTGTATTTTATTCAGCTATTATTAACAACTGATTTGATTCAACCCATTCAATTTTACAACCCCTGTCTCGTGCAATTGTCTGGTCATGGTAACAATTTTATGGAGCATCGGAGGCACATTATAAATACTTTTTATATTGCACATTGTATTTTAAGCAAATTTGAGACATCTCTGATTAGGCACCTTCCCAGCGATAGCCTTGTTCACACAGATAATTGCATGCTGATTTTTTATTTTATTTTATTATTTTTCCCAGCTTTGTTCTCTTCCCCCTTGGCAAAGCTGCAATCTTGCATACACACATCAGTGGATAAAAACCCTTGAAAATAACTCTTCAGAAGAAATCTAATTTACTTTTTAATCTGGTTCGGAAATTTGCCAGAAAAATTTCCACCGACAAGCACCACCATTTATTACCACTTATCATACAGCCAGGCTGTGCTCTCCCTCCTGATGGGCTAATGGAACAGGGGAGGAATCTTCTGATACATTATTTATTTGATACAATCCATCCAGATAACATCTATGGGCAGGAGAGGACGAAGTTTGACCTTATCCTTCATCTTTAAGGGATCTTCCCTTTGCCTCTTCAGGACGCCCCCTCTCTCCGTGTCCTTGCAAAGTTCAGCTCCCCTTACAGCTCTGGGACTATTACCCCACAGACACCCTGCTTGACTTTACTTCTTCCCCTGGGACCTACACACCTAATCACATGTTTGCTTGTTTTCGACCTTGAAATGTTTTTCAAGGATTTCATGCTTGTTCTGATTTGCCTTTTAGAGACAGAGACCAGAGTGGTTTACCCAAGCTCCATTTGGGGTGGCCCCCAGTTGGGGAAGGAATATTGGCATAGGCCAGCTGGTGACCTTGGGTTGGTATTTTCTTCAGGGTTCCCATCTCTAAAATGAGGAGGGGATCTCTGCAACCTTCACCAGCTTTCAAGGTCTATGGTGGCTGTGAGGCTTGGGAAGAACAGGGGGCTGGGTTTGAGACTTGGAGCAGGATGGGAAGAACAGGGGGCTGGGTTTGGACCTGGAGCAGGAGTTCTGGCTTCGCTGCTTTCTGGCTGGTTATCGTCAGTAAGTTTTCATCTCTGAGGCCCTACTTCCTGATCTGTCCACTGGGGTGCTCGCTCTTCCCCTGCTGACCTCATAGAGTCGTTATGATGATGATGAATATGGAAGTTTTGCAAATAGCAAAAAAAATAGAAGTGTGTAATTAATCATGGATCAGTTCATTAATTAGTGGAACACATTATGAGGTATTTGCAGAGCCCACTCAGAGGTAAAGCTGCCAGGGAAGTCAGGCTGGCAGGAGCCTTTGGAACGGCCTCTGTACCTGTCTCTAGCCTCAGGTAACAGGCAGCCCAGGCTAACCCCAAGCAGAAGGAGCCCCTGCTCTCTGCTTTCAGTGCACTGTGCTGACAATTCCTAACAGACACCCTAGAAGTCCCCCAGACTCTCATGATCTACAGAAAGGGATTCAGTCTCCACCTCACCCTTGCCTGAGTTTCCTGCAACATGAAGAGGGTGACAGCCTTTCAGCACCAGACAGAACTGGTTGGAAATTTCGGTGTGTCCATGCACACACTGACATCTGTGAGAATTTACTTACCTATCCTGAGCTTTCCTCCTCCTCTGCAAAGTGAGGAAAACAGCGCTTACCTCACAGGGTTGTTGTAAGGCCTCAATGGTATGATGCAATGTAACCCTTTCCGGGCCCCACCCACCCACTATGAAGGAATTAAATTCTGAGAGGGCCTTGAACTTCTTCTATCCCCTTGTGAATTATTCTTGGGCCTTGCACAAGGTCTGCCATGTAGAAAGGTTTCACTCAGTACCTGTCACATGGATAGATGAATGAGTGAATGGAATATATAGTGGTCAGGATCATAAACTAAAGAAAATATTCATAATATTCTTGACTTGGAAAGACAATCTTGAGTCCTAAATCAGTTTTGAAAACTTTATTTCCTTTCAAATCCCTGCCTCCTACTTCTCGAAGGCATACCCCCACACTCACTCCGCTTCACATTCTCTTGACTTCCAAGGTGTTCCATTGCCCCAACTCCCACCCCCCATGATTTTCTCTCCTCAGCCAGTGGGTTTGCAGTGAGGTTTGCCCACAAAACTTTATCCCTGTCTCCCTGGAGTTTGTCTTCCCTTCTTAGAGCTATGCCTCCTTTGGGAAGAGTAAATATAGAAAAATGACAACATGTACATTAATGCTCGTTAGGATGTCATCATTATACTCTGCAAAGTGTCTGCTGAGGGGGTCCCTAAAGGACACTTAGAAAGGAAGCAGCTGCTCCAGATTTGTTCCAGCTCACATCTTAAAGAAATGACACAGAGATAAATGCAGCATTTCTGGCTGGAGGAGGAGAGAGCAGGGCTTCTTTGCAGAAGGGGAGATGGTGAAGTGAGAACCCACAAATTTCCCCAAACACGCAGGACACCAGCACAATGGGCTGACCACATGGGAAGATTCAGGGATCAGGGCAGGCCCCACAGTGAGGCTATGTGGGGAGATGGCAGGCAAAGGAGCTTGTACTCAACCCGAGGTCAGCCTCTGAAAGGATGGGAAACAGCTATGCTGAGGAATGAGAAAAGTGTGAGTCTACCCCCTTTATTACTAGTAGTGACCCAGCAGGGGTTGCTAAGGATGGGGAGACAACATGATACTGAGGTCTTGAATCTATCTATAAGGCTATTGACAAATCATACCAGCTGATACCCCTTTCAATCTGCACATCCATTCACGACATGCTAAGGCTGAAAAGACCAATACCTCATCCATTGGCCCTACATGTGCATTGTGAACAACTGGCAAGAGCCGACCCAGCACCCTAGGCCCTGACTAAGCATTACCGTTATTTCTAGCCCACCATCCTGAAAAAAGCAGGTGACAAGATTTGTGAAACCAAAGATCATGTTTTAATTTGATTTTTATTTTGTCTTATAAAAAAGTAAATTTAGGTGTAAGCTTTAAAATCACAATTTTAAGTCCAATTAATTCATCCCAACCATGGTTTGTACAGCACTTTACCTTTACACAGGACTTTCCCATGTGTTACTACACTAGATTCACATTACTATTCTAAGAAATAATCCCATTTTACAGATTAGAAAACTAACTGAGGGACAGACTTTTCAATTGCACACATGCACACACACACACACACACACACACACACACACACACATACACACCCTCCCATACACACGCTCCCACACACCCACACATACATGAGTTATTGAAATACCCCATTCCTTGGAGAGAATGCCTTCAAAAGAAAACCTCATGCAAAGGGCACAACATGTCAACACTCATGCAAAGGGCACAAGATTCAAGGCTCCCACAAACTCAGTAAATCTAATTTATATAACCTATCGTAAATAACCATGTCAGAAAACATTAATTGCTCAAGAGTAAAGCTCTCCTTGCCTGATTGAGGTATCGCAACCATGCTGAACAAGAAAAAATTAGGCGAGCTCAGCCTCTTTTGAGCCCATCATCCCTAAATCAGTTACCAGCCTCTGCTAAGTCATCAGCCAAGGAAGCGATCACTGAGGCAGGAACCATGTTTCAGAAAACAGGTGTGTCAGTCCTGGTCTGCCACTCCCTATACTGTACCCTGTCTAAATCTCTCTGAGGCTCAATGCCTGCTGCTGTGATTCAGTGAGCTAAGCTCTGGGAGGGCTGGTGATATTTATCATAGCCTTCTCTGCTAAGGGACAGCCTTTACAACTTCACAGAACTCACTATTGCTTTATGGATAAACTCAGAAGTGACCAGATGTCCTGCAGTTCTTTCCCTTGCTCCTATATACAGTCTAAGTATGCACATGTACATACACATACACACACACCTGCCTATCAACCCATTCTTCTTTATTTCCTCAAGACTCAGAAATATGGACTTAAAGCTTAATTTTCTTTAAACTCTGCTATCTTTGTCTACGATGATCAAGCACTGGTTAGTTTGAAGATTCCAAATGTTCCTATGTAGCAGGAGGGAACAAAGTTGTATTCTGGTCTCTGCCCTGAAAATCTATGGTCTCATGAGTAGGTTGAGCAACCCACATTTTCTAAGCATCAGCCTTCTCCTATGTCAAGTGAGATTAGTGGTAGGGCCCTCCTTTCAGATATAGTGTGAGGACTAAATGAGATAAGGCATGGAAAGTCCAGGGTTCAATGACTACACGTAGTAAAATTTCATTATTTTTATTATTAATGGCAAGAATATTATGGGGGAAGCATTATACTAGAGTTATGGATGAGATGTGCTATGGGAGACCTGAGAGAGTGGACCATGGCCTTCAACTAGAGAAAATTGGTGGGAGAAAGAAACCATATTTATATATAATTTCATGTCAGTGGAGAAGACGCCCTCTTGCTCTTTTTGGATAATATACCTAGCATGTGGGGTAGAATACACTACGAACCATATCATCAACTCCAAAAACACAACACAAGTTCCTGTAAATGGAGAGAGAAGTAACATGGTCTGTGCAATCCCTGGGTGGGGTCAGCTGCACAGGTAAAGACATGCCTCTGGGAAGGAGCATGGTTTTTTGTGTGATCCTTTAAAGAAGGAAGAATTGATGGCAGGTAGAGCAAGAAATGGGGTTGGAAAAGTATACTTGTATGCAGGGGGCGTTCAATGTTCTGTTTGTGATTGTTGAGAGATATGGCAAGGAAGACATTGGCTGGAGTTTGAATCAGAGCAAGCACTTGGATAGCCAGTCTTTAGACCAGAAATTCTTAACTTCTTGTGTTATTTAAATGATTTTCACTAAACAAGTTGACCTCTGTTTCTTATGTGTGTGTGAACAAATCAATGAGAAGTAAGGTCCAGTTTTGAATAAGAATCTTAGAGGAGGTGAACTCTGAGAAACAGGTCTCAAGTTGATACAGAAAGAAATAGAGATCATTAGAAGACTGGACCTCCTCACAGCATGGAGTTGCCTCAACAGATATTCTGCTTGTTCTCTCCACTTCTCCTTTAACACTCATACCTGTTGCAGTCACATCCATGCCAAGAAAGAACACCCAATATCTTTTCTTCCAGCCAAGAGTAGGGGGTTAGAGAAAATGGGCACCTCTGTTCCAGGGTCCTCCTTGGGTCCATGCACATTATTAAACAAGTCTATTTGGAGAGTTTAGTGTTGAGCATCTACTTCCATGGGTATGGGAGCATTGAGATAAACTATGTCTCAACTCTTTATTTTTCTAGCTCCTTCAGGCCATCTGGAAAGACCACAGGGGACTTTGAATGCTTGCTGAGTAGCTTGAATAGACAGAGTTCAACAAACTGAGAGTCAGGCTATAGGATGGCATTCTAGAGTTGAGATGGTGAATGTGGATGTCAAGAAAACAGAGGTTATTCTTTTAAGCAAAACTTTGTTGTGCCCTATCTGGTGATGGGTATTAATAAGCTTTACATATGTAGGTAGTAATAACTGCAGGCTTTAGATGAGTTAAAAAGAGGCAATTCTGCATTATAACCAACATTTAAAATCTTCCAGAAATAGAGAGAGATAGAGATAGATAGATAGATAGATAGATAGAGAGAAAGAGAGAGACCCTTCCTTTAATCCTTTAATTCCATGGGCTGGTTAAATAGAGCTGGCCCCTAATTTAGCCAGTGTTTACTGGATGCTGTCATGAGCAGTATGCAAAGATTAATGTGACATAGCCACCACCTACACAATCAAGCAGGGGAAGTGGATGTGTAAACAGCAACCAATCACCCAATGGGGAAAGTACTGTTTCAAAGGATAAGTAATTCTGCCTGAGATAATAAGGAAAAGGAAATGGTATTTAGGAAGTTCTTGAAGAATCAGTAATCCATAGTAGTTTGTAAAATGAAGAAGGGTGTCTATGCCTACTGTGGACCCCTTCCCTTAAGAAATTCAGTGCCTTCCTGACTGGTTTGGCTCAGTGGGTAGAGCGTCAGCCTGCAGACTGAAGGGTCCTAGGTTTAATTCTAGTCAAGGCATGTACCTTGGTTGCTGGCACATCCTCAGTAGGGGGTGTGCAGGAGACAGCTGGTTGATGTTTCTTCCTCATCAATGTTTCTAACTCTCTATCCCTTTCCCTTCCTCTCTGTAAAAAAATCATTAAAATGCATTAAAAAAAGAAAAGGAATGCAGTGCCTTCTCTTTCCTTGAAAGGTGGAGGCCTCCCGCCATTATCTGAAAGACAAATGGCTGGGACAGTGACTGAATCTCTGGAGGGAGAAGAGTCACTCCTCCTCACTTTTGCCAAATAGGTGTGGCCCTTGAGTGGCCAGGGTGTCTTCTTCTTATTGCCATCTAAGTTCTCACACTTTTTTTCTTAGAGCCCATTTGTCATATCTCTTCTATGCTTGGAAAAAAGATGCTATTTTTAGTTTATCCCTTGATGGGAGCCCCATAAGTGGATGCTTTTTTCTCCTTTTCTCTTTCTGACATTAGTATCTAGAATTGTAAACAAAATTTTCCCTACTGCCTTGTGACCTACATCTAGTGCTTTCTATTATTCCTTTGCTCTTTCAACAAATGTTTATTAAATACCAACCACGTGCTTGGTCTGGGTACTGGAAGACAATAGTAAGAAAACAAAGTAAACCCATACCCTATGGACTTTATAGTCTGGTGGGAGATATGGACAATAAATAATTAAATGAATAAACATATAAATATATTGTCACACAGCATGTGTTCTTAGGAGGACATTCAGAATGTTGTAAGGTCAGGAGTGCCTCTCTGAGCTGGTGATATTCAAGCACAGCAGAGAATTAAATTAGGGAGAAGGGAATGTGAATGCCTGATAGAGTCATATGGGGATACTATGCAGTATGCCTGATGAACAAAAAGGAAGAGAATGTGGCTGGAGTGGCGTGAACAAGGGAAAGAGTGGTTGTTAATGAGATCACCAGGACAAGGCCATTTTAGTCTCTCAGGCTGTGTAAGGACTTTGGGTTTTGTGACAGTTGGGGGTACTGAGCAGAGGAGGAACATGCTGCATGTATGTTTTCATAGTGTCATCCTGGCTACCTTATTCAGAATAGATGGAAGAGAGAGGAGAGAAGACTGGTTAAGAGGCCAGTTTAGTAGATTGAGCAAAAGATGGTGGCATCTTAGACTTGAGAGGTAGTGTGGAAAGTGGTGACAAGTGATCACAGAACATATTTTAATGGAAGAGGCAACAAGACTTATTTTTTAAATTTAATGTAGAGAGTGAGAGAAAGATAAAAATCAAGGAAGATTACATGGTTTTCAGCCAAAGCAACTAAGTGAAAGGTGGTGCCATTTACTGAGATCTGAAAACTGATGGGAGACACAGATTTGGGAGTGGAGCTCGTGAAAGCAAAGTGAGATTTCTCTTAGGCATTTAAGAAGTCATTTTGAGTAGGTCAGGGAGGTATGGTCCTATGACTTTAAAAAGTTGGGTGGTTTTAGGGAGGGAAAGAAACAACTCTGCATGCAGCACTGGAAACCAATGTGAGTATATAACCCAGCCCCACAGAAGTAGGGAGGAGTAGGAGCAAAAAGAGGCAACACTGAACATATTTCAGGGGAAAACAAAATCTTCAGGGAGGAGCTGGATTCAGTTAGAGCAAGACAGTGATGGAGCTGCTCCGAAGTGTTCAGCAGAAGGCTTTTGAGTTTGGGCATCAGTGCAAATATTTAGTCAAGAGGAAATCTGGAGTTCACAGATAATGGATGAGAAAAGGGTTTTAAGAGAATAAGATACGTTGTCTAGCTACTTCATCTTCACCTCCAGCAAGTTCTCCACAAGCATATTATACATTCTAAAGCAGTTTCTCTACAATCCCTGCGACAGTGCTGGCAGAACAACACAAGGCAGAAGCCCCAGCATGGGGCCTCTGAGCAATCTCTATGTGCACTTCCTCCAGGGCAAAAGTCCTGGGCTTCTCAAGTACCTGTCAGCCCTGATTCAGTAGTAAAAACTCTGCTATTAAGGGCATATCTTGTTCTCCCCAGTCTGTCTTCTGAGATGCCCCAAGGTAGGTGGTCTCCCCTTCCCAGGTTAGGAAAAGGAGTGTGATCACCTTATGACCACAGGTCTTGAGGACAGAGGTTGAAAAATTAGAGCCACAGACACTTGTAAATAAGACTACAAATTCTGGGCAAATATGGAGCTGAACACATAGGTCAAATGGACAGACAGTCTGTAGGGTTTAGAGAATCAGGAAGCTCATTGGACTCCCAGAGTGGCCAGGAAAGGCTCACAGAGAAGTTGGGCCTCCAAGTTCCTGACATTGGGGAACATTCACGTGATCACCTGTCTAAATCTGCATCTATCAACTTAATATTGTGCCTCTGGGTGAGAGAGCACCATTTGATCCTTATCATTATCCTTAATAAATCCAAATTAGGTGGTGGTGGAAAACCAACCCAAAGCTCATTTCAGAAGGATGCAGAAAAAGGGGGCCAAAGGGAAAACACATCAGAAAAGAAATTCATCTTTTCAGCACAGAGACAAAAGACCGGGGCTTGGTCCAGAGCTACAAAGACTAATCCTTTCAAGGCTGACCCAGTTTTCAAGTCTTTCAAGTCAAGTAGTGATAAAAAAAATCCCACTATTCACTCTTATTAATGTCTTCTCCACAACATGCAGATAGGTAAAAGCATCATATCTTTATTTGAATTTCTTTTTCTATTGCCTTCAGCCCATTGAATTTTCCCTTATCTGCCAAGAAATGTCTACCTTTAAGGTATTCTTTCATTTCCTCATGCTATTGGCTGTCAAATGACTTAATAACTTGCCCATCATAGAAGTCAAATATAGTCTATTAAAAATGCATGTCTCACTCAATAAGATGCCCTTTGGCAGTATTCAGACCTTGACGACTCTGTCTCAAAGCTTGGAAATGCAGAATGGTCTTGGCTGGCCAGCAGCCCTGCCTTGCTTTGTATCATACTCATTGCCCAGATTATGCTGAAGTGACACAGAGAAGTGAGGTGGGAACTGTCCACAGCAGAGATGAAATTGGGCCTCTTGTCTGGCTTGAGCAAATGGAACATAGGCCTGAGAACCCATGTGTCTGAGGACTTCAAAGTCATCTAACCAGGTCCTAGGGAAGAAATATGAGAATGAGAATGTGGCTGGTACCCTAAGGCAGGAAGAGGGAAGGGTGGGGGAGGGGAGGAAGGAGGGAAGAAGAGAGGGAGGGAAGAAAAGAGGCATCTCAGGAGGAAATGGCAATAAGGCAGGAGTGGGCTGTGTCAAATCAATGTCCTGAAATGATGAATCATGCCTGTGATGGCTCACATAGCAAGGCTACATCACTATTTACAGGAGCTAATGAGGCATCTGCAGTCACACATTCAGCGTATAAATGTTGTTGTGGCTGAGGAAGAAGCAAGAAGCCCGAGTGAAAAATACAAAAGAAATTGGAGGTTGCCTTTTCCATCATCTACCATGGGGATGGACAGCACCAAAACCACTCCATTAGGATATGTTGACCCTTCTCCAAACTACCTTACGGAAGCCCTTCATCTGCATGGACGATGTTCTTTTGCTGCTTATGGCTCTCCTAACCAGAAGCCCAGGGCATCAGGTCATCCTCCATTCTTTATTTTTCTGTATATAAACACAGCTATGCATGACTCCCTCTATACAGCACCCCTTCACCTACTTGTAGAATTTACTCTGTCCTCCCTTAATCTCCTCTTCACAATGCCAATTAATCCCCAGATCTTTCAGAATAGTTTCTTTCATTTTTGTCCTGTTGTTTCTGGTTTTTCACATCTTGCTTAAGCAGTAAGTCACATTCTACTCGTTCTGCTCAGGAACATGTAGACCTGCAAAGATATTTAGGGAGCCACAGTTGCTTTGCACAGAGCATGTAGATACCACACCAATTGTAGAGACTCCATACTGTGGGAAGACCAAGAGAAGAGCCAAGGCACCGATAGTAGGAGATGCTGCTTAAGCTACAAGGGAGGGGCTGGGATACCTCCAAGGGAAAGAGAGAACTGAGCTATGGGAGTTAATAGAGAGTATGAAAAAGTAATGAGAAAGAAAAACAAAAGGAAGGAAACAGAGACAGAGAGTTGGGTCATGAGACAGGACAACAAAAAAGAAAAAAATAGCATTGGTGCGATGAGATGAACAAAGAAGGAGCTGCAATAAGATCAAGGGGGTGGAGAGAAAGAGAGAGAGAGAGAGAGAGAGAGAGAGAGAGAGAGAGAGAGAGAGAGAGAGAGAGAGGCAGGCTAGGGAGAAAAGTAGGAGAAGAACAGACTATGTGAGCCCTAGAAAAGGAGCACAAGGTCCTAGTATGGGAAGATACTCAGCCTAGTGTGCCTTGAGAGAATCCCTGATCCTTCACTGAGACCACCTCGCCATGAAGAGAACTGCCTGGAGCCAGGCAGCTGGAAGGGCAATGCACTAAGTGTCTTTTTTCTTGTCACCTGGAGTGGGGAAGTAGCCAGGTGATGACATAGCATAGCATGGGCTTGGCTAACACATGAGCATCTCATGAAGAAACCTCAGAGACTGGGGAGATGAGAACACAGTGAAAGGAAATGAGAAATAGCAGTTGAGAGAGAGAGAGAGAGAGAGAGAGAGAGAGAGAGAGAGAGAATCCAGGACAGAAAAAAGAGAGCTATGTAGAGTTATGTCAGGGAAGCTGATACAAAAAGGAAAAAAGACAATGATGATTGGGAGATTGGGAGAGAAATTGAGAAAGATGTCAAGAGATGGAGAGGATAGTGAGAGAAAAGGAGGTCAAGGGAGAGAAAGGGGAAAGGGAAAGAAGGAAAGAAGATATACAGCATGGAGTTGGAGCAGCAAAAAATGAGCTGATTTTGAGCCTTTGCCAACAACTGAATTTGCTATTCCACTGTCAATTTTCAGCCATCTCTAAGAAGAGGAAAGAGCCAGGCTCAGGTTTTGTTAATTACAGAATGTTCCATTTTGATCTGTATCAAGGGTAACCTCTCTGGATTTCTAAGTGAACCAAACACATTAGAGAGAGAAAGGGAAGGGGGTGGGGCAGGGAAGACATATACTGCACCACACAAGGAAGGGAATCATCAGCAATGCCCTGCAGGCCTGGAGGAGACACAGCCTTACACATTCGTGTCACTCCTTGAAGACAGCAGGTACTGTACCACATTAAGTTATCTATTGCCCTGGGAGTTTCAGGCTGGTCTGACAACATGCAAAGTCTCCCTTTACTTCCTCTGTTTCTGCCCAGCTCTAAGTCAAAAATCTAGCTTTACCATGACCTCACAACGATGATCCCTGCCCTGCAAACGAAGCAACAGCTTCAGTCTCAGGATAGAAGCCAGGGCTTAGCTGAGGGGAGGGCGGGTCCTAGTAGCTGGTTTCACAGGAGCTCCCAACAATGCCTGCAGGACCCTCCCCACCCTAGGCATCACGGGGGGTGGCAGCGCTCAGCGAAGAAGGACACATCGAGGACTAGAAGGTGGTGTCATGCTCCACTGCACCTCTCCCCAGAATGCAATGTGACACAAGACATCGGGAGATGGCAGTGGAAGTTCAAGGGAAACACACAGTTATTTATGGCTCAGGCATCTGTTGTCAGATCAGAAACAGAGACCTAATCTCAAGCAAATCCAGCAGTCTGTACAAGAGCAGATGGGGAGGTGTGTGCAGTGCTCAGTACTGTTCAGCTCTCAATTTATTACTATTCCTCGTCTCCAGATCCCATCTCCAAAGCAGACATTTGTCCTGGCCATGACACCAGGAGCCCCAGGTGGGTGGACAGAAGATGAGGTGTCCTTCTACTGGATGGGTGGCTGTTCCCATTGTGTGATTCGGAGCCTTCCGTGTGAGGAGAGAGGTCATGGCAAAATCCCAAAAGGAGACAGTGAAAAAGTGAGCGAAAGGAAATTTTGAGTCCAGGAAAATCAGAGGCTGAGTAGGTTCAGGCTCCCATTTTCTACCCCACCTTCCCAAGTGACCTTGGGCAGGTCATGCCACCTGTCCACTTGTCCCTTTCTGCCAAATGCTTGAGGTTTATAATTATGCATTTTCAAGGACACGCAAAGGTGCCCTCTCAACCAAGTGTGACAGAAAGAATACAAAATCTGGAGTTGAGAGATCTGGGTTCAAGTCCTAATTTGCTAAGTGTTAGTTTTGTAATCTAAGGCAAAGTACCTTCCCTGCTGATGCCCAGTAAAAGGGTTGAGAGAGACAGTGAGTCTATCGGGCTTTCCCAATGTAACAATTCTGCAGGCGTGAGAAGAACTGGAAATGATTGAAGGCAGCAGAATGGATAGTGTGAAGAGTTCAGACACAGCCCCTGGACCTCAGTAGGTATTCAGTCTACACGGGATAAGAGAACACAGCCTCTAAGGTGACTGCCGAGCGCCGGGCTGGTTAAGCTCAGCCTTGTCATGCAACACAGCCCCCAGCCCCCAGTGGCACAAGTAGACACCTCTCCCACCAGTCTCACTCTCAAACAATCCAGGTATTCCCAAGACCTCCCACATTGGCAGAGGCCACAGATGCCTATCTCTAAAAACACTTTTGGGGAAGAGGGGCAGAGGAAGGAGGAGAAAGGGGGTGCATAGTTTGGAGAAATAAGACTCAAACAATGTTTTCTTTCAGGGGGGGAGGGAGCTTGATTTGCCTGTACTAATTGCAATGTCTTAGAAAAAAATTTTAGACAGGTCTGTAATCTCAGCAGACACCTTATTTTTCCCACTTGAAATGTACATTTTCAACTGAAAATATGCACCAACTAGCTCTGTATGTTTCATCGAAAGGCAGAATTAAGTTCCCGATCTGCCTAGATTCATTTATAATTCATTCATTGTGATACAAAAGGCAGTGCCTCAGTGAGGCCACAGCCAATGTCAAGGGTTTAGCCTCCTGCTTTCTTCCCCCTTAAGAGCAGGACAAATAGACTTTCAGCTTGATGTGATTGCACTCACTGGTAAATCCTGGCCCGGGAGGGCTGCATGCATGGTGAAGCTGATGACATAATCATGGTGAGTAAAGATCTAGAGCAATGCTTCAGGTAGACAGATGTTCTGATTGACTAGACACAGGTGTCCCTGTCTCCGGTGCCTGAGCAATGTGGGGGAGACGGGAAAGCTGTGCTGCAACTCCCACTCCAAGGGGCTGTCAGCTGTGGAGCCCCACCTATGCATTCTGCATTTCTCTGGCTTCCCAGGCAATCCAATCCCAGGGACTTGAGGCAGCCAGACAGGCCTCACTAACTAGCATTTGCAAGTGGCCAAGCACAACCTCAACTCTCCCTAAGCTTTATCCCTTTCCTGGGGAATCAGGTGGGAGGAAGGGAAATATATGATTGGTCACCCCTGAGTCAGGCCTGGCTGGGAAGTCTCCAGAGGTGTTTGTTGTGTTGAGACTTTGTCTGCCCCAAGACCCTCAGCAAGGAGAGGTTGGGAGCTAATCTCATTCCCCCAGGCTGCCAAGCAGAGCCCTGAGGGAGACAGTGGTGAGATAATGAGATGGCATGCTTCCTTCAGTCCTGGGCAGGCTCTTTGGGCAGCCTGAGGCTGCAGCTGATTTTACCTGTTTGCAGCTTATACCCACTAATGTCTGCCAGTGCACTCATTATCATCAAGATTAAGAAATTATGAATTCATAGACACTTCTGTTCTCATACTAATGTTGTGCATTTAATGGTGTATTTATTATTTAATGGTTTGTTTATTTTGTGATGGCATCTGTCCTCATTGGAACCTCACGAGGTACAAATTGGACTCGTACTTACTCTTATTTGGGTTGTCCTCACCTCTGCCACCTTAGGTTTTCCATGGACCCCAATTTTAAAGTAGCAGTCATTGCTTAAATAGACAGATGACAAATAGATAGATAGATAGATAGATAGATAGATGATAGGTAGGTAGGTAGATAGATAGATAGATAGATAACAGATAGATGTTAGATAGATGATAGATATAAAGAATTGGTCTCCAGAGTGGCAAAAGCTTTGGAAATCACATTTGTTGTAGGGATGACATTTGATTTGGGAAAAGAAAACTTAAGTGGGACATAATAGCTCTCAAGAGTAGAATGATCTGTTTAGGACTGTTTTTTAAAATTCCTAAGAATCGTACACATGCAGAAAAGTATAAAAAATATACTTAAACAATATGTCATGTAACCACCACCCAGGTCAAGATGTGTAACAGTGCCAGTCACCTCCTTCACCTCTTGCCTCTTCTCAACCACACCTGCTTTCTGCCCTCAAAAGTCCCCACCATCCTCACAGTTCCATCTTCTATGGCAACCAGTCATTTTAAAGTTTTAGATAGTTTATCACCTAACTATGTGGCACAAATAACATGGTTTATTTTTGCCTCTTTTGAACTACATCAATAGAGATGTATGCTGTGCTCACTTCTTTTGCTCAACATGGTTTGTTAGGACTCATTCATATTGTTGTCTGTAATTACACTAGAGGCCTGGTGCATGAGATTCATGCACTCTGGGGTGGGGGTGGGGTACCTCAGTCCGAGAGTCCTTGGGGGGTGTCCTACTGTCAGCTTAGGTCTGCCACTACCACTATGATTGCCAGCTGTGAGCCTGGCTCAGGGCTCTGGCTGAGCAGAGCTCCCACTGTGGGAGCATACTGACCACCAGGGGACAGCTCCTGCCGTGAGCATCTGCCCCCTGGTGGTCAGTACGTGTCATAGTGACTGGTCGTTCTGATTTTTGTCAATTTGTATATTAGCCTTTTATTATATAGGATTGTGTTCATTTTGTTTAGTGTATGAAACTCCCCTTGTGTAATACTTTTTAAATTAATTGTAATGTTAATAAATATTTGGGCTGTTTCTAGTCTATAGCCATTGAACTGACAATGCTCCTAGGAACAGCCTCATCTGTATATCCTGATATACATGTGCACCGTGGAGTATATGCCAGGGACTGAAATTTCTGGGTCATAGAACTTGCATATAATTAATCACATGATACTAAACACTGTGTTTCAAACATATTCCAATTAACTATCCCAATAATAGTAAGTTTAACTCTGCACCTCATCTTATTATGTACTTGGTATTGCCATAATTATATTTCTTGCCAATGTGGTGAGTATGTTGCAATAATCCAATATGGATTTAATTTGCATTAACCTGGTTATTAATGAGGTTGAGCGCCTTTCATAAGGTTATTGGCCATTCATAGGACTGGTCCGGTCTTTTGCCTATTTTCTCACCAGGTTACCTTTCTTTCTTCTCATTGCTTGGAGAAATTTCTGACATGTCATGTCAGATGTATGTGCAAAAATTATTTCAGCTTAATATGTGGCTTGCATGCCACATCACGTAATGGGGTATCAGATGAACAGATTTATAACTTTAAATCTTTTCATTTAATTTATGATTAATTCTTTTTTATGTCCCACTTAAGAAATTCTTCTCCAAGCATTTCAGATTCCAAGTTGAGATTTATATTTAGTTCTGGGAGTGGAATCAAGCCCAATGGATTTGCTGCTGAGAAGGCGTATTTTCAGTACAGAGAGGATTTCCCAGCATTTCAGGCTAAACAGGCATGGAATGGGCCATCTCGCTCCCTGGCACCCAGGAGGTAACAAAAGAGCGTGTGTAAGAACTCACCAGAGATGTTGTAAGGAGGTCTGCCTCTGTCGTCTATTCAAACAGTACGACTCAAACTCTAATTAGTACTAAAATCTACTTTGATATTTAGTTGTAAGCAGTAGAGAGCTCTGGCCATGGTGTAAGTCATTATGCACTTCAATGCTTATTTCAGTAAACAAACATGATGCACATAATCCCACGCTCCTGTCTCATATTGTGTTTTACTTTTTATTTCCTGGCCACAGGACTTCTCTTCCCTCTGTTACTAACCTTATTTCAGAGCAGAGTAGCCAGCCCATGTATTGTCTATTGGTGCCCATTGGCTAAAGAAAACAGTTTTATTTCAGGCTAACTCGGTGGTGGGTGCTGGAGAGCAGGACTAAAGTGAGAAGCAGCAGAGGCTACAGAGCTGGGCTTAATCTGAAGTTCCTATGCAGCTCTGAAGAGAGACCTGCCTGAGGATGTGGGCTGCCCTTGGAGCCTAACCCTCAGCCACCTGGGCCCAGAGGACAGAGTGAAGGCAGGCAGCTGGCCTCTGCTAATGCTTGGACAGCAGAGGAGATCTAAGCCTAATCCTCAAACACAGACCTTCCCCAGGTCTGTTTGTCTCCCCTAATCCTCTAATATTTAAAGCAATTTCAATCCTGTTTGAAGAGACTTCCCAACAGTTTGAGTCTGGGGCCTCTGGAGGAAGGGAGGGAGAGAGGAGAGAAAGAGGCAGGAGAGGTAGGGGGAGGGGCAGTCCTGCAGCGAGAACAGGGAAGAGGATAGGCTGCCAGTCCTGGCTGGATGGCATCCTACCAAAGCTTCCCACCCAAAGATGGCTCTTTCACAATTTCTGAGAGTGAAGATGAGAGGAAGGAAGAGAAGAAGGGCCTCAGGCTTGAATAAAGTGAGTTCATTCATTCAGTCAATCAGGCAGCCAGTCAATATGTTTTGGACACTGAGTGAAGCCAAAACTATATTCACCTTAAAGAGATAGATTACCTGGGTCATAATAATTTCACAAAAAAGTGCAGGCACCCAGACTCAAAACCAGGTCAAGTCTGTCTGCAGAAGCTGTTGGCCACTGATTTGCAGGCTATTTTTACCATGTCTTCCATGCTTTTTTGCTCCTTGTCAACACACACACACACACACACACACACACACACACAAATGATTTCTGCTTCTTCTATTCTGGTGTCTTTTATTCCCAGAGTCCCTGGGCTTCTGCTCCATCAGCTTAAGTAGCCAAAATTAGAATGACAAAGTATTGAACTCTACCAGGTTATAGTCATTACATGATAAAGGCACTGAGAGAAAGGAGTCTCCCATAGAATGAAGGGAGTGGCTCCGTCCTGAAACATAAGTGGTGGTGAAAGAGCTCCCATTGCTGCCACCATCCAGGGAGCAGAACACATCACAGAGCAGGGCATCCACTTAGAGAACATTTACCTGTTCCAGGTCATGGAGGGGTCCTCCCCCAAAGCCACAGTCTTTCTTTACAAATGCTTAACAGATCTGATAGGTAGGTAGGTAGGTAAGTAGGTAGATAGATGCTAGATAGATGAGTGAGTGAACCAATAGATAAATCTATGTTGGATGGTATGTTAATTTCTAGGATTTTAAAAGGGAAGACAAAAGGTAGTAGAAAAGATTTTATAACATTATAACATGTGAAGAACTGAAACATATTTTATGCAAAAGCAAAAATCATTTTAAACCATTTTTAGAAGAGAAGTGCAAGCAACAGATGCACAGCAAATGCATAATGTAATAGAAGGCTCTTTTAGGGCCCTGGGCTAGAGCTGAGGAAACAAGGCAAGTGACCACTGATATAAAGTCTGGATGTAAGAAATGGACCTCTGTGCCCCATCTCCAGATGGTGGGCTTTTGATGGAATTTACTGAACTCCCCAGGACAAACAGAATGTAGGGTGGAAAGAAGAGGAACAAAGAACTGTGCACATGGGCCAACATGGTGGAAACCCCCGAGGCATCTGCCTCAGCTAGACAAGGGAAGTAGAGGCAGCTAGAAAGGCCTTAGCCCAATATTTTAAATGGCCCAAGGGGAGACAGCAAGACCTAGGTGACTTATGAGGAAACAGGTGACCTCATATTACTCAGTTAATGAGGAGTCAGAGGAGGAAATAAATAAATGGGCTATGTTCCCTGTCCGACATATATGCCTGTACAATAGATACCTGCTGTCCAGAACATATTAAGTCTCATTGTGGCTATACTTCTGTTTCCCAGTCCATTTTGGACAGGTGAAATTTGAACAGGTGAGCCATTATCACATGGGTAAGCATTTCTTTATACCCTCCTTTCTGCTGGGGCAAGAATGCAGGCCAGGTGCTCACTGAGCAAATGCTTATATTCTAATGAAAACATATAAGGAATCTACTGAGGAACTTTGCTTAAGATTTCCAACACTACCTTGAAGCCATAATGTTCTAAACCATCTCTCCCAGTAAGTGCTTGAGTGACCCTGGGCTACTCTTTTTAATTGCAGGCCTAACCTCCTCACCTATAAAATGGGGATTAGACTGGGATGTCTCTACTGTCCCATCTACCTCTGGCTGATTCTGATGCTAAACCAAGAAAGCACAAGCAACCCACCCTCAGGGCAGCAAGCAAGACTTGAATTTTGCCAGGTTCCCACAACTTCCTTGAAGGTTTTCCCAGCTGGATCTCTCATGCTTAATAAGCACCCAAACCTCATCCAGGACCCTCGTCAGCACCTCTCACTCCCAAAGGCCTTTCCAGCACCTATCAACGTCCTCACATGACTGTTCAAGAACATTTATCCAAAAGGAAGTTATTTTTTTAGTTAATAAGTTAGTCTTTCTCTTAAAGAAGTTGGATCACATGCTTTTGTGTCACATGCCCTCACCTCACATGTGGCTTCACCCCAGTTGCAGTGGACAACTCGATGAGGACTTTTCTGTCTTGTGGAGTCCCCAGTGCCACCGGGATAGAGGCAGCAGGGCTTGAACCCTACAAACTATCAGGGGCAGAAACCAAGGCTGAGACCTCAGGGAGGTCCATACACTGAGGAGGCAAATCTACCACCCATGGCAAGTGGACTACTTGGGGCCTTTCTACATGGGAAGGAGTGGAGGTTTACCTTCTTTGGAACTGACACTGACACTGGATGTGGGTTTGTCTTCATTACCTGTCCTGCCTCTGCCGACACCTTTTTCTGAAGGCTGGGTGGGGCACTGTGGATTTGTTGACACAGGACCCCATGTTATGCTATTTCAGACCAAGGAGCAATATTTGGGCAAAGAAGGTGTGAGAGTGGGCTCATGACTGTGGGACCCACTGATTACCATATACCACTCCACTTGAAGCAGTGAGCCGGAATAAGGGAGTGGTCTTGCAGGCTCCTTGAAAGCCTCAGTGGGGGCGACACCCTCCGGGTTGGAGTGCTGCTCTGCAGGACACCGGATATGCATTGAACCAAGAGCTGATATACAGTGCTGTGTCTCAACAGCCAGGGTATACAGACTCAGAAAGTGGGGGCAGAATTCGTAGTGACCCTGTGTACCACCAATTCATCACCAAATCACTGATATCTCATTTCAACCTGATCCAAATACAGCTCCTCATTCCCTTTCTCTACCCCAAAATGTGCTGCTCCAGTATTCTGGAGCTGGGTGAGTGGTGTGTTTGCTCATTCAGTCATCTGAACTGGAAATCTGTGAATTGTTGGGGTCTCTTCCCTTCCACTCTAATCAATAGCATGTCTCATGGATCTTATTACATAACATCACTCTCTATTCATATGAGCAGTGCTTGGGTTTATTCAGACTCTTTTCATTTCTTGACTATATTCTTCAGCACCCTCATCCCTCAACTTCTTTACTCCCAGAGTGAACTTTTCCCAATATCTGCCAGAAGCACCTTTCTGAAAAACAAACCAGATCATATTATGGCCCTGCTTAAAATTCTTCAATTGCTCTCATCAATTTGCAAGATAAACTTAGCTTAACACCAGTCAACCTATTGGGGCCGTTTCCCCAGACCCATTCCTGAAGGGCTCCCACACTTTGGAGTGGTTTTCTCACATTGTCTAAGTCCCCTCATAGCCAGGGCCAGCAGGGGCCCTTGGTTTTTGTTTTGTCTCTTTGAAGAGCTCCTTGACACTTCACCCCATACATGGAGTAGACCAGATGCCCAGAGAAGCTCAGAACTTCCTGAGGGCCTTAGCCCAGTGCTGGTTCCAGTAGGAGCACCTGGTTTGTGGAACTTTCCTACTAAACAGTGAAGATATCTTTAATGGAATGGCAAGAGACTGAGTGTCAACAAGGGTTCCATACAGTGGTCCCCTGTCTATCTCCGGCCTCCTTGACACACAGGCTTAGAGATGCATAGTGCGACTCACAGGGTTTCTTGCTTGAGTGCTTTTCCATATACTTTTTCCCTTTCTTGGAGTGCTCTGTCTCCCACCCCTCTCATATGCGAAGCAACCTCCTTTTTATTTTTCAGAATTTATCCTGAGTCATCTTATTGCATAAATTGCTACCCTCTCCCATCCCCAGGGTAGTTTATCTGTTCCTTCTCCATGTTTTCCATGGGACTAGCATATGCATTTATCACTTTTCATTGTACTAGTAATATCTCCAGCATTACACTATTAAGTGCCTTGAGAATCATGATACTCATCCAACAATATTGTATGTAAATATTTAATAAATGTTTGTTGAACTAATAAGTAAATAACTCATAAGGTTGCTTTGAGAATTAAATAAGAAAACTTAAATACTCCATTTGTCAGCTAAGGTTATTGTGTCCTCTGACTTTAAATACACTTGACACACTTCCTATCTTACATTCCATAGGAAACTGTGTTCTCCCACATTCCTGTGAATGTCAGATGCTTAAATCTTCATGCCCCTTCAGTCTGAATTCTTGCTTTGACTCTGTGTTATTCCCATCTCACTGCCACCTCTCTACTTATCTGTACATTTCTCTAGTTTCCCTCCTACATATAAGCTAGTTATGTGTGGAGCAGACATTGAGAATGTTTGGGCCAATTACAAACATTGAATAGCCTAACATTGACTATTAGGTTCTGTGTCCTTGAAGGCCTAAGCCACTCGAGAGAACTCATCTCACCTTTCATTTTCCATAGATTTCAGCTCCCTCCAGGTCCTCTGTACCCTGGCTTTCACCCTCTCTCAAATCTTTCCTGATCTTTCCCACACACACATTTCTCTTCATTTCTTTTAAAAATAACATTGAAACATTTTAATTATAGCAATGAATGAATATTATTTGTTTTATAAAAATCAAATAGTACAGACATCCTTGTTATAAAATCCACAGGCTCCTTTCCTACCACTCCCCACCTAGACCTCAGTCTCCAGGTGAAACCACTTCAGACCATTTCTGTTCTGAGGGCTCCTACTGGTTTCCTCTCTGTACTAAATGGCTTATTTATGCCCATGTTTCTTGTTTTATTGACCACAGATATTATCTATTGATTACCCACTATAAATAATAAGGATTTATATTCATATCCATTCATTGTTCTTTCTTTTTACCTGTCAACTTTTAAACTTATTATATTTTAGTTCTACTAGTATTAATTACATTCATGATTTTAAATAATACATGTAAGTATATATGTCTTGTTTTATCTATATCAGTGTTTCTTGCCTTTCTAGCCATCCCAAATGGCATGGCTCAGCAGTTGAGCATTGACCTATGAACCAGGAGGTCACACATGGCTCAATTCTGGTCAGGGCCCTATTTCCAGTGTGGGGTGTGCAGGAAGCAGCCACTCAATGATTCTCTCTCATCATTGATATTTCCATCTTTCTCTCTCCTTCTCCTTTCCTCAATAAAAATATACTTAATTTTATTTTATCTTTAAATATATATTTTTATTGATTTGAGAGAGGAAGGGAAAAGAAGAGAGAGATAGACATGATGAGAGAGAACCTTTGATCAGCTGCTTCTTGCACACACCCTCATTGGAGACTGAGCCCGCATCCCGGGTGTGTGTCCTCAACCGGAATTGAACCTGGACCCTTGAGTCCACAGGCTGATCCTCTATCCACTGAGCCAGGCTAGCCAGGGCTATATTTAATTTTTTTTAAAGGAATATATGAGCACACCTATTGTTCCATCTACTTCTACTTTTTCAGACTCCACTTCGGTCAGCTATGCCTCTATGTCAGCATTACCCATCTCAATAACATTTACATCAGACTGTGACCCCCAGGTTTGCCTTGCATTATGGTATAGGGATCACAAGTGCCTTCAGACTGGCTGGGTATGAGTCCAGTGAGTCCAGAGGCATAGCAAGGGAGCACTGAGGACTGCAGTGAACAGTGTGTCGAAATTATAGACATTCAAGTTTTTTTTTTCAAGTTCTGTCCTCAAACCAGGTTCATTTGTAGTGTGTGCTTGTGCCAGGCCCGACATGACCCTAACCCCACTACACTTTTCTAGTCTGTTCATTCTCCCATTCACTTTGGCTGTGATTTCAGGTCATTTCCTCTCTTCTCAGTTAGTCACACACCATGCCTCTATTTCCTCTCAGCTGACAAAATGAAAAGTGCCAACAATGTGCCAACAATGTGCGGGGCATTTATTCATATCTCATATGTCCTTTTAGCCTATGTCCTTTTGTAACTCTCATTTATTCATATCTCATATGTCCTTTTAGCATATGTCCTTTTGTAACTCTCATATAAGTTACTCTAAAATTTGAATGTCAGTGAAGAGTGATGATGAGCAGTAATGCCCACCAACCAAATACTCCATTTGCTCGTCCACATTTTCCATGTCACATACCAGTGGCTGGGGAGAGAACAGGTCTGGTTCTAGCCAGTGAAATGTGAGAAATCTTGTGTCATTTTCAGATTGGATAGTGAAAGATTTCTCTTTCCCTGCTACTTAACCTGGAGCAAAATACTCTGGAGCAGTGGTTCCCAACCTTTTGAGGCTGGGGCTGTATTCCCCACCTAAGCATCTCTAAAATCCTGATGCCCCTCTGTGACATACAATTGTTATTATTCAAAAAGTGAACTATTGACATGGAAGAAGCCTAAAAGGCCATTGATTTGGTCTAAACAAGCTTCCAAAGAACATGGCATCCACAAAAGAGAAAAATAAAAAAAATGAAAGGACAGTTGAAGCACTGGGGAAGAAATCATTGTTAAAAAAATAATAATATGAAGTGACATGAAAAAAATAGCAAATAAAGTTTCAAAACACAATAGAGAACTAAAATGCATAAATATGTCACAATATGTATTTATATACTGTATATGAAGCCTATAGAACCATAAGAAATGCACACAATTCACTGTTAAAGATTCATTCTCGATTTGCCCCCTTAACAATCAAATTGCTCCTCTGTGGGGCATATACCCCACATTGGGAACCCCTGCTCTAGAGGGTACAGTCCCAAGATGGCAGAGCCTCTGCCACTGAGCCACCAGGGGAAGCAGAGTGCCATGGTGAGCTGCTTGGGCCATATAGATTGACCAAGGAATTCACTTTCATGTGGTAAGTTGATGAGAGTTATGGTTGTTACTTCAGAATAACTTAATTCATTGTTATTCATTAATAGTTATTTTTTAATTTATAAAATTGTTGAAAGAATTACAACAATGTCCATTTTGCTTTTTTTGTTTTTTGTCCTCCATTGGCCCCCTCCTCCCTGCACCTGTCTCCCAAGCCTTTGCCATACTATTGTCTGTGTCCATGGGCTATGCATATATGCATATAAATTTCCCGGTTAACCTGTCCTCCACACACATTCCCTCTACCATGACATTCCCTCTGAAATTTATCAATCTGTTCATGGTTCCATGTTTTAGGATCTATTTTGTTCATCAGTTTATTTTGTTCATGTGAGTGAGATTATGTGATACTTATCTTTCTCTGACTGGCTTATTTCACTGAACATAATGCTCTCTAGGTCCATCCATGCTGTTGAAAATGGTAAGAGTTCCTTCTTTTTTTTTTACCACTGTGTAGTATTCCATTGTATAATGTACCACAGCTTTTTTTATCCACTCATTTGCTGATGGGCACTTGGGATATTTCTAAGTCTTAGTTATTGTAAAATTGCGCTGCTATGAACATAGGTGTGTAATGATTGGTGATCCAGGTTTCTTAGAATATATTCATAGAATTGGGATCACTGGGTCAAATGGCAGTTTCATTTTTAATTTTTGAGGAAACTCCATACTGTGTTCCATAATGGCTGCACTAGTCTGCATTCCCACCAGCAGTGCACGAGGGTTCCTTTTTCTCCTCGTCACCACCAACACTTGTCATTTGTTGATTTGTTGATGATTGTCATTCTGACAGATGTCAGGTGATACTTAATTGTCATTTTAATTTGCATCTCTTAGATGATTAGTGACTTTGAGCATTTTTTCATATGTCTCTCGACTCTCTGTATGTCCATTTTGAAGAAGTGTCTAGTTAGGTCCTTTGCCAATTTTTAATTGGATTGTTTGTCTTCCTTTTGTTAAGTTGTATGAGTTCCTTACATATTTTGGAAGTTAAGCCCTTATCTGATGTATCATTGCGGTCTCTTTTAATTTTATTAATTGTTTCTTTTGCTGTGCAGAAGCCTTTTATTTTGATGCAGTCCCATTTGTTTATTTTCTCCTTTGTTTCCTTTGCCCACATCCAGTGAGCTGTTGTGGAGGTGATGACAGAACAGGACCTAATACAACACAACAAAATGCAAAACAAAAGAAACAAAACTAAAACATATACAAGACCCCTATAGCTACAGCAAAAGCAACCACCAGAGAAGAAAGAATTAGGAAAGGGAAAAGAGAAGAAAAATGATAGAAGAAAAGAAAGAAAATATATGAGGAGAAAAGTAACAAAACAACCAACCAACCAAAAAACCTACACACAAACAAAAAACCCCCAAAGGGGGGGAAGAGGATATGTAGGTGCAGAGCTGAAGTAAAGAACATAAGAATAAAGAGTTAGGAGCATAGGGGAAGGAAAATGGTTTAAAATAAAGGAGAAACAAAAGTTAAAAAATTGAAAAGGAAAATAGAGGAGAAAGCAGATAGACACAAAATAAGATAAAAGATGAGATAAGCGGGGAAAAGAAAAAGAGAGAAAGAAAATAAAAATTAAAAAAAAAGATTGTGCAGTAACAGGAAAGAGGAAAATTAGATAAATGAATGAAATAATGTATTGGTTTTAGGTGTAAGACAGGCAGCATGGTGTACAGTAGCTAGGAGTAAAGGCAGAATGTTCAGGCACAGGTGCAGGTAGCTGGGTGCCTGGGCAGGCTCTTTTGCTGTTTTCATTTTGTCAGCTGAGAGGAAATAGAGGCATGGTGTGTGACTAACTGAGAAGAGAGGAAATGACCTGAAATCACAGCCAAAGTGAATGGGAGAATGAGCAGACTAGAAAAGTGTAGTGGGGTTAGGGTCATGTCGGGCCACTTGAGGCAGGCAGTGATCAGCCAGTCCATGTGGTTGAATACTGCTTCTCCCTTTATCCTTGTCCTTCTCAAGTGCCAACAATGTGCGGGGCATTTATTCATATCTCATATGTCCTTTTAGCCTAAATGACTTGTGATTTTCTTTGGCTCTGGGAAATATTCTTGAACAATTCTCCTCTCTCTCTCTCTCTCTCTCTCTCTCTCTCTCTCTCTCTCTCTCTCTCTTCCCCTTTCCCACATCCCTCACCTTCTTCTATAACCTGGGAGGTATCTTTTACCTACCATTTTCCAGCTCTTCCGTAAATATTTTTTATTTTGGCAATCATATATTTCTTATTTCCACAAGGACTCTCTTATTCTCTGGTTATTTCTATCTCACAGATTTGTTTGGGTAGACTTAGTTTTGTTTTTGGTCTTTAAAAACTTCAAATTTATTTATTTTTTTAATGAGAGAAAGTTTAATGTAGAAATTAAAAGCACAAACTCAGAAAATCCAACTAGTGGAGTTCAGGTCGCAACTTGGCCGCTTACTGGTTGTGTCACTTAATGTCTTTGTGCTCAGTTTTCTTGTCTCCATCACGGGATGGTTGTAACCAGTGCCTCCTACCATTAGGAACCTTGAGTGAGTTCATGCATGTGGCATCCTGAAGGCAGTGTTCGTCCCAGGAAAGTGCTGAGGAAGGGCCAGTTATGCGATGGCAGTGATGACGATGGTGGATGGCGATGACTGCGATGTTGTTTTAAAGTTCTGTGAATTTCTTAGTTTGCATTTAGAAAGTTTTCTCCTGCTCTTTGAGTGAATTATATCTCCTTCCAGTCAGTTGTTCTGTTTGTCCACCTTGGACTTAACCCCACTCTGTTGTGTTTTCTGGTAAACCTGGTCATCTGCGGTTGTGGGCTAGGATTTAAAAATACGGACCCTACTGACTCTCCAAGTAGCCACTGTGTATGGTAGTCCCTTTTCCCTGATGGGCCTCTTTGAGTGAGAAGGGGCCCGAGGACAGAGATCCCCAGTAGTGGGCTGTGCCTCAGGGTATAGGTAGAAAAGTCACCAGAAAGGCTGGGCCAGAATGAGAAGCCTGTGCGGCTCAGTGCCACCACAGAAGCCCTGCTGCCTATCCTTTGCAAGATGGAACCCTGTACCACTGGGAGAGAGGGCGGTGACCACCACCCCCACCTCCAGCTTGTCCGGGCTTTGGCTCTCTGCAGCCACCGCCTTCCTGCACCTGGCTCCCACACCAGGGCCTCCAGCCCTCTTTTATGCTCCTGAGCTTCTGAGGGCTGCCGAAATGTCTCATCTACTGGTGATTCTGACCTCGCTACCTATTTCCTTTATCCTTATGGGTTTATTTGCCTTTGCATTCTTTCAGTGCCATTTTAATGGGGTCTCTGGAGAGATTGGAGGTTAATTTATGGGCCTCAGTCTGCTGTTTTGAACAAGAAATGCTATTCATTTCTCATGCAGAATGGCTTGGTTTCTCTTTGTGTCCCTGACTCTTTCTAAAAGATGTCCTCAATACCTCACCCTCCACAAGCAAAGTGGCTTATCAAAGGTATTTTTTCTGAAGAAAGACGATTGTTTCCTTCAGAGGAATGCTGGTGTGATATACTTAAATAATATTTTCCCACTTGCTCTATCTATGAAAACCACCCAAGATGGTGCATGATTCATGGCAAATGTTTAATAAACATCCTTCCTGCTTCTTCTCTGTTCTCCATGCCACCTCCACTCGGTTCTGTGGCTTGCTCCTGGTTCCCCTGCATTCTCAGGACAGATTTATAGACTCATGCTTCTTCTGGAAAGGCTTGCGAGCCTCTCTCCTTCATGTTTGTCTGTGTTCTCATTAAGGAAAATGAGGCCCAGCGATGCTAAATGGCTCACTCAATAATGCAAAAGTAAAAGTGGTTAAGCCAAGGCTTAGATCCATGTTCCCAACAACCAGCCTGGTGCACTTTCTGCTGGGAGACCTGCCTTCTGAGGAGGGAGGGCTATGTCAGCCGCCTCCCAGCCCCCTCTGCCCCAGTTTCTGAAATCATAATCAAACTAAAGAAAGAGATCAACCGTGCATATATGCATAACACATGGACACAGGCAATAGGGTGGTGAAGGTCTGGGCTGGGGAATGGAGGTGGGCTAGAAGAGGACAATGGAGGGAAAAGGGGACATATGTAATACTTTCAACAATAAAGATTTTTATTTTAAAAAGATAGAACTCAAGTCTGTCTTAATTCCAAAGCTAATAGGAATAGTTCCTCAGCAATTGCCCTCCCCATCCAGCTCCACCTCACAGGGCTTCAGGCTGCACCAGGCACTCGGGACTCACAGAGGATCCAAAATTCAGCTTGGGGGATTTACATGTAGGCTGCTGGGGCTCAGCTCAGAGAATGCGCAGGAAATTTGAAAAGACTCATATTTCAAGGTCACTGGTAGGTTAAATGGGCATCTGTGGGCCAGCTTGGGAACTGAATCATCCATCATTTTTGATGGAAAAATGTGTTCCCAAGTAATTCACAAGCAATTCATGAATGAGCTACATTTCATTTATAGGTCTGTTTATTCTCTGAAGCAAGGCTTAAGGCAGGAGAAAAAGGAATAGAAGTGGTGACCATACAATACCTTTAAATACGTTCCCTGTTTTGCATCACCCTGTTTTGCATCTTCTGCTACTTAAGATTTTTGAAGGGGAATGCAAAGATAAAAATAAAGAAAAAAGTAAGAAATGAAGTTAAGGGATCTTTGGGGTCACACATAGCTGCTAATATAGAAGGCAGCTAAGTTAAATGTGCTACAAGGACTAGAGTTCTGCTGCCTTTCCTCTTTGAGCACTGATGTCAGGACTGACACCAGGCCCATCCCTTGCTGTGTAGGGACTGCACGGGATGACCTTTCAAGGTCATTGCAATTCCATGATGGATGGTTTAATTTCTGGGAGACCCCATTATTTTGGGAAAGATGTTCCTGAGAAAGATAGTGTTTCATTCAGCTTGGTTTGGGGAAGATATAGCAGCACAGCTCGACCCCTCTCCACCTTGACTCTCTGCCCCTCCCTGGCACTTCTGCCCCAATCCCTGGGAGTTTCCGCATTGTGTTCTCAGCTCAAGAAGCAGCTTTTGCTCTATAGCTGCAGGAGGAACAAGCTAACTCTCCCAGCCCTGCAACCCTGAAAAACACCCTCCACACACACACAACACACACAGCTTAATTAAATGTCTGTGGAGCTACGATTGAGCTTCTTGTGTTCAGAAGCTGGGGCAAAGGGCAAAAGGCCCCACTGCTTAAAGGAGGAAGAAATCAAAGGATATTTTTTCAAGAGACCAACAGAGCAGAAGGTGCCACTTGTGCTCCCTGTGATTTGGGAAAGCATGTTTTTATTTTGCTTTACTAGAGAATGAAGGAATAGGAAGATGGTTATCCCAGGCAGAGGGCCAGGTCAGTGGAGGAAGGAGAATCTGAAAATAACAAGGCAAGCAGGGTGCAAGACATGGGAGAGGACTTTGGGTGAGGGAACTTTGTCCCCATTTTCTCACTAATGCCTGTGGAAATGCCCCGCCTCTCTGGCTAGAGCAGGTGGGTTCCATGGTGGCAGGCCTGAACAGAGGCTGATCTCTTCCCTGCTCATGAATCTGAACACTGTAAGATACAGGGCTTGGCCCCCATTCAGTCAGGGGGTTGCAGAGGTCCAGGTGCACACATGCCACACTCAATCCCTCACTTCAGAGAATCTAACCAGCTCACCTGGAGGAAGATGCTCAGGTATGAGCTGCACACAACAGGACTCAGAGACTTGGGAGCAGCTAGGAAAATTTGGGGCCATTAGACCTGGCATCTAGCCAGTCTCTTTCAAATTCTTAAGTTTTACTGAACACTGGTGGGTCTTTGAAACCTAAGTCCAGCCCTAACTGGCTCAGTGGACAGAGCACTGGCCTGCAGACCAAAGGATCCTGGGTTCGATTACAGTAAAGGGCACATACATGGGTTGCAGGCTTCTCCCCAGCCCGGGCACTGGTAGGGGCACATGCAGGAGGCAACAATCAATGTGTTTCTCTCACATTGACATTTCTCTCAGTTTTTCCCTCTGTCTTCCACTCTCTCTAAAAATCAATGAAAAAATATCCTCAAGTGATAATTAACAAAAATAACAAAAAAGAAATATAAGTCTATTCTGACAATCACCTCCTGGCCTCTTGAGGAAGGGCACAGGTAAATAATAGATGCACCCCTATGCTCATAACAACGTTATTTACAATAAGCTCAGATCTGGAAACAGCCCAAGTGCCCATCAGTAGATGAGTGGATAAAAAACTGTGGTATATTTATACCATGGAATACTTTGCAGCTATAAAAAAGAAGGGTCTATTGCCCTTTGAGACAGCATGGAGGGACCTGGAGAGCATTATGCTAAGTGAAATAAGCCAGTCAGAGAAAGACAAGTATCACATGCTCTCATTTATATGTGGAATCTAATGAACAAAATAAAATGATAACCAAAATGGATCCAGAGACATAGAAAATTGGAAGAGACTAACAAATAACAGAGGGAAGTTTCGGGGTTGGGGTGGAGTGGGGTGGGAAGAGATAAACCAAATAACTTATATGCATATATGCATAACCAATGGACACAGACAATACTGTGGTGAAGGATTGGGGCGGGGCTAAAGATGGAGAGGAGAAGGGTAATGGCGAGGGGGGAGAGGCCATCTATAATACTTTAACAACAAAGATTTTTTAAAAAAGCAATCTGGCCGGCATGGCTCAGTGTTTGAGCTTCGACCTATGAACCATGAGGTCAAGGTTTGATTCCCGGTCAGGGTATATGCCCAGGTTGCTGTCTTAATCTCCAGTGTGGGGTGTGCAGGAGACAGCCGATCAATGATTCTCATCATTGATCTCTCTCTCTCTCTCTCTCTCTCTCTCTCTCTCTCTCTCTCCCCCCTTCCTCTCTGAAATCAATAAAAATATATTAAAAAATAAAAAACAATCTTGGGAGAGCTAGGCTGCAGAAGAGCAGGAGATGGAGGAAGGCTAGGACTAGGGAGAGGAAGGGAAACAGAATCATTTCCGTGGAGCAAGATGCGTATGTGACCCACACCCCCAGGCAGGGCCAGGGTTGGGGAGCCTAGTGATGGAGAGAGTATGTTAGGAGGAGGGAGATCCGGTGGACAAGGAAAAGGGTCATGACAAGGAATAGAGATATAAGAAGGAAGCTACCAGGATTAACTGAGTATCATCACCTGTTCAACCCTCGTCACAGCCTCAGGATGTAGCTCTATCACCCCCATTGTGCAGACGTAGGGAACGGAGGTTCTAGAAGCTAAGAGTGTATGCTGGATCACAGAGTGAGAGGTGGAATGGAGATCAGAATGGACATTTGTCTTCATAGCAAAGCTGCTTGTGCTTCCTTAGCAATCTCTCCACCCCTAATTCATCCCCAAATTATCATCACATAATTTGGCCAGTTCCTGGCTCTGAGTGGAAACACCTGGAAGGCCAGTGCCATAGCCACATTAGGAATGCTGGTTCTAGGAGATGACCACATCTCCTAGATGTTACGGGGACCGGGAGATGGCATCTCCAGCCATCCATCCCCACCCCGCCCTGAATGTTATGGAGGCATCATTGGCAGAGCCACTCCACCTGCACAGCAGGCCCTCCCCTGAGCTTCAGGAGGCCTTCACAGCATTCCCAAGCAGCTCTTTTCCTTCCTCTGTGCTCAGCTGTAAAATGCTCTCTTCAATTATTTTCCTACTTCTCGCTTCAGAACAGCCAGGCCCACAGCGCTGCTCCCTAGGTTGTGTGCCCTGTGTCGCTGTGCTGTGAAATATTAAGCCTTCACAACAGGTCCAAAGGCAGCGACGCAGTTCTTTAATGGCCTCGCTCACTCGGGCTGTTTAAAAGTGGCATAATATTGCTATTTTTAAATAAATGGGATCTGTATTAATGAGAGCTGACCTCTCTGGCCCTGCCGAGCTGCGCCCGGCATTGGGCCCATGTTGGGAATTGGGTATGAAAAGGAGGGTGAACAGCTTTATGGAAACCAAGCAGCTTAAATAATGCTCACGGATACCAATCATCAGGGGGAGTGGCGGTGGAGAGATAATTATTTGAGTAGATAATAGATCTCATTTTTGCAGAAGACTTAAAGTCTTGATATTGAGAAGAGAGAGGTGGGAGTGTGGGTGTGTGCGTGTGTGCGTGTGCACACCAGCACAGGGTAGGACTGTGGTGACAGGGGCAGTCTGAGATGATGAGAATGGTTATGGTTTTGAGGTTTGTGAGGGGAGTCTGTGAGGGATGGGCAGGAAGCCACCTTGACCAGTTATGGGGACAGTGATGGCTGAAGAAAGATCCCTCAAATAGGGACGTGTCTGGCTCTGGTGTATCTGAGGTGGAAGCCTCTGGAACCCGGCTTCCTATCCCTCATGAGGCCTGGCAGGAGCAATGAGAGAGCTCTCCCAGGCTCTACCCTGTGGTCTGGCAGGCTGACATCTCATTGCCAGGCAGCTGGTGCAAAGTCATAAATCAGCTCAGTGAGGCCTCTGCTGTCTGAGACGTAGTATTGGACTTGAGATGTTGAGGACATAACTGGGGCCAGGCCTCCTGGCACAGAGTCCCTGGGCACTGGTGGCCCAGACCCTGGGGATGCTGATAAAATTGCCTCTTCCTCAGTTGCAAGCTGGACTGCAAAGCAGGGCAACCTGGGCTGGGCCACGGGTCCTCTGACACAGGAAGTGGGCTGTGCAGGGAAGATTGGAGGAAGAGGCTGAGGAGAGAGGGTGAAGGGGTTCTGCTGGAGAAATTGGCAAGGGATTGACAAGCATCAGCAAGCCAGCAGCCTCTGCACTGAGTTCAGAGGTCTCAAAGTTAGACAACACCAATAGCTCTGCCAGCCAGCTCTGCCAGAAGATTCCTCTCTTTCGTCCTTTTTAGGGGCCAGACATTCTGCTTTTTAAAATATCCATGAATTTTCAGAGGACGTAATGTACAGCCTGGTGACTATAGTTACCAATGCTGAGTCCCGTGTTTGAAAGTTGCTAAGAGTGTAGATCTTAACAAGGCTTCATCACACATAAAAGAATTATGACTTTGGGGTGATGTGCTGAGTACTGCTGGCTCTTTTGTGCCCCTGCTATCTATCCTGCTTCTCCCTGGTCCCTGCTCCCCTGCTCCCCACCCAACACAGAGTCTCCTGATTTAGCAACAACAGCAAACACAAAGCCTCAGTGTATGTATCTCCAGTGCGCGGCAGACTGTTACTCCTGATATGAAATTTGAGTTTGAGTGGGAGTTCTGTGTTCCTTCGGCAGTCCACAGTGTTACATTACAGTGTGTACGGGTGAGCCTCAGAGAAGTATCCAGTCCCAGGGTTGCTGGTCAATCAGATACTTACTGAGTGTCTCCTGTGTAGCAGGTCAGGCAGTGCAGTGCTGACCTATCAGTGATTGGGCTCAGGTCAATGATTTTTCACAATGTACTAGAACACAGATAGAATCAGTATTTTGTACATCTTAAATTTACACAATGTAGTGTGTCTATTACATCTCAATAAAGCTGGGAAAATGGTAAAGACATATGAAAGTCAGAAGAGTCACCTTTCCCCCACCCTCTCTTCTTAGTTATCTATTGCTGTATAACAAAGTACCCACAACTTAGTGACTTCAAACAACAAATTAAAGCATCCAGGCATACTTTAGCTCAGGTCTCTCCAAAGGCTGCGGTTAGGATCTCTCATCTCAAGGCTCACCTGGAAGAATCTGCTTCCAACTCTATTCATGTGGCTACTAACAAGACTCATTTCCTTGTGCTCTGCTTGACTGAGACCTTAGCTCTCCACTGGTTGTTGACAGGGGGCCTTCCTGGGTCCTTTACCACATGGGCCTCTCAGTAGAGCATCTCAAACAGCACCAGGTGGCTTTCCTGAGAGTCATATCTATTGGTACCCTAATATCAGCAGGGACATCCCACCTCTGTTACTGTTTTCAGGTATTGGAGAGAAGTCACTAGGCCCAGTCTGCAGCCAAGGCAGCAGCTTGCACGAACATGGGAATTCCTAGAGGCAGGGACCATTTGGGGCCAGTGTAGAGGCTCCCATGATACCTCTCCTCCTTCCACACCAATTTTCAGAGACATGGAGGCATTAAGTTCTCTCAAGTGAGGACTGTGTCTTGTTCACTGTTGCATCCTCCACCCTTAGCATGGAACAGTGGGGGAGGACCTCAGCTGTCTGCTAAGACCCTGCCTCATAGAGCCTAGTGGCTTGTAAGGGTATTTTTATCGCAGTGGGACCCATGGTCCGAGGTCTAGAGTCATCCCTAAGCTGGGCATGGAACCCTTTATTCATTCTCTACTTATTCATTCTGTTCATTACCCTAAACTCCTGCTCTTCCACCTCTCAACATGCTTATCCATACCCTCTCCCCAGTTGGTGAAAGGGAGAGACTTTAGGAAATATCACATGGCTGCAATGAAGGTCAAGAAAGCAAGAAGGCAGGACTAGAAGAAAAACAGAAGAGAGAATAAAGAGAGAACCAAAAGATAAAGCATCCCAGCTGCTACCTTATCCTATCTAATAAAGAAGTAATATGCTAATTGGCCCTCACATACCATTGCAAAGACAGCAGCACCGACAGCCAATAAGAAGGCAATATGCTAATTGACTTCCATGCTCTCAAAAATGGAGGCACCCACAGCCACAAGATGGCAGTGCCCAGTCCCCTCAGCCTTGCCAGTGTGCCAGCCTCTGGAGTCCCCCAGTCGCCTCAGCCCCCCAGCTGCCCAGGTCTGCCTGAGGTTCAGATAACCAGGGCTGGCCAAGGCTTGCACTGCCAGCAGTGGCAGCAGCAGAGATGTGAGGGGAGTGTTGCCTTCTCCTAATTGCCAGGTCACCTCCTACTCTTGAGAGCTCCCAGACTGTGAGAGGGGGCAAGCTGGGCTGAGGGACTCCCCCCTCCAGTGCATGAATTTTCATGCACTAGTGTAAAATAAGATGCAAACATTTATTAAACATACTAGAGATCCAGTGCATGAAATTTGTGCAGGGGGTTGGGGGAGTCCCTCAACCAGGCCTGCACCTTCTCCAAACTTGAACCCCTCAGGGGATGTCCAGCAGTCGGACATCCATCTCACAATCCAGGACCACTGACTCCTAATCGCTCACCTGCCTGCCAGCCTGATTGCCCCCTAACTACTCCCTTGCTGCCTGATCACCCCCAACTAGCCTAACCTGCTGGCCTGATTGCTCACAACTGTCCTCCCCTGCCACAACCTGCCTCCTCCACCAGGACCCACCTCCTCTACCATGACCTGCCTCTTCCACCAGGACCAGCCTCCAGTAGACACCAGGACCAGCCTCCTCCATCCCTTGCAGAGCTACCAGATTCCCAGTCCTCGCTATGCATAGCAGCCACCAGGCCCCACCTCCACTGTGCACACAGCCATCTAGTGGTGGCCATCTTGTGACAACATTGCATGAGGACATGACACCACCCAAGCTTTTATTATATTGGATACTATGTACCAAACACTTTCTCACATTTGTTCATTTAATCCTCACAATAAGCTTTCAGTGTAAGGATTTTTATTTACTTCTTATAGTTTAGAAAATGGAAATTCATAAAGGTCCAGTGACATGCTCAAGTTCCCACAGCTGGTAAATAACACGACTCGAAGTTAAGCCCAGGCTTCTCAAGATCCCTTAGTGCTCTTTCCCTGCTAACAGGTTGAAGATGATAGAGAGGAGGTAGCATCAGTTTACTTACATCAAGAGTTAATACCACAAGGGCTGTGTGTGGTAGTGGTGGTTGTTTAGAGTGCAACAATGGCTGTGAATTACACAACTGGGAAGAGGACATGGCTAAGCATGTTCCCATGGTAGAAAACTACAGGTAGACAAAGACTAGAAGAGACAGTCTAGTTACCAAAGAGCCACACGTGGTTTGAGGTCAAAACCTGCCCAGTCCCCAGCAAACCTCTTCCCTGAAGACAGAGTTGGCTCTGCATGACCTTGACTGAGTCCCAAAGTTACAGCTGAAGATGCGCACTGAGGAGTCAGAGGTTCCAAAGATGGCGCGGGCTGTGGCAACACTCCGCTAGAGAGGGTGGCAGCGGCTCTCAACATAATGAACAGAGCAGGGCACGGCCCCTGTATGTAAAGGTCCTGGAGTGTTTCTTTCTAAAAACTCACTTTCATACCACAGAGACACACGGCTAAGCTCACGACAGGAGAGGGAGTCCTTGATTCCTTCTGGAAGGGATTGAAATGGAAGGGAGACTGATGGGGTTGGGGAGAAGACAGTGTGAGGAAAGAACACATTTTTTACTGCCCTGCCATGCCATTTTGCATTCTCTCTCTCTCTCTCTCTCTCTCTCTCTCTCTCTCTCTCTCTCTCTCTCCACACACACACACACACACACACACACACACCTACCTACCTACCTACATCTGAAGACATTCTCTGTCTTTCCCATGTGCGATAGGTATTTTCTTGTAAACATTGGGGTTCTTTTTCCTACGTTTGCTTCCCTGAGGCCCAAGAATCTGGTAGCCCGCCGCTCCTGTGCGCCCACCTATACACAATGGGCAGAGGGCTCAGCCGCTGGGCATGGTCTCATCCAAGGGCAGAAGGAGACCTCTAATGGCCACCACCCTGCTCCTCGCCTTGTTTCTGCAAAGGGTGTGCCAAACTCAGCCCCAGGCAAAGCGGGGCCAGGCCCTGCCACCTTGGTGCTGAGCTCCAGCAACTGGAAGTTATTTCTTTGGATCTCACCAACTGGAATAGAACTTCAGATGTTCTGGGGCAAGGGACAAAAATGCATTCCTTTAAAGTAAAACAGTGATAAACACAGTAAGTGACTAGGAATCTTCTTTTAAAAACTTAGCAGAAGTTAAGATAAGCTAGTTTGGAAACAATTTATAAACTGAACACCAGATATTAGATGCACACTGAATCTACCACTATTTGTCTCTTTTAATGAATTTTCTCCGTTTCCCTTCCCCGTGAGCTTTGGAAGATGCAGAAGGGGAGAGAGGGGAGGTCAGGAGGCCAAGGTTCGCATCTGAACTTGTCTGCCATCATCTACTCATGGTATTCGCACGCACAACTGAAGATATGGGCTGAGCTGTGGCTGAGCTCCCGTCTGCTGTTTCTAGGAATGATGTGTATGCTCTGCTGTGACAAGCGGCTGAGATCACTGCAACCATTGGGTATGTCATCCCTGTCAGGGAGACATGCCAGAGCCTTACCTGGGCTGTTCAGAGAACACAGTTGGCAGGTGCCTGAGCTTAACTTGTAGCTCCCAGGAGCTGGCTGTCAGGGAGAGCTCAGTGCCACTGCCAGTCCTTCTGAACTGTTGACACTAGATCGCAGCTGAAGGTCCCTGCTGCTGGCCCCATCAGGGGCTGCTGCCATTTGCTAGTGCACCAAGTGGTCCTGCCCGGTGTTAATGGCATTCAACACAAAAACCACCTCCCTGACAAACAGAGAGCAGTCCTGTAACCTCCTGGGCTCAGAGAACCAGTCAAATCCATCTCAACCTTCTGCTTGCAAAGCAGGTGCAGGCTACTTGGACCAGAATGCTTAGGGCTTCAGAAGAAATGTACTCATCCCCTGCCCCACAGGCAGCTCATGTGATGACCCATCAATGAATGCCACTAGAGAATGAATAGGGAATGGCCAGGGACAGAGTGCTGGAGGCAAGAAAAGTGTGGGAGTGAGGGCAGTGGGCATTGGTCTTCCTACTCCAATTCTTGAGGGGGAAAAAGTGTCCACTTCCATCAATGTCTGGCAGCCCCTTGAACATGTACAGCTTATATAAGCCAGGAGATCAAAGATATATTTCTATTTTGGAGTAATGGGAGACAATATATGTATCAGGATAGTCAGGATCAGGTGGTCAGTGTGGTAGGGAAAGAGAATTTATCAAGAAAATAGAGAATTTGTGCCCATAAATGGAGATCCAGGACAAACTGCCCACTCTGGGAGCTTTGCCATCCTGTTTCCAACATGCCTGGTCATGTTGCTTCCAGCTCTTGGCCTTGTGCATACTCCAGAATGTCATCTCTTCCCTTTAAATGTTACCTCCTCATTGACGAGGAAGAAATGCAACCATAATACTCATCTGTGAATCAACTTGTGGAGACCTGACATCTTTCTCATGCCCTCTCCCTTCAGGAACACTCGGTTGTCGCCTTTCTATGCCCAGCACTGCATCCTTACCCACACGGTATGACTTCACATGGCCTTTTGATTTCTGGCTGTGGTTTATGCACAGGTCATCGGGGTAGACACTGTATGTTATTTCTTTCCTGTCCACAGTGCATAGCACACACACCTGCTCATACCATTTAATAGACAGCTGAATGCATTCGTGAGGAGTAAACACCCTGAGTTTTTGTGTAGATGGTTAGTCCTGAGCTGTGGTCACAGCCACATGAAACAGGGTATAGCTGCTTGGTAACCCTGTCTGATGATGTGAGTCCAAACTTGTAACCCATTTCTTCTCCCCTAGTGTGTAGTGGGAATACCGGGCACACTCTAGCATACTAGGAACACTGCTCTTCCTCTGGCTGGGGGGACAGTCTGTTTGTTTGCACTGAGCAGTTATAAGACCTAGTAAACTCCCAGAGTTGACCATCAGGGCTGGTTTGTGAGCGAGTGAAAGAAATAGATTCATTAAGCCAGTGTTGAGTCTCAGTAACTGCCCTGTGGTTTGAATAATTGATTGCCATTGCCTAACATCCAATCACCAATGGAGACGAAGGCATTTCCTCTCCCCTCTCTTCACTTTGTCCTATCCTGATTTAATAAGATGGCTCATGATACTCCATCTCCCCAAGCAGCCCAGGAAACATCATATCAAGTGTCATCTCTCGTCCACTGGATGTTCCCAATCAGATGAGGGAGATTTACAGTAAGAACCATCTGGGGATCTGGATCTCTGATGCAGCAACCCAGCCTCTGTGTCTGCCACGCTGGAGGGCCCTCTTCAGTACGCTTCCCACTCCTTGGAGAAACACCGCATCAGCCATTTCTCCTAGACAAGAGAGAGACCAGTTTCCAAGATGCCTCCTGATTTCTACAACCCATCCTCCCTCCTTTCTGAAGCCCAGTGTAATCTCTCCCCTGCAATATAATAAATATTTCACTTTCAAATCCCGATTCATTAAATGAAGCCCAGGAGGGAGAAATAATAAGGTGTCACTTTATAGCCCAAATAAAACAGTGAAAGATATATTCTATAATTTATACTTCCGACTTTAGGTTGAGATAATTCATATATCACTTTCAGTTAGGGACCCCAAATGGTGCTAAGTCAGCATATTGGCTGAAAAAATAACTTTTTGTATTATTTTATGCCTTTCAGTAACGTGCCCTGGTTATCATACATCAACATGAGGCTGAGTTCCAGTGTCGCAGCAGCTCCTCCTAAGTCATTCTCTTCCCTGACCGGCATGGCTTTCCTCCCTGAATACAGATGCAGCCCTACAGGGGTGCACACATCCTTCCAGGCTCAAAAGCTGAACTCCACCGACTCAGCTTGACTGGAGCCATTTCTCTCACCATTATGATCACAGCCTTGCTATTCTTCACCACTGAGACCAGAGACTTAAACAACCCCCAGATTGAAACATGCTGCATGATATTTTCCAACAGATATATAATCTTACATATGTGTAGCATGCATGCTCAGAGCTAAGGGTTGGGTGGGAAAAGCATCAGCTTTGGGATAGGGGACAAAAAGGCATGTGTTCAAATCTCAACTCTTTCTCTTACTGGATGCTCTCAAGCATGTTATCTTCCCCAAAACTTCAGTCTTCTCATCCATAAAATAGGAAGAAACACAATAGCTATTCAAACAGATTTTTGATAGTTTTAATTGAGGTGACAGTAATAATTGAATCATGGTGGGCATTGATTGTGTGCTTACTACATGTGTGTATATTACACACATATAACCACACACACATACATATACTCCCATCTATATCCACACAAAACTACACACACCTATATGTATGCACATGGCACTGGGCTACCTACTGCCTCTGTGTGCTGGCCTGATCACCCCTAGCTGCCTCCCCAGCCAGCCAGGTTGCCCCTTACTGCCCCCTCTGCTGGCCTGGTTGCCCCACACAGCCTGCTCTTCAGTCGTTTGGTCATCCCTCACTAACCCCCCTTCTGGCCTGGTTGTACGAAGCCATCTTTTGAGGGTTAATTTGCATATTACCTCTTTATTATATAGGATATTGGTTCATCAGTTGTAATAAGTGTACACAGTAATGCAAGATGTTATTAAAGGGGAAGCTATATGTGTGTGTGCAGGGCAGAGAGGTATATAGGAGCTCTCAACTTGCTGCTTAACTTTTTTTGCAACATAAACTGATCTAAAATAAAGTCTGTTATTAAAAACAAAACAAAACCAACTTTCCAACGTTACTTGGTTAGAACACAGGCATGCAAGACTTAAACTAAACTTTTTATGCTCCAAATTTCATGCCTTTAGATTTTAAGTCAAAGGATTCAACAGGCCTTTATTTTGACCCTGTATTTAAGTTCCAGTTTTCTCATCCCTAAAATGGGAATAAAAACTATAATATTCACTCAGAAAGAACCAACAAAATAGTTTACTGTAAAGAATAGGTAAAAATTCTTTGGAAACTGTAAAGTGCTATGCAAGTCTAAGCGATAACCATCACTGATCTGAAATCCTGTCCACAAAGAAGATTTGGCTCTCACCCTGGCTTGGTAGTTCAGTTGGTTGGAGTACCGTCCCATGCACCACAAGGTTGTGGGTTTGATTCCCAGACAGGACACACACCTAGGTTGTAGGTTGGATGCCCAATCAGAGTGTGTGCAAGAGGCAACTGTTCACTATTTCTCACATTGATCTCTTTCTTTCTCTCTCTCTCCCGACACCCTCCCCCCCCCCCCCCCCCCGCCCCTTCCTCTCTCTCTAGAAACAATGGGCATATCCTTGGGTGAGGATGTAAAAGCAAAGGATGTGGTTCCCTGGGAAGCTGTGTGAAGAGGCTCATTATCTCCCTCCTCTTTTCTGGGACATTGGCCTTTATTGTTTGGCCTTAAAGGGAGGACCACGTCTTAGTGCCAAAGGGGTGGAGCAGCTAAGGATGCAGGCAGGAGCCGAGGCTCCAAAAAGCTCTTGGAGGAGAGAGAGAGGGAGGCAGCATCTACAGGCTCATTTATCATAAGAGCGATTTCCCTGTTAATAAAGTGACCTTGTGTAAACAGCTCAGCTTCTCACAGCTCGCATCATTAGGAGAGGGACACCCACCGATCGATGGCGACCGCGCGGCTGCTGAACCAGAGTGAACTGCCACCATGGAAAGAATTATAGGGAACTCAGCCCAGGCTCTGAATCACAGCGAGGGCGGTGGGGGCCGCTCCTCACTGATGCCTTTGTGGGCGGAGCAGCAGACTTGATGGGAGGCGGTGGTGAGCCAGGCACAGAGCCTGCCCTCAAGATCTCTCCCTTAGAGGCAGGGGTGCCCATGAGTGGGGAGCTGCCTCCCAAGCCTTGCTGTGTCCAGAAGCTGTTATGCTGCCCTAGAAAGTGCCTGCAGATGGCTCTTTGCCAATCCCCAGAAAGAGGTTCCGGGTAGGCAGGGCCCTCATTCCTGGGCCTGTACTATAAAAGTGGCTCCAGAGCCTCCTCTCTGTGTCCCTGGGCCAGCACAGCATGATTCCTGGTTGGGGGCTCCCTTTGTAGCATTAAAGCCACTGAGAGCAGTGGGAGCATCTGTGTTCAACAGAGGGGAGACAGTGAGTCCAGCACCTTCGCAGTGGACCCGGAAGAGAGAGCTGGGTGAGACGGGTGGGTACCAGAGCTGCTGTGAGGTCTGGTGCCTCACTTCACTCTCTGAGTGAGGGTGAGACCAGCTGATCTCCAAGGTGCCACCTGGTTCCAAGAGTTCTGACCGTGTGTGGGGGGCTTCACTTAAGGAAACAGACAGATATAAAAGCAACTTTAAAATACGTAGGACAAGTAGCTGGAGTGGAAAGTCATCCTCCCATGAATGCAACCCTCTACTCCCTCTGCCAGTTGTTTTTCTCTGCGCACCCCACACCCTTCCCCCACTCCCATGCTGAGATATGGTATTTGCCAATGTTTGAAATTATACAAAAAGATCTTATTTCCTATAAGACAAGAGTCAGCTTTTTAACCTCCTTTTCATGATTTCTCAGATCTGGAATCTTAAGTGAGGGAAGCCTCATCTTTCAGGAAAAAGAGGACATTATACAAGAGAAGCAAACCACCACCACCCCCCTCGCTCCCGCAGAAGCTCCCATTTCCCAGCAGCACTCAAGCCTGGGAATCCACCTACTGTGCTGCGGAGCCGCCAGCCTGGACACCCACCCACAGAGCAAGCAGAGGTTTTCTGATGCACTGACACAATTTGGTGAACACATTTCTTTCTTTATTTTCAACAGAATTGCTTCTACCTTTTGTCCCAATTCTTTAAGGCCGCTGCTCTCGCCCAGCTATCATTGAATCTTTGCCAAGGCGGTAGTTTAAAAAAACTCAAGTTCTCTCCCCTCCCAGCAGTATCTGCATTTAACAGGGAACATTAAAGGCTAAAACCTTCCGTGTCAAGGAATAAATCTCTAGAATTAGGACTGACGATGGGAGGACTTCTTTGTGGCTGAGAGAGATCTATATCTTCTCCATCTCACACTGGCCCTGCCCACATGACCCACTTGTGTGACTTGGAGAGACAGGGGCTGCTGGTCACTCAATAAAAAAAGACATCGGCTGTGCACCGTCCCACAGTCCTCCTCTCCTACATCACAAGGAGAAGGGCTGGCTATACCTGAAGAATGCCCTGACTAGGGGAAAATGAATTCTAGAGCCTATGAGGGACCACTTCTCTTGAGAATCTGTAAGCCCATCAAGATAAGGTGGGATGGGGATGCCTGGCCTGAGGGTCAGCCTCATTGGTGCTATTTCTGAAAACAAATACAAGTAAACGTAAATGGAGTAGCTTGTTTCAACAAATGATAATGAGATCCATTTGTTTAAGAGGGAATATGTCAGGTAGACGGCAAGGGGTGGAGAGTTTTGTTTGAAGTAAGACTTTATTATTGTCTTTGAGGCACTCAAAGTCTAGTGGTTAAGATGGTCACAAACACAGCACAGCATAATCCCAAGTGTTGAATATTAGATGCACGAAGTGCTATGGGAGCCCAGAAAGGAGCAGCTAATTCCACAACGGTGTCAGGAAAAGCTTCAGGACAGGTGAATGACATGAGCCGAGTTCCTCCAGAGATAGCAAACCATAAGCACAAAAACATGACAGGCTCAGGACTACAACAAAAATCATTTGCCTAAGTAGAGAAATATTCTTCTTAAGTGGGCCCGTGCAAGCTTCTCTCCTTCCTCCAGGTAAACACCTATGCACGTGTCATGGACGTGGAGCAGCTGAGCTTGTGGGAGGCTTAAAGTGAGGAGCCAGCCTGAAGCTGTGGTTACGGATGTGGCAGCCTCACATGCTCTGTTGGAGGGTGGAGCTTCATCTCAAGCCATTGCTGTTGCAGAGTTAAAGGCAGCTCCTTTTAGCTTTTCCCACAGGCACACAGCACACAGCACATAGCAGCGGGAGCAAGGAGAATCACACCACTAGTAGTTTAAGGAAGTTCTTGCTGCAATAGAAATCCCTTCAGAGTCTTGGTTTTATCTTAAAAATTCTTGCCAATTTTGGTTCTATGCTTTAATTTATCTGTTTCTTTTAATACAAAAATAATATTTAAATTCCCTTTCTAGTGAGTAAAATTAGGACATGCCGTGTTCATCTTACGGTTTCTCTTATCCCAACATACAGCCAAATCCCTTGTGGAGTTCTACTGCAAGCTCAGAGGCATGATGTGAAGGCCATGTGTATGATGCTCAGGTATGAGCATTAGAAAGGAGGCAGTGGGGAGAATGAGGCCAGAGGATGAAGACCAATAAGAGTTAGCATTGCTAAGAAGAGCAACACTGATAGAGATGAAGAGGAGAGAACATATATAAAGGAGATTTTTTTTTTAAATAGAGATTTGACTGGACCTGCTAATTATTGAACCTTGAGTAGGAGAAACAAAATTCCCAGATTCCAACTTTTCTCCCACAGAGGAGCTTCTTGCAGTCACTGTTGCTGGGTGACAAATGATCCCCTAACTTAGCAACTTCAAGCAACCATTTTGATTACACTCATAGATTCCGTGAGTTAGGAACCTACAAGGGCAGGGCAGGGATAGTGTGTGTGAGTGGCAATGTCTGGGCCCCAAGTGGGAAGTCTCAAAGACTGGAGTGACTTAATAACAGGGCCGGGACTCACCTGGAGGTACCTTTACTCCCATAGACATGGTTAATGCTGGCTGTCAGTCTGGACCTCAGATGAACTGTGGCCTGAAGCCATGTGGCCTGGGATGGTTTGGGCTTCCTTACAATATGGTGACGAAGCTCCAAGAGAAAGCATGCCGAAGGAGCAATGTGCACGGCCTTTTACCTAGCCTTGGAAGTCACAGAGCATCACTTCCATTGCTGGTGAAGGCAGCCACAAAGTTCTGCCCAAGTTCAATAGGCTGTCAGGGTCATAGACTCCAGCACTGGATGGGAGGAATGTCAAAGTCACCGCATAAGAAGAGCATGTGGAATGGGAGATTTTGTTTGAATCATCCTTGGGAAAGACAGTCTGACACTATGCTCTATCAGGAAACCCTTCTGTCAATTTTCACTCATAGTTACAAGCCCATCTTGTACGTGTGTGCAGTGAGAAAGAATTCTTGTTGCTTTACCATTGCCTCCCCCCACAGCATCTAGCACCACATCTTGTTTTCAGAAGGGGTTAGTAAGACTTTGTGGGATGAATAAATAAGTTATAAATAAATGAAGAAACAGATAAATGAATAAATGAATCGGAGTTGGACTGCTGAAATGTCTCCACGGCCCCTGACACAGACATCTGCTTGGAGAAACTGGAGCTCCTCGAAGGAAGGGACCACTTAAGAAAGGCTGGTTTTATTGCTCTCACATCGCTCCTGTATGTTCTCGGCTAATCCAGCAATCCATTATTTATGTGTAGCCTAATTAAGGTTGTGAGTAGCTTGATCCTTGTTTACTTAAGTCTATCCCGGAAGATTGCCAAGATTAAATAAAATTACCTCCAGGCAGGCAAGAATCTCAGGGGCTTGGGCTAGAGAAGAAGAGTAGGGACTGACGCTGCATCGCGGAAACCTTCATCTCTTTCCCATACAGGCACGTCACATGCTTATGCCACAGTCCCCACCCAAAGGCACAATGTGCCACACACATGCAAGGTACCATGAGCACACATGCATGAACATAGAGCTATGCTGCTTAAATGCACTCACACAAATGTTATTGCTCCTGAGGTTGCTGCCAGCCCCAGCTCCTCTAATAACGATTCAGATAATATAGACCCAACAAAACTCAGTGAAGTCTGAAACTAACTAATCAAAAACGATTAGCTCCTCTCAGCTCTGACTCTGCCCTTTTCTTGTAAAACCAAAGACCAGTTCTTATTTGGATGCCTGCCTTGTACCTTTAATGAAGAGAGAAGGTTGGCTGGGGTGACAGGGATAGGCTAATATTTTTGAATGATTCATAGCAAATTACAAAACATTTCAAAGGGCCATTTATATTTTTTCCTCCACCCCTGAGCCTGTTCTTCTGTGGAATAGCAGAACCCATCATTATCCAACTTATACTCAGAGTTAACAGGATGCCTCATTCATGAGAAAACTTGGGGGTTTACTCACAAAAGCTATAGGGGACCCGAGGGTTTCAGAGAAAGAAGGGTATCCTGCCACCACTCTTAATCCTCCAGTTATGCCAATAGAGCCATTGGCAATTGGTTAACTAGAGTTGAGGCCTGGGGGACAGTGATCCTACATCAAGAGTAAATGTACAAAGAAGAATGGGCTTTCTCAGTATTGAGGAATATGCATTCATTTATTCTTTTGGTTAACAACCAGCAATTCCTAATCAGGAATTGTGCTAGTCTCTTTATTCTAGTTACTCCCAGTTTAATGGGAGACATAACTAACTGGATGAGTTTATTATAGGCTGCCAGGCTGTAGTTCAGTGTGGCACAGGTGGTGATGAGAATGCACAAAGGGGCCATTTTAGCAGGGTCAGGTATGAACAGGCTTGGTGACAGCTGGGAGTTGATGAGGGCTACACTCTGAGTTCATTGATTTTTGTGGTGTGTGTGTAGTGTGACAGAGAGAGAGGATAGGGATAGAGAATGGATAGGGGGATGCAGGATAGAGGGATAGTATTTTAGAGAAGTCACTGCATGAACAAAGATGTAATAATAACAATAGTAGAAGTAGCAATGGCAGTACTACAATAAACCATAAATAACTGACATGATATAAAGCACTTTGTATGTATTATTGCATTTTATCTTCAAATAAATCTAAATTCTTCCCATTTTACTGAAAATATAACCTAGCCACACTTAGATTAAGAAATTTTCCCAAAGTATGCTGAAGCTGGTTTGGCTCAGTGGATGGAGCGTCGGCCTGTGGACTGAAAGGTCCCAGGTACAATTCCGGTCAAGGGCATGTACCATGGCTGTGGGCACATCCCCGGCAGGGGGTGTGCAAGAGGCAGCTGATCAATGTTTCTCTCTCATCGATGTTTCTGATTTTCTATTCCTCTCTCTTCCTCTTTGTGAAAAATCAATAAAATATTTTTTAAAAGAAAAGAAAAGAAATTTTCCCAAAGTAAGAGGTGATGAAGTTAGAATTTAAACCCAAGAAGATAGTGGGGCTCCGGTGTCCACACTCTTAGCCTCTGTGCTCCTTTACCAAGCACAGTAAGGCAATTGTTCTTTATTCCATAAGCAATTTTGTTTGTGGAAGGATTTTAAGCAGGAATGGGACCTAGTCTGATTTGTGTTTTAAAGCCAGTCTGGATGCCTAGGATTTACAAAGGGAGTTGAGGGTAGTAGAGCTGGGGTAAAGTGACTAATTAGGAAGTTGCAAGTTCCAGGTGAGCAAATATGAGTGTCTAGTGGGGTTGGGGACAAGAAGGGAGGGTCAACTTTGAGAAATGTTTGAGATAAAAACTTGAACAGTATCAATGACTTTTTGAAAATGAAGTGTACATGACAAGAAGGAACAAAGATTCCTCAATATATGGGCTGAGTACATGGAGGCTCCATGAAGCTGTATAGAAAATGCGGAGACAGGTAGGTAAGGGGGCCTGAAGGTAAAGGGAAACGGAGAGAGACGCTCCCAGGAGCTGTAAATATGCGGGTCTAAAGTGCTGTGGGACATGCAAATTGATGCATAGAGGAGAAGTCCTGGATGAGAGAAGGAAAGCGGACCTGAGAGGTTAGAGCTGAGAGCCATCCACACAAAGCTGGCAGTTAAAACCTCAGGAAGTGATGAGATTTTCTAGGGAGGGCAACTGTGTGGGAAGAGCAGAGGATTACACAGCACCTACTAGTACATTTCAAAGGCAGGCAAACAAGAGAAGCTAGAAAGTTGTCTGTGGGGGGAAAAAAATCCAGGAATTAGGAGAAAAATCCAGAAGAAAAAAAAAAATAGAACCATGGGAAGTAAAGGAGCAGAGAATTTCAAGGAGGGAGTGGTGGTTACATCTAATAATACAGAGAAGTGCAGGAAAAGGACTGAAAAACGTCCCCTGGTTTGATAAATGACCTTTGACAGAACAATTCAGTCAGGTCATGGGGCAGGGGAAGGGAGGGCAGTAACCAGATTCCAGGGAATGGAGTGAATGGGAGTCTTGAATATAGGCTAAGTAGTTAATCTTCTAAGCAACTGTCTAGACTGGGAGATAAAAATACAAAGAACCCAGGATTAAGGAATTGTTCAGAATTTCAGAAATCTGTCTCTTTATAGGATGACAAAAAGGAACAAGTAGAAGGAAGTTGGCGATGGAGTAGAGAGAAAGAACAACAGAGAAAGAAGGCCCAGGGTTGATGGAAGAAGATGAGATCGAAGTGTGTTGGAGAGTGAGCTGTGAGCAGGAAGAAAGATCATGATGGTGGGGCTAGATCAGGGGAGAGGTGTGTGGGTCCACATGGTGAAGGTGAAGAGACATCACTTCAGCTTTTGGATTTTTTAAAATGAAGGGATGGATGAAAACATCTGCTTAGAGTATGAAGGGTAAGATTGGAAGGAAGCTTGAGAAGAGAGAAGGGGATGAGCAGTGAGTGGCAAAATAATTGGCCAGCTGTGCTGCAGAGCTCAGGGTGTCGCTTGGTTATGGAATTTCCCCTTAGAGTTCTCGGCAGTTCAGGAGCAGAGACAGAGGGTAGACACATTGTGGGAGGTTGCCAATGCAATGGAGTAACTAGAGTCCATTAGGTAAGTCAACACTATGCTGCTGGTGACTCCAGGTGACTGTATCTGTTTTGCATATTAAAGGAGCTAAGGTATGTTAGACCCAAATATAGTGATAGGCAGGTAGTCAGCCCTCAGTAAATGTTGGCTCTTGTTAATAGCCATTAGCTGGTGATCTTCTAGGTCATTCCCTATCTCAAATTATAAAATCTAATTTTATTCTACTCCACCAAAGAATGGGGACACAGGCTAACCTTTCAACAAGAGAGCTTTCAGATTAAACCCAAAGAGATTTCCAGTAGGACAGCCTATAAATGCCCATAAAGGCTATGAAAGAAAATGATAGAATTCTGGATGAAATGAAGATCAAGATAGATTCCTATGTGATAGGCAGGTAGGCAGCCCTTCCTTAAGATCAGAACAATCACAGTCATCCAGGTGGGTCTTGCTTCTATGTGTGGGAAGAAATGATGTTGACTCGTAATGTTAAATCCAAACTACTGATACTGCACCCAGGACACTGCCAGGGGAGGCAGGAGAACACAGGTCATGTCTGCCACAGCTCAAAGGGAGACAGTGTGTTTGTTTTCCCTGATCCAGCCCAACCTTCTTCCTTGGCCTGTGAGAAAGCTGAGGTCCAGGAAAGCGAAGGCCTTGTAGCTCTTTAGTGGACTCTGGACCGTCCATCAGGTTTTCCAACTTCCAGCCCAGATTCTACCCAGCACACTGTGCTGCATTTTCCCAGACACTCACCAGCCATGCAGATGTGGCACCAATGACCACTAAAGGGCCTAAAAACTGTAGTGCAGACCCAGAAGCAGGAGAGTTATGAATCGAGGCCTGTTTTCACATGTGGACACAGGGGAATCATCATTTAGCATAAATAAGCCAGAACATAACCAGAGTAATCCTTGCAAATGCCAAAGGCTGTGGGAGCTGGGCCCCCGCTGTGAACCACTAAGTGCGCAGTTTAAGCTGATTTGAAGCATGTACAGGCCTCAGGGCCTGCACATGGGCTCCAGTCGCTGGAAGGAACGGCTATTTCAGCTGGAATAACGCTGTTTGGTACCTAATGCTTTTCAAGCACCCAGGGTAGCAGGCCCAATTACAGAATTAACATTGCTCATATCTGCTCAGCCAAATAGAGAGTAACTACTCCATAAAGGGGCTAGGCATGTAAAATTAAACAGGGGAGAAGAGGCCTCTAATTGCTCTCATTTTTTGCCCAGAAGCCTGGTGCCAGGCTCCGAATCTCCGGAGCAGATGGAAGGAAGGCAGGGGTGGAGAAGGGATAAAAAAATTACCTCGATTCATCAAATACCTCCTCTTACTCCTGTTCTCTCTCTCTCTCTCTCTCTCTCTCTCTCTCTCTCTCTCTCTCTCTCTCTCTCTCTCCTCTCTTTTTCCTCCTCTCCTTCAATCTATCAATATTTCAAGTCTTTCTACTTCCTCTCCTCAGCCCAGTCCATAGTCAGTTTGGTGAAATAAAAAGAGCCTCAGACCCAGGAAGTTCTGAGTTTGAGTCCTTCCTTCACTAACACAGCTGTGTGATCACAGATGAGTGTCTCAGCCCCACTGAGTCACACTTTGCTCATCAAGAAATGTGAGCTATTAAATCTTCTAATAGCTACCTTTGTTTTACTAATCATCACCCAAGAATATTTTTTGTTGATTTTTTAGAGAGTGGAAGAGAGAGGGAAAGAAAAAAAACCATCAGTGTGAGAGAAACACATTGACTGGTTGTCTCCTGTACTTGCCAAGACCAGGGCCTGGGTCAAGGAGGAACCTGCAACAGCCATACACGCCCGGAATCAAACCCAGGATCCTTCGGTCCACAGGCCAACGCTCTATCTACTGAGCAAAACTGGCTAGGGCTCTAATAGTTATCTTTTAGTGTCATTCTGAAAAATAAGCAAGACGCCAGCTATTAAAGTCTTTGGTATACTAGGTCTTGCCCAGAGTATGCATAAACTCTTCTGTTAATTAGTCAGGCTTATCCTCTGAGACTCAAATGAAATTAGCCCATATCCCCAAACCCACTTGTCAAAGAAAACACATTCTTTCCAAAGAATCTCAGAGGAGGCATTGAGGTTGCTTCTGGCTACCTCTGAATTTGTTCAGTTTGGGACTCATTTTATTATCCAATGAGATAGCTCTCCCCTTCCCACTCTACACAATGATTGGATGCCTCTCTGATTTCCCGGGTTCCCCCAGTACTATAGCTCTCAGACTATGCATGCAACAAGCTTCAGACAGGGACACATGCCACACCACCTTACCTGATTATGATGCCACCCCCCTTTTTAAAAAAATGTCCACTCCCTCCTTTCTCTTTTACCATCCTCTATCTTCTCTCTTTCTGCCTGTCCCAGATTCCCTTTCATTTCTTATACAGAGTAGCTTGATTATTTCCTTATTTTGCTGTGTCTTCCCACATCATGCTGGGAGTCTCATCTTTTGAATCCATAACACCCCATTGAAGTATTTTCCCAAGCAAAGCCAGTCCTTTCCCCAGGAGGAACCAATGTGTAATGCAGTGACCATGTTCTCCCTGCTATAGGTACTCTCAGTCAGTAGAGTTAGTGACCTCTTCGTGTTTTCATTCCGCACAATCTCTTCTCGGACCACCTTCCCCTCGAATTATCTGTCCCGGGTCTTATCAAGCCTCTTAGGAGAATAAGGCATCCTCTCCGGAGCCTGTCTTTTAGCCACTGTTCACCAAGTTGCTCCCATCCTGACTCTGAAACTGCCTTCTGCAAGGGCAGCTTTAATTCGCCAATCAATGACCTTATCCCCATTCTCCATAACAATTAACACTATTGACAATGAACTCTGACCCTTGGGCCACACATCACTCCACCTCTGCCCCAACTCCAGGCATTCTTTGTTAAAAGATCCCCTCTTCTCCACCCACTTTGAATGCTGCCTTTCCACCAGCAACCCTCCTCTCCTCGCTCTACGTAGTCTTCCAGACATCCTAGCAATTCCCATCGCTCAACCTCCCAAGAAGCTGATAGCACTTGCATGGTTTTCTTCTGCTATAATTCTCCCCAGAGCTCCCCCACATCCGTGAGCACTTGCTGGAAATCTCTAACAGGAGGAGGAGCAGGCACCTGCAACTCACAAACCGAAACCCAACGCAGTCGCTTCCGTCCCCACTGCTAAGTCTGAGTTTCCTCTGGCCTCACCCTCTTCAGCGAGGGAATAAACAGCCTCTACCTCTCTTGACATCCGTGGATTCACTCAGTAAACATTTACTGGGCCTTTCTCCCAGGTGATCTCATTTGGTCCCATGGCCTTGAATACCATCTACATGCCAGTAATTCCAAAGTTTCTATCTCAGCCCACAGTTCTCTCAGCTATGACTCATGTATCCTAAAGTTTATGCAACATCTCCTCCTCTTACCTGTCTCACAGGTGCCTCAGCCTTGGGGTATCCAAAATAAGATCCTTACTTCCTCCCCACCTTAAGACTGTTCCTTTCCCAGTCAAACCCATTTTAGTTAACAGCACCTCCAACTATACATTTACTTCAGCCAAAAACATGAATTGCACCTTGATTTTCCCTTTCTCTCACCCACATAATTCAGGCTGTTAGCAACTCTCATCATTTCTTGTCTGAAATATATCCAAAATCCACCCATTTTCTCCACTTGCACGTACCCCCATGATCTTGGCTATAATCCTGTTTCCCAAGGCAGTTTCATAGCTGCTTTCCACTCTTATTGCTTCCCTCAAACCCATCCATAACCTGAACAAGAAAAATCTAAAACATAAGCAGGCTCATGTTATTTTTCTACTTAAAATCCATCAGCAGCCTACCGCTTCTCTTAGAATCTAACTCCAAATCCTTGTTGTGTCCTCTAAGCGCTTGCCTCTCCAGGTGCTCCTCAAGTCTCTCTGCAATAACTTTCTTGCATTCCTCAAACAAGGAACAAGCCAAGCTCCTTCAAGCCCTGGAGACTTCATGTTTCCCTTTTTCTTCCAGCTGAGATACTTTTCCTGCAAGTGGCTCCTCTATCTTCAAGTCATAAATTTACCTCCTTCCAGAAGCCTTCCTGATACCCTGAGGTAGGTTTGTATCCACAAACCTGCCATTATCTGTGATTACTTCATATTTTATTGATTTTTTACAGAGAGGAAAGGAGAGGGATAGAGAGTTAGAAATATTGATGAGAGGAAAACATTGATCTGCTGCCTCCCGCACACCCCCTACTGAGGATGTGCCTGCAACCGAGGTACATGCCCTTGACTGGAATCTAACCAGGGACCCTTCAGTCTGCAGGCTGACGCTCTATCCACTGAGCCAAACCTAGGGCTTGTACCTCTCTTGTATTGTAGTTAAGCACTTTCTGGACTTTTGTTCTTGCTTATTTATTGCCTGTCTCCTCCATGAGGATAGAAACATGTTTGTTTTGTTAACCACTTAGATTCCCAGCACAGAAAACATTGTCTGACACATATTAATTATTCAATAAATATTTGTTGAATGAAAGAATGGTTGTAAAAATGAATTTTTAATATGCATGAAGCATTGAATAAGACGCAGTCTTTGCTCTCAAGGGATGATCCACCCAGTAAAGTATAAACTATAATTATAAATCAGCATCATTTCCTCTGTGGGAGACAAGGTTAAGTGTGTGGAAATGCAGAGTAACAGCAACCAGCCTGAGGAATTTGTAGAAGACTTTACATAAAACTCACAAATAGGCAGGATGGGCATGACACAGATAGAGACTTGCAAGATTTTAATTTTTATGGATAGTTGATGGAATTGAAATTGATTCTTACTTTTTGCCTGAAAGTAAACTTAGACAATCACCTGATGCTAAAGATAAGAGCTGGGAATTTTGCTTATCAGTACTTTTAACAAGATAGTTAATTAGCTGGTATGTAAAATGCATTTCCCCTTCCTCATCCTCCAAAAAGATGGCCTAAAAATTCTACTCAGCCCAAGGTACCAATACTCCAAGTTAAAAGCCACATGCTTCAGATATACATTAATTAACTGAATGAAGGACAGAGCAAGGGCCATGCCATAGTCACTACATCTTCTTCTTGCATATACCACAGTCATAGGCTACCTTATGCTGGGATAGCAAATGACACCAAGTTCTTAGTGGCTTCCACAGCCGAGGTTTATTGCTCACTTCCATTAGCGGGTGCTCCGGTCATCTTTCCTTCCTGACTCAGGCTGAAACAGGGGTTCCTGTCAGGAGCATGATCTGGCAGCAGAGGCAGAAAAGACATGGCAAAACCAGCTTATTTTTGGAAGTAGCCAATGTCACTAACACATTTCATTGGCCAAAGTTGATCACATGGCAGAGACTGACATCACTGAGTCAGGGATGAGAAATCACTGCAATTTTTTCGTGGTAAAAATACAATCTATCAAGGCATATATAAGTCAAGTTCATGGCTTACATAATTTCCATTACTACAAGAATGCTAGGAAATATACATGATCTAAACAAGAAGTGCACTTAAAGGCAATAGCTGACGCCAGATGAAGTGAGGCAGCAGAGATACAAATTTCACATCCTATTGGCCTAATCCTGCAGAAACAGAATGAAGAGTTTTCAGGGTGTGACATCTATAAGAGCAAGCAGTGGGTAACTCTCCCAAGTTAATACAACTTTCAATCCATACATAAGAAGTTTTTCTTCAAGACATGGTTTTGGGTTAAAATCAGAAGCATTGTGTATCCTGCATGTTATATAAATTGGTAATTATTATATATACAAGTTTTGAGTTGGCTTCAATAATTAGGAAGGTTTTCTTTGCATGTGATAGACATATTTAAAAAATAAAGTTAGGGTCAAGCCTCTCAGTTTCTCAATCATATCTTGAAGTGCAAATTCAAAGAAATGTTTTAAGGGGGAGCAGGGCCTAGCCCTTAGGTAAGGCAAATACTAAATTAGAAGTTCCTTGGTGGCACAGAACACATCGCATAGCTTTGACTCTCTAGCCGTGAGCACAGTGCTTGGTACCCCGTACATGCTCAAAAGGTATTCCATGCTGACACGCTTCTGGAGGCCAAGTTATAGCAAGTTTCAAAATGTTCATTCAATTTGACCCTGAAATTCTAAGTCTAGTAATTTATCCTAAGGGGGAAAAAGTGGAGTTGTTTACAAAAAAATTTTTTTTTGAAGATATATAGCTTATCACTGTCCTATATATAATAGCAAAAATGATTAAACACAAAAATATCCAACAATAGAGAACCAGTCAAGTACATTAATGGTATAATGAAGTATTGTACAACTATGAAAAACCATATTGTCAAAAAATATTTCATTGTAAGGGGAAGTAAAATATATTATGTGGGAGAAAAGCACTTAAATAACTCATAAATACAATAAAATATCATTTTAACAAAATACCAATATAAATGTGTACATACATATGCACACACATGAATACATACATCCTATATAATAAAAGCCTAATATGCAAACTGTATCCTGGGGCGGATGTTCCACCTGGAGACTGGGGGTTAAAATACTCATTATGACATGCACTGACCACCAGGGAGTGGCAGCAATGTGTTGTGACATCTTGCTGGCTACCTGGGGGTGGGAGTGTGGGGATGACTGAGATGGAGGTGCGGTGAGAATTCGGGGTGTCTGCCAAGCTAGCTCTCACTTCCCCTGTTACCTTCCCCCAAGATGCCAGGGTTACTGCATGCACCAGGGAAGCCCCTGAGCTCAGGTGCAGGGTGCCCACAAGGAGCCCACCCTGCACCCATGTGGCCTTTTCCAGGTGAGCCAGGCCGCAGCCACTGGACACAGGGGCCAGTCAGACTCCCCGTGGATTTGTGCAGGAGCCAGTCTGTGAGGCCAGCAGGGAAAGAGCACACTGCTCGCCCAGCATCCATGCAGTGCTGCTGGGTGGCCCAGAGGCCCATGCTATGCCTTGGCCCACAGCATCCCCCTACATTCACCACATCTCTGTGTGGGGACTTGGGCACCATGACTCAGGTGAAGGGGGGTCTGTGGGGGCTCGGGCCTAGGTGCTGCCCAGGGCCCAGAGGTCAGCTGGGACCTGCCCTTCCACGCCAGACACTCACATTTAGATCGCTGGCCAGGCCTAGGGATCGCAGGTGTGTACAAATGTTGTGCACCGAGCCTCTAGTACATACATATGTATCTGAGTGAAACAAACAAACAAAAATGATTTGTTAGAAGGAAGAACACACATGTCTTTCTGGAGGGTACGATGGAGGGAACTTTGCCTCCAGAGAGAGAGGCACACGGAGGCTATGGGAAGAGGAGAATGCAACAGGGGCAGCAAGGCTCCCAATGGCAGGACTAATGACAGGCACGGAGTTGAGGCTGTTGGCAGAGGAGGAGGTTTAGGGATGTGGCAAAGAACTTAAAGGTCTACTGGAGGTTTTTTAAAATTAAATTTAGTTGTGCAGTATGTACTGCATCCTCCTCCTTTGCCTTCCACCAAAATTGGGTAAAATCTTCATTCTCTTCTACTTTGTGAAGGTTGATTTCCTGCGATATAAGTTATCTGTGTGCCCCGGGCTGGAAATGAGTGCACCTGAGCGGTGCAGCTGCATGGGGGACACCTTCGTGAAGGAAAATCCACCAACATATCCAACCTCCAGCAGTGTTGGTTTCAGAGAGAGGTGACTTTCATTTCCTCGTTGCACTTTAATGGATTTTCCAAATTTCAGGAATGAATATCCATTACTATTATAATCAGAAAAAATGTCATAAAAACAAATTGAAGTGAAATAAATGAATATGTAGATAACTTGATGAATGAAGGAATGACTAATTAGTGTGATGAGTGACCTGGGCAGCAGCAGCAGAGACAAAGCTCTAATAGACAGGTTTGTTTCTTTTTCCTGCTCTGGAAACCCACCAGAAAATTCTCCTTAGTTGGAAGCATATCTGCATGTCATCTACTCTCCGACATTTGCAAATTGCCTCCATCTCATTCGACCTGGGTCATGCCTGATGCTTCTTTGCTCTGTTCTGCTCCCTGCCCCAGGGACTGTGGCCAACACCCCAGATTCACTAGCAGACAATTCCATGAAAATCAGAGAAAACAGACAATGGGTAGAAGAGGCATCTCTACAGAGAAGCCTGCCTGCTTGCTGTGAAATTTTGTGGCTCTGTGTTTATATGGCTCCATAAGAACAGTGCACTTGTGTATATGGCATGCACAGGCATGAAATCAAGGCTGCAAATTGAAAACGTACGTAACACACACCCAAACACATTTGACCTGAACCAGTGCCAAGCCACATGTGCTTAGCGTGTCAACAAACTGTCTGATTTATTCCTATCACACCTGTAGATACTGTCGGGCAGGACTGGGAAGCGGGGTGCTGTCCGGGGTGGGACCTGGAAAGGCTGTATAGAAAGCATATTATTTGCCCATATGGGCTGGTGGAGATGGCAGCTGGGTAAGGGCCTTGCTGGCTGCCCAGCCAGGGACAAGCAGCTGGCCCCAGAGTCCCGGAATCCAGGCTGAGGATGGCTCAAGGGCATGGGGAGTTTTCTGGAATATTTGGAGGACAATTACAGGATGGTTTTTGAAGAGCAGAGAAGGGGAGGGGTGGAGAGAGGGTAGGGGAGGGGAGGAGAGGGGAAAGGGGAGGAGAGGCCTGTCTGACAAAGCTGAGTTTTATGCAGTTGCTGCTGACAAGATGAGAGTGGGAACAGTGTTCAGCTACATTAGTCAGGGATAGGGCTTTAATAGGCTGTGGGAGGAAGCGGGGACTGTGGAGTTAGGAGCAGTGAGCAACTCAATCTAAGCGAGCAGGGCTCTCTGGAGGTGACAGCAGAGGCACTATTAGTTTGTTTGACCCCATGGGAACAGGACTGAGGTTGAGCTCACAACAGACACTGGCATTGGGCACTTTCACCTGAACAAACAAGACAGGCCTCCTCCTGCTATGACCCTGAGACAAGATGGGTGCATCAGTAATGGCTGCCTGCTTGAAAATGATCCCAAGCAATGGGAACAGCACTATCATTTATGGTTAGGGGTGGGCGGGGGAGAGGGGAGGATAGCAGCCCCTGGGAGGCTCTGCAGGATGAGGCAGGGCTAAGGATGGGAAGGTGATGCTGTGGAGGTGCCAGTGGTCAGCAAGTTGGGTACAGGGACAAAATGGCGACAGAGCTGATGGGGCTCAGGTACCTTTGTGTAAATTAGAACAGGGCATCCTCCCAGCCTCCTACCTGGGAAGGAAGCGTAGCTGATGGAGAGAGGAAGGGGGGATTTGACCTCTTCCTCTCCCTTGGCTCTGTACCCTTTTTCAGTGTACCATACACCAGACACGTGCAGCAGCCGTGAACACTAGCCCTTGATAAACAAACTCCTTGGCCCAGCATTCCCTCCGTGAGCCCACTCACCTAGCGGTCCAACCAGTCTCTCAGACCACTCACCAACACCCCCCTCCAGCAGCAGGGCATCCCTAGCCACTCTCCAAGCCTGACCTCCCTTCTCCTGTTTGTGCCTTTGAGACTTCTCTTTAGCCATAATGCCCAAATCCACCTTTGCTTAACACGACCTTATACATTTTAAAAATCCTCCCAAATGCCTGCCTCCAAGAGGCCTCCTTTGGTTGCTTCCAACTCAAAGCGATTTTGGCCTAGTAAGAGTATCTGCAGCGCTTTATCTCCACATCCTCGTGTCATCCTTTTGGGTCACTATTTACTTCTTCCTGCTCTGTATTGTAGTTTTGATGTATATTTCTCATCTTTTCTACTAGACTGTGAGCTCCCTGAGAGCAAGATTTGTTTCTTATTAATATCACATGTGCCAAAGCATCAAAGCAGTGTACCTGGCACAGGACAGGCATTTCAGCCCTGGCTGGTGTGGCTACGTGGTTAGCATGTCAGCCTGCCCATCAAAGGGTCATAGGTTTGATTCCCAGTCAAGGGCAGGTACCTGGGCAAAGAAGGTTTAGATCCAGTTATTGTCCCTTCAGGACAATAACAGCTAGTTGTCATCATCATTTAACATGTAGGAAATCACGGAGTTTTCCTAACTTGTCTAACTAAGTTGTTTTTTATCTCCAAACCCAGAACAGGAAACTGAGACAAGGAGAAGTTAAGTATTATGCCCAAGGTCACCAACTAGTAAGTGGCAGAGTGAGATTTGAATCCAGGCCAACTGGTCCAGAGTCCACACCTGGGACTGGCTGTTACCGTGTGCTGGCTGTCAATTACTGGTTGATGGACCAGTAATGAGTTCTCGCCTTCTTCACTTATAAAACGAATAATACTTACATATTATATGTTCTTTATAACTATTACTAGTGGCATGGTGCATGAATTCATACACATTAAAAGGAAATTAATTAGAAGAAATATTTTAATATTGCTATTTGCCCTTTCTTTATTATAGAAGTGCCAGAGATGAAAGAAAATTAGTAAAATGTATATAAAATCTCACTCCAGTCAAAGTTTGGGGCATGCTGAGGAACCTAGAGTCAAGTTCCCATCCACCACCCACACGCACTTTAAAAACACAGGAGACCTGGACCCGGCTAGCCCCATCCCCATTGGGTGAGACCCAGACCCAGCTGACTCCACCCCTGTCAAGCCCCTCCAGGCAAGGGGGCACAGCCTCAGGTACCCTGTCAAACCCCGCCAGGCAGGAGGCGTCTCCCAGCCCAGAGCTGGGGCGGGGGTCATGGCCTGAGGTCCCCTGTCAAGCCCCTCTCCCCTCACCACAGCAGTGTCATGTCCCTAGCCCGGATGCAGCAGGCAGCTTCGCCTCAGTGCTGGGTGTGGATGAACACAGGAAGCGTGTCGTTAACCCTGGGGATGGAAGTCTCTGGCCCCATTCCTGCCCACAAACTGGGACCCCATAATGGAAAAATGAGCATATTACCTCTTTATATGTATAGGTATTCTAACTATGCAGATTCATGATATGTAATAAATCGCCATTGAAAGTAGTCACCATTAATAAACATGTTTTGAATGAAAGAAATAAAGAATATGGGCATGTTGTCATCTAGGATAGTATACCCAATAGAAATATAATGCAAACCCCAGATGCAAGCCTCATAGCCACATATATTATTAATTTTTTCTAGTAGTAGTCACAGAAATAAAGGCAAAATAAAACAGACAAATTTAATTTCAATTCGATATTTTATTTAACCCAATATATTTAAAATGTTATTATTTCAACATGTCATCAATATAAAAGATTTGAATGAAATATTTTTACATTGTTCGTTATAGTAAGTCTTCCAAATCTGACTTGTGTTTTACACTTAGTGCATCTCAATTTGGACTAACCACATTTCAAATGTTCAAGAGCCACATGTGGCTTATAGCTACCATGTCGGACAGCACAGAACCAGCAGATCTAAGAAAAACCTCCTATGAAAATTAGTACTAGGAAGTCAAACTCCTGCTATTTGAGTTATGATGTATTTTCTCTTTTTAAGAGCTCATCATTAAAATGGGAACACCTCTGGGAAATACCAGCTAATGCTGAAGCTGGGCTGTGCTGAGCTCAGACTAGCTGAGACACTCAGAGGCTTCATTCACTGGTTAAAAGTATGAATCCCGGAGTTGGGCAGACCTTAGTTCAAATCAAGACTCTGCCTCTTACCCTTTGTGTGACCTTGGCTGAGTCTTCTAACAACTCTGCGCTGTTCCTGGTCTGTGAGGGGGTGCCCACAGCCACCCACAGAGCTGGATTAGGGCTGAGCAAGAGAAGGCTTGCAGGGCCCACCAGGCTCAGCAGTGTCAGCGCATGTCCTTCCCCTAACCCTAACCACCAGAGCTGTCCCTCTCCCTCCCGCTCCTCTGTCACACAAAAGCACTCTCCCAGCCTTGCCCAGACCAGTCCCCATTATTGGGGCTCTGCTTGCTTAACTCATATAGGATTATTGAGGATCTACATTCCTAGCACATGGAGGCACAGAGAGGACCCCAAAAGTGCATCCTGTTGATAATGGTTGTTTCATCGCCAGCCACTGATCTGAGGATTTTCAGACCCATAATGACTTGGATGTTTCCTCTGCACCCCTCTCCACTCCTGTCCTATCAGACCAGACAGGGGGTCCCAATCTGAGACGTGGACTCCACCTTTGGCCCTGTTCACAAGCACCCCTTCTGATTCCATACCTCTTACTACCTTGCTCTCCTGGGTCCAGGATTTGTTGTTTCACTTACTTTGTCATGGCCTGTCACTCGACGTTGTCTTGTTCAACCTCCAATACAAAGGCAAGCTGTGTAAGGAGGTGCATGTATGTAGAAGTGCTCTGGGGACCAGGTGCACATGTCATGGCCTTATCCAAGAGCCAGAGGGGGTTGAAAAGGTAGAGGGAAAAGCTACAGTTGAGAGGAAAAACCCAGAGAAAGGGTTTCTTTGAGCCTAGAAATCCAGTTGAGGCCTAATGGTATTGGGCCTGAGCAGAAACAGGGGCTCTCAAGAAAGACACAGAATGATACACAGTGGGCCAGACAGTCTAGGTAGTCCAGGCAGCTAAGTGTGCACATGAGGTATACGTTTCAGAACAATCGTCTTGCATGCAGCCAATGTACAATCTCAGAATAGGAGAGCCCAAAAGCCCCTTGCCTGTTTGTCAGGCCTTGCAAACGCCCCAAATGCTTTGCAAGCACCTCTTCCCACATGTTGAAAATATCAACCCCTTCAACTCGGACTCAGCCGCAGTGCTACCAATGGCCTACTGAGCATGGCCAGCTAAATCAGCATACCACCCTAAACCCAGTACCTACTCCATCCCAGTACTTCCATGTCATGCCTCTCTAGTCTTGCTCTGATGTATAGGCTGTGCCCACCCAATCTTGAGTAATGGCATTAGGATAAGCTAAAAGGTGACATAGAATAGTGATGAAGGACTTTAGCATCAGAAAGACCCAAATAGAAATCTCAGCTCTATCATTTGTTGTACAATCTTAATTGAATGGTGTATCTCAATTGAATGGGCATAATAAGATCTGCCTTACAGAGTTGCTGTGAGAAATAAATGAGAGTAATACATGGAAAGTGCATTTCAATACCTAGCACATAGGAAACACTCAATCTATGGTAGCTGAACTGAAGTAGTGGGAACAGCTCCAGGGGCTTGCCATGATAGTGTGCAAAATCCCAAGCATGGTGCACGTGGCCCTGTGCCAGCTGAGCCTGCATCTTCCCCATCTCATTCTGCACACTTTCCACAGATTTTCTCCAGTCTGGTCTTACTCAGCCACCTGGAGGTTCAGAACCAGCCTCGAGCTCTGCTGCCTTTGGGACCTCTGCACCCATCCTTGCCCTCTGATTGGCTCCAACATCCACTCATCAGCCCCCAACCACATCCTCCAAAGCCTTCCTCCACCTGAAATGTTGTGCTCCCTTTCTGGAGAGTTGAAGGCACCTCAGACCCTCAGCCCATGCCTGACAGAAAGAAAGAATGGATCATAAGAGCAAGTATGTAGTGAGTATTTTTAAAAATATATATATATATTTATTGATTTCAGAGAGGAAGGGAGAGAGAGCGAGAGATAGAAACATCAATGATGAGAGAGAATCATTGATCAGCTGCCTCCTGCACACCCCCCCAATGGGGACCAAGCCCAAAACCCGGGCATGTGCCCTTGATCAGAATCGAACCTGGGACCCTTCAGTCTGCAGGCCAATGCTCTATCCAATGAGCAACACTGGCTGGGCCATTCATGGTCTTTTTAATGTACAGTTGTAATTAATGATACGTATCCACTCTAGATGGTGACATATTTTACAAAGCAAAAACTCAAAGAGAAAGAAAACACTGGACAATGGTTTTCACCATCATAGAGCACCACCTCAGTTTTCAGCCAATCACCTTGTAGAACACAGAGCACGGCAACAGGTCAGCCACCTCCTGCCTTTCCCTCTTCCTCCTCCTTCCCACAGAGATGCTCCCTGCAGTGTCACTGTGGAAGCTGCTGGAACTCCGCACACTCAAAGGTTCAAGCATCAGTGGCGGGGATGCCGGCCGGCCATCCCACCTCCTGAGAAGAGAATGGGAGGGAAGGAGGAACATCTGGAAGCAGCGGCATCCGTTCTGGACCTTGCGCACATGAATGATGCACTAAGACAATTCTCTGCCTTATCATAAATTCTGCAAACTCATGAACTTCGCAATCGCTGAAGCTCAGCGCTGTGTGGGAGCCACTTATCTTGTGCTGAAAGCAATATAAAAACAGATGGCAAAGAGTGTGTGGGGAGATAAATCAGCGGCCGGCTGCCAGGGCTGCAGGCACACCCCACACGGCCAGGCTCCCCGCTCTAGCTCTTGGACACAGGCCTGCTCAGAGGGGCTCCCCTGGGGCGAGGTGGCCAAGCTGGTGGAGAAGGTGACTGGCAAGAGGAGGCAGGACAGTCTCCCAGGGAGGGAGAGAAGCAAGGGCACCTTCACAGTTGGCCTTGGGAACATGGCCAGTGCTTTCCAGGGAGGAAGCCATGGATGGAGAACGGCCACAAGTGCTAGCATTTGTAAGGCACATTCCCACAGTCACCGCAGTGGCTACTCACTGCCTTTCTTCAGGATATTCATTTATTTATTTACTTACTTACTTATTTCTAGTTTTTGGCTAATCCTCACCTGAGGATATTTTCCCATTGATTTTGAGGGAAAGTGGAGAGTGAAGGAAAAACTGAGAAACATCGATGTGAGAGAAACACACCAATGGGTTGCCTCCTGCATGAGGCCTGGGCTGGGGAGGAGCCTGCAACTGAGAGACGTGCCCTTGACCAGAATCAAACCCAGGACGTTTGGTCCACAGGCAGATGCTCTATCCACTGAGCAACACCAGCCAGGCTGCAAGGCTTTAGGGGAGGGAAACTGCAGTTCGAGGACTGAGAAGGGGCCGAAGTCACACGACAGAGCCGGGACGTGCATCAAGGGGGACGGTGTGTGCTCTGTCCCCACGTCCAAGCTCGGGTCTGACCTGTTGGACTCCCACCGTAGTTCGTGAGATGGTGGAACACACATGAAAAGAGGACTCTGAGTTCAAACGCCTCGCCTAAGGTCCGAAGTCTTGCGCGGTGGGCTGAGTAGCACCCTGTCCCACTTTCTCCACCTCCCTGGCTGCAGGCGAGCCCCAAGTGCTCCCCACCGTCCAGCTGGCTTTCTGCTTTTGCCCTGGAGCAAAAGTGAGTTCCCCAAGCCAGACCCAGGACTACTGGGGACCGGTCCACAGCAGAGAGGCTGGGGGGAGGGAGGAGAGGAATGAGACTAAAGGAAGCAGGAAGAGTTGGAAGAGAAAGATGAACATGAAGGCAATAAGAGAAAAGAGAGGGAGAGACAAAGAGTGTGCGGGAGGGGCAAGAGATGGGCACCTGGCATCCACCAGGATCTGAGAGATGCCTCTGCAGCACCAGATCAGGGTCGGCCTGCCCTAGGAACTGTACGATGGAGCCAGGGACAGGCATGCCCCGGCCTGGGCTGAAAAGCACCACCAATGCTCTCCTCTCAGAGGGCCCAGCAAAGAGCAAGTAATGTGTGGGTTTTCTTGTTTCTGTGCAACAAGGATGTATTTAGTTGGCACCTACTCGGTGGCAGACCCTGCTCAGCACAGAAAGAATGGACACTGGCACACGCCGGGTGAGGAGATGCCATAATGGGCAGAGTCCCCAGGTTAGCACCTGCCCTCGGGTCCAAGGCCTGGAAGAAGACAGACGAGCTGGGACTATCCAAGAATGGAAAATGCACCACAGCAGCACAACACAGATGTGGGGGGCAACCCAAGTCCCAGCGCCATGTCCTGACCCTGACCCTGAGCTATCTGGATCCTCTCTGCACTCAGTTGTGTGGGTGTCCATGGGGCTAGTGCTGCTCCTTCAAGACCTGTGGGGATATTCGATGGGGCGATGGGTGAGCAGCCCTGGCACGCATCTGGCTGGGAGGTTCTCTTCCTCCTCCTCAGCCACCTGGCATCGCCCTCACCTGGTTTCTATAGTGCCTCCATCCTGCCTCTCACCCACCTCTCACATAGTTTACGCCTCCCCTCTGTGTCTGAGTCCCTTGAGCACCCGAGTGCTTGTTTGCAGGGGTTTACACATCCTCATGTCTGAAGTTCCATTTATCTCCCTTTGGTTGAATTTTCCCAGAATAGAGACGACACTTCCCATTCCTCTGAAGCCTCCACAGTGAGTGCCATCTGGGCTCCTGGTCTCAGGGGCCCTGGTCTGGGTTTGGGCTGAGTGCACCCGGCACCCTAAGATTCACCAAGTGCACCTGGATGCCCCGTTCTGCTTGCAAGCTGCCTGCATCGGGCATTTCACCCTCATTGGCTTGTTTAATCAGCACGAATATCCCAGGAGGGAAGAATACTATCTTTCTTACCAGGGAGGGAGCTCAAGGTCAGAGATGCGAGGAGTGTGTCCACAGCGCATAGTCAGAAGCCAGGCTGGGGTTTCTATAACTAACAACAATGACAGTAATAGACATGTGGCCTTGTTAGCGTGCTCCTTTGGGTCATAGTACCCTCAGAGGTAGATACTATTATTGTTCTCATTTGCAGGGGAGATAGTGGGCACAGAGGAGTCAAGCCACTTTCCCAAGGTCTCCTGGGTCGGAAGTGGGGAGCCCAGGTCAGCTAACTACAGTTGAGCAGATGCTGCCTGCCCAGGTTCACGCAGGTTGAGGTCTGGTTTCTGTGACAGGACTCAGGGGATGGCACAAGAAGGGGCTGCCAGTGTTCAGGTAGATGTGTGCAGGACCTTGTGCACAGAGGGGTGGTCTGGGGAAGGTCTTGGCTCGCCCTGCCAGTCCAGCCCTCTCCAGGGGAAGGCTGACCCACACCAGTTTGGAAGCACAGCGGAGAAAGACCAGATGTGGGGAGGGGCTGAGACAAGCCTGCATTTCACCCAGGCAATGAGATTGATGCGTGCCTGTTTGCTTAAAACATCCCTCCCTGCTTCCAAATGATCAGGCTCAGAGCCACGGCTGTACTAAGACAATAATCACTAATCAAGTCAAACTCTCCTTTTAATCAGTTCAGTTGTTACAGGAAGCAATGCAGCTAGGCCTATGCTGGGCGGGAGGCCGCCCATCCCCAGCATGTTCCAGAGGCTGGGGTGGCGCCCAGGCCTGTGGGCATCCTGAGCTGCAGGCTCTCCAGGCACCACTGGGTGCCCAGCGCCGCAGCTGCTCTGGCTGAAGCCCCCTGGGTGCTGTCTCCAGCCTGCCCAGCTCTCGGGCTAACGGGGCTGGGAGTAGAAAGAATGGGACCACAGGAAGAGTGTAGCCTCTGAAGCCAGGCCCTGGGTTTGAATGTGACCCTGCCATTTACGCCTGGATCACAGGAAACATCCCCTGACATCATTGGCCTGGTGTGTGAACGGGAGATAGAAAACATGGTAGTGTCTTTCGGAAATGCTACTCACCCTCAAAACGTGGCCCACGCATCCCCTCCTCTGTGATGCTCCTCAGCCAGGGTCTTGTCTCCCTCCCTGAGGTAGCTTGTCCCTCTTCTACATTTTCCAAAACAAATGCCGGCCAGAGTGCTCATTACACTGAGGGATGTTTCATCACTTAAATTATGTCTGTTTTCACCCTGGCTGGTTTAGCTCAGTTGGTTGGCCTGCAGACCAAAGGGTTCCTGGTTTGATTCCAGACAAGGGCATGTATCTTGGTTGTAGGCTCCTCCCCGGCCTAGGCCCTGGTCAGAGTTCATGCAGAAGGCAAACAATTGATGTGTTTCTCTTACATCAATGGCTCTCTCTTTTCCCTCTCTTTTCTACTCTCCCTAAAAATCAATGTGAAAATATCCTTGGGCGAGGCTTAACAACAAAAAAATTCTGTTTACTAGACCAGGAGAAGGTAAGAAATTGTAATGTAATCACGACTGTGGCCCACAGCGGCCTCCACAATGCCTGCCTGGCACCTAGTAGTTGCTTATTGCATGTGTGTTGAGTAAATAGTGAATGAAGAGTAGTGAGTAGTATGTAGACTTACAAATCTGTCTTCTGTATTCACATACGGTGCCCCTGACCGTATGCTGTTATCTGGTTGCACTCGCCAGCCAGACCAGAGATGTGCAGGACACAGCCACTGGGGAGCAGCCAGCATGCAGAACTCCATCAGTTTTCCAGCCACCAACAGATCCATGTTGCTCGCTCTAGATGACTCCTCCTACTGGAGGGCTTCACATTAAGTGGGACTGAATTCGCTATTGTTACCCGTCCCCCATATGCTCATCTCCAAGTGGGCCCTCTCCTCCTCAGCTGGTCCATTTCCTCTGTGGGCTTTGGAATTGGATGATGGATATTGAATGGCCCAAGCTCCCAGGCAGGGAAAGACGGAGCCTGTTGGTGGAGCCAGGCCCTTCAGCTGAGAGATTCACCCAAGGGAGGGCTGTCTGGTTGAGCCAGACAGTAGGTGCGATGCTTGTGAGGTACCATCGCTAGCAGTCTCTGTGCTGCCATGAGTGGCAGCTGCAAGCTGCCATTTCATTAAGTGGAAATGCCAAGGAGTTATCGAGGCCCCGAAGCCTCTGATGGCACCAACTCTCCTCAAGGGCAGCAAATGGCAGATGGATTTGCTGCTTTTCCTCCCTTTTCCTCATTCCCTTCCCCCACGGCAAAGGAAGGTGCCTGCTCTCCACATCGCCCCCCCACACACCCCTGTGTTCCCATTCTCTCCCTGGTGACCTACCAGGACGCCTGCTATCTTGGCGGGGAGCCCACACAGCACAGCAGGCAGGGCAGCCTCCACATATGTGAGGGCGTCTGTGCGGGTTGAACTGAATCTCCCTAAAGGATGCTGCAGTCCTAGCCCCACCACCTGCCAACATGATTTTATTTGGAATTAAGGTCTTTGCAGATCATCAAGTTAACATGAGGTCATTAGTGTGGCCCTTAATTTAATATGATGGGGGAGAGGGTGTTGTTTGTGTGATTTTAATGTCCTTACAGGATATTTGTAGACAGACAAGCACATGGGGAGCGTAACGGAAGGACTGGAGTGATGTTACTGCCAGCCAAGGAACTGCAGAAGTTAGGATAGAGGCTAGAACAGACCTTCCCTGGGCCTTCAGAGGGAGCGTGGCCCCCTGACACATTCATCTCGGACTCCAGCCTCCAGACTCTGAGACAAGGCATTTCTGTGGTTAAGCCGCCTGGTCTGTGGAGCTTGGTCATGGTAGCCCCAGGAAACCAAAACAGAGCCTAACCTAGCCTTTCCCGGGCGGGGCCAATGGGAGCCATTGCAGGAAGGGTCTGAATGAGGCCCTGTAAAATGTAGCATCCACTTCCATGCCCCAGGCGCATGGGTAGGGCTTAGGCTTTGGAATTGGAGCCTTGTGGGTCCTGGTTCACCCCTCACGGTTTCACCTTCTCCACCTGTAAGTGGGGTTGGGGAACAGCTTACATTTCTGCCAAAAAGATCAAACTGGCAAGTGACTATGAAGCCTAATTTAGCATAAGCACCTGATTCAGTAAACAGAAATCACTGCTCATGACTGTGGTTGTTGTGATGCCTATTAAACTAACACCAGAGAGCTTGGCGGAAGGGCAGGCCGACCGAAACCCTCCGTAGCTGTCTGACCCCAGGCTGTTGGGCTCTTGCACCTAGAGGGCAGTCCCAGTGCTGCAGCGCCTCACCCCCTTCCCACCACCCAGCTCCATCCCCAGCAGGAGCAGCTCGGGTGCCCGCCCATAGCCAGGAATGTCCTTCGGGTCCTCTTTGGCGGGAGTGGGTGATGTGCCATCAGTGATTCATGGTGCAACGCCGTAGCACAAGGACTCCGAACAGGTTATGAAGCCATCAATCTTGATCTGAGGTCTCTGAACAAACGCTCCGCCAGTGAGAAAAGGTAGCAGGGCCTGGGAGCGGGGGCAGGAAAGACCTTGCAGGGAATGAGCAAGAAGAAAAAGTGTGCAAACTGGAGTCATTAGAAACATATTCTACTCTCATTCTCTCCAATTCCAACCATATCTTCTATCCCCCACCTCATCCCGCCCCAAAACACACCTGGCTCAATTCATCCCATCTCAGCTCTGTGGCCCTTGGGGATCTGCCCACTTCTGTCCATGAAGAGCTGGTGTGGTCATTTGAAAGCTGAGAAAATCTTAGAACAGGCCCCTTAAAAGAGGAATCTCAGCTGTGCAAGGAACACTCTCCTCATCTGATCCCAGAATATATTTACAACTCTTCCTTCTGCTTCTTGCCCACCAAAGACCCCTTCCACCAGCCCACTCACAGTCCTGGCTCATTCCCATCCCCTCTGGTCTAGTGTGCCCCTACTAAGAAGAATCCTGGCCCTTAGAATCAGATTGGGCCAATCAAATCCTAGCAAGAGCAGGGCACACTGGAAACAAGGTGGGGGATGTGGGGGAGATTCGGTATAAGAACTACTTCCAAAGTGTGAGAAGAGCAGGGCAAGAGGCAGCAGGGAGCCATCACCACTCCTAGGCCAGAGGAGCAAGAGAGAAAAGAGAGGGATGTGAAAAGGGAAAGGCTGTGACTTCCAGAAGAGGCACCCAGCTGACGGTGGAAACCCATGGGAAGGAAGATGGCAAGCTAAATATCCCGACCTCACTCTTCACCAATCACCATGCCATCAAAACCCAATTGGAAGTCGAGAGGAGCTCATTGATGAAATTCCCACGTCCGATTCTCCAGGGCACAAAGCGGGATAAAGTTTGGTACAGAGAGCAACTGGGTGAGCAAACAGAAGCTATCCAGCTTAAAGCCAGCAATCAAATGCCAGTTTTCCCATTTATCAGTTGTGTGACTTTGGACAGGTAACTATTCTGAGCTCAAGCCTCTCTCTCTCTCTCTCTCTCTCTCTCTCTCTCTCTCTCTCTCTCTCTCTCTCTCTCTCTCTCTCTCTCTCTCTCTCCTCTCCTCTCCTCTCCTCTCTCCTCTCTCTCTCTTTCTCAGGGGAATAAGACTGGTCTGTGAGTGTACCATTGTGAGAATAAACTAAGTAATGTATATAAAGTACTTTTCGCAGTGCCTGGCACATTGTGCGTGCTCAATAAATAATACCCCTTAGGTATTTTTAGCCTTATTAAAGCCCCAGGAGAATTGCCATATCTTCTGCTGATATTCCTCTGGCTTCTCCTTTCTTCCCGTTCACAGGGTTTCTATAGCATCTGTGCTAATCCCATGAGGTGTTTTCTGTCCTTTGATCATTGTCATGCTTGGAACGGCCTTTCTGGATTCCAGGTAGAATACCCACCCATGTTTTCTTCTGTTGGTAATGTTGGTGTTTGAATGGTTTATCCTCCCAGAATTGATTTTGTTATAGACAAGAGATGTAAACACAAATGCACAGGCAGATGGCATATATGTGCCGGAAAGTTATATAAATGAATGAAAATGACAGGGTGGGGTTGAGGGCATGGTGGTGAACTGGAAAGTGAAAACAGGTCCCTTAAAGGAGGAGGTGCTATTCAGCTCAAGCTACCAGGTCCTGAAACAGAGCAGTGATCATTCTTTAATTAGTATTAAAAATTATAATAAACTACATACAACATAAAATTTACCATCCTAACCATTTTACAGTGATCTTTTAAAAAAAAAAACCACAAGTTAGATCCTATCATTCCACCGATGGCAGCTTCAGGCCTGGCAATGTCTTTTCCTTGCACTCAGCAACCAAACCCAAACTCCGCACAGCTGTGGCCCCTGGGTGACCCGCCTGACATGACTCGAAGGTCTAGAAACTCCCATCCCTCTGCACCCCCTCACTGTACTCCAGGCACAGGGACTGGAAACATCTGGTATGTGTCTGTCTCAAGGTCTCTGCACTTCCTTCTTCTTCCCTGAAGCATTTCAGCTCAGGATCCACAGACACCTTGAGCTCCTTGCGTAAGCTGCCAATGCTCATGTCAGAGCTTCCTGCGGAAGAACGCTGGGTCAGGCCACCCATCTGGAGGCAACAGGGAGACAGCCGGTAGAGCTCTGGGGTTTTCCGTCCACATTACTAGTAAGTAGCTCTAACCCTATTTTTAAAAAGCTATCTACCACTACTTATGTGAAATTCCACCTTCTGCATATTCTAAATGTCCATAATTTATTGGGATTTATTTCTAGACTCTGTATTTCTACTTCTACTCTAACTCCAAAATAGTTAGAGTACTTCAGCTTCATAATACATTTTAATTTCTGGCAGTGTCTTAATATCTCTCTATTTATAAACTCTGTCACACTTTTCCTAGCTCTTTTCCATGGTTTCTTTTCTAGAGGAACTGTAACATTATTTGTCAAATTCCTCCTAACATTCTTGTCTGTGTTTTGACTGGTATCACAATGAAATATACTTTAAATTTGGGGAGATTGATGTAAATATAAAGTTAATTAGCTTGTGAAATATCCGTATGTCTTCTTATTTATTGAACTTTTGTTACTAAATCTCATTAGAGTTTCAGTTTTTCATCATACAGGACCTACACATCTCTTGCCATATTTATTCATTGATATTTTATTTCTTTGTTATTATTATGAATGGAAGTTTTTCTTGCATTACATTTTCTAACTGGTTATTGTTAATATAAAATACATCTATTAATTTTTTATACTCTAAACTTTTTAACCAGCTATTTTGCTAAATTCTTTTTTAGTTGTTAACAGTTTTTTAAATGCTTCTTCTCAGTTTTTCCAGATTTATAATCATATCTAAAAATAGTGATTTTGCACCTTCCTTTTCAGTATGTCTTTTTTCTAATATGCACATAGTTTCTAAAGTAATGTTGAATGATTGTGAGAACCGTGGGCATCCTTAATACTGACTTTAATAGAAGTGCTTTGTTAAGTTTTAAGCATGATGCTGGCTTTAGTTTTGTATGAAGGAAGTGCCCCTTTATTCCAAATTTAAATAATGAACAGGCCTTGCATTTTCTCAGGTGTGTTTTCATTTAGCATCCCTTGAGATAATCCCAAAGAGGATTATCCTGGCTTGACTGCCCCCTGCTCCAAGACCTCCCTGAATTCCATCAGGAGCACATCCAGAGCTGCAGCCTGCTCCCTGTGGGACAGCCTCCCACTGTGGCATGATCTCAGATCGAAGGGAAGCCCCTAAAGCTCCATGTGTTCCTGGTAAGACACCCAACCCTGTCATGTTGACATTGCCAGGGAGATCAATCCTCAGAGGAGGCCAAATGGAGAACTGACGATACATCTCCCCTTAAAGGTTTTTAGGGCTTATTTCATCAGAACCCCAACTCTGTTTACCTCCCTTCTCCCTCTACTCATCCCCACTCAAAAATACACAAGCTATGCAATACCCACCTCTTCAAACCCAGGACCACGTATTCTGTGGAACTCATGTTCTCATTAGTGAGATCCTGATAAAGAATGATCAAGCTCTTCTCTGAAAACTCCCATCACCTTCTTGTTTGCTGAGTCAGGCTCTGCCCTGAGACACTGCTTTCCTGAGAAGCCCTGAAATGGCAGCCCCTGGTGCTTCCACCACCACAGTTGGAGTGTGTCAAGCATTTCCCTCACCTTCACTGCTGCTTCCAGGCCATCTCTCCTCCCCTTTCCTCTATATCTCCAGCTCCTTCCAAGGACATGTCCCTGTTGCAGTGTCCTACCAACCATCCTGTCACCTCACTGCAATGCTGCCCTACCTCTCCTGTCTTGTTACTCCATTCATCCCCCACATGGGCGATTCAGACAACACCCAGCCTCTCACATCCTGAATGCTTCACTTCCAATGATGTGGATAGTTTTCTTCCAGCTTCAGTTAGTCTCCAGCCACCAACTTCTCTTCCTCCACTTACTCACCCTGACACCGCTATTCCAAAATCATTTGAATCCCATCAATAACATGCATGGGCTTCTCTTTTTTCCTTTCTGTCTAAACTTCTTCTCATGTTCTCTTGTCCTCTGTATCTTATTACTCAGCGCAGATTCCAAATCTATATAATCTCTTAGATTCCAATCACTATAATCTCTCCCTTAAACTTACCCTTCACTCTCTCGCCCTCTTCCTCTGTTAAACTCATCCAGCAAAACTCCCTTTTCTCCTCACACTTGCAATGAAGCAGTAAGATATGGCTACTCAAAATCTCTACTACATTTCCTTAATTCTTTACACACTCTCCCAGTTTACTACTTCACATCAGGGCAGATGTTCATCCCTTCAAATCTGTACCCCTTCTTTAGTAATAGAATTTTTAGTTGGACATATGGCTTCCCAGAAGTAAGACGACATTTCACAGTTTCCTTGCAGGTCAAATTTGGCTCAGTGGGATTTTTATGTGGCAACTTTTGGAAACTTTATTTAAAAGACTACAGAGACCTAACCAGTCTACTCATTCCCTCTCTTCATTCTGGGCCTTGTCTATAAATGTGACAGCAGAACGTCATTTCAGACCACGATCATGAGGGCCTTTTCCCAGGAATGGTGAGCAGAAGTCAGAAAGAACCGCTCCCCCTAGAGCTTCATGGCATAGCACTCCAGCGCTGGGTGACTGACTTCCAAATTTTTAACTTATTTAAGCCACTATTATTATGGGTGTTCATTACTCCTGAGAATAAAATTTTAACCAATAGCCACTCTCTCCTTAAATCTCCAACAGTCTTTACCCTTCCTACTCTCTACTCCCAGCTGATGATCTTGTTCCTTATTTTGCTGAGAAAACAGACACAATGAAAACAGAATTTCTATATCCACCCACCACCAAACTGTCAACTGCCTGCACCTCTGCGTACACCCTCTGGGGCTTGCTCCTGATGGTGATGAGCCTCCCGCACCTGCACCTCTGCTCTGCACTGGAGCCCCCTCTCTGTCCACTCAAGGGTTATGCTCCTGCTGTTGGCCTCTTACTTGTACCCTCACTGTTTCCAGTTTACATGATCCCTCTAAGTGACATAAAAACACTCAACTGCCTTCGTATTTTAAAAAAGAAAACAAATCGCAGAAGTCTACCGAGTTCGTATCTTTCTCCAGCCATTTTGCTCTGTGGCTTTGTAATAGCATCCTGTTCTCAAGGTCTCTTCTCCTCCCTTCCCCTCTTCTTGAGCAGGAGGTGACTGCAACCTCCACCTTCCCAATGCCAGTTCTCAGTGCTCATGCCACTGGCATCGCAGCAGCATTCGGCACAGTTGATTCCACCACCAACTTCACACATTCTCTCACCTGGTTTGGGGGACCCTACTCTTTATAAATTTCTCCCCAAGCTGCTCTTTCTCAGTCTCTTTGCGGGTTCTTCCTAATTGCCCTTACCTCTAAGTCACAGTTGCCCTCAAACTCTGGCCACAGACCTCCTCTAATCTCATCTATCCCAGTGGCTTCAGTTATAGTGTATACTGATTGCTTCTCATTTTCAAATCTGTATGTCTGACCTCTTTCCTGAATTCCAGACTTTATATCCAACTCTCTAGTATACATTCCCAACCGGATAACTAATAAGCATTATAATTTTAGCACAATCAAAATCAAATTCTTGAAAAAGCTGAACTCACTGAAGGAGGCAAACTTGGGCTGGCCTTAGATGGACGTGTCCATACCAAGGGTTAGTCCTTTTTTTCCACACAGGTCCTACCTAACAATGCTTTCTCTATTCATCTGGCTGCTCAGGCCCCAAACCCTCTGAGTCATTCTTGACATTTCTTTCTTTTCTGTGAATGCCTATCTATGTGTGTCTTTTGTTTTGAGGTGGGTGTCTTGAAAACAGCAAATAGTTGGTTCATGTTTTTTGTATCCATTCAGCTACCCTATGCCTTTTGATTGGAGCATTTAATCTATTTATATTTAAGGTTAATACTGATAGTACTTACTTATTGCCATTTTAATTCTGTATGGCTAGGTTTCTCTCTCTATTTCTTTTTCTCATTACAGCAATCCCTTTAGCATTTCTTGTAATGCTGGCTTGGTGGTGATGAATTTCTTCAGTCTTTTTTTCTTTTCTGGGAAGCTCTTTATTTCACTGTCTATTTTGAATTATAACTTTGCTGGATATGGTAAACTTGGTCTTAGATCCTTGCTCTCTTTGTCTTTAATTAAATTGGCATTTTAATTATGATGTGTCTGGGCATGGGTCTGTTTGGGTTCTTCTTGTTTGGGGTTCTCTGTGCCTCCTGAACTTGTATGACTTTTTCCTTTACAGGTTAGGGAAGTTTTCTGCCATTGTTTTTCAAACACCTTCTCTATGCCTTTCTCCCTTTATACCTCTTCTGGCACACCTGCTATTCTAATATTGTCATGTTCCACATTGTTCTACAGCTCCCTTAAGCTGTTCTCCTGGTTTTCAATTGTTTTTTTCTTTTTGGTTCTCTAATTGAGTGATATTTTCAACTATGTCTTCTAATTCACTGATTTGATCCTCAGCTTCCTCTAATCTTCTGTGTGTTCCTTCGAATGTGTTCTTTATTCGTGTTATGTCATTCTTTATCTCAGATTGTTTTTTTCATAGTTACTATATCTTTTTTCATGCTTTTAAGCATTTTTACCATGATTAATTTGAACTCTATTTCAGATAAGTTTCTTATCTCTGTTTCAGAATCCTCTAGTTCATTCATTTGTGGGTTGTTTTGTTGTCTCCTCATTTGGGCTTTCTGTTTGGGTTTGTGACTATATATTAGGTAGATCCTCTATACCTCTCAATATCTAGAGCAGGACAGTGTTAAAGGCTGTTTCTGACTAATTAGATCAGGCAGAGACTCAGAGTCTCCAGAGACCCCCTCTGCCTATAGACTGATAGGATTCTGACTTGAATTGCCCACCAGGCAATCATCTTCAGGTGCGGCGAGTTTTTTTCCCAACAGGGTGGGGCAGTTGCTTCTGCCTGAAGGCTAATTGTTATTTTTAATCTCTCAGGACAAGATATTTTGTGTCAACTGTCTTCCCCCTAGGCAAAGCAAATGTCTATGTGGGAAAGATGTCCCCCACTGTATAAGGGAATGACTCAGCCTAGGAAGCTTGGGGTGCCTACCTTCTGAGCTCTATCCCAGGCATCCCCAGGCCTGACTTCTGCTCTCACAGCTCCAATCCACTTCATCCTCCCTCTGCTGGAGCACAAGGTGAGTGGCTTCACAAGGAATTTTGTGCATTGGTCCTTTAAGAGAATGCCTGAATTTTCAGCAGTTATTCCCTGCTGACAGCATCCCAATGCTTTTCATAGCCAGATGTTATGTGAGTACCCTCCTCTGTTGGGGGGCCCAGCTTTGGGATTAGATCCCAGAGTTCTCAGTTTCAACTCCCCACAGCTGAGATATCTCTCTAGGACTTCAGTTGCTATCTGTGGGTGTCCCGCCAGCCTTTTCACACCTCCACCCCTCCTACCAGTCTCTGTATGGTCTCCGCTTTTGGTTCTCGAGTGTCAGGGTTCTTTCCTGCGAGTCTTCTATTGCTTATTCAGGATTTTTTTTCTATATTTCAGTTGTAATACCAATTTGTTCCTAGGAGCATGTCTGCAGCATCCACTTACTCTGCTGCCATTTCTTTTGTACTTCAGTTGACTTCTGAAAAAATAAAAAGCTGTACTTTTAAAAAATGTCAAGTTGAGAGAGACCTGAATCCCTATCTAAACTGTCAGAAAATTCTGCCAACTACCTTAAGAGCAAGGCCAGAAACTAATTATTTCCTATCTCCATCACTACTAACTTGTCCAAGACATCACTGTCTTTTGTTGGGACAACTACAAGGGCACCACAACTAACCTATTTGCTGGCTACCTCTCTGTCTTCCCCGAAGGCTACTCTGCCATCTCCCATTCCGCTTTAGCACGTGGCCTCCTCTCTGGTCCTCTCATCTGGCCACCATACTCCTGTCTTAAAACCTTCACTCAGGCTGCTTTTGAAGCCAGAAATGTTCTTACCCCGGACAGCCACATTCCCTCCCTCCCTTCATGTCTTCACAAAAGCCATCTTGTCAGAGAGGCTTTTCCAACCGTAATGTCCAAAACAGCACGACGCAGCCCCTCTGCCATTCTCTAGCACTTACATTGTTTTACTGTCTTTATAACACTCTCGCTGCCTGGTACTGTATTACTTATGTATCCATTGTTTATTGTATGTCTCTCCCCAGCCGAAATGTATGCTGCACAAATGCAGGGACTCCGCCCCCTTCCCTCCTGCTTATCTCCAGCACCTACAACAGAGCCTGGTAATACAAGCGTTGAGAACATTCCTTATTCCTTTTGCTCTTTAAACGGAGAACCATGTGGACAGGAATTAGTCTCAGCAACAGACAGCTGGGAGCAGGATGAGGATGCTGATGACCGGTCAGTGCCTCGTGAGGAGGCTGCCCAAGCCAGGGCTCTGGGAAAAGGAGCCATGCCCTTGTCTGCACCAGTTCAGAGTAGGGTTCCTGTCCCACTAGGCTGGGAGGAGGGAGTGGGTCTTCTATAAATGTTTCTTCACTTGTTGTGTGACCATTTCCAGGCACTTTCAAATGATTTTGTAAAAATCATGTTCACCAGTTTTGTGGGTGACCAGTGCATGGATCTCCCACACTGTCATGTCAGAGTGAAACTGTTCCAGGTCTGTCATCTTGCTCTTATCACGTCATCCTGCCAGGATGTTCCTCTTGCTACTTGTTTTTGAAAAAATATTGCAGGTGTAGAGAGTTGCTGAGTCATAGTCCGAGTGGATCATCATACTCTCATCTATGTAGGACCCCTTTATGGTGATATAGCTTTAAAAACGTTCCTCCCTTTATTCCATTCCTCACCCCACCACAGTTCCAACCTCACAGATATTTTGCATTTTGTGTCATGTGAAATGTATGTCACATTATATATATTTTCTTTTCACTCAGCACTGTTTTCAGGATCCATTCATCAATATATGCGATTTGCTGCTTTTAGATGCTCTGTGGTACTTGATGCTGTGTGCACACACACACCCTTTACACCCCCTGCCCACATTCCCACCATTGGATGCCCAGGCACCTTCAGCTCCCATGACAGCTGGCCCTGCAAGGACATCCTCGCCTTCTTCTGGGTCTGTGTAAGAATCTACCTTGGGTACATCCCATCAGGAGCTGGACATGGGACATTGCTCCGTGAAATCACCTTGTTCAGACTGCTTTTCTGAACGGCTGCACCAGGCTACTGCCGCCAGCCTTGTGCCAAGATGCTGATGGCCCATCTTCCCACCAACATGTGTCATCATCATAATTTTGCCCGTGTAATAGGTATAAAGCAGTGGTTCTCAACCTTTCTAATGCCGCGACCCTTTAATACAGTTCCTCATGTTGTGGTGACCCCCAACCATAAAATTATTTTCATTGCTACTTTATAACTGTAATTTTGCTACTGTTATGAATTGTAATATAAATATCTGTGTTTTCCAGTGGTCTTAGGTGACCCTGTGAGCGGTTCTCAACTTGTGGGTCGTGACTCTACTATAAAGTAATGTGTCAGTGATGTTTTAATTTACTTTTTTTTATCACAAATTAGTTTCAGCATCTCTTTATGTGCTTATTAATCTTTAGGATTTTCCCCTAAATTGTTTATTGGTATCTTTATATAATAAACATTTTTTGTATATAATATGTGTTTGGTACAATGTTAAATCCTTTATATAGTCTATGTAAATTGATTCTTATAACAAAGTAATATCAAAGTATAACAAATAAGTAATATTATCTCCCTTTTTACCAAAACTGAAACTATAATTTAGAAAGTTTGAATAACTCTCCTGATATTATAAACATTTAATTAGTTCTGAGCCATGACTCAAACCCAGTCGCTTTGGCTCTCAAACACCTATCACTAACAACTGCCAACAAAGCTACCCCATATTGACGGATGTCTGGAAACCTGGGAAAGAAGTTGGAGCATTTCTTGGGAGGAGGAGGGTAATTTTAAAAAATTATTTTTAAAAATAATTATTATTTATGAAGTACTGTGATAGGTATTAGGAGTAAGGAAACAAATAAGGCAGAAAGATTCTTGCTGTCATCAAGCTTAGGATCTATTGGAGATACAAGTATACAAAAATTTATGAATTACAATTGTGGTAAGAGTTGTTAAGAAGTATAAGTGCATGCAATCAGTCAAGCTTTCTCAAAAGAGTAACCTTGAAGATGAGATATTGTAAGAGAGAGAGATGGTGGTGAAGTCAGAGTCCGAGATAGAGCACAGTGGTCCCTCTTGTCTGCAGTTTCACTTTCCATGGTTTCAGTTACCCTTAATCAGTGGCAGCCCAAACAATATTAAATGGAAAATTCCAGAAGGAAACACTTCATATCTGGTAAATTGCATGCCATTCTGAATATTGTGGTGAAATTGCACAGGGTTCAGCTCCTACCCTCCAGGATGGCAATCCCCACTTTGTACAGGGAGTATCACTGTAGGTTCTCTTGCACATTAGTCACTTAATAGCCATCTGAGCTATCAGATGGACTGTGATTTGCAGTGCTGTGTTCAGCTCACCCTTAGTTTACTTAATAATGGCCCCAAATCCAAGAGTGATGATGCTGGCATTTCAAATACACCACAGAGAAGCTGCCAAGTGCTTTCTGTAAGTGAAAAGGTGTGTAGTATAAGAAACATACTATACTAGAGGCCTGACCCACGAAATTTGTGCACTTGGGGGATGTCCATCAGTCTGAATTGTAAGAGGGCATAGGCCAGGCCAATCATCAGTTCATGATTGGAGCTGGGGAGGGACACGGGAGGTTGGCCAGCCAGGGAGGGACTATGGGAGGACTCCAGGGCATGTCTTGCCCATCTTACTTAGCCCTGATTGGGCAGATCCAAGCAGCAAGCTAAACTATGGGTTGGAGCCTCTACCCCCTGGTGGTCAGTGCACATCTTAGTGAACAGTTGAGCATCCTTATCATATCATTAGCATATTATGCTCTGATTGGTTGAATGCTCAACCAGGCAACTGGACACTTAGCATATTAGGCTTTTATTATATAGGATAGACATAGTAAATATAGGGTTTGGTACTATCCATGGTTTCAGGCATCCACTGGGGCTCATGAAACTTATTCCCTGTGGGTAATGGAGGACTGCTGTAGAAGCCCCAAGTCAACAAAAGTCATCAGGGAAAAAGCAGGGAAATTATTAAAATCACTGGTGCTGACAAACTGAGAAGTACATACCCATAGTCTAGAAATTGATCTTCTAAACATAAACCTTGAAAACATGTACAAGGATGTCGTTGCCACAGTGCTTACAACAGTAAAAACATTTAGAAAAAAAAATCAAATAGAGGAATGAGTAAACTGTGCTATAGTCATGCACAAAAGGAATGCAATATAACAGTTAAAAGAATGAACTAGATACAACATGAAAATATCTAAAAAACATAAAATAGATACATAAAATATAAAAGATTTATATAGAAGTCAAAAATCCAAAGCAATAATGTATGTATTTTCCATAGATGCACATTTTAAGTAGAAAAAGTATAAAAACAAGAACTGGAATGATATGGAGAAAATTCATAATAAATGTTTTCTCTGAAAAAGAGTATGAGAAATGAGAGATGAGAAAAAAGGAAACTTTAGTTTGATCGGTATTGTTCTTTTTATTTTATTAAAAATATTTAAAGCAGAAAATACAAACTGTTAGCATTTTAATTCTGGATGGTGAGTTCACTAATATTAGTTTCATTTTATTAACATTATTTTTTCAATATTAAAAAGAAACATAAACACAAAAACAAATGACCAAGTTTAGCCCATTACAAATGGCATAATATTCAAGATGTTGTTATTTTATGTTGAAGATTCTGCAAGAACAACTTTTCCCAATAGTAATTTGATTACTACTGATGAAACCTTTGTATAGGCCAGGGCATTAAATGTACAGAAAGTAATCTTTGGCATTTGTGTCAAAAGTGATATTTAGGCTGTCTCAATGATGGCATTTGTTTTTCCAGAGAAAATAAGAAATGAAAAATAAGGCACTTGGTAAGTCTGGTTACAACACAGCAGTAACTCCCTGGGCACAGGGTAAGTTTAGGAGTCAGCATCTATTATTCCCTCTCTTACCCCTCTACCACTATTGGGCTGGTAGGATTAATCCTTGATGTGTTGCACTAAAATAGAAAAATGGTGATCACTATTTGCACGAGTCTTAGGAAATGTTATTGATCATGAGGCATTCACCATGCTGTGAAAGTTGGGCAGCCATTGAGGCCAGGTTGGATTCAGAAAGGGAAAACTAGGAACAATTTTGAAGCGTGAATATTCCAGTACCTTCTTTCATGTCCTTCCAACAATGTACACTCTCTCCCACCAGATATGTCACAAGCTATCTTATCTCAAGAGTATGGCCCATCTTTGATGTGTCATGATCAGTAATATCCTCTGAAGACCCCAACTCATTCATAAGTCACATAAACCTGGATCTGAGTCTTCTATTGGAGGAATTTGAAAAGTAACTGATGTTCTAAAGCAACTACTAGGAATAAAAAGGAAGAAAAGAAAAACCATTATCAAATATATTTTTATATTTTAGCTACTTGGTTTTAAGGAGATAAGTTGATAGTTGACAGAAAACTAGAAATGACAAAAATTTGGTCCAGCAATTCAATTTCTACCCATAAAGCCTAAAGTCTCTGTGACATTTGTTCCTCAATAGGTGCACAAGCTGCATTGGGTAGAGCTATTGATGTAGTTTGATGTCCTGGGATAGTTTATATAACACAAAGATTATGTGCTATTGAAAGTTGAAAGTATCCACTGGTAAAAGTCATGGGTTTGAAAATCTTTATTTCTGAGAAAATAATCCATAAATCAAGACTTCTTGAAAAATTAAAATAAGTTTGTGTACATAATTCTGAAATAATTATAAAAATTAATCATTTTAAGTTTCCTCATGGATTTAAATTGTTTAGGATACAGATTTGAAGCATATGTTTAAGTAGTTTTGATGCTTCTGAGGTCTTTAGTGTAATGGATTCCTTTTTCATGAATTCACACATTTATTCCATCTTTTCACATGAGGCACACTCTCAAGTAGTTGTGTTCCCATGAAGAATATCACTGTTATTGTCCGTTATAACAATAGCCAACAGTTTAAGAGCTTATAGATGGGTTATATCTTTTAGAATCAAAATAACTCCCCATGACATTGAAATTCTATTATGAGGCACTCGCCATTATCCCCACTTTGCACAATTTACAAGACCTTGACCACTTTAGAGCATGAACAACAATAAGCCAGAGTGTGTAATTCTTGAGTCAGCAAACTAAAAACCACTCTGAAAACCCAAATTGAAATTTCTCTATTGGCTTTCATGTTTCGTGTAGACAAATCAAAGGTCAGCGGGATTTTCAACCCTTGAAAATCAGCCTGTTTTGTGGTTATGGGTGGGTAGTGAGTTTTGTTTTCCTGCTGGCAGCAGCCTGGGGCACTTCCCATGATCGCTTTCTGGACCAGAGGGAGCCCCTGTGATCTGCATATTTAAATTGTTCCTCATTTCTGGCAAGTTTTCTTTGATTCTGCCTTGCTTACTGTTTCTGTTACACTAGATGTTGGTTGTACCTCGAAGACACCTGCAAACCGCTCTCTGTCTTCCACACCTAGACTGTTCTCTCCAAGCTCCTCTGTAATAGAATTGCTGTTTAAAAGCAAAAGCATTGCTGTTTTAACTGCCCACAGAGTGAGAGCTGCTCTTCATTGCTTTCAATGGGGTTTTAATTCTTCCACTGCAATTCCAGTGCCCTCTGACTCCTCCCTCACCCAGCCTGCTTTCTCTCACTCGTATCCTCTGGTAACTCCCTCACTCCGACTTGCTCTTTCCCAGCAGCTCTCTGGTCCTGCCATGCCCTTACATCCCAATGGGAACAGCTGGTATTACTTGGGGTGCTCTGAGTTACAATACTCTGAAACCAGCTTGTGCTGTAAGGAGGCAGCCAGGAAGGTTTGGAGGAGAGCTCCGGCTCCCCATCCCAGTCTCCACCAGGCTGGCTCTCCAGAGGGGCTGCCACAGGCAACCAGAGCAGCTTGCTCATCTGAGGGTATTTACAGAGGAAGAGCCTCACAGCCTACTGCCAAAGGTAACTGAAGAAAACCCCAAGCTTGACTCTGATTGGCCAACTTGAACCAATCACCGTGACCAGGAAATGCTTGCCCTGACTGGTTTAGGTCTCAGAATAATCAGTGCGATATGAGAACAGGTCACTGTGCCTTTGGGGTGAAGTTGAGGTCAGCTTGGGCAAGATGTTGAAAGCCCAAACACAAACTTGAGTCTGGTTAGGTAGGAAAGAAGAGAATCGCCTGGGGCGAGATCTTAGTTTTCTGTGTCATCTTGGGGGGTTTTGTTTGTCTGTTTGATACATACATAAGTATTTTCATGGAGAATCATAGGGAATTCTTCTTTTTTTCCCCTCACATCTCCCAGTCCCCATGCATTAGGAAGACCAATCAGCAACAACTCCAAAATATTTCCTGAATCTAATCAGCTCCCACCATGGCCCCTGCTTACCCTAATCCCAGCCACCATGGTCGCTAGTCTAAATCATGAAGACAGACTCTTTGACACTCCATTTTCCACCGGCAGGCAGAGTATTCTTTTAAAACAGTATCTAAAATACCCATCACATCTGGATCAAAATCCAGTCTTAATGGTAGTGTACAGGATCCTATGTGAAATGGACCACTTTTCACTATATTCTAGCCACCATGGCCTTCTTTTGGTACCAATTGATTTCTGCCTCTGGATCTTTGCAGTAGCCATTCCTTCGGTCTCACGGGTTCTTCCACCAGGAAGTTAGACTTTTCCTGACTGCTCCGTATAAAATCATGCTCATTCACTCACCCCGAGACATTTCTCCCTAATGAAATTACGTTACTAATGTGTTTACTTGTTTATTCCCCCACTGTAGTGAATGCTTTTTGAAGGCAGACCCTTACTTTTCTTCTTCACCATTATAGTCCCAGCACCTAAAATAGTGCCTGGCATTTAGCAGTCACTCTATAAACACCTGATGAGTGAATGAACAAATGGTGGAGGCCAGATTCCGAGAGAAGCTATTGGCTATGGAGCCAGAGGTTCATGCAGGTGTCAGTAAGGGTTGGAGGTGGGTGGGATCAAGGAGAGGGAAGTAGATTATGGTTACACTTCAAAGAAGTCTGTGACACACCCAGAGTCACATAGGGAGGCAGGAAAGACATGTGAGCTGGAGGGCAAGTCTCTTACTTGTCCACATTTCCCTGTCCTTGTAGGAGAAGGAATCCTGCTGAACATGAAATGACGATCTGTCCAGAAACAAGAGACAAAGATGGCTAGAAAGGAACTCTGATTCTTAAAGCTCCTTTTCCAAGAATACATGAAATATATAAAAGAAATTGATATGAGGCTCTCCAGGGGGAAAAATCAGTTACAAACAATTCATATAACAAGTCCTGAAAGGCTCATATATCTTCCTAGATTTATTAAATTTCATTTCAAAAGTTGGTTATAAATCAGCCAACAAAACTCCTTTTCTAACTGTCTCCAATATCCTCTGTTGCTGTAATTTTCACAAAAGACATAACACTTCCCAGGGCCTTCAACAGCCAGTAACACCAGCTGATTTAGACTCCATTTTGTCAATGGGCTTAAATAAGCCCCAAGAGAGCAAGACCCAAGAGGCTGAGGGATGGGTGGGGAGCCTGGGAGGGCTGTCGAGACATGGGAGAAGGCAGGGAGAGTGAGCAGCACTGCTGACAAATGCGGAGAAGCAGGCAGGTCGCCCCTGGGTATCCCAGATGCACCACATGCCCTGTGGGAAAGATCGGTGCCTCACCTCTGGGAAGGTCTGAGCTGGAAACTGCTTGGCCACTTCTTCCAAGTGTGTCTCAGTTGGATTATCAAGCCATTTGGAAACTTTGTGTGTTTGTCTGAATAGGGAGCACCATTTTCATTGTGTTGTTGGAAGCACTGAGTGGATCATGCATGTACAGCACTCAGCTGAGTGTCTGGCACATGTGAGCCCTCAATGAATGCAATGTATCAGGGGCCCTCCTGTCATCACACATCTGCTCTCTCTTGGGACAGTCTGTCTACTCTGCCCTGGATGAATTGATAGTAAAGCTGCATTGATCTGGACCTTACTCACTTACAATTTATGATAATTCATCAGTGTCCTAAACTGGAATTTACTTTTATAAGTGTTATTTAAAAAACTTACAGGGAGGTTTCAACAAATTTGTGATGAGACTACTTAAATTAATGAACCACTCACTGTTACTTGAGGAATAGACATTTATACCCAAATAATTGATGTGCTAATTACACATGATTCTTAGCTATCCAGAAATCAGGTCTCTGATTTGAAGTATAGTTTAAATTATTGAAAATATAAAAGTTGTTCTGAAATTTAGTCTACTAGATGCTTTTAATAAGTTGGTATTATAAGGTAACAGTACAGTCAATTTTTAATAATAATATCTTATAAATTCAAGTATTGGTCATATTTAAGAGAAGATTTAGCTTAGCCCTGTTAAGTGTGTATTAAGTAAGGGAAGAAGAAAAGAATACAAGAGAGAAAGCTGGGTTTCCCACTCTTTCCCATTCTTGATGTCACTTTCTCTTTGCCATCAGAAGAACACTGGTCCTCCTAGTTCAGGGATTCACAGTAAACAATACCCATTTCCCCACTGCTTGAGTCTCTATTACACTCTTTATTATTATTCTGATAAAAACTGACATTATTGTAACTAACCTTTAATATATATATATATATATATATATATATATATATTTACTTATTTCACAGAGGAAGGGAGAGTGAGAGAGAGATAAAAACATCAATGACGAGAGAGAATTATCAGTCAGTTGTCTAATGCAAGCCCCACATTGGGAGGTGCAGCCTGCAACCTGGGCATCTGCCCTCACCAGGAATCAAACCATGACCCCCTCTGGTTCATAGGTTGACATGAAACCATAGCCGGGCACTAGGCTTTTTAAAGAAAATAATTTACAATTTATTCTTTGGGTTAAACTTGCTATGATTAAAGTAGGTAATGAATACATGTAACACTGCTCATATAAATGCACTGGTTGGAGTGAGAGGAGGAGTAAGGAAAATATTTTTTTAAAGGTTCAGTTGAAAGGAAATGTTATTCAGTTTAGAGAAAATGCAATCCTATAGCTTCCACCAATTGCAAAACTAATTATAATTTTTTTTCTGTCTTTAAATAGAGAGCTGAAGAAACCTAGGAGTACCAGATACAGGAAAAACATACATTTCAACAAAACTTTTAGGCATAGTAAGCCTAAACTAAACTAACAGGATTGGATTGGCCCGCCCACTGAAGCAAATTTCAAAAACAACAAAATATGTGTAACAACAGTGTTCAAGAAAACAGATAACAGGCAAGTATAGTGATACCCAAGATATGAGACACAACCAAGGTGAGCCCTAGGATTGCCCCAGTCCTGCCGGAAGAGAGATGTAAGGCCACAGCACAGCAAGAGGGACCCAGAAGGCTCAGAGTTGAGGAGTTTGAGCTTAGAATCTGGGAGGTCAAGGCAGCTAGAATTCAAAGACAGACTACCAGGGAAGAAAGGATGGTGCAGGGAGAGAATCTCAGAGATCTGCAGACATCCCCCTTTCTGTCTTCAGCAGGGCACTGACCAGAACACACATGCAGAGGAACATCCCAAGGCTCTACGTGAGCACAGGGCCTAGGGACTGGGTCTCACCTGAAAAGCTAATAACCAAGGTAAAGTGTGAATGTCACCAGAACATAGGCAGAAACATAGTCCAGAAGCTCCCAGTTCTAACTGGGAGAGAGAAAATATGAGTTTCAAGAGAATGAGTGCTGTGGTTAGACAAAGGGGCAGACACGGGACCGTGTGTGGCAAGTGCCCTTTCCTGTGGTTCCTGCTGTGTCACCACAGGCTCTTCTGCAGGATCATGAATGGCTACTTGAAGGGCTGCCCTGGGTTACCCGCCTGGAAACTTCTCATCCTTAAAATGGTCTTCCGTATTTCTTATACAAACCAGTTTCTCTGTGTAGCAGACAATTATTGCTTTGTCTTCCAGCACCCCTCCCTTTTATCTTCTGATCAACCATATCCCGGACCTCCTATAACTTGGGCCTGACTGGGCATGGCCATCTTCCTATCTGGGCCTACAGAGTGGATTCTGCGTCTGGCCAGGCCACTGAGCCCTCGTCACAGTGACTCCTCAGGTGGTGGACATGTGGGCTAAGCCAGGCCAACCAGCTTTATTTTTCACCAGGAGCTAGGAGGACTTTCCTTTTCTATGGTGGTGGCCTCATTCTGAAAGAATATCCTTTGTGATTGGAAAGGATGAAGATGACATGGAAAAGGGTAGAAATGAAAAAGTCTTCTGAGATTTAAGTCACTAGGGTTGGGGCATTTCTGATACCATCATTAGGTGAGATGATAAAATCCCCCTTTTGCCTAAACTAATCCAAGCTGGTTTCTCTTATCCGCATCAAAGGGATATCTGAAGAATGCACTGTCATTTCTTATATATAATCTCTGGAATAAGAGAGAATACATTTAATCCTTATTCCCATGCATTTCCTTAGATATTGAAAAATAAGTATTATGTCCTCCCTAAACCACATCCACTTTTTTCCAGGAAAATACTCCAGCTTTTTTCAATGATTCCTAATACGCTATGGTTTCCAGGCCCTCCCTATGGTGGTCAGTTAACCTGGGTATTTTCAAGTTGTCTGCAGATATCCTGTGTAGGCCTAATAAGCAAAGTGCCCTCAACTTTGTCTTATCCATGACTGAACCATTTCTGGGAACAAGTTCTTCTATTAATACAACCCAAGGCAAGGTCAATATTTTTTAGGCAACTATGTTTTCCTTGACTAAAAATTGCGATTATTCTGAATTCTCAGCTTTCATATGAATTACTACAAAGCCATATACCCAAGCCCTATAGTTGTTCCATTAACTGTTTAAATGAAAGACTTTATGGTTTTCATTGTTCAGTTTCATCTCACTTTGTTAACCTCATGCCCCATATTATTATGATAATTAAAAAATCTGATTCTTTCATCTGTAACATTAGTTATCAGTCTTTAATATGGGAGGATCAACCTTTTTGGATAGGATCATAGACAGAACTTTTGGGGTATCATAGGCATTCTCTACACTTGGCCACATGAGCCTTTAATAGATATACCTCTGGCAGATAAGCAGAAATGACTAGTGTCATCTCACCACTCCCGTTGTTGAAAACCAGAGCTGCCTGATCTTTGTATTTAATTCTATCCACTCTCTATTAAAATTCACTAAAGCTTGCTAAGCTTCATTTCCTTGAAAGCCTATCAGGTTTCAGTTTCATCAAAGTCAAGTGTATTTAATTAACACAATCTAATTTATTCTGGAAGTGGTCAAGTTCTCCAAAGGTACTCAGTAGAGCTACTGGTGTTTCATAAGAATTAAACACATGTAATGATAGACAAAAATAAGTGGGTTTTATACATGCCATTACTACCACCTCTTTTGCATACAATTGACTAAATTATCTTTTGTTATGAAACATTAATCCGCTTTGCTAAGTGGAGTAATTCTCATTTCAGATTCAGCCTGCTAAGGAGCACCTCGGGAACCAAATCTTAGCAATCTTGCGCTGTCATTCAAGGATGGAACTGCCCACTTTGTGTTGACAAAATTTGGTCAACCTGTCCCCCCACTGTGTTAGCCTCCCTGGTACTCTGAATTCCAAGAAGAGTTCAAATGTGTAGGCACAAGCTGCAAGCAGGAAGCCCAGGCCATTAGTCAAATTATCCCTGGAGGCCATGGGCAGCAGGAGCTGTGTAACTGTGTGTGGAATTGGTATGCACATCTCAGTCCCCACACTTCAAGGAACTTCTCTATAATGAGTTAGGTGGAACCTGTGAATATTACCTTATACATTAAAAGACTGAATCACCTTATTTGGGAAAAAGGTCTTTGAAGATATAATTAAACTAAGGATCTTTTTTTAATTGAATTTATTGGGGTGACATTGGTTAATAAAATTATATAGGTTTCAGGTATACAACTCCACAACATATCAGCTGTATATTGTATTGTGTGTTTCCCACCCCAAGTTCAGTCTCCTTCCATCACCATAGACTCCCCCTTTACTCTCTTCTACCTCCCTGACCCCCTGAACTAAGGATCTTAAGATGAGAAAACCATCTGGGATTTTCCAAGTGAGTTTAGGACAAGTGTCCTCATAAGTGAAAGGCAGAGGGAGCTAGGACTCAGAGAGAAGAAAAGAAGCCACAGAGGAAAAGGTGAAGTGGAGGTAAAGGCCGAGACTGGAGTGGTGCAGGGACATGTGAAGGAGCGCCTGAAGCCTCCAGGAATGAAGAGGCGGAGAAGGACTCTCCCTTGGAGCCTCCATAGGGAGTGGGAACCTGATCACACTGATTCTTCTCTTCTGGCCTCCAGAGCTGTGAGAAAATAATGTCTATTGTGTTAAAGCACTAATTTTGTGGCAACTTAGATGGGAGCTTCAGGAAACTAAGCCAGGTTCCACAAGCAGCTGAGTAACATCTGAGGAGAATGTCAAAAAGAAAAAGGTGGTTTTGCCTTCACTATATGCCCCCAAAAGTACACATTTTATAATCAGCCAAAATCTTCCTTCACTATTGCCAGCAAGTTTAGTGTTAAACTGCACATCACCCTTATTAGTGAGTCCTCGAAGGTGGCCCAGTGCCATCAATGACCCTTCTTTGCTTGGGCTGTTTGCTGTTAATATTTATGTCAGCCTGATTTTCTATAGATACAAATTTGGGGCGAGTATAATAGTGAGGAGATCCTTGATGGAGTTTCCTAATTGAACAGGTTCTGGGGATGGGGAGAAGCATCAAATAAGTCTCAGCCCACCAAGCCACCTGCTGCCCAGGGCTCTATTCAAGAAGGGCCCTTAAAACACAAGATAAATTAACTGGAATACAGGGTCATTTAATTCTGGTATTTCACACTAAACTCTTAACATATGTGCCAAAGTGTAAATTGGTTCCTCTCTCTCCAGAGTAGACAAATTCATCAAGAGGAAACCACTCAAGCTTTATTTCCACACATCCCCATTAGGATTTTTGTTCGCTTGCTTTTAAAGGCATACAAGTAAATAGAGGCTGGGCCAAGCCTTCTTCTACCTCTTTTTAATTATTATTATTTCCACATTCACTTTTTGAGTTTCAAAAGTTCTTTTCTATTTTTCTGGTCACCCCTTTCTCAGAGCACTGAAATCCTTTTTATAATGACATAACATTATCTTGACTGTATCTGAGAGGTATTAAGTTTTGAAGATTTGTTTTGCCTTGCTTTTCAGAGAATCTTCCACTTTTGGGGTAATCTTTATTTTCTCAGAGACCTTTAATTATTTATCTTGGCTTTCTTGAGTTGTAGACTTTTCTCAAAGGTTCAAAGTAGTTGATGTTGTAGATTATATTTTCCAAATATGGCCACAATAATATCTTACTTTCCACATACTTTTCGACAATGAAATCTACTCCCCTATCAAGTAGTGCAGTCTCCACCCCCTTGAATATGGGAAGACCCTTTGATTGCTTTGACTAATAGAATAAGCAAGGGCACTGTGCCAGTTCTGAGCATACTCTTAACTGGATTGACATCTTCTGCTTCTTTCTTTTGGAAACCAGCCTCCACATATTAACCGTGACTACCCTGGGCTGTTCCCACTGTCAGAAGACCAAGCCACATAGAGAGAGAAAAGCGACAGAGAAGCAAAGCACCAGGCATGTGAGAGAGAAGCCAGCTTAGACATCCTTCCTGGTGAAGCTTCAGATAACTCCAGACTCAAAAGCCATCTGCCTGGAACTTCATAAGAATCTACAGGTCAGAACCCCCAGGTAAGCCCAGACAATCTAGAAGACCATGGAGGCCATTAATACATTATAGTATTGCTTTAAAAATATTAATATATAATTGTTATTAATAAAGAAACTGTTATTTTAAGCCACTGAATTTCAGAGTGGTCCTTCAGGAAGCAATAGATCACCAGAAAACTTGGTTTTCCATTTGTATTAAAAATGTGGCAACATGAGAACAGATTGGAAGCATCTGGGCTGGGCATATTATACTAGTGGACTTCCTTCTAAGGATATATTTTTTAATTTTTTTAATTGTCTAAAGTGTTACATATGTCTCCTTTTCCCCCAATTGACCCTTCCCCCCCCCACCATTTCCACCCTGGACAAGCCCCCACTGTTCAGTGCCTGTGTCCATTGATTATGCCAATATGCATGCATATAAGACCTTTGGTTGCTCTCTAATCACCCACCCTCCCCTACCATTTGTCTCTGGATCTATTCTTATTCATCAAATTATGTTGATCATTATATCCCACATATGAGTGAGCTCATGTGATATTTCTCTTTCCCCAATTGGCTTATTTCACTTAACATAATGCTCTCCAGTTCCATACATGCTGTTGCAAATGGTAAAAGTTTCTTCTTTTTCAATAGCAGCATGGTATTCTATTGTGTAGATGTACCACAGTTTTTTAATCCACTCATCTGCTGATGGGCACTTAGGCTGTTTCCAAATCTTAGCTATTGTAAATTGTGCTGCTATGAACATAGGAATGCATATATCCTTTCTGATTGGTGTTTCTGGTTTCTTGGGATATAGTTCTAGAAATAGGATCACTGGGTCAAATGGGAGATCCATTTTTAATGAATTGAGGAAACTCCATACTGTTTTCTACAGTGGCTGCACCCGTCTGCATTCCCACCAGCAGTGTACAAGGATTCCTTTTTCTCCACATCCGCATCCTCACCAGCACTTGTCCTTTGTTGATTTGTTGATGATAGCCATTCTGACAGGTGTGAGAGTTTACCTCATTGTTGTGTTGATTTGCATCTCCAGGATGATTGGTGACTGAGCATGTTTTCATATGTCTCTGGGCCTTCTGTATGTCTTCTTTTGAAAAGTGTCTATTTAGATCCTTTGCCCATAAGTTGAATGGGTTCTCTGTAAATTTGGAGATTAAACCCTTATCAGAAATATCATTGGCAAATATGTTCTCCCATGCAGTGGGCTTTCTTGTTGTTTTGTTGATGGTTTCTTTTGCTCTGCAGAAGCTTTTTATTTTCATGTGGTTCCATTTGTTTATTTTCTCCTTAGTCTCAATTGACTTAGGAGATGTGTCTGTAAAGATATTGCTACTACATATGTCTGCTATTTTGCTGTCTATGAAGTCTTACAGGATTTTTATGGTTTCCCATCTTACATTCAAGTCTTTTAGCCTTTTTGAGTTTGTTTTTATGTATGGTGTAAATTGGTGATCTAGTTTCTTTCCCCCCTTTTTTTTTATGTATCTGTCCAAATTTCCCAGCACCATTTACTAAGAGACTGTTTTGACTCCATTGTATGCTCTTGCCTCCTTTATCAAATATTGAATATAATGGCTTGGGTCAATTTCTGGGTTCTCGGTTCTGTTCCATCGGTCTATATGTCTGTTCTTGTGTCAATACCATGCAGTTTTGAGAACTGTGGCTTGGTAATATAGCTTGATATCTGATAATATGATCCCTCAAACTTTATTCTTTTTTCTTAGGATTGATGTGGCTATTCTGGGTCTTTTTTTATTCCAGATGAATTTTTGGAGAGTTTGTTCTAGATCTTTGAAATATGCCATTGGTTTTCTAATAAGGATTGCATTGAATCTGTAGATTGCTTTGGGTAGTATGAACATTTTAATAATATTGATTCTACCAATCCATGAACATGATATGTTCTTCCATTTGTTTATGTCTTTCTCTATCTCTTTTTTCAATGTCCTGTAGTTTTCTGAGTACAGGTCTTTTACGTTCTTGGTTAAGTTTATTCCTAGGTATCTAAATTTTTTGGTCCAATGGTAAATGCCATTTTTTGTTTGTTTGTTTGTCTTTATGTGAGTTCATTATTGGTATATAAAAAGGCCATTGATTTCTGGGTGTTAATTTTGTATCCTGCTACATTGCCACATCCATTTACTAGGTGTAGTAGTTTTTTTATGGAGTCTTTGAGATTTTCTATGTATCGTATTATGTTATCTGCGAATAAGGATTCCTTCCAATTTGGATGCCTTTTTTTTCTTCTTATTGTCTTGGCACTATGGCTAGCACTTTCAGTACTATATCGATCAGTAGTGGTGAAAGGGTTTTGGATTTTGTCAATGCTTTTTCTGCATCAATTGATATGATTATGTGAATTTTGTCTCTCAGTTTGTTTATGTAATGTATCATATTTATTGACTTGTGGATATTGTACCATCCTTGTATCCCCAGGATAAATCCCACGTGGTCATGGTGTATGATCTCTTTAATGTAATGCTGAATCTGATTTGCTAGAATTTTGTTGAGGATTTTAGCATCTACTACTATGTTCGTCAAGGATATTAACCTGTAGTTCTCTTTTTTTGTGGTGTCTTTATCTGGTTTTGGGATTAGGGTAGTGCTGGTTTCATACAAAGAGCTTGGAAGTGTGCTTCCAACTTGTTTATATGAAAATATATATGTAAAAATAACTAGGAGAATAAAACTTTGGGAATAAAAAGAGAAGTGAGGGAAGGTGGCCATACCAGAAATCTAAACATATTACAAAGCCACTGAAATTACAGCATCATGAAAAGGGAGCACAAGTAGATGGACCGACCAGTGGGAATGCGTAGAAAAATCAAGAAATAGACCCAAATGTTTCTGGAAATTTAGTGTATGAAAAAAATTATATCTCAATGACTGGGATAAATTTTTTTAAAATAAATGATAATGAGACAATTTAGATTTCACCAGAAATAATAATAATAATAATAATAATAATAATAATAATGGTTCAGGTCATATAATAAAATAAACTCAAAATGGAGCAAAGATCCAAATTTAAACTATTTAAGTACTAAAATAAATTATGGGTAAATTCTTTTATAACATACATATGGAGAAATTTTTTCTAAACTACAATTCAGAATCCAGATAAATAAATATGAAATCAATACAAAAAACTTGTATGACCAAAATAAAAATCAATCAACGAATTACAAAATAGTGAAAACAATTGCAAAAGATATTATGTATAAAGGGCTAATGTCACTCATATATAAAATATTATTTAATTGTGAGGAAAAACTATTTTTTTTAAGTAAGAGATGGAGCACTGTGTCTGGTATGGCTCAGTTGGTTGGAAGGTCATCTATATTAATAAAAGGGTAATATGCAAATTAACCATCACTCTGCGACAAAGATGGCAGCACCCATAGCCACAAAGATGGAGGTGCCTACCTGAGCCACAGAGCTGGCCAGAGCGGGCGGGACACTTGGCTTTTCTCGTCACCCCAGCGACAAAGGAAACCAGACCTCCTGCATGCCCAGGCCAGCGTCAAGGGCCTGCCTCTGGGCAGCACAGAGCCAGCATGAGCTCGGCTTTCTTCAGGCAGGACACTTGGCTTCCTTCGTTGCCCCGGCAACAAAGGGAGCCAAGCCTCCAGTGCCCAGCGGGCTGCTTCAGGCTGGTGGGCAGTGTGCGCAGGTACAGAGCGGTAGGGGAAGGGTGGGCAGAGAACCTGTGGGCCAGGGAGAGCCTCTGGGCGGGGGAGACAGGCCAATGGAGGGCAGCCTATGCTCCCCACATGGTGGTGGCAGCAGCCATGAGCGAGCCAAACGGAGCCTGTGGACCAAGCTGGAGTCGCACCTGCAGGCCATCAGCTCCTAGGAACTGCTATGCAAGACCTGCCTCCTGGCCCAGAGGTGCGCTATTGCAGGGACAGCCACCGTGCTGGGCCAGACTGATGTCCTCCTGGCCGCTCCAGGAAGGTTTGCGGATGCACACATCCCCATCCTCCGCGTGGGAACGTCCCTCGGCGTGCTGTCACCCGTGCTCGTCTGCAAGTCCCAGACCACAGCACACGCAAGTTAGCGCCCCCCCGCCCCGATCGCCCTGCCACACTTCCATCACCCCCAGCATGCCTATGTCCCCCACAGGATGTGCGGATGTCCTCTCCGGCACGCTCACGTCCTTTGGAGAGTGTCTGGGTGCTCTGGGTGCTGAGGGTGGGTGCTGTGAGATGACAGCGAGAGGACGGAGTGGTGACGCCCAATTCCCGCAGAGGCCAGTGCACTGATGAGCTCACCTCCGTGGGACTGATGCAGGTGCTGAGGCGAAAGCAGGTGCAGACAGACACACCTGGTGGGCATGGGCAGGCCTCCCTGGGGTGCCTTCAGTCAGCGTTCATCAGGAACCCTGAAGCGAGGAGGTTCATTCTCTCAGTGAAATGGCAGGAGAGTCGGGGCGACTGCAGAGGAGGAATGTGCACTTTGGGTGCCCTCACTGAGCCTGGCTTGCTGGGGGCCTGCTGGGCAGTGGGTGACAAGGCGTGCTTTTCTGAGTTAATGAAAGAAAACATTGATTCTTCCGCTGCCCGCGAAGGTGGAAAGCGGAATGGGGAAACATGCAGGGAGAGAGCAAGGTTCCCTGCCTGGGGATTCCAAATCCGCCATTGGTTCTTTTCACCGCTGACTAGAGAGATATACAGGGTGTTCCCCCAAAATGTATACACACTTTGAATACCTACGAATTCCAATGGGTGTAAGCATGAAAGGAAAGAAAGAACAATGGAGCTGTCATCTGTTAAAAGTGCGAGCACAAACCACAGTCAATCTGGGCCCCCTCCCTGAGCGGGCCCAGATTGGAGTGGGTGCAGACCGGACTGAGGGACCTTGGCTTCCTTTATTGCCCCAGCAACAAAGGAAGCCAAGCCCCACCCCACCCCCATGCACAAGTTTTGTGCACCGGGCCTCTGGTGTTGTACATAAAAAGGCAGTGGGTTTGATTCCCCATCAGAACACATACCCAGGTTTTGATTCAATTGGTGTGGGACCAACCAATCCATGCATCTCTCTCACATTGATATTTTTTTCTCTCTCTCCATACCTTCTTCTCTCTAAGATCAGCTTTTAAAATATGAAGTAAAAATTTTAAAAGTGAGAGATGGAGCAAATGCATGAGCAGACAGTCTACAGGTAAGGGTACACAAATGTCTTTTAAACATAAAAAAAGATACTAAACCTCACTCAAACAAGAGACACAAAATAAAATTATATTGAGACACCATTTCTCACCATCAGATTGCTAGGAATTCAGAAGCTTGACAACATTCTGTTACCAAGACTGTTGATAAACCAACAATCTCATACATTACTGGTAGCAATACAACATAGTATGAGTCAATGTAGGGGGAATCTGGCAAAAGCAAACAAAATTGTGTATATCTTAACCATTTGAATTTGTAACATTACTTCTAGGATTTATCCTTAAGATACTCTATGTGAAGTGATGGATGTTAGTTGAATTTATTATGGTAATCTTTTCTCAGTATAAGCATACGTCAAATCATTACACTGTACACTTAACCAAATGTGATGTCAATAATATGTCACATATGACATATATCAATTATATCTCTCTAAAACTGGGGGTGGGGAATACACCCTCAGAATTTATATGAACTTCTGGTTTTCAGTCTGACACATAAAAAGCTTAGATGCCATGACTCTTATTCTCACAACAAGAAAAAATGCTGAACAAACTAAAAATCAGTAATTCTGCTCAGGTTCATCAGAAAAGTGAGGTCAAGGGGCAACTGCTCTGAAAATTGGACAGGCAATTTCAGAAAAGCACAGCTTACTGGGAGCAGAAACTACTGTGGGGAACAGCAACTGGGGGGAAAACAAAGGTAATTGACTAATCGATGAGGACTGAGTGTGTGCAAGCTGAAGACAAAAATCTCGGGAGCAAGCCGTAATGGACTCCAAATCTATGCTGAGTTTAACCTATAAGAGCCTCATAGGCTCTGAGTGAGGATAAAAATCTGAGAAAAAGCCCTTCTAATTATAGAAGGGAAGGGGGAGTTAACCATTTCAAAATGCACCCAGAGTTTTCTGTTTTCCTTAATCAAGGCCTGCCCTCAAGGAAAAATATTTTTCCAGAGCCTAACTCACATGGGGAAGGAAAGTGCCCACGCCAGTCTCCTCTAGTCCTTCTGTCTCGGTGAAGGGGGTGGGAGCTGGGGCTAAGCTGAGAAGCATGTTGAAGTCACGGCCTTGTGCTTAGACTACCTAAAAGACAGATCTAATCCTATAATTGTAGAAAGCTTTCTCCCTCCATCTCTCCACCCAGGACTCCTATAGAATATCAGGGAAATAGAGTAGGAAGAACTACAAGTATCAGACCTTATTTAAGAAGTCTCTAGAAAAACTGAAAGGTAACAGAGGAGACAAAAACAAAAACACAGAGGAAATTGGAACCTCTGACACCTACAGCTACAGCAAACAGTAAACACAGCCCAACTCCTAGCCCGAGACACATAAAACCTCACACTAACGTCCAGTCAGTTCCTTTTGCTTGGTACAGCATGTCCTACAAAACATGACAAAGCATGCTAACGGCAGAACACACAGTGTGAAGAGACAGCAAGCATCAGAACCAGACTCAGGAAGGGCAACAGTTTAGGAATTTTTAGGTCAGGAATTTAAAATAATCATGATTAATATGCGAAGAACTCTGAAGGAAAAGCTGGACCACATGCAAGAGCAGATGGGCAATGTGAGCAGATATATTACAACACTAAGAAAGAGTAAGAAGCACAGAAAGAGAAATGAAGAATGCTTTTGGTGGGCTCATCAGGGGACTGGACACAGCTGAGAAAATATCAGTGAACTTAAAGATATCTCATATCACCTTCCCAAACTGAAAGACAAAGAAACATATTTTTTTAAAAAAAGAACAGAATATCCAAGAACTGTGAGACAATTACAAAAACTATAACATATGCCTGATGAGAACACCCAGGGATGAGAGGAAGGAGCTGAAAATATACCTTCATGGATGAAAAACAATGTATGTCCACAGTCATTCACTAAAACACTACTTGTAATAGCAAAGTATTGGAAACAACCTAAGTACCTATCAATAAAAACTGGATAGCTAAGCTATAACTTATTTCTTTACAGTGTAGCAGTAACAGAAAGTGGGGAAGATTTCTATTAATTAATTAATTTCTAAGATACATTTTTAATTTAAAATATTTTGGACATTTAAAAATATAAAAGAGTTATGTATGTTATCTATATATTTTAAATATATTATTTATAAAGAGATTAAATATGATTTTTGTGTGTGAAAAAAATGAACTTAGTTTTGAAAAAAAACTCAAGAAAGAAAAATTAGAAACAAAAATCATTACAGTGAGTGAGTGGGAATGGGGAGAAAGTAAGGCTTCTCTAAATATAACTTTGGTTTAAATAAAATATGGTTTTGACTATTAAGCCATGTAATCCGTTAACATATTCAAATATAAAAACACATCAAGAAAGATGAAAAAAGCAAATCATAGAGGTGAATGCAAATAGATATAAATGAGCCTAACAAAATAAAATATCGGATAAATGACATCCTCTCGCAGCAGGTACTGTGTTGCACTGAAGACAATGGCATGATCACATGAAGTAAAACTGCTTGAAGTGACTCGAACACAGCATTCTAGATGGATACACAGTGTGGCATATATTCTAAGACTTTTTTTAAAATGCAAAAAAATATTAAACTTTATTTCATAAGCTAGTTGTTAAAGGCAATATTAATGTAGTAATTCTGAAGTTATTTATTGTAGATAGTAAATGAATAAATACAGCAATGTTTTTGAGGCACTGGTTTCTCAATGTGGAGAGGGGAGAAGCAAACACGGAATGGGTGAATGTGAGCAATGCTCTGTTTCAATTAGAACACACCATTTTGAAATATGCTTCCTGGCTCTGTCCACCGAAAGGGCCCCAAGAGAATGATACCCAGCATGTTAAATGATGTTCTCAGAGAAGCTTCACACTCTCTCTTGTCCCTCACTCATTCCCACCTACTTCCCATAGGGAACCATTCCCATTTTAGTTTCTTTCTGCAAAATAAAAGAGCAAATCGCACATGCGCATATGCAGCATTCTTTCTCCTTTCTCACACACAAAAAAGGTGGCATATAATGAAATGTAGTGCCCAGTACTTGATTTCTAAATACCAGTGCTCACTAGATGAATCCAGAGCACCTCAAAGAAATGACTGATTGCAGATGTGTGGTGAGCTTGGAACATTTTCTGTGCTAGAAAGCAATGGAAACTCAAAGATTGATGGGATATATCCAAAGGGCATAGGAGCTGGTTTGAAAGGACTCTGATTAGAAAAATGTTGGACAATTTGAGCATCAGAATGACTGGTTGAAGGTAATGGGCTACACTACATTGAATTTAAAAATTTATAAATTCATAGTGATATTCGAAGAGAGACAGAAAAGGGATGGGGGTGGAAGAAGAATATTCTTTATGGGGGATTACCATCTGATAAAGACAGAAAAAATGAGAATTAGAAAATTTACTATTTTGCTAAAACCATTGTCTGGTTAAAGATTGTTAGGAAAGGTATATTTATAAGACTTCAGCATATCATCCATTCCTCGCCACCCCAGCACAAGTTTATTTTTTAATTATAAAAAGTTCATACCTTTGCCTTTAAAGTAGAGATATCTGGCATACACCACCTCCTCCTAGAGATCAAACCAATGATGGAACTTTGTGCTACTGCCTCCGTGTGTGATGCATGAGAAGTCCCTGCATTGGCTCTGTAGTATTCTTGCTAAGCTAACTTAAGATAGATGATAACCAAATGTGGCACCTAATCCTTGATGGAATTTAGGGCTGGTGATGGGGCGGGGGGCAGATAACCTTAAATAAAATATTTGGATCAATTAGGATAACTTGAAAATGGGCTATCATTGAATAACATTATGTGTAATGTTATTGTAATGGGGATATTGCTCTATAGGAAAATAGTCCTGGTCTTAGAAGAATCGTGCTAAGAGTTTAGGGATAAAATGCCAGGATGCCTGCAGCTTACTTTCAAAAAATTGAAAAATAAAAATCTATGTGCATAGAGTGAAAGGCACAGAGCTAAAGCAAGAACAAGAGAGAGAAAAATAGTACCACTGTGGCAAAAAATTAAATGATAAATTCAAGTAAGGTCTTATTAATGCTTTTTAAATTACTATAATCTTTCTATAGGTTTGAAACTTTTCAAAATAAAAGCTTGAGTAAGTATACAAAAATTAGAAGTAGTAGACTTGTGAATGAGTGAAAATGAGAAATTTAAATGTATTGTAACATGACTATAACTGTAACCATGTAAAAAAGTTCTATTGTAAAAAAACTGGATAGCTGAACCGGTTTTGCTCAGTGGATAGAGCATCAGCCTGCGGACTGAAAGGTCCCAGGTTCGATTCCGGTTAAAGGCACTTACCTTGGCTGTGGGAACTTCCCCAGTTGGAGGTGTGCAAGAGGCAGCTGATCGATGTTTCTCTCCCATCGATGTTTCTGACTTTCTATCCCTCTCCCTTCCTCTCTGTGAAAAATCAATAAAATATATTAAAAAGAAAAAACTGGATAGCTTAGCAACAGTTAGAAATGATGATAAAACTGTAAAATGCCAAAAGAAAAAATATTAAATTGATATTACTTTGAGCATTAATAAAAGTATACACTTTTAATAAAGAAAATGTAATTTACTCATATTTCTACTAAATAAATATTTAAAAAATTAAAGACCATCATTTGAGACTTCCAGTTCAAGATGGAGGATTTGACATTCACATTTAGCTCTGCTGCCTTCCAGATTTCAGATTTATTTTATTTTAGCTTTTGGCATGAACCCATGAGGACAAAGAGTAGTGGAGAGGAAGCTACAATAACAAAACGTTGAAAGCTCAGAAATAGGTGGGCAGGCAGTGGCTGACACAGCAGTTGGGAGAGCACTGAACTCTAAACCTGTGATGAGAAAGACAAGAGCAACTCAATTTACACTGCCGAGCCCCCAGAGGGCTCAGAAAATGGGCAACACAGGTATTTTTGGAAGTGGGCCTGAAGGTGGCTTAAAAAGAAGAGGACTGGCTGGAAATTTATTTAAAAAGCAGACTCTATACTTTTAGTAACCATGAGTCCGTACCTTCACCATAAACTGGAGGTATATTCTCTGGAAAGCAGAAGACAGGCATGTTGAAAATGGAGAGTTTAAATAAAAATTTGTATCAGACAATTGAGAACTGACCCCTGACTTTCTTTCGCCACTCAAGTTCCAGTAAATTGGCAGCCAGGCATTTAATTAGCACACAGGAAATCAGGAGAGTCTACAGCCCCCAGAAGAGACTTGGGGAAGGGGGTTTCCCCACATGACAGCCCAGACAGACCACACCAACAGGAGAACCAATTTGGCAAGTTCCACCACATAGGCTGTTAAGTGCCTCAAACTTAAATATGATCAGACAACCAAGGATCATGAGCATTTGAGAAAGCACTTAATCTAAAAGGCAAAGCTCAAAAGAAGACACAGAGGAAAAAAATAACTGAAATGGGGCTACATCAAAATACAAAGCTTGTGTTCAGCAAAAGAAACCATCAACAAAACAAAAAGGGAGGCCACTGTAAGGGAGGACATATTTGGCAATGATGTATCTGATAAAGGGTTAATATCCAAAATATATAAGGAACTCATACAATTTAATAAAAGGAAGACAAATAATCCAATTAAAAAATGGGCAAAGGACCTAAAAAGACACTTCTCCAAAGAGGACATACAGGTGGCCAAGTGACATATGAAAAAATGCTCAAAGTCACTGATCATCAGAGAGATGCAAATTAAAATGACAACGAGTTATCCCCTGACACCTGTCAGAATGGCTTCCATGAACAAATCAACAAATGACAAGTGCTGGCAAGGATGTGGAGAAAAGGGAACCCTAGTACACTGCTGGTGGGAATGCAGACTGGTGCAGCCATTATGGAACAGTATGGAGTTTCCTAAAAACATGAAATATGGAACTGCTATTTGACCCAGTGATCCCACATCTAGAAATATATCCTCAGAAACCCAAAGCACCAATCAGAAAGAATGTATACACTCCTATGTTCAAACCAGCACTATTTACAATAGCTAAGATCTGGAAACAGCCCAAGTAGATGAGTGGGTAAAACAGCTGTGGTACATTTGTATCATGGAATACTATGTAGAGTACAAAAGAAGAACCTCTTACTCTTTGAGATAGCATGGAAGGACCTGGAGAATATCATTTTAAGTAAAATAAGTCAGAGAAAGATAAGTATCACATGATCTCACTCATTTAAAGGACAAAATAAATTGATTAATAAAATAAACCCAGAGACATGGAAACATGAAACAGAATGGGGAATCCCAGAGAGAAGGTGGGGAGGGTGAGTGGGTGGGAGGTGATCAACCAAAGACCTTGTATGCATATATGCATAACCCATGGACACAAACAATGGGGTGCTAAAGGTCTGGGGCAGGAGAGGGGGTGGGTTGGAGGGTGTCAATGGGGGGAAAGGGGGGATATATGTAATATTTTCAACTATAAAAATTGTATTTTAAAAAAAGAGAAAAACAATTCAAGAAAACAAACCTTAATAAAAAAATTACATATCACTAAAATTGTCAGAGAAATGAGTGACCATATTGGTTGTATCCATGAAACAAGGATAGAATGCTCTAAGAAAGGAACACAGAAAATGTTAAAACTCAGTAGGACTAAATGGGGAATGAAGGGGTAGGATCAGAAATTAGAAGAAAAAGGCAAATAAGAAAATAGGAGAGGAAAATATAAGAAAATTTTAGAGCTAATCCAACATTCAGATAATAGTCTCAAAGAGAAAGCCAAAACAATGAAAGAGAAGAAGACATTAGGATAATAATAACTTAAGAAAAATTTCAGAACTGAAGGCCATGAGTTTCTAATTAGTATACAAACCTTCTATTATTTCTGTCAACTAAAAACATAAAAAATCTTAGCTCCACCTCCCTGCAGTCTCTAGCTCATTTCTCTTTCTATTTCTAGTTAAACTCTTGGAGAGAGCTGACTTGGCTGGCTCTACTTTCTCGCCCATTTTCTCTTGAATGTCCCTGTTGGAGCACAAGTTCAGTGAAACTGCTCATCTTGAAGACACCCATGACTTTCAAGTTGCTCAATCTAATAGCCAATTTTCTATCCTCCATCATCCCCTCCCACATATGCAAGCCCTTAAATTTTGCCCAACTCTTTTGATGAAACCTTTTTTTCTGTTGCTCAGACAAAAAAAAAATCTAATGAACTCTGAATCTTTTCTCACCCCAAAATACCCTGTTGGTTGGCCCCAACTTCAAAAGAAACCAGAATTTGGCCAAATATTTCCAATACAACTTTAAGTGAAACCAAACATGTTTAAAGGCCTGTACAGCCTTATGTGATCCTCTTACCTCTCATCCATACCTCATCTTCACACCTGGCTCCTTACTCAGTCTGCTCCGGTCACACTGGTCTCCTGTTGTCCCTTGAGCACACTAGGCATCCTGTGTCCTGTCAACTTGCAATGCTCTTCTTCCAAGTCTCAGAATCACTTGTCCCTTAGCCCCTCTATGACTTGACTCAAATATCACTTGGTGTGGCATTCCTTGATCACCTTATCTAAAATTGCACTCATCCTGACTCTCCACTCACCAGAATTTCCTATCCTCCTCCCCATTTTATTCTTCGCCGTAGTATTTATTATCATTTAATACCCTATCTGGTTTGCTTATTTTGTTTATGGTCTTTCCCTTTTATTAGCAGACTAGTGGCCTGGTGCATGAAATTCATGCATGGGGGGGGGACCCTCAGTCCAACCTGCCCCCTCTCACATACTGGGAGCCCTTAGGGGATGTCCAACTGATGGCTCACCCCCAGCCTGCCCAAGGCCTAGAGCCTCTGACAAGGCTTTAGGCCTTGGGCACTCAGCCATCTCCCTGCTCAGCTCAGCTGCAGCTGCCTGTGACCACCTGGCCCCAGGGGCTGGGCGCTCACCTCCGCTCCTGTGCCTCAGCCACTTGCCCCCCCCACCCCCCCCGCCACTTCCAAGCTCGGGCAGCCAGGCACCGTGGCGCTCACCGCCACTACTGCTTCATCTCCAGCCCTCGCGCCACTTGGCCCAGCCGCTCAGCCCCACCCCCTGCTCCTGATTGGCTGGTAGCATAGCCAATCAGGAGCCAAGGTACGGTCACATTTGCATGTTACTCTTTTATTAGATAGGATAAGCTCCATGAAGGCTGGGAGTTTTCTTTAGAACAGTGCAAGGCATATGGGAAGGAGAAAATAAAGACTCTAAACTTCTGTGATAAAAGGTAGATGCAATGGGGTAATAATGCTTGAAAAAAATTTTTCTTTCTAGAATTTTACACGCAAACTATCAGTTAAATGTGATTTTACACTAAAGACACATAAATATACCTTCAGGGTTTTGTGCTATCTAGTCCTCTGTATGAAGTATTCTTCCCAAAATAACATTACAACTAATTGCCATACCTCCTTTAAGACGTTTCTTACACGTCAGCTTCTCAACAAGGCTATCCTGATTTACTCTGTCTACCCCAGCTCCTGCTCCCAATGCACCACTGAGATGCATGCAAGAGGGCAGCTGACCTGGCCTAGATTTTGTAGGGCCCAGCATATCTCTCTCTCTCTCTCTCTCTCTCTCTCTCTCTCTCTCTCTCTCTCTCTCTCTCACACACACACACACACACACACACACACACACGTTATTAAAGGATATATGGACATTTCCATCAGTTGGACTCTGGTCCTCCAAGCTGGACCAGTACTATCACTGTAAATGTCCACTCTCATGACTAACACCATTCAGGCCCCCAAAATGCATCTCTCCATCACTTTGTTAATGTCCTTGCAGTACAAGTGACTGCATGAAGGTTTGTGGGTTGGGCCACTGCCAGCACCAGAGAGGGACACTACTTTGGAGTGCAGGGAGAATTGAGTAGCAGAAACATTTAAGCAAGAGACAAATTAATTAACTTGTCAAATCTTTTCTCCCAGATTGCATGAATGCAATAAATTTTTCACCTAAGAAAGTAACATTTTCCAGTGGTGCTATACATCCATTTTCTTACTTCTATTTGAATTCCAATTTGCGGTTCCAAGATACACACAAATTAAGAGCTGTCCACAGCATGTGCATGTTGCAGCTGAAGAATAATTTGCAATATGAAACAATCCATATTGCCTTTAAGTGTGTATAAATGTAGGTCTAGAGATAACAGACGTCAATCGTGATGCCAATTAAATGGTTCTCACCTGAACTCTTTCTTGCTTCAGGTTCCACAGATGTTAGGGGCAGGATGGTCTGATCTCTCATCCTTCTCTACTTTTCCTTTCTCCTTGGCCCTTGCCACTTTTTAAAATACTATGTAATTTACCTATTCATTATGTTTATTTTTGTCATCAGACTTTCTGTGATGGAATGGTAAGTTCTCAAATGTAGGGATCTTGGGATTTTTCCACTGATGAGTCTCAAATATCTAGAACAGTGTCCAATACTTAAAAAATAAGTTTTACTTGTAATTCATAATAAGTGCTTATAAAGTTGAATGAATGAATGAATGAATGAGTGAATGGGCTAATTCTGTGTATCTTCTTTTTAGAAGCTACTGAAGAACAAGCACCCCCAAAACAAGGGATAAATCAAATAATAGGAATACAAGGAGTTCAAACATCATGGAATCATGTGTAAGAGAGAATCAACGGGCATTTGCGGGATGACAGGGAAAGAAAAGCCCAGGAAGATAGCTGTGCAACAGGCCTGGAGATTAATCAGCTCACACTCAGCAGGTCAGAAAGCTCCAGAGAAATTTCAAAAAGACGAAACTGATTAGATATCTAATATGGCTGAACCTATTGAGAGGAAATTTATGCAACTGAAGAAGTACTTGAGGTTGAATTATTGACAATAACAAGAAGAAATAAATAAGCAAGACAATGATGAACTCCCAGGAACAACATGTCCAAAGAGGTAAGCAGGCACAGGGTGCCCTGGGGATTAGCATGGTTATAATAATGAAAACCTGCACCTCCTCTTCCCTGTGAATGTGGGAGGCAGGGAGAAAGACAACCAAACCCTCATTCCCATATGAAGAGACAAGAGACTATGCCTGAAACCCAAAACTCAAGAAGTAGTCATGTAAGAATAATACTTAGCAATAGGGGGCAAATGCCCAAAGAATCGGCTAAGAGACTCGAGATGGATTGTTTCTGGAAAGAGGAGAGGGAGTGAGGGAAGCCTTCAGTTTCTCATAATAAGCTTGGAGGAATAACTGACTTGCTAAACTACATGCATATAAAACTTTGATCAAAATAAAAATTAAACCCAAATAAAACCCCCAACTCACCTAGGCATGTTTAGACATCCTATCTAATAAAAGAGAAATATGCAAATTACCATACCTTCACTATGCTACCAGCCAATCAGGAGTGAGGGGCAGGGCAGCAAGGCGCATAGGAGGGCAGGAGGGCAGGGCGGTGTTGGGGGTCAACCACCCAGGGCCCCAGCCTCAGAGCAGAACGATCAAGTGCGCTGGGGGTCCCCTGCCCTAGACCTGAGCCTCAGATCCTTGGCCAGAGGCTTGGGGCCTTGGCCGGGGTGGAGCAGGGCAATTGCAGGTAATGGGGGTCCCCTTCCCAGGGCCAGAGGCTTTAGGCCTTGGCAGGGTGGAACCAGAGATCAGAGGAGATAGATGTGAACTGTAGAGGAAATACCTTTTTTGACCTTTCATTGGCTAAGCTCTCTAGACACCACTGGTAATATTCTTAGTAACTTGGGTATAAGAATCCAAAAAAGTAATCTAGGGTTCTTCCACCACACTCCTAGAGATAAAAACAAAGGTCTGCTGTTGGAGGGCTAAGAAACATCTTATCCTTTCCCTAGGCAGTTTGGCTCAGTGGATAATGCCTAGGTTTGTCAACCACAGGGTCTGTGTTATATTCTGATCAAGGGCATGTACCTAGGTTGCAGGCTCCTCCCTGGCTAGGGCCCAGGTCAGGGCTCATGCCAGAGGTAATCAATCAAAGTGTCCCTCTCACTTTGATGTTTCTATCTGTCTTTCCCTTTCTCTTCCACACTTTCTAAAAATCAATGGAAACATATCCTCAGGTGAGGATAAAAAAAGAAAAATAAAGAAATGTTATATCCGACCCAGGTTGCAGAAAGAGATGCGGCCAGCAACAGCTGCTCTATATCTAAATTCAGTCTAGTACCAGGAATGCTCAGGGCCTACTCAAGAATGCAAATAATCCTTTCCACTAATATTTAAAGGGTAAACTAAGATTTTTCTCTTGAGTATTAAAATTGACAGTAAAATAGTAATCAAGTTTTCAGTTTAATTTAAATTGGCCAAGTGAAATAAGTGAATACTCAAGAAAATTTAAGTGTACTGAACAAAAAGCTGTTCCTAAAACATTAACTAAAATATCTATTAGTAGTTCATCTCACTGTAAAATTGCCTAACATCCAAAGAACCTAAAGTAGTCATATTTGTGTGCAAAGATTAAAATTTAAAATTACCAGATTGCAAGCTAAAGTTTCCAAAAGCCCCTATTAATCAAAAAGGGGTGGGGGGGGGATAGTCGGGTAATATCATGTAAGGAAAAATATCCTGTAAGTAAAATACATCTAGAAAATTCTTACTCCAGAAAAGTAACTTCCATTTGTAATGCCAACAACAGGACATCCATGAAAAACACACATGATGTCAAAATAAGCCAAAGGAAAATCATTTGGGCAAAAATAAAAAGAATCCCAAGTCTAATTTGCAGAGAGGTTCCCTTTGTTAACTTTCGGTCGAGAATGTGTTTGTGTGTTTTCAGAGAACAACTCCAAGACCATGTGGGTCCTGTGACAGTGAGGATCTGACGGGTCTGTTCCAGCCACGAGGATATTCCAGAGATGGGGGACACTGATGACACCTTGCCATGCTAGCAGTCAGCAGCTATGCATTGCTACAGGCGGCCCAGGACCAAATCAGAGAGGATGGAACTTGCATTGCCACCATGTGTCCACCATCTGGATACCATTGCTGACATGTACACATGAAGAACTATTTGAAATTGAAACTGGGACTCAGAACAGTTGGACATTGAAACTGAGACTCAAACATTTTTTGTTCTTATACATTTATTTCTAGTATTCAGATGCAAGATATTTTTGAAGAAAAGAAACAGGGGAGAGCGATTGATATAGAGGCAGGGAGGCATTGACCAGGCTGTCAAGCTACAGGGGGAAGGCTGGGGAGGGTGGGGGCCGGGTGCTGTGGGAGATCAACCGAAGGACTTGTATGCATGCATCTGAGCATAACCAGTGGATGCAAGACACTGGGGTGGGGGGGACAGGTGGGGACATGTGCTGGGGGTAGGGAGGCTAGGGGGAGGACAATGGGGGGAAAAGGAAAACATATGTACTAATATTAAATATAAGGTATACTGCAAAAAAAAATATATATATATATATATTTTTTTTTAAAGAAAGAAATGTTATATCTTACGAAAGACACATCTTGAAAATGCCTAAAGAAACTTGTCATTTTTTCATGGTGAAGGGACCAGAGTCTGGGTTGATGAAAACACCTTGGTGGTTGCGGTGACTGGCAGTGGCTGGAGCAGTGGGGTGATTGGACTTGAGCCTTTCCCTGATCAGCCCAGTCGCCTCCCACAAAGGGAGGCCAGACTGTGGCTTAGGCCCTGCTCCCCGTGGGAAATGGGCCTAAGCCATCAGTAGGACATCCCCTGAGGGCTCCCAGTATATGAGAGGGGGCAGGACTGGGTTGAATTTCATGCACTGGGCCCCTAGTAGCTTTATAAATGGAGAGAGGAGGCTTTCAGGCCACCACAGACAGTCCTTCCTTCTGGTAACCAAGGTGCCTTTGAAGAAAGGAGCAAGCTGTGGGTGTGGGAGGAGGGCAGCTGACTTCTATGTTTTGCTCCACTTATTTCTATATTGTTTTTATCTTATGAAAATGCACCTATATATTATTTGAGAAATTAGACAAAAATGTGCAATACATGGGGAGGAGAAAGAATCCCAAGTTGAAGAAGTATGTGGAGCAGCCCCTGATCTAACTGTGTGTGAAAACGGGAGAGAGAAGAGATGAGAGAAGCCAGAGGCTAAGTGGAGACGGCGAGATGAGGAGGGCACTTTCCAAAGCCCAGAGCCCAGAAGAGAACTTGCAATCTGAACAAAACCTTGTGGTTCAAAGGGGCACAAGGCTTCCGCAGAGAAACGGGGAACATTCTTCAGATCAGATTTTTGATAGAACCCTGAACCATCTCCTCACAGCCACAGCCACCAACAGCCAAGCCACCAGCGAAATGTGCCCATCACCAACCTATATCTAGAGTTTAGTTTCCATAAGTCTATTTCTATTTGATTTGGTTTGGTTTTAGCAAAGAAGGTGCCTTCCTAGGAATGGGCTGTCATATGAAGCTGGCCTCCTGCCCTCTGGCCAGCCTCACAGATGGGACACTTGGGCCAGCAGCCCACCCAGCCCTGGCCTGCTCTCCTTCCCTGGGCCCTTGGGGGCCGAATGCTGTGGACCATTGCAGCAGAACACTGTCCCTGCTGCAGGGGCAGCTGCCTCATGCCAAAGAGTGGCCCTGCAGATGTTACACCACCCTCTCTGCCATCACCAGTGTGCGAGGGGAATGTGTCTGCTTCCAACAGGTCAGGGCCATGGGCAGGCCAGCTGGTGCCTGAGAGGCAGGCCTTTACCTAAACAACACTTCTTGCTTAGTGGTCAGTCAGCAAAGAAAAGAGGTTGTTTGTGGGGTTTGATTGATTTTTGCTTAGGGTGCAGTGTCTGAAGAGGGAAAGAAAAGGACTGTTAAATCACAGTAGAGCACAGTATCTACCTGTTAATACAGTAAGTCTTGCCTATTTTATCTATTGACCCAATCAATGCTACAGATAAATAGTGTATTAATTGCTAATATTTGTTGAAGATTTAACTGTGTGCCTTGCTTCATGCTAATACTTCATATCTATTATCTCAGTTAATTATCACAAACTTATGAAGTAGGTACAATAGTTATCTTAGTTTTATAGATGAGGAAACGAGAATTAGGCTAAATAACTATCCAAGATGACAAGGAATCTGAGTGTCTAGTTCTTAAATGTTGCATTCTACTATCTCCCATAAAATTAGAAGCAGGTGTTACTCTATGTCAGTAAGAAACATTTATATTTATCCCAGGTTCTGGTCTTGGAAAAGCCTCTGGAGTTTGGGGACAATGAGGTTAAGAACATGGGGTTGGGGTTGGCACTAGTGTGGCGTGGGGCACTCAGATTAAAGAATGAATCCAGACTGTGCTCACTGGTAGAAAGGCAAATCCATTAATGCAGGCCTGTCTTTCATTGGTTTAGGAAACATGTCTGTGAACATGGAAGAGGCTGGCCTTCTGCCCCTGCCTCTGGGCCAGGTAAGGGCAGGCAGAGCAATGGGTAGGATTGAAAACTGGGGGGTAGGTATTAGAGGGTTAGTTGGACAAGGAAACCTGAGAGACCATGGGAGCCACTGAGAATTTTTGAGTAGGAGAGAGTCATTATGAAAAAACAACTTGTGGGGGGAACTAAGATGGCGGCAAAGGCAAAACACCTATCTTGCCGTCATAATCAGCAATTTTAATATTACAACTTAACGAACTAACAAACACCTTCCAGAATCACCAGAAAGCTCGCCGAGTGAAAATTCCACAAATAAAAGTGAAGATAAGACACTGTGACTCGGAGGAGCGGCGGCGAACAGCTTTGAAAGATTCGCGTGGAGAGGGGTTTGGAGTGCGCGCCGCGGAGAGGGCGGGCGGCTGAAAACCGGCCAGTTTTCTCCAACGGGGAGACAAAGGCATCCCACTGGACTGATTCTCCAGCTCTGGGCGAAGTCCAGAGAACCCACTATCACACGGGGTGAAAACTGGACAGTGGGAGGGCACGCCGCAGCTTGGGTGCTGCCGGGTCTCCCGGCTTGTGGAGAAGGCAGCTTCCGCGCGAACAGCTCAGCTGCGTGACGGCGCAGAGAGCACACCGCGACTTGTCTCTCATTCGGAAAACCGTCAGACTGCTTTGTTTTACGACCCTGGGTGAGACATTGCGCATGCAGACTCATTTTGGGAAAGTCTGAATTCCCCGGCAACCGGGAGCCGGTGGGGCTCCGCAGCGGCTCTCTCTCAGAGGTGCTGGCGGCCATTGCCCCCCGGCACAGAGTCCCTGGGGCCGCATAGGGCGGAGCTAACGCTGTCTGCTTGGCCCGGAGACTCCGCCCACCCAACCTGAGCACAGCTGAGCTTCACAGACAATTGGCCTGGAGGTCAACCCTCCAAGTGCTAACAACGATTAACTGAGCTTAACTTCAGCAAGACTGTGCAGCCCATATCCACCTCAGGTAACCGGGGAGGCTGAGCCACTATCCCTAGTAGGAAGTCTACCACACAAAGCTAATTGACCAACTCAGGGAAGCAGCCACCATGCAGCAACATGGAAAGAAATCAGATGTGAAAGAAATGGAGGAAAAAAAACGACGACATGGAATTCAGAACCACGGTTATAGGGGTTTTTAAGAGGCTCCAACAAAAGATCGAGGCCTATAAGGAAATAAGCAAGACCACAAAGGAAATGAATGAGTCCTACAAGAAAATGAACAACACCCTCCAGGATATAAATGAGAGCTGCAAAGAAATGATCAAGACCAACGTGGAAATGAAAGAAACCCTCAAGGATATAAAGCAGACTCTCAAGAATATGAAAAAGGACCAACCAGAAATTAAGCATACACTGACTGAAACAAAAAATATTATACAAAGACCTGAAAGTGCCCTGGAGCACCCCAAGAACCAAGTTAAAGATTTGAAATACAAAGAGGGAAAATCCACTCAGCTGAAAAAGCAAGAAACCAAAAGAATCCAAAAAATTGAAGATAGTGTAAGGGGCCTCTGGGACAACCTCAAGCATACCAACATCCGAATTATAGGGGTGCCAGAAAAAGCGAGAGGCCAAGACAATGAAAACCTATTTGAAGAAAAAGTGACCGAAAACTTCCCACACCTGGTGAAAGAAATTGACTTAGGAGTCCAAGAAGTGCACCGAACCCCAATATATAGGAACCCTAAGAGGACCACACCGAGGCACATCATAATTAAAATGCCAAGAGCAAAAGACAAAGAGAGAATATTAAAAGCAGCAAGAGAGAAACAGTTGGTTACCTATAAGGGAGCACCCATACGACTGTCAGCGGACTTCTCAACAGAAACGATGCAGGCCAGACGGGAGTGGCAAGAAATATTCAAAGTAATGAACAGCAAGAATCTACAACCAAGATTACTCTATCCAGCAAAGATATCATTCAGAATTGACGGTCAGATGAAGTGCTTCGCAGATAAGAAAAAGCTAAAGGAGTTCATCACCACCAAACCAACATTATATGAAATGCTGAAAGATATTCTTTAAGAAGAGGAAGAATAAAAAGGTAAAGATGAAAATTATGAACAACAAATACACATCTATCAACAAATGAACATAAAAATCAAGTGAATTGATAGGCTGTTGAACAGGATAGACTGGTGAATATAACAGAGACATGGACATAGAGAGGGAATGGACTGACAATTCTTGGGGAGAAAAGGGTTGTGGGAAGTGCAGCAAGAGACTGGACAAAAATCTAGCAACAATGGGAGAGGACAGTGGGGAGGGGGAGGTGAGGGTGGAGGGTGGGATAGGTACAGGGTGGAGGGAAGCTATAGGGGGATAAAAAGGGGAAACAATGTAATTAATAAACTGAACAATAAAGATAAAAAAATAAAAAATAAAAAAAAAATAATAATAAAAATAAATAAAAAAGTATTTAAAGGGGAAAAAAAAGAAAAAACAACTTGTGTAGCAATTATGTATGCATAGCATTTGTATGCAAAATGGAACGAAACAAGGAAAGATGATAATTTAAAGAGTAGTTCAAATGGTCAGGAAGCCATTTTTATAAACCTTAAAGGCCTCATGGCTACAGAAATAATGGAAATGATATTTAAGATGATCTAAACAGCCTTGCAAAAGAAAGAGAACCCAGGCTTCCACCACCTTCTACAGATGCCCTCTGAACTGCTTCCCTGCTCTCTCCCTTCTTCATTCCTTCTGTCCAGCTGCAGGAGAATGCTCTGTGCACAGTGAGTGTGGTGGGAGCAGGAGGCTAAGGATGGTTTCTTTCCCATGCAGACTGCTTTGAATTGCCCAATGCAGCTCTGTGTAGAGAGGAGTTTGCATTACATCTGTTAGAACGAAAACTCCAAAACCTCTGTCAGAAATGACAGCTCTTGACAAGATGAAAGGCGGTGCGCTGCTCAGATCTTTGCTTAAAACAATCTGGAGTTCCATTAGTATTCATTGAGGAGAGGCAGCCTGGAACAGGCCCGAGCCCACAAGCTGAATTAAAGCTGATATTGACTCTAGGCGCAGGGGGAGTGGGAGGGACTGCCAGCTTCTGGCCAGGATCCGACAGCCTTGATCCTCAGTGGCCAGATGTGACCCATGTAAGGCATAGCATGTACATTTTCATCTGGCTGGTGTCCACCACAGCTCCACCGCTGTGCCTTTAAGCCAATCCAAGTTCCCACATTCCAAATTCCAGGAGTGATATCACCACACATGCCCCCTTTGCTCTTCCTAACAGTTATCCTGAGGGACCTGTCCTGGTGCTCCCTCCCTCTACATAGCAGTAGATCCTTCTGCGCTATGATTCTACTCTAACCTTTGAACTCCTGGTGCTATTTATTCTCACCAATTCTGATGCTCATTTCTTCTAAGGTCTTGGGTTCATATATTGTCCCCTCTACATCCAGCCAGTTCTTTCAACTCTAGGCCACTGAACACCCTGGCCTGGTCTTGCCACTGGACTCTAGCCCTTAGCTACCAATTTCCTCTGCTTTGTTCAGCTTAAGCTGGTGCTTTTACAGTGGGCAGTAGGGTAGGGACATCTTCTCAAAAGTGTCCCTTGTGAAGTCCAACAGGCTAGACTTGATCACAGTCCTCATCTCCCTGCCCAGTGCCAAGTGCGCAATGCCCACCTAGGAGTGGCCAGGAAACAGGGAGACAAGAGTCCCTAAAGGTGCCATGATTCCAGGAAAAGGAGCTAAAAATCCCACTAGTGTTTCCTGGCTCCCTGTGTGGTTCCCACTGTGATGGGTGACCATCTGTATGGAGGCCTCATATGTCCTTAGCGCTATGTGCAGGGGCGTGGTAGCCCCAATTGTGTTTGTAGCTGAGCCACCGGCTCCAGAAGGTCCCTGTTCAGGGAAGCACCCCCATCTGTCACCACAGCTCCTGTTTCCCATTCCCAGAACCCACCTGTGCAGCAGTCTCCAATGAGCCACAGACGATTTCTGCTCCTGGGAATCCCAGCTGAGAGGGCATCCCCGAGTGCTGTGCCCAGCATACCATGGCCCACATGCTGTGAGTGTTCAGGCGGTGGGAGCAAACATACTGCCACAAGGCAGGAACCACCCTATGCCAGGTGGGCCTCATCAGCTAACCTGGCAAACACATTATGCCAGATACTCTTGATAAAGCTTTTCAGGTTTATTTTATGACAAAGAACAAAAATGACTTTCTCAGAGATGTTCAGGGACTCCAGAAAACATGACTCCAGGCCCACTTGCTCTCACAAATGCCCCCTCCTCCCTACACCCCAGCTCCATGCCCTGTCCTCTGCCTTAGTCCCACCTCACACTGCAGGACTCCCTTCTCCTCACCTTGGCCTCCCTGAATCTGGACAAAACTACTGTTTGACCTGAGACTGGTTCTGCTTTTCAGAAGACATGTTGTGGCTCTTGGTCTTGCTGAGGCCAGAGCCCTTCATGATGAGATGGTGGGGCCCTCGCACAGTCAAGGTCTGAGACCAGGCCTTGGGAGCAGGGGCCTGGGATCTGCAGCTCTGACAGCTCCTGTCTTCACATCAGTCCCAGCACTGTGAACCTCTCTGCTGCAGGAAAAGGATGGGATGTAGCCATTTGCAAAGAGTAACTGATGCTTCTCTCTGCTGCTATCTGTTGACCTCCAGGTGCCCCCAGGGCCTTGAGAAGTGACTCAGATATGAGGTGGTGCCTCCCTTAACTATGCTGCACTTAACCATGTCCCATCTATACCCCGTCACCTTCCAGGAGCTGCTGCCAGAAGGCTCGGCTGGAGAAGCTGGGGATGGTTAGCTTAGTGATGGACGCGGAGATCCTGGTGATCGACCAATCGAGGACAGGGGCCTCAGGACCTATTCAAATCTCCACCACCACCCGTGACACTCTCCTGAATAACTCACGTGACAACTTCTCTCCTCTGAATGGAAAGGCCTCCCTGCATGCTGCGCTTGGCTCTGCCCTTTAACAGCCACAGCAAACACTCTGCAGTGCTTGCCACGTGCCATGTCCTGTGCTATTGAAAACCCACTTGGGCCCACAGCCAATCTATTGGGAAGTCCTTTGGATCTACCTTCAAAGTGGACCCAGAAGTCAGTCATTTCTCATCGCTTTACTGCTGTCACTCACCCTCTATCACTGTCACCAGCTCTCAGATGCCTGGGACCCTGCAGCGGTGTCCCACCTGCTCTATCGCCCCTGGCCTCTCCCTCCCCCTCTGCCCCCCTGCAGTCTGTTTTCAGTGTGTGAACCTAGAAACAGCTCAGCTTCTCAATCCACTCATAGTAGAACCCAAGTCTGTATTATGATTTGTACATGAAACATTGTTTTTAATGAAGCATTGTTATATCTTATTATTTATAGTTTTATATTGAGATTTTTTTTTTTTAGAATGGCTGTGATGTGGGTATATGTGAATATAACTGGTTCCCAAAGATTAGAGGGTAATCTTCATTAATTCCCAATTCCTTTTTCCTCGTACAACTCAACACTTCTTTGTGGACTGAAGTCATTAATAAATCAACGTGTGCAGATTTTTAAAAAAGGCACGTTTTAATGAGGGGCAGGATAGTACCCAACCCCACCTGCCCCACACAGGTGCTAACTCTTCTCTAAGTTCTTTCAGGCCAATTAAAACCAGTGGCACTCCAGCTTCAGTTCAGCTTTTCTGTCTTGGAAGCCAATGTTTCTACTCCACCAGCCCCCAGGGGGCCCCGGAAGCAACAGGCCTTAGAGTCAACCTTAATGGGCTGCAGAGAAACGGGAGAATACAAAAGCCAGGTCCTGGAGGGCCTCTGGCCCTCGGGAGTGGAGAAGTCGCCAGCTTCCTGGAGCTGTGCTCTGGAGTTAAACCCGTAACACTCACCACCAGGTTGTAAATTTCAGACCATAGTTCATTAACTCCAGAAGTTCCAAATGATACCCCCTGCTCGACCAGTCAGTGCAGCTGAGAGCGTTCCCAGCATGTGATGAACCATCAACAATTGGATTCCAATATCCTGGCTTCATTAATAGACTCTGCCTGCACGCCTGCATGCCTGGGCTGCACCTGTGCCAGGCTGCAGGTTGAACCTCGGCTGCAGGCAGGCCCCAGGTGTGCTTTTGCCTGACCTCTCCAGCCCAGGGTCTCCAGTGACTGAAGTTAGCCTTAAACTCCTCTCATGAGGCTGGGTGAGCTTTAATGACATGATTCCAGTGTGGGTTCAAGGCCGTGCATAATCTAGGAAACCCTAGGCAGCTTTAGGAATTGGCTTGTATCATCCCCTAAATGCATACCTGTGACCTAGTTCAAGTTCATTTTCTACAGTCTAAGATGCAAGTCACTTGTCCTTACTGGGCCCCTTGCAAGTCCTTCCCCTTACACATGTTGGCCAAACAGTTGTTCTTCACCAGGATGGGGGTGGGGCCACGTTGTGCCACAGCAAAGAAGGGGTTTCATAGGCTGAATGACCCAGAGCAGCTGAAAGCATGGGGAGCCAGAGGTGGGAGTACAAGCCATGTTCAGGGACAGTGACTAACACCCAGCACTGAGTCTAAGGACAAGCTTGGACTTGGAAATGAGCCCAAACCAAAGCCAGGAGACAAACCAAGGAAGTGAGGTAGCAGAGAAGGCAGGGGATTCTGAGCTGTTTGCTATAAAGATCACTGAGATGTGCAGGTTAGCCTGGCTCATGGGCACCAGGTGAGTTCTGGCTCCTGGACACAGAATCCTGAGGCTATCCTTGTCCCCCTGCCTTACTCACACCCACTTCCTCCACCAGGAGACAGCCAGGGAAACAATAGGGTCTGCGATACAAGCAGGAGGCACCCTGCTGTGATGTTCAAAGCCTTTGTGAAATTCAAATGAGGTTTTTTCCTTAGCAACCCTTCCCTACTGGGAATGCATTTCTCCAGCTCCCAAAGTGTCTTACCTTCTCACTCACTGAAAATACATATTTTGTGGACCCCATAAACCTCCATTGCCTATAAGCAGTAGTAACATTTTTTTGCCTCTTGTTAATAAATTATTCCTCTCTTTGCACCACAGGGAAATGATGAAGACAAAATTGGGGGGAATTATTTCCCAAGCATTATGTCTCTAACAATAGCAAACCCTGCACCTGAGAACTCTATTTTGCTTAATATGCTCTTTCTGCAAAGTGAGAAAATGTGACAGTGTAATAACCCCAAAAAATCAGCGTGAAGGGCCTCATTCCCCAAAGTGTCCTCTGAGAAAACATACAAGTGTTTCCATCAAGACGGAATTGTGTGCATTGAGAGAAGATAAGTGCATAAAAAGGGGTCTGCTGTAAAGTGGGTCCTGGAGTTGGGATTAAATGTTTGGATTCTTTGCTTCACAATGGAAGCATCTTTAGGAAGAATGGGTCTCCATTTCTTTCCTTAATGGGGATCTCACACTGGGCCAGTGTGTGTATTCTTCAGGGTAAAAGAAAAAGTGGCTGGTTTAAACACAAAGAAGACCCGGTCAAAAACAACGAAAATGCTGAGCAAAATCAGAATAGATTTAAGAACCTTGGACATTGAGGGGGGAGCTTTCAGACACGCATCCAGATGACATACAGCCAAGACCTTTGTAATTCAGTTCAAGTACATGCTGGCCTCAGACAGGGGGAATGGACTGCTCCTCAGCTCGGTGAATTCTGGAAAATACTTTCTTCTCTCAATTCATTAGCACCTCCCCCTTCATAGTTCCTAATGCCTCCTCACCATACTTTCGGACCACATCCAGGCCTGGCATCACCTGACCAGGGGAGAGGAATGTTCGCAGGATTGAGAGAGGTGGGGGTGCTACCTACAGTGGTCGGAAGATGATTTGCCCTGAGAGAAAGGTTGAATATGGGCCTGAAGAGACACAAACAAATCACAGACAGCAAGACCATGTATGCATCACATCTGGAGTGGTGAAGGTCTCCCTGGTGAGGCAGACACAGAATGGGGTGCAGATCCAGGTTGGGCCAGGGGATTTGGGGCTCAGGAAGAACCTCCGTGCGAAGCAGTGTGCACACATGGCCAGGCATGTGTCCTGTACAGGGTGCCTTCATGCACCAATGGCCCCACCTCTTCACCCTTTACCTGTGACTCTGCAGTTCCTCTCACCAAAGAGGCCAAATGTACTTCCTTGCTCGTTGACTTCCATTTCGGCCATCTGGCTGCTGGGACACTAGCCAGCATAATGGCCAAGGACTCTGCTTTCTCCATTGCGCATTGTCATGGGAAGACCAGACACAAACCAGCCTGTTTGTCCAGAGGGGATGAGGGAACAGAGCTGAACCACCCCAGCTGTGTCCTTCCTACTCACTGCCCCTGGCCACCCATGCCCTGCAGATGGGCCTTGGAGGTCTGCAGAACCGCCCAGCTGAGCTCAGCCAACCCTCAGGTGACCATAAGATTCACAAGAACATAAGGTTGCTTTTTATGCATGGAGATTTGCTGTGGTCCGTTACATGCATTTCATGGCAGTAGCTAACTGATACAGCTGCCCAGGTGAGGACAATGAGTGGGGGCCTAAATCCAGCTGCACTCTGCCCCACATCCCCAGCTGGCTGGAGCTGTGTTGCCCTGAGTAAATGCCTCCATTTTAAAACGCACTCAAAAGTACCATGTGGGTCAGCGGAAATATTTTTAGAAGGCAGTGCTGTCTGTCCTCCATCTTCCTTCCCATTTGACCCCATCTCCCAGTCTAAAAATCTCTCCTAGCTTTCCTTGGCCGCCTCATATCCATCTGGAATTTAGACTCTGTCTTTCCAGCCTCATTCCTGCTAACACTTTAGACTCCTTTACAGTGCCCTGCTGCAGCTCCTCCATCAGCCGCCTTCCCTAGTCATCCCCACCTTCACCCCATGCCTTCCTGTGCAGGGGGCCAAAGGGTACCTCTGCCAGTCCCCACAGCCTCGCCCTGCAGGTCCGATGGGCTGTGGCCGGGCTGGGCAGGCTCTGCCCCTCTGCTGGGTTGACTCCCTGCTGCATGGCCAGCTCCCAGCACCCAGCAGACAGCATGATCTACAGGCACAGCGGGTGCAGAGGGGCAGAGGGCCTGTGGAGCTCCAGTGCCACCTGGGAGAAGAGGGGAGACAGCGTGCATGCCGAACACAGGGCACGCAGTGGTCAGGGCACCAACGAACCACACTAAGGCTGTCTGGGTTCTGGGCAGAAGCTGACTTTCAGTTGAGGGTCTCCGGAGAGGGTTTTGAGGAAGAGGTGACTTTGAGTGGGATCTTGAAGGATGGCAAGGCTTTACAGATGCAGCAGAAGGGAGGGCGGAGGGCAGGCACCTTCCTCACAGAGGTGAGATCCCCACAGAACCCCACAGAACTCCACGCTGGGCATGGGCCACAGGCAGCATCGCATGGGGGATGGGGGTTTCCTTCCAAAACCTAATTTGTCAACTCCCTGGGCTCAAAGGAGAAAAACAGAAGCCAGTCTCATTAGCTTTGAACGTCCACAGTCCCTTGCAACCGAGTGGCTGCTGCGACATAGACGCGGCCGGTGCAAATAGCGCCGATGGGATTGCAGCTAATAGGGTTATTAATACCTGTCACATCCCAGGACGGCAGGAAAACGCGCAGGTTTCCTACTGTAGATTAAAACCAACCACCAGGGGCTTTCCTGAGCCCGGCAGACAGCTTTCTCCTCAGACATCTTTCCTCCAGCCATGCACACTGGGATGGGGAGGGCGGGGGTGTTGTCCTGGGGAAGGATTGTCACAGGAAAACGCAAAAGCAGGAACAAAGCTGCCTCAATTAGCCTCAGGCAAGAACATGGGTGTTTGAAGTTCACAGATAATCCCCAAACCGCACTTTAGCCTGCAACCGTGGCCTCCCCCGGCCCAGGCAGCCACGGAAGAACAGCCACCTTTGCCTGGGCTCCATGTTTTCTGCTCCTGAGAAGCGGCAGATGAGGCTGGGAGCTGCGAAAGGAGGGGTCTGGATGTTCTGGGGCAACTCCCCAGGGGCAAGCTGGGGTCCCCTGTTCCCTCTGGGCCATCTCTAAGGGGCCAGGGGCCCTGAAGAAAGGACTCCAGCAGCAAATAGGTCAGGGGCAAAGCCTTGCTGGAGTTTCTCTTAAACAGGACTCAGCCGCTCACCTCACCTTTAACGGGCTCAGAAGAAGCACCAGGTGAGGACACAAGCCCCCTCTTCGGGCACCTTGACCCCAGGGTGGCAGGGCACTCAGGAGACGCTGTTCTCAGCATTGTCTGCTCCCCTCCCAGGTGGTACTCAGTCCTCAGGAGAGCTTGATCACAGTGGGAGGTCACGCACGCCCAAGGGGGACTCTCGCTGGTGTGCCAGACATATACTCCTTACAAGTTCTCTGTCCTATGACTCCAGGCGAGTCCTGAGGTAAATCTCATACACCCAATAGGGCAAGAGAAATAGTAGAATGAAACATGGGCTCACACAGTCCTTGTTCCCACAATCCCTCTGACTCCAGCCCTGGAAGGGCCAGGTGAGTAGAAGGCCCTGCTGTTGGTGACAGCAAGCGCTCCCATTGGCAGGGAGGTGTGGCTCTGCCTTTGTTTTCTGGCTCCTTGCTTCTTCCCCCTGTGCATTTCCAATTACTCCTGGGAGTCAAATTCTTCACCCCCTACTATTATGGAATCAATTGTATGCCCCTCCCCCTTCCCATTCATTCATATGTTGAAGTCCTAACACCCAATTTGACTGCATATACATAGGGTCTTTAGGAAGGTAATTAGGTTGAATTAGGTCATAAAGAAGGGGCCTTAGCCCAGTATAAATGGTATCCTATGTGGAAGAGACAGCAGGAATGGCCAGGCACAAAGGAAAGGTCAGAAGGGAGTGCAGTGGGGAGGGAGCCATCTGTTAGCCAAGCAGCATACTCACCAGCCTCCAGCCTGCCAGAACCTGGATTTTGGACTTCCAGGCTCCAGAATGTGGGGGGAAACTGCTGTTGTTTGAGTCATCCAGTCTGTGGCTTCTGAACAGCGGCCAAGCAAATTAACACACCTTCCTTAGCCTTCCTGCACCTGGGCCCTGGTGCCTTACTGGAGAGCAGGGTGAGTCATTCCAGTTTCGGTAAGCACTACCAATTAGCCTGAAGGGCAGAACTTCTGCACACTGGGTCTGAGGGCAGTGGCCAATGGCTAAGAATGTGAACTTTGAGTTGATGAGCTGGGCCTATGGGGAGGCTAATATTCCCCTGCATGCCCAAGGATCCTCTTCTGTGCAATGGGATGATAACAGCATCATTGTCATAGTCAAAATTCAATTGAAACTAACAGCACAGAATAGGCATGCAAGAAAAGATCTGTCATGCTTCTTATGGTCCTATTGGCCCTTCTGCTGAGTTACACCCAGTGTGACCTTGGGCCTGGTTTCTCCACATGCAAACATTGAAGACAGATGCTCTCCATCTTCCCAATATGATGCGAGTTTGAAAAGAAGCTAAGTTAAGAAAGAGGAAAGGAAGATAAATGCCTCAGAATTCAAAACTGCTTCTATCATTATCATCATCATCATCATCATCATCATCATCATCTCAGCCTTGTCATCAGTGGCTCGTACACTACTCTCCTATCTAAGTGATGACCCCCAGTCATGCCCTGCTGCTCCTGTGGCTGACGCACAGGCCTGGATCAGGCGGCGATCTGGTGACTGGCTGCCTGCTTCTGCAGCCACTTGCACACACAGTAGCCATGTCCCAGCTTTTCTGCACCACGGAGCCTTTAGCAGCCAAACAGCAGTGGGAGGGAGGGCAGACAAGATAGCTGAGTCACTCTTGCACCTGCACACCACCATCCCTGCCTACTGGTCCTGGTCCCCTACCAACAGGAAGGAAATGCCCTTGCTTCTCTCCTTCAGATGATGTGAGTTAAATGAGGTAGGTGCACGGGATGTCAAAGAGCATACAGAACACAGCCATCATTCAAAGCTGCATTGTGGAGAACTGAGTGACAGGCTTGCTCTAGCCACCAACTGCCCCCTATGCCACTTTAGCAGGGCTCTGGGAAAAGGCAGTGCCCAGTAGCTGGCAGCCCTGAGACGGTAGTGGGTGGCCAGCTGTTTGCAGCCCAGCTCTTCTCCCCCTTTCTGATCAGCCTTCTGCCCGTCCAGCAGCTGAGGCACCGTACCAGCTCCAGAACCAGCTGACAGGGCTCTCGGGCTGGCAGAAGGGTCCAGAAGGTGAGGCCTTTGGGGGTCCCAGCTACCCCGAAACCTTAAGATTTAGATCTGCACTGGTTTTGCCTCCAGCGGCCATTAACATTCTACCAGAAACTGCAGGAGGCCCAGAGCAGAGGAAAGCAGGGCCTGCTGGGAGAATGAGCATTCTGGAAGGCATTCTCTGTGACCAGGGTCCACTCCCATCAAAGACCTTCACAAGTCCCTCCTCCTCTTCCCTGCCTCCTCTCAAAAAAAAAAAAAAAAAACCCAGAAGGAAAGAAAAATAGTGAGAGGCACAATAAACTCAGCAGGTGATATTGGTATTAATCCCAGGATCCCCGCACATGGAACAATGTACACAGCTGGTAAAGAAGCCCACGTGAGAAGTGTTATTTCTGAGATGGGACAAAGCACTGGATGCCGGCAGGATGCGGGGCCTCGCTGCCCTCCTCCCCTCACTGTTTACAGTAAAACCTCATCACAAGATACCATTAGGCTTGGCAGTTACTGTAAAGGCAGTGGTCGCTGCTCACTTCCACAGCCCAGGAAATAGTGTCCAAGGCAGAGTAGCTTCTACAGAGAGACCCCAACTGCCCCTTGTTCCTCTTCAGAAAGAAGAAGATGCCCTGGAGAGAGGTTAGCCGTGCCTGGGCTGCAGGCTCCCTCCCCCATGCTGTGGCTGCCAGGACGACTGTAATGAAGTCAGCAGGGCTGGTGGGAGCGATTCCAGAGCAAAATGAAAAGCAGTCTAGACATTACAAGGAAGGCCAGGGAGCATCGTCCAACCTCTTCTGTCTTCTGAGCAGCTTTGATGGAGGGAGAGATAACCCGTCCTGGGACCTATAAGTAAAAAAAATGGACACAGGGAGGTTTGAGTTCTTTGGGGTAGGGAGGCAGCAGGATCTGCACTTGCCTGAACAATGACGACAAGACACAGGACACACCTGCATTTGTCAGCCACCTACCCCACTTCCCACCTCCTTCCCCAAAGCAGATACAACCTCTGGATGGCAGCCACTGCGGGACTTGTTTAAAATTCTCTGTGATTAATGCATGGCATTTATCTTACTTTCATCTGAATGTTAGAAGGCAGGAAAGCTTTGGTGCCTCGCCCGACATCCTGAAGCACAGCCTTCTTCATCTCCATGTCTCTGGTGACACGTACAGACACTCACTGAACGCGGCTCAACGAATGGGGTCGCACATCTGAGCAGATGTGGGGAGGGTAGCAGGCTTTTAAAGCCCGGCTCCAGTCTTGGCTATGTAACTTGGAACCATAGATCCAATTTCCTCTTCTGCAATTTGGGGATAATAATACATACATTATGAGGCCACTGGGCTGATTAAACTAAATAGAGATGTTCAAGTGCTTGTCACAGTGTCTGACACATTAAAAAAATTGTTGAGTTGAGTATGAAGGGTAAAACATTGACCTTGCCAAGCCCTCTACAGCCATGGTTGGCGAACTGCGGCTCTCGAGTCTCATGTGGCACTTTGGCCTCTTGAATGTGGCTCTTTCACAAAATACCACGGCCTGGAGGAGTCTATTTTGAAGAAGTGGCATTAGAAGAAGTTTAAGTTCAAAAAATTTGGCTCTCCAAAGAAATTTAAATCATTGCGCTATTGATATTTGGTTTTGTTGACTAATGAGTTTGCTGACCACTGCCCAAGAGAAATGCCCACACTTTGAACTGGGCACTGTTAACCGCCACCTCCTCTCAACATCTCAGAGCCCCTGTTTTCCATCTCCTTCTGCCCACTTCCCAGCTGATGTGTGCTTGGGAAAGCTACCGAACGTTAACATCATCTTAAATCAAACATCATTTTGAAAGTAAACCTACTGAAAAAATAATATAACTCATTCCAAAGCCAGATGTAAATGGTTTTTAGAGTTTCCATTATTTTACCTTACCTAAGCCCAAGAGAGACTGGGAAGGTAACTTCCATTCAGATCATCAAGAACTGACCGTACTTTGGATGGTTTGCTTGCTCTGGATTCTGAGCAGAGACCCTTAGCCTGATCCCAGAGCAAATATACCCTTCACATCCCAAAGGGCTCAGGTCACTCAAGTTAGAGACTATAAGTGGGAAGTTGATCCAAATGCTGGTGTGAGATTGTGGCTGCTAATGGCTACCCTCACGCAGTAGAGAGGTCCCATGTTCTGGAAGCTTCTGAAATAAAGGAATTTGCCTGGCCCGGTAAATTTGCTGAAGCCTATCTGAAGCCTTTCCTCTGCCCCAGATAAACAAATAGGGGGAGACCAGCATATCTGTCATCAATGTGCTAGGTCTCTCTGTACCTTCTATCAGTTTTGTGCCCTAGATGTCAAGTCCTGATTACTCTCTTATCCAGTTGGGACTAGTTCCAGAAGCCACATTTCCTACTAATGATCCAGGGGTGGCTGCTTTCCTTGCCTGAGCCAGGGTCCCAGCAGCTCTTTCCTGCGCACCTATATCTTCTACCTCCAGTCCTGCCCGGTGACTCCTGCAAATGGTCGGCCAGGACCAGCACTAGCCACCCTGGCACTGACTCTCAGCTTTGCTCTTGGGTAATACCACTCGTGGATTTTAAACTTGAGAAAGGCACATTGTCCAACACATTCGTTGATATACTCCATGTGAAAAGGATGCTAGAATATTGTCTGGTATTTATGAAGTAGGCCTTCATAAATATTTATTGACTGAATGTCTTACCTGTCTCTTTCCCTGAACTCCTGCTTTCTCCAGTCTTTGAACATGGGCTCTTGTGTTCCCTGGGATGCCCAATCTCTGTTTTCTCTTGAAGAAGGGGTATGGCATAGTTGAAAGTTCAAGGACTTCACAGTCAGACAAATCTATATTTAAATCTCAGCTTATGCGACCATAACTTGTATAGATCTGGATAAGCTGTTTAATTTTTGTCAGCCTCCTTATCTCTACCTCTAAAATGAGTATAACAGCACTCACAAACTTGTTTAAAAGATTAAAAGATGTGGTAAAGTCCCTAGAAGAATTCCTGGTACATATATCAGGTTCAGCAAATGTTATTTCCTTTCCACTTTCCCATACACAGAGATGCCCTCGGGAGTCAATGGCAACTTACATAACATAACATTCCTTGCACATTTATGTTGCCTAATAAAGGGCATGAAGAAAGCATTCACCGAGTCCCATGATGTGCCCAGCACCTGCTGGATGCGGGGGTATGAGGATGAAAGACATAGGCACCACTCCCCAAGATCTCATGGTCTGGGGAGTGGAGGAGACAATTTGGCAGATACTTGTATAAATTTAGGTAAAGGTAAATAAATAAATAAATAAATAAATAAATAAATATGGCCTTGTGGGCCCTGAGGAGGGTACCTATGTTTGGCCATCTACCCGAGCATCAGTTCTTGTACTGGATCAGCCAGCCAGCACCTACCCCTGACTATGGAAATGATGCCAATGATTAGCAATAATTGGCACTTTTGGGGTTAAAGATTAAAGAATAGGTCATAGAACTGTAGACTAATAGCATATGGAGTTTCCCAGAAACCCTCACACCATTCCAGTGCATCACTGCCCTTCTTCCCACCATTGTCTCTAGCTTTTCTGTAGCACTTGGCATTGCTGCCAACTCCTCTCTTTCTTCACCCACTCCTGGGGTTGGCAGAAAATTTGAAGAAAAAAATTATTTTGTGCGGGGAGGGAAAAGAAAACAACACTGCATACCTGTGTGCCAGGAGCCTGCTGGGCACTTCACATGTTTGCTCCTTTATTTCTCACAGCAGTCTGTGAGCGATCAGTGCTGGTCTGACATGGAAACTGAGGGCAAACAATTCTAATTTAAAGTTAGTTCTTGTTACAAAATAAAACCAAAACAAAACCCTGGTCTGGGTGGTCGTCCAGTGGCCAAAGGCCCTCAGCGAGGGGGTGAAATCCAACCTGCACTTGCTCACCAAGATGACCCCCTGAGAGGGCCCCCATGAGGGAGGGGCGTCTGTCTAGTGGCACAGGATACAGCCTGCTGGCATCCCCCACAGGCTGCATCTGCCTTTCTCTTCCTCAGCCAGAAATGCCCTCTGGGCCAGCAGCAGCCTCAGCTGAGAGCTGGACGAGCCCAGCTCCAGAGTTCAAGTGCTCCCCTCCATCCTTCACTTTAGGATGAGGACAGGGGCTACCATGCACCACACACTAAGGCATTGCCAGGCACTGTATTTAAACTATATTAAACTATATTTAAATCTCAGCTTATGGTGGTCAAACAACACTGCCCCTAAGAATTGCTGTGCCTGCTCAGCACACGAGGAAACAAAGACTGGACAGCTAAATGGGTTGCCCTAAGTCTTGAATAAGTGACAGATAGAGGAGGGGAACTTCGATTTATTTGGCCCTGAAACATAAATTCCTTCCTTTAGGCTGGCCTCAGGAGAGAGGGGAGGTATTTGAGTCCTAACAGCACAGCTAGAATGAGAACCTGACCGCTGGTTCCCAGTTCAATGAGCAGCTGCTGTTGACTGGTTGGGGACCTGGTCATCTGTTGGTACATAACAAGCCTCCCAAGATATAGTAACTTAAAGCAAAAGCGATGATTTGGCTCAAAAACCTGCCACCTGGGCAGGGTGTGGTGGGGATGGTGGGTCTCCGACTCACATGGCTTCCACAGGGACAGCTTGAGGAGGGCTGGAGGGGTCATTCCTAAGATGCCTGTCACTGGGAGCTCCGCTAAGACTGCCCCTCCCCCCCCCGGGGACATGGGCTCCTCCCCAGTGGACCTGTCACTAGACAGGCTTGGATTTCTTGGTGGCTGAGTTTTAGAAACAAATGTTCTTTAAAAAACCTGCAAGTTTTCTTCCAGGCCAGTCTCGAAAGTTCCAGGCTGTCACCTCTTCTACATTTTATTAGTCACTGAGGCAGGCCCAGGTTTGAGGAGGAGCAGCAGACTGCACTCAATGGAAGGAGTAGAAAAGAACGTGTAGCAAAGTCTTTAATTCACCTCAGGGACTTTGCTTCTGGAGAGTTACCACTGACATTATCCAAAATAGGCTTAACACACTGTTCCAGCCCCAAGCAGCCTTATCCACAGAGAACCAGTGCCCAAGGCGGGAGGGGTGGGCCTGGGGTGAAGACTGGCAGGCACCCCGGACTCATCTCCTGGGGCTGTGATAGCCAGGAATTGATTCTGAGCCCAAAGCTCTGGGCTCCTCACAGCCCTGGCTGCCCCTCACTAGCCGAAAAAAATCACCAGAGAGAATCAATCGGCTCAGCATCTGGGCTCCACGCACTCGCTGACTCCAGCCAGGCCCTCAGCCCCTCACTGTCACGGGGATAAATTTCCCTGGACACGCGTGCCAGGAAAGCCCGGGTCGGAAAATACTAATGAAGCCATCTGAGCACCGTGCTCTCTCGGGGCTTATCAGTATTTCCGTTCTAGTCACAAAAATAACATCCTGTAAAAGACTGATTAGTCACCAGATAATTGAGTTCTTAAATGTCAAAAACAATATCGTATGAATATTCAACAGATCTTGCTACTGAAATTTACCTGTTCCATCAACAAGGACTACCATCTTCTCCCCCATTGTTCTTTCCCAGAGATTATGTTAATACGACTTTCCTGAGGTGATGAGTGTGGTTCTCTTTAAAACTTACCAGGTATTGTCTTTCGGCTTCATGCATAATGAGCTGGTTAAGGGGAGCAGGGTGGGAGCCGCTGAGTTTGCTTCTCTGCATGAACTTCACCGCCCGCGCAGAGAGTGGAATTCCTCCCAGCAATGGACCGCTCCAGAGCTCTGCTCTCTGTGAATGCTGCTTCTCCTTGCATTTAGTTATTTATTTTCTGGTTGCTAGAGACCTGGGGGATGCACAGTTTTCATGCAGCTTAAGTTTAAACAAGAACCAAGGTTCAATTTTTGTTGGAAGCTGGTGCATATCTTAATCCCACGGGAAGTTAGGATCTGGTAGGCTAAATGTATTTGTGAGAACTTACCTGTGTTTTTATGCACCCTCACACAATACACCCTTCCCATCCAGTGGGGGGAAGGAGGAGGGTGTACAGTTATGGATGGAAGAAATTTTCTGAGCCAGGTTCCACTTTCTGTTAGCCAGGCCTCACAGGCAGCTGGAGCCAGGAGCAGCTTGGGGGCAAAGCAGCTGCTGGGGTTCTCTGGCAGGCCTGTCAGGGGCCTTACTCTCGGCTACACCAGGCACCAACTGCTTCTTCAGCCGGACACTGGCTGCTCTGAAGGATGTTCTCGCTCTTCTCGCCAGAGTGTGAGCTTCTTGAGCAGGAGTCCTTCATTGCCAGCCTCAGCCCCACCTAGCCCCACAGGACAAGAGTATCCGCGGATGATGTCCTTGACCTCTACCTGGCTCTCTGGTTCAAGGACGTAGAGTGATGCCTGTGACCCTGTATCTAGCCCTGCTTCATCCTCAATACCTTCTGCCCATCCTACTCTTGCCCACCATCATCTACCTGGTGAACCTCAGGCTCTCGTGTCTCTGCTCTCCCTCTCCTTTCTTTCCCAGGGAAGCGTTTGCAGTTAGGTATCACATGGCAGGAATAAGTTCCGAGAAGCACATGGTCGGGCAATTGCATCATACATTACGTCGCAGAGGGCACTGACACGGAGCTACGTGGTCTAGCCTGCTGCACACCTGGGCTGCACAGTACAGCCCCTGCTCCTAGTACTAACCTGGCAGCGCATCACTGTACTCAGTACTTACAAGGGTAAGTATCTGTGTATCTAAACATAGCTCAACATGGGAAAGGGACAGTGAAAATGTGGCATAAAAGACAAAAAGTGTCACTCCTGTCTAGAGCACTTACCATGCCTGGAGTCTCAGCACCAGAAGTCGCTGTGGAGGGAGGGGTGGAGGGCAGGGGAGGGGGCCGGAGTGAGTGTGGGCAGAGCCGCACTGTGGACTACTGTGACGTCACAGACACAGTCCCAGCTGCACTCAAGCGAGTTCTACATTTTTCTTCATAGTGCATTAGCCTGAGCATACTGTAACCTTTTCACTTTATAAGTTTATTCACTTTTTAAATTTTTCATCTCTTTTGTAATAGCACGGCTTAGAACTCAAACATATTTTACAGCTGTGCAAAAGCATTTTCTTTCTTTGTATCCTTATCCTATAAGGCTTTTTCTATTCTTAAAATACTTTCCTTCGTTTTACTTTTTAAACGTTGTGTTAAAAACTGAGGCACACACACTAGCCCAGGCCGGCCCAGCGTCAGGACCGGCAGTATCAGGCCTTCCCTCTACAGCTTGTGGAGGTGACCCCCGGGGAAGGCCTTCGGGCAGTGGCTCTCCGGGAGCCCTCTCTGGTATAACGATGGCTTCTCCCGGACTGCGGCCCAGGACCTGCCTGCGGCTCTGTGTGAGGAGCGTCACTGTTTTCAGAAACACGTCCGCTGCACATGGCGTGGTCTGATTGTTTTTTTCTCCTCACAGATTTGCTTGTGAGCAGCAAGTGCACCATGAACACTCCTCTGAATGAAAACCTTTCCGTGTTGGGGGTCACGTTTCCAGCTCTTTAAGGAGCGCGTGCAGGTCTGCAAAAGCTCCTGCTAACGCTTCCCTGCGGATTTTCCTGACGTCTCCTCCTGCCTGCAGTCTACTCGCTCTGGCCCTCTCTGCAGCCGTGCATGGCTGGGCAGCTCCGCCACTCCCGTCCGTCCATCCCTCAAGGAGCCATGGCTAGAGCTCCTCAGTTGTCCTCGTCACGTCGAGGCTAAAGTCATCCCCTCTCCACCTTGTGCCACCACTGTGCCCGGATGGCATGCCAGCCACAGCCACTGAGCCGGTGGAATTCTCCAGCTGCACTACAGTCTTGTGGGACCCCTGTCATCATGTGGCCCATGGACAGAAATGTCCTTACCCAGCACAGGACTGCATTCCTCTACCAGACATCCTGGCAGAGAGGCATCAGAACTTACACCGATGCAGAAAGCACGCTTGGGTTTTACTGCAGTTCCTGCCTCACCCATGGTTCCCAGTCTGGTCCCTCCAGCTCCCGCCACACTTTCCCTGGCTCCAGCCAAGGCACATCAAGAGCCTCTCCCCCTCCCACTCCCACCCCAGGGATGCAAAGCAACCAAAGGAACCACTAAATGTTCCTTTATCCCAGGGTCCTTCGCCTGCCCTGGTCTCAACCACAGGCCTGCCTTGCACAGGGCTGGGCGAGGCTGGTGATGGCAGCTCACTGGGGGCTTCGGGCTGGGCACAGAGCACTGGCCCTGTGGGGGCCTCACACCGGCACAGGGGGAGGGGAAGGAGCACCACCTGCTGGAGGGGCTGGAGACCGTTGTCAGCAGCACAGCCCTGCCGAGAGGTAGAGTCATGGAGCAGGAGGACGTGGGCTCAGCGGCCAACCTGTTAGGCCACCACAGCCTGGAAATAGCCCCAGCCCACACCCTTGTGGCCAAGTCCTGGAAGCAGAGGGCTGGTCCTCTTAAGCATGTTTTTAATTACTGCAAACACGTGTCGTCCTGTGCGGCAGCGTGGCTCCGGCTCCCCGCACGCAGATGGATGCTCTCTGCGTGAAGTGGTTAGCACAGACATTTAAAAACAATTAGGAGCGCGGGAGGCAGCTCAGAAAGAGCTCGTTAGCTGGGGAGGGGACGGCAGGCCATTAGCTCACCAGATAGCAAAGTTATTTGTACTCCTGATGGGGAGGCGGGAGCTGATTGCTTTCTTTAATATTTCTCTTTGCTATCAGATGGGAGCTCTGCGCGCGCATACACACACGCATAAGAGGACGCTCCCAGGTGGCGAGACAAATGCAATTCTGATGCTTGCGGAGGCCTGGCAGCACCTAGGGCTAGAGCCAAGGCAGCTGTCTCTCTGGGAATCCCTCTGACCCCCCACCTGGCCCCACAGGCTGAGGGGCATGGAGGGGCCATGGGGACTGGGCTTGGGGTGTGGCTGAGCCAGGGCACTGACTGAGCCCCCTGTGCGAGGCCACAGATGGAGCATGTATGGCACCTGCCTTAGGGAAGGGGCCCAGAACCAAGAAAATGGGGAGCCAGGTGACGTGGGCTACACTACCCGCCTTCTGTCCTTGGTGGATGCCAGGTATGAGGTAAGACCCCAGTTCCTGGGGGCAGGTGGAAGGAGGAGCGGCAGGGGAGAGGGAGAAAGATCTCTTGCCAGACTCTGCACGGAGCTCCTGCTTCCTCCAGGAGTCCTCGCGGAAGCCCCTGACACAAATGTCTCCTCCGGCCTCCAGAGGCAGCGGCTCTGAATGCCTGGCCCTGCATCTCTGCTTACTCTCACCTGCCCCTGGGGAGGCCTCTGAGGACAGTGTTGATGTTAAACCACTTTGTCTGGACAGACCTTCATTGACACAAACATTTATTGAGAAGAGTGTGCCAAGAATTATAGGTGGAGTGGATGGGAAGGCCCAGAGAGAATGAAGTCACATGACCAACAGTCACAGAAGCTGTGAAAGGCCACTGCTTACCTCAGCCCCTCTCGCTGGCCTTGTCTTTATGCCTTCTCACCGCACACTTTCCCCCCAAGGTCTCTTCCTCCACAAAAGAACATGGGCTGTGGGTCCATCTGATCTAAGTTTAAACCTAGTTCACCACATCTAGCTGGGTCACCTGGGGTAATTGCTTGGCCTCCCAAGGTTATTCTCTTCCCTTTAGATTAGGGGCTGCTGGGAAGATAGCCCAAGTGCCCATCAGTAGAGGCGTGGAGAAAAAGCTGTGGTACATTCACCATGGAATACAATGCAGCTGTAAAAAGGAAGGATCTCTTACGCTTTGAGACAGCATGGAGAGACCTGGAGAATATCTTGCTCAGTGAAATAAACCAGTCTGAGAAAGACAAGTATCACATGATCTCACTCATTTGTGGAATCTAATGAACAAAACAAACTGACAAACAAAATAGATTCAGGGCCGAGACCGGTTTTGCTCAGTGGATAGAGCGTTGGACTGTGGACTGAAGGGTCCCGGGTTCGATTCCAGTCAAGGGCATGTACCTTGGCTGCGAGCACATCCCAAGTAGGGGGCGTGCAAGAGGCAGCTGATGGATGTTTCTCGCTCATCGATGTTTCTGACTTTCTATCCCTCTCCCTTCCGCTCTGTAAAAAATCAATAAAATATATATTTAAAAAAAATAGATTCAGAGACATAGAAGCATGGAACACACTGTCCAACCTCAGAGGGAAGGTAGGAATGGGTGGCTGGGTGGATGGAAAGAGATCAGCCAAAGATATGCATAACCCATGCATACAGGCACTAGGGTGGTGGAGCCTGAGGCAGGAGGCCAGGGCAGGCTGGAAGGAGTCAATGGGAGAAAAAGAGGGACATATGTAATACTTTCAACAATAAATATATTTTTAAAAATGCCTAGATTATTTTTTAAAAGATAATATGTACTAGGTAGCATTTGTAATAGTATAGTAGCATGAGTAGCAGCAATGTTGCATGGGCCTTTGTTGTACCCATGCTTTCTTCACAGGTGAGAAGCTGTCATCCACAAAGAGCTGCTGAGCTGACACCTCCCCAGGTCTATGCCACAGGCCAACAACTGGCAAATCCTCCCTGATCAGGGCGCAGGAAGACCCCTTGGCCCATCTGCCCTACGTTTTCCCATTTAGTGGTGATTTTTTTTTAAATGGTGTCAAACATTTTCAAGAACATTAGGCACATTAAGGGACTGTTCTCTGATTATGCCAAAAATCTCCTCCCAGTTAATGGGCGGATGGTACCGTTTTAAATAAACACAAGTGAAGATGTGTGCTCTCAGCTCAGCTCCCAGCATAGGCTTGGGCCCGCTTTATTTCTAGAAGGCCTCTCCCCGAACCCTGGCCAGAAGCAGGGACCCAGCAGAGGGCCCTAAACTGCGGAGTGGGAGCCGCTGCTGCCCTCCGCCCGTAGGCAGATCCACGTTGAATGGCCAGCCCAACTGCGTGCAGGCACCAGGCACTGGCGCGTTGCTGGGCACCGAGGATGTTGTGACTGCAGATATGTTGGTGCCTCCATATGCCACCTCCGAGTGGGATTGTCTCACAACAAGCACAAGAGAATCACACCTCGGCGAGGAGTGCAGTAAATTCATCTGTGAAACATATTTCAATTCCAAAGACAATTTTCTAATTAGTAACGACACACTAGGCCTTGGCAACGTGAGAATCATTCTCACAGCAGAGCTGGGTTTCAGGTTAAACCGAGCCCCAGAACGAGACACCAGCTGCCAGCCTGGCCCAAGGCATGGGCTTCAGAACCCCAGGACCTTGTTTTAGAATGGAGTGGGGGTCACACAGCCTGTCGGGCCCCAGCATGCCTCTGAACAGACAAAGTCTTCCTCTCCCCCAAGACCCCTTATCTTACAGGCTGGTCTGGGAGCTCTGGGGCTTATAGGCAGCAAGGCATATTCCTTCATTCAATGTGTGTTGAGGACACCAAGGGCTTAAGACCAAGGAAGACATGCTTCTTTCCCTTGTGGAGCCTACAGTTAACTGGAAATCAGGTTATTACAAAAATACTTGACAAACAGGTGTAGCAGAGTAGCTAGGACCAGGCTCCTAGCTAGTTGGGGAAATAAGGTTTCCTCCAAGGAAACCAAGCATACGCTCAGGGCAGTAGAATTGAATTCTAAGTGCCTGGTTTGCTTGGGGTGTGCATTTTGGCTAGTTACCATACTCTGTCTCAGTGTCTTCGCTAACACCATGGGCATATAATGACCTTCCAGGTCACTGTCAGGGTCAGCTAAGACAATGGACTTAACTGTTTCTGGCACAATGTAAGGTATTTAACAGGCTCAAAACAACAAACAGACAAGCAAACAAAACACCCATCTCTTACTATTGGTTTGGGGAGGCCTCCCACCCTGGGGCAGATCAGATGCTTAGGAAGCACAACCCAGTCTTCTACCTCCTCCTCCCCAAAGGGGACCGACAAGTCCAGGGGACCCTGTTTCCACAGGGACTCTGTAGTGCCAGACAGGACAAGCAAACAGGTGCTGAGAAGGGTGCCTCCCAGGAAACCCACCTTCCAAGCAGGCCCTGTAAGAAAATCAGACCCCACCAGGTCCCCCAAGCCTGGAGCTGAGGTCTCGAAGGCAGCCCCTTGAGTAGAAGGTCCGGAGGCAGGGGCGCGTTGCCCGCACCCGGGCTGACTTGAAGCAGCAGCAGCAGCAGCAGCAGCAGCAGCAGCAGCAGCGGCCCCCTTGGGACCAGGGCTTGTGCATCTTCAGACTATACTCCCTCAGCAGACTGGAGTTTTCATCCCACTTTTAGCCTTCACTCGATAGTGGTTTTCATCTCCCCTTCCCGGGTGCTCACCCTCCCCATCTCTAAGATGGACAATGGACAGGATCTCTCCCATCTTCTCCCAGTGTCTGAGCAGGCTGCATCAGCCAGTGAGATCCTGGGTGGAAATGAGCCTGAAGCCCATTAGAAGTGAGTAAATCCACACAGTGTCACCAGCAGCCAGGCAATCCTTTTGTTCTCCACGGGAAGGGGGTGGCAGCACAGAGACCCCAGAGGCATCCCCCTCCCACTTCCATTCCAGAGCTGCTTTCCTCGTGGCTCTGCTGTGCCCAGCGGGTGAGCACCTCCTGCACCTGGGGAGCACCCTGCTTCGCTCCTTTCACTCAGTCTCCTTGCCCCAGGCCGCACTGGCTGCGGCAGCACTGGCCCCTCTCCAGCTGCAGGCACCATCGCTGGAGGCCCTGGGCATTTGTTTCCTCGCTGCACAGGGCTGCACACTGATACATTTGTACCACAGGAAGCAGAAAACTAGTTTAACATCTCATTTATTTCATAGATGAGAAAGTAATTCCCTGCTGAATGATTGTCCCGAACCAACAATTCCGAGAGGAAGAATGCACAGGGCTGCCAAGGACCAGGGTGCGTGGCTGCCGCCGGCACACGCGGTGCTGGAACCTGTTTCCTCTCCCCCGTCAGCCTGGAGAGAAAAGCCATTAAATATGATTAAGGTTAAGAGATTGCTGAAATTACAAATGGCCACCATTCAATTATCGTCCTCTATAAAATGCAACACAGATTGGAGTTATTTCTCTGAAATGTGTTTTTAGAAAATAACATAACACAACTACTGTGGGTTGATCCAGCAAATCAGGCTTCAGATTCCACTTGTGATGCAAGGCTAACAGGCTCATAATTTAACCAAAGTTTATAATTTAAAATCTGCAGGTGCTTGCTTTATAGAAAAGCTTTATAAAGAGAAAAAATCAATATCATCCCAACGAATATTCTGAAGTCATCTACAGCCAGAGATTTAATCAATTTTATCACCTGTTAAAGGAATAGACAGAGAAACAAGAACAAATTAAAAAAAAAGAAGAAGAAGAAGAACCAGCAACCACTGGCCTGGCAGGTCTACATTTGGCAGGTGGGGAGTGTCCTGTCTGTTTTCATAGGCCCACATGGGAGCTGAGGTGGTGGGTCCCAGTGAAGGTAGAAGGTAAACAGGAAGTAGCTCCTCCAAACCTCGTCAAAACCCGTGCCCCAGAGACCATGCCTGGTAGCAGAAGTCACGAGAGAAGCCTCTTGCGGCCCTGGACCTGGTCACACAGCAGGTGCCTCACTCTCAGCTTAGAGAGGACAAAGAGCTCAACTGCATGGAAATGAATTTTCTGTCCAGTTTGTGTTGAATGTTAAAATAATTGGAAATTCAGAAAAACTGCTATGCAGATATATTTGTGGCGGGAGACTTCGGCGATTATGGTTAATAAAACACAAGAATTATATCACACTCTGCTCACAGACCCCAGCCAGGACTCACAGTCCCTATAGACAGAGTATAAGCCATTTATGAGAATAAACTTTGCACACAAGCTAAACACATAAAGCCATGCATTAGAGTTGGACAAGACACTGCACGCCAAATAAAAGCCAGCTAAATGCCATATTCCCTGAGCAGCTGAGGCGAACTCCTGCTTTCAGAATCCACACAGGGATTTTCCTCTCAGGTCCAGCCATGAAAACACAGCAGCCTCCCTCAGCAGGTGGCTGATCAGGAACTGGCCAGGTTCTGTGCTCTCTGATCACATTTTCCAGCATAGCACACTGACACACACAGACCTGCACGAAGTGGACCAGAAACTAGGCATGTCCGAGTCCGTGAGACAGAGGCACCAGGAGGAGTAGGGCCACTCTGCACCAGCTGACCACCGTCAGTGATGGTGATATTATCTACAGCAGGAATAGACACATACACACACACACAAAGGGTTTCATTGGACTCATGAATGTATGCATATGAAAAGGAAACAGGAATAAACATTTCTCACTAGGGAGTCCCTGAAAATCACAGACGGTGGCCATTGGGGACGTCAGAAGACACAATGCGATCTCCTCAGGGCTCTTTGTGGGCCCCGACCCATACACTCTTCACTCTCAGCTTGCAAACTTCTAACATTTACTCAGCATAATTTGTTGAGCACCTACAGTTTATGCCAATTGCCATGCTAGGAACTTGGGTCCTGCACAAGGAGCTGGGTATTTAGTGAGGGAGAACTGCACATGTACAAGTAATTAAGAATCAGAATGAGTGACTGAGGTGTGAGCAATGCTCTACAGGAACCTGGAGAACAGTGCTCTAATTCTGGGGCACACTTGGAGAAGGGAGAACACACCCTGGTCTGGAGGAAGGGTAAGCGGTAGCCAGGCAGGGAGATGGGCAGAAGGAGGCAGGTGGAGGACAGGGGTGTACCAAAGGTCTTGAGGGGGATGTAAGAGGTTAGCATGCTAGAGTACAGGATGGGAAAGGGAGAACTCCAGAAGGTGAGTCCAGAAAGGTAGAATGAAGCAAGTTGGGAAGATGAGTACAGAAAGGTAGAATGAAGCAAGTTGGGAAGGCCCTTGGACAGTTCACTGCAGGTGATGGGAGAGCCATAGAAGGTTTTCAGCAGGGAAGGGATGTCGGGTTTGGGAAAGAGTCCTAAAGGCAAGGGGTGGGCTGTAAGGCTGGAATGAAGGTGGGAAGAGCAGATAGAGAAGAGGCCATCATCCTGGGGAGATACCACCAGGCCTGAGTTATGGCTGTGGCTGTAGAGATGAGCGGGCAGGGGCTGATTTAGGAGGTATTTACACAGTAGAGTTGACAGCACTTGGTGTTGATTGAATGTGAGCAATAAAGGAAGGGAGATTCAAGAATGAATCAGCAGCAGAGGTATCCAGCAGGCACTCTGGAATAAGGGTATGGGCCTGTCAGATACTACAACCTCTGCTCAAGGTCACAGAGAGCCAGAACCACCATATGTCCTGGAGAAGGGCAGCCATGGTTCCCAGACTCACAGGCACAAGGAACCCTTTGCCGTGTGTCAAGCGTCTGTAACTCTAAACCAAAATAGAGATTGCCGTGAAATGAAAGAGCAAAAGAAGGTGGGAACCACATAGGTCCTTGTGCCAACTGCTCTCTCTAGCCTCAGTTTTACTTGTGAAGGGAGATGGTGGTGAGACACAGGAAGGTTGACTGAGTTGAGGGGTGCTCTTTACTGAACTTACACGTGAGACCCCTTAAAATCCAGATACACAGATGCCAGGGGGCATCTCAGAGTTAGGGTGAAGCGGTTACAGGATCCCAGGTTCCATATGGCATTCACAAGGACACTGTTTTGCCAGATGAGTTCAGGGCAGTAGCACAGAAAAGGTACCAAATCAGAAATAATAGAGAAATGAGACGTTTGACTCCCTGGGATATTCATGGGTGTTCAGCTTCTGGGCTCTCCTATGTCTGTGAGTGTGTTTATGCCATTCTATCCACCAATGCCATCCTCAGTAACTAACCCACACAAGCCATGACTCCTCACCAATTCCTGCCACATTCTGCCTGTCCTGGGGCAGCTGGACCTGGGAAGGAGTCCCTGGTGCCTAAATCCTGCCTCACATGCTCAGACGTTCAGGTGGCAAAGTCCTGCCAGGGCTCCTCATAAGGGCTCAGCGACTCCTCCACCTCAACTCCCGGGTGCCTTCCTACCAAGGGTGGCCAGCTGGATGGAGCAAGACAGTCACTGAGAGCTTTGCAGGATGAACACAGATGAAAGCAGCTTGCATCTGTGATGTCTTCACAAGAGGCAAGAGGAGAGTGGGCTGGCCAAGGGTGCTGAGTGCTCACCTTGGGCAAATGTGCCTGACCCAGGGCTCTCTCAGGGGCACACTCGGCAAACTCCTTCCACTCTTCTAGGCTTGGTAAAATATTTGGGGGTGGGGAGGACAAATAAAGACATGCTGCAGCCACCGGTGCATCTGGACTGAAATGGGCCCCAAGGGGCACCTCTTCTATAGGAAAGCTTTTATTACGCCAACCAGGCAGGCCTGCTCCTGCTTCTATTCTTACCCCAAAGGGTCACCCCCTGCAGCCACTCTCCATGACACCCCCACTTGTCCCCGTGGGCTGAGGACCCACATGGTGAGAGGTGGGCCTCTTCTCACCAGGAAGGAGAGAAGGAAGAGATGCTCATGCATCACCAAGACTTGCACTGTGTCAGGGCAGGCGAGGCTGAGCTCCTTCTCTGCCTAATCATGTTCTATTCCCAGTAGACACACTCTATAGTTTATGGCACAGCACCACTTAGATTCATATCGGCTTAGGAAGGGGGGCGAAGCTGAGGGAGGGAGGGAGTGGTGAGAGAAGCAGAGAGGAGGTGATGAAAATAACAGGACCTTTAGGACTTAAAAAAAAAAAACAAACCAGAAAGTCTGTTGTCAGGTTAAATTCTAGTCTTAGCAACCAGAGCAGGTCCTTAAAGTTTAGAATCATCCCCCAAAGAGAGAAGACCTTCCGTGCAGAGGTGCTGAGCTGGAAGAGGCCACATATTTTCCCAAGAAAGTAGGAAGTGGTGGGAATAGGGCAAGTGGCATTTGCCTTGGCTTCTGAGAGCAAAGGAGACCAGGGAAAGCAGCCGATCCTTTTCACCATTCCTGACCTAGCAGCTGCCCAAACTTACACTTTCCACTAAACAGTGACTTCACTGCAGGTAATGAACATCTCCTTGTCCTGTCTTCATAGACTCATGCTCTAGCTGGACAGCCAGGAAAGACGTATTGGTCTGACAGAACATTGTTTCCATCCAAGAAGAGGTTCTATCTCCCTTGATGAGATAGGGAATAAATAGGAATTTAGGGTGCAGAGGAGCCTTAGAAATCAAATCTTTGAATTTCCTCATTTCACCCATTGGAAAATTGGCACAAGTGTGTAAAGAAAAATGCGAAGAAAGAGAGGAACCAAGATGGCGGCATAGGTAAACACCCATAATGCTGCCCCATACAACAAATTCAAAACTACAACTAAAGAACAAAACGGACATCATTCAGAACCACCAGAGGGCTGGATGAGTGGACATTCCACAAATAGAAAGAAGAATAAAAGGACATTGAGACTTGGGGGAGCTGTGGAGGACAGAATTGCAGATAAGCGCGCGCAGAGACAGAGGTTCGGAGCTGCATGCAAATGGAAAGGGCTGGCGACTGCAAAACCCAGCTGGTTTTCTTGAACTGGGAGGGAGACAAAGGTGTCCCACTGCACTGAGCTCTGGTTCCGGGCAAGTCTCAGGGAACCCAGACTCATTTGGGGTGAAACTGGATTGTAAGGAGGAAGCATGCTGAAACTCAGGTACTGCAAAGGCACGGGAGCTATTGGAGAGGGCTCGTGGCTGGCTCTATCATTCAGGAAGAAAAAAAACCCCATAAAAATGCTGGAGTGCTTTGTTTTCCTGTTCTGGGCGAGTCTTTGGGTGTCCAGACTCATTTGGGTAGAAACTAGACTGTCTGGCAGCAGGCAGAGCTCTGGGCAGCTTTCTCTCAGAGGTGCGTGCAGCCCTTGCCAAGGGGCACGAAGACTCAGGAGCTGTTTAAGGCAGGGCTGATGGGAAACCAAGGCTACCTGCTCAGTCCAGAGACTCCACCCAATCCAGACTGAGCACAGCGGCTCTCCCAGCGTAAACACAACTGATCCTCACAGCCAATTGGCCTGGTGGTCAACCCCTCCCAGTGATACCAACAACAATCTAGGCTTAACTACAAGACTGTGCAGCCCATAAAGGAGTGCACCAAGAGTATCCACCTCAGGTAACTGGGAAGGCTGAGCCACTGTCCCCTAAAAGACATCTACCACACAAAGCTAAGTGACCTACTCAGGAAAGCAGCCAAAATGCAAAGACAAGGTAACAAATTACATGTCAAAGAAATGGAGGGGAAAAAATGATTGGACATAGAGTTCAAAACCACAGTTATAAGGTTTTTCAAGAGGCTCCTAGAAAAGGCTGATAAATTTAACGAGACCCTTGAGGATATGAGTGAGTCCCTCAAGGATATGCGCAAGACTATGGAGGATATGAAAAAGAACCAACTAGAAATTAAGCATACACTGACTGAAATAAAAAATATACAGAGACCCAAAAGCAGACTAGAGGACCACAAGAATCAAGTCAAAGATTTGAAAAACAAAGAAGCAAAAATCACTCGGCCTGAAAAGCAAGAAGCAAAAAGAATAAAAAATTTGAAGATAGTGTAAAGAGCCTCTGGGACAACCTCAAACATACCAGCATCCAAATTATGGGGGTGCCAGAAGAAGAGAGAGAGCAAGATACTGAAAACCTATTTGAAGAAATAGTGACCGAAAACTTCCTCCACCTGGTGAGAGAAACAGACTTAAAAGTCCAGAAAGTGCACCGAACCCCAAACAAAAGGAATAAAAAAAGAACCACTCCAAGACACATCATAATTAAAATGCCAAGAGTAAAAGATAAAGAGAGAATATTAAAAGCAGCAAGAGAAAAACAGTTATCTACAAGGGAGCACCCATACGATTGTCAGCTGATTTCTCAACAGAAATTATGCAGGCCAGACAGGAGTGGCAAGAAATATTCAAAATGATGAATAACAAGAAACTACAACCAAGATTACTCTATCCAGCAAAGCTATCATTCAGATTTAAAGGTCAGATAAAGTGCTTCGCAGATAAGAAAAAGCTAAAGGAGTTCATCACCACCAAACCAGTATTATATGAAATGCTGAAAGGTGTTCTTAAGAAGAGGAAGAAGAAGAAAAAGATAAAGATAAAAATTATGAACAACAAATACACATTTATCAATAAGTGAATCTAAAAATCAAGTGAATTAAAAATCTGATGAACAGAATAAACTGGTGAGTATAATAGAATCAGGGGCATAGAACGGGAGTGGACTGACAATTCTTGGGAGAAAGGGATGTGGGGGTGTGTGGGAAGAGATGACAAAAAGCGTACACCTATGGATGAGGACAGTGGGGGGTGAGCTATGGAAGGGAAAAAAGAGCAACACTGTAATAATCTGAACAATAAAGATTTATTAAATTAAAAAAAGAAAAGAAAAACGCGAAGAATGACACAACTCTTAGTGACTTAGCTGAACCCCAACTCAAGTCTTCCAAGTCTTTGCCATTGTTCTTTCCACAACATTTCACAGGCAGAGAACTTCAGAAGCATCATCCCTCCATCCATCCACCCATCCATCCATCCATTCATCCCTTTATCCCTCCTTCCCTCCACTCACTCACCCATCCTTCCATCCCTACTCCATCCACCCACTCATCTATCCATCCCTACCTCCATCCCTCTATCTATCCACCCATCTATCCATCTACCCATTCATCCCTCCATCTATCCCTCCCTACAAAATCCCTCCATTCACATCTCTATCCATCCACCTATCTATCCCTCCACCCATCCTTCCTTCCATCCCTATATTTTTCTACCCATCTATTCATCATCCCACTCATCCCTCCACCTATCTTTCTCTCATCAGCTCTCCATTCATCCTTCCCTTCAATGCAAGGATAAGTGTGTGCTGGGATTGTGGAAAGTGAGAGCATAAGAAGATTGATCAATTGAATCCTGCATACTGCCTCCCCTCATTCCTGAGAGGGGAAGGAGTGCAAACATGAGAAATATACCCCAGCCCAATAATCTGAGCATGTACATAGTGCTGTTTAGCACAGAATTTAGGGCAGGTCAGGCAGGATGGGGGCAAAGCAATTTGGGAAGCCTTTACCAAAAAAGGGTCCAGTTTTCATTTCCCTAACAAAGACTAGATGGTGGCCAATCCCAGAGGGAAGGAAGACATTCTAGTCAGAAAGAACCCAAAGATTCCCCTCTAAGAACTCTCTCACCCCTTGGTTTCAGGTGTATGTACCATTCTGTTCCAGCTCTTGTGCTGCCCCACTGAGCATTCCGTGAAGCCTCCTTCAAGGGCAAACCCCACAGTCATCTCACAACTGTAAAGCAACTATTACATTTGGCAATGAGGTGGCCACCGGATGCTTACCTTGGCCTAATAACTAGGCCAGATCTGCCTGTTATTTGCTCTGGTAGTGCTATGTCTCATGCCTTCTTTACACCTATCCCCCTGTCATCTGGCATTTGTTTTTGGTATCTGCGTTAATGTCTGCTAGATGGGAGTCAGGTCCTAAAGTCAGATGCAGTTGGCTGCATCCAATACCTGGTGTGCTTGTGCACACAGTAGATGCCCATTAAGCATCGCTCACCTGAAGTTACATGGACAGTGGGAGCATAAACTCATCATCATGGACTGGAGAGCTAATAAAAACAGGACAACAAATGCTGATCACTTGTTGAAGAAATGTACGATGAGAGGAAAGAGAGCTAGTACAGAAGGAAAGAGGAATGCAGGGTTTAGGGAGGGTCTTGGGAGGGGGAAGAGTTGTCTGAAGGCTGAGGGTAGAGGTTGAAGTTACAAGGTGGCCCAGGATGGGGATGAAATCACAAACACCAAGGGCTTGGCCTAAATAGGACAAGAACATGATTCTTCGTCACAAGGAGAAACAGATGCTGCACCTAAAAATGATACCCACAGTGCCCTGCTGGCATCCTATCTACCACAGCTGCTGTGGGATCTTTTTTCAACTTGAATTTGCCAAAAAAGGGGATTATTTATGGATTTCTTCCAACTTAGCTCCCAGAAGAAAAGAGTAAAGAGAATCCTCCCAGAAGCTTTCATCCTGCATCCACCATCTTGTGGAACCCAGGGTGCAGCCTCCCAGCCCTGGGAAAGGCCCTGACGAGGTCTCTGTGCTGTCCCCACCCTCAGCTACTCTCCCCAGGACTCCCTTCCCACCGCCCCCACACACACTTCCTGCACAGGACCAGGAAGCCCTACTGTCTCCAGTGTCCGAACATCTGTATCGCCTTTTGCCTGCTCTCCCGCACGCCACCCTCCTGAGCAAGCACACAGCACAGATGCTGCAAACCTTGGCTCCAGGCTGATTTCAGTCACTTGAGAACAGAACTCAGTGCTCTCAGAGGCCAGAGGCTGCTGAGCCCCCACTATGGCATCTGGGGCCTGGGCGTTGTCCCCCCAGGATGGGTTCTGGCTCTTCCAACTTCTCTATCACTAATAGCTCTGTGACCAGGGCTGCCCTCCAGGCCACACACCAGAGCCTCTTCCCTCCTCTTTATGCAAGAGAAGATGGGGTCTCTGCCCAGCCTGAGAGCCAAGGCAATGGCCATACAAGGCACAGGGAAAGGGCATGTGAGGCCTCACAGCGAGGCAGGCCTTCCCGCTGGGGCCACTCCCTTTGGCTGCCCCCACAGAGCAGACACTACAGCCAGCCCACTCCCCTGCAGAAGAGCCCCACTGTGGAAAGCCCTGTGGCCTGTGCACACTGAATGGTTGGAAAACGGCTTGTGAACGTTTATAGAGGGACGCCCCTGCCTTGGTGAGAAGCAAGTTGTTATCGGTTGGGCACAGTTTCTGGACACAGATCCTTTCAGATCCCAGTTCCTCAACTGTCAGCAGCTGTGACTTAGGCCAGTTGCTTTCCCTCTGCCCCTGAGGTCTTCACCCACACAGAAGCACCATCCTTTGGGGCTGTTGAGAGGGTTGGAGATGGTGGAGGGGAGGCACCCGCACCTCGCCCAGCACCTGGGCACCTTCAGAACATGGGGACTTGTTATTCTGACAGAGGCTTGTGTGGGAGCCAGAAGTCAGGCTTGGGAACCACCACAGCTTGTCCCCACCCCCATGCTGCCCCCTCCTCCCTTCACCCATTCGGCTGTATTCTTGCATGATCCTCACAGCTGGCCAGGGAGCTGGGGCCAGGAGCAGGGGCTGAGGTTGGTGGGGAGGGAAGGCGCACCCCTCCCACTCACCCTCTCCTCACCCTCTCTCTCTCTCTCACTAGTGCGAACAGCAATCATCTTCTCCCTTCCCTAAGTGGTTTCCATGGTTCCCACCCAGGCTGCCTCTAAAAATCTGTCACACTTTCAGCATAATGTGCGGTGAGCATCATGGCAAATAGCTCTGTCACGGGCAGCGTCCAGGTGGGTCTCTTCCTCCTGTTTCCTGGGGCAGCTTCTGCCCCGGGGTCAGGCGGGGCATCTGGAGCCAGATCTCCCGTGAGTGTTCCACTCTGTCCAAATACCCATGTGCCAGGCCTCTCGCAGATGGACCCTTATAGATTGCGCCTGCGATCACTCCCTCCAGTGGGAAGCTGGCTGGAGGGGGGTGGGGTACCAGTCAATGTGTGGGGACCTTGCTCCTTGCTGCTGTCAATAAGTTAGTGTGGCCTGCCTGTCTGAGGGTAGCTACTCCCCCTGGGCCCTGGCTGGCTAAGGTGTTATTTGTGTTGTTGTTGTTGTAAGCTGTCTTTTGAAGGAAGGACTGAAAAAAAGGCAAGTAGAAAGAACAGAACCCTCAAAGTCAGTGAGCGTGGGCTTAAAGCCCATTTGCTTCATTTATTTGCTGGAGGATCGTGAGCAAGCGCCTCTCTGGGTCTGTGGAAGGGGGACAGCAGGCCCGAGCCCAACAGCTTCACTGTGGCAATCAGATGAGATAGCATTTGAGAAAGTCTTCCTTAGTTACGCAGTAATAAATAAGTGTACATTATTCTTGTGGAACCTGAATTTCAGACCTGAGCAGGCAGTTAACTTGCTGAATGACTGGATAAATCACTTAACCTCTGTGATCCTGTTTCCTTATCTCCACAGTGAGATTAATAATACACACCATATCATATGGAATTGCAGTGAGGACCAGCTAGGATTAAAGACATGAACCCACTCTGAGAAACAGAGAGCTCCATGCTGGTGAGGCAGCTCGCAATGCCAGTGGAGAGCCTTGGGTTCTGGGCACTTCATGCCCACTCCCTAGGGCAGCACCACTGTGTCGGGGAGTGCGTGGCTGCCTGGGGAGGTGGGCAGCAGGGACCTGAGCCACGAGACCATCTCGGTGGGCAGTGCAGGGGCCATATAATGTCACTTAACACAACCAAACGTGTTAAACAGTTGCCATTTGTCTGGCGTTGTGCCATATACTTCACATCCATGACCTCATTTAATCCTCCCAACGCCACACAGGACACTATGTACCATTGTCCCCATTCGATAGATGAGGAACCAAGGCTTAGTGAGATGACACAGCAACCCCACAGCTAATCAGTGGCAGAGCTAGGACTGGAGACAGTTCTGTCTGCTACCACAGCTGATTAGTAATAATAGCTGCTGACCTTTCTTGAGTGCCTCCTGTGTGCAAGTGTGTTCCAATGCCTCAGGTGCATTAAGCCATTGAGGTTTCATCTGTGACATAGGTATTTTATTGTCCCTATGTTATAGGCGAGAAAACCGAGGCCCAGGCAGTTCAGGTAACTCTCCCAGGGCTTCGCGGCTAATGAAATCACCACACTGTGTCAGCCTTGAGTTGTGGCTGTCTCTAAAGTCCCAAAGCCCCAGGGCTGGGTGGAAGCCAAGGATTCCGGCTGTTCAGATATTTCCCGCAAAGTCAAGACTCTTCTCTGCCTCAGGATCTAACACAAATGCTGTGCTGCACTCTGCCCTGTGTGGATGAGGGTTTGGCTTAACACAGACTCAGCATCTATGGAAGTCATCCTTTCTTGTGATACTAAAACTACTACCAACCCAGAAATGATGATTTAGAGTTAAGGAAATATGGATTACCTGTATTTCTACTTATTAGAAAATGGTCATATGGAGCCTTTATTGGAGGGCTACAGTCTAACGTGGAATGAGCCTAGGAATAGGGGAACTGCTGTGTCATGAATACATTGCCATGTTCTATGTCATGTGACCACCCACAGCAGTCCCCTTGCACACATGAGAAATCTGGGTCTCACAGACATCAGGTAGCTGGCCCAAGGTCACATGACTAGTAAGGGGTAAAGCTGAACTGAACTCATGCACTTCCTACTAAACCCTGAGATGTACAGTGGAAAGTGCCTCAGAGAGCGCTCCTTCGCTCACCTGGGAGATGCAAGGATGGGAGCCTTGAGACCAAGCTGTAGGGATGAGACACCTTCACAGAACTTGTCAGAGAAGCTACAGATCACCGCCACTGTTTCTGGGCCAGTGTCCCATCCTCAAACGCTCGTGCACACACACCACGCACACATGCACACATGTCTGCTCTTCTCTGACCCCCATGACTCCAAGGGCCCAGCTCCTGCCACTGCCTCAGCGGATGTCGCCACCAGAAGCCAGTGATCAGCAACTCAGCTGTCATCATCCCTGACAGCAGGGCACACTCCGCCCTCACCTCCTGCAGGCCTGTCTCTCTCAATGGACTGCAGGGCAGACACAGACAATGAAGTGCCCCTCAAGCCCTGCCCTGCTCCGGAATTCCCCACTTTCTAAAGAAAACATTAATGCAAAGTAGAGGGGCAGAGAGCCCTGCCTGGAAGAGAGGGCACCCTGCCTGGACCCACTGCTGCGCTAGACATTTGGGAACTGGAGAGCTGGTGCAAGTCCCAATGTTGCTGTGTGCCCTCAAGCAGCTTACTTCTCCTCTATGGGTTTCTTTCCCCTCTCCTGCAAAGTTAGAAGGTTGGGCTCCAAGCCTCTTTGGGTGATAAGAGACTACATCCACGGTCTCTACAGACAGTTCATTTCCCAGTGCCCTGAATGGAAAGCAAAGGAGCAGCGTGAGGGATAGGGAAGCCCAGGTCTTCCCTGGAAGCTGGAGAGTTGAGGCCTTCAGATCCCCCAACTTCTGTCTGCCAGCTGCAGTGGGAACCTCAGGCAGCTGCTGCCCCGACTCCCAATGAACCCAACTCTGGGCAAAGTGGGGGCTCAGGAAGCTACTGCCCCCTGTCTCCATTGTCTCCTGGTCTACACAAGGTAGCCACCTTCGAAGTCCCCTGCAGGACTCCACCTGGCCCCATGGCCTGCACTTGGATGATGGTTTGCCAGAGTGTTATTGCCCTGACCTTGCCTATGCTCCTGCCCAGGCCCAGGCCCAGGCCCTGATGGGTAAATGCCTTTTATCTGATAGGTAATCAGCTATGGAGAAAGCCAATTAAAATAGAGACCATCTTAATAAGAGGGTGGGGGTATGCATTTGACTACAGATGCAAAATAAATTACTTTAATTTCCAGAGGAAACTCTCCTGATCTGAAGAGCTCGTTTGGCTGCCAGGAGAGATGGATCCCTCCAGAAGATGAGCCCTACCCTCCAGGGGAGCCGGGGTGAGGGAGGGAGCAAGGCTCAGGATGCAAACGCTTGAATCACTTCTTTAATGGACATAGTAGTTCAACATCTGCACAGCTGCTGAAGGTCAGCATCCCTCCTGTGCTCCACAGGGAGAGGAGCCTGGCTAAGCCAGCACACACTGGTTTCTGTGGGCGGCGGGTTTAGGAGAGGGTGTGAGCCCCAGCCCAACCTCACCTGGGACAGAGGGTGCCTGGGCTTTCAATGTTGTCCTTTGTGCTGGGAGCCACCCTGCCCTTTGTTATGGAGCTGGACAGATCCAGCTTCTCCGAGGATTCAGTGAAGATGCCGCCTGGTCCACAAGGCCTCCCCTGATGCCAAGGCCGCAGTAAGAAACCCAGCGCTCTCTTCCAATGGTCAGTTATTCAGACAGCTGGTGCTGACACACAAGTCCCTGCTCTGCATAACTCTGGGCAGTTATTTCACTTAACTCCTCAGTGCCTTGCTGTTCCCATCTGTAAAATGGGCTAACAGCATCTTCCTCTTATATTGTTATGAAAATCAAGTGAGAAAATGAACTAATACACCTAAATCAGTGTCTGGCACATAGCAATTATCACCATCATCTTCATCTTCTGTTTTCTTGTTCAGACCCCTCTGGGAACTTGTCATTTCGAGCACATTCTGAGCAGGCAGGAGCCTTCACACACACACACACACACACACACACACACACACACACACACACATCTTCCTCTCAGTTCATAATACTTTGCTCAGTGACAGAAGCACCAGACTCCAAACAGGCTTTGGAAAGTCCACCCCTCACAGGGGAGCAGAGCCTGTCTCCTAGCACACACACACACACACACACACACCCTCCACCCCTTCTGCAGGCTCTTCCCTCCCGCACAGTTTGGATTTGATGTGATAAAGCACAGTGAGGATGAGAAAGAGAAAAGAACAAACAGCTGAGCCTTCCCTGGGGTCTGAGGCCTCTGGGAACCCGAGGTGTTGGCCATGCTCAGCGCTGATTGGCCCCAGGGCTGGGGCTGCAGCTCTGCAGGAGCTACCTGCAGTGCCTGATTGCTTAAGCATCTCTTTGCAGAATGTTTATTTTATTTACTTTTTCCTCCATCAGGTACCTGGACCAGGCGCTCAACAGCCCTCTCCTGAGAGCAGCAGAGGTGCTGTGCTAGGAGGTCGCAGATGCAACCAGCCCTGGGCTCTGCCTCAGGTCCCAGCCCATACCTCCAGGGTCCCCTCCTCATCCTACTCTTAGCCCAGGCTGCGCCCAGCTTCCTGGCTGACAGACAGCAGGTGAGGCTGGTTAGACTCAAGGTACCCCAGCTGGCATAGAGGGGGGGCAGGGGGACAGGGGTGCTCGGATTCCCATCTGCCCCCTCCAGAGCCTGCCTCCTTGGTGCAGAGTAGAGCAGAGGTTTCCAGCCTAGCCTGCTGTGTGGACAGCCTGCCTTCCAGGATCCAGATTGGAAACCCTGGAGTGGCTCGCTCCCTCCTTCCTGGCCTCCCTGCAGTTCTGTGTTTACCCAAGGCCATGGGCATAACCAGCAACTAAGGGCTGTTCTCTCCTTGCCTTACTCCCATTCTGGTAGAAAGTGTTCCCAAAGCAATCACCATTCGGATGGCCTTGACTGCAAAGGGTGGATGCTGGGTGTCTGGGACTCACCCTGGAGGGGCTGACTCTCCTGTGCGGTCCCCAAATGCCATTCAGGCCAACTCTGCTCCAGGCAGCCCTGGGTCCCCTCCCCCTGACTCATGCCCAGGCTGGGGATGGGAATAAGCCATCCCCTCAGGAGTAAGCTTCCCTTTGACTCTCATCAAAGACGCTGGTCACCGAGTATTTGCTTAACACCAGACCTTTTGGGCCCCATCAAACTTAAGGCCTGACAGATTTGGGATTAAACAGAGAGATCCGGACATATGCACACTCTCCCAGGAGCCCTGAGTGACTGCAGCAGAACAGCAGGGTCCTGCAAACCCCAGAGCCTCTACTTAGCTTCTTCTTCAGGGATGGGATGTGGGAGGGGTTCTTACCTCTGCCTGGGTCTGAACTGATGCTTTCATTCTCTCCAGTGAGGGAGCTCAGCTCACCTGTGCCCAGTGCACTGTGGATTCAGGAAGGGGAGGGGTCAATTGGGACAGAAGGGGAGGAGCCCAACCTCTGAGCTCCTGTTCAGCCTTTACCTTCTCAGCCCTGCACTTCAGCTGCCCTGTTCTCCAAGGCCTCCCTCTGAGATGGGCCTCTGGATGGCTTCCCCAATCTTATCCATCCGATGCAGGTGCCCGCCATCACTACCCCAGTTCCCAGTTCCTAATCAAGCCAGACACGGATCAGTACCAACGCCAAACTCCAGGCAGCAGACCCAGCATGGCCTGGCACACTAATTTCAAAATTCGTTTTGTTTCCCATGTAATCGAGGAGACAGCATGACATGTGGAGAGCAGAGCATGAGGGCTACAAAGCGGGTTGTGAATTCAACTTCCTGGTCATCTGGCTTTGGGCCTCCGTTTCCTCATCTGGAACATAGGGATGCGTTACTGCGGAATTTCCAGAGCAGCACAAGGGAATCTGCAAAGCAGATGCCTTCCTACTCTCTTTCTCCTGTTCTTATTTTGTTATGCAATTTGATTAATTAAAACGTAATAGTGTAACACCTCAGTGCTTGCTTTCCTGGTTAGCATTTCTAACAGAGCAAGCACAGAGCACCCTTCCCATCCCAGCTCCCGGGCGGCGAGCGTTGGATGGAAATGGCACACAGTGAAGCGAGGTAGCAGTTGGCAGATTTCTTGGAGGCCTGTGCCTGATTTCTCCCAGGCTCTCTCCCGGGTCCTGTTGGCCCCACCTGTCTGCTAATTTGCCCGCCTCCAAGAGCTTGGCTTAAGCTCAAACTTTATAGTTAGAGGAGGGAAGATGAGGGAGTAGGGGTGAGGGACGCATCACTCTAAATTTTATCATCAATACAAAGAAAAACAATAGCGTGTGTTTACTGAAAATTAATTTTTTGGAAATTACTTTGTCATTTATTTTAGTCTTCTTAATTAAAATATACTTGGTGAAGAAAACACACTATAAATGAACTCAAATGCAATAGCAAATTAATTAGCACTTAGTTACCAGACATTACTCACAGCCAGACAAGTTGTTTTCTGACTGTGCTCTGTACTTGGCCACAGGGGTGCGGGAAGGGCTGGTGGGCGCTGTGGGCCATTTGGGTTGGTGCTGTCCAGACAGTCCCTGCCAGGGTCCCTTGGACCCTGCTTCCCGGGCACCCAGGCTGCGGTCGGAGCTAGGTCCCTCGGACCTCCCATCCAGGCAGCTCTTTGTGTCTTCACTGGGGGTAGTTCCTCTCTGCCTGTGCGGGAAGCCACCCATTGTCTTCACTATCAGAGCGGTGTAAACAAGGATCCTGGAATGCTGGTGGCCCTTGAGCCCCTGGCAAGGGCCAGAGCTATGCACCGATTGTTTAGTCCAGACAATGGGGGCTCAAGCTATTTCCTGACCAAATAGTCTCAGAGTAAATCTTTCTAATATTTACTGACCTTTAGGATAGTCTGTTTGTTACTGCAATTACCTGTCTAAGGGCTAGATGTGTATCCAAAACTGAATAAAAGTTTGGCCAGGCCTGAGCACCAGTAGAAGTCCTTTCTCTTGCATTGGGCTTGCCCTCCTGGCCCCCAATATTTCCAAATTATTATTTCTCGTTTCCTCTCTTCCATTTGGGTGCGGCCCCTTCTCCAGATCTAAACCCTGAACCATGCGGGACGTGGGTCTTCACATCACTGGAAACAACCCTGAAGAAGAGGCCCTGCGGATGGCAAGGCTGAGCCCTCTGGCCCAGAGCCGAAAGAGCAGCGATTGCAGGAGGCCCTTCCAGCCACAGGGACCTAGGTCCTGTGAAACAGGCTTGGAGAAAGCAGTGTGAACCTTTCTATCCTTCTTATCACGGGAGGTTCTTGTTGGACCTGAAGAGGAGTTTTCCGAAAGAAAGCAGGGAAGGGTGGGAGGTGTGAGTGCAAGAAACAGGCAGCATGGAGCTGCTTCTGCTGACCCACACCATCCTATTCTTGCAAAAGGGGATACAATGTGGGAGCAAGGCGGCAAAGCCCTGCCCGCTCACCTTGCTGCTGTGTGACCTTGGGCAAGTTACTTAACCTCTCACTGTCTTGGCTTCCTTGGATAACATGCTTCATGCCATAGAGGGCTGCTGCGGGGAGAGAATACAGTGCCCGGGAAGGCCTGAGACAAGGCACCCCCCTCCCCAGGCAGGGCTTGGGAAGCACCAGCGATGGCTGTGGGTGGCTGCCTTGAACCCAATTGCTCTGTGCCTCAGTTTCCTCATCTGCACTATGGAGACAAAAGGAGGATCTTATTTTTTGAATGACTCAATGCATGCAAAGTGCTTAGTACAGTGGCACAGTGTCTGCCCCTGTGTTTGTAAAGCATCTTTCCTGGAACCAAGTGCAATTTGTGTTAGTGAAACAACAGACACCCCAGAAAGGGCTTCACGCTGCTCTCAGGAGCCAGGCATGCTGCTGGAACCGCTAGGGTTGTCCTTCCCAGAGGCTGCAGTGAATCTCAGCAGACACGAGAGACATCCAGCTGTCCAGAGGCAGACAAAGCCTGAACCCTGAGCTCTTGGCAGTGACCTCCATGAACTGCTCCCAGGGGAAAGGTCAGGTTCAGTGCAGACACTGGCAGGTCACTGAAGAAGAGGGACCATGGGTACTGTCCTTGGCAGTGACTTTGTAGTCTTTCGAAGCACTGCTCCCAGGGACTCAGTGTAAAGTCAGGAAGGGCATGCCATGGACTGTGAGAGAGGGAGCCACAGGAGAGCGCTGGCTCCAAGAGGAGCAGGGGACAGAGTGGACCAGGCGGGCAGGGTGTCTGGGGGTAGTTGTCCTGATTGGGCCTGGATGAAAGGTGGACAAGGGCTAATGCCTGCATGTGTTTGGGGTCAGAGAGGGCAAGCAACAGAGCAAAGGCCAAGGATGAGCTCAGGAAACAGGCCAGGATCCCCAGACAGAGAGGCAGGCCCACAGGCAGAGCAAAGCTCAGACCCATGCCAATGCCGGGGAAGGAGAGGGTACTGCGGAATGCCCCTGGGGCCACAGTTGCTCCTTTCTTAAAGGAGCCATGCACAGATTCTGAAGTTTTAGAACAAGAGATAGTGGAGCTGCCCTTGAACCAGTAATTCTGGGGGCAGTGGAGGAGTGGGGGGAGAGATGACTGTCCAGGGAATAAGAGGAAACAGAAATGGCATTTTCTTGGGAAGAGAGACCAGACTCCACATGGAGGGCCACCTGATTGGAAAGCCACAGTGGGATTGCAACTGCAGATGCTTAGAGGGTGGCAATAGGGAGATTGTTCCCTTTCTCTTTAAAAGAGGCCTTGACTGGTCCTCAAGAGAACACCACAACTCAGTAAAGGCAGGGAACCCAAGGAAAGGGCTCAGGGAGCTGTGAGAGCTCAGAGGAAGCATCAGCACTTTCATCCTGATGTGCCTGGGACACAGGTGCCTATATGCCTGTGTGGCATCTGTTCTCCATTCCTTAAGGAAGGAATTTGAGATTGACAGAGAGTCCCATGTCTTTAGGAGCCAATCACAGTGAGTCCCATGGATTGCTAAGATGGGTAGTCTCACATTTTGGTCAGTAACTACTTTTTTTTGTGTGACTGTTATTTTCTAACTAGAGACCCATTGCAGGAAGATTCCTGCAAGAATAGAGCTTCCTGCCACCTGAGCAAAGCTCCCTCCCTTCTCTGCTGCCTCGCTCCCTTCTCCTCTGCCTCCTGTCTCTCCCTGCTCCACTTGCTTACTTCTCTGCAGCTTTGCTCCCTTCTGCAGTGATTGGCTTCCTTCCACACCCCGTCTTCTGCATTGATATGCAAATTAGCCACCATCTTGGTTGGGTTAATTTGCATATTTGCTCTGATTGGCTTGTGGGTGTGGCTTATAGGTGTAGCAAACGTGCAGTCAATTTGCATATTACTCCTTTATTAGATAGGATAGCAACCCGGAGGTGCAGAAGGAGTGAGTGACTGCCAAGTGCCCAGTCTGCTCTCAGAGTTGGTGTGTTCGAGTGGCCAGCGCAGGCTGTGAGCTCAGGTGGTGGTTCTGTCACTTTCTATATCTGTAAAATCCATACACAAATGCCAATTTCACGGCAGTTTCCTAAAGGGCATAAAAAGTGATGGACGCAAAAATTTGGTCTTACATCAGCTCTTCTGACGGCACTGACAAAACGCATGTTCTTCCCCACCCTCTACCTGAGAGACTTGCACCTGTTGCAGCTGCACCCTTTTGCACAGCCCTCCAGAATGTGACATCACAGGTCTGGTTGTGTGTCTGGTGCTCTGGAATGAATTCTATATGAATAACAATATTGATGTCAATAAAATAAAGCAACATTGTCTTTACTTCCAGTCCTGGCTCACACTCTCCCTGGTCTCAGACATACTGAGATTCTTTGCAGCAGACTTGGGCTCTAAGCTCCCAGCTCCCAGCAGAAGTGGCAACAACAGTGAGCATTAACTAGGCACCTACTACAGGACAGGTACCCTGCTATTATTTGTATCTAATCTTAGGTGACCCCCAGAGCTGGCCTATGCAGTGAGAAGCATAACCCCCACTTTCTAGAGGAGGAAATCAAGGCTCAGGAGGTTAATTGACTTAGGCAAGGTTACTGGCCAGTCATGGGAGAGACTGGAGTTAATCCTGGCTCTCTCCGGCGCTAATGTCTATGCTCTTCTTAATCACACACCACTTCCTAAGTTAGCATTTGATTTCAAAATGTATTGTTGCATCTGTCTTCTTTTAAAAAATCAGGATGCATGCCATTGCTTCTGTCCACCACTCAGAATGCACAGTGAACATGGTGGAAGTGCTTAGCCCCGGCCCAGATTCCATTTCAGGGTGGCTCTGGCCTTTTATCTAATTTTAACTCTTCCACCCTCCTCTGCTGGAATGTGTGAATTTCTGACCTTTCCAGCGTCTGCGCTGGGCCGCTGGATGGCTGCTCCGGTGGCACTGCGGACAGCTTGACGCTGGTCTTCACACTGTGGGCGCCTTCCCACAGACTTGCTTCTGGCGTTGTTCCATCTGCCTGGGACACTTTACACTTGACAGCCATCTCACCTGCAGACGAATTTGTCCTCATACGAAATGGAACTTTAAATTTTTGCTCTAAACACCAGCCCCCTCACTTTCACACCGACACAGGACAACACACATTTTTGGTTTGAGGACAGCTTGTCAGTTACAGGCAAGGATCCTGATCTTCCAGAAACTGTCCAGAGCTGCCATCAGCATCCAGATCCACACCGCAGTGAGCCCCGAAACCTCCACAGATCAGAGACTCCACTCTCCATCAAAACCACAATCTAACAGCCATGCTTTGACTCAGTAAATTACTTCTAATAATCTACCCTCAGGAAATCATTGGAATACAAAGACTTATGCTCCATATAATAACCAAAAAATTGGAAATAATCTCAATACTATGGCTAAATAATTATAGTGCATAACTACAATGGAATATTGTGAAGCATTAAAAATCATGTTTTCAAAGAATATTTAAAGATATGAGAAAATTTCATGTTATAGAATTTGATTTTTTTAAAAAAGAAAAAGAAAACCACTTTCAAATATATGAAAGGCTGCAAGGTGGGAAAGTTAACTTATTCTGAGTGGCTCTTTGGAGAGATGTAGACATAGCAACAATAGGAGAAAGCCACCTAGGAACATATTTGGGGGCAATTGTATTTTTTCTCATGGTTGTGGTTGTTCAAAGCTATAGGAGAAATCCTGGGTAGGCCATGATTTCCCTGATCCAGGAGGAAGTCACACTGAGGCTGGGCAATCCCTAGCTGGGAGCATCGTGAAGGAGGCTCAGGCACTGCCTGGGAGATCTACTCGGATGACCCCCGAGGACCCTCCCACCCCTGATAGCAACAGGTTGTACTAGTAGCTTTTGCATCCCAACCATGTGCAGGATCGGTGCTGGAGGCGACCAAAGAGAGAAGGCATGGCCAGGGCAAGCACAAAGTCTAACCAGCCACAGAGGCACCCAAACCACAGCAGATGGGGCCCACTGAGAGACAGCCCTGGGCCATACTTTATTAGAGTCGCCCCTCACTCAGACTTTCTGCATCAGTCTTTGGTCCTTCCTTCCTTAGTGGCCTGTGCATGACACAGTCCTCCCATCCAGACATGTCTCCTTGGCCATGTGTAGCCTGAGTCACCTTTACAGCATGTAGAACTACAGTCTTCTTTGGGGAGACTTTCAATACCACACTGGATGGTCAGGACTGTCTGTGATGTTAATGCTCTGAACACTACCGCCCTTCCTCAGAACAGGCTCCAGCTGCGCTTCACTCCTTCACTGGCTGTAGACACGGCTATTCCATGCATGTTTGGCTTATACCGGATGTTGGAAAATATTGGGGTGTAGGCAACTGACCCACTAGGTAAAGATAGAGAAGTCACCTTGAAAATGCCTAAAGAGAGGAGATCTGTGTAAGAATAAAGGGAACCTCAAGAGTTGACCTTTTAGCCGAGACCGGTTTGGCTCAGTGGATAGAGCGTCGGACTGCGGACTGCGGGGTCCCGGGTTCGATTCTGGCAAGGGCATGTACCTTGGCTGCGGGCACATCCCCAGTAGGGGGCGTGCAAGAGGCAGCTGATCGATGTCTCTCATTGATGTTTCTGACTTTCTATCCCTCTCTCTTCCTCTCTGTAAAAAATCAATAAAATATATTTTAAAAAAAAAGAGTTGACCTTTTAAATGGTCTAAGAAACACCCAGCACCTATATCTTGATTTTTAATATCATTCTTCCATAAAAGAAATCATGGCTCCTTAAAGAAATGGCTGATCCTAGGGCTGAGTCAGGAAATACAGAAGATGAGCCCGGAGAAGCTGATAGTGCCAGAAACTAAGGAAGTGCTCAAAATACCAAAGTACAAGAGGTCAAGGGAATACCAGACCCAACCCCATGGAGCACCACTGACCGAAGCTGAGGAGACATGAACAGGATAAATACACAATGATTCCTTATAACCCCAAGTATACAATAAGTGTCCCTGAGTCTATACTGACTTAAATAAATTGTTACATGGGGAAAAAAGAGACAAATGTTCTGAGTAAAAAATGCCAAATAAAGTATTTAGAGACTCTGCCCTCGCTGAGGGGGGTGAGCAGAATTTCTTGCTCCTTACGTGTGTGTTGCAAATAGTGACTTTCTTCCAGAGTACAGTATGGGAAAAATAACTTCACAGCAAATAATCTGCAAACATTCCTCAGCCAGGTGATCAAGGGCAGCATCCACAGTGGTAAGTCACGTGATAGCATGCACTCTTCATCTGATGTGAAGGAAAGGCACTCTGCCTTCACAGTCTTCCTCCCGGGACACACAGCCACAGTCCAACCATGAGAGCGCATCAGGCAATCCTGACTGAGGACATTCTACAAAACGCCTGGCCAGGCCTCCTCGGAACGGTGAAGGTCAGAAATAAGGGAACTCTAAGAACTGTCACTGCCAAGAGCAGGGTCTGGAGGCATGATGACTAAATGTCATATGGTGTCCTGAATGGACTTTTGGGGCAGAAAAGGGAGGAAATAAGGAAATTGGAAATTGGTGAAAAATAAGAAAATGGGAAACCTGAATAAAAGGTAAACTTTAGTTAAAGCAAAGAATCAATATTGGTCTGTTAATTATGGAAATTGCATCCTACTAATATAAGATTAGCAATAAGGGGAATTGGGGTGGGGAAATGGGAACTCTTTGTACTGACTTCCAGTTTTTCTGTCCATCTGAAACTATTCTACAATAAAAACACTTTTTAAAAAAAAGTCGAAGGAAGAAACAGAGGATTTGACTTGTGCGGGAACTTTATGGAAGGTAACTGAGGCCAAATGTTCAGAGACAGACAAACTGGATGGTGTTCTGACACTGGGAAACCAAGAACAAAGCCCTGGGCAGGCGAGGCGGCGCTTGGGGAAGGCCAGCTCCATTCTGAATCTGAGGTCGTGCTGCTTCCTGCCCAGAAGTGCTCTGGCCTCTAACTAGCCGCCGCCTCGCGTCTGGGAGACTGTCCGCCTGGTTGAGAGTCAAGCAAGCAGAGGTCAGAGGCTTTGTGTTAACAAGACGAGCTAAGCTGGGAAGGGCCGCACACCAGCTGTCTGCAACCGGAGCTATTTTCTACCGGCCCAACTCCAGGGCTTACTCACCTGGAATAAACTCGTCCTTTCACTTTTAACAAATAGCTGAGCGAGCCACTCTTGTGTGCCTTCCAACAGAGAAGATGGCCTGGGAGCGAGGCCGCAGCCCACCAGGCACCATTTGGGGGGCATACAAACACGTATTTGTCTCACAACCTCCAACTCAGGTTTCGTGGCAGCAGAAAAACTGGAAACCAAAACACATGGTTCCGGGGAACCCTGGCTTCTGCCATCCTGGAACCCAGGTGATTCTGAGGCCAGGAGAGACCCCAGAAAAAGGGGGTCTTAGGGAGTGAAAGTCTGAGAAGGCAAAGGCACCTCTCTGCCTGAAAAGTCGCATGGTTTCCTGTGACTTAACACCCTGAGTGCATGGCCCTGCCTCCTGTCTCGGGGGGCAGCCCTACCTCCTCGCCGGCAATCCACCAGGCCTCGGTTGTATCTCCTCCTCTAACATCCTTCCCTCAGAGGCTTCTGTGGGGCTGGCTGGCTCTTTGTACCCAGCAGTGCCCTCAAGATGCCCTCCTCATTTCTCCCTCTTGCTCAAATCTCAAGGAAAAGTAGCAGAGAGAAAGTTTGGGGGGGGTCTTATGATTAAAAAATTGGCTGGGCGATGTTTTATGCATGCATCTGTTATGCTAAAATAACCATCCTTTCTAACCAGGCCCACCTGCTGTCTTTTTCAATTTTAAGTATTTCTAAGTAGCAATCAAATCAGTATAATTTGTTCTTTATCTCGGCAAAACCATTGTGAAAGAAAAATGTGACCATTATGTTACATCAGGGAAAAATACAAGCCCTTTATTTGCAGCCTTCTCTATATTCTATCAGATCTCACAGTTGTCATTATGCCAGTTGTATTTAATGCTGTTCAAATGAACAGAGCTTTCTTTAATCACTACAGCCTTCTTTCCCCTAAATGCTTTTTCCAAGGTTGTGGTTTTCAGAGATAAATACATAAATACCAATGTTATGAATACGTTAAGGGTATCCAAGAGACAGCTTTCAGGATTTGTAGCAAGAACGTGCTGTCATTGGAGTTACACAATAGCTGGCTGATGTTTTGAGTACGAAGTTACTGGGTATTAGGAGAAGGCCTGATACCCTGCACGGAGGCACAAGGCTATTTTGAGCCCATCACAATAGACCAGTCAGCAAATGCTGACTTTATAAGTCGGGCACCAGGCTTCTCACTGCTGATGACCAAAGCCCGCACCCCACTGCTCCGAGCACCCTGCGCCCTTCAGATCTGTCCTGCAGGCTCTGGAGCACACCTGCCAACCACCAGAGGCAGGCAGCACAAGGACGGAGGCCAGGCTTTCAGACCATCTACTGCAATCGGCTTTCTTTTCAAGCTGGAAAGGAGAGGCATAAATAGTGGAAACTAGAGGGTAAATGGCATGCCCAAGCTCATATGTCCAGTGATCAGCCCAGCTGGGATTAGTGCATTTTTGCTTCACTGCCAGCTCTAGTACCCTAGCTTTTCAGCAGCTATTACCCGGGATGATTTCAAGGTTATATGGATCCTACATTTATTCATTCAAACATTTCCTCAGCAAATATTTACTCTTTGCTGAGATGCTGAGAAGAATAATTATTATCAATAGCTAAGAGTTTTGAGTGCCTGCCACCATTCTAAACGCTTAATGTAAATGAAACCATTTATCCATCACAGCGACCCTAAAGGGTAGAGGCTTTCTGCTCTCCACTTCACAGAGTTGGCGGTGAGGCGCAGCAAAGTTAAGTGACTGGCCCAAGGTCAGCATCCAAGAACCATCTCTGCCTGTGGTCTGGGCGCAGAGCCGCACTCTGAGTCACTCCTGAATCACTACCCAGGAAAAGGGCACCCATATCGTCCTAAGTGCTGAATAATGTTTGTTGAATAAAGCATTGTGTTGTCCCTGAGAAACTCACAATACAGAGAAGAAGCATTTGTGTAAACAAATAACTGAAATACGAGATATGAGATAATGAGTCAAAAGAAAAACATAAACAAGAACCAATGGGAAAGCAGAGGAGGAAGTAGTGAATGCCAGCCGTGAGGCTAAGAGGGGGAGGAGCCCACAGCCAGGGGGATGCAGTGGGGGCAGGAGAAAGGGGTCCCCTGCACCTTCTCTTATCCAGCAGGAGAATAATGGTGGTACTTTTAAACTCAAAAGTTTATGTCAGGATTTAAAGAAGAGGATAAGTGAAAGTTACTTATAAATTATTAGAGGCCTGAAGGCTGAAATTCATGCAAGCGTAGGCTTTCCATCCCCCTGCTGGCACCAGTTTCTCTCTGACACCCGAAACCCAGGCTTCCCTCGAAGCCCTGACCTTGTCCAGAAGGATGGAAGGACAGCAGGTTGAATTAGCTTACTACACTTTTATTGTTATAGACTAGAGGGCCAGTGCACAAAATTCATGCATAAGGGAGGGGGGGGGGCTTCCCTCAGACCAGCCTGACCCTCTGTCAATTCGGGAGCCCTTGGGGGGTCTAATTCAGGATCAGGCCTAAATCAGCAGTGGGACATCCCTCTCGCAATCTGGCTCCTAACCACTTGCCTGCCTGCCTACCTACCTGATTGCCCCTAACCACCTCTACCTTGGCCCCCACCACCATGGCTTTATCCAGAAGGATGTTGTTTGGCTGTCTGGTCTGATTAGCATATTATGCTTTTATTTTATAGACTAGAGGCCCGGTGCACGAAATTCATGCATGGGGGGGTGTCCCTCAGCCCAGCCTGCACACTCTTCAATCTGGGACCCCTTGAGGGATGTCCAACTGTTCGTTTAATGGGCAGTCAGACATCCTTCTCACAATCCAGGACTGCTGGCTTCAAAGTGCTTCCCTGCCTGCCTCCCTGATTGCTCCTAACCACTTCTGTCTGCCAGCCTGATCACCCCCTAACCACTACCCTGCCAGCCTAATTTATGTCTAACTTGCTTGCCTGCCAGCCTGTTTGCCCCCAACTTCCCTCTTCTGCTGGCCTGGTCACCCCTAACTGCCCTCTCCTACAGGCTTGATCGTTCCTGTTCCCAATTATCCTCCCTTGCAGGCCTGGTCCCTCCCAACTGCCCTCCCCTGCTGGCCATCTTGTGGTGGCCATCTTGTGTCTACATGGGGGCAGGATCTTGTGTGTTGGAGTGATGGTCAATCTGTGTATTACTCTTTTATTAGATAGGATAGAGGCCTGGTGCATGGGTGGGGGCCAGCTGGTTTGCCCTGAGGGTGTCTTGGATCAGGGTGGGGGTTCCCTTGGGGCATGAGGCAGCCTGGGGGAGGGGCCTGTGGTGGCTCTGGGATCTGGGATTAGTTTATGTTCTAAAATTGAAACTTTGTAGCCTAGAGTGGAGGCCTAGGCACTAGGGCTGCAGAAGCTTGGCTTCCTCCATTGCCTGGACAACCCTAACCTCTGCTCTCTCCAGCTCTGTGGCTGCAGCCATTTCTGTTGGAATATATCTTCTATAATTGAAACTTTGTAGCATTGAGTGGAGGCCTAGGCCGGCAAAGGCAGGCAGAAAGCTTGGCTTCCTCCATTGCTGGAGAAACCCAAGCCTCCTTCCTGCTCTCAGTGGCTGCAGCCATCTTGATTGGGGTTTATTTACATAATTTGCTCCTGATTGGCTGGTGGATGTGGCTGTGTGTATCACTTGATTGGAGGTACAGTCAATTTGCATATTACTCTTTTATTAGATAGGATAAGTCCCCTGTTGATTTTATATCTTTCTGGTGGATTGTGAGCTCTCTGAGGGCAGGGCAAACATTTTACTCACTGATTGTGTCATTTTGCTCAGGGGGGCAGGTAAGGAGCCTGGAAACTCATGCCATAGTCTTTTGTTTGTTTGTTTGTTTGTTTTGTTTTTTTGTTAATTCTCACCAAGGATATTTTTCCATTAATTTTTAGAGAGAGTGCAAGGGAGGCAGGATGCAGAGAGAGAAACATCAATGTGAAAGAGAGACATCAATTGGTTGCCTCCTACACATGCCCCTAACAGGGCCAGGGATTGAACCTGCAACCAAGGTACAGGGCCTTGACTGGAATTGAACCCAGGACCCTTCAGTAACCACTAGCCAAACAGGCTAGGGTAATGCTATAGTCTTGAGGTAGAATTTCTTCTTTTGGGGGAAAACCTCAGTTTTTGCTCTTAATGCCTTCCACTGATCAGGCCCACCCACATAATTTAGGGCAATCTCTTACCTAAATATATTGATTGCAGATGTTAACCACATCTACAAAATACCTTCACACAACACCTGGGTTAGTGTTTGATCAAATAACTGGGTACTGAGCCTAGCCAAGTCAACACACAGACTATCACAGGTGCGGTTGCAAGGGCTGACACTAGCAGAGTGAGGAACAGAGAAAAGGAACAGATGCCAAAGTCAGAAATTAACCTTCAGGATTTTCCCAGGGATCTGGGTGAAAGGGGGGGCCACCAGCCAGAAGGCATCCGAGGCAATTAGAGACAGTAGAAGGGACACAGTATTTGTTGGTTCCTGCTCTTCCATGTGAGGTGAGATCAAGGAGCTTGCTAAAGTCACAGATTTAGGGGCCCCATTACAGAACTACTTACACAGAAGCTCCAAGGTGGGCCCTGCAGTAGAAATTCTAAAGCTCCATGTGACTCTGGTGTAACCAGCTGACACTGTTGGCTCTGCCATGGAAACCAGAAGATGGACCACAGGAGTTTTCCTGTAAGGGGATGATGGGCTGAGGAAGAGCAAAAACCTGGTTCGAACTCTGCTCCTACCACTCCGGAGCTATGTGCTCTTCAGTAAGGTATGTTCCCGAGCCTCAGTGTTCCCCTCTGTAAAACGGCCCTCTCGGGACCCCTGGGGTTGTTGTGACAGTGAAATATCACGCAGGGATAAGACAGAACCCGGCACCCTGAAGGCTCTTTCAGGAAGTGTGTGGAAGTAAAATTACTCACGTTGGGACAGTCAGTCTCTGGTGCTGTGGGTTCCCACGAAGTTTGTTATTGAAAGGCTCTGAGATGGAGCCAGCCCTGACCCAGAACCACAGCTGCCCACTGTCTGCAGGGATTCAGACCCAGCCCAGCCTGTGTCATTGCGGACCACACCATCATCCGAGAGCACCCTTCCCACCTGGCTCAGCTCAGCAAATGCTGCAGACCATCAGGCTTTGCTGCTGCTATTTTTGTTGCTTTTATCACACAATGAGCTTCGTCATCCATGTTTTTGTAATATCTGTGGGGACGGTGGGGTTTTTGTTTGTTTGTTAATCATCACCTGAGGATATTTTCTCCATTAATTTTCATGGACAGTGCAAACATGGAGGAGGAGGGAGAAAAAGAGAGAAACATCGATGTCAGAGAGACACATTGATTGGTTGCCTCCTGCATGTGTCCCAATGGGCTGGGGATGAACCTGCAACCGAGGTACATGTCCTTGACCAGGTTTCCAACACAAAAGCCTTCAGTGCCCAGGTCGACATTCTAACACTTAGCACAGTGGCCAGGGCTATGGTAGTTCCCATCCGAACAGCTGTAACCTTCCTTTTGCCCACCTGTATGTCTGCAACCTAAAAAGGCATTCAATCAGCCCAGTACAGGCCGAACCCTTTTTCAGCTTCAAATGGGTTGTCCTGGAGAGGACATGGGGTGTTAATGCCTGAAACAGCACCACAGCTACCCCTCGGCCAGTCACACAGAGGCTTCTGGTGTTGGACCACATGCTCACAGGGACCCCGAGTCCCACAGCCTCCCTCGGCCTCACCTCAGCTCTCCCCGCAGGCCTTGCCAGGAGCCCGGCCACCGGCAGATGAGCAGCCGCCGCAATCGGCTCCAGAGTGCGGCTTGCACATCCTCTCCCGGGTCACACCCTCGCATTCCTGCACCTTTCGTTCTCACAGGCACACTCACAGGTGGGCATGGGCTTCTGGACCATCCTCCAGGCCTGGTGTGCCCGGCTCAGAATCCTCCACTTTTTCTAGACGGCACGGGCAGGGCGGGGAGAGGGACGTGAGTCATTGGAGACAGACAGCCTGCTTTGTTTCGAACCCTCCTTGGTAAGGAGGGAAAATAGATTACACTATATTTACAGAGATGTGTGACTATGCAGGTGAAGACAAAGGAATTTTCTCAGGAATAGTTAATCAGAGGATTCAACTCACCACCACCGCCATTGCCACGAACATTGTGTGACTGAGATGTTAGACCAAGTGATGAGACTTTGTTGGGTGAAAGGGACAGGGAGTGGTGGGATCATCTAGGAAGATTGTTCTCCAGGCTAAGGTGGAACCGTGAGGTGTAACAAAATCAGAGAAGAAGAGTCTGCCTTCGCTGACTCCCACCATGTGCCAGGTGCCCTGCAAAATACTTCTGGCATAGCCTTGGTGGGGAGCTCAGTTGATTAAAGCATCATCCTGATATGCCAATGTTGCCAGTTCAATCCCCAGTGAGGGCACATACAAGAATCAACCAATGACTGCATAAATAAGTGAAACAACAAATTTCTCTCTCTCTCTCTCTCTCTCTCTCTCTCCCCTCTCTCTCTCTCTCTCTCTCTCTCTCTCTCTCTCTCTCTCTCTCTCTCCCCTCTCTAAAATCAGTAATTTTTAAAAATTAAAACAACAACAACACACACTTCTGGATTGATCTCATTCACTCTGGCAATAAGTCCATTTGTTTTAACTCCCATTTTAAAGATAAAAATATCTGAGGCTTCGAAAGCTGATGTGGTTTGTTGAAGTCACAAAAATTGCAGAGCTGTCAGACACCAAATTTCCATATTTTATCCACAGTGATGGCAATAGTGAAGTAAATTAGCACCTTTGATTCTCCTAATATCAAATACTGGAATTTTACAACAAAGAGGACTGAACTGCAGTTCTCCCAAAGGTTATCCCTAATGCTGTTCCACCGAAAGAAAACATTTCCGGGGAGGGGGGGAGGGGGGGCTCTTACTGGTCCCTCAGAGGCCCCACTCAGCCCTGATGGGTTAAAGAGGAGGAAGCAGAGGAAACGAATGTGGAGTGCAGGGTTTGAGAAGAACTGAGGGGGACCCCTCCCCCACTCCCCCAAACACTACACACCTCTGTTTGCTTCTCCTACTATCTCATGTCAGCCCCTGAGTCTAAGAAAACGCCTTCAGGAGTCTGTGGTGGCCGGTGAGATCCAAAGGACTCTGGAGAACATAGGAATCATTCGTCAGCGTGAGGCACTATCTCAACTTTACTGGTAAACAGGAAATGAGGATGCAAGTGAAAGAAGATGCTTTAGAAGGTTCTACATGGAGGAAAGATGGAGTCACAGCACTTTCCAAATAATACTTCTCTGATCAGAAATTTTAATGCAGCAAACCTCTCCCGGGATGTCTCAGGATAGAAAAGATTCAGATTTCACACTTTTTAAACTTTTGAAATAATAGTATTTAGTACTTATTAGAAAATAATAATAATGTAATTTAAATTTATTTATATTATATAACATTTCCTAGCATGTAATAGTATAGGAGTCTATAAATCATAATAGTTAAATCCTATTATTTTACTATTATAAAAATAACAGTATTTTGCACCAAGAAAAATACCAGTACTTTTGTACTTAAAAACAGTATAGTACCCAATACTCAAAGCGGTATTGCAATTGTGAATTATGCCTCCTACGAAGCAGCAAATATTTTTATAGCTTCTTAAGAAGCATTTTTCTTGTTCTTTTGCACCTGACATCAATGGTAGGAAGCAGGAATTACTTTTATAGACATTCTGCAGGTAAGAAAACAGAGTCCAAATGTCATAGCTTGAAAATGACCCAGGACTTGAACCCAGGTTTGGAAAGTTCAGATGCCAAGCTGCCAGCCTGCGGCCTCAGTGCCTTCCACGCGTGCTTTCTCCCGCCCTGGGACAGAGCCGCTGGAGGCCTCCGGGCACTGACTCTTGTCATTTGACCTGCTCTGTTCCCTCCAAGAGCGTCCCTTTCCTGTGGAAATAGAGGCCAGGAACACAGGCAGGGCCTCTGTGTGCACAGGTTGCCCAGGCCTGGCTGGCATTCTGAACCTCCAAGTTGCTCTCAGCCAAGTCAGAGGGAGGTTCTGTTGCTGCCAGGACGGAAAGATTAGTCATTCTCCTGTGAAAGGGCAAGGTGATCAATAATGTGCACAAATCGTCGTTTTTCACTCTCGGAGACCTCTGAACCAGAACCAGGAGCAGCAGTTGCAGGCACAGGGTGGTGGGACACTCCGCTCCTTTGGCCCTGGCTCCTAGTTGCACTACAAGGAGGCTGTACCCACCAGGAGGCTGCACCCACCGGGAGGCTGCACCCACTGGGAGGCCATACCCATGGGTTGAGGGGGCCACACCCACCAGGAGACTGCATGAGGGGAGAAAAACAGGCCACATAGTGGCCCCCACAGTGATCTTGAGGGGGAACCTGGCAAAGGCAGGGACAACTGCAGGATCAGCTGTTGTGGGCTCTGCTCAGGGCCCAGGGACACCTGGGATCAACACGGAGGGTTTGTGGGAGGCCAGGGAAAGATGAAAGTCAAGGAGCAGAGGGACCCTGGCAGCAACACTCAGAAGAGCTCAAAGCAGGCTGTTTCGTGGACAGATGCGGCGCCTGCAGTCACACAGGGCCCCGTTCTCAGAAGGGAGCCCTGTGCTTGGGCTTAATGCTCTGTAGTCGTCATCTGGAAATTCTTAATAATTTCATCTTTGAACTCGGGATTTGTAAATGATGAGACCGTGGAGCTTCAGCTTGCAGGTGATCCTGACTCCCACCTCCGGTCGCCCTGGGACGGTAGTCAGCAGCCCTCCTGGTGCAGGTGTCCAGAGAGCGGCCCCACAGGTCTGCCCCCAGCTGCCTGTGAAGGCCTGTACTTGCCCACAACTATCATGAGCCCGAGTGAGCACACACTGAACAGCAAATAAAAACATGGTAGCACATACAGAGAAAGAAAGAGGAAGCTTTTCACTCTCTTTTGAGCAAGGAGGCCACATTTCATTCTGCACTCGTCCCTGGGAGTCACGTTCCTGAGCCTGCCAGACGGGACAGAGTCAACGGCTCGGCGATGTAGCATCCTGCCCGCTAGCCTCTTGCAGTGGAGGTGGGTCATTGTAGAGGGTGAGACATTGTACTCTTAGTACAAAACAATAAAAACACTAGAGATATATGTGTAACAACTTTAGGTCTTTACCCTTCCCAGGAACCTGGAGTGTTATAAACAGTGCCTTAATTCCAAGAGTAAGTTTACAGAGAAGAAACAGGCTCAGAGAGGCCCCTCACCTGCAGTTGCTCACCCAAGAGGCAGTGAAATGGCGTTGAACTCCTGTTTGCCTGATTCCTGAGAGTGACTTTGCTGAGTGGAACAGCATCCTGCTGTCCCTGTACAGAAGGATGGCCAAGGAGGCCAAGAGGAAAATGGTCCTTTCAGGCTCCCCAGCGGGACCCGGGGGGCTGCTGGGTCTGCAGTGCTGCCCATGTCCACTGGCCCAGTGCAGAGAGGGAGAGCACAGAGAGGGAGGGAGGCAGTCTTGGTGTTAGAAATCTGAGCTGCTATCTGGGCATACCAGAAATTAGACTGAACAGCAGCAATCAGCCTAAGCCAATGGTCGGCAAACTGCGGCACGTGAGCCGCGCTTTGCCACTCTGTTGACTAATGAGTTTGCCGACTACTGACGTAGACTCTCAATTCCTATAATTATAGGCTGTTATTGTTCCTTGTAATTAAGCCCCTATCGGAGTGGCCTGCAAACTCATTAATCAACAGAGCCGCAGTTTGTCGACCACTGGCCTAAGCCATCCACACAACTCCTACTCAAAGGAGCTGGTAAGCTCAGGTCACTGAGAATTTGTTCATAAGCTAATTTCTAAAATGTTTGGAAGGCTTGCTTGGGGAAAGACACTGGTAGGCACTGGTGGTTCAGGTCTAATGAGACAGGCACAGCCCCAGGCCCCATGGAATTCACAGGCCTGTGGCCTTGAACCTTTTTTGACCACAGCCAAATTCAGAAATGCCTTTGACAAGTCAGCCTAACACATAAGACCAATCCACATGCACAAATATGGAAGCAAAAGTTACACAGAGCATTGCTAACACTCACCACATATGATACGCTATTATGTACCCTGTTATGTTCCATTTCCCTTTTTAAACTACTGGTCGTGAGCAATTCGATTGACTTTAAGCCTAATTGATTGGTCACTAGAAAAACTTGTAGTAGGAGATACAGACAAGTATGTTGTAATGTGCTAAGTAAGAAGCTCTACTGTATGGAAGCACATGGAATGGACAGTCCTAACTTAGGCAGAGTGATCAGGGTGGGGGCTTCCTGGAAGAAGTGGCCTCCTGGCTAAGATGCAAGTCTAAGAGAGGTAGACTGGAGCCAGATCAAGCAGAGACTTTAAGTTCCATAAGGAAATCTGGCCCTTATCCTAGGAGCTATGGAAAGCTGCCAAAGACTATTACACAGGCATAGCTGTCAGTAGAACCTTTGACACAGGGCAGTTCTCCCTGGAGGCACATGAGCACTTCATGCTCCCTCCCTGCTAAAGTTATAGGGAATCATGGACTTGCTGGCTCCGTGAAAATAGGAACCCAAGAGATGAGAGTTATTTTTTGTGGAAGTGTTAAGAGCCAGCAGACAATTTGCCGTGTTCCTTTTCCCCAGGCACAGTGAGCCTTCAGATGGAGCTCAGCACACTCACCGATAGAGCAGAGTGAGCTAGCTCATGGCAGTTAGTCATGAGGCACTAAGAGAAAAGCAATGCTGAGACGGGGGATGTAGACATGTCTTGAGAAGACCTGCCTGAAGAGGTGATGCTGAGGAAAGAGCCGAAACGGGGGGGAAGGAGTCAGCCATGCAGGTGTCTGGAGGGCGGGCACCAACCAGAGGAACAAGTAGGCCCTGGGACAGGAGCGTGCAGAGCGGAATGCAGCCATGTTTCCCACCCCTACAGACTACAGCAATGTCTTCTCAGATCCACGATGTCCCACTGCTGACCCCCAGGACGCCAGAGGCAAGGCCTAGCCCATGTCCTTCAAGCAAGGGGCAGTGGGCACTCAAGGGACTCATGGGTCACACTTTCCTCATTTTCAGAGGCTCCTCCCAGGCCTGCCTGCTGCCTCTGGCCACAGAGGATCATTTTCAAGCTTCCTCCCTCAACTCTCTCCTGAGAATCATTGTGCTTTAGGCAAATAGCTGTAATGAGCTGCTGGGATTTTAAATCTTTTCTCACTAAAAATAAACCTACTGGAAAATCCCAAAGGAGGAAGCACATCTTTAACTTCAGGGTCCAGCTCCCCCCTGACCTGAGTGAAGCTGGTCTCCAGCTCTCATTAGCAGTAACCTGAGGTCAGGGGGTGGCCTGGCCGAACAGAGCCAGAGGGCAACTTGCTGAGTCCTGGCCCTTGAAAGAAAAGCACAAAGCCCACTTCAGCCCCAGGCCTTTGTTTACTTAGCGCGATCCTCTTTTTAAGACTCCTGAGTGCAAGGCAGTTCTCAAACCTCCTCTAGTCTCAGTCACTCACAGTGTCTGCAATCCACAGGGTCCCAGAGATCAAGGCCATTCCCACCTCCCTCCGAGCCAGGACCAACCGGGAAAACAAAACAACTCCACATCTCCTCCAGGGTTTCTAGGAACAAGGACAGGGATGCTTACCTTCCAGAGGTACTCTGCCTGACCCATGGGCCCAGACCCCTGCTGTTCCCACCGTCCTCAGCTCTGTGGGTCCTTGCCACCCTGCACACATGTATAATAGTCGGGCTGCCATGTCTGCATGAAGGACCCAGAGTATGTCAGTCTTTCTTTGCTCCAAAGTCACATACTTATTCCAAGGTTGTCTCTCGCCGCAGCAGGGCCCCAGTGCAGGAGTGCACGTGGACGGGGCAACCCTGACACAGACAGTGGACAAGCAGCACAGAGCCCCTGCACTGCACGCATGTCAGCCACTTGAACGCCATGCAGTGTCCACCCAGCAGCTGCTGCCTCTGAAGACCTAGTGCTGACTGAGATGGACAAATGTGAATATGTCCTCTACAGAGTGGCAACATAAGTCTACACAGTGCCCTGTGTCATCATGGCATTCTTTTGAGTGAATGAAGCTACTGTAATAATCATAATCTGCATGTCTTTTTTCATATGAACAACTCTAAACTTACTTTTGCCCACCCTGTCTATGTATACATATGTGTATACCATATAATAAAGAGGTAATATGCAAATTGACCATCACTCCAACACACAAGATGGCTGCCCCCATGTGGACACAAGATGGCTGCCACAGATGGCTGGCAGAGGAAGGCATTTGTGGGCAATCAGACCAGCAGGGGAAGGCAGTTGGGAGGAACCAGGCCTGAAAGGGAGGACAGTTGGGGTCAACTGGGCCAGCAGGGGAGCAGTTAGGTGTCAATCAGGCTGACAGGGGAGTGGCTAGGAGGTGATCAGGCTGGTAGGCAGAAGTGGTTAGGGACAACCAGGCAGGCAGGCAGGTGAGTGGTTGGGTGCCAGCAATTCTGGATTGTGAGAGGGATGTCCGACTGCCCATTTAGGCCCGATCCGTGGGACAGTTGGACATCCCTCGAGGGGTCCCAGATTGGAGAGGGTGCAGGCTGGACTGAGAGACACACTCACAACTCATGCACAAATTTCATGCATTTGGCATCCAGTATATGTATATGAATGAATAGATAAATTAATGGGTAAATGAATGATAAGGTCTGACTCATGCTATATGATGCATGCATGGAAAGCTGGAAAGAAAAAACAGATAAAGGTAAGGGGATGAGCAATGGAGGGAGGGGAAGGTCAGAAAGAGCAAAGAAAGTAACATTTGCTTGGGCTTGAGGGTGAGGGGGTGGCATTGGAGATGGAGGAGCAGCATGTGCAAAGGCCCAGAGATGTACAGTATCACTGGACAGCTTGTACCATGGCCCCTGTAGCCACTTTTTAAAGTCCCTGTGAATAAAGTAACAAGCCCATGCACATTCACTCTGTCACCCTTTTCCCAGAGAAGGAAACTGAAGCACGGAGATAAGTTGCTTGCCCCAAATGACAGAGATTGTTTAACTGCAGAGCCCAGAACTCCTAGGCACATAGTTTGACTTCCCCGGTTTACTTCTTCCCACCTTTGCCATGCCCCACGAGGTGCAGAGAGCGGGTGCCCAGAACCTAGATGAGGAAGCACACACTGTCACCACCAAGGGCAGGCTTTAGATGGAGAAAGAAGCTGGGTGGCCAGGGGTAGGATCAGCCTGGTCTCATCCCAAGCTGGTGGCTCCCAGGGGCTGCTGGGCAGGCATCCACTCCCTTCTGGAACTCTCCCCACCCAAGACTGCACTGTCAGTCTCGCAGGCTGGGGCCTCTGATTTTCTTAGCTCCCAGGAGGAACGAATGCCATTTTATTCATTTTTACCAAGAACTATATAGTCTCAAGACAAATTATTTCTGTTTATTTCACTAATGCATCCTTCCCTTGTGCAGAAAGCCAACTCATAGTCACAATAATCACAATAATCGCTTGTGTTCATTGAGTTCTTACTTTAGCACACATGTGCAGCATCCCCTAAGCCATTTCATGTAAAATGGCTTCACGCTGAAACCAGTCGCATGTCCATCTCCCCTCCAGGGATGGCCGTACCAGTGCGATGGAAATACCTGCAATGCAATGGCCACAATACCCGCTTCTGTCACGGGCACAGGGCTGGCCATGATGCTGCAAGTCTGCGTTGGTGAGTTTCTTTCCTTTATGTACATGGCTGGCTGGGCAGTGCCACTCTGATGAGCACGGGCTTCCTGCCGGTGTGTTAATATGCTCAATCAGGTTTCCGTCAAACCGTGCCGCTCAGGGAACCATTCCGACTCATGAAGGTACCTTTGCATATTTCTGCTCTGTACAGATCTTAAAGCTCAATTCTCGGCAAACATCCTAGCTCCCTTTTCTACAGATTCTTGGAAGGTGCCTCTCTTCAGCCCCCACACCCGGCAACTTCAAAAAAGATGCCAAATATACTAGAAAGCAAGAAGTTTTACTGAGGAAGAAAAATTGCAAAGGGGAGTTAGGAATTCGACAGGTGGGTTGGATAATAGAACATAGAACACTAGAAACATCACTGTCAAAATCCGCTTCCTGTTGTACTAGACACAGGATGAAGAAAACACAATAAAAAGTATGTGTTCATCATCTGTCTGTCTGTCTATACACAAAAACACACACACAATTCCTGACCTCTGTGAACTTCTATTGTAGAGCGAACACTACCACATTCATTCATCTTAAATGCATGTTCACTCACTTACTCTACACATACCTAGGAGTGCCATCTGTGGATAAGGACTATTCTCAGCAAGGCACCTTCTGATCTAACAGAGGCTCTGCTTCCCCTTCCAGTGTTCACACAGATGGGTAGACTCAGAAGCAGAGGAGGGGAGGAGATGTACCCCCCAACCAGCCCCAGCTCACCACCACCATTTTAGAAGAGGTACTGAAGTGGGAAGAATGTCAAAGACAAGACCATACATCATTTCCACCCCAAATCCGCAGGCTGGTTAGGATTGAGAAAAACAGATCAGATAAAGTTTGAATCTGATGTGGGATTTGATTTTTAAACTTGACTGAACTGTGTTTTTCTAATACCAAAGGTGCCCATAAAATTAAATACTTTACCTCAGTGTCAAGGCGCAGAAGGGAGCCTAGTAGATAGGAATTTACCCCAAGTCCATAAACATTGACTTGTTGGTCCAACTGTTCTCAGCCCTGCCCTTGCGGCTCACTCCCTCACCTTTTACCTGTACCCGCCAAAACCTCCTTCCAGGCCCACTTTCACCTCCTCTTGTGCTCTTCTAATGCACAGTCCACGTGACAGCCCGCCTAACATTTTAAAACTTCTGACCACGCTAACCTGATTGCAACCCTACATGCATTCCTATTGCTCCGGGTAGACTAATTTCAGCATAGAGCTGAAGATCAAAAGGACATACTTGGGAACCAGATATGCTGGGTTTATGCTGGCTCTGCTGTGTACCAGCCGTTGGTTAGTACCCTATTGGCACCTCTTCTGTGCCTCGGTTTCTTCAGTAGAATGAGGATGCTAATGGAACCACCACGTCGTGAGGTAGTTGTGTGGATCAAATGAGTAGACAACATTGGGTCTAGCACAGCAATGCCTTACAGCAATCACCATGCAGTGTCCAAGCCATCCTCATCTTGGGGCACTGGACAGCTGCAGCTCAGGTAACAGAGGGTGCATGGCTGCCAGGTGAGGCTGGAGCAGTGGGCTGACTCCTGTATCCTCACCACCTGGCATGGAGCCTGGGATATGGGAAGTGTTTAGTAAAGACATGTTGGATGGGTGGACAGAGGGAATAAAGTCCTTCCCCTAACCAGGCATTCCGGGTGAGTCAATTAAATGTTTGACCAAATACAGCAGGCTAATTGGTAAGCTGGTAATCCTGTGTGGCCCAGGAATGGTGTTATAAATATCCACAAGGCCCTTGGCAGAAGAAAGTTTCCCCATCCCTGCTCAACAAAGGCTATTGGCCACACAGCCCTGCCATGGGTCTGATGCCATCTGTGAATCGTCCTTTCTTAGCAAGAAGGCTGCATGCAGGGGGCTACGGTAACTTAGCAACAAGGGCTTCTATAGAGATGAAGCTGCAACAGCATCAAGTGCCTGGTCCCACCCTGCTTCTGACAGCCGGGTATCTACACCAGGCACCCGTCCCTTTGTGCCCGGCCCTATGGGCTTGGACACTGCCTTCAGGAGCAGGCCTGGCCTACACTGAGTGTAAGGAGTAGCTTTTGTTGGCAAGAACGGTCTTTCTGGAAGTGTGGAAAAGCTCCACATGCCCAGCAAGGTGGGTGGCAGGACGAACAGTGAGATGTCCAGCCCAACCGGGGGCTGGGGAGGACAGGAAGCAGTGGAACCCTAAGCTCAACAAGAGAGAAAGGCTGAAGGTGGGGCATCGTGGATACACCAAGAAAAAACACGTTTCAGCCAGTCGGTCGATCCCAGGCTGGTGGCCCGAGGCTGCTCTGGGACCTTCCCACACCACCGTTAACTAGACCAATGACCTCAGAATGGCAATGGCCACAACTGGCCCTGGCAGGGATACACACAGACAAGTGGCCAGAAGATGTGAAAGAAGGTGCTGCAACAGGGCAGTGGCCCTGGACTGGAAGTGGAACAGACAGGTCCTGGCATCGATCTAAGGCAGGGCCTCCTCTCTGCTCAGGGCCTCAGTCTTTCCTTTGCAAAATAGGGGGCAGACCAGATGATCCCTAATGTCCCTCCAGAGCTTGTGGCCATGAGTCCCTGCCAAATTTCCACTCCAGCCCGTAACAAGAGCTTACTCACTTGTGTTATGAGAAGACAACCATTAAGCACAAGTTCTTTTTTCCAGCTCCGTTCTCCTCTGACCCCTTAATATTACATACAACTTGCTTGGGATAAACCAGCTCCCCAGTCCTAATCACCCACCCCCACCCTGCAAGTTCACAGGTGCTGTTCACCAGATCCCAGGGTGAGAATGTGGAGCTGCTAGATGTGAGGGGCCAGGGGTCTGGGATCTTTAGGAGCCCAGATTGGCCACAGTAGGTGTGCAAGACGGGGACTCAGGAAGGTCCCAGGGAAGAGCCAGTTGGTAAGAAGTCTCCTGGTGGGGCCCTCTCCATGGTGACAGAAACTGGAGACATGGGATGGATGGAAGTTAAATGGGAGGGAGTAGCTCAAGTGTGGCCCCCAACCCAGCCATACTGCAGAGGAGGGGGCTGGGTCAGGGCCCAGGGCTGGGAGCTGCGGGGTGAAGGGTACAGGGGTCCCAATGCAGCACCGGCAGCAGCATGCCCAGCAGGCCCAGTAGGCCCAGCAGATCCAGCAGGCCAGCCACTCCCTTCCTGGTGCTTAGAAACCTGTGCTGAGAAGAGAACCTCTCAGTAAATGCCTGCCAAAAGGTGGTCAGCCGTAATGAGGCAATAAACGGGGTAATTACTGGGTAATTACTGGCCTTCCATGTGTTTGGGAAACTGTAGGTGAGGGACTGGGCCAACTCCAGGCCTCCCATCTCCCGAGAGCTGTAAGCCCAGCAGACAATAAGCCAGCGTGATGGGAGGTGGAGGTGGTGGGTGGGGTGCTGCTTTGGGACATGCACTTCATCTTTCCTCCCCTCTTTTGCCTCTGTTTTCTGTGGATTCATTCAGGCTGGCAGCAAGCATTGGTGGCTGGGTGCTGGCTGGGAAACAGAGGCTGCTGCAGAGCCTGCTTAAAACCAAACCCAGCCCTGCCCCGCCTGTTTCTTCCCATCCCCACACCCCACCCTGCTCCATCCCACAAAACAGAGCACCTGAGCTCTGATGGAGGCAACTGCTTTCAAGACTTCAGACCAGGACCAACCTGAGCCAGGACAGCTGGGCCCTGCCTGTACACAGCGCCCGTCCACTGTGTGGCCACAGGCCGGCCACCTGCTGTCCAGTGCAGATGTCTCCTTTCCCTTCTCCTTTGAACTCTGAGGCCTAACCCCTTGTAGCTCCTTTCTGCCAGTTAGTTATGGTGGATCAATCACCTAGAGAAAAATGGGAGTAATTAAACATGCAGAATGTCGGGGTGTCGAAGCCATTGAATAATATGGGTTGGCTCTGGCTGAGGAATGTGAAAATGAATGTGATAATTTTTGTGTGTCTTTTATGGATTGCATGTCACTTTGTAAGTTTAGGAGCATTAAAAATAAATAATATAGAGCTTGTTCTGCTCATAGAAAGATCCTCTTTGGCATATTAAAATTTAAAATATAGTTTATTCAGGCAGTAATTACACTTTTACTAATTGGATTTACCTTTAAATATTTCAAAGTTTTTGTAATAAATTGAACTACAAGGTACTAAGCCTCGAGGTATTTGTATTCAATGCTGTCTGAGAAATAGGCAAAACCATGAAAGCAGAAGAAATCACCAGTGTTAGAATGAAATGAAAAGAAGGTTCTGCTGGTTCGTGTTTTCTGTGCCCATAACAAGGACAAAAGCAAAAGGACACGTGAAGGGCCCTGCCTGAGGCTGCTTTACTTGGTGGCTTATTAGATTTTCATAACAATGCTCCAAATAGGAAAAGAAAGGCATGTGCATTTAAAAACAGAGAATGGAGCTCAGAGAAGCTGCGTGATCTGCTCAAAGTCACCCAGGAACGGGAGCTCAGGTTTGTCTTCTGACCCCAACCCCATACTCACTGTCAGAAAGATACCTGACTGCATGTTTGACAGTGGATAAAGAACTGACAAAATGTGGATATACTTATGATGGACTATCACTCAGCCTTAAAAAAATTTTTACAACATCCTGTAACACGCACGAAACTTGCAAACATGCTAAGTGCAATAAGCCAGACAGAAAGGTGAACTCTTGGATGATTCCATCCGTATGATGTGCCTCAAATAGGCACTTCATGGAGTCTGACGATAGAGTTGAAGTTGCCAGGTGCTGAGGAGGGGTTATGGTGAGTTTTGTTCCTTGAGTGCAGGGTTTTCAGTCTGGGATGATCAACAAGTTCTGAAAAAAATATTTGTGATGGTTGCACAACATTGCAACTGTGCTTTATGCCACTGAGATGTACTTTTAAAAACAGTTAAAGTGTAATTTTTTTAAAAATAAAGAATTTCTTGAATATAATTATTGCCTCTAAGAAATCCATTTTATTTATTCAACTAGTCCTTTAGCACTTTTTGTTTCTTCCAAATTCTCCATTTTTCCTTATTCACATACTCCTGAGAATTGCGCGATTCTCTTCTGCTACAATCCAGCCTAAACCAATCGGGTTCCTTTTTCAGGCAGTTGAGGGCATGCTCTCATTCCCGGGTGGCATATGAGAAGAAAACAAGATTCAGGCTGGATTCCCATGTATACAAATAAGCAAGCTGGATTCAAACAAACGGCCCAACCAATAAATTCAAGGAAGCCTCAGCCTCTGACTTTTGAGGTCATGTGACAGCATGTTGCTGGAAGATGTGGTAATATTCTCGTGATGGTTAGCAGTCATGCTTAAAAATTCTCTGACTGGTGGTATAAATAGAACTATTTAAAATCTTAGGATGCCATCCCAACTAGCATATCCTACCATGCAGGGAGGAAGGGCTCCTGTAAGATACTGCTGGCCAATATACAGATTTTATTTCACCAAAGAAACCCATTTCCCACATGCATTATGCTTAATAGCAGAGCCTCTGGTGTTTGCAGGAGATAATAATAGCTGCAAGTCTCGCAGTGGCTGTCCCGAGAGTGTGACTTCTGCTTGGAGTCTTTGAAATTTTCCTTACATGGCACTCCATCTTCACGGGTTTCACATCCATGGATTCAACTAACAGTGAATCAAAAGTATTTGGGGAAAATGCTGCATTATTGCCGATGCACACTATGTAGTTAGGCCCCAGTGGTGTGTCTGGACTGAACATGTACAACCTTTTTCTCTTTGTCTTTATTGTCCCCTAAACAATACAGCATAGCAACTATATATCATTTACATTGTATCGGGATTTATAAGTAATCTAGAGTGAGTTAAAGGACATGGGAATAGCCCAGCCGGTGTGGCTCCGTGGTTGAGTATGAACCAGGCGGTCACAGTTCCATTTCTGATCAGGGCACATGCCAGTAAAGGGGACATGCAGGAGGCAGCCAATCAATGCTTCCCTCTCAGCATTGATGTTTCTGTCTCTCTCTCTCCCTTTACCTTCCTCTTTGAAATCAGTAAAATATATATATTTTAAAAAGTATATAGGAGAAGCCCTGGCTGGGTAATTCTGATGGCTAGAGCATCCTCCCGACACCACAAGACTGTGGGTTTGATCTCTAGTCAGGACCCACACAAAAATCAACCAATGAGTGCATGGGTAGGTGGAAGAGCAAATTGTTGTTTTTTTCTCTCTCCCTTCCTCTCTCTCTAAAAACAATAAGTAAATTTTAACAATCAATAAATGAAGCATACTGGAGGATTGTATAGATTATATGCAAATACTACACTATTTTAGATAAGGAACCTGAGCATCTGAGGAGTTAGGCTTCCATGGTTCTGGAACCAATCACTGCAGATCCTGAGGCACCACCATATTCCCCGTTAAGATTCTTCACATATTAACCAATTTCTCCCCAGATTACAAGGATTGCCAGAGAAAACACATATATTTGGGACATACTTACACTAAGGAATTATTTGATATTTATCTAAAATTCACACTTAAATGTGTTCTGTATTTTAATTTGCTAAAATTTGGCAACTCTGCTCTATACTGTACCAAAGTATTTTGAAATAAACTATAGACTACATAAGATATACCTTTTGTAGGAAAAAAATATTTCAAGCTGATGTTTCCCTGATTTGATGGTGACCATCTTCAAGTCTGACTCTTCCCATGCTGCAAAAAGCAGTGGGAGCAGTAGTAACAACAAGCTGCTTGCTTTGAACTCCACAGACATGAGGGATGCGCGTGGCTCTCCCCATCGTCCTTTGGTTCCCATCCTTCCATGCCTGGGAACGGATTCAACACGGAACCAGAACTCAGCCAGAGTGGAGCCCAACAGAGCAAGAAGTCCCTACACCGCGTGTGTGTGTGTGTGTGTGTGTGTGTGTGTGTGTGTAGAGAGAGAGTGTGGGAGGAGAGGGGGAGAGAGAGAGAGAGGGAGGGAGAGAAAGAAGAGGGGGAGAGAGAGAGAGAGAGAGAGAGAGAGAGAGAGAGAGAGAGAGAAGGAGAGAGAGAATGTATGTCTTATACTTCCATGTGAGAATGGTACACAGGAATTACAATGATCTGTTACTCTTGTAGCTTCACATTAAAATCTGTTCCTTGCATAGAAGATTTATAATTCATTGATGGATGGTGAGGAGGGAAAGAAATAATAAAGACAGGATAATAGCATCTTATCTGAAAGATTTTAGTCATTATTGTAAACTAAAATGAATATAATTTTTGCTCCTAAAATGAATTTATTTTTAATTTTCATGTTTACCGTTGGTCAGGGGAGAAAGAGTAGGAGGAAATAAAACGACATTTTCCCTGTTCACAGTCCTGTGTGAAGAAGGTAAGGGCAGGAAGAAACCCGTTCTTCTCGGTCAGGGTGTGCAGGGATCCTCCTAAGAGCCCAGCAGGTGAGCTGCTCAAAAGAAAAGAGCTTGCCCTCCCCGAAGCCCCTGGGAAAGGTCACTGAGCAGGTCCGACCCGCTGTGTGGGCCCAGGAAGGCTGCCTCCCACCACCTCATGCCCCACAGCTGCAGCTTGATAAAGCTTAATAAAAGGTGTGATCACCATGGCAACCTCAGCAACACTTTCAAATAGCTGGCCAATTATTATTCACTCATTTACTGTTTATTATAGCGATGCCAATCACAATGTAGTCCAGGAGTGTATTAACGGGGATGTGATCTGAGCTCCCGGTCCCGGTCCCTGGCATGGGGGAAGGGCTTTGTGATGCCTCATTCATTAGCATAGTGCACCCTAGGCGGGTGGGCACACAGACACTCCCTCTGGTCCCTTGCCACCCAGCACAGCCCAAGAGCACGCACACACACACACACACACACACACAGAAATGGTCATGGCCATAGTCACTGCAGGACTCTCTCCCACAGGAAGGCCCTGCACACCCGGATTGCAAGGCCAGCAGAGGTTACAGAAAGTTTTGCTCCACCCCCAGCAGGTTTTTCCAGCAGAAGTTTTGTTATTTTCACGCTTCCCCAGACCCTTTCTAAGTCTATAAACAAGCACTCTGAAGGGAATGTAGCATCCTGCCCCCTTTCTCAAAGGCCTTCACACAAGGAGGGGTTCAGGCCCTGGGTGGGAGGGGTTGCAGGCAATGTTCTTCCTTTTATGAAAACACCTCTTTTTAGGAAAACTCCCCGCCCCTCCAAGGCTTGCTTCCTGCCATTCCCTTCTTCCTCCTCCCAGCCTGGCAACACAAACACTCCAGCACTCTCCGCAGGTGAAGCCAGGCCGGGCAGGATGATTTATTGAGATGTTAATTTGTTATATTCTGAAAGTAATTTTCTCTCCCTCTTCAAGAAGGAAGCCAGCCAAGTCCTGAAGCAGAGGTTACAGGAAGACAGCTTCCACCCTGGGTTTCTTGGATGGATTATGTGGGGCCTTCCAGAGAGGGAAGAGAGAGTGCTAAGTGCATACAGCAGGTAGAGAGAGGGATTTCCAAGGCCAGTCAGCGGAGAGGGCTTAGGGGGTCTGTCTTGTTGGTGTGTCCAAGTAGCGTTAGCAAGCGTCCCTTCTTACTCCCAGGTTTGGTAGGAAAGCACCGAAGCAGCCACCCTCCAGTTCAGGCAGGCCTGGGAAGAAATGTGGCCGGGGCCTGTTCTGTGCACACTGTGGCCCAAGGGCAGGGGTAGGCAAGTGTCTGACAACCTGATGGGATGGGAGCCTAAACTCAGCTTCATTTAATGTTAAAAGTAAATAGAGTAGCAAGACAATCCCTGTACATCAGAGGCCAGGGTAAAAGCCCAGATGGCCGCACAGGCTGGTAGCTCCCGTTACCACGGAGACGCCGCAGCCCGCAGCCTGCTCTGCGGGGCAGCTTATTCCAGCCCTCCCCCGCCCCCGGGTTCTGGAGCCCCGAGGCCCCACCCGCTCCTGCAGCAGCTCCCACTCACTGTGCCAGTCTGGACCAAGGACAGGAGTGGGAAGTGTGAGGCGTGAGATGACTCACTTGCTTTTGCTTAGCCCAGCTCAGGGTGTGGAAGCAGTGTTAAAGACAACTGATCCTGACATCTGTTAAAGCAGCCAGGAAGCCTGGATTCAGGACGCTAGCAACCTGGGAGAAAGATGGGGCTCAACTCCAAACAAGTGCGGACAAGTAGAGATGTATGACCAAGAAGCAGAGTGAGGGGGCAGTGGATGTAAAATCAGCAATAGGAGACACCCAGGGGAGAGAGACTGTGGCTGAAGGCAGGCAACGGTGATCAGGTGATCACGTATTGAGAGTGGGGGGATTCTGTCTCAACTGGCTTAGCAGGATCGTCGGTAACATAGACTCTGCAAGGACAAACTCAGTAGCCCAAGGTCACTGCCTACAGAAAGGGCTCAGAGGAGCCTGAAAAAGTTTGGTCAGGGGGGTCTACCAGCAACCTCTGGGAAGGAGTTGGGGCTGAGGTGGGGGCCTGGCAGGCAGTAGTCAGGCATGAGCAGGGCAAGGACAATGTGCCAGGGACAGGTCACCAGGGTGGAAAGCTTCAGGTGCCCTGGCAAGGGGTAATACTGGGGGACCTCACTCCCAGGGTGATCTTTCCTCCCCTAGCATATCTCTGGTCACTCAGTTTAGACTCCCTAACCTTTTGTATCACTGGTCATGTGGTTTGGATGCTCCCCTGACCTTTCTTCCCTGGCACATTGCTAGTCAGGCGGCTTAGACCCCCTTAGAGGGAAAACAAACAAGGGGGCTGGAGAATAGCCTTTAAACATTGAGCCCCCATACAAGGAGGTTCTGACTCACATCAAATACATCCAGGCCACAGCCCCTCTCCTGGCGCTGACCAATGAGTGGAGACCCTCAACTGGGACACACCTGTGAAGATGGAATATTCTATTGGGACCCTGCCCTGAGCCTTCCAAATAAATATCCTTAATGAGGACTGGAGGCCTTGTGGCTCTGTCCATGGAGCACCCTGCCTTTCTCACGCCCTTCCCCCAGGCATTGTCCTTGCTCCCCACCTTCACTCCCTTCTAAGCTCCAAGGGCCCTTCTTTTGCCTCTAACTTGTTTCCTGGGCCCATTTCTTCTACAACTCGCTTCTATCTCTATGACTTTCTAAATAACCTGTCTCTTAAGTATAGTTGGGTCTTGCTGTGAATTCTTTCTTAGCCAGAACTCAAGTACTGAGACTGCTGAACCCAGATCTACTCACACACCTGGGCCTTTTCCACTGCCCACAGAGGTGACAGGTGATCAGGAAGGGAGGAGTCTTTGTTTGGGGCCCTCAGAAGGCTGTAGAAAGGGTGTGACTGCACAGGAAGCGCGGAGAGGCCGAGTGAGCCTCCTGCACGGTTTAGGCTAGACTGAGGGTCCTGGCAGTGGCACCATCCCAGGCAGCTCATCATAGGTAACTGAGAGGTGTGTTGCCCTAACCTCTCCTCAGAGAGGGGTTCAAATCCCTCCTTCACTGCTTGCTCTCTGGTGAGTGTGGACATGTCCCGCACTAGCTCAGTTTCTTCTTCAGGGAGGTGAGGGTAAAGTGGCCACAAATTGAATGTGGGAGAAGATGAAAAAAGGTCAATGGTGATTCTGAAGGTTCTCAAATAATTTCTCGATGGGCAATGAGGACAGACAGGCTATCTTGGGAACCCATTCCTTCTGCCCCCAGACTTCCATCACCAAAGGAAGGTGGCCCACATCCCAAAGGTGGCCTCAGCCTTGCCACCACAACCAGACTCTTCCTATGAGGAGGGTGCTGCTTCTACTGATATTTCATTCTCTACATATTTTTAAAAGGAAGGAAAACTGTATATTCACCCATGTGCAATCTTTGAGCATCTGTGGGTGGGCGGCCATCCTAATATCTGACGGGGAGAGAAAGGAGATTCACATTCAATAGGGAAGGAGCTAGCCTGCATGTGCCAAGCTCAGGGTATTATTCCACTTAGTCCTCACAATGAACTTGTGAGTCTGGAACTATTGCTATCATCTGAGGAATGTTGGGTCTAGAGAAGTAAAGGGACTGGTCTAAGATGATACCACTCTTAAGTAGCAAAGGCAGGGTTCAACCAGCTTGCCAGGCCTCAAAAACCTTGCTTTTTCCACTGCCCCTTCAAAAAAGCCAGAGTTTGAGGGACAAAAGAGGAAATAACAGTGCCTGGTCCATCAAGGCTGCTAACAAAATCCCACAGATGGAGTAGCTTATGCACAGCAGCAATGCATTGCTCACAGTCTGGAATCTGGGAAGTTCAAGACCATAGCTTTGGTGACTGGGAGGGGCCTCTTCCTATTCATAGACAGTACCTTCTTGCTGTGCCCTCCCAGGGCAGAGGGGCAAGAGAGCTTCTTCCTGCCCCTTCATAAGGACACACTATTCAGGAGGACCCTACCCTCATGATCTGATTACTTCCCAAAGGCTTTATCTTCTAAAACCATCATCACCTGGGGGTTAGGAATCAATACGTGAATTTTGTGGGGACACATTCAGACCATGGCAGAGGCTAACACAGATACTAAAAAGAATGTGTCTGAGAATGAAAAATTGAAGAGTAGATAAAGGGTACATTTATGGTGGGTCCTGTGCTCTATCCTGGAGAGGCTGCATCTCCCGGGAAAGCCAGCACCCTCTTTTGAACAGCCACCACTGGCTGAGTCCCCGCACTTCCCTCCTGACTCTACCACCTTCACCTGTCCTCTGAGCTCCTCCCCAACAGCTGACCCAGTGCCCACAGGGGCTGGCCCTCTCCTCAGAGGCTCCTCCTGTTCTCAAGCGCTCAAGGTGCCTTGGAGGACAGACCCACACATCAGGAACTGACCTCCAAGGAAAATAGGCTGGACTTGTCAGCCCAGTCACCCTGGTGCACATCTCTAGGCATCTGCAGGAGCTCCTAGGCCCCGTGGCTCAGCCAGGCCCAGTGAGACCCAGTAAGGAGCCCCTTTTCTGTGGGCTCCCCACATGACAGCATCTGGAGGAATCATTACAGGCTGATGGTGTTGTTGCAAGTCCCAAGCTTCTAATCATGGCTTGGTCTTTCTGGTGATCAGTCCTCCTCCTGAAGCTATTGAGGTGCTTCCTGCCAGCCCTCTCATTAGCATGCAAAAATACTACTCTTATCACCCAGGAAATTCCAAGGACTTAAAAGCTCTCTGTCAGGAACCAGGATCAAAGAGCAAATATATATTTCTCATCACAGAATCCAATACCTGCCTGCTGAGTGACAGCTCACTAATGAGGATGTTGGAGCCCTGCCATCCTCAGTAGGGGTGATTGAGTCCCAGGAAGGAAGACCCCTGAATTGGGTCCCTCGAGGCTGCTGTTCATCTTCAGCACCAGAAACAGGCCAGATGAGGCCATTGTTTTGTATCTCAGTGGGTGTCCTCAAAATGCAATCCTGGGCAAGTCACTACTCTCAACGCCTTCTTTTCTTCATCAGAAAAATGGAAATGACAATACTCACTCTACATAAATTATAGGGTTTCATGGGGCCTTAATGGGATAATGGACGTAAAATGCTTTATAAACTGTAAAGTCCACTTTATCATTGATTATAGACGAGCATGCACATGCCCACACATCCACATGCATAGACACCCATTCATTCACAAAACTTCTCTTGCTCCAAAGAGAAATTAGCATAATGACTTAGAAATCACACGCTGAGACCTCCCTATGCCCTCCATCCTCCCTGTGCCATTACCCACTTAGACTGAGTGGGTTCAGGAAGGTTGAGGAGGGCTGAAGAGCTGTGAGGAGAAGCAGGTGGGTCTGGAGCACAGACTCCTCAAACCACCTGCCCATTCTGCCCGGTGTCTGAGTTGTTTGCATTTCCTTGCCACATGGGCACCTGGGAACACTAGAAACAGCGACCTCTAAGAAAATGCTTGGTAGACAGGCTACAGCCTGAGAAGAGGTTCCATTTTAGCAGCTCTCTTCGGGTACCAACATTTATCATTCATCTTCCCATTCAGCAACATTTAGTGAGCACCTATTATATCTGTACATAACTGTGCTTGATGTTCAGAATCCAAAGACAAGCAAGTCAACCTTGGCTAGTTTGCCTCAATGGATAGAGCGACAGCCTATGGACCCAAAGGTCCCAGGTTCGATTTCAGACAAGGGCACACACCTCGGTTGTAGGCTCCTCCCCAGCTGGGCCCTGGTCAGGGCAGGTGCAGGAGGCAACCAACTGATGTGTTTCTCTTATATAGGTGTTTCTCTCTGTCTTTCCCTCTCTCTCCCGCTATCCCCAAAAATCAATAATAAATATCATCGGGTAAGGACTTAAAAAAAGAAAAACAAACAAACAAAAAACAAAGATGAGAATGTCAGCCCCTGCCCTTGAGGAACTCACACAGGCAGCACATGCGCAAGGCTGTGCTCCGTGCAGCTCAGGCAGACTGACCAAGCACTGCTGGGCAAAGTGGGGATGAGGGCTCAAAAGCAGGGCCCGATCTCAGAAGGTCTTCACTCTGCACTGATGAGTTTGGACTTTGTCCACTGTGCAGCTTGAGCCACAAAGGACATTGGGAAAGGGAGTGAGTGATGTGGGCTTCCTTTCCTTTTCAGGGACCTTCCCCTCTCTTCTACTATATTCCTCTTCAAAATTGATTACAGTTACTTAAGTGTACCTAACCCAGGGAGAGGATGTAAAGTTATAGAAAGAAACCTTTCATAATTTTTCCACCCACTTCGGTGACTCCCCTCCACCAGTGGTCTGCTAAGTGCGCTTCCGAAATGAAAGCATTCCATCATCGCGACTTGCTAGAATGCTGTCTGATCACAGGCCATGATATTCTGCAGCATATTTGAAAGTTGCTACAAGACCAGATCATAAAAGTCCTCATCAAAAACGAAGAAATGTGACTATATGTGGTAATGGCTGTTACCTAGACTTATGCGGTGATCATTTTGCAATAGATACAAATATCGAATCATGTTGTACACCTGAAACTAACCTGGTATATGTCAATTGTACCTCAATAAAAAAATGTTTGGGAAAAAATGCAATCTGCTACAAGCCTTTCAGGTAATTCTGGTCTTACTAAGGCTAAGAAACACAGCTCAGCACCCAGTAATTTCCTACATTTCCGTGTTCATCGAGCAAATACATCACTGTTAACACTAATCGTCATTTTGCAAATACATCACGCCTTTACTAAGCCAGCTGCTCAGCTCATATGGTGACATACCTGCTCAACAATAGATGTAGAACTAACCCATTTTTTAAAATGTGTATAAGTTTTCAGTGCCTGAATGTAGGAAAATGTATTCAACCATTTACTGTTGGATAGTTAGATTATTTAAGTACATATATTTATTTAATTATGTTGACACCTAAAATAACACTGCAATAAGTTGCCTTATCCATACATCTGCCTGCTTTTACTTTCACAGGACAGATTGCCCAAAGTGGGCATGCAGAGTCAAAGTTTGTGGTGTTTTTTAAAAATATATTTCATTGATTTTTTTTTTTTTTACAGAGAGGATGGGAGAGGGATAGAAAGTCAGAAACATTGATGAGAGAGAAACATCAATCATCTGCCTCCTGCACACCCCCCACTGGGGATGTGCCTGCAGCCAAGGTACATGCCCTTGATTGCAATCGAACCCGGGACCCTTCAGTCCACAAGCCAACGCTCTATCCACTGAGCCAAAATGGTTTTGGCTGTGGTATTTTTAATGTTAGTAGACATTGCTAGCTTACTAGTCACTAAAACTGTAGCATCACCCTTCTCGGTTTGGCTCAGTGGATAGAGTGTAGACCCATTGACCAAAAGGTCCCAGGTTTGATTCTGGGCAAGGGCACAAGGGCAGGTTGCAGGCTTGATCTCCATTTGGGGGCATGCAGGAGGCAGTTGATCAATGATTCTCTCTCATCACCAATGTTTCTGTTTCTCTCCCTCTCCCTTCCTCTCTGAAATCAATAAAAATATATATTTAAAATATTATGTTCCCATCAGTACAGTATAAGATGTCTGTTCCATTACATCATCACCAGCACTTGATCCTGTAGCTCTTTAAATTCCAGTTTTAAGAAGTTCACTGTGGCGAGTCCATGAAAAGTGGATGTGATCCAATGAGGAGGTCTGAGCTGCAAACTTGGAGGTGAAGAGTCCAGCTGGGGGACGTCTGAGTTAGTCCAAGGGAAAGGAGATTAAGGCCTGGATGAAAAAAAGTGGCTGTTGGGGCCAGATCACCTTCACCAACTGACTAATCTACAAAATAGACCGCTTTCCAGATGAGGAACCTGGAGTCTGCTGTTGAGACACTGTGCTTTGCCTACAGGTGCTAGGATTGCTGATCACTTCCTAACCATCTACAGTCTGTTCTCAGGGAACAGGCCCCACCCAGAACCCCCACAGCCTCAGGTACCTGGCTAAGGGTGGGCGCGATCCTGAGGAAAGCTGATCCATAGTGGTTGATAGTCTGAGGGGTGACAAAGATCAGGCTCTTTCTGGGATTTGAGCAAAGGCATTGAGAGGAAAGCCATTGATGCTAGTGGGTGGTGGAGCAGAAAGTCTGCAAACCCAGGGTGAGGGAGACCTAGGCACAAACTGCCTGGAAGTTCAGGTGAGTAGGAAGGGGAGCGAAGGGAAAGAGAGCAGAGGGGTTGCGCAGAGAAAGGCCGCAATACTGAAAGAGAAAAGCCAGGCTGCCCAAGAGATCAGGAGAAGCTCACAAGGGCCCCGATGGACCAAACCACCTTCGCAGTCATGCAGCCTGCGGAAACTGGGGAGGTGCCTGTATCCACTGTAACCTCTCCCCTCCCCTCCCAGGGCAGCATCCTCCTAGGGATCGCTGCTCCATACATCCACTGCTCTGGCAAGAACAAGGCCACCGTTCATGAGTGTTAGCCCTTAGATTTACCAAATCTGAAGCTATTTCACGTTAGGTGAAAACTGCAGACACAAAATAATACCTTAGTATATGATTTACCAAGTGCTTTTTATCTACATTATCTGTTGTCTTGTCCCAATGAGGAGATGAAGTTCAAAGAAATCAAATACCTTCTCTGAGAACACACCATTAATAGGTGTGTGTGTGTGGGGGGGGTCCTTTGCAAAGCCCAGATGTGTCCTATCCACCTGCTGAGTGCCAGGCCATGGGTCCTGCCATCTTCCCACTTTACCCCACCTGTCCCCTTCATCCCCTGGCAGTGGTTCTGAAACCTCTTGTTTTGTGCTCCAGCTGAGGCATGAGACCCAGTTCTAACAAGCATGTTGGCAGACAGAGGCAAAGGTCCAACTTGTGACCCACATCTGGGGCCTGCGATGTGCTGAGGGGTTGGATGGAAGACCCCATCATTAAGGGGTCCCCCTGCCATGAAAATGAAGTATCCATACCCTTGTGATAAACCCTTTCCTCAATTAGATCTCTGTCAAAACAACACGTCTGTTTTAACTTTGTGGTGATTCATTAGCCTCTATCAAGACAAGAGCATGAATAGGATTAAAACTAAAAATAATGAATATTTATTGAATGTTTTTATGCTTCAGGCATGGTGCTAAGTTCATTACAAAAAATTCACAATAACCCTATGAAGTATTATTGTCCTTCTATCTCAGATAAGAAAATTGAAGCTAGGAGAAGTCCATGAACAGCCCAGGAACGCAGGGCAAACATGTGATAGAACCTGGAATTGAACCCCTGCAGTCTGCCTTTTACTGAGCCTGTCAGATAAGCTGTTCTCCTTACAAAGGGCAGGTACCAAGGACACCGGCCATGAAAGTGGGAAGTCTGCTGATGGGCAGAGAGGGTGGGAGGTACCCCAGGATCTAGTAACCCTCGGCCTGATAAGACCTGGTTCCAGGCCTTAGGGACAGGTCCAAGGCTCTGGGTGACCAGCGTGGAGTGTAGGTATGTGATTGAAAGAGGAGAAGGCAGGGAAGGCAGTGGCTTCCTGAGGATACAGGAGGACCCTCCTTCACATACAAGCTAGGGGCCAATCACCATTCTTCCCAAATTTTCATCATCCTAGAGCTGCCTCAGGCCTGGTCCAGTGGACAAAAAGGTATCATGTCCCCAGACAAAGCCTGGGAGAGAAATGTCCCATCTGGCCCCAATTGCAGTCTTGACTATAGGGTTTCTGGTCTTCACTGGGACCTTGCAAGTATGGCCCTTCCACCAAATTCCATCAGGAATCCTCTGGCCCTGGACCCGGGCCCCAATCAACTGACTGGGCGACCTCAGCTAAGTCATCTCATCTCTCTGGTCTTGAGATTCCCCTTCTGAGGGATGTAGGCATTTGGTGATGTTGATGATGCCTCAGACTCCCACCAGTTCAAAGTGTCCCAAAGAGAAAGGTTACCAGCTCTGAGCCAGAAGGATGAGGTTCAACTCCAATCCAGTCACTTACAAGTTGTGAGACTCTGGATGAGTCCTAGACTATATTCACACCTCACTCTCCTCCACTGTGCCACGGCACACGCTGCTTGCTGGAAGTGAGATCATGCCCATGAACACGCTTTGAACTTGGTAAAGCTCTTTATAATTAGAAGTGCAAGGTATCAAAGTATGTGATTTTTTTCTTCTCCAATCTCTCCTGAAGCCAGATCTGCCAGGATCTCATACCCCAGCTTTATAGGGCCCAGAATCGCTAGGAATGGCATGGAGCAACATCACCCTCGCCCAGAGTGGGCGTGTTCCCAGCACCAGAGCCGTTCTCTTTCACCAGGATTCCCGAAGGACTCCTCCACCTTCCACATCCAATGTCACCTCTGTAAGTCTAATCTGCTCCCTGGACTGTAGTCACCTCCGTGTTGAACTTGGGCCACGAGGGGTTGTGACAAGAGGTGCCGGCCCCATTTGCTCTGGAAAGCAGAAAGGGCTCACCGCACAGCCATCTCACAGTCCATTTTTCAAAGTTTGACGTCAATTTGCAGCCTTAGATTGGTTTTTGTTTCTCCGTACTTTGTTTTCTTTTTGGTGATGAATGGTTATTGTCAAGCTGGCTTAGAAGCAGCGATAGGCAGGGGGTGGGGGCTGGGAGGAGACAGCACCCTGGTGGGCTTCTTGGCTGGGTTATTGTTTAGTCTTCCTTTTTAGGGAAGAAAATGGAGTGGGAGGTGCTTAGGTGAGAACTGGGTCCCTTGAGATAGAAACCAGGTCATGTGGTAGCTGCCTGGCCTCTTCCTTCAAGCTGGAAGATGCTGAGACTTCTTCCCCTCGCCTCTCTACGCAAATACATTCCTAGTGCAGGGGACAGGCGGCATGTCACGGCTGTGGCAGATGATGCTGTCAACTGCAGATAAATACAACCAAAACAGACCCAGAAAATTATTTCCTCTTAATGGAAAAATTATCAAGCCCAGTGCAGCCTGATCTAAGGGCTTTAAGATGAGCACAGAGAAATATACTTGAGTCTTCTCTCAAGCCCCTCTCTTTCCCACTGTCCCTCTGGGAAGGGTCTGCAGACACCAGCGTCTCCTCCATTCTTTGCTGAGGCAGAGCACACTCAATAGTTTGCCTGGTTGCAGACAATGGAACCTCACGGCTTGGCTCAGGATCCTACAGGCAGGTTTCTCAGAGTCCTCAGATGCATGAGCTAGAAAGGACATTCAAAATCACCCTGCCAACATCTCCCATGTCTCAGAGAATTAAATTGAGGCTCTGAGAGAAATGACTTGCCAAAGCTCCATGGTCTCTTATAGCAGGATAAGAAACTAAGGCTTTTGACTCCAATTTCACTTCCCATTACCCAAAACATTCTGGTCAATCCTTGAAGCTATCTGAAGCCTCTTACATCACTCACTCCAACAAGCACCATCCCACAGGCCGAGGGACATGGAATTCAGCCAAGTCACTTCTTTATTTAAGACTAGAGGCCCGGTACACGAAATTCGTGCATGGGGGAGGGGGAAGTCCCTCAGGCAGCCAGCACCCTCTCGAAATCCAGGACCCCTCAAGGGATGTCTGACTGACAGACCTAACTATGCAGTTGGACATCCCTCTCACAATCCAGGACTGCTGGCTCCTAACAGCTCTCTTGCATGTCTGCCTGAGCACCCCTAACCCCTCTGCCTACCTGATCATCCCTCACCACTTGCCTGCCTACCTGGTCACCACTAACCCCTCTGCCTCAGTTCCCACAGCTACAGCTTCATCAAGAAAGACATCTAGAATGATGTCCTGAAGGTCTTTTGGCTGTCTGGTCTAATTAGCATATTATGCTTTCATTATTATAGATTGTGCTTGTGGAACATTATATGATTTGCCCACAATTATTCTTCCTGTCTTACCCTGTATAGCTCATGGTCCGCAGTGTAAACATCTCCACCCTATTGACTCTATGTTGTGATTTGTTTTGATTAATGGAATGTTAGTGGATGGACCATGAGCAGAAGCCCAAGTGTGCTTGTGTGGTTTGGTTTGGTTTGGTTTGGAGGCTTGTGCTTCTGAAATCTGCCGCTCCCAGAATTAGAGGCACATGGAGCATGTTTGAACACAATCCTCAGCATGAAGCAGGACTGCCACCCTTATCAACAAATAGACCTGTGCATGACAAATACAATTGCTTGATGTTGTAAACCTATAGTTTTGCCAGGATCTGACAGCCAAAATCTGACTAATACAAGATTCCAACCTTCCCCCATCAAGGCAAGGCCTGTGCATGCTTCTTTTCCTGGTCAACCAGGATGTCTTGGTGTTACAGGGAAGACAGGTGCAGAGACACTGATGCGGCTGAGAGATGGCCCTACCCTTGTAGTACATTCTTCACAGGCTCCACTGTGGGGGCTGAATGTGCTCTAGATCTACCTCTTTCTTCTTCTTCTAGGTCTCCCCCGGCAAGATACCTAATGTATTAGTCAGGAGAGCTAACTGCTATCTCAGTGCCCAAATCTCTGAGGCTTAAATAGTACATTTTTTTCTTTTTAAAATGAAATATTTATTGTTGAGAGCATTACATGTATCCCCCTTTTCCCTCCATTGACCCCTTCTAGCCCACCCCATCCTCCATCCCAGGCCTTCACCACTCTATTGTCTGTGTCCATGGGTTATACATATATGCATGCAACGTCTTTGGTTGATCTCTTCCCTTCCACCCACCCACCCCTGCCTTCCCTCTGAAATTCTAGTCTGTTTCATGCTTCTATGTCTCTGAATCTATTTTGTTTATCAGGTTTTTTTGTTCATTAGATTCCACAAATGAGTGAGATCATGTGATACTTGCCTTTCTCCGACTGGCTTATTTCACTTAGCATGATACTCTCCAGGTCCCTTCATGCTATTTCAAAGGGTAAAAGATCCTTAGATCTCTAAGGATCATTGTATTTTTTACAGCTGCATTGTATTCCATGCTGAAAATGTACCACTGCTTTTTAAAAAAATCCTATCTAACAAAAGAGTAATATGCAAATTGACCATGCCTCCACCACACATAAGCCATGCCCAACAGCCAATCAGGAGAAAGTATGCAAATTAACTCCAATCAAGAAGGCTGCAGCCACAGAGAGAGCAGAAGGGAGGCTTGGGTTTCCCTGGCGATGGAGGAAGCCAAACTTTCCACACACCCTGGCCAACCCAGGCCTCCACTCAATGCTACAAAGTTTCAATTATAGAAGATAAATAAATGGTGCCAGACATGGAGCTAGAGAGAGCATGAGGATAGGGTTGTCCCCAGTGATGGAGGAAACCAAGCTTTCCTCAGCCCTGACCTGCCTTGGCCTCCACTTAAGGCTACAAAGTTTTAATTATAGAAGATAAAGAAATCCCAACAGAAATGGCTGCAGCCACAGAGTGAGCAGGAGACTTGGCTCTGCTCCAGGCTACAAAGTTACAATTGTAGAAGATAAAGGAATCCCATATACCAAGGCCTCTGCTTGGGTCGCTGGGGGGCATGGCCAGCCTGCAAACCACTACAGGCCCCTCACCCAGACCACTCCATGCCCTAATGGAACCCCCATCCTGATCTGGATCACCCTTCAGGGCAAACCAGCTGGCCCCCATCTGTGCACCAGGCCTCTATCCTATCTAATAAAAGTGATATGCAGATTGACCATCACTCCAACACACAAGATGGCTGTCCCCAGGTGGTCAAAGATCCTGACCCCCCCGTGTGGACACAAGATGACCACCACAAGATGGAGCTTCTGAAATCTGCCACTCCCAGAATTAGAGGCACAATCCTTTCTTATTGGTGTTTAGGTTCTCTTGAGATATTTTCCTGGAAATGGACAGTTGGGAGGGACCACGTCTACAGGGGAGGGCAGTTGTGAGTGATCAGGCCAACAGGGGAGGGTGGTGGGGAGGGATCAGGCATGCAAGGAGGGGCAATTAGGGGCAATCAAGCCTGCAGGGGAGGGCAGTTAGGGGTGACCAGGCTGCCAGAGGAGGGAAGTTAGGGTGACTGGGCCTGCAGGGAAGGGCAGTTCGGGGGGAACCATGCTTGCCAGGGAGGGCAGTTAGGGGTGACCAGACCTGCAGGGGCGGGCAATTAGGGGCAAATAGGCTGGCAGGGGAGCAGTTAGGCATCCATCAGGCTGTCAGGGTAGTTTTAGTGGATGATCAGGCTAGCAGGCAGAAGCAATTGGGACAATCAGGAAGGCAGGCAGGCAGGCGAGCAGTTGGGAGCCAGCAGTCCTGGATAGGGAGAGGGATGTCTGACTGCCTAAACCAGCAGTCGGACATCCTTTGAGGCATCTCAGATTGGAGAGAGTGCAGGCTGGGCTGAGGGACAGCCCCCTCATATGTGTACTAGAGACCCAGTGAATTTCATGCACCAAGCCTCTGTGTGTATGTGTGTGTGTGTATTTTTTTAATTGATTTTTTTATAGAAAGGAAGGGAGAGGGATAGACAGTTAGAAACATCGATGAGAGAGAAACATCGATCAGCTGCCTCCTGCACACTCTCTACTGGGTATGTGCTCACAACCAACGTACATGCCCTTGACTGGAATTGAACCTGGGACCCTTGCGTCTGCAGGCCAACACTAGCCACTGAACCAAACCAGTTAGGGCTACCACAGCTTTTTTACCCACCCATCTACTGATGGGCACTGGGGCTGTTTCCAGATCTTAGCTATTGTAAATTGTGCAGCTGTGTACATAGGGGTGCATATATCCTTTCTGATTGGTATTTAGGTTCTCATGGGATATATTGCTAGAAATGGGCTCACTGGGTCAAATGGCAGATCCATATTTAATTTTTTGAGGAAACCTCATACTGTTTTCCACAGTGGCTGCATGAGTCTGCATTCCCATCAGCAGTGTACTAAGGTTCCCTTTTCTCCACATTCTCGCCACCCTTGTCATTTGTTGATGGTAGCCATTCTGACAAATGTGAAGTGATACCAGATTCTTGTTTTAATTTGCATCTCTCTGATGATCACTGACTTTGAGCTTTTTTTCATATGCCTCTTGGCAATCTGTATTTTCATTTTGAAGACCTGTCCATTTATTTGGATCCTTTGACTTCCTTTTGTTAAGTTGTATGAGTTCCTTATATACCAGTTATTTGGGATATTAACCCTTTATCAGATGTATCATTGTCAAATATGTTCTCCCATGCAATGGGCTTCCTTTTTGTTTTGTTGATGGTTTCTTTTGCTGTGCAGAAGCTTTTGATTTTGATGTAGTCCCATTTGTTTTTGTGTTTTGTTTTTTTCTCCTTGGTTTCCTTTTCCCCAGGAGATGTATCTGTAACATATTGCTATGAGAGATGTCTGAGATTTTGCTCCCTATGGTTTCTCCTAGGATTTTTATGGTTTCCTGACTTACATTTACGTCTTTTATTCATTTTGAGTTTATTCTTGTATATGGTGTAAGTTGGGTTTATTCTTGTGTTGGTGATCTAGTTTCTTTCTTTTCTTTTCTTTTCTTTTCTTTTCTTTTCTTTTTTTTTTTTTTGAATGTGCTTGTCCAATTTTTCCAACACCATTTATTGGAGAGTGTCTTGACTTCATTTTATGTTCTTGCCTTTTTTTTGGTCAAATATCAATTGAGCAAAATGGCTTAGTTGGATTTCTGGGGTCTCTGTTTTGTCCCATTGATATATATGCCTGTTCTTGTAACATTACCAAGTTGTTTTGATTACAGCAACTTTGTAGTATAACTTGATATCTGGTATTATGATTCCTCCTACTTTGTTCTTCTTTCTCAAGATTGCTGCAGGTATTCAGGGCATTTCTTCTTTTTTTTCTTTATTGTTCAGTTTATTAATTACATTGTTCCCTTTTTTCCCCCCTATAGTTCCCCTCCACCTGGTACCCATCCCCCCCTCCGCTCTTCCCCTCCTCCACTGTCCTCTCCAATAGTTGCATGATTTTTGTCCAGTCTCTTGCTGCACTTCCCACACCCCCTTTCTCTCCAAGAGTTGTCAGTCCATTCCCTCTCTATGTCTGTGATTCTGTTACATTCACCAGTATATCCTGTTCATCAGCTTATTAATTCACTTGATTTTTAGATTCATTTGTTGATAGATGTGTATTTGTTGTTCCTAATTTACACTTTTATCTTTTTCTTCTTCCTCTTCTTAAAGAATATCTTTCAGCATTTCATATAATATTGGTTTGGTGGTGATGAACTCCTTTAGCTTTTTCTTATCTTTGAAGCACTTTATCTTGCCTTCAATTCTGAATGATAGCTTTGCTGGATAGAGTAATCTTGGTTGTAGATTCTTGCTGTTCATCACTTTGAATATTTCTTGCCACTCCCGTCTGGCCTGCATCGTTTCTGTTGAGAAATCCACTGACAATCGTATGGGTGCTCCCTTATAGGTAACCAACTGTTTCTCTCTTGCTGCTTTTAATATTCTCTCTTTGTCTTTTGCGCTTGGCATTTTAATTATGATGTGCCTTGGTGTGGTCCTCTTAGGGTTCCTATATGTAGGGGTTCGGTGTGCTTCTTGGACTCCTAAGTCAATTTCTTTCACCAGGTGTGGGAAGTTTTCGGTCACTATTTCTTCAAATAGGTTTTCATTGTCTTGCTCTCTCTCTTTTTCTGGCACCCCTATAATTCAGATGTTGGTATGCTTGAGGTTGTCCCAGAGGCCCCTTACACTATCTTCAATTTTTTGGATTCTTTTGGTTTCTTGCTTTTTCAGCTGAGTGGATTTTACCTCTTTGTATTTCAAATCTTTAACTTGGTTCTTGGGGTGCTCCAGAGCACTTTTAGGTCTTTGTATAATATTTTTTATTTCAGTCAGTGTATGCTTAATTTCTGGTTGGTCCTTTTTCATATCCTTGAGAGTCTCCTTTATATCCTTGAGGGTCTCCATCATTTCCTTGTAGGACTCATTCATTTCCTTGGCGGTCTTGCTTAATTCCTTATAGGCCTCAACCTTTTGTTGGAGCCTCTTGAAAAACCCTATAACCGTGGTTTTGAATTCCATGTCCAGTCGTTTTTTTCCCTCCATTTCTTTCACATCTGATTTCTTTCCATGTCTCTGCATGGTGGCTGCTTCCCTGAGTTGGTCAATTAGCTTTCTGTGGTAGACTTCCTACTAGGGACAGTGGCTCAGCCTCCCCAGTTACCTGAGGTGGATATGGGTTACACAGTCTTGCTGAAGTTAAGCTCAGGTTAATCGTTGTTAGCACTTGGAGGGGTTGACCTTCAGGCCAATTGTCTGTGAAGTTGAGCTGTGCTCAGGTTGGATGGGCGGAGTCTCTAGGCCAAGCAGACAGCGTTAGCTCCACCCTATGAGGCCCCAGGGACTCTGTGCTGGGGGCAATGGCTGCCAGCACCTCTGAGAGAGAGCTGCTGTGGAGCTCCACCGGCTGCCGGGGAATTCAGACTCTCCCCAAATGAGTCTGCACACCCAATGTCTCACCCAGGGTCATAAAACAAAGCAGTCTGACGGTTTCCCGATTGAGAGAGCAAGTCGCAGAGCGCTCTCTGCTCGGTCACGCAGCTGAGCTGTTCACGCAAGCTGCCTTCTCCACAAGCCGGGAGACCCCTGCAGCACCCGAGCTTCGCCCTCCCACTGTCCAGTTTTCACCCCGTATGATAGTGGGTTCCCTGGACTTCGCCCAGAGCTGGAGAATCAGTCCAGTGGGACGTCTTTGTCTCCCCGTTCAAGAAAACTGGCTGGTTTTCAGCTTCCTGCCCTCTCCGCTGGCACGCGCTCCAAACCTCTCTCCACGCAAATCTTTCAACTCTGTCCACCGCCGCTCCTCCGAGTCACAGTGTCTTATTTTCACTTTTATTTGTGGAGTTTTCACTCAGCCAGCTTTCTGGTGATTCTGGAAGGTGTTTGTTCTTTGGTTAAATTGTAGTATTAAAATTGCTGAGCATGACGTCAAGATAGGTGTTTTACCTATGCTGCCATCTTGGTTCTCCGGCATTTCTTAATTCCATATAGATTTTTGTAGTGTTTGTTCTAAATCTGTGAAATATGCTATTGGTATTTTAATAAGGATTGCATTGAATTTGTAGATTGCTTTGGATAGTATGGACATTTTAAATGATGTTAATTCTACCAATTCATGAACATGGTATATTCTTTCATTTATTTATATCTTCCTCTATCTTTTTTATCAATGTCATGTAATTTTCTGAGTACAACTCTTTTACTTGCTTGGTTGAATTTATTCTTAAGTATCTTAATTCTTTTGTTGCTGCAATGGTAAATAAGATTTTTTTTTTTAGTTTCTCTTGCTGAGAATTCATTATTGGTATATAAAAAAGCCATAAATTTGGGGGTGTTAAGTTTGTATCCTGCTACATTACCAAATTCCTTTATTAAACCTAGTAGTTTTTTGGTAGAGCCTATAGGGTTTTTTTATATACAATATCATGTCATCTGTGAATAATGAGAGTTTTACTTCCTCCTTTTTGATTTGGATGCCTTTAATTTCTCCTTCTCATCTGATTGCTGTGGCTAACATTTCCAGTACTATGCTGAATAGGAGTGGTGAAAATGGACATCTCTTTCTTATTTCTGTTCTTAGGGGAAATGATTTAATTTTTGCCCATTGAGTATGATGTTGTCTGTAGGCTTGTCATATATGTCCTTATATGTTGAAATATGATCCCTCTATTCCCACTTTGCTAAGAATTTTTATAAAAAATGGGTATTATATTTTGTGAAATGCTTTGTCTGCATCTATTGATATGATCATATGATTTTTGTCTTTCATTTTGCTTATCTGATGTATCACATGTATTGATTTGTGAATATGGTACCAGCCTTGCATCCCTGGAATACATCCCACTTGGTTATGGTATACAATTTTTTAAACTTATTGCTAGATTTGATTTGCTAATATTTTCTTGAGTATTTTAGCATCTATGTTCACCAGGAATATTGGCCTGTAATTCTCTTTCATTGCAATGTCCCTATCTAGTTTTGGAATTAGGATAATGCTGGCCTCATAAAAAATATGTGGAAGTGTTCCCTTCTCTTGGATTTTTTGGAATAGTTTGAGGAGTATAGGTGTTAGTCCTTCTTTGAAAGTTTGGTAAAAACTCCCCTGTAAAGCCCTCTGGACCAGAGCTTTTGTTTGCTTGGAGGTTTTTTTAAAAAAATTTTTCTTACTGTTGATAGTATTACAGATATTGGAACTTTTTATTACTGTTACTATTTCATCAGTTGTTATTGGCCTATTCTGGTTTTCTGATTCTTCCTGAGTCAGTTTCTTTTTTTTTAAAGAGAGGAAGTCTTTTTTTAAAAATATATTTTATTTATTTTTCACAGAGAGGAAGGGAGAGGGATAAAAAGTCAGAAACATTGATGGGAGAGAAACATTGATCAGCTGCCTCTTGCACATCTCCAACTGGGGATGTGCCCGCAGCCAAAATACATGCCCTTGACCGGAATCGAACCTGGGACCTTTCAGTCCGCAGGCCAACGCTCCATCCACTGAGCCAAACCGGTTTGGCCCTGAATCAGTTTTGATAGGTTGTATTTTTTTTAAAGAATTTCTCCATTTCATCCACTTTGTCCAGCTTGTTGGCATATAGTTGTTCATAATCTTTTCTTATAATGCTTTGTATTTCTTTGGTGTCAGTTACTTCACTGCTCTCATTTCTGATTTTGTTTATTTGGGTCCTCTCTCTTTGTTTCTTGCTGGGTGTGGCTAACGATTCATCAATCTTCTTTATTTTTTCATAGAACCAGCTCTTGGTTTCACTGATTTTTTTTGTATATATATATTTTAGCCTTTGTGTTATTTATTTCTGCTTTAATCTTTATTATTTTCCTTTGTTCTACTTATTCTGGACTTTTTCTTGTTCTCTTTCTAATTCTTTAAATTGTAGAGTTAAATAGTTTATTATTTATTTTTCTTTTTTTTTTTTTTTTTTTTTTTTGAGGTAGGCCTATAGGGCTATGAACTTCCCTCTCAGACTGCTTTTGCTATGTTCTGTGGATTTTGGGTTGTTGGTGCTCATTTTCATTTGTTTCTGGCAAGTTTTTTATTTCTTTTTTTATCTCATTGGTAACCTGTTCATCCTATATAATAAGGAAGTAATATGCAAATTGACCATCACACCTCACAAATATGGCTGCCTACAACCAGGCCAGCAGGGGTGTTAGTGAGGAAGAACCAAATGACTAAACAGAAGGCTGTGTGGAGTGACCAGGCTGGCAGAGGGGTTAATGACCAGTTAGGGGGGGGGGGGGGGCGTGAAGGGTGATCAGAACAGCAGAAGGTGGGGTAGTTAGGGGTGACTAGGCAGGCAGGGGGGCAGTTAGGGGTGATCAGGTCAGCAGAGGGGGTCAGTTGGGGGTGACCAGGCTGGCAGGGGAGCAGTTGGGGGCAATTAGGCTGGCAAGTGGGAAGTGGGGCAACTAGGGTGGGCAGGCATTTGGTGGTTTCCAGGCAGGCAGGGGGGACAGTTAGGGACAACCAGGCTGGAAGAGGGGGCAATTGGGGGCAACCAGGCCAGCAGGGGGGCATTTAGGGCTAACCAGGATGGCAGAGGGGGACAGTTGGGGGTGACTAGGCTGATGGGGGAAAGTTGGGGGCAATTAGGCTGGAAGGAGGGAGTGGTGGTGACTAGGTCAGTGGGGGAGGGGGCAGTTGGGGGTGAAAAGGCCAGCATGGGGGGGAGCAGTTAGGGGTGACCAGGCTGGCAGGGTGGGGCAGTTGGTGGTGACCTTGCTGGCAGAGGAGGCAATTAGGGGGAATCAGGCCAGCATGCAGAACCAGTGAGGGGCAATCAGGCTGGTGTGGGGGGGCAGTTCGGGGCAGCCAGGCAGGCAGGCAGGTAAGCGATTAGGAGCCAGCAGTCTAGTATTGTGAGAAGGATGTCCAACTGTCAGTTTAGGCCCCCTCCCTGGGATTGGGCCTAAACCAGCAGTTGGACAGCCCCCAATGGGTCCCAGAATGGAGAGGGTGCAGGCTGGGCTGAGGGGATTTTGCCCCCCCCCCATGCATGAATTTTGTGCAATGGGCCTCTAGTCTATGTATATAAAAGCCTAAGTGACCATTAGGATTGGATGACCAGCTGGTAGCTATGACAAGCACTGACCACCAGGGGGCAGACACTCAATGCAGAAGTTGCCTTCTAGTGGTTAGTGTGCTCCCAACAGCCAACCTTCCCTTGTCGGACAACATACCACTACCAACCTCCCATAGGACCTCCTCCTAGTCAGCCAGCCCCAATTGGCTCCTATCAAGACTGAGTGAGAAGGCCCCAATCGACCCAATAACTTGCCAGGCCAAGGGACCCCACCCATGCATGAATTCATGCACCAGGCCTCTAGTTGTACAATAACATGATATTTAACCTCCATGTGTTTGAATGGTTTTGACTATTTTTACTGATTTCTAATTTCATTCCATTTTGTTCTGGAAAAAATACTTGATATGATTTCAATCTTCTTGAATTTGTAGAGACTTGTTTTGTGTCCTAACATGTGTTCTATCTTTGAGAATGAACCATGCACACTTGAGAAGAATGTATATTCTGCAGCATTGGGGTGAAATGTTCTATAAATGCCAGGTACATTTATTTCTTAATCTTGTCACAATCAGTAGAGTTGGAAGGAGAGACTCTGATTCTTACAGTCATTCAGAGATTCAAGATCCATGTATGTAATGTCATGGTTATTTTCTAAAGCCTGGATACCTTTCATCCAGCTAGGTGTTGAGCAAAAGAAATATGGTAGTGTGAAGGACCTCTAGGAGATTTCAGGGGCTGAGTCTGAAAATGGTATGCATCTTTTCTACCCACATTTCACTGGGCAAAACTCAGTTAAGTGGCCCAATTTATCTGTAAAAGAGTAGGGGAGGGTAGACAATGTAGTTAGCTGTGTTCCTGGACTGAGAAGAAAAACATTAGTATTGGTGAGCTACCAATCTTTCACACAGTTGCAGTGTAATTCTCCCTACGTCAGTACGATATTGTTCCCTCCCTTGCAGATTACTCTATGGAAATTCCCTGTGGCTGAGCTCTTGTGGGCTCACAGAATTTCCTCAGGTTTCTTCTGTGATTAGAACTCTGTCTCTTTTCTAGTTTCCTCAGTTTCCACTGCCTCAGATCCAAATTTCCCCTCTTTGCCTGCCTGGCTCTGGTTAGTTTCTTCCAGGAGGCTCCTTCTTGGAGCCACCCCATTTCATTTTCTTCTCCAGACACCACACCCATTCCTAGGCTTGGCCAGTCTTCTGAGATACCACCATACCCTGTCCAATTTCTGAGGAAGAAAGGCCTTTCATTTAATCAGGAAAATGGAACCTATTTTGAGTTATTGACCAGAGAAGTAATATTATATTGAAAATAGGGTTTTAAGAAGAGTCAAAATCTGAATCCATTAGAACCTACTGAAAGGGATTGAGACTGGGGCCAAGGAGAACAATTAGGAGACTGTTGTTATAATCTAGGAGAAGGATGTCAAGGGTTAAATAGAGCTGATGTTGTGGGATCAAGAGAGAAGAAGGCATCCAACATATGTTTGGGAAGGTGGACCTGTGTTAGAGACACACCTGGCCTTGGAGATGGAGAGAGGGAGGAGGCAAGGCCACATCCCAGGTTTCTAGCCCTGAGCTGGCAGTGTGCCTCGTGGTATCTCTGATTGCTTGAGTCCGTCCACCTTCTGGCCTCCTCAAGTCAGCTCCACCAAGTAGCAAGACTGCCTGGCCCTTCCAATCTACTTGGAGCTGCATTTAATTAAAAATATCTACATAGAAACGAGATTAATTAAGTCTCTTTTACCCAGGAGCCCTCTCTTTGTGTTCACTTAAATGAGGTTTTAAATGTTGTCTCAATGTTATATCTGGGCAAGATTTCTCTAGACAACACTTTACCTGGCTCAGAGGCTCCCTTGTAGCTGGCTAGAAATTATTTAGTGATGAGAACAGTCCAAGGACAGTCTTCTCCCCACTTAGTCAGCTGAGCTCCAGGCAGGTGGGGGACCTTGGGCCACAGGAAGTAGAGTTTTATAAGGACATGGAGGAAGTTCTCTCAGACAAAAGCTACCGCTCAGGGCCACCTCTTGATGCAGAATAGGTGGCCCAGGATGGTCTCGTGAGTGATGTTTATGGAGTGCTCACCTGATCAAAGTTGTTCTGAGTACAAACACGGCCTCCCAGAGGCAAGCAGCTGGGCCAGTACCACGTATAGGCAAGATTTCTCTGGCTGTCAGCATTTTGTAAACATGTGAGTGGGAGCCAGGCTGAGAGAATTGGAAGCACCCCAATACCCTTTGCCATCCCTCAGGCTGTTTATCTTTTCCCTATTATCTTTCCTTAAAACCAGAAAAGTTCACAGATTTGGGCAATTCTGAAAAGGTACCTTCTAAGTGGAAAACTGGACATGTGGTGTGCTCTGCAGTTACTGACCATCACGTAGAACCGAGCATCAGGACTACCTTAGCCCTTAACAGGTCTTTGCTGATGACCAGCCCTAAGGCTAAAGAGGCATATATAAGACCCCAGCCTTGGATTCATTTTTGAACCTTTTTAGCCTAATGAAGACAAGATCTGCACAGAGCCTGACAGTTTCTGCCTCTAGTTTCTATCATATAAACACAAAAGAGATTCCCACTGTTAGATCACATGGTACCTTTAGAAGTAGAAAACTTAGATATTCAGTTTGAGCTATACTGCCCAGACCTGGATCAGTGTTTATTTAATTTGATCAGCATGTATTGAGCACCAAAAAAGTAGGAGGCATTGTGTTAGATGCTACAGTCGTAAGGCACGATGAGACAAAGGCCTTACTCTCGGCTGCTTAGTCTCCAGACAAGAAGACGAGCACCCAGAATTAGGGAAGTGCAGGACCATTGCTGGTCAAAGACTTCCATGCAGCACCTGGGAGCCGAGAGGATGGGCATAACCCTGTCCTGGGTGTGGCATATACAGCACTTCCCAAGAAAAAGTGAGTGTCTAGCCTTGCAAGATGAGCTGGGGGAGGCGGGGGAGGGCTCGTCCAGATAGAGAAGGAGGAGCTCCGAAGGGGTGAAACTCATTCTGCTGTGAGGCACAGCAACTTGGCTTCCACCCCAGGTCTGCCTCCTATGGATGAGCCAACTGTCTGAGCCCACGGCCTCCTCAACTGTAAGGTGGAGGAAGAACTCATTAGGCATTTCACAGGATTTTGTGAAAATCAAATGGAACACTCCTAGAACCTAGCCCATGCCAGTCTCTCCAGAAATCTGAATTTCCCTCCTTGACTTCTGTTTTGTCCAGTGGAACATTGCCAGAAGCCAGTTCTAGCATGTCATAACTACAAGAATTTCATCATAAGGTTGATGGAACTTGGGGACTCAACAAAGGCTGAGTCACATATGTTATTATCTGTTGGAATGGCTAAAGGTATTTTCCCCAAATCTGAATAGGATGATTATTTGCTACCAGATAGCCCAGGGCATATTAATCTACATGTTATTGCCTCCTACTGGCCAAACACCTGAACAGCCGTAGGCTATTCCCCAATCTGACAACACTTCTGTACCAAACCCTACCCTTTGAAGTGTATATCTCCACCTTGCCTTAGAACAATTTGTGTTAATAAAAAGTAAGGGGTCCTGAGACAAGGAGAACTTGGCTCCTTTACCTAAATCTTCTCTGACCCCAATGCCTTTCAAAATTATCTTTCATCTCTGGACTCCTACTTAACCTATACATAGCCTTTCTCCAGATTGCTGAACCCTTCTTAATGCCAGAACAAGAACACCAGCAAAACATATTGTTATAGGCAGGTGCATTAGTTCCAAGCAATGGAGCGGACTCTAGCAGACTTAAGCAGAAAATAAGTGTATTTAAAAGGTGTCCTGTAGTTCACAGTTATCAGGAAGGTCATCAGAACAAATGGATGAGGGAAAGAGACATTGCTGTCAAGAGCACCAATAATATTATACAACAGAACTGGGCCTGAGGACACTCCTGCCCACATTGGGCGGCCCTGCCAGCTCCACCGGCACCGAATGCTGGGCTTGCTGCCTCAACAAGTCTCCATAGTCCTGCCTCCTAGGGGGTGAGTGGAGGGTAGGAGGGCCAGATAGGCTTGTGCCAGTTCTGCTTTGAATGCAGGAGGAAAAGCATGCTCTGCCTCCCTCCAAGAATCGCTAGCAAGGCAGCTCAGATGCTGTAGCAAACCCCCCAAAAGGAAAGAAAAAAAGTAAATGTTCACTGCTGTGTCCTCCACCTCGTTTTCTCATCCATAGCAGCTTCCCTCCTTGCCACACACTGTGGGCCACAGACCCACCCTCTCCTCCTCCTGAGCCTGGTCCCCTCACCCACCATGGGGACACCTCCACAGGGTGCCCAGAGCACAGGCCCTGAGGACAAGGTCCTCCAGCTAGAGACTCTGCAGCACACTTGTTGCAGCCCAGTCTCTTTTCTAGCCCATTCCTGAGCCGGCCCCATTGATAGGGTGAGCTGAGCCTGGTAGCCAAAGATTAATTGGTGGGGGACCAGGAGGTTTCTCTTCATAACAATGGGTTTTTTTGCCAGTGCTAATAAGGCACCAATTAGGATATTTGCATTTTAGAACCAACCTAAATGTGTGCCCACTCTCCAGGATTGGGCTCTGTCACTGGGAAGGACAGGAGGGTGGTCCTGGGATGGGTGGGAAGGATCCCTTCCCCCAAAGGCTGCAAGCTCCACCTCCATTCTTCAGCGAGGTTCCAGAGTAGCTTCAGACAGTCTTATTACATATGCCAAAGGCTGTTTCCGAAGGAAAAAAGCCAGAAATAGGAAATCTCTGTTAGGCACAAGAAATCAATTCTATTTTCATTTATTTTCACTCTTCTCTTCATTTCCCCCACCTCTTTCTCAAGATAACATCTACTGTCCTCTCCCACCCCCTCTTTGGGTGGAGCCAGGCCTGGGATCCTGATCCTGTCTGAACATGGCCGCTTTCATTCGCACAACCACGGGAGGGACGTGCCTGCAGGATGAAGTGCTGTCACACCAATAGTTTGCTTAAAGCATAGGGCCTCCGAGCACTTGGGGAGCACGCACTTGGTGCGAGGAGTTAGGTCCTTCTCCTGGACCATCTGTGGAGACTTTCATGGCCTCTCCGGACTGTGCTGGAAGCTCCACAAACAGGAGTCAAAGTGTGTATCCACAGGCAGGCCTTCGTCAAGCCTGTTCCGTTGCATTAGTTTCCTGTGGCTGCTGTTCCCATAACAAAGTGCAGTCATCTGGGTGGCTTAAAGTAAAGAAATGCATCCTCTCATTGTGCTACAGTCTTGAAGCTAAAATCAGGATCACCAGGTGAAATCAAGGTGTCAGCAGGGCCCTTCTAGCCCTGGTAGCTGCTGGGACTCCTTGGCTTGTGGCCGCATCACTCTCGTTCAAGGTCAAATCATCAGGTCTATGTCTGCTCTGTCTTCACATTGCCTCTCAAATGTGTGTGTGTGTGTGTGTGTGTGTGTGTTGGGGGGGGGTGTGCTTGTGCGTGCACACTCTCTCTTGGATTCTCTCTTACAAGGACTCCTATTGAAACCATTGTAATTAACTTGGTTATTGGCTATTGGAAGGAGCAAGGGAAAGGCCAAATATTAGAGACTTGCCATTTGTGCAGCTTTGCCAGGAAGTTGCATTCTAACACTCCCCAGGGGGCCACTGCTCTTTTCCCTGCAGATCCCTGGGGGAAGGGACTGGACAGGAAAGGGTGGGGAGCCTGTGAAATAGGGAAGGTACTTGCTTGTCAGTCGCTTCTGGAAACAGGTTATTGGCCACAGTGGGCATGGCCACTACAAGCCGTGGAATCTCCTAAACAAAGGAATTCACTCTCACGTTTTCAGGACTCTTGTCGCAGGATGTGCATTTTCTGGTTCCCCTGCATTCACGGCACGGCTCACAACGTATGCACGCTACACGAGAGTCTGAGGGACTGCAGCCAGCCTGACGCTGTGCTGGACCCAGCTCCACCATGGACAGGGAGCTCTGGACGCCAGCTCTGCTTATAGCTCCACTGAATCCCCAGCGGCACCTCTTCCAGGACTGGATTAAGGGAATCAGGACTTTGGAAACCCAGGATGTAATTTCATGGAAATAAAGTTTTCTCTCACACCTCATCCTCCCGTGGGGCCTCCAGAGATACTAATTCCACCATCACTAGCAACGGAAAAAGACCATCCATGCTTTTCTATGATAACGTTAGGATTGCATTTAGGCCCATTTGGGGAAATTCAAGAGACTCTCCCTATCTCAAAATCCTTAACTTAATCATATTTGCAAAAACCCATTTTTCAAACAAGGAAACCTTCACAGGCTTTCGAGGTGAGGTCTCTGATATCCCTGGGGCTCTCCTCGCTTCCTGCTCCATCCCTCACTGCCTCTTCTGATCTCGAACTCATGTCCAGGGTCCTGGAGCAGCCTCTCTGAACCTCCGTGCCCACTTCCGTGGTCCGGGAGTGACTTGCCTGCTTCTGCCAACTTCCTGGCCAAGCGGTGGTGAAGGCTGAGAGGCAGTATGTACACTGAAAGCATTTTCTAAGCTGCAAAGCCCCACACAAATGCAAGATCTGCTTGCCCTGGGAGAGTGGCAGGCTCAACCCTTGAGCAAACACCAGACTTCAAAGCATATGAGGGAATAGAAAACCGATGTTATTCAAAAACCTCATTTACACCCGCCCAAAGCCTGCCCCTCCCCTGTGGCTACAGGGGTGTGACAGAGGCCTGACTTGGGGTAGCTCTGTGGCCTGAAAACAAATCATTCTTCACAGCTTGCTTCCAAGTCCAATAAGCCCGAAGGAATTGGTCGAGAGATTTAACGATATGTATTTCAAGAAAAAGATGAAAATGTGTCTACTTTTAAGAGATGCAGTAAAAATGAATCAGCCCCACAATAAACTTTTCAGTGAAGATGCAAAGAGAGGACCTGGGTGGCCAGCCAGGGCAGCCATATCTCATTTATAGGGAAATGCTCTCAGAGGGTACTGGCCTGCAGCACAGCCTGCTACTGGTGGGAGCTGCCCCCCTCCCCCCGCCGCAGGAAGCCTCGGGGATCCAAGGCAGCTGGACTGTGGCCGACCTGCAAAGTCCCCATAAGATGCTTTGTGGACCATTTGGTTCTTTGTGTGTGTGGCAGTTTTTAAGTTATTAGTTTTTAAAATCAGTACTTTTTAATGGAAACAGCATGACCAAAAATCTGTCATAGAATTTTGAGACCCATTAAAATAAAGTTTAATGAGGAGAGAGAAAAAAAAGATATCTGGCTGAAACAATTTTAGGACCCCATTACACCCTGGCTGGAAAAGCCCACAGACCAAATTCAGCTGCTTTTTGTTGTTATAAATAAAGCTTTATTGGAGCACAGCCAAGCTCATTCCATCTGGGAAGTGGAATGGAAATGCTACAGTATGAGAGGTCACCAGTTGGGACTGAGACCACATGGTCTGATTGTCTCAAATATTTACTTGTCCTTTACAAAAAAGTTTTCTGGCATTTGAATTACACCATTAGGTTGTCTTTAGGCAAAACTACCCATTGAACTAACAACAAAATAATGGCATCATCTTGGGCCTTCATCTGTGCCGGGCACAGTGGTCCCTGTGAAGTAGGTAACTCTGGCAGAGGGAACCGAGGCTCGGGAGGCTAAGCACCATGCTCAGGGCCCAACAGTGAAAAACGTTGGAACTGGGATTCACAACCATGTTTGCCTCTACAACTCTGCCCACTCTCTACCGCATCGGCCTCCAGGCCGGCCATTCTGAAACCCACGTCCCAATTCCAGCAGCTTCCAGGAGTTTGGGAACTAACTTTCTGTGTCTAATTTCAGCATCATTGGCCTTCATACCAGGAATGTAGAAAGGAAGTTCTTCTCAGCCCACCTCCTCCTCCTCTGGCCTCTACTCTGCACCCACAGCACAGTCTGCGGCCACAGCCACCCCGGCTCAGCTGGGCTTGCCCCATGGTTCTCTGCACGACCCCCTGCCCTAGCTGTCTTCTTGGCCAGGCCCATAGTCCTAGTGAGATCCTGAGGGTCCTGAGAGCTGCGGGCTGCCCGGTCTGCCCGGACCACCAGCAGAGGGATGAGAAGAGTGGCATTTGCATTCCACTTCCCAGGGCTGTTCAGATTGTACCTGCAATTCTGACAGATCCTCATCAGCAATGCCCATGGCGAAGTCTGTGGTGACTGTTCATTCTTATTAGCTCTGTACAGATTAGCTCTTCACAGTGCTTGGCTGGTTCCTACCGATTCCTGATACATGTTTTGACTGATTTTCCTGACTTGGGAACAAAAGGTTGGGGACTGGGGTGGGGTAGAGGTGGAGGACTGTGAGGAGAGCGGTGCTGGCAAGGAGAAAGAGAGAAAATTGTGGACAGGATTCATCTGGGCTCTGCAGCATTCATCACAGGCCTGCCAGAGCGAGCAGGGTCCGCCCGCTTCCCAGGAAGACCTTCTCAGCCCCCCAGTTCTTGGGAATGCACCAGCCCAGGCAGGCTGGGCACCCCATCACCTAGGGCGCCTCCAGCAGGGGAGGCTGCTTGGAGAAGGGGCAGAGAAGGTTAAAAGAAAAAAAGAACAAACTAGCTCACTTGGTCCCTACTTTCTCATCCACTCTCCCGGAACCACTTTGGATGGGAGTATCGATGTCTCTGCAGACTTCGAGTATCCTGAGCTGGCTCCTTTCTCCCTTGCAGCTCCGAAGCGCTTGCCTGAGAACTCCCTCCGGCACACCCTTCCTCTCCTTCCAGGAACGCAGCCCTCTGAGGATTTTAGACAAAGGATGACCAGTGTTCCCACTGCTGCCTGTGTTTCACCAACTGGATTGAATTCTGCTTAAAGGCGTATACCAAGCCCCTCCCAGCTTGGAGTCCAGGGCTGGGCACATGGCTGCTGTTGCCAAAACCTTTGCTGAAAAAATGCTCCCATTCCTTGGCAGGTTGAGCAGCGGATGATGCACTAGTTCGGACATCACTAAATGATTTCTACATTTCCCCCCCTAAACCTAGACGAAGCTTTCCAATTTTTCTTAATACGAGCCTCCAATCAGCCACTTCCAATCAATAGACACTGACGAGGACATAGACACTACTTGCCGACCTGGCTCTCTGGCAACCCTTGTGAGTCCCTTGCAGTCAGATGCTGCCTTTATATTCTAAGAAGCTGGCTTGGTGTCGCATATGGAATAGGTGTTCACTGTGTAACTGGAGATGAATAGAGGACCAGTGCCCTGCCTAGACATACGAGTGTGCACCCTAAAAGTCCCTGTACCTAACTGGGAAAGCTAGGCCACAACTTCCCGTGAGAGGTGAAAGCCACGTGCTTTGAACAATGGAGCTCGCCTTCTTCACTGCCCTTTGCTGCTGCCCAGAAATTGGAGCTCTGGTGCCTCATTCTGGAAAAATCCAACTCAGAACCACCCTGTGCCCCCTCACTCCGTCCAGAAGCCAGCTGCTCCCCGCACCAGAAGGTCTGGAGATTCTCGAAAGCCCTCTGCCACAGCCAGTTTGCTCATTAGCCTTTTGCCAGATTTATCTTCTCGCTGTAGCCTGCAGCACTTTGATTTGTCCTCCTGTCACCTGGACGAATGCTGATGGCAGCACCCGGGGGCCTCAGGCTCTCCAGCCTCCTGCCAGAGGCCTCAGGGAAAATGGATGAGCAGCTGACCTGCAAAATAAATACCAGGCTTCCAGGTTCTGATAAAGATTAAATATTGGAGGAGTCATTTCAAATGAATATATAAAAGCAAATGGAAGGAGCCGTTCAGACGCCGTCAGAGTGAAATACAGGATACAGGGAAACAAAGAGAGATGTCTTTGGAGAAGTTCAATGGCAGGGAAGTTGGAGGCTCCAAATGCAATCTGCCCACAAATACCCCAGCTTCAGAAAAGATTCCAAAACAGTCATCCCTGCTCTCCTCCCTCCCTACCCGACAGCAAGGAAGAGGAGGAGGAGGAGGAGGAGAAGGAGGAGGAGGAGGAGGAGGAGGAGGAGGAGGGGGAGGCCCTAAGCTCCAGCGCTGCCTGCCAGTGCAATGCTGAAGTCAGCTCTGCTGACGCGGCCCATCCAACCGAGGGAGAAGCCCCATTACTCAACACCATCTGCCTTTGGCGCGGGGCAGCCAAGAGCCAAGATTACTGGCGGGAATGGGGCTGCAAGGCCCCAAAAGAGAGAGGCACTGGAGAAGAGCAAGGTCAGGCACTGCCTCCACAGAACAGGGGCCCGGAGAGGCACTGAGACTCGAGAGTCAGCAGATGGAGACGGTGCTCCTCGTCTGGGACAGAGCGTGGCTGAAGGAACTTGTGCAGATTGAACACATATCCAGAAACTCACCCAACCAGAATGTCCTCTCTAGACAGAGGACACCCAAGCTGGCAGGGGACAGAGATGGAAACGAGGAGGGAGGGAACATCTCTCTGCCTCATGCCTGCCTCTCCTGATGGCCCCTGAGATGGGCATTGCTGTCCACGCTTCACAGGAAGGCAGCTGGCGCAGGAGCTCATGAGCGCGAGGTTTGGTACAGAGAGGAGGGGAGCGTGCAGGCTGGGCTCCCCCTCTGGCTTGGGCACTGTGTGGATTCTTTATCTAGTTCATTGATTCCTCACAAGCTGGCTGTGGGGAATAGTGACCCCATTTTTACAGATTAGGCAAGTGGGACTCAGGGAGGTGAGGGATGCAGTTTCAAAAAGCTGTGGTCCCAATGATGTCTGTCTCCCAGCTGCATTCTCTCCTTGAGGGGTGACTCGCAGACAGCCTTCGCGGGCGGAGGCAGGTTCAGTGTCACTGAGTTTTAGGTGGAGCTTGCAACTTGGTTTGAGCCTTAGAAACTGAGCTTTAAGTGAGTTTGTATGTGGGGCAAGAGGGGGGCTCAGCTCTCTCCATCCCCTTCTTCAAGCCATGGCCCCAGCCCAGCCAGCCTCCAGGGCCCTACTCTGGTCTCTGTAGTGAACAGGTAGCAACGGTTTTGGTGGGAGAGTCTCTCACCAGAGTTGGCATGCCTCCTCTCCTCCTCCAGAAGGTAGGTGCAGGGCATCGGCTTGCACCAGTCCAGGGGGCGCTATTCACATAGAACGCAATCTGTAGTGATCACCATGGCTGCCTGGACACAGCCCGATCCCCGGCCCCATCTTCCTCAAGGGGGCTGTTCTTCCTCTGTAGGTCATGTAAGGGGAAAGCGTCCCCAGTACAAGGGGCAAGGAGGGCAACTCCAAGTGCATTTCGACCCTTGGGATTCCAAGGGAGCCTAAGGTGGGCAGGCAGGGAGCAGACCCTAGGGCAGTAATAGCCACCCACATCCTAATAAACAATTTAGTGCAGACCAACAGATATTGATTGAGCACCTGCTCGGTGCACATTCTTCGCTGAGCATTCCAAAAGGAACAGGGCAGTCCTCGGCCTCAGGAAGCCACTCACAGCCTAGTGGGGAGACTCAAGTGGGGGGCGTGGTTTGCAATGAAGAGAACTTCATCATCTCCATAAATCAGTTTCCCTTCCGCAAAGCACTCCCCCGTCCATTTTCATTTCCTTCCCACAAAGAGTAGGTGTTGTTATTCTTGTTCTGGATAAGGAAACCCAGAGCCACGCTGGCTGGTTTGGCTCACTGGATAGTGTTGGCTGTGGACTGAAAGGTCCCAGTTCGATTGCAGTCAAGGGTACGTGCCTGGGTTGTGGGCTTGACCCCAAGTGGGGGGCATGCAGGAGGCAGCCAGTCAATGATTCTATCTCATCATTGATGTTTCTATCTCTCTCTCCCTCTCCCTTCCTCTCTGAGATCAATAATAGCATACTAAAACATTAAAAAAAAAAAATCCAGAGCCTAATGTGGTTGTAGGACCTGCCCAGAGCTCTCTAGCAGCCAGAGCAGTTCTGGTGCAGCCATGGGGGCGAGCCATGCTTCTCCTTCAGCCTGGTGGCTGCCTGTTAACTCCACCAAGAGCCACGAGGCTGCTCTTGGTTGCTGGAGACCCTAGAGAGCTCCTACAGGCCAAGTCACTGACCTGGCAGTTGCAGCAGAGGGCCCATTGAGTCAGGAAGAATGAAGTGTTCGGAACAAGTCCCATCTCCTAGCTTACTTCCTCCATCCTACTGTGCAGCTATGTCCTCGAGCTCCTGGGCAATCGAGCAGGTGTCTTTGCATCAGTCCCTCAATTTCTGACATGAACTCTCCGTGGGCTCTCTCGGGGCTTCCTCCCCTCCCACCTGTCCTGGCTACAGGAGACGGTGGTGAGTGATACCTGAAGCCAGCGGGGAGACTGACCCCCTCCTACCCTGACTATTGGGGAGCAGCCTTGTGGCTCTAGGGGGTGGCTGGGGCCATAGGCAATGCAAGCGCTTCCAAGCATCCCAGGGCAGGCGTGTTGAGGCCTTTCCACAAAGCAAAACTGTTGCACAAACTGCCGAAGGAAGCCAGCCGGCATCAGTCGAGCAGTCTCTGAAAGGAGGGTGAGGCTTACGGAAAGACAGAGAGAGAAAGACGGATAGCAATAAAGAGGAAACAAAAGCTATGGGATCAGGAGGTCCGCAAAGCCCTCTTTAGGACTGCGGCCCCAAGTTTATTTCACTCCACTCTTTTAAACAGTTCTGGTTTACATATCACACAATTCCTTGTTCCCCAATCAACAAAGCTACATTCCATTGTAAACATGTTTCCCCATTAAACCCCTTATCTTAACTAACTTCCTTAGGCTATGTCCATCCAAGGTGCCACCTAAATCTTTTCCCAAATATCCCATAGATGTTTGGCCATTTACAATGTTGATGTGCTGGAGGGCAGTGTTGTTTGCTAAACTACAATTGAAGGTAATCATCCTCCTGGGGGGCAGAGAGCAGATAGGCAAGGTCCGTCCTCTCAGGGAACCTTTTGTTCCCCAAGGGGGCTCTCCACAACAAACATTGCCTGACTGCCCACTGATTTCCAGGTTCAGGGTTTCCCACTCTTCTTTCTTTTTTTTCCTAAGCAGAACAAATGCGCTGAGGCCCAAAGTGGCCCGGAAGGCCACCCTGTTGAGGCCAGGTTAAACCATTCAGTGAGTACTGTTGGCAGGGAGGTCTGGCCTCAGAGGAAGGGCCAGGAAAGGGGAGTGGGCTCCTCGGGGAGCTGGGGCAGCGAGTCCATAGATATTTTGATACCTGACCAACTTACAGTCCTGTGGCTGCACTGTCAGCCTGGCCTGGGGCTGCTCCTTCTCTAGCAGCAATTGCAGTCACACTTTCCCCTCCCTCCCTCCTCTTCTCTTGTTATGGACCACCCACGAGTGACAACCACCAAGGAGCCAGATCAAAAATTTAAGAAGCCTTTATTACGAACTCGAGTCCAGTCTCAACTGTCACAGCAGTGAGCAACGCGAGCCCCGAGCCTCAGTAGTAAGCAATTTTTATCTCCAACGCAGGGAGATTTGGCAATTTGTGATTGGCCAGTTTCACACTAAGAAAGGTAGCATAAGGTCAGTTACAGTACAGGGAATCGGAAAATTTTCCCAAGCTCTGGTGGGCCCTGTTGACCCGGTATCTGGCCTTGCAGTGTTCTGGCAGCAGGATGTCCTCGGGCAAGGGAGGGCTGAGTAATGTCACAAACAGCTAGAGGGGGTTTCGGTGGTGGTGTCTGGTCTGAGCATGACGAACCATGTCTTCTCCTCTATCCTCCTCCCCACTCTGAGTCTGGCTATCACATTCCCTACTGTTCTTATCGGGGAATCAAATCCTTGATTCCTGCTGTCCCCCCTCATCGTCCGAGTTTATGGGCTGGTCTTTGTGATTTTAAGATGGCAGCCCCCGGGTAAGTTTCATGCGGCCAACATGGTGGCTGCCAAGTCACACAGTCCAAAATGGTCTTTGCAGTCCTGTCCTGCCTTTACATTCTCTCATTCTCTCCCCGTTTCCCTACACCTTTCTCTTCCCTTTTAATATAAAGATGAAAAAAAAGAACAAAAAAACAACGTGTTCTTTCCAATAATTTGAGATCCCTCGAACAGGGTGAGGACAAGCCAGGGTTTGCGGATGAGCAGAAGGGAGATTTCCAAGAGGCTGGAATGACTGTGGCCTATTGAAATGAGCTGGGCTGAAGCAGTTCTGACTAGCAGACAGGCCTGCAGCTCCTGGGAAGTGATACTTAAGGAAATTTGCAATTAAGAGAAGCCTGGAGCCTTGCCGCAGATTGCTTCCCTTGCCTTCTTTTTTATTACTTAAAGAAACACACAAGGCAGAGACCCAAATGGGAGATGACAATGATGACAATGATGGAAGGAGACAGGTGCCAGTTTGGCAGAAAACACCAGGAGGACTGAAGTCCTTACCTGTAGCCCCTTGCTGCTGCCACCCATCCCATCTGGAAGACAGAGCCTTGGTGCTTGTCCAGGGCCAGCTGTCCAGAGTCCTGGGAACTAGGCTCAGCATGCCGGCACCTCCAGCCCGCCAGGGTAGGCACGGGCATCTGCAGGCTGGACCCCAGCCCCAGCGGCCCTATGCCAGCTGTCTGCCACCCACACCAGGCTTTCCTGGGACTTGGCAGCCTGGTCTGCCAGGAGCCACATATACCTCTGAAGAACGCTGATCACTTTTCAGAAGCAGTTGACACAGGGGTCTGGGAGACAAGGTTTGCAACTAGGAGCTGGGATACTTGGGAGAAAGGGGGCTGCTCGAGAGGGCCGGGTCCTGAGGTAGCATCGGCTCCCCGCTGGCTGTGCATCAGAATCCTCGGGGTGTGGTATGAAAGCCTGGCTTGTGGGTCCACCTTCAGGCATCTCGACTTGAAGGAGCCTGGGGAGGACCCCTGCATCCGTGTGATCTTTTGTTCAAAACTCCCCAAGGGGCTGTGATGTGCAGAGAGGTTCGAGAACCAGCGGCCCCTGTGACAGGAGTTGGCGGCCTTCTCTCCCAGGAGCTTCCCGTCATGTCTGTTGCCTTAGTGCCTCCTTCTCTGGGGGACGGTGGTTAAAGTGGAGGTACCATGGCATCTCCATGGCCTTCTAGATCCTTTTCACCAGGGCACCTGGCTGAGGCTGGTGTTGCTGGGGGGAGGGTGTGTGTGTGTGTGGGGGGCTGACCACAGGGGGCTCAGCAGGACACTGACACGTGCCCCTCCGTCTGCAGTACCTGCCCTCCCCGGAATGCTTCACCGTCACTTTGTTGGCCCAGCTTCGTCACTTGTTTTTGGCAGTCTCTCTCCGCAGCAGGTCTGGTCCTCCCCTGGTATCAATCTAATACCTCCCCTGGTATTAGATTAATATCTAATCTTAGGCACAGCATCATGGTTTACAAAATAGCTTTCACATGCATTATTTTATTTCATCTTCATGGCATCTGCTACGGACTGCAGTTTATGTCCCCCTCCCCCCGGTTCCTACTTTGAGATCCTAGCCCAATGTGATGGTATCAGGAGGTCGTGGCGTTGGGAAGTGCTTAGTTCTCCAGGGTGGAGTACTCATGCATGGGATCCGTGCCTTAGGAAAGAGGTCCCCGAAGCCCCCACACCCCTTCTGCTATGTGAGGACACAGCAGCACGACTCATCTATCAACCAGCAAGCAAGGCCACACCGGGTCGCCAGCTCCTTGATGCACTTCCAGACTCCAGAGGCGGGCAGCATCCATGTGGTTGGGAGCCGCTGGTCTCTGGGGTTGGTTACCGAAGCCCGAGGGGACTAAGACAGCATCTGTAGGGAAGCTACCATCCACTTCACAGGGGAGGACACATGTTCGGAAAGGACAATAACTTGCCCAGGACATGACAGGGAAGGGGCCTGACTCTAAATGCTGTGTTTTCTCCACAAATGGTGCAGGTTCAGAGAGCAGGGCTGGGGCGAAGTACTCCATGGGGCTGGGAGGTCTGTCTACCAGGATCAGGGGTTGGTGTACACTCCTAAGTAACGAGAGTAAGGCCCTACGTCCTCTCTCAAGGAGATGAGAATCACAGGAGCATTCTAGCCCTGTCCTGAGGAGAGCAGCCTCTTGCCACAATCTATAACCCTTAAGAAGGTTCTCAACTCATCCATTGGGGCCAGAAACCATGGGGCACCTATGGCTACCCCTGGCAAAATGACACCTTTTAGGCAGTGAGAAAAGCGAGAGGCTCCCGTGAGGCCAGCATCTGCCCCCGCTTCTGATCATGGCTGCTTCCTTGGGAAGCTAGGGCCCAGCGATGGGGCAAAGCACACACATGCACAAGCGCAGGCATGCATACACAGGCATGTACACACATGCATGCACACACACAGAAGCAGGCTTCTGGATCTGGGGTATGAAGGCTCTCCCCTCACAGTACAAGAATCTCTGCAAAGACAAAGGCTCAGCTCCCCGCCCAGGCAGAGGCACGGAGACTCCAGGCTGCCGACACCACGTCCCGGGGGTGAGGTGCTGTCCGGGACCGGAGTGGGAGGGTGCTGATGTATATATCAGCAGGCTCCACGGGGGTTGCGGGCCCTGGACTGAAACCTGCCTCCCTCCGTGCTTTGTCAGCTGTGTGGCCATGTAGTGGGTGCTTAACCTCTTTCTGCTTCAGCTCTCTCCACTGAAAAATGTGGTTTTGTTAAATGTTCTTTCAGGTCCAACACAGCGAGTCTAACTACTGTGTAGCCTCTCACTTAAAAATAATAGCTACTGCCCAGCCAGAGCGGCCCAGTTGGTTGGGCATAATCCTGTGCATTGAAATGTTGCCTGTTTGATACCTGGTCAGGGCGCACACCTGGGTTGAGGGTTTGATCCCCAGTTGGTGACTATACAGAAGGCAACCAATTGAAGTTTCTCTCTCTCTCTCTCTCTCTCTCTCTCTCTCTCTCTCTCTCTCTCTCTCTCTTTCTCTCTTTCCCCCTCTCCTTCTCTCCCTCCCTCCCTCCCTCCCTCCTCTAAGCATGTCCTGAGGTGAGGATTTAAAACATAGTAACAGCTACTATTTGCAGAGCCAGCTCTGCATACTAAGTGCTTTGTGTGCATCATCCCATTTAGCGCTCACAATGAGAGAGGACTTTTACTAATCCTCGTTAGTACACAGAAAGCTCTGAGAGGTTCAATAACTTGCTCTATAGCGAATGGCTGTCAAGTGGCAGAGTGGGGACACCAGACTCCTCAGTCTTACTTCACCATCACACTATACTTAAAAAAAAAAAAAACTGTTTAAGAAAAGTATTTACTTCTTTCTCTTAGAAACAATAGTTCACGTCACATAAATAAAATTAATTTAGGTAAGAGGCTGGAAACCTACAGCATAATTAAATCCAGTGCTAGCTTTCAGCCAGGACCCTTGTTGAAATGCACAGGCCAACACAATACCTTGCTGGCCTCTGTTTACAAGCCTCTTCGCCCAGAGTCTGTGGTGATGCCTTTTGCTTTTACAAACCAGCAGTCATTCAGTCTCGTTCGGGGGGAAGAACCCCAGTTTCTCTCTGGGGAATCACTTCTACCTCTGCTTTGGGTGCAGCTGGCTGCATGGAGTGGGGTGGGGTCATGTACCCTGGAAGGACAATCACTTCTCTGGCTGCAGCGATGGTTTCTGAGATGTCCCTGCGACCTAGACAGACCCAATGGGGCAAAAGACATTTAAAAAATCTGTTAACGAGCCTGCTGAGACTTCTCTCTGTGACATCGGACTTGGCCCTGGCAGGATGTGGCTCCGAGCTAAGGCTGGTCATCGCACCAGGGCCTCAGTCCCACCTGAGATCAAGGCAGGTGGATGGGAATGGCCCTCACCTCGAAATCCAGCCTCTCCTAAAACTGCATCTACCCGCTGGGATTTCAGCTATGGAGGCCGATAAAACCCTGCCTGTTTTAAGAATATTTGAGTTTGTAGTCTGCCCAGGCATCCTCAAGAGTCCTAAAGGCTCTAAGAGTAAAGCAGAATCAAAGGCATCAAAGAGACTGATTACCTGGCTTCAGTCCCTCCTTGTGGCAGGAGAGCCGCCTCCGAGTGAGATCTCCATTCTAGGGAGGACCGCAGGGCTGGCGTTTCCGTGGATGGCTGCTCCTCCGGACAGAGGGGTGCCTGTGCTTTCCCTAGTGTAGACACCCCATCGGGGCCACTGGAACAACCAGGCTGAGGAGCCTAAAAGCTTGAGGTGGCTGTGACAGCCTTCCCCATCCGCAGAGGCAGAGACCGGCCACTGCTGCGAAGGCCAGGCCTGGAGCACTGCTGGAAGGTGATTTTACATACATGCAAGTTCAAGTGTCAATTCATCTCTTATGGCTGACCTGTGCCCCCCATTCATATATTGAACCTTAACCCCTAGTGCCTCAGAATGTGACTGCATTTGGAGACGGCCCCTTAAACTGGTTATTACAGTAAAATGAGGTCCTGTGGGCCTAGTCCACCATGACTGCCGTGACTCCCGTCCTCGGGAAAGGAAGGATTGGGTCAGACACACAGAAGGGAGCCAGGTGAAGGCAGGGGGAGAAAGCAGCCTCTACAAAACAGGAGAGAGGTTTTGAAGAAAGCAACTCTGCACTCACCTTGATCTTGGACCCCAGCCCCCAGACCTATGGGAAAATTCACTCCTTTTGCTTAAGCCTTCCTCCCAGTCTGTGACACTCCATATGGCAGCCAAGCAAAGAGATGCAATATGGTAAAATCTCCATCTAACAGACTAATTCGGCTGATAAAGCTGCAAGTCCATCTATACTAATAAAAGGGTAATGTGCTAATTAGATAAGATAGACCGGGCGTCTTCTGGACGTCATTCTGGACATCCTCTCTGACAAAGCTGGGGGTGTGGCCAACTTGCAAACTGCCCAGGCCCTTTGCCCAGGCTGGCCCCACCCCCCAGCAGGGACCACAACCTGATCCAGGCCCAATTTAGCACAGGCCAGCTGGCACCCACCTGTGCACCAGGCCTTTCCATCTAATAAAACAGAAATATGCAAATTGACTGTCACTCTAACACACAAGATGGCCACCCCATGTAGTCAAAGATAGCTGCCCCCCCCTATGGACACAAGATGCCCACCACAAGATGGCCAACAGAGGAGGGCAGTTGGGGGAGACCAGGTCTATAAGAAAGGACAGTTGCGGGGGACCCAGGCCTGTAAGGGAGGGCAGTTGTGGGGGATCTAGGCCTGCAGGGGAAGGCAGCAAGGGGTGACCAGGCCTGCAGGGGAGGGCAATTAGGGACAAACAGGCTGACAGGGGAGCAGTTAGGCATCAATCAGGCTGGCAGGGGAGTGGTTAGGGGGTGATCAGGTTGGCAGGCAGAAGCAGTTAGGAGCAATCAGGAAGGCAGGTAGGTGAGCAGCTGAGATCAGGCCTAAATAGGCAGTTGGACATCCCTCAAGGGGCCCCAGATTGGAAAGGGTGCAAGCTGAGCTGAGGGACATCCTCCCTACCATCCATGAATTTTGTGCACTGGACCTCTAGTTATCCTATTTAATAATCTTATGTAATAAAAGGGTAATATGCAAATTGGCCATAATGGCAGAACAAACAGAACGATCATTGGACCGGTCACTATGAGGCACACTGACCACCTCTTGGTTCCTTTCCCCTGGCCAGCAGGCTCCGGTCACCTGATGGCCACCTGTGGCAGGGGCAGGGCCAGCCAGCAGGTGGGAACAACTGACCTCTGGGTCCCTCCGGGATTGTTTTCTCTTGCCCCTAAAGGTTGGGATCAAAAGCACAATTCTGTGTGCTCCTCCCCAGCAGAGCCCAGCTGACTGAACAAACAAAAGCCTGGAGTTAAAGGACAGCAGAGAGAATAGCAGGAGCTCTCCACAGCAAGTTAGGCATTTAAAGCCAAGTACAGTGCTTTCGGAGATGAAATGCTGTATGGATTTGCTAAACGCCAGGTGGGCCAAAAAAGAGGTAGACAGGTCACTGGTGCCCTTCAGGTGGCTGGTGGGCAGGGATGCGCAGGGCTTCACAGAATCAGGCCAGCACAAATGCAAGATGTGTGCTAATTTTTCATTTGCAATCAAGGCCATGTCGTCCCTTCTCCCAGACCCAGAAATGCCGGTCCTTCCTCAGGCTCCTTTCATAGGCCAAGTGCAGAGAGAAGGGAAATTTATGCAGAGATAATGATGCTGATTATGGGATGGCAAGTGGTTGCGAAGTGCCACCAGTGCCTACAGATGAGCAGGAGAGGGGTACACATCCCCCACGCCTGGGAATACTCTAGAACTCCTCCGTCCCTTGGCACCCTCGCCAGTCCCAGCCTCCTGAGCCCCCCTCAAGCCCTCTGGAAATGCAGCTGGAGTCACATGTCTCTTTCCTGCATAGGGCTATGTTAAGTTCTTTTCCCCCTTTATTTCATCCCCACTCTTCCTTTAATCCAAGAAAGTTCTAGAATGCAGAGAATTTAGAGAAGGCAAGCAAGTGCAATTACAGGAGTCAGATTGAGGGAATCTGAAGCGCTGGTCCTAGTCCCCACACCTGCCACAGACTCCCCTGTGCAGGGGTGGCTGAGGCACCAGCTCTGAGACCCACTGCTGCACCTCGAGCTGGCAGAGCCAGAGGAGCACCGCCATCGGGAGGGGCTTCCCGGCCGCAGGGGCAGGCTACGCTTCCCGAGGAATTCAGGAGACCGGGCGTCTCTAAGTCTCTTCTGAAGTGGAGGCAAAAGAAAATCAACTTGAGTTGCAGCTTGAGGGACTCGGTTAGACCGAAAGAAGGATTACAACAAAAGAGAGTTGTTAAAAACATGAAATTGGATGCAACAGGAAGCTTTGAAACTTTCTTTTCTCCAGAAGTGGGAAGAATCACATCAATGCATAAGTCAGGGGTAGACTGTGTGTGCCGCCTTGGAGGGCGTGGATGGACCCCGATCCTGAGCTTCCTGACCCAGTCTCATGGTCGGGCTCCTTCTGCTGGCTGGGCACACCCCCAGGCGCTCGGATACAGGGCTTTACCTGACCCTGGGGTCAGACCCGGCAGGTGGGTGTTTATCCCTAACACAAGCACACAGAAGTGTCTGGCTTTGCCAAAGTCACCACGAGCTGCACATGGGAGTTGAATCTGAACCTGGTTCTGGCTGGTTTCAAAAGTCACGCCCCTCCCGAGTCCCACTGCCTCTCTCGTGAGGAAGGATCGGGAGGTGGGTCGTGAGGGATCTGGGCATCTTCAGGCAGCCTATTGGGAGCCAACTGCTCACCACTCCACTGGAGGGGCCGCATTCACACGAAGGAGGGGTGACACCTGAGAGGCAGGCGCCTCTCACTTGCAGGGGCGGCTGCAGAGCCTGCCTGGGGCTGTGGACACGGATGCGGGGCCTCAGTGTTCCCAGCGCAGGAAGCACCTGGCCCAGGACTTCAGAGGCTGTAGGCTGCCAGCAGCCGCCTGTGATCAAATATTCCTTTTGCTCCTTCTTGGGGCTGCCAGGAGGCCTTGTGATGTGACAGTGGGAGGATCAGGCGTTAAGCCCTGGGAGCAAGGAGGGGCCACCAGCCCCGGAAGGACTGGGAGTTGTGCTGGGTCCCTGGGCAGCCCCACTAAAGGCCTGGGAGCTTTCAGTGCCGCAGTGGCTCTAAGGACCCATGCCCGCGCCCTGTCCTCTGACCAAGAGAAACACTCCTAGATCACGTGACTGCCAGAGAGAAAAGCCCACTGCCCTGGCTTCCTTCAGCCCGCTGGTTCCCATAAGAGCACATGATGGACATGCTTCTGGGTCCTGAATGGGGCTCCCAGGCCAAGGGCTCAGAGGGTGGCCTGGCTACGGATGAGCAAGGGGGCAGGGCAACTAGAGACAGATTGCCAGGGGCAGCCCCCACTGGTCACTGGCTCTGTGTCTTAGGGACGTGACTTCCTTTACCCTCAGTCTTCTCAGCCATAACTGGCCACAGCAGTAAAGCTCCGCAAGGCTGGTTAGGAAGGTGAAAGGGTTGCGCCGCCCCCCCGCCCCCCCGCCCCCAAGCGCTGGGAGCTGCACCTGCTACAGCTCAGCCCTCTGTGGGTGGCAGTGGGGATCACTGTTCGCATGCCACTCCCTGCAGCGGCTTCAAGACCAAATGCAGGGCCTTCAGATTATGAGACTGATCACGTCTCTCTCTCATCGATGTTTCTAACGCTCTATCCCCCTCCCTTCCCCTCTACAAAAATTCAATAAAATACATATTTTTTAAAAAGAACAAATGCAGGGCAGGAGAAACAAGAGGACTTCATTTTGTTTGTAACGTGATCCCTTCCCACCACCCAAGAACCAGCTCCATCTGGGTCGTCAGAACCAGCCTCGCCTGCTGGGAGGCAGGGTGGACCAACGTCACCAAGTGGTCCAGGTTTGGGCCAAAAAAGTCCCAGGAGCTTCCTTATTTCCAAGCAAATTGGGTGGTAGGTCATCCTGCATGGACAGGCAACTCTGAGAAGACAAGGTGGGGCACACAGCCCATCACCTTGCAGGTGGTTAGTGTACATCAAGCATGTCAAACTCAAGGCTGGTGGGCCACATGCCTCACCCGACAGCCATGAGTTTGACATGCTTGGTGTACATGGCACTGGGAGCCCAGCACCCTTCCTCCATCCCTGTCTCCTTTCCTCCTTTCCTCCCTTCTCTCCTTTTCCCCTCCCTCCCTCCCTAACCTCCTTCTTCCTCTCTTTCTTCCTAACCTCCTTCTTTCCTCTCTTATTTTACATATTTAGCCAAGATTCTCCTCTCCTTTCCCCTTTGATGTACTTACCTGGTGGACCTTTGCACACACCTGTGCACCTGTTCACGCACGCGCGCGCGCACACACACACACACACACACACACACACACACACACACACAGAAAAAGCAGAAACCGGAGCCAGCTATTAAGAGATTGGGGAGGAGGCGCAGGGAGCATCTGTCGGCGACTAGGGGGACAGCTGTGCTCCAGGAGAAGATAGAGGACTGCTGCGCTGGCCTCCCCAGCCTGAGAGGCCCCAGTACTGCTGGGTTCTCTCCCTGAGCCAACTGCGCGAGGAGGCGCGCGGAGGCGGACCACGACATCTTGAACGAGAGGAGCCGGAAAACATACAGCTGCCGTTCGCGGTACCGGCGGGACCTCTGGGGCTCCCGGTGCGGAGCACCAGCGACCAGGTGGCGCACAGAGCCCAGGGAGCTCTAAACTCCAGCAAGGAAAGGTCAGATTTCCCTGGGGGTACTTTGGGCGCGAAACTGAGGGGGCTGGCAGTCTGGGAGATCTGCACCTTGGAACTCAAAACCTGGAGATCTGCACCTGAAATAGAATCTGTGGCTGTTGAAGCTGGTGAACTTGGGAGAGGGCCCTTGGAGCTGGTGGCAGAGTTGATCCCTGGAGCGCAATCAGTTTGGACCTGACAGAGGGGGGAAGCCCGGAAGATTTTGGGAGGGTTCTGGCTGCTAAAACAGCAGTCACCATTAGAGAGGCAGTATTGTTTAGTTCAGGATAAAGAGGACCAATAGACCCAGAAGTCAATCTAGAAACACTGCCACCCAGAGGCCAAATCACAAATTGACTCTTATGTGACAGGGAATTGATTATATCTTCTCTTCGACCTTGGGAATACAGTCTATTTTCATCTACACTTTAGTATCTTTTACTCTACCTCAACTTCACCTTTGTACCACCACTCTCTGGCTAACCTTTCCCTATTTAGTGCCTTGTTTCCCTTACACTTTTCCCGCTTTAGATTTACCTAATTCTTTCCCCTTACCCCCTGTTAAAATTTCACCCCACTGATATATCTAATCTCTAACCACCTAATCCAAGTGCATATATACCTCTAGCTTCTCTGACTTCACTATCTTAAAGTGTTTTTAGCCCTGCCCTGTTGTTGTTGTTTACTTGACTGTTGATTATATTGATTTTTTAAGCAGGTTTATGAGATTGATTTGCTTATTCTGTTATTTTGGTTTGTCTTGTAGGGGGGGTTATTTTTATTTTTGGTGTTGTTTCTTGTTTTGTTGTCCTCATCTGCATTGTTTTTGAGATAGATTTTTGCTTCTGTGTTCCCTCACCTCTCATGATATTAGTAGTTGTATGTAATTTGTATCAATCTCCAAGTACTTGTTGCAGGTTTTGGTTCGGATTAGGGGCTATCCTATAGGAGTTTTCACCCCACATTTATAATTTACTCCTTTTATTTCTTTTTTTCTTCTCCCCCTTTTCCCATTATCATTTTGGCATTCCTGTCTTTCTTTTTTGTGAGTGTATGTGTTTGGGGGGGTCTCTTTCTTTTTTGTGTGAGTGTGGGTGTGTGAGTGTCTGTGTGGGTCTGGGGGAGGTTCTCTTTCTTTTTTCCCACCTATCACCAAATTTGCCTTTCTCTGGCGGTCACCTTTATTTGGAATTACAATTACTTTGACTACATTCCGGTTCAGTGCCTGGTGCGTTGCACCTGGTTGTGTTGTATTTTGTGCCTTTAAATCAACACAGGAGAGTGAGAACTACATAACCACATACACAGAGAAGAGAGACCATGGGAAGACAAAGAAATAGCCCACATATGAAAGAAAAGCAAGGCTCGCCAGAAAAGGAGGTAAACGAAATGGAAGTTAACAACCTGTCAGAGAAAGAATTCAGAGAAATGGTCATAAGGTGGCTGAAAAGAATGGAAGACAAATTTGATAATATGAGTAAGACCCAAGAGGAAATGAGGAAGACTCAGGAAGAAATGATGAAGAGCCATGAAGAAATGAAAAGTGACATTGCTGAAGTAAAGAACTCAATAGAAAGTATTAAGAGTAGACTAGAAGAAGCAGAGGATCGCATCAGTGAGCTAGAAGACCAGGTAGGAAAAAATAACCAAGTAGAGCAGATACTAGAAAAAAAAATTAAAAAGCAGGAGGAGAGCCTAAGAGAACTTTGGGACAACATGAAACAAAACAACATCCGTATAATTGGGCTTCCAGAAGGACAGGAAACTGAGCAAGGAATAGAAAACCTGTTGGAAGAAATAATGACAGAAAACTTTCCTGGTATAGGAAAGGAAAAACACACACAAATCCAAGAAGCTCACAGAGTCCCAAGCAAAATAAACCCCAAAAGACCTACGCCAAGGCACATTATAATTAAATTGGCAAACACCAATGACAAAGTAAGAATCTTAAAAGCTGCCAGAGAGAGACAAAAAGTCACCTACAAAGGAACACCCATCAGACTAACAAGTGATCTCTCAACAGAAACCTATCAGACCAGAAGGCAGTGGAATGAAATCTACAAAGTCATGCAAAGGAAGGGTCTGAATCCTAGAATACTGTACCCAGCAAGGCTCTCAATAAAAATTGAAGGTCAAATCAGGAGCTTCACAGATAAAAAAGGACTAAGGGAATTCGTCACCACCAAACCAGCAATGCAAGAAATGCTAAAGGATCTGCTGTAAAAAGAAATAGGAAGCGAAGAAGGATCACAGGGGCAAAGAACAAAAATGGCAACATATAAGCACCTATCAATAATAACTTTAAATGTAAACGGGTTAAATGCTCCAATCAAAAGACATAGGGTAATAGACTGGATAAGAAAACACAACCCATGTATCTGCTGTCTACAAGAAACCCACCTCCGAAAAAAAGACGCACACAGACTGAGGATGAAAGGTTGGAAAAAAGTTATTCAGGCGAATGGAAATGAAAAAAAAGCTGGGGTAGCCATACTTATATCTGACAAATTAGATCTCAAAGTGAAGGACATAACAAGAGATAAAGAAGGCCACTTCATAATACTAAAGGGAGCAATTCAACAAGAAGAAATAACTCTTGTAAACATATACGCACCCAATACAGGAGCACCCAAATATATACAAAAACTCCTAGAGGACATCAAGGGAGAGATAGACAGCAATACAATCATAGTAGGAGACTTTAATACCCCATTATCACCATTGGACAGATCCTCTAAACAAAAAATCAGTAAAGAAACATCAATTCTCAATGACTCACTGGACCAGATGGAATTAATTGACATCTTCAGATCATTTCACCCCAAAGCCACAGAATATACATTCTTTTCAAGTGCCCATGGGTCATTCTCAAAGATAGACCATGTATTAGGTCATAGGCAAAGTCTCTCCAAATTCAAGAAGATAGAAATCATATCAAGTATATTCTCAGATCACAGTGGCATAAAGCTGGAAATCAACTACAATAGAAACAATCCAAAGAAATCGAACACATGGAGACTAAACAGTATGCTATTAAACTATGACTGGGTTACTAGAGAGATTAAGGAAGAGATAGAAAACATCATGGAAACAAATGACAATGATAGCACAACAATCCAAAATCTATGGGACACAGTGAAAGCAGTTCTGAGAGGGAAGTTCATAGCTCTACAATCCTACTGCAAAAAACTAGGAACAGCGGCAATAAATTATCTAACCCAACAACTCAAAGAGTTAGAAAGAAAGCAACAAGAAAAGCCCAGTGTAAGCAGAAGGAAGGAAATAGTAAAGATCAGAGCAGAAATAAATGACATAGAGACCAAAGAAACAATACAGAAAATCAACGAAACCAAGAGCTGGTTCTTTGAAAGGATAAACAAGATTGATGAACCTCTAGCCAGACTCACCAAGAAGCAAAGAGAGAGGACCCTAATAAATAAAATCAGAAATGAAAGAGGTGAAATAACAACAGACCCCATTGAAATACAAAGGATTGTTAAAAAATACTATGAACAACTCTACTCCAACAAACTGGACAACCTGGAGGAAATGGATATGTTTCTAGAAAAATATAACCTCCCAAAACTCAATCAGGAAGAATCTAAACAACTCAATAGACCAATAACTGTGGAAGAAATTGAAGCAGTCATCATAAAGCTTCCAGCAAACAAAAGCCCAGGGCCAGACGGCTTCACAGGGGAGTTTTACCGAACATTCAAGGAAGAACTAAAACCTATACTCCTCAGACTATTCCAGAAAATTCAAGAGGATGGAAAACTTCCAAACTCCTTCTATGAAGCTAGCATCACCCTAATACCAAAACCAGATAAAGACGACACAATGAAAGAGAATTACAGGCCAATATCCCTCATGAATATAGATGCCAAAATCCTCAATAAAATTCTAGCAAATCGGATCCAGCAGTACATCAGAAAGATCATACACCACGACCAAGTAGGATTTATCCCAGGAATGCAAGGATGGTACAATATCCGCAAATCAATAAATGTGATACATCACATAAACAAATTGAGAGATAAAAATCACATAGTCATATCAATTGATGCAGAAAAAGCATTTGACAAAATCCAACATCCTTTCTTAATAAAAACTCTCAATAAGGTAGGAATAGAAGGATCATACCTCAACATAATAAAAGCCATATACGATAAACCCACAGCATACATCATACTCAATGGGCAAAAACTACAACCATTTCCCCTAAGAACAGGAACAAGACAGGGTTGCCCACTTTCACCACTCCTGTTCAACATAGTACTGGAAGTATTAGCCATTGCAATTAGACAAGAAGAAGAAATAAAAGGCATCCAAATTGGAAAAGAAGAAGTTAAGCTATCCTTATTTGCAGATGACATGATATTGTACATAAAAAACCCGAAAGACTCCATAAAAAAGTTAGTAGACTTAATAAATGAGTTCAGCAATGTAGCAGGCTACAAAATTAATGCCAAGAAATCTATGGCATTTCTATACACTAATAGTGAACTTACAGAAAGAGAGACTAAAAAAGCAATCCCATTTACCATCACACCAAAAAAATTAAGATACCTAGGAATAAACTTAACTAAGGAGGTAAAAGATCTATTTGTGGAAAACTACAGGACACTGAAAAAAGAGATAGAGGAAGATGTAAACAGGTGGAAGAACATTCCATGTTCATGGATTGGGAGAATCAACATAATTAAAATGTCCATACTACCCAAAGCAATCTATAAATTTAATGCACTCCCCATTAAAATACCAATGGCATATTTCACAGACCTAGAAAGAACTCTCCAAAAATTCATCTGGAACAAAAAAAGGCCCCGAATAGCCACAGCAATCCTGAGAAAGAAGCACAAAGTCGGTGGGATTTCCATACCAGATCTCAAGCTGTATTACAAGGCTACTGTCCTTAAAACAGCCTGGTACTGGCACAAGAACAGACATATAGATCAATGGAATAGAATAGAGAATCCGGATATCAACCCAATCCACTATGCTCAATTAATATTTGACAAAGGAGGCAGGAACATAAAATGGAGTCAAGACAGTCTCTTCAATAAATGGTGTTGGGAAAATTGGACAGATACATGCAAAAAAATGAAACTAGAGCACCAACTTACACCATACACAAAAATAAACTCAAAATGGATACAGGACTTAAACGTAAGACAGGAAACCATAAAAATATTAGAGGAATCTACAGGAAGAAAAATCTCAGACATATGCCAAAAGAACTTCTTTGATGATACCGCTCCGAGGGCAATGGAAGCTAAAGAGAAAATAAACAAATGGGACTACATCAAAATCAAAAGCTTTTGCACAGCTAAAGAAACCATCAACAAAACAACAAGAAAACCCACTGTATGGGAGAACATATTTGCAAATGTTATTAGTGATAAAGGTTTAATCTCAAGCATCTACAGGCAACTCACCCAACTCAATAAAAGGAGGACAAATGATCCAATAAAAAAATGGGCAACAGACCTAAATAGAATCTTCACGAAAGAAGACAAAAGGAAGGCCCAGAGACACATGAAAACTTGCTCAAAGTCACTAATTATCCGAGAGATGCAAATCAAAACGACTATGCGGTACCATCTCACACCTATCAGAATGGCTTACATCAACAAATCAACAAACGACAAGTGCTGGCGAGGATGCGGAGAAAAAGGAACTCTCCTGCACTGCTGGTGGGATTGTAGACTAGTACAGCCACTGTGGAGAACAGTATGGAGATTCCTCAAAAAACTGAAAATGGAGCTCCCATTCGACCCAGTGATCCCACTTCTAGGAATATACCCCAAGAAATTAGAAAGGCGAATTAGAAAGGATATATGTACCCCTATGTTCATAGCAGCACAATTTACCATAGCTAAGATTTGGAAACAGCCGAAGTGCCCAACAGCAGATGAGTGGATCAAAAAACTATGGTACATTTACACAATGGAATACTACGCCGCGGAAAAAAAGAAGGAGCTCCTACCATTTGTAACAACATGGATGGATTTGGAGAGCATTATGCTAAGTGAAATTAGCCAGGCAGAGAAAGACAAATATCACATGATCTCACTCATTTGAGGAATACAATCAATGACATAGACTGATGAACAAGAATAGATCCAGAGACTGAGGAAAGTCCATCAGAATGTCAAACCTCAGGGTAAGTGGCAGGCGGTGAGAGTAAGTGGAAAAGTCAATATACTTGAACTCTTGAACTGAGGTAAGTGATTTGTGTTTTTACATCCCTGACAAAGTTTATATAAAATTATAAAAAAATGGCAGCTAGTCTGACATTGAATTGACATGGCCTAGAGCTTGTCATATCCTATGGAGACCAGTCCTTAGGCTAGGCCCTGCTTAACCTCCCATGACACCATAATACCCTTACATGATATTATTCTACAATGTCATTATAATATTTGATATTTGACAACAGCATATTATACAATTATCCCAAATAAACTTACAAACTAATTCTTTGAATGTTGGGCAGCAACTTAAAAAAGAATAGGAAAGAAATTAATCCCTTTCAGAAGGAATTAAGGCACTGGGAAGGTATCCGAGCATTCTATATTGGCCCTTCTTGCCCTTTCTGCCAAGAGGGACCTTCTTGTTAATATCCAAATACACACAGCTGATGCCAGAGTTTTCAGTTCGAGGTGTGGCTGAAGCCTTTGGGCAGCTGGCACCATGGATCTGTATCTCGACCAATGGTGTGAGCTGGGCCCTCTCTGGAGAAGAAACCTGGGTCCCCCGAGATATGTGATCAGTACCGGGACCCCGCCAGCAGGCTAGGGGACCCAAAGGCAGGTACTGGACGTGGAGGCCACAGGGGGGCATAGACTACAAAGGAGACAGAACTGAACCTCACATCACCCTGTTTGGCCCCGGAGGATGGCTGGTTAGCCAGAGACGGGTAAGATTCCTCAGGGAAGGAACAACCTAAGACAGGCACAGTCGCAGAGGGGCCAACAGGAGAGAACTAAAAGGTCAACAGAGGTGGGGCACAGACCCTCATCCACAAACCTTGCAGGGGTTTGAATTCTCAACCCTCCTAAGGGAGGTCTCCTACCCCCACGGCTGCTTCGCCTCCCACACACAACTCATACGGGGACCCAGGTGGCAGACAGAGACTCGGCCAGCAATAGCTGCTCTATATCTAAATTCAGTCTATTACCAGGAATGCTCGGGACCTACTCAAAATTGCAAATATTCCTTTCCACTAGTATTCACAGGGTAAACTAAGATTTCTGCTTGAGTATTAAAATTGACAGGAAAATAGTAATCAAGTTTTCAGATTAATTTAAATTGGCCAAGTGAAATACGAGAATACTCAAGAAAATTATAGTGTACTGGACAAAAAGCTTTTCCTAAAACATTAACTGAAAAATCTATCAGTAGTTCATCTCTCTGTAAAATTGCCTAACATCCAAAGAACCTAAAGCAGTCACTTTGTGTACAAAAATTAAAATTTAAAATTATCAAGACTGCAATAGAAAATTTCCAAAAGTCCCCATTAATCAAAAAAGGGGAGGGGACAGCGGGGTAATATCATGAAAGGGACAAAAAAAAAATATTGAGTAAGTAAAATACATCTAGAAAATTCTTACTCCAGTAAAGTAAATTCCATTTGTAAAACCAACTGCAGGACACCCATGAAAAAACACACATGGTGTCAAAATAAGCCAAAGGAAAATCATTTAGGCAAAAATTAAAAAGAATCCCAAGTCTATTTTGCATAGAGGATCCCTTTGTTAACTTTTGGTCGAGAATGTGTTTGTGTGTTTTCAGAGAACAACTCCAAGACCATGTGGGTTCCTGCGACGGTGAGGAACTGATGGATCTGTTCCAGCCATGAGGACGGTCCAGAGATGGGGGACACTGACGACACCTTGCCATACTAGCAGTCAGCAGCTGTGCATGTCTGCAGGCAGCCCAGGACCAAACCAGAGAGGATGGATCATGCATTGACACGATATGTCCACCATCTGGATACCATTGCTGACTTATACACATAATGAATTATTTGACACTGAAACTGGGACTCAGAAAAGTTGGACATTGAAACCGAGAAGGAAACACTTTTTGTTCTTATACATTTATTTCTAGAATGCAGAGGCAAGATATTTTTGAAGAAAAGAAACAGGGGAGAGTGATTGATATAGAGGCAGGATGGCCTTGAACAGGCTGTCAAGCTACAGGGGGAGGCTTGGGTGGATGGGAGGCAGATGCGGGGGGAGATCAACGGAAGGACTTGTATGCATGCATATGAACATAACCAATGAATGAAAGACACTGGGGCGGGGAGGGGGGAAGCTGGGGATATGTGCTGGGGGGTGGGGGAGGCTGGGGGGAGGATAAGGGGGAGGGGGAAAGGAAAACATGTACTACTATTATACTGCAAAAAATCAATAAAAAAAATAAATTAAAAAAAAAAAAAAAAGAGATTGGGGAGGAGCCTATCAAATCAGGGGGGCTGGGGTGTGGAAGGGGCGCTCAAATTTGCTGATTAAAACAAAAGGTTCCTACTGGGGAGAAAGGAGGCAGCATTTTCCACCAAAGTCTATAGTCCATATTCCCTCTGGGTGGTGAAGATGCTGGAGGCCCTGGGCTCCTGAAGTGGCTGAGGGTGGGGTGGGGGGTGTAGAGCGGAGCTACCATCCACCTTCAGCCCACAACTCCTTTCTCCCAGCATGGCTTTCAATAACTGCTAATTTCATAGAGCCTCTCCTGGCCTGTGGATGGGCTGCTTGCATCCAGGTGTCTGCTCATTTGAGAGAGAGAGAGAGAGAGAGAGAGAGAGAGAGAGAGAGAGAGAGAGAAGACTGGAGAGCAAGCTAAGGGTTGGAGTGCAGGAAAGAGCAGACAGGTGTGTGTGTGTGTGTGTGTGTGTGTGTGTGTGTGTGTGTGTGTGTGCTCGCAAGTCGACAGGTGTGATTGACAATATACGTGAGCAGAGCTCTCAGACAAATTCAGAGAGGCAATTAGATGCAAGTGGGAGTGAGAACAGGAGAAGGAGGTGGGGGGCAGCTAGGAAAAGGCTCCAAACAGATGGGTCCCATCACCCTTCCCTGCCATTTCAGGGGTCAGGGATTAAACTCTGTGCCGGGACACTTCTGGCTGAGGATGCAGCACACAGTAGGTGCACAACAGAGGTTCTGACACTGATAGCCAGGCCTTGGCTGTTCTTCATGCCCCCCTTCTCAGCCTCACCCACCCTCATGGGGGTTGATGTGACACAAATAAAGGACACCCCCACCTCTCTCCACCCCCTGCTGCCCAGTCCTGCTGTGCACTGCAGATGGGAAGCAGGGAAGGCATTCCCGAGGGACGTGTCCAGGTTTGCCAATGTGGTCTGCCACTGGCTGTGTTCTCTGACCTCTTTTTGAGTCCCTGAGCTGCCCTGGTGACTGGGCAGGTAGGCGACCCAGGGGCTTCTTTCCATCAGCCAGAGACACAGCTCGGCCAGAGAGAGCGCGGTGTGTGCCCTCAGCAACCCTCGTTCTCCAGCGGGGCTGGCAGAGGCTGCTCCTCATAAGTCTGTGATGTCATTCTGACTTCACAGGTGAACCACGCCTCCCTCCGAAGGGAACGGTGGAAGAGTGAGGCAGCGTTGGTGCTGGGTCACCCCCACAGGCAGGGCAGCCACCACAAGGCCTGCCCAGGTCCGAGTCTGGCATTCAGGCCTGTCACCCTGGAGAGTGCACGCTCACTGCCCACCAAGTATTGATTTGCTTTTCTTTCCCCAGGGAAGTCTCAACTTCACTACAGCAGGAAACATCCATTTTTTACAACTCTGTCCCCCGCTTCCCCAGCACCTACGAGTGCCAGGCATATAGTAGATCTCAATAAAAGTAAAAATACGAATTAGGCAGGATTACTATCCCACCTGACCCCACCACGTGTTGACACTGAGGTAGAGATGGGTTCATTAACTCACTTCTAAGCATCCCTCCTAGCGTTAGACTTTTAGGAAAGGCCTGGCTCCTGGGAGTTCTTCCACTGGTCTGACTTACTTCCCTCCTTCTACAAAACAGCCCACAGGGAGGGTCGGGGGAGAGACACATCCCTGGGGGTCCTCTGTCTTCAGGTGCTGTTCCAGGCTCCAGGGAAGGTTGCCATCATGGAGGGAATGTGGTCCCTCCAACTGGTTGGTTGTCACAGGAATCCCTTCTCTGCATATCTGCTTTCTCGCGTGGAAGGGAGGGAGGGGGGCTTCTAATGACTTGAGCTGTAGATCTCACAATTACACCCTGTCTCCCTAATTTGGATGTTAATGTATTGGCTACAGCTTTCCTCCTAGGCTAGAAATTGTTTCTCTCCCCCCGCCCCACTCTGAAATTATATAATACAGATAGAGTTGTGCTCATTAAAGTGAGATGAGGAGAGGATAATACGTGAGAGGTAATATGTAATCTTTTGCAAATAGTTAGTAAATTGGAGCTCCCCCAATTACAGTCTTGTTCACCACCCAGGGCTTCACTCCTCTGCCTGGGACCGGAGCCTCAGCCACAGAGACGCTCGGCTCCCGTTTCATAAATATTGTAGACACAGGCATTCTGCACCATCTGCGTTCTGGTGCTCAGGCACATGTCCTGGCTTTCTGGTTGACTGCAGAGGGGGTAGGGCAGGGCAGCCTCCTGCCTGCCTGCCAGGAAGCCCAGTGAGAATGGCTGCCACGGTTTGTCTCCAGCATGCTCCCATGACCCACACCAGCCCCATGGGGTCCTCTTGGCAGGGAAATGGCCCTGCTGAGGCCTCAGTGTAGCTCCGAGGGCCTCCCTGAGCTGGATCTGTGTGCTGTGGGCAGCTCCATCGCCAGCAGGGGCACGCAGATGCTGGTGGAGATGTCAGAGATGCTCTGGCCCAGGCTGTGGGGGGTCCTGGTGCCACTTGGGTCGGCGCTGAGGGTCTGTCTCTGCCTTGTGGGGCAGATGACTGTAACATGGGATGATCCACTGATGGTTCCCATGGGCAGTCTGCTCAGCGTCAGAGCCTGGGCCCCTCTATTCCATTCACCCTTTTGGTCTCTGATCACTTTGTTCCCCTAAAAATCCCACTTTTTTAAAAAAAAGACCCAGTGAGGGGTTGTGGTTAAGAGTGAGGACCTAGAGTCACAGTGTCTGGGGTAAGCCCTGCCTCGATATTGACCAGCTGTGTGACCCTGAGCAAGCAGGCGAACCACTCCGGTCCAGCTTTTCCTGTCAGGAAATAATGTTCACCCATGGGTGGGGTGGGTTAACACTTAGAACAGGCCTGGCCTGAGGCACCTGCTCACCACTGTGAGTATTACCTTTTTGCAGGGGTAGTTGGGTCTCTTCAGACCTCAGCAGCCACCTAAGGACATGCTGGAGCATGGATGCCGATGTACACACTAGGCAAGAGAACCGGTCAGGGATGGGCCTGGAGCCTTCCGTGTGAACGGTGTGCCCGGCACCCTGCTTCACAGGCTTATTCCATTCCCTTTCACAGGTCCTGACACATTTACTATTGTGCCCAATGTGCGGACGAGGAAGGTAAGGCTCAAAGCATTTTAAGAAGCAGATTCCCTGATGCTACTTGTTCTAAAACTTTTGGTCTGTCATTTGTTTTAGGGTAAAAGCCCCAATCCTTGATGTGGCCTATACAAATCCTCCATAACCTGGTTCACTCTTGGCTCTCCTACCTCCTTGCCCTGTTCTTCATCCACACCACGCACCCTCCCCATTCAGGGCCTTTCACATGCTGATTCTTCTGCCTTGAGGCCTGATCTCCCTTCCCTCGTCACTCCTTAGGTCTCAATTTGCCCTTCTCCAGGGTGGTCCTCTTGGGATCCTCCAGACTCGTGAAGGCCCCACTAGCGTACGCTTTGTCAGCAGCCCCTAAGTCTCCTTCATGGCATGTCTTGTAACTGAATACTCAGCTGTGTGTTGGCATGGGGGGCAGGGAATGAGAGGGAGGGCTGCTTGCCTGCCTGAGTGCAGCCTGGGGCAGGCTCCATGCCAGTCAGGAAAGGCTGGGGTCTGCAGGGGAAGCAACTCCCACATCCATCTGGAGCTGCAGTTCCCTGGGACCCATAAAGCCTCTGCTCCACGGGTCACGCAGGAGCCAGGACTGTGGGAGCTCCAGCATCTGGGGCCATCCCGTCCCCAACACGGCTTCCTGGGGCCCACAGCCAGGGAGGGTAGGGATGGAGGCCTATGTGTGAGTGCACCCCTGCTGCTCAGTTCCCCATTCTCTGCCCACTGCTCGGGAGCAGACGGGATATTTGTTCTGGGAGAGGGACCTCATCCAACTTGTTCGGTGGAGTCTTCTCCATGCCTAGCATCTTGCTTGGCACATAGCAGGAGTCCCAAATATCTGTGGAGTGAATAAGGGTGTCAGTGCAAGTCGGTCAAGTTCGTCAGTAAGCACACAGTGGTGTGGCTGGCCTCCACACAGCCTTCACCCTTGCATCCCCGCAGGCTACGGAGGGCTCCTCTCAGTGTGGGGAGAACGACTCATCCTTTAGGCCTTGACCCTGTTTTTCCTGATGAAGGTGATGGAGGGGGCATGTCCTCCCATCAGCCTAGCAGTCAGCCATTCGCTCAGCAGAGAAGCGTGGCAATTCAACACTTCTGAGTGCCCACTGTGTGCCAGGAGTGCCAGCATGGCTATATGTGGAGAAGCCAGGCCAGGTGGGCAGCTTCCTTCAATGGTAATGCCTGATTCCAGTGCAGGTGCCCTGGCTTCCTGGCAGCCCTTCCCCGAGAGCAGCCAGGAGCTCTCCCACAGGAGGCATGAGTAGGGTTACTTGGAGGAACATCTGCAGCCCCTGCTAGGCTTTGCCCCCAGAATTTAGAATCTCTAAGATGGGTGGAGCCTGAAATCCAAATTTTTAATGTGCTCCAGGTGCCTCCAGCACCAAGGGCCACCTACCAGCAGTGAGAAGCTGATGAGAGATGGTGAGGAGCCCCTCTTTTACCTGGCTGAGGGGTCTTGGTGGAAAGTGGAGGGCTTAGTCACTGACACCTGGGAATGGTGGGGTTAGTAACTGACTCCTAGGAAGGGGGGTCAGTCATCAACACCTGGGAAGGGGGGTCAGTCACCGACACCTGGGAAGGGGGCTCAGTTACCGACTCCTGGGAAGGGGGGTCAGTCACCGACTCCTGGGGGGTCAGTCAGCGACATCTGGAAAGGGGGGTCAGTCACCACCTGGGAAGGGGGCTCAGTTACCAACTCCTGGGAAGAGGGGTCAGTCACCGACACCTAGGAAAGGGCGTCAGTTACCAGTACCTGGGAAGTAGGAGTCAGTCACCGACACCTGGGAAGGGGGGTCAGTCAGCGACATCTGGGAAGGGGGGTCAGTTACCACCTGGGAAGGGGGCTCAGTCACCGACTCCTGGGAAAGGGGGTCAGTCACTGACACCTGGGAAGTGTGGTCAGTCACTGACACCTGGGAAGGGGGGTCAGTCACCGACTCCTGGGAAGGGGGCTCAGTCACCGACACCTGGGAAGGGGGGTCAGTCACCGACACCTGGGAAGGGGGGTCAGTCACCGACATCTGGGAAGGGGGGTCAGTCACCACCTGGGAAGGGGGCTCAGTCACCGACTCCTGGGAAGGGGGGTCAGTCACTGACACCTGGGAAGGTGGGTCAGTCACCGACTCCTGGGAAGGGGGGTCAGTCAGCGACATCTGGGAAGGGGGGTCAGTTACCACCTGGGAAGGGGGCTCAGTCACCGACTCCTGGGAAGGGGGTCAGTCACCGACTCCTGGGAAGGGGGTCAGTCACTGACTCCTGGGAAGGGGGCTCAGTCACCGACTCCTGGGAAGGGGATCAGTCACTGACACCTGGGAAGGGGTGTCAGTCACCGACACCTGGGATGGGGGGTCAGTCACCGACACCTGGGAAGGGGGGTCAGTCACTGACTCCTGGGAAGGGGGCTCAGTCACCGACACCTGGGAAGGGGGGTCAGTCACCGACTCCTGGGAAGGGGGTCAGTCACTGACTCCTGGGAAGGGGGCTCAGTCACCGACTCCTGGGAAGGGGATCAGTCACTGACACCTGGGAAGGGGGGTCAGTCACCACCTGGGAAGGGGGGTCAGTCACCGACACCTGGGAAGGGGGGTCAGTCACCAACACCTGGGAAGGGGGGTCAGTCACCGACACCTGGGAAGGGGGGTCAGTCACCACCTGGGAAGGGGGGTCAGTCACCGACCCCTGGGAAGGGGGGTCAGTCACTGACACCGGGGAAGGGGGGTCAGTCACCGACCCCTGGGAAGGGGGTCAGTCACCGACATCTAGGAAGGGGGCTCAGTCACCGACCCCTGGGAAGGGGGGTCAGTCACTGACACCGGGGAAGGGGGGTCAGTCACTGACACCGGGGAAGGGGGGTCAGTCACCGACACCTGGGAAGGGGGCTCAGTCACCGACCCCTGGGAAGGGGGGTCAGTCACCGACATCTAGGAAGGGGGCTCAGTCACCGACCCCTGGGAAGGGGTGTCAGTCACTGGGTGCTGCTGCAGAGCAGGATGTAAGGGGGTATACCAAACAAGCTCTGAGGTGCTGCGGACCGTGTGCTGTGAGTCCATGTGTGGGGGGCGGCCCCGGGCAAGACACTGAGCATTCTCTAAATCTCTGTGCTGGCTGAATTGAAGGCGCCTGGAAAAACCAGGTCTTGAAAAACATATTCACCAATGTTATCAGCTTGGCTTACTTTGCCTCAGGTGTCTGGGAGAGGGCCTTGATATGTAATGCAGGCTTGCCCTGGAATGGTGAATGAATGGGGCCTGGGCTCACCGAAACTCCTTTAATCCTAATGTTGGAGAAACCCCTTTGTATTGTGGAATATAAATAAACGCAGCTTCCCTGGGCTCAGCGTGGGCGTGGCTGTTTCTCCATGAGAGGGAGAACAGATCCCACCTAGCCTCAGCTTTTTAATCCTACTTCTGTGTCTTCTCTTCTATATTTCATTTTTCTTCATCCTCAGCTCCTCCACTCAGAAACTGAACCCAGTCTCTCTCCACGCTGGATGTGGGGGACAGAGAGAGGAAAAAACACCCCTCCATATCCATGCAAGTCTCTCCCTAGGTGGGAAGTGTGGGACGACAGACAACTGTGCAGTAACCACTGCCAGGTGGGCAGGGATTGTGGAGTGGCCACTGTGCTCAGCTGCTGCAGGCTCTGGGGACTGCAGACAAGTGCAAGCCACAACCCTGTGACCCTGTGTGAGGCACAGGCAGCAGAGAGAAACACACACCTGAGAGGGAGAGGAACGCTGCGGCTTCGACCCAGGTGCTAATTGCTGCGAGCCTGTTCAGGGGCACAGGCAGGGCCTGAAGCCTGGGAAGTAGGGTTCCTGGAGCCTGCAGTCTGATGATTGTGCAGCATTTCCAGTCACCTCTGTGTCCGCACACCTGCTGTGAGGTGGGTATTTTAAGGATGAAGAACACACTGAGAGACTTGCTCAATGTCCACTTGATTAAGTGGGGATGTTGGGATGAACCCAAGTCAGCTGGCAGAGGTTGGGAGGAGCAAGAGAGAGGCACAGGCAAAGGCCGCCAAGTAGCCCTGTCCGGCCCCTGGAGGGTTCTGGCAAGATGAAGGGCAGCAGCGGCTGTGGGGGTGCGTACCCGCTCCTTAGATCTGGGAAGTCTGATGCGCTGCGGGCATGACTATAGCTCTTCCTAAGGATGGGGCCGGCTGCGAGGTGTGTGTGAAGTTGCTAGCATGGCCATCGAGGAGTGTTCATGGGGAGTGGCCAGATAGAGAGTGTGCAAGAGCAAGCTCCCCGGGGCCCCAGGGGTGCTGGGCCCTGCCACCGGTCTCCAGGCCACCGTGGGCCATACTGCATGTTTGTGAGAATTAAAGATGGCATGCCTTCCTCCCAGATGCCACTGGGCACCAGGGCATCGGGCTTGGCTAGCAGAGGTAAGCAGCTCCTGGTCCGTTACCCGCCTTGATCTGACATCTGGTCGAGTGAACAATCTGTACAACTGTGTCTGGTAGCCTTGCCTCTATGCAACGCCCTTCCCCACCCACCCTGCCCTGTCCCAAACACACATACTCACTCACCTGCAGACCAACACCCTCCCCTGCCAGGAAGTCCACTTTTCTGGGCAATGGGGAACATCTGTGACTTCCAGCTGCTTCATGGCTCCTTCCTATTCTTGCCAGCAGGGTTTCTAACTAAGTCTTTCTACAAGGGGCTGCTGATGAGGCTGGGAGCAGCTATGAGAATACAACCCACAAGGTCAGAGGAAGCAGAACAGGAAGCCGTGATGCTGTATCTGACTGGAAGGCTAAGCAGGGAAGGAGATAGTGCAGAGAGGCCCAGGCTGGGCAGCGGGGTTCTTGGGCTCCCCTCATTCATCACACTGTGAACGTGGAACGCAAAGCTCAAGCCTTTATTGCAAAAAACAAAAGAAAAAAAAGTGGTAGCAGAAGAAGGGTGTGAGGCAGTGAGGAGAGAGGAGCGAGCACGCTGAAATCAATACCAGCCAGGACAAGCATTATCCCATGTGGAACACCTCAAGCCTCTGCCTAGAAAATGTGATTGGATCTTCAGAAAAACCTATTAGTGTGTTGTCAGGACCTTCTGGTGATAACTGACCGGCGCTTCCAATCGATGCTCTGCACTTGTGGAGCTCCAGAGTTTTTAACAGCATAATTGTTTTTTTAATAACAGGCTGGCTCGCCCGCTCCAGCAGGCGGGGAGTCCAAGTCAGACGCCAGCGTAAAATACGGAGAAGCGAGGCGCCCAGCCACCTCTTCCTAATCGCCCAGTTACTTCAGGGAGCCCAGGACGGGGGACGGGCTGGGGAGGCTTTTTCAGCGAAGCCAAGTTGTTAGGGAAAAGTCACAGAAGTAATCACACAAGTCAAAATTATTTACTAAATGGAATCCATTCTTCACAAAGGAACCTTTATTTATTTATTTATTTTAAAGAAAAAGGGCAAAAATGGGATGATCTGAGCAAGGCAAGAACACCATAAAACAGCGGTGCGATCAGTCCCTAGTTATTACAGCTTTTACATTTTCAGCTCCAGAGTTGGAACATGTTTCATTTGGGGTCTTAAATGCACTAAAACAACAGCAGTATTTTTGCTTGTTACCATGCCTTGGTCTGAGATGTCAGTGCACTTCACAGACAAATAACTCACCAATTTGGGACGGAGGCTCTTAATAGATGAAGAGCAGGGGCCTGGGAGGAGGCAGTTTGCCCAAGATCATGGGACGGATCCAAGTCCGGCTGGAGTCAGAGCTCATGGCCACCCCCTACCCCTCCCACGTACCAAACGCAAACCCAGAGCAGCAGCTGCCCCCCAGCTCCCTCCTGGACCTGGTCTGTCTGCCCAGGGTTGGGCTGCAAAACCCAGAGAAGGAGAGAGGAGAGGGCAGGAGGGTGAAAGAAAGTGCAAAAGAGAGGAGAGCCGGGTGGGGCTGTTCAAAGCCTCCGCAGGCTCTAGGACCTCTTTTGACAGAGGCACTGTTCCGAATTACATAAAATACATTACAACCCGCATCGAACACAATTTACACGTCATTACTGGTTTAGGTTGGTTGCAGTTCGCTGGTTGCAAACATTATGGGTTTGTAGGTATTTAATTAAACATTTAATCCTTGTGTTTTATAGTTTTCTTCTCTGCATTTTGGAGCCCTGAAGTGTTTAACAGGACACAGGCACTGTCCTTATTGACCTTAATGGGCCAAACAACCCAGAGAGAGAGAAAGAGACGGGGGACAGGATGCTGACAAGGACAGCAAGGAACAGAATCAAAACCAAACCGATCAATGAAACCCAGCAGACAGAGGAGTGCTGGGAACTGGAGTTGCCGGTTAGGAAGAAGAATAGCAAGCAGCTTCCCGGGGAGTTTTGGGAAGGGACGGACCGCTGAGAGGCCCAGCCCATGGATGAAACAAAACCCTCTCTGAGGACCTATTGGACATAGGCTCAGATCCCGGCATGGCTGTGGGGACTCAGTGGGATCAGACACAATCTCTCCTCTCAAGGAACTTACAGTTTTATTGAGGGAGACAGAAAGGCTAGCACACAGTTCAGATATGTTATAAGGACACAAATTAAGGAAACCGTGACCCTCAGGTTGGGAAAGCTCAGAAGCCACTGAGGGAGACTCTTCTGGAATCGTCAAAGGCACAGAGGTGCAAATGGAAGTTAGAACGGCCTGGGCAGGAGTCACCTGGTGAGACTGAACGGATGGGAGGCTGTGAGGTCAGAGGTCACCAGGAGTAGTTCCAATCAGCAGAGGGACCCTGTTTAACACAGTGTAAGCTGGAGGTTGGGGCTGTTACATTTCTGTGGCTGGAGGCAGGGCCTGGGTAGGCAAGGGCCATGGGACTGGCTGAAGCTGGATGGAGTTGGGGGTGGGGGGAGGCTGTGGGCAGGAACAGGGAGCCTGGCAAAGGGGAGCTGGGGAAGAGAGAGGGATCTACAATGACTCCCAGTTTCTAGGTTGATTGACTGATGTTGCTGTTAATGGAGAACTGGGTTGGAGCAGGTTTGAAGAAACATCATTTCCTCAGAGCCTCGTGATCTTAAGGCAGGCTCTGTGCTAGAGGGGATGGAATCCCACTGAGGCCCTGGACCGTTCGGCAGAATCTCGGTGAGTAGAGTGGAGATGCGGGGGGTTCCTGGTAGATTACGATTTCCTTTTGGGCCCTCCTCGCCAAGGCAGAAACAGGACCCAGAGAGCAAACACCAGTAATCTACTCATTCAGCCTCAGAAGGGAGGGCCTGGAAATCCACAGGGACCGTGAGGGAACAGACCAGCACCCCTAAGGCCATGCTGATCAGAGGGTGGGGCTCCTGTCTGGCTCTGGTTGATGGGAGTTTATTGGACGTTAGCTAACGAGAGCGCCCAGCCTGCTCTCCCTGGGCAATGATGCAATGAAACAGCTAGTGCAGTGGATGGGCTGGGCTGAGACACAGATCTACCCATCACACCCAATTCGCTGTGGTCACCCATCACCCAGAGCTGGCCCCTTCCTACTGGTGGAAGTAATGAGCTAGAAATAAGTGCCACCTGAAGCCGAGTCTAAGTAAATTCGTAATCATGTACATTTCAAGCCAGAGCTTCAGACCGAGCTTTCAAACAGATGGGCACTTGAGCATGACATTGCCAACATCAAGAGAGAACGCTAGTCTAACGCACATGCTGGGGGAGCGCCACACCCTCTGTGGGGCTGGAGCCCCGTTTCCGGGCCTGGCCTTGCTCAGCATTCACTGGAGGAAACAGGCCAGAGCAAGGCAGCCGTGCTTCCTTTCCGGGCTTTGATGTTGGCAATGTTGGGGGACGACATGAATGAGCCATGCATGTCCATAAATAAACCAGGACCTCCAAACATGTTGCTCACTTGTTCACACAAAAGCCAGGCTGGCAGCCGCTCACCTAGGCATGTTCGCAGCCGGATCCTTAATGCATTATGTGCGTTCAATCAAACTTTTAGTGGGAGCGCTGGGAGCAGAGAGCCAGCTAAGCCCCACAAGTCCCTTTGCTTTTCCACCTTTTGTGGCTGCCTGGCTGGGCTCTTATGGGATTTGTTGTCAACAAACTCCTGGCTGGCCTTTGAGCACTCCCAATCATCCACAATGACTGCCGCTTAGACTGGCAGGCTGATTGTTAAAAACAGCCCCGGCATTAATCAGAGCTTAAGAGCTTTTGGGAAATGATTCTAATTCAGAAGGGGTGGCTTACAAAGAGGCTTGTCGAAAGCGAAGCAGGCATCACATTTTGAAAGGCAAAATGCCTCCTTGGTACCCACACCTGGCTGCTTCTGAAATTCAGCTGGCAGAAGCGTGCGGGGGGCACCCTGTCCCCCACCAGCTCACCCATGAGCCCTGCTCAGGTTTTTCTCAAATCCCACAGCACCCCCGCTCTGACCGGGGCCTCCCTCAGAAGGACTGCAGGGAGTGGCCAGTTACCATCTCACTGGCCGTCCCTAAAGTCAGCAAGAGGTGTCTGGGCACCTCCTTTTCTGCCAACAGTGAGAGCGCCTCCTCCCAGGGCTGAAATAAGCCGTGTGCGGAGAGGCAGCTGCGTGGGCAAACACACGGTCAGCATTTGCAAGGAGCTAGGCAGGGCAACGAGCTAATGCTTCTGCCTTTTGCCTGCCTGGCACAACAAAGGAGAATGATTTTTGCCATCAGCATTCTCCCTATCACAGAATCACTGCACAATTTAGTATGATTAATGGTTTCCATTTAGGAGAAGCTGAGAACAAAAACAGTGGGGGAGAAGCGGCCACTGGGCTGCAACTGGAGTGGGAGGGCAAGAGGTGTGGCCGGTGCCTGCCTCTACTTCCCCTCCTGGCATAGCTGAGGAGGCACTCGGGGGTGAAGAAACACATGGCTTTGGACACACATTGGCAGAAACAGCCTGAAAGCTGCAACCTTGTGATGTACTGTTTGCTCTTTCATCCTCGCCTCCTCCCAAACATTTGTGACTGTGTGGCCACGCCCCCTTGGCCTGCCAGAGGGAGCTTCATTCTCAAAGGTTGCTAACTAAGGCTGGGCCTGAGAGGCAGCATGGTGATGGGCTGCATAGCTGAAGCTAGCTGTACTAATGACACCACTTCTTGGCCTCCCTGATGGCCACACGGAATGCCACATAGGGAGGGAAGGACCCATCCTGGTGCTGGATGGGCTGGCCACCTGTCTCCGGAGCCCCGGGCTGGTGGGCCCAGGCTCAGGTCTCCTCGGCGGGCTCTCCTGGGCTCTTCTCCACTCTGCAGCTTCCTTTCTGTTCTACTCCAGTAGGTAGGCACTGCTTCTTCCAGATCTCCCGGCTGCTGGAGGTGAGTGGTGAGACAATGGCAGTCACAGCCAGAGGCTTGTGGGTGCGAATAGAAACCAACCAGGAAAACACAGAGTGAAGAGGCCCTGCGTTTTTAAGCAATCGCCTTTGTAACTAAAGGCAGAAAGGGAGGAAATTGGTGATCTTGGCTGGGTCTAACAGGACTCAACGCCTTCTCGATGCATTGGTGTCTCTGCAAGGAAATTATTATTTTTCCATAAACTGTCTTAAGCATCTCCCGGGCTACATTTCTGGCTGTGTTAAGAATCAAGCCATCAAGAACAGCTGTGAATGGTTTACGCTTGCAGCAGCAGCAATGAGCTTTGGCAGGGAAGCAGGAGCAAAAACCCAAGTAGGACATTTCAGTTGACAGGGATGGCATTTTCCCTTCCTTGTCCAAACGATAAAAGATTCATGCTCCTAATTGCAACACTATGGCTGCCCCATCACTTTATTCTGGGAGAGGTTAGAGAGAACAGGCCTAGAGAGAGGGAGAGAAAGAGAGAGAGAGAGAGATGGATAGTAATTCGGTCACTAGCTAACAAAGGCTGATTAGTGTGAAGACTTCCTTCCATAGCAATACTTTTTAATCAGGTCTGCGGTGTCTGGGCAAACAGCTTTCGTGGATTAGCTGAACTTGAGCCTGCCAGCATCCCGTGCAAGTTTAACGATGAAATACTCAACTACAGAGAAAACAAACCAAAAAGAGTGATAAAGTCGCACATTTCAACATTCAGCAACCATTAAGGGATTTAAATATTTGCTTGCTATTAAGGGCTTGCATTAGGCTCTTCCAACACCAGCCTGGAAGACTAAAATATCTATTTTGGATCAATTTTCCCCCTAAGTAAACACTAATGCAGGATAAACAGTATTAGAAGCTGCAATAGTAACATTGCTGACTTCAGGATGCACTTCCTGCTGGTGACGGCAAGTTTATGCCTGGTGGTTAATTAACCTGAGGAAGATGGCACTTAAGGAAGATGATTTAAGGCTGAAATGTGGTTGTGAGCTTTGTGGGTTTGGAGGGGACCTGGAGAAGTACTGGGCCCGGAACATGCCTTTCCCCAGCATCACGGCCCCACAGCTCAACACCTTGAAGAACTAGGAAGGAGTTAAATGGTAGTTGAGGGTGGAGACCGAAAGAGCAGGTGACTTGAAGTCTGGTTCTTTGTAGGAATGATTCCCAAATTTAAATGTGAGCACTAACCACTAGGGGCAGTAGACATTTTATGTTCACTTTAGAGTGAAACATAAAATAATATAAAAATCAGAACAAATATATTTTCCTGTGCACAAAAAGAACCTGGAAGTGGAGGATTGGACCCATGAATGAGAAGATTCCTGCTTTTAAGCCTTGGCTTTGGGGTGCTCACTTTATCCTTGTGCCTAATATCCTAACTTGAGCACATGTTAATGTGACGGTGTGTGTGTGCGCGTGTATGTGACGTGGGTGCATTACATCCCATGCTCCTATCAAAGGCGTATTTCACAACTTTGAGATAAACACAGGTAAGGCGAGCAATATGGTTTCCTCTCCATGCATAGCGCCTTCGGAAGGCCCTTCACATATGCCAGCAATGAGGCTCTGCTTAGCCATTACCCAGGATGCTACCCACCCCCCCACCCATACACACACACACAGGCCCTGGAGAATGATGGGACTAACAACATGGAATTCAGGGCTCGAGGCTGATTTCTTTAAGGCCAACCTGAAAGCTACTTGTGCCGAAGAGGGACTCACAGATGTCACGGTCTGAGATACAGACTTGGTGATTAAGGACAAGGGAGACTTGAGCAACCAGGTGCTGCCTAGCCTCCCTGTAATCAATGCCATTTGCCCATCACTGATTTCACATCTTGGCCCCCAAGGTCATTGGATGGTGGCCACCAGTCCCCTCTGCCTCCTCCTGGGCAGGGTAAGGATAGCCAAGGGCTCCCTTCGGAAATATTTCCAAACTATTCACGTGTGGCTGTAGATACAAATTTCACTCTGAAAGAATTTGGCTGCCAGTTATTCATGCCTAAGGGATGGACCCTTGGGTCCTGGCAAAAAGGGGGCATATTTGCCTTGGGCAGAATTTTATACTAAAAGAGTGCCCTCCCCTATACATTGTGGAGACTGCTTGGCTGCTCTAAGGTTCTGGATGGCAGAATCAAAGGAACACTTCTCTGGAGTGGGCACAACAGGGTAAGAATTCCACTTCACTAGACGAGGCAGTGAGAGATGCCAGTTCATATCCGCACTTCACCTCGGGGTTCCCGTTGACATATTTTGGGAAAACTCCCTGGAGGAAATAGGGCCATTTTCCATCCCAGATCAAACAAAGGTCCAGGAATGCATTAAGCTCCGCTAACCCGAACTCTTCTGGCACCTTCTTACTCGCGTACCCCATGGAACTCAAAGGCGAATGGGGGGCCAGTCTTGCCCACTGTGTGCCACAGGGCAAGGGACTCCCTGGGTCTCTTTGCCAGGTTTCAGCTGAAACTCCCACCTCCTGTTACAGATGGGCGGGGTCTGGGGGTGAGGGGGGGGGTCGGCACTAAAACATTCCGAGTGACTACACAGGGTCTGGAATAACAACACTGACAAATGGTGAAGAGAAAGGGTCTAAGGCAAGTTCAGAGGCACGTGATGTCTCCACAGACCCCAGGTCTCAGCTAACAGGGTGGAGCAGGCAGGGCCCCTCTCAGTACGCAGTCTCCATCTCTCCTCAGCATCCCCTCCAGCAGACGGTCCACACAGCTGTGACAGACAGTGCTGCCCATGGCTCCCTGCCCACTGCAGGGGCTGGCAGAGGCTCCTGGCATCTCCCCCCTTTGGGCCATGAGACTGCCCCACCTTCCACACCTCATCTGATTTCCCTTTATTTTCCCATGCAAGCTAGAGGCCGCTGGGCTCACTGCCCTGGGCCCCTGCGGCTCATTCCCTGTCCTCTAGACTCCTCTGAGGTCCTGCTGGGGCCCCAGCTCCTCTGGAGAGCCATCTTCACTGACTTCCCTTCTCCAAGCCCAGCTCACCAAGGGCTCCCTAACATGGGCCCAGGCTGAGGGCCACCTCCTGCTGCCAGGGGTGGTGGGACTGATGCCATGTTTCTTGCAGGGGCTTGCCACTGCACATCTGGGCGACTGGTTTTTACAGATGGGCAAGAGACAGGCCAGAAGGGAAGAGGCTGAAGTGAGATACCCAACCTTTGGCTTTCCTAGAGCTCACCTGGTCTCCCACTGCCTTTCCCTAGGCCCAGGGAAGAGAGAGCGAACCTCAGGGGAGCTTGGAGGGGAAAGGGCATGCCGGGCAGCTCAGACATATCCGCGCGTTTGTCAGCTCAGCCCCGGGAGCCCAGCCATGGCTCCCCCCGGCCTGCAAGGCAAGGACAGACTGGAGCGCGCAGTGCACTGGCCGGAGGTCCCGCAGCCTAGACAGCAAGTGAGAACGATCTTCCGTGGGTGGCCAGCCAGTCCTTTGCAGCGAGGCTTACAGTTAAAGGAGAGAGCTTGAAATGAAGAAGGCAGAATGAATTATTAAGACACAGAACCCCAAAGTAAGAGACAGGTGGAGCAGCCAACACAGTGAAGTTGGTGGGGGGTGGGGAGGGAGGGAAGCGGGTCCACGGAGGGCGGGCCTATCCCAGCTGGTCTGCCGCTGCATCCCGCACCTGCACGAACTGCTGATCTGCGCTGCCAGGCACCTGGCCCGCCTGGCCACTGAGGGGGAGAAGAGAACAAGGACAGGAAGGATGAGCAGAGGAAGCGGGAGAAGTCAGATCAGAGCAACCCGCTGGCAGATTTCCCAGCGCCTGTGGCTGCTCCGGTCCGCAAGGCCTGAGGAGGAAGCCGGACCAGGGCCCATCTCTTCTCACATGCGAAACATCGGTTAAAAAGTCCATAATGAGATTAAAGGATCACTTTGTAACATTAATTTTTTTATTAAGAAGACAGATATCTTATAGTACTTCTTTTTTTCTTTTTTTTTTTCTTTTGTAAAAATGGTATACATGAACCAATACAAAATGCGAATGGGACATATGGATATGGAGTTTCTTACACCGTAACACCGTCCATGGACACCTTAGCAACAGAACTGGCCTAGAGGGAGATAGGACATGGGTGTGACTAAAGAACAAGCTTATTTGACATCAATTATACATCCTTCATTACTTTATATTCCTTTAAAAAACACAAAAAACAAGTTTGTTCTTTCTTCACTCTAAGAAAAGTGACCGACCTGTACAAAGTAATACTCAACAATACATTTCAAACAGTGCACTGTATACTTAAGAAAAATACATGAACCAATATACAACTAAAATCCAGAATTTCCTGTTTTTGCTTTGTTTTATTTTATTTTTTTTTCCAATGTGTGGGGCCTACACTTAGCAATCTACCTGAGACGGAAAACACCAATCGAAACACATGGACCTGAGACATGTCAACATTGTAAGCCATAAAATTACATCAGGAACACTGCACTACTGTACACTTTTCAGAACAGAAAGATGGGTGGTCCCAAAACGGAGATGCCAATTCTGTGAGCGATGCTAGGTTTCGTTTTTTAGTTTCCTCAAAGGAACGACTGAAAAAACCCTGTCGACAACATGCCCAATGATTCTCACCCTTTGATCTGGTCACGCTAGGTCAGAATGGGAGCTAAGGGCTCGGGAGAGAGCTGCATGTTACAAAATTCCGTGGAAAAGGGACGTTGGTTGGTGGCCTTTGTCTGGGTTAGTGGCTTGGGACCGGACAGGGAGACAGGGCTGCTCAGTGGACGCCTCTTTTGAGCCAGTCCGCTCCCAAAGGCCCCGTATTGCAAATGGTTCTATCAAAGGTTAAAATAAAGACAAGAAAAATAAACACGCTTTCAAATAACAAAGAGTTGACACTTTTCCCCCTTAAATAAATCAGCGTAAGTTTTCCACATAATGTAACAATAGTAAAAATGCACCTTGCAAAATCCAAAGTTACTCACTGAAAATGTTATATAATATATATTTATATATATATATAGATCTATCTTTTTTGATGCCATCTTTCCATAGGGACTGCGTTTTGGAGTCTGGAGGCTTACCAGGAAGCCTGGTAAGAGTTTTTGTCTCTGTCCTTCAGGACTACTTCTAGGTTCCTAGATGTACCTGCCTTTAGAAAATGTAGAGAACAACTGACTCCTCCCCTTTCCCCAAGGCTCCGCCCACGGCGCCCTCAGGTGGCTTCTTTAGTAGCTATGCACTATGGCTGCTGTCATGCGAGGATTGGTAATTTTTTGGCAGATGGTTCTTAAGGCTGAGGAAAGAGGCCAAGGCTAGTGTATGAAAGGTAAAAAGATAAAAACACTCACATTTGAGTTTTGACTAAGTAACTGAAAAGCCCTGCATGCGGCTCCCACCTCTGCTCTGACCTTTTGAGAACGGAGGTCCGTGCAGACCAGCGTGACAACAGCACTGGCCTCCTTCTGGACCCCCTGCCTTTGTCGAGCCCGATCGGAAGGAAGGAAAGTTTCACACGGGTTTGAGTTGGACACCCCAGCATGACAAATATCTGTAATATACAGTACATGCAGGCCACATCCCACCCCTTCCGGGCTGAGCACAAAGGGAAAACCTGTCTCAGTCATGCTCCCTTCGCACAGACTTGCTCTTGCCTACAAATTAGTGAGAAGTAAGGCCGACTGGGAAAAGGTGGATGGAATCATTTGGAACAGAAACAGCTGGAGCAGAACTATCGCTCCCCATCCCTGCGTCCCCTCCTGTGGCAACTCACGTTTGTCCACGTACACAAAAGGAACAGTCCTCCCTGTCAGGTCCGTCGGGGCACTGAAAGAGGAGGAGCTCTTTCCAGCCCACCCTCCTGGACAGTGCGGGGGAGCTACACTGAGCCGTCTACAGACACAGAATTACACACAGATTCCACCTCGTCGCGACACACCTCACTGGCAGATAACCCTGTACAGTAATGTGGTTCCACAGCAAACAGAACAGTTTCTGAATCACAGTCTACGTTTCTAGTCTTCACTGCTCTACGTATTTGAAACATGGGCAGCAGCAAAGAGTTCTCATTGTTTGTTCACCCAAATCTTTACAACAACAGAGAAGAATGCATATGGATACACTAAATTCTGAACTATGAAATCTAAGCTGTGCTGGTTCTCCTTTTATGAAACTGAATTTTGAACACAAAGCAGTTACTTCAGCAATAAGCAAAAAAGTAAAAACAATAGCAAAACAGGGGGAGGGAGAAAGATTCTAAGGAATCCCAGCAGGCAAATTCCAAAATGGGGAGATTTTGGAAAAAAAAAAATCAAACCAATTTTTGAAAAATAAATGCGCACAAAGAGAAAATAAGGAACACAACAAATGAACAAAAAAACAAGGCACAGAATTTTCTGCAATCTACCCAAACTAAATCCAAGCATCCAAGTTTGACTTGGTAGGAGGAAATAAAAATTAAAAAAAACACAAAAAAGAGGTGTCAATCAGCAGAGTGTACTTTTCAAAGAACATTTTTTTATACAGCAAATCCCAAGCCTTCCAGGTCTCGCGCCTTTCCACCCATTCATAAAAAATCACACGAATGTCTCTCAAGTTCCAAGGTCACTGTCTCTTTATCATCTAAATAGGGCCAGCGGGACACCTCATGGAAAGGAAAGGCTGCTCTAGATGAAGTACTCTTTCTTTTCTTCGGAGTTGTTCTGTCCTCCTTCTGCATTGATTATGGCTGTGTCTGCGTCTGCTGCGTCATCGGCTCCTTTGGCTTCATGAGTGAAGTATGTACCTGCAAGATGAAGGGGTAAAGCACCGTGACTGTCTGATGGCCTCTGTGTCAAGTGGTACAGAGATGGCAACTTGCTTTATGGCCATCATCAGCGCAGTGGTGTGTAGGCAGCAGAGGGGAGAAAACAATCGGAAGGAGAGAGCGGGGTGGGTGAGACAAATGGGGATCCGGGGTTCCAAAGGTACCACTCCGACTGAACCGCTGCGATATAATTCAGCAAATGAGACATTAGAGCAGTGATTATGACCAGGGGATGCCGGCAGAGAAGACGTGAGTGGGAGCTAAAAATGCAGAAGCTGGAGAGCTGCTGGCTAACACATACACAGTCAACGCCCAGGACCAATGACCAGATATATGCACAGACATGGTTAAGGACCAAAGCAAGAAAGAGCAATTAGCCAATAAATGAATTAGGGCCCTGATGATGTCACTGCCTCCTTGAGTCGTTCACGGAACCTGGCCTCCTGTCTCCACAGTCACTGGTGCCTCCTGCAGCGAGAATGCACTCGCCCTCACCAGGGTGTCTGATTGGCTCCTGCTTCCGCTGCAGGTGGGTTCGTCAAGGCTGGACCTGCCTTAAGCTGTGGGCGAGTCTCTCTCACAGCAACCCTAACCGGACCCAGATTCATGGATTTGCTAACTGGCACGGCCACTTTATAGTGACAACAGTCAGGACGGTACAAAGTTGGTGACACTCTTACCACCAAGTCCCAGGAGTTCACATGAAGAAAGTATGTTATGACTGACATCCGCCTGCCCTGCCTATGTCATCATCAAATAGCCCTGCTCACTGTACACTGCCTTCATAGAGACTCTCAGGTAAAGAAGGCTGACCCGTTTGCTCTCAGGTTTCCCAAGACCCCCCTTCCTCTGCCTCTCCCTTGGCTCTCCCCAGTTGAGCACAGACCTCTGCCTTGCTCTCTGGCCTGACTTTCTGGCTCAACCCCGAGAGGCGGTGGGCTCTTGGCCAGTCCGCTCCTGGGTAGGCGGAGGGGGAAGCTGCATAGCCCGAGATCCCAAACAGTTTCACTCCTGAGACTGGCCCTTTGGATCCTGACGGCAGTTGTCAAGGACCTTGGAATTCCCATTGCTGAGCTTAAGGGAACTCTCCAAACCCAAGTTCTACAAGCGAGCAGTATGCAAGCGCCTAGAGTCCTTCTACTGGAAGCCCCGCAAGCTCATTGCACAGCACTGAGAACAACAGCCGAGAGACAAGGGCGGACGGAGAGGAGGGAGAATAAATTACCCAGGGAGCGGAGGGTCAGAGCAGCGGGGGCAGGAGGAAAGCGCTGGAAAAGGTGAGGCCCATTAAGACTACACAGCTGAGAAGTGTGTGATTCATGGCAATTTACATTAATTGCACTGACAATTAAAAAAATACATATTTATGTGGGTTTCCAGGCACATCTAACCGAGGGAGTGTTCTGGCCACTGTGGGTAGGCTACCTGAGCCTGGGGCAGGCTCAGAGCCGGGCCACCGCTCCCCGGAAGCCGTAGGTCACGGGCATTCTCTTCCCATGTTGGTGTGGTTCCCCCCAACCTCACACACCAGACCTGGTTCTGTGCTTTTCCCTCTAGCCCCAATTATGGATTATAGAATAACAATCTATAAAGCTTTATATTTAGAGGAAACCCAAATCAAGGAGTGCTTGCTACTCATCCACTGTCAGAGTCCTAATCAATAGCTGCTAGATTTTCTTTCTTTCCCTCTCCCTGTTTCAGGATTCAGAGAGGGCGCGCAGCCACATAACCCAAACTGCCATCCAGGACAAGCTTGTCAAGTCCCCGGATGTGGCAGTGGGGCAAGAGGCCCCACCTGCCAGGCACCTGCTTACCTTTGTGTCTGGCAAAGTAGCGCCCCAGAATGATGAGCAAGCACAGCATGGCAAACACCACCACGGCCACAACGCCGCCAATCACGGCGTGGTCCACTGCCCGGATGGAGCCTTCTTCACCTGCTCGGGAGTCTGCGGGATCAGAAGAGGAAGAGGGATGTAGAGCTTGTCACAGACACCAGAAGCCCCGGGGACACGGCCTCCAGGGCCGGAGGAGTCAGAGAGAGCAATCGGGAGGTGTGCGGAGCTACAGGCGGGACCAGACTGACCCGGCCAGGGCTGCCCCGGCCCCTCCGCCCACAGGCCACTTCCCTAGAGCCGCACAGGGGCGCTAACGCGACCGGAACAGCTCAGGCAGGGAGCGGGGAAGGAAGGGCCCATCGCCCTGGCTGCTCTGAGCGTTCACGCCGTCTGCCCAGATGCCGCTCTACCTGGGCGGCCGCCCTGACCAAGGGCACTCGCTCGGAGTGGAGGGCACCTTTGGGAGTGACGGGAGCTGTGGAAGGAGCGGGCTGCCCAGTGTCTGAATCTCTGCTGGGCACAGGCATAGGAAAGTGAGGCGCTCCGAGCCACAGCTGGAGAGATGGAACAGGATTATGAGACTAAAGACAAGTGGCATGTAGGATGTGTGAGGGAGTAAGCCTCCATCTAAAACCGAAAGGCCTATTTCAAAAAGACAGGGAGGAATGATTGTCCGTCACCACAGACGGCTGCTATTTTATTTATTTAGCACTCCACAATGCAATTAATTCTCCTTCATAAGCATCACTCCCTCAGGATGTCTTCTTCTGACGGAGGAGTGCCGTGTTTGGCTGGCAAACGGCTCGGAATGGACCCGGAGTGAGCGATGGCCATGCGGAATGGAGGTATGGCAGGGTAAACAATTTCAATTTAGGACTGGCTGCATCACCCCTTGCTGGAATCCTAATGGCACCCAGGATTTATAATGTAGTAAAAAACAATTATTCTCCCGTTGATTAATACATTAACATTTTGGAGTGGAAGCGAAACCATTGTCTTTCTTTTTTTATTGAGTCAAGTACGACACCTCCATTAAAATGATTTACTAGCTGTACCTTACAATTTAAGCACAGCAGCAACAGAAACGGTAAAAATCTTTTAACTTTACATGATTTGTGAAGTCATATGTGAAGGATTTACCATTTAAATCTTTCAGCACAAGCAGCACGTGGCCTATAAATCTGTCCCTGCAGCTGCCGGACGCCTGAGGAATGGAGACCGAGGGCGCAGATTCAAGTCCATTTTTAAGAAAGATTTATCTCGGACTCTCGGCAAAGAACAGAGCAAATCTCTGAAGCCTCCACCTCTAATAATATTTGAAGTTTATCGATCAAGCGTGCGGATCCGTGACAGTAAAGGTAACGGCGCTCTTCTGAGCTGCGGCCCGCCGGCATGTTTTCCGCAGGGGGCGGGGCTCACGCTTCCTACCGACATTTCCCCTCTGCGCTCAGGGCAGGTGCTGGCGGACGTGGGCAGATGGCTCCTGGCCGAGGGGCTCCGTGGACAGGGCTTTAGTTAAAAGAGTTTAAATTTTAAAATGAAGTATTTAAAGTGTTTCATTAAGTTACCTTCGAAAGGACGACAAAACCCCCAAATCCAACCCCAAACAGAAACGCTGAAGGAGTGCCGCGGCGGCCGCCCAGGGCCACAGGCCACGTGCTGACGTGGACATGGAGGGGGTGCAGGTGCGCCCGCCACGGAGCCCGCCCGCCACGTGCCAGCCCCCAGCACCGTGTCCAACGAGGGGCTGGGAGCCGGTGGAGGAACCCCTCCGGCACAGCGCTGCCTCCAGCAGACGCTACGGCCTCGCAGCCCTGGAAGTCTCTCAACAAGACAGAGCTCGGCCCTGGGAGCTTCCAGGAGACACCAGAGCCTGCTGAAGGGGGCGCTGCCCTGGGGGTGCCCCTGGATGCCGGCACCTGCGGGGGGCTGTTTATACACCAGGGACTCTCGCCCCAACGACACTGGTTCAAACTGCTCACAGGGAGACACAAGCAACAGGAAAGCCGGCAGACTGTGACTTCCTCGGGAGCTAAGTCAGGGGTCTGTGGGAACGAGAATGACTCATCTCCGACTGCCAGGAACTTGGGGTGAATGCCATGTAAGGGCCTCTCAGTTGCCTCCGGGCCTTAGAACTGGTGAGGGAAGCTAAGCGGTTCTGGCCAGGAGGAGAGGGTGCCAGGCACTGCGGCGAGAGGGGAAGGCGGGGCCGGCCGGGGACAGCAGAGAGCAGCGCTGATGGCTCACCCAGCACAGACCTGGCCCGCATGGAGAAGGCTGCCTCCTCCACGTCGAGGCACAGAAACATTCTAGAAGCCCAGGAAGAGAGAGAGAGAGAGAGAGAGAACGAACACAGAGAGAGCTGTGTGTGGTAAAGGAAAACAAGAACCCCATGGGCAGTGTCGGTAGGCTTTCTTTAGCCCACACGATCCATCTGGCTTTTGCTCCTGTGAAGCTGGAGCCGCCGGAGCTTGGGCTGCTCGTGCTCACTGCCCACACCCACACCTGGTGCCACTCCCCCCCGCCCCGCCCCCCAGGCCGGGCACATGGCAGACGCCTGCCTATGAGGCGATGGCTCCTGCGCACTCCCAGTACTCAGATCGGAAGGTTCACTACCATTGGGTGAGCACCACCTCCAATCACTGCAGATGGACAGGAGGTGGTGATGCTTCATTCCCAGGGGACACTGCAGGCTGGGGGCTCCTGTGCCTTCCCACCTGCCCGGCTTCCTGCCCATCGGCAGGTGGTGGTTCACGAGCCCCCGGGCGTCCCTAGGAAGAGCAGGGCTGTTTCTAGCCTCGTCTCACGCTTTTGTTTCCGTGGGTGGACCCGGAGGAGCGTTCCCGGAGCGCGTGGTGGCGGGGCAGCAGGGTGAGCGCTGGGCACCCGTCACCGGGTGAGGAAGAGG